>OZ017741.1:8400000-10800000 GCA_963969285.1 Odontomyia ornata
GAATCTGCTAATATCATTTGCTTTAGCTCGTTGCCCGTGTGTCTAGGTTCTTCAAGCACGTCCACACATATTTCTGGAACAATTAGCGCAGATATTTTAACTTTCGCGTGGTTGAACTGAGTTTTCAGCGCCACAAGAACCATTTGCATTATTTTAAATTCGGAAATTTTGTCATCCCCGAAAGCTATCAAACTCATTTTCTCCGTTCCGACAACTGGTAATTTCAATTGATCTACTACTGCTTGACGTATATACGTCCGTTGGCTACCACCATCAATTATCAATCGAATCAGAAGCTTTTCGTTACCATTTGAAAGAAGAAAAGCTCGTGCTGTCTGCAATAGAACATTGTTTCTTCCTATTCCACCAGCCGCAGCTGCATACAAAGTTGTGGACTCTTTATTCAGAATACTATTGTCGTTGGTTGTTGGTCGCTTTGTCTCGTTTGTACGTGAATAGCCGGGGTCACACATAGTTGTCGCATGTCGATGCGAGCAATTTGCGCATATAATTGTAATTCTACACTTATGCGACACGTGCCCTCTACCAGTACAGCGAAAGCAGCTACCGTTCCGTTGTATAATGGATTTTTCCTCTTGAATCGACAATTTAGTATCACAATTTCTTGTGATCTGGCTATTCGATAGACGAAAAAGGCACTTCATTGCACTGCTAACAGTCACTAAACCAGCAGCAATACATACTTAAGACTTAGTTTTGTTAAGTGAACCATGTTTGATTGCTCTATTTGGTGATGCTCTTTCCAGTAACTCTACTTCACGTTTAAAATATTTAAGTAAACCTTTTACTTGATTATCACCATCCAGAGAGAAAAATGATGAGCTTCCGTTAACAGATTCGTAGTCATTGTTTTTGATATCTGTTGGAGCTGCATCTATACTAGCTCGCCGGTTCTCTATAGATTCGAAGTATTCGTGATAGCGAAAATAACCAGCTCTTAATTTATTCGGTAGTGCTTTTATTATTATCGATTTTAGCATTATAGAATAACTGTTCAATGCAGTAAAAGTGCGTGTATATGAAATGATGTTATTATATAAGCCACGTAGACTTACATCTGTCTCGTTCGTCACTGGCGATAATGACATGAGTTGTTGGAACACGTTGTCAATCAATCTTTGCGTATAACCATACTCTTCTTGCAAGAGGGCGAGAGCACTATAGTAGCACTCTTCCGAAGCATTAAAGCCGACAATAGTTTTTTCTGCATTCCCCGTTAAAACTGATTCCAAGTACTGAAATTTCTCTGCACCAGTCAATGTAGAATTTTCATGAACAGCAACTTTAAATTGCTGCCAAAAGGGAAGCCATTCCGAATGATTGCCAGTAAACTTATTAAGTTTTAATCGTTCTAATCTCGTTGATCCCTCCTTCTTTGTCGGAATTGCATTTCCCGTATTAACAACCGCTGGTATTTGCCGTTTCCTTAAAATTTCTAACCGGCACTTCAGACGCGATAACGCATTGACCGCGAGGTCTTCATATTCGACGACTTTCTCAAATTCTTCCGTCTTCAAAAGATTTTTCTCCTTTATGTCACGGTTAGCATGCCGAGGTTATCATGCGCTGAAGTAGGGCGTTAAATAAAAGAATTAAGTTCCTCCTCATTGTCGTCATATTTGGAAGCATTTTCTATAGAGAGTTTAGATTCGGAGGTAATATAGCTAAATAATCGTTCACAGCATTCGTTATCTTTTTCACTTGACCACGATACGTTGTACGCGCCGTTATTTCCATCGTTCGTTTAACTTATAATATTCACTATTCGAATGTTTCTTCAATTTAAAAATCCGGCACTTTCTAATTCCCGGGTTTCGGCACCAAAATGTTAAATAATAATGAATATTACATGGAAAATGAAACGCATCGTTAAAGAAACGTCTAATTTATTATGTGGACACATGTAAAACTAAAAACTTAAGTATAATTTACAACGATACCAACAATGCATGTCATAGTATGTGTATGTAGTGTGTAGAGAAGAAAGAGTTAGCCTATATTTTAACAGTTACGATTAGTAAGTGGTCATCACTCACTTTTTTAAAACGGAGGAACTAATTTGGCACCTACTCCAAAAATTTTATTTCATCCATTTTAGGGTGTTTTGATGTCGGTTTCCTAATTTTTTTAAGAGTCTTTTTAATTCATGATTTTTAGTCGCAACATTAACCTCCAAAAAAATGTCGACCTGGATTCATGTTGAATAAATAAAGATTTTAAGGGTGTTGTACTACTTACAAATCCCTATACGAATCGGTTTTATCTGTCCTTCTTTCCGTTTGTGTGTCACAGCAGTATTTCTTCAAAATAATGCAGTTACAGACACCAAACATAGCAAGTAGAGCAAAAGTGACGACCTTTTCTAATTTTGATTATCCAACATTTTTTCAAAGGTTTTCCGGAGGAGAGGGGGCCCCCGATATCGGAAGGGAATACTTAACATATTTTTGGTCGTGTGAGGCATAGAGGTATGTCAAGGAGACGCCTAAAAGCTAACATGGTGAAGCCGAAAGCGTTTTATTTTTGTCGTTGGGAGGTAAAGGCTATTTATGCCCTGAGTGTGGGGCTCCCAGACGTATGGCCCATCGGGAATACCCGCTAAACACCTCCCCGGTTAACCTGAGAACCTAGTCTGGTCCCGTTTGACACATTACTTCGGGCTAAACCTCGTTTTGCTACGTTGTAAGGCGCCTTCAAGTTGGGTGATCCCTCCTCTTGCGGGAGATGAGAGAGGAAGAGGGATTGCTAGAAAAGTAATCCTTCAACCCCGACGCCCTCGGCTGCTGTAAGCACCTTTTATCTTTCAGGACTACCCGATTATAATGTGTCTCGTGGTTCCATTTTTCATCCGATCTAAGCATCTCCCCGATTAGAATATCTAGGAAGAGCTCTCCTGTTTTCTTGTAGAGGTCGTGTCCCATATTTTGCATGCAAAAAATGTGTGGCAGGCATGGTCTTCCTCTGCTGCACAAAACCTACAGTCGGGGGACCGCGACTTGCTAATCTTGTGCAAGTAAGACTGAAGACACCCATGCCCACTCAAGATCTGAGTCAAGTTGAAGTCAGTCCGACCGTGCGTTCCTCGAGGCACGGTCTAAGATCATGGATGAGGCACGCAGTCCATCTTCCCTTCGTGCTGTTCACCCAGGATTGCTGCCAATCATTGAGTGAGCGTTGTCTCCCCTCGCAGATAACTGTCTCCCTCGTGTCTTCGTTTCGACATAGGCGTCCATCAACTACCGCGAATGATCCGGCAGCATTAGTCTCAGTAGCCTGTCGTAGGATATGTTTGACAAGTTTGGACCAAAGATAGATCCTTGTAGTGAATTGGGTGGATATATATGTCCGTAAAGCTCTGCTGCCTCGGCGGGCGTGAAGATTTTGGTGCTCGCCGAAATTGGCCTTGTCTGAGGACGCGTGAATACGCTGGCAGGTGGCAGTATTGCGGTGTCGTGGTGCGGGTTCTTTTCACCAGCACAAGGGCCCACTACAAAAAATTTCGCATTCACAAATTAGGGAATAAAACACTTGGTTCGACTGTATCGAAGCCGAGGTAACCTACTAAAGGGATAGATTGCCAAAGCAAAATGACTGACTAGGCTTGGCGGAAGCGAGCGAGATTCGAGAAGATCTCGTCTTTACCATGTATACTTACGGCCCTCAAATAAGAGTGGGGCATCCAGGTGGATTGAGTGTGCCTTTTCAATAGCTAGATATCATCCAATTTGTCTCGGCACCTACTAAATACGTCATTAGTCGATACATTCAGTAATTCTATCAATGTTGAGCAATGTTGAGATATTTCCAGAATCTTAAAAAATAATTTAATATTTTTTCGTTGAAAAATCACGTTAGAAATATTTTTGGCCACATTTGGGCAAAACCTATGTATCTAATAAAACAGTGAATTATAATAAAGCTAACTAAAGAAACGATTTGTTTAAAAAAATGTGTGCCCGTTGGATATATTGAATTGTATAGTTAGTTTTTAAGTTTCTTCTTCCATAATTTCAAAGATATAATTGCAGCTCTGTAACATAATGTCACGTGTTATGGTTCGCAGGCGATAATTTTAACGTTACGGGAAAGTGAGAACGCACTGTCTTTTAAATTAAGTTAACAGAGTTTATTTACTAAGAATGCACAATGATTGATTTCACTATTTTACAAATCGCATTTTTATCTAATTTTCACTGTATATCAATTTATATTCCAAATGTCTGTATCACGAAAATCACTTCACTATCAATCAATATCGCCTTTAATTCGCGCTCCACTCTTATCGCAGTTTTTACTATCGCAGTTTCACTATCGCAGTTTTACTATCGCAGTTTTACCATTACTATATCCCCCATTCATACAGCTCGGCTTTATATAGGGTCTCTAGCGAATGCCCGCAGTGACGTCACTTTCAGATGTTGATCATGGATCTACTTGGTCCATTCTTGTGCTTTCGAGTACATTCGTTGATCATGATGTTATTAATAGTTGCGACAGTAGTCGCAGAATTGTTTAGACATGTAACACTGCCTCCACCTCAGTTCTTTTCGCCCCGAAAAGACGGTCCAGGTGCACGATTTGCATTTTGGCTCTCGGCTTACGGTGTTCCTGTATGCGATATACGACGTCGTTGATTCGCTTTGTAACTCGGTATGGTCCCTTCCAATTATGATGTAACTTCGGAGACCTACCCTTCCGCCGTTGTGTGTTATGTAGCCACACCAAGTCATCTTGCTGAAAGCCAGTAGAATTTGCCGTTAGATCATACCTGGTCTTCATGGGGTCAGTAGCCGATTCGAGGTGTTTTCCCACTGTCCGATGTATCTGGTTCAACCGTTGCCTTAGCTCACTTGCGTACTCCGAAATCGTTTGGAGTTACTCAGGGGGTTTTCCGAACTTTATATCAGCCGGCAGACGGATAGTCTTCCCAAAAATGACTGTGGATGGGGCTTCGCCCGTCGATGCATGTTCGGCAGCTCTATACGCCATCAAGAATAATGGGATGTGCCGGTGGTCCCAGTCCCTTTGGTTCTCGTCAACCCTCTTGGCCAAGTGTTTATTGAGTGTGCCGTTGAAACATTCGACCATTCCATCGGATTGGGGATGCAGCAGCGTTGTCCTCGATTTGCGTATTCCCAGCAGCTTTCACATTTCACCAAAAACTAGTGACTCAAAGTTTCGGCCTTGATCCGAATGTAGTTCACAAGGTACACGTACCTACTGACCCAATTTAACACTAGCTGTTTGGCTACAGTAGTTGCTTGCTAGTTGGGAATGGGGTAGACCTCAGGCCACTTGCTGAAATAATCGGCCACAACCAGCGTGTATCGATTTTCCCATTCGGATTCAAGAAAGGGTAGTTATCACGAGATAGCATTTCCAGACGAGTGGAGTTGACGAAATTTTGCGCCATTTCCAAGAAATCACATCAACGCGACGGAATCACAAATCTACTACCGCGGTATTAAATTTTTTTTATACTATTCCACGCGCAGGCATTTGTTGTGCCTGAGCCCATAACCTGTTAACGCAGGAGCTCAAAAAAATTAAGGCGATAAAAAATAAACGCCCCGAGCGAAAAAATTAGCGAAGCGATATTATACACATAAATGCGTTAACAGATCATGACTTAGATCGAACCGAACATCACACTTTGCATTCGAGCACACACTTCCCTAGCAGCACGGGGTTAATGTCAATTACACACGAGTGGGGAAAGTGTCGCTAGACCTGATACTATCAAGGCTTCGTTAGATCCAGTTGTATAAATATTTCCCATTCTTAGTCGCAAATAGCACTTTCAATTGTTAGAAAGTTAAATGTTTACTAATGAGCGTACTCACAACTCAGAATCTTATGACAGGGAAACACCCGAGATGAGTAAGTTTCTAATTAGCGTATCGTCCACCTTTCACTATGTTGAAGAAAGAGTCTATTGAATTAGCTTTATTTCGTCTAAATTAAAATGGATCTGATAAGAACTCCGGGATATCATTTATCTGGGATCACTTTTGCAGTGTATGCTTGCCGAGGTATTCGCTATTGCAAATACATTAGGTGTGGTTGCCTGGCTAGTGCGTTTAGGACTAGCGATTTTGGTTGATAGCTTGGAAGATTTGTTCAGGGACGGAGGAAATGATGTACTTACTGGAAGTTCCGGAGTCAAATGTTCCTCCTTCACAAATATTCCCTGTCGTGAAGTGTCGTTGTGTATGTATGTATTTTCCTGGAGATCTTTAAAACCATACACTATTGAAGCCTTTGGAACTTTGAGCGTATCATTCGCTTGTTGAGAAGATTGTTTTGAGCCACAACACTTTTCTTCGGAGCTGTATTATTCACACCCCTTCCTATGCTCCGGCAATTTTTCGTCTTCAAATGAAGTTCTTCAGCATCATCATACACAAGATTCATATACTCCTCAAGTTTAACAATGTGTCTTTCGATCCGCAGGAAATGTTTTCATACAGCCACATTTGAACGTGTGAACGATTTTGTAAATATGGGAAGTATCAAAAGATTCCGCAAGAAGCATTTAGTGCGTTTTTTCGTTGCCCACAACTGACAACCCTCGCTCGCGCTCACGCACTCCCGACGTCAAGTCGCTGTTCAGTGGCCGAAATTAACTTCCCAGCCGACGTCAAGTAGTGAGTAAGTCGCAGATATCTGTCATTCCAACACTTGCCAGCTGGTCGAAATGGTGTAGGGATGACCGATATCCGCAGAGTATCGCTACGCGGGTTATGACGAAAGCTTGTGGCATAATATTGCCGGCCAAAACAGTTCGCGGGGCGAACTGCTCGATTAATACATTCTGATCGGTCTTCTGAAGGAAGCAGTGACTAAGGGGCGCAAAAATACTAGAGAAGTCGTATAATACTAAAAACATCATAAACGTTGCTTAAACCCTATGATGAACTCCGACAGTATCAATCATAAGTCCGTATCGTAGACACGACTGGCACAATAGGAAAATTAGCTGATGAAAACGGGAAACAGCAATTCCGGAGCTGGAAACCTATTTATTTATAACAATAATATAATGGACTAAACATCTAGATAAAAAAAATTAAGCAAGCATTAAAGCAAGTAAAAATCAAGGCAAAAATGTATGGAGAAAAAAAAGAAAAAAGAATTCAAAATGCCCTAAAAAGATGATATAAAATTTTTAGAATCGGTCCAATCAGTTTTTGCCCGTTTTAGTTACGATTAATGTGTGGGTGAAAGCACGTCTGACTGCCAACCTGGAGTTTCGCTGAGATCGTGAATTAGAATTCCATTGGGGGCCAAATCTTTTTAATCTTCGTTAAATGGCGAATGATGATTTGTACATATATATAATAATGCTTTGTACCTTCATAAATCTGTGCAAATCAACTTGCTCGCAATTGGAAATGTTGCGTTTTGCGAAGATTGAAAATTTTAAACGGAGAGAATAGATTTCGAGCATGTTGAAGTCGGCAAGTTCAGTACTAACTGGACGTGGCAGGAACGGATTTTTGAGGGACAAAACGTCAGTTTTGGCGGGATAGTCGGAGGAGTCGAAATCTAGACATTGTAAAGAATTTGAAAGACTTTTCCCCTAACTCTTTAGAACCTCTATATCATCTTTGGGCTGTAAATTTGTACCGTGCCGACAGTTTGCAAGTTTGTGACATTCGGTGTAGTTAGGGCTTAATATTTACACCCCACACAATAATTTTCGGTAAAACAAGTTTAAGGATCCCCTTCCCCCCTTAAAAACCACCCCTTACAAAACCTTTAAAATTGTTTTGAATGCTCTAACTTTGTTGATGTTTGTAGCATCTATAGTTCTGGAGAAAACTGTCGTGACACACAAACGGGCAAACAGAGAAACGGACAGACAAAAACGATTTTAATAGGATTTTTAAGTACTACAAAACGCGATAAAGAACTAAAATGTTAAAGGATACAGGAGCACGTTATAGGGAATTACACAGAATTCTGGAGTATTTTAACATTCCTATCTACTTTCAAAAACTAAGTAGGAAAAGAAAACTAAGCTCGAGATCGTTATATTTCGAAATGATTCGCGGGATTAGTGAAAGAAAATATCACTCCGTCCCGACTTTCCGTATTGCTGGACCGAGTAAAACGCGTTGATGCTTGAATGACAATCTTCACTTAGACTAGGTGCAACTTTATAGCAAAATAATTTATAGAGGAAGCATTGATAAAAAACATTAGCGAGACGACAAGGAACGAGGACGGAGTCTACATTTTATAGATTGAATACACAACCCTCCTGGATAGGAGCATATTCCTACCTAAACAACTTATTTATATTGTATTCTTTAAATTTATGTTTAGTCTATTGGTTAAAATACCTTCATCTTTCAGACAATGGACTTCCAAAATCGTCCGGGTGGTAAAACCGGCGGCGGTGGAGTCGCATCATGGTCTGAAACCAACCGTGATCGTCGTGAGCGGCTACGTCAACTCGCCTTGGAAACCATCGATCTAAATAAGGATCCTTATTTTATGAAAAACCATTTGGGCTCCTATGAATGCAAACTTTGTCTTACCCTCCACAATAATGAAGGAAGCTACTTGGCACACACCCAAGGTAAAAAGCATCAAGCCAACTTGGCACGCCGCGCAGCCAAGGAAGCCAAGGAAGCACCCACTCTTCTAGCACCGGAAAAGCCTCGTGTCGAACCGAAAAAATTCGTGAAAATCGGTCGTCCTGGCTATCGTGTTACCAAACAACGCTGCCCGGAAACTGGTCAACAATCTCTTCTATTCCAAATCGACTATCCTGAAATATCCGACAATATTATTCCAAGACATCGTTTCATGTCCGCATACGAGCAAAAGATTGAACCGCCAGATCGTAAGTGGCAATATTTATTGTTTGCAGCTGAGCCATATGAAACAATTGCTTTCAAAGTACCATCACGAGAAGTCGAGAAGACGGACGGAAAATTCTGGACATACTGGAATCGCGATACGAAACAATTCTTTTTGCAATTCGCTTTCAAGTTGGAGCCGAAGATCATTCCACCTCCACCACCAAATCTACGTGTAATGGGCATGCCTGGTATACCGCCACCACCAAGACCTCCAATGTTCAATCCTGTACCACCACCTCCACCAATGGGTGTTTTACCGGTACCTCCTCCTCCTATGTAATTTGAATGTTTGTATGGTTTTTTAAATATCAATAAAGATATTACAAAAAAATGCTAAAATGTTTATATTTTTACGCGTATGTGCGAATTATAATTTGGGAGTTTTCACGAAAGTAATAGAAACAAAAATTGAAATAAAATGGTTCTATATTACAAAGTTCCCTCTTGATTGCTGATTTTACCGGATATGATTTTTTGACGACCCTATTCTGGTAACATCCCTATTGAAGATGATTTATTCGATTTGTTGTAGTTTGTTGTCGATAAGGATGATAACGTCATGATTAGCTTAAAGCTTTTCGTAAAGATTATTGGTGGTGATTGTTTTGATAATGTTTGTTTTGATTTATTCTTCTTCCTCATAGCACTGCAGCCCCTCTCGGGCCTTCGCTTCCTGCAGCAAGCGCCTCCAACTGCCTCGGTCCATTGATGAACTGTCTTCGTCCACCGAGTCAGACCAGCGTTTCCGCGCTTTTTATTTATTGCCACGTGTTTATTGTCATTGTTCTGGATGATGTAATTGTTTAAATTTATTGTCATCTGGTTGTTGTCATATTTTTAGACGATACCATTCCTATTAGACGACCAAGGGTGGCAGTTTTGACATGTAACAATGTAAGTCATATAAGATGGTCTGCATGTGGTGGTGAAAGATTGTTGTTGGGGGCTTTTATATTTCTGACAAAAACACGAAAATTGAGTAATGGAACTAGTTAAACTGCGTTTTACCTTGTCGTGAATTAGGATTGATGCCGCAAATTTATAGTATATCTTCAAAATTTGAATAAGGAGGAATTTAAAACACATTAAATTAGTTTTGTTACTGATTTTTCGTGTATATTTCTATAATTTTTTTTCGGTATAATAGTTTAGACGGTTACAAGTTTCTCATACAAAAATTATATATATGTATATATAATGTTTTCTCTTATATTTTGTACATCTTAACTATCTAGAAAAATCGATATTTTTTCACTTAATAATTTATTCCTTTCCACAAATACAATTTTTCACTCTCGCTCTGTGTCTGTTTGAATACTTGATTCATGATTCAGGCGTCATGTCTGACGCTTTCTCCCATTTTAATATTATATATGTTCTAGTGAATGTGTTGTTCTTTTGTCATCATTTTTTTTTTCATAATCATTTAAATATATATCATACAAATATTGGTACATTGGTTGCATTATTAGACTTTTTATTATTTCCTATGTTATTTTTTTTTTTTTTTGTTGCATTGAAAGCGTCGAAAAGTGACCATGGTTCACTTTTATTATGTGTTGCTTATTTTTGCGATTTTTCAGTTTGTATATGAAACGTTAATACGAGTACAAAGGAAATCTCCTTTGCTTCAGATTGTTGCTATTAAATGTTTTGATTCATAGGAATTAGCGTAAGATAATTTTCACGTAATAAAATAGGTCCTCTTGTGTATCACTGGTTAGGTAAGAAGCAATAGCAAATACTGCGATAGTTTACTTGATAAGATTTTTTTTTTGATTTTGTTTCAAGCCAAATTAAAATGATTAATCTTATCATTAATTGGTAGGTTATGTAGTAGGGAAATAGGCGGGATGTGTTTGAAATAAATTTCGAGTAAAAATGTATTTTCATTTATAAGTTTCGAAAATGGAAGATTTTCTTATTTAATTTAAAATAATTTTACCTATTGTTTTGAAAATTCTACTATACCATAATTTTAATTATTTTAGCGAACCAGATTGATATTTCAGTTTATTCAATTCAAATGAGCATTGTTAAAAAGCCGATAAATATATAAAAGGTAATAAGGTTTCAGTGTTAATATTTTGTTGTGTTTTTATCTGTTTTTAATTTTTAATAGATTTATGTGGTTGCTTTTCTATTTATATTGATTTATTACAATGCATTTCAATTCATATGTTTATTGTATATAAATATAAGCATTATTTCTTATCTCTCTTATATTCTGAAAGTAAATTTTACAGCCCTGATTTAATACTAGTATTTTTAATTACTTTTTGTTTATTTACGCTAGGATTACTTTGGTTCTAAAATCAACAGAAGAAAGCGTTTTGGAAAGGATATCAGGTAAGCATTTTTTGTATATATTATTTCGTGAATGAATCGTATGCTATAGTTGGACCAGAGATGATTCTGAGTAAAGAAGCACATTTACTTCCATCTGGATACGATATTAAGCGAAAATATTCCCATCAAGGACTCTGAGTATCGAAGGGGAGGTATCTAACGATTTCTCAATGCACAACAAATGCCAGTTTTATGTTGGTTTAGGCTGGCGGTAGATGCTATCGGCATGGATGACTTCAATTAATTAATTTTCATCAAATTTCCTGAAAGTGTAGTACTTTACGAACGGTCCAAGCACCCAAAAATAATACTAGAGCAATTATTCACAAATTATTTGAACAATTATAGAAAAACGTAGTGAAAAAAGACAATTTATAAGAAGAGCCAGGCGGATATTTGATAGGTATTGCGTTCCAATTGTTACCCTCTGCGTGAGAGTTCCTCCGGCTAAGGACCTCGGACCCGGCTTGCCATCGGAGACAGTCGTAGGAGGTGCCACTCGCTTATTCCCTGGTCCCAAATAGCCGCCAAGCGAGAAACGCGGCCGCCGAACACCCCTCACACAGCTAGAAATAAAACACACTATTTTCCTCCAACAGGGGAGGATTAAGCTAAGCCGGGGTGACCACTTTGTGCGATTTCGCCGGTATTAGATTACCTGACGTAACTCGCACCAAGCGAAAACCTAAACACACCCGCGCTTAAAAAAACCTATGCACACTGAACCATATTCTTCAAACACACCCGAGCCAGGTGCACAATTTATCTCCGTAAAAATATTTTTTTTAATGACGAAAAATATGATGAAGGATTTATTTAATGATGATGTGCAATAATTTTAAAAATGAATTTTAGCTAAACAAAATACAAAACTTAACTTACGTGTACCTATTTGGGAAGCCGCCGAAGTAATTTGCGTCGCGAAGATCTTCTGCCAGCGCGCTTCTTGTTGATCTTCTATCGCCAATTTCCCTTATCTTGGTCGTTAGTTATTCCGCTGTCGCTGTTGTAAATTTCTGCCCTCGATAAATTCCAGAAAAAAAATCCTTGTTGCACACTCAATCCCCCGTTGTCGATCCTTGTCAGCCAGAAAAGAGAAGAGACCCATTCTTTGTTTCCAGGTTTTTCATCGACTCTGTTTCAACCGGTGATCCGTTAATTTTACTTCTGGGCGATTCAACGTTCCATTACGATCCCCCAACTGGTGTTCATCGGGCAATTGAAGTCCAAAATTTTCCTTCATCTAGTACATTCGTCCATCAGGTGTAAATGTCAGAGTGACTGACATTCTGTCAGTCTTGTGTTTTGTTCAATTGTTTGTTTGTTTACTTTTCGGAGAACCATCACTCTCGTACAGAGAACATAATTTAACTCATAAGTATTCAAGCAGCGGATAAGTAATTGTAATATTTTAAAAGTTTTTGTTTTCTGATCGTTCGTTCTTTTCTTCCGTCTTTTTGGCACAACGTCCATTGGTAAGTTATCCATGGCAGTATGACACATTGTAGGCACCACATTTACGTTCAGCAAATTAAATTCATTGCCTAAAATCTTTTTCACACGGTTCCGGATAGTGGAATCGGAATGTTGCCAAACAGAACGAATTGACTCCATTTCTTCATCGCTAGGGCATCGCTGATGAGACTTTTGCATGGTTGTATTAAAGAAAGATACCATCACGTTACCAGTACTATTCAAATTTGGACTTGCTTTAAGTTGTATATTCGACGTTGTTGCATCGCCGAGCAATTGTGCAATTCGCTCAAAAAAGTGTCGCTGCCTAAGATCATTATTGAATGAGTCGTAAGGGATGCCTAATGTTAATCTAGTGAGTATACTGTAGCCGCGCTTGCAGGTACTGTAACATAAACTAGTAACGCATCGTTTGCAGTCATACCGTCATGGTCTTCAGGAACCAAAAGGTATAGTTCTTGCCCAAAATCCATAAAATTCTCGATTTTTCGAATGAAACTGCATCCAATTATGCAGATCTAACGGCCGTCCGTCGATTGTTAAAAGTGATGATTTGAGATCAATGTTGTCTTCGGGATCATAAAATGTATCGGCAGGGACTTTAAACACCATGATTGATTAATTGTAGCATTTACACGGTCTACTTGATTTATAGGCACAGGCGGATAATTCCTCGTCATATGAGGTGTTGGTTTCGGCCTTGCAACTGGTATCTTTTGACATGGACCGATAGGTAATCCAGTTACAGATTTCGCCGATATTTCAGGCAATAGTGAGTCTGTTAATTTGCCAGGATCTAGTCGTTCAACAAGATGATCCAATTTATCTTCTGGACACTAAGTATCTCTTGATAAGGTTTCGTTTGTATAAATAAATGTTGCTGTATGAGGATCCAATTGGCTTAATCGTACTTCGCGGACGACAGTATTTGACATTGAATCATCATTCAGTGTTTCTAAAATTCCACGAATAGGTCGTATTTGCCAGTCGGAATTTTTCGTTAAGTTTAATTTGAATATTGATTTCGTGATTTGGTTGTTTCATCCACGACATTTTCAATAATATAATCATCATCATTCTTATCGTCAAAATCAACGTCATCGTTCTCATCATCTTCATTAGTCTCATCTACTTGTAGAACTTAATCGTCCATAATATCTTGTGGTTTATTTGTTGAAATTTAGTTACGTGTAATTGAGTTTCCTTTTTGATTGTCTGCATTTCATTATTATTATTTTCGATGGTTTCTAATTCTTCTAATTTTGAAACGCTTTTAATCATATCTTCATCTACGATAGTATTAACAGAACCCTTATTATTGTTTGTTTCTGGGCCTGGATTGCTTGTGACATCGTTACTGTCCTTTGAATTTGGTACTGGTTTAAATTTATTCTTTTGATGTTTCATTTTTGAGTCGAGAACATTGGTACCGATTGGTATGTTTGTGTTGAATCTGTTAGTTTCTTACTATTACTATCTAGATAGTTTGGCTTTGATAACCCGTGTGTGCGTGTGTGGTTTCAACTGGAACGTCGGTTACGGATGTGTCAGCATCGTCATAGTTATCATAATCATAATCGTCAGCATTGGGATTAATTTGTCCAGATCCTTCTTTTTCGCTTTTGTTTATTTTTACTTCAACATTTTTATTTTAACCTTGGGTCGGGTGATATTTTAACGACCACAAGAAAAGGGTGCAAAGGATTTCCGTGACACAATACTAGCCTCACGGTTCACTCTTTTTGTGTTAAAATAAGAATATTATGCAAAATAAGGGTTTCTCTTAGTTAAAAAGACAATTTTTTATTCCTGACGTAATAGAATATGAACGGCTATTGGCCAGAATGCAGGCCCAAATCAGTTTAAGAAAAAATAAAGAAAAGTTCCTTCATACAATAAAACTACAATAAGACAAAATCAATGTGGACAACGAAGAGGATTAAGTAAAGCAACAAATTAAAGGTCATTCAAATATATTTTAAGCTTGTCAGGCGTTTAGCTTTGTCTTTTTTTTTTTGCAAAAGGACACTATCATACATCGGTTCCCCAGTATTTCATTATATGATAAAAGAGTAAGAGTCGTTGTTGTTTAGTTGGACATGGCGCTGTTTTCGGCTGACAGATGTTGCATCCACTATTCAATTACACCTATCTTCAGTTGTCATTCTGACTCTAGGACTTTCAAATGTGAAACATCAAAAAGGCAGTTGAAACTAGAAGATGATCGTAAATAGTTCTACCTCGTGTCAAACCAATGCCTCCTCATACAGGCCCAAAAGCGGAAGCATGACGTCACAATGCGCACCAGGCTTTTAGACCTATTGACCTGTTCTTTTAGACAAATTGAACAGCTTTTGACAGTTCTTGCTGTGTCGTCGTGCTTGTAAATTGCTTTTCTTCTGTGCCTGATTAAGCAGGCGTTGGTCAAACACAGTATTATTTTATGTAGACCTTTGACCCTAGATGTATTTGATTCATAAACGTGTTTAATTGAACAATTAAATCTTTTACGCTACTCGAAGAGAAGAAAAGTCAGGAGTGAAAACAACTTAAATTTTACCGAAGAAGTGAACACCTATTGAATAAATCAAGCAAGCCACAATGACCAAGGCTTCAAAACTTTACAGGCAAACGCAATAAAAGCACTATCGCCTTCAGCATTAGCAGATGCAGTAGGTAATCAAGATGCGCCAAAAATGGTATTTCATAGCAAAGCGTATTCGTTCAAAATGAAGGAATATCACTCATCGAACGGCACCATAGTTGAAGATTACTTCACCCGTTTCAAATGGGCTCTGCAGTTGAGTAAAATCCTCAATCATCAGCACGCAAATTTTGCACGAGTGCACATGGGGTCCGAGCTAAACGAAGCGCTCAAATCCTTAGTTGCTTCTCAAGATTCTGAAACGCTTGCTTTTAGAGAAATTTGTCATACGAGCACAAAGCATTTTAACAAGGAAAAAAAAAACGTTCTGAGAGTGTCAAATTTATCTCTGGCTACGCCAAACAACTGCACATTGCGATTACGGTGACTTTCTTGATAGAATGCTTACCAAACAGATGCTTCACCGCTGCGTGAGCGCACTTAATGCAATGAAATTATCACAAACAAATCGGATACATTCAAGACCACGTATGAAATTCCATACGTACTCGAAGGAATTTGTTAGAGTCACTCTATAATCCGAATGTTCATTGTCACACTGCTTATTTATCTTTTATGTACTTCATAACCTATTTTAAATAAAATGTCACTTCTGTCATAGTCACCAAGCCGAACTCACGTATTTTTCTTCTTCTCTTCTAATAGACTTCGCTAAACAGCCGACGAAATCAAGCAAGGTGGACTGCTCACAAACTCTACAAATGCCCTCACGTCTTAGTGATTGCAGTTTAAAACAGCAAAAAACCTCACAACTTGAGATCAATGTCCCGTGGCCGGTGAGGATCACAATCGACTAAGCTAGGACCTCAAACAGAAGCTGCGGAAATTTAAAACAAGCCATGCAACTTGTTTGGTGCAAATCATGATCATAGTTAGTGTCTCTATCGTTATTTAGAATGTTATTAGAGAGGTCACATATCCAAGGTTTGTAGGAAAAAGTGGCAGCAGGCAAATGCAATCAAAGTACTTCATCGATGCTACTCGACACATTAAGAAAATTTAGTCTATAAACGCTGTGCAATCGGAGAGTTTACAGTAATTTACAGGCCAATCACATGATTGGCTCCACTGCGTGGTTGTATACGAGCAGAAGTCTCTCTTGGCAAGACTAATAAAAATATATTTTTATGCATCATTGAAAGAAACTACAACTCATTTTTGGGAAGAGATTGGATTTCAGATTTGCTCACGAGATCAATTAGGGTGACATTTTCAAACCTTATAGAATTCATGCGATAACCAAATCACATTCAACTGTCACACATACGCAGAAACTTGAATCAACTATTGGCAAGATGCGACGAAGTCTTCAGTGATCCCTACAGGATGAATGCCGACCTTCAGGAATACTCTTGGAGGCTACCATTCTTTGGGTAGAGTCACCCCCATGGACCCAAGGGTACGGAGGTCACCGTGAGATTCTTCCTGGGATTATAGATAACGACCCTGACCGAATCTGGACTACGCTGTGGACAATGACTTGAATTGATGCTTTTGGCCGGTGGATATGATGGTTAAGACCAAGTTGCTTTGTACGGGAGCGCCGAGATAACACTCGTACGTGAATGGCTCTAATTCAAGCATCATACCATCTCCGTCCCGGTAAAACCTTGACAGGCCTCGGCCTAGTTTTGAAGCTCACACCATTGGGTTGGTGTTGTAGGTTCGGTTGAGACGGACTCCCGATTCGCGCTGATCTGGCCCTGAGCACTTGTCCCCATAAGGGCTTGTGCCAACCCTCGCATGGCCTCCCTCTTCTGCAAAAATAACCATGGGACCAAAAAGGCGACTACACACACGAAGTCCACAAAGTGATCATGGCAGAAAAAGAAAGGAGTGAGCATTTCACCACCACCGTCAAAAATGTGGCTGAAGTACTGCTCTTGGAAACGGAAGCCGATAACTTCTCCCAAGAATGGAATTCACAAAGTACAATTACCGTCCAGCGATATCAAGCAGAAAGGCTAGTCCAAAACGCGGGAGACGTTTTTAAAAGAATCAAATCAGCTTGCGACTAGCCAAAAATCAGCAAAGGAGTAAAGAATGGGCTCTGTGAACTAGGAAAGCTCCTAGACTACATTGGACATTACCGGAGGAGCTGGCCAAAGGCTGAAGAGGACCAGAAGGCCAAAGAAGAGCAAAAGGCTAACGAAACGCTAGGGCTAAGCCTTAAAGGCAACCACAGATAGCTCCACCTTCAAAAATAAACAAAAGAATGGCGTCTGGCCCAACCAAAGGAGATTTGGATATAAAATGGAAGGAAGAGGTACCTGATGGAAGTGGGACGCTAGATCAGGGGTTCCAGATAGTGCTGACAAAAGGAGCGAAGAAAGCCGCAAGCATACGCTTTCAAAAAGTGCTAGAAAGTAAAGTTGACAGCAAGAAAAAATGATACCTGATGCGAAACCCCAGCAGCAGACACTGCTCTTAAGCCCCAAGATGGCCGATCCTACACAGAAGTTTTGCGGCATATTAGAGACACACCAACACTGCTATTAAAGCAATACGACCAACCCGGTTGGGCAATATACTGGGTGATATTGGAGCAGAGGCTGACAAGAAAGAAGCGTTCTGCGACGCAGTAGAGAAAGTCCTCGGAAAAAGAGCAAGCGTAGCCTCACATCGAAATAAGAGACATTATCCGCGTCAGAGAAAAGGGAATGGCTATCAAAAGGGAGCTCCCTAGCGGGGCTGAAACCAGAAAACCATAGGAAACAACGCATGGCCATCATTGACTTATCAGAAAAGGACGCCCAATAATTTCTGAATAAGGGTGAAGTAAGAATGCGGTGGGTTATCTGCAGGATACGGCGAAGAGCAGCGCCTCTTCAATGTTTCAAATGCCTTGTCTATGGTCACACCGGACAAGTATGCAAAGGACCCGATAGGAGTTCCCTATGTTATAAATCTGGTGAAATGGAGGAGGAGGAGGCATACCGTATCTGTTGGAAGAATGTGGATCCAAGACCGGATCCTGGGCAGGTCTTGGGATCAGGAAAATGTCGGTTTCCCAGAAAGCTCTACCCAAGGCAAAATCAGAACTTAAATGACCCATATCCTGCAGGTAAACCTACACCGCTTGAGAAGTTTGTAAGGGACATGAAAGCCGACTTTTTGCTGCTGCATCATGGTATCCTGATGAAATTGGTACTGCCGCCACCTGGGGTCAAAACAGTGATTTCCAGGTAAAGGATTTTGACCAGGGGGATGGCTTCGTGTGGGTTCGGCGCTCAGGGGTCATCTTTTTTAGTGTATGCCTAACGCCAAACGAGCCGATATCATCTTTCCAATCCTAAATTAATGCTTCGGAGGGTGCCGTCTTGAACGCAGATGGCAACGTGCATGTTGGGGTGGTCTTTAACGCTAAAGAAATCGAATGGGGCGTGCCTTTATCAGATCCACGGGGAAAATGAGCCTGAAAATGGCAACTGGGATGGCGCTTGTTGCACTAAATTGAAAACACGCTGACTTTCCACCGTATTGGATGTGAAGGTACCATACCGGATTGAACATTCACCTTGGAGTCTTTAGTACGGAGGATACACAATTGGAGAGTATTAGAGGACTGCTCAGCCAGTGATCATCAGTAAATTCTGCTTGGGATCAGTGATGTTGTCTCCCGACGTCTGTGCTCTCGACTTTCTACGATTGGGTGAAGCAATTGGAAGGATGGATGTTGAGAAGTTCGCCGAGGTGCGCACAGCAGGTGCTTCGCTGCAGGGTGATTCACTAGGGACAGAATGACTGGATGCTCAAGACGTGGTGAACTCAACTGTGAGCATCATCATGACTGCTTGCTGCGCTTCTATGCCCCGTCAAAAATACTCCAATGTACTGGTAGTCGATTGAAATCGCTGAAAAGCAAAGGGAGTGTCACAAGCTTCGGCGTGAGGCGCAACGGGTACGGAACCATGACGAGGCATGCAACCGGGTAGCAATGTATAAGTTGACCAGGAAATGATTAACAACAGCAAGGCTCGCTGCAGGCAAGATCTGGCGGACAATGTGAACAAGGATCCGTGGGGCCTTGGCTACAAGCTACGAGGGCGGTCCGGCCCGACAAAGAAAATAGTAAAAAAATTGCGAAAATGTTTTTTATTTTTCGACAAATCCTCCTTTCAGTTCGATACACTTTTCTCAACGATGTTCAATAGCTTCGATACCCGCTTTATAGTAGGAAGCGTCAAGCTCCTCAAAATAGCTATTAACCGCATACTCTACATCTTCATTGTTGGCAAATCTTTTGGTGCCGAGCCATTTTTTCAAATTCAGAAAAAGTAAATAATCCGAAGGAGCCAGATCTGGTGAATAGGGTGCATGGGGAAGAAATTCGAACTTCAACTCATTGATTTTAGCCATCTCAATAACGCAGTATGGACTGTTGCGTTATCGTGATGAAACAACACTCTCTTTTTCGTCAGATGGGGCCGTTTTTTCTTGATTACATCACTCAAACGCTCCTATAAGCCTGCATAATATGCGTCGTTGATTGTTTTTCTTTTTTCGAGATAATCAATAAATATTATTCCACGCGCATCCCAGAAAACGGATGCCATGACTTTGCTAGCTGACTGAACTGTATTTGCTTTCTTTGGAGCCGGTTCTCCCTTTTCAGTCCACTGCTTTCACTTGGTCTCAGGTGTAAAATTATGAACCCAAATTTTGTCTATGGTTATGAATCGACGCAAAAACTCGGCTTTATTGTTGCGAAACATTGCCAAACACTCGATGGAAACATCCTCACGTTGCTGTTTGTGCTCGATTGTGAGCAAACGCGGTACCTATCTTGCGCACAACTTTCTCATGTCCAAATTTTTGGTCAACATGCGATGCACAGCACTTTTTGAAATGCCTGCTATGCCTGCTATCTCGCGCACTTTTAGTCGACTGTCATCCAATACGATTTCGTTGATTTTCCTCACATTTTCTGACGTAGTGACCTCACTTGGTGACCACTGCGGTGTGCATCTTGGCAGCCCGTAGGACCTCGCTATTTGACTGTTGTAAACGAAGGAGCAGACTTCCCCAGAATAGAATCCAACTCAGCTTTGGTATCCGTAGGACTTAGACCTTTCAAATGAAAGTATTGTATCATATAACGATGCCCAATATTTTCCATTTTTACGAATTCACTGAGAACGTTCACTTTGGATGTCTGTAAAAAAATAATAATATACGCATCGTTATGAATTTTTCACATTAAGTTGTTTAAAGGTGGTATCGTCAATCGCAGTAATTGTTTTTTTAAAACTACCTGTATTCATAAGTCAGGTCGGGTACTTTTGGGTCTACCCTCGTAGTTATGCAGAAGCTTGGTGGCCCTTGCATACGTGAAGTGAAAAATATGGACGAGATAGTGCGGGCACTCTTTCCCGCCCGTCCAATCCATGTTGACGCTGTCCACAGTGAAACAGCAATCAAGTGCTCACTTTTCACAAAGCCAGAACTAGTAGAGGTAGTCCTATCATTGAAAACCAAGAAGGCTCCGGGCCCAGATAATTTTCCAGCTGAGGTATTACAAATCGTCTATCACCATTGTCCTCACTTGATACTTAGTACGATGAAATGTGATGAGGGTCGTCCTGATCAGCGAAGGAAAGGGAAATTCCGGATCGCCGTCTGCATACCACCCGGCATGCATGCTAGAACCGTCTGAGAAAGGTTTACAGAAACTCATCATGCTGCTGGGGACCTATCTCCTCGCCAGTACGACTTTAAAGCAGCACGCTCCACCATTGATGCGATTGCAGAGTTGTGATTGGGGTCTAAAAGGCAGGGGCACATAACCATGCCAAGCGATGGATTGGTCTGTTGGTGACGATCGACATTAGGAACGCCTTCAACTCCTCTAGATGAGTGGATATTCTGGATACTCTGGAAAACTCTTTTTAAGCTCCAGAACATCTGATATGGCTCCTGAGGTATTACCTGAAGGACCGACACAGAGCCAACAAAGGAAGGAAGTTACATGGGATATTGCCCAGGTATCTATTCCAGACCTGTGGAACGTGTCTTACGATGGGTTAATAAGACTGGAGATGCCAGGTGATCGGCTATGCGGGTGATGTTGCTGCTCTAGCCACATAACGTACCGTTAAACAAGTGAAACTTTCTCGTAAGCTAGGTATCGTGGGTTCAGCGGTTCATATATAGGATATGGACAGAGGAACAGCTACCAGATGACTGGCGAAAATGCATCATATGCCTCTTACGTTGAAAGGGAGACAGACTGCACTGAGAAAATTATAGAGGGATTGCTCTATTGTGCACATCATATAAAGTACTGTCAAAAGTTATTGAACAAGGACTGAAGTCTTTTTATGAAAATATCATTGAAGAGCACCAAGTTGGTTTTCGAAATGGACAATCTACGATTTACCTTATATTTTCAGTAAAACTGATATTTGAAAAGTTCTGGGAATGTAATATGACATGTAGAGAGAATGGAAGGGCGCAGACTTCCAAGACGAACATTGGAGGTTAGAGCGCAAAGTGTCTGCTACACTGAGCATGACTCAAAGAATTTGAAATGCGTCTGCTGGCTCAAAAAGGCAAATCCCGATGGTTTTTCAAGAAAAAATGAATTGGCTTGGGGTATCAAATAAACAAAGTAATTTACTACAATTGTTTTCACCACAGTAATTCTTTAAGCTACGCTTATCGGAATTTAACTATTCAAATAACATGGTTGCCACTTGTAAAACTATTTTTAAAAGTCCGATACACAGTTCGAAACTTTCGCTAATCGAAGACATGTCACAGTTGATATATCACCGCCATCTTGCCTTTATGTAACAAGTCTTCGATTTTAAGAGTCCGATTATTATACTACGAAGGCAATGGTATAAGCTGGAAGCATTATAACACTTAGGATTTTATTATCTGCTTCCTTCTTCTCCCCTAAACATGATGACCTTCTACGAAGAAGGTCAGTTGAACCTTTTGAAGTGCAAATTATTTTCTGCCCTCATGAAATGAAAAAATAAGTTTTACAAAAAGTATTATTATCGAAACCTATTACAATCCCGCATCCACTCCTGATCGCTGTCGGCAAACAAAATTAGTGATGACAATGACATTTCTCAAACTGGAGGAAATCTAGTCACAGAAGCAAATGCCTCTGTGGCGGCACGAGATGTCCCGCCATCAGCACCTCCTTCACGGCGCAAACGCAGCACGACGCAGAGCTCTTGGTCTCACTGGAACAGCCGCCCAGCCAGCCAGCAACAGCAGGTCAAAGCCGACAGCCTCTGCCTACAAGAGCGACACCATTCGACCTACTACAACAGCCATCAGCGCAACAGGTATACGGTGTAGGCTACTGTAAGCTGCCATCCTTCTGGCGTACTAGCCCGGAGCTGTGGTTTTTCCAGGTTGAGTCCCAATTTCAGGTGCACCAGATCACAAGGGACTCAACCAAGTACCACCTCACGGTATCATCATTGGACCACGAGACAATCACGGATGTAGCAGACATCATCCGTGCGCCACCCGAGCACGACAGGTACGGAGCGCTCAAAACAGCCATCGTCGCCCGCCTCACCGACTCGCCTGATGCGCAGCTACATAAGTTGCTCACAGGTGTCGAGCTTGGAGATAGGAGACCATCGCAGGTACTACGGCACATGCGTTCCCTCGCTGGAACGCGGGTCAGCGACGATGTTCTCCGAGTGAGATGGCTTGACCTCCTGCCCCAGCAAACGCGCCGCATGCTTTTATTAATCAAAAATCAGACGCTAGAAGAGCTTGCCGCTGTTGCAGACGAGGCACAAGACATGGGCCCGGGAGTTATGGCCACGTCATTCCAACCACCCACGCGCGCAACAACACGCACATCTGGTCGTTCCTCACCGCACACTTCTTCGGACCAAGTCGTAGTCGAATTAGCTGCCTTGCGTCTGGCAGTTACACAGCTAACAGCCTTGACTCGAGAAGCGCTTCAACAACCACATGCCTGCGCCAATACGCTGCGGGAGCGCACCTCTTCAAGAGATGTAAGCCAACGACGGGGACGCTCCGCCACTCCCGGACCAGATAGTCGCACGGGACACTGCTGGTATCACACCAAGCACGGGGCCTTAGCAATGCGATGCAAACAGCCCTGCTCTTTCCCAGCTCCAGAGCACACCATTAGGCGCTCGGAAAACTAGGGTTGCCGGCGTTGTACTCAGCGGACACCGCCGGCAACACCTCGGAGAAGCGCCTGTATGTCTCCGACCGCACTACAAAAACCAGGTTTCTGGTAGATTCCGGCTCCGCCCTCTCTATCATCCCAAGGCATTTCATCGCCAAGCCTCTTCGCAAACAGAACCTCGTACTACAGGCAGCCAATGGCACTCTCATAACCACGTTTGGATCTCAGCAGCTCACCCTGGATTTTGGGCTACGTCGGCCCCTCCACTGGTCGTTCGTCATAGCAGACGTCCAAACTGCCATTCTAGGAGCCGACGCACTAAAACACCATGGTCTACTCATCGACCTTCGCAACCGACGCCTCATGGACGATCTCACCAGACTCTCCACAGCCTGCGCCATCGGTCCAGTTCCAACTATACACAGCATTAACGCCGTCAACAATGGTTCGTCCTTGAAGGGCACCATTGGAGACCGGTACAAAGCGATCATCAGCAAATATGCAGATGCACCCGCACAACCCGGGAAACTAGCCTCGGTAGCTGACCTACCTGTCCACCACCAGGTAGTCACCAATGGACCACCGGTTTTTGCGGGACCACGTCGTCTCGCGGGAGAACGCCTCACTGCAGCAAAAGCCGAGTTCGCTTTCTTGCTGGAAAGAGGCATAATTCGACCTTCATCGAGCCAGTGGGCTAGTCCTCTGCACATGGTGCCCAAGGACGGCGGCCGTTGGCGAGCTACTGGGGATTACCGTCAACTCAACACTCAAACTCGCCCGGATCGTTACCCACTACCCATCATCGAGGATTTGATCCAAGAGGCCAGCGGCACAGTCTTCTCGGTAATTGACCTCCAGCGTGCCTTCTACCAAATCCCGGTGGCTCCTGAGGATATCGGTAAAACGGCAGTCACCACGCCTTTCGGACTTTATGAGTTCCTAGGAATGCCTTTGGGTCTACGCAACGCAGCCCAAACGATGCAGCGGACTCTAAACCATCTGCTGAGGAAGCTGGATTTCGTCCGGGTTTATCAGGATGATATCCTAGTATTCTCGGCCAGCCACAACCATCACCAGCGCCACCTCGAGCAACTTTTGTCCATGCTTCAAGCGGCAAATCTCCACGCTAACTGGGATAAATGTCAAGTCGGTCAGGCTGAGGTCATCTTTGCCGGATACCACGTCTGCGAAACAGGATTCCGACCACCAGCCCCCAAGACACAAGCCATCGGATCCTTTCCCAAACCGACCGATTCATCCCAGCTAAAACGTTTTCTAGGGATGCTGAACTTTTATCGCCGCTGCATGCCACACGCTGCCGAATCCCAAGTACCACTCTCGGAACTGCTAAAAGGATGTACGACAAAGAGAGCACCACTCACCTGGACACCAGAGGCGGAAGTGGCTTTTGAACGCTGCAAGCAAGGCATTGCCGAGGCAGCCACGTCAGCCTTTCTTTCGCCTCTGCACCCATTGGCACTTCGTACCGACGCATCCAGCACTGCCATTGGCGCGGCCTTGGATCAACAACAGAGCGACGGCACTTGGGTACCGTTAGGTTTCTTCTCAAGGAAGCTCTCCGAAACCGAACAGCGCTACTCAACTTACGACCGCGAGCTCCTTGCTATCTTTGCTGCCATCAAGTTCTTCCAACGCATCTTGGAGGGAAGGCACTTCGTCATTTATACCGACCACCGGCCACTTATATTTGCTCTGACGCAACGCTCAGACAAAGCCTCACCCCGTCAAAGCAGGCAACTGGATTTTATCTCCCAATTCGATTCGCGGGTGGAGTACACACCAGGGAACGACAACATCGTCGCCGATGCACTATCACGTGTGGAGACGGTCGCGATACCCCCCGCAATCACAGCTCAAGCCATCAGCGAAGCACAGGACACAGACGAACAGTTGCCCCACCTCCTGGCGAGTCCCCGTCTCAGTTGATGTTGGATGGCTACTCAGGATACTACGTAGAGTTCAACGGCACCATTAAGCCTTACCTGCTGGTTGCACTCCGCCGTCAAGCTTTCGACATCGTCCATCAGCTATCACATCCAAGCGGACGTGCCACTTCGTAGCGCTGAAATTCTTTTGGCCTAGTCTGCGGAAAGATGTATCCCGGTGGGCCAAGCAATGCGTACCATGTCAGCTATCGAAGGTCCACCGCCACAACCGTGCCGAACTGGGAAATTTGAAGACGCCGGACGGGCGCTTCGATCACATTCATGTGGACCTGATCAAGCTGCTACAATGCGAAGGACACGAGAACTGCCTCACCATTATCGACCGCTACACACGGTGGCCTCAAGCAGTGCCAGTGCGTGACAGCAAAGCTAGCACCATCGCTATTCGACCACTGGATATCCATATTTGGCCCGCCACTAGAGATCACATCGGACCAAGGACGCCAGTTTGAAGCCGACCTATTGCATCAGCTTGGACGCCTCTTGGGCATCAACCGTGTCCACACTGCTCCATATCACCCTCAAGCCAATGGCATGGTCGAACGGATGCACCGCACCCTCAAAGCAGCGTTAAAGTGCGTTCCCGAGACACCATGGCTACAGGCACTCCCACCGATCTTACTGGGCCTACGAACCACATTCAAGGAGGACCTGCAAGCCTCTCCGGCAGAAATGGTTTTTGGCACATCGCTCCGGATCCCGGGCGAGTTCATTACACCTCAAAGCGTACCAGCCAGTTGCCCACAAGACTTCGTCACCGACTTACGCCACCTTTTCCAGTCGATCCGACCAGTTCCGTCAGCCAGACACTCCGTTCATCAACCATTTGTTTTCAAGGACCTGAACAGCTGCGAATATGTCTTCCGCCGCATCGACGCAGTCAAAAAGCCGCTCGACCAACCGTACTCCGGACCACACCGAGTCATCAAGAGGATCAGCGACCGCACCTACGTCATAGACGTAAATGGCGTCACCAAGACCCTCTCCACCGACCACTTGAAGCCAGCGTACTTGGAGCATTCCGATGCCCATCCATCAACACTATCGTTACCACCCACCCAGCCAGCCTCACCACAAGCGCCCACTCCAATCCCACCGCTGGCATCACAGGCGACTCAACCGGCCGATGGCAAACTGATACAGCAGCCACCCTCATCGGCACCACAGTCACCTATACTACCGCCTCCGCTACCAAATCAGGCGTTTCACCCGGCCGCCACCTTGCTGCCAAATCAGGCGATTCAACCCCCCGCCAAGAAGAAGGTCACCTTTTCACTCCCTTCGACGAGCACGAAGGTCATTGGGGAGGGAGTGACTGTGGCGGCACGAGATGTCCCGCCATCAGCACCTCCTTCACGGCGCAAACAAACTCTCGTCCCTCGCCAGATCTATACTTGCCAGCCCAAATCGTCCCACCGGCTCAAGCAATCCACCATGAGAAATATGGAATTCGTATGACACCGTTCTTCTAGATTCTCACATGTTGATATAGGAGAACGGATTCATACACCCACTCTCTCAGTGTGTTTTAGCAACGTCCTCAGTAGCGAACGAACAACGTTAGCGACATCAGTAGCAAGCAAACAACGTTAGCGACATCAGTAGCAAGCAAACAACGAAAGCGACATCAGTAGCAAGCGAATGACGCTAGCGACATCAAAAGCAAGCAAACAACGATAGCGACATCTGTAGCAAGCGAACAACGTTAGCGACATCAGTAGCAAGTGAACAACCAAAGCGACATCAGTAGCAAGCGAACAACGATAGCGACATCAGTAGCAAGCGAATGACGACAGCGACATTCATCATCATCTTCGTCGTCGTCCGTCGTCCGACATTTATCAAGAGTAAAAGAAATAAATAGATTAAGAGTAAAAGTTGACCTTTTAAACCTCCATTGGCAGAGTGTCGAAGGAATAGTGGCGCCATCTTACTTTAATTTGATCTTGAATTTGGATCAGAAACTAGTATTCGCGAGCTCCATAGACATTTTGTAGTTGTTGCAGTTCTGAACAAAAGCTACCAAACTTCATGTTGGTTACACTTTGACAGCTGGGAACAGGAAGCCGAATCTCTCTCCCTCTTGCAAACGGTATAACTAACGATGAAGAATGAATCCACGAACTCCTAATCATTAAATTAAGTCATTGATTAATAATATACATTAGTTCAGTTAGTAAACAACGATTGTGTATAACTTTGAAACCACAACAGAATTCTTGCAAGTTCACGATAATTGAAAAAATATAGCATGCCTAAAATAGTTTTTGTTCTTTTGCAAAAGCTTCGCTGCATAACTAATAACCCCGTCCTTCAGATCCCGCCAAAGCTAGCCAACCTGCACGTATGCGCTATCCTAAGCGAAGCTATTTTTTTCTGATTATCAGCGGCCATGTCCTCAACGGACTTATCTAGAAGATTTTGGCAAACATTTTGAACAGATAAACCGAGAAAATATAATTACGAATGCTATTTTCCTATCCTTTCAATTATTTACACTTGAACGAATTAATATAAAGCTATCTTTATATAAAAATTGATTTCTATGCAAATTATATAAAAAATCTATTGTTCAGGCACTAAATATTGTATTCTGTGTAGGTCTGGATAGTATTTAATTTTAATACGAGTATATATTGATTGAAAGTCAGTGTTCAGAACTTACTTATATACCTTTTATGCATTTTATGATAATTTTCAGGAGTATATAACATAAAAATCGAATTTAGATTGAAGTGCACGCAAAATTAATAAAAAAATCTGCAGATTTAGTTGGAATAAAATAGATAAGGATTATATCAATAGGACAATAGGAGCTAGTTATATTATATATTGAATACAGGAAGATCATTCTTTTTATTCATTTTGAAATACTTTCCTTCCTCGATATGTTTGAAATTTTGAATAAATCATACACTAGACATATTTTGCTCAAAGATATAAAGTATTGATAATAATTAGATTATATGAATTGCCGTAATTGATATCAATCAAGCATTTATAGATTACAAATAATATTTTACATTTTTACATTACAATTAAATTTGAATATTTGATAGGGGGAAAATATTGGTTAAAACTTGGTTCGATTTACATGAAATTTTACCACATTATTTGAAGTCTGGCAGTGATACAGACTAAATTTGGTTGTATATTTGAAAGCAACAATTTCTCAAAGCATTTTTTATTTTGTTTGAATACATTGCATAGATACTCACTATAGATGTGGACAAAGCACAAAATTTCTTTTGGGGACAAATGATTCTTTCTTTTTAAGATTGTTTCAGGATTATGCATTGATGGATATAGACAGTAATTTAATATTTATTAACATTGAAGAGTGCTGTGAAAATCAATTACAATAGATAAGATAGCTTTTAAATACATCAGGCACGGTCTATTCACATTTATGTTTTTTGCCATTCCAATTATTGAACGTATTAAGAATTGTTTTATAATAATTAATAATAAGAACAATGCAAAATTCATTTGGTATACATAGTAGGAAACATAAAGTTTAAGTATAGAAAAATGCAATGACAACAACTGAAGTGAGGCCTAATTAGCCGATTTAGATGGATCTGGGTTTCATTAGTAAACTTATTGCTGAAATACGTCAAATTATAAAGTAAACCACTAAAACTCAATGGAAATACTTTAGATAGTATGATTATATGCTTCCTAGCCTTGAACTAAAATACCTTAAAATACAAAATTTGAATAGTAAGTATTCAATTGATACTATTCTCAACATATTCACTGAAATTTTGAGACAATACATCAAATCTAACAGACAAATACCCAACGGTAATATTGCACTTTTTCTTCGTAGCATTACTTCCCCTCTCGGCACTTCGCTTCCTGCAAATAACGCCTCCAACTGTCCTCCAATTTCGCAATCTGAGCAGCGATGAGCTGTCTTCGTCGACCGATTCAGACCAGCGTCTCCTCAGTTTCCCCACTGTTGTTCACCATTCAATTCTCCCAACGAATATCTTTTAAGGGTATCCGTTGTTCGTCCATATAATTCACGTTGCCAGCCCATTGTAGCTTCCGCAATCTTAAGTTCCAATCGTTAAGACCTTTGACTCGTATAGCGAATCGTGCGAGTATATTCGACCTAGACTGTATCATTGTGTAGAGTACGCACGTGTTCGACCTAGACGATAATTAAGAACTGTCTCGTTCAGTCGGTTGAGTAGTGAGTGCCGGGCCGCGTATATTTTGCCCACAATAAAGAGTAATATCTGTAGCTAAATGTAGCATATTATTCGGCCCCTCGTCTCAACAAGATGTAGTATGTCGCCTAGGCAAACTGCAGCCGCCTAGGCAAACTGCTCGAAATACCTTCCCGGGCGAAAACACTATTTTTTTGTTACTACTCAAAATCTTTAAACATTATTTAATTTTATTTGTAATTTATAAATAAAACAAAAATTTAAAACAATATATAAAAATTTTAATAAAAAAGTATTTTAGAACTCTATCTCTCATTAATAAAAATTACAATAAAAAAATTTAGGACGGCAACCCCTTTGCAATGCAATTTAGAAAAAGCATTGCAGTTTATCTGGTCGGGAAGAAATCATCGTTGCAGCCAGGCACAGTGCTCACCAAGTAAACCTCCGTTGCCGGGAGGGAGTCTGGTGGAGAGAAGCTTAACAAGGGGCGACTGTGCTTGTTCTGAGAAATATTTCTTGTTGACGGTATAAGTAAGTAATGTATGCTATACGCAATGCATCGAAGCGCAAATGTAATGTGATAATGAAAGTAAATTTTCCCGTTTTTACAAGTGCAACAGCATTGCTGCTAAAAGTTTGTCCGTTGTTCTTGTTTGGTGACGCAAGTGACCAAGCTATAGTGATGGTTGCGCTGTTTTAAATAACCCCTTGGAAAGTAGTGGTAAAAGCCGCTACCGAAAAAATATTATTTACACTGTGAAGTGAAGTTACCCCACAAAAAAAAGAAAAAACGGCTGATAAAATAAGCAAAAAATAAGAAATTTTAAATTTCCTGCCTTTCTCTTGATAAATTTACATAAGTTTCTTAGTGCTAGCAGCATTGACTGATTTATTAACTGTTAAGAAACCATTTGATGACCTTCAGTGGATTAAATTGAATCTTGATCCTCGTTCTAGTAAACTAATCCTCAGATGAGTGTACTCAATTAAATGTGCCGTAATTTCAAATTTGCTCTTATCCGCTATCTGCGGCATCGAGAACGGAAATGTCCATAGATGTAATGAGTAGTTTCGGAATTTCTGCCAGCATTTAGAAATTACGAATATCAACTTATTGCATCGGGAAACGTTTTGATTATGGTGGATATTTTGCATGCTACTTTTTCGTACTTCACTTGAGCACATTTTTTTAGTTATTCTAGCACAAAAAATGCACCAGAAGTTTAGAAATTGAAACGAATTTGGGTGTCCCGTCTAGCGAAATTGAGATTTTTTTCTTGTAGAATAATGTGTTTGTATTGAAATGCATTATAGAGTGTAAAGCAAATTTTTAAAAGTGTTCACAGGCCTTACCCACCCCGTCAACGAGCGCTCGTCGGAAGAGGATCGGGTAAGTACTCTTCCACCTGAATGCCCCACTCTTATTTGGGGGTCATAAGTATGACTAGTAAAGACGAGATACTCTCGAGTCATGCACGCGTTCACTAGGCTCAGTCTGTTGCTTTGTTTAAATAGTCCGCCACCTGTTGAACCGATTCCTTCGAGCATTTGATTCGTGAATGCGAAATTTTTTCGTTGTGGGCCCTTGTGCTGGGGACAAGAACCCTCCCCACGACACCCCAATGCTAGCCTGCCAGCAAATTCACGTGTCCTCAGATAAGGCCAATTCCGGCGAGCCCCAATATCTTCGCTCGCTAAGGGAGCAGACTATCGCTGCAGTCCTTTATGGAAATTTATATTCCTTTAAATCACTATAAAGTTGTCAACGAGGACGAAAAACAACTGCAAAACATTGTGAAAAGTGAATGTCATTAACATTAACCAGTCACCATCGCACCCAATTTATCAGTTTTTTAAGTTCCGTTACGGTTCCAAGTTGCATCTGTTTCAACTGTTCCAATAGCTGTGCCACTGTTACTTTCTGCACCAATTTTCCTGTTTTAATCAACTAAACGCTGTTTTGGCATTATTACATAAGTTTTGAGATAATTTACGTATTTTGGGCCTGCTCAGAATTGGTGAGCAATCGCAAATCGGAAACAATGAATACACAGCAGTTGAAATATTCTTACAAGTTTTGACGTCTACCTCTTGGATGTCAGCAAATCGCACCAGCAACACAAGGGACACATTTTGAAAGCTATGACGCCAAAAATGAAAAGATTTCATCGTACATAGAACGTTTTAACAACTATTGTGATCTTAAAAACGCAAGTGATAATAAAAAAAAGATCAAATCTTGCATTCACTGGTTGGGAAAGATCACCATAACAATCTAGCTGCATTTCTAGGACCAGATACTCCTATCAAAGAAATTGAATTCGAATTCATTTCGAAAAAATGCTGGCTCAGCATCACTCAGCAGCCACATCTGTCGAACTCGGATTTCACCGCACCTCTGAAAAGGAAGACTGTGTTTTCTGCACTGTTTGTCCCAATGCCAGCTGTGAAAAGAAGTATTCCATATCTGATTTATTCTTTCATACTCAGATTATCGGAGGCCTGAAGGCCAGCTGGATACGCAAACAGATCCTACAAGACACAAACCTCAAAGATTTCGGCGGATTTCTAACGAAAGCCGCTGCACTGGAAGCATCTTGGTTCGAGTCAAGTCAACTAAGTAAGCCACTAGAGAAGCCGCTGGATCAAGTTGCAGATGCAAACAAAATCGATCGTCGTCAATAAGGAAATCTCATAGCCGCCAGCGTTCCAAGTCTCAAGACAATTGTCGTCAGTCCAGCTTGCATCCGCGTTATCGTTCTCCGTCCCGCCGTTCTTGAAGCTGCGTGGATTATCGGTCATTAGGTCTCGATGGTCAATGTTGGACCAGACACTCATAAATACATTGTTATGGTCACACTCAACAACAAGCCGCAAGCATGTAGTAATTTGTTTGGTTATTAAATGTCCGTAAAGAACTGCAGCAATGGTCTGATGCCTCGGCATGCGAAGATGTTGGTGCTCGCTGGAATTTGCATTGGGAATAACTCGGCATAGAAGCGGCCCCGATCGCAAATCACGAGTTGACAGGCATCCCCTGTGGAGTTTCAAACAGGAAAAAATGCAACGGGAGATAGAGCCGTGGCTGATGACCTGGCCGATGACGTCTCAAACAAATGACAATCGCACCAAACTTTCATTTTGCCCTAACAAAGACTCCTAATTATTGAATCAGATTTTTCCTTTAGCGGCCTCCGATAAAATCTTCAAGCATTACTCCAAAATTTTCTTGATCTCTTCATTGCACTCCAATCATTTTGCGATTATTTATTTGGTAAACAAACTCCGTGATAATTTTCGCGTTTGCTTGTTGTCTCAGTTTTTATCGTCGTCTCGGTCGCCACGGATTTGTTGTGCGATCTTTTCTGAACATTTCCCATTCAATTCGATTCTAGTTTTTCACTCCGAATTAGTTTAGTCATTTTTTCGCCCGTCTCTGCTTCGAATGATGTTCTTTCCACTTTTTGCACTAAACAGATGCAACAACTCGCGAATTCCAGCGAAATTTTAAATTTTTCTCGCCGTACACGTTCCGCGGCACAATATTTCTTCCTTCGTGGGTTCTCGTTTTGTATTTATCTCCAACAAAAATAGATGGAATCAAATTAGTTCGACGCGGTATTTGTTCGTCAGTTTTCAGCGAAAAATCCCAAGATTTGTGTGGAGAAGCACAGTCGTCCCTTTGAAACACCTGTTTTCTTCTCTTGACGAGACTCTTCATCCGGCAACGGAGGTTTACTCGGCGAGCCCTTTGGATGGCGGCAACGGTGGTTTCTTTCCGACGAGATAAAACTGCAATTCTTGGCTAAATTGCGTTGCAAAGGGGTTGCTGTCATCGATTTTTTTTATAATTTTTATTTAATTTGTTTTATTCTATTCAATAAATTATTATTTCGAATTTTTTTTTGATTTATTATTAATAATAAGATATAATTCAAAATTAGTTTTATTATTAAAACATTTGTATATTATATTTAAAGATTTTTGAGTAGTAAAAAATATGGGGCTTTCGCCCGGGAATATTTTTCGAGCAAATTGCTTAGGCGACTGCTCGATTACTACAACCATTTGAAGTAGGGTCGGGTGCACGATTCTCTTTGCTCTCAGAAACTGCTTTCATCAATTTGGGACTCGGGGTACCGCTACAACCGCCCTCAGTCTCATTCCACTCTTACTCAGATCATGTCACCAAGCCTAAAGGTAAAGTCACCGTCTCACTCGCCCACAAAGGGAATTCAATGGATGCCGATCTATTCATAGTACCAGCAGGATATGACGCTTTGCTCAGACGCATGTGGATTCGTAGTCTCGGAATCAGCCTCAATGAGATAGATAGCCACAAAAACTCAGCTCTCTGTCCACTCAACATCAACGTAGTCAGTTCTCTCAAAGATATCTTCAAGAAAGACCAATTCTTTCCGAAGAAAGTATTGGGTGTGTTCCGAACGTAGAAGTTCAGCTTCAACTCAGAGAAGGCATGAAATCAATTTTTATCCGTGAACGCGATGTTCCTTTTGGATTACGAGAGCGAGTTGAGAGAGAGAGAGAGTAAGCAACACTGGTGTCTCAAGGAGTCATCAGTCCGATTGCATCAAGCAGGGATGTTATAGCTAAGCCCGATGGTGGGGTAAGGCTTTGCGTGTATAACAAGTGTGAGGTAAATTCCAGACTTATTGCTTCAAACAACCCCATCCGCAGAAAAGATGAGGTCTCTGAGGTTCCAAGTGCTCTTATAAATTATGCTTGTACAAGGCATATTTGCATTTAAGGGTTGTTGAAGAAGGGAGTAAGATTCTAACGATTTCAACGCATAAGGGTAGGTTCCAAATAAACCATCCCAGTTCAGTATTAAGACCGCTCCAGTGGAATTCAACTGGGTCCTAGTTCAATTGCTGAACGACCTTCCAAAGGTCGAGGCATACATTGATGACACCATCTGTCATGGCTTAGATCGCGAGGAGTGCACTAGAAATCTCAGCGCATGCCTGGAATCTCTCAAAGAAAATTATCTCTACCTCAATCGTGCTAAATGCTCATTCTTCAAGGAAAGCATAAACTACGTCGGTCGTGCAGTGTCAGACAATCAGATTCAGAAGTTCCCAGCTAAGGTTCAGGCAGGCGACCGAGCAATTTGGATGAATTGAAGAGATTCCTTGGCTTGGTTACATATTATACCAAATTCATTCCAGGCTCCTCTTCAAAGACCTACCTACTACGCCGCTTACTCAGGACGGGTGAACGTTTCTTTTGGTGTGCAGCTGCTGAGGTCTCCTCCGTGAATCTCAAGACATAACTATGCTCAGAAAGAGTGCTGATTCCGTTTGATCCTTCAAAACTAGTGATACTTACAACTGATGCCTTAACAACCAGAACAGCTGCAGTACTTAGCCACGAAATTTATGGTAACAAGCGTTCAATCAGCTACGCCTCAAGAGCTTGACAAAGAAGCCCTGGCCATTGTATATACAGTGGCATACTTCTTCAACTGCTTATTCGGCAAACGTTTCATTCTCGTCGCAGACAATGAGCCACTATCAACGATTTTGCAGATAACCTCTTCGCATTTACTGAGGTACGCCTCTTTCCTCAGTGGGCTCGACTACACAGTTCAATGAAAGAAGGGAAAAGAAAACGAAAATGTCGATTATCTATCCAATGCACCAGACTCTATAACTAGTGATTCACCAGCGATTTTAATTGATCAAGAAGTCAACGCGCTGTATGCTGAAACACTGCTCCAGATCTTCAGTTTGTCTAGCACCACAGAAACCGTTGCCGAGAAAGCTGCAAAAGATTTAAAGTTGCTAGCATTACTACAGGGGCTCAAAACCAGCTGCAGGATAGCTTGTACGCTGTCTCTAGCAACATGCTATTCCATTTTGAGCGAGCAGTGATCCCAAAGTCTCTCCAAATACCAATTCTGCAAGAATATCATGCAACGCATGTGGGAATCACGTAGTGAAGCAACTCGCCTGGAGATGCGGCTTAATAAAGGACACAGAGCGTCTTGTGAAGAGCTGTGAGTCATGTGCCAGAGTTAACCACAGATCACAGAAAGTGCCTATTCATCCCTGGGATCAGCCTAATGAAAATTGTGCGCATCGACTATGTAGGCCCTTTAGATGAAAATTTCCTTTTGATGTGCATGGATGCAAGGTCGACGTGGGCAGAGGTTCACATAATCCGTGATGCTCCATCTTCTGCTTCAACAATCTCTATGCTTGAAGGCATCTTTTCGTTGCATGGTTACCCCTACGTGATGGTTTTAAACAACGCTACCATTTTTGAAGGCGAAGAATTCTAGAGATATTGTAAAGAGCGTAGGGCATTCCAAAAGTCCAGCGTGCTGAATCATCGAGCCACAAATGGTCTCACAAAGCGCAGCATCCAGATATTGAAGAGAAGGCTCAAGGCTGCTGCTGATGATCCCGCTCCCCTGTCTATCAAGCTACAGCATATAATATTCCGCTATAGAGCAACACCTTTAGCATCAGGTCTGTCTCCTTCAGAGCTATACCTGAAAGGAAGGACCCGCACTCGTCTTAACGCTCTGCTCCCCAACAGCAAAGCTCTTGCTCGAACAGCACCTTCCGCCTTGCAGGTTCGTAGCCTCCAAGTTGGAGAAAGAGAGTGAAAGCAAATATTCACTTGGGAAATCTAGACGTTTGGGAATTCAGCATCTAGATGAAATTTGGCCAGTACCATTATATGGTTGAATTGGACACCAGCCGTACTCTAAAACGCCACACTAATTAGTTGGTCGACACCTTAGTTCCAAAGAAATAAGTCTCCTTCGCTCCTTCAACATTCATTTCTGCAGAATGGGTGTGCCATCCCCAATCGAAACTGCAGGGGTGCCAACATACTGTCAGTCGCCACCAGTGCCAACTTCGACACATGAAAACCATCCAGGTACACAATTTGACACACATGGTCCGCTTGTTCAGCGTAGTCCGCCTGCGGCTACATCACCCAGGTCTACCAGAAACCGACGGAAGCCTGTATATCTCAGGGACTATGTCTTCCACATGTTTCCAGTTCCTTAAAATAAGTGAGGGAGACTATAGGGAAGCATGCGAGCATATTCGACGACCTAGACTGTATCATTATGTAGAGTACGAACGTATTCAATCTAGACTATAGAGAAGGACTGACTGAGTAGTGAGTGCCGAGTCGCGTATGTTTTGACCATGTCCCTAAGTTAATTGCATATCATGACTGGCACAATAAAGAGTATTATGTGTAGCTTATATAAATGAAACATATTGTTTGTCCCAACAGCTTGTCAAAAATTTCCTACAGCTCATGATTGTTTGAATTCGTCTTGTTTTGCTCCAATTATTCAACTCAGGGCTCGTCTCTCAAAGGCGTTCAATATGTTTGCGGATACTTGGGTAAGGGTCCATGTTTCACACCCATAGCATAGCAAAATCTTATCACAGATTTGTTTACATGTAGCTTTGTTTTCCTGTGTATGCAGCTGGTCTTCAAAATCGTCAAAACTGAATCAAATATTTTATTTCCGAGCTGTATTCTTAGGCGTATTTTGTCTCTTTTATTACCAGTTCTCGTAATTTTGGCACCGATCTTCCGCATAACTAGCTTGTAGCCAAGGCCTCACGGATTCTTGTTCACATCGTCCACTAGATCTTGAGTGTTTGCGTGAATGTAGTGTGGATTTTTGCCTGTGTGTGAGAAATATTTTTACGGGGCTTGAATACTGTAGCTTACCGCTAAAACTTCTCTCCCCCTTTGAAGAGAAAAAGAAAATAATTACTTATTTCATTGAATCTCACACGTTTTCTGCATTTTCGTTGGGGTGATGAATCGCTACTCGATCAGTCTGAAGACGATGGTCGAAAAGACGTCATGCGTCTGCGTGACGTTGTGTCTTCAGGTTCTGATGACGTACTCGAAGCTGGAGCTGTATGTCCAGACGTCGACGGAGTTGGAGCGTTGTGTGGAGGCGGCGGAGTTGCGTTCTCTGGTTCGTCGTCAGGAAGCATGAAAGCTGGTTTAAGCCTGCCGATGCTTACCGGTGTGTCAACGTTGCGAATTTTGACGATGTAGCATCGGTTGGTTCGCCTGACGACTTCGTATGGACCATCATATAGTTGCTCGAATGCTAGCCCAGGTGCATCGACTCGGATGAGTACGTGAGAACATGTGGGTAGCTCTTTGAAGACAAAGATCGGTTTGTTTCCATGTCGAGACAGTGGTCGAGGTCGTAAGTCAATGAATTGGTTACGAAGTCGTTGTACTAAGTCGGCTGGAGGCGCGTCGAGTTGTCCTGATGGTGCCAAAAATTCACCAGGGAATCGTATTGGTTCGCCAAAAACTAGCTCTGCTGGCATCACTTGTACGTTTTCTTTCCAAGCAGCCCGTATGTCCACCAAAATGATTGGTAACGTATCAAACCATGCATTGGATGTGTGACATCGAATTGCAGCTTTTAGCTGAAGACAAAGACCTTCGACGAGACCATTGTATGCTGGGTAATATGTCGTTGTAAGAATGTGCTTGCTGCCTAGTAAACGAGCTAATGCGTTGAATTGTCGCTCTTGGTCAGTGGTGATTCTGAGTGGTACTCTGTAGCGAAAGATCCAGCCAGCAAAAAGTGTTCTGGCTACGCAATCTGCTGAGATGTCGTCGAGTGGAAAGGCTTCAGGAAACCTTGTGAATCTGTCTATTATTGTCAGATAGTGTCTGTAGCCTCGTTATGATGTAAATGGTCCGATGATGTCGACAGGAATATGTGTTCGAATCGGCCAGAGTGACCTGGAAAGTGCTGTATTAGCGCTGCAACGTGTCGAGTAATTTTGCTACGTTGGCATTCGATGCAGGCTTGAGCCCATGCTCTGCAGTCTCGTTTGATGCTTGGCCAAACGTATCTCTGTGATACCAATTTGACTGTTGCTTTTTGGCCGGGGTGACTAATGCTGTGAAGAGCACTTGTAATATACATCGAAAATCTTTCAGTTCAAATTTTAAATTCTAAATCACAATTGCAACGAATTCACATTTTAAAGTCCAAATTAAATTCTTATCAAAATTCCAATTCGAATTCCAATTCAAATATTAAAATCCTATTCGAATATGTAAATAACCTCTTGCTCAATTCCTATTTATTAAAAGATCTCATTACACGTACGACGTGCGCCAGAACATTATTGTAAACAAAAACAAAACATCTGTTCTCTAATTTCGTTTGGCCATGCCGATGCAATTGTCTTCACGCTCAAAGACAAGTTCATTGTTGGTATTTAGATACCAACAATGAACTTGTCTTTGAGCGTGTTAGATTACAATTGCATTGAACTTGACTTTGACTATGCGGATGCATTGTCTTCGCACTCAAAGACAATGCATTGTTTATAGAAGGGTCATTTTACAGAAAGATTTTCGCTTTATGCATTTGGATTCCCGTATGGAGAATCCAATGGATATGAATAGGTTTATTTTTTATGAATAAGATAGAATGCACATAAGGAAACGTATAGATAGGTTTTTTATGAATAAGTTGTAATGCACATTTTTTATGTATAGTTTAGAATGCTCACCATTGATTAGTGCATTTCCGATGAGTAGATTTTTTCTGAATAGATCTACGTAAGATTTTAAGGAATGTATGTATTGTACGGTTTTATGCGAAGCACGTTTTCCTTACCAATGCATTTTTAGCATAAGGATTTTTTCATTATAGTTTTCTATTTAGACTATAGATTTTAGCCTGTAAGAATTTTGTATAAATAGGCTAAGGGAAAATATAGAAGACACAGTCATTTGAAATAGCTTAAACTGGCCACTCGCCTAGCGTTTTATTTGAAACCGGCATTGCTGCCTAAAATTAATCTGGCTTTTTAGCCTAATAGACTGGCATCCTGCCTAAACATTTTGGACTACTATTCCGGCTTGTAACGCCTATTAATCCGGCACTTGTTTGCCTAAACTACATGCGTACCTAGACGCTATATCAATTTCTAGGTAAGCCCCTGACTTCCTTGTTGCCAAATTTAAACCTCTAACACAACACACTGAAGACACGTTTTCGTAATTGCGTTGAGATGAATGGAAGTGCTGTGTCGATTGATGTATCGCAGTAGACTGGTAGATCGATGTTGGGAACGTTGATCGCTCTTCGTCGGTAGCTTGTGCACGAGCGAGATTGATGATTTTGATTGCTGCAGAGATTGTTTCGATTCTTGATAGCGCATCGGCGACGACATTATCATTGCCAGAGACTGTTGAATGTCAGTTGTAAATTGGCTGATAAAATCAAGCCGGCGGGATTGCCAAGGCGTTGCTTTATCAGGATTTTGTTTGAAGACGTAGATGATCGGTGTAAATTGTGATTTGTCTGCCCTCGAAGATGTGTTTGAAGCGAAAGACGGCCATGTAAATTGCGTGAAGTTCACGATCGTAAGCACTGTGTTTACTTAGCGTTGGTGAGAGCTTTTGGCTGAAGAATGTAAGTGGTTGGCACGTGGTGCCGATTGCAAAGTCTAAAACATCGGTGAAGATGGCCCAAGGTGCTTCAGTGTTTGGATGAACGAGCATGACGAGTGACTCGAGCTGTTTTTTGCAATTTCCGAAGGCAGTTTTGCGTTCAGGTGTCCAGGGCACTGGACTAGAACCTTTAACGTCCGATCCTTGGAGACAACCGTTGAGTGTAGCCTGAAACTTAGCAGCGTTTTTGAAATGTTTACGATAAAAGTTAAACATGTCAAGAAATTTACGTCACTGTTTGATTGTTGATGGCTTGGGGAATTTTGCTATTCCAGTCATTCACTCTGGAAGCGGTATGATGCCTGCTGAAGATACTCGGTAGCCGAGGAAATCTACCTCTTGCAGGCCAAAATGACATTTAGCACTGTTGATGACGGTGCCGTGTTTTTTCAGGCGAGTAAAGAGTTGTTGAAGATGGCCATGATGCTCTTTCTTGGTAGATGAGGCGACAAGAATATCGTCAACGTATGGAAATACAAAGTCAAATCCTTTCGTGACTTCGTTGATGAAACGTTGAGAGGGAATTCGTCATGAATGGAAATTCGTAGAGACCGAATGGTGTGATAATTGCGGTTTCGCAAATGTCCTCTAAAGCAACAGGGATTTGGTTGAAGGCACGAACGAGGTCGAGTAAATTTTTGTGCCGTGAAGATTAGCCATAAAGTCCTCTAACTGATATATAGGGTATCTGTCAGGCAGCGTGCGATCGTTGAGTTGATGGTAATTTCCACAAGGTCGCCAGTCACCAGATTTCTTTGGGACCAGATTGAGACGTGAAGACCATGGACTGTTTGACGGTTGTGCAAGTCCATGTTTGGTCATTTTGTCGAATTCGTCTTTGGCAATTTTCAGTTTACCGGGAGCAAGACGACGTGCTCTGCTGACAATTGGTTGACCTGGGGTTGTTTCGATGCGACGCTTGGTTGAATGTTTAGCTGCTCTGCAGATGCTATCGGGTCGTGTTATGCCTGAGAATTATTTTATGATCAATGAATAAGGACATTGATTTTGTGTTGATTTAATGGAAGATACGTTGCTGGAGCGAGATACCTTGGCCTGAGTTTTTAAGCCAGTGTTTGAGTCGATTAGTTTAGCATTTATGAAATCGACGAGAAGGCCGTAAAACTGAAAAATCAGCGCCAATGATTGATTTTGACACGTCAGCGACGCCGAATCGCCACGAGAGATCTCGACGAAGACCAACGTTGAGTACGATGTTGATGCAATCGTAAGTGTTGATTTGCGAGCCATTTGCAGTTTATAGTATGTAATCAAGCCTCTCTCTGCGACCCTGGAGCAAACGACGTGGATATACACAGAGGTCTGAGCCAGTGTCCAATAAATGTCGGACATTTGTGACTTTATCGTGACGAAAAGGCAGTTAATGATCCTGATTGTTGCTTCCCTTATATGTACAGGGTTTTTTTGCACTTCTTCGCGCGATTCTGGAATACTTGGTGGTAACAGCAGTGATTGGAATCAATGTCGGTTCCCGATGGTCTGTCACGCGATGGTGATCGTGATCGATCACGGGACGATGAGCGTGATCGTTGCTGTCTGACGATATTTATGAGCTTAATCATTTGATTTCTTAGCTCGTCATTTGTTTTTGCATCGACGGTTGTTTGCCGATCGTGGCCAGCTGAAGTTGTGGCGTCACTTTGTGGATGCTGTCGGTGGTTGTTGCTATTACATCGAGAGGATCAGTTTTGTGATGCACGAGAATTGATTGTGTTGCTGCAGGTAGAAGCGACAGCCAGGCTGCGCGAAGAATATTTTCAGGCACGCTGTTGTCGAGTGTGCGAAGATAGCGTAGGAATTGTGACGGTTTCCTATCACCTAGCTCTTATTTCTCAAGCAATTGTTTTAGCTTTGCTTCGCGTGATTGCGATAAACATTCAATGAGAGTGTCGCGAAGTGTTTAGTCTGGATTTGTGACGGGCGGACTGTTAATGATTGGCTCTACCTCGATAGCAGCACGCGTATCAAGATAGGCAGCAGCATACCTGAATCGTGCTAATTCACTTGTAATATTGAATAGCTCGAATTGTTTTTCAAGCTGTGTGAACCAAAGCGACCGGCGGTTGAATGAGAAGGTCAGTGGTCTTATCGCGGATTTGTTGTACACCGCATCGGCCTCAGTAGACGGTGAATCTCTGTTGTCGTTACACATGATGATAGTAATTCACTAGACACAATTCACAGGTACGCAGATGTAGCTCTTACGCGTACACCAGCGCGGTACAACGTCTATAGGTACTCAACAATGCGCGGTTGTTTACTGTACGTAAATACACTGTGATCGGATTTCGCCGATTGTCTTATTATCATTTCGACTGCTAATCGCATATAATTTGCACGACACTGTTTTATAGATGAAATGAATGCACTATTACACTGCTGACGAGTGATTTGCACTGTGTTCAGCGTCGTTACGACAAGATGCGTTGGATTACGAAAGATTATGGAAATTATTCGCGGCGTGGCGTCGGTAGATTTTGCAATAACGTAGCAAAATCGTCGTCTTGATCGTTTTTGACGGGGTCACCAGTTGTAGGGATTGAGTTGGTCAGTAAATGACAACGCGAATCCTTACTTAACTAACTATACATTTATTCAAGAATAACAACTAAATATTTAGGAGTTGGGAGTAACACGTATTGCTTGATTGATGGCGTGTGTACGACTGACCGCTAAATGCAATAAAACTTCAGACAATGAGTGTTTGCATGAATGTAGTGTAGATGCTTGCATGTGTGTGGGAAATGTTTGTGCGGGTCTTGGAATACTGTAGGTGACCACTACAAAAAAAATTTCCAAGTTGTAGTGATGCAAGTGTAGCTCAAAATTTTGTTCTGGATCCTGATCTATGGAACGCAAGTAACGCCTGCTTTCAATGGTTGCCTGTTTGTTTGAATCATGAATTTTACTTCACCGACATTATAGAGCTCTAGAAAGTTCTTTGAACCGGTTTGTCATTTCCCAACTTTTCTTTGTTTATTAGTGCTGCAACACCTAAGAATCAAAACAAACTAGCTGCGGTCATTAAATGACAGTAAAACAACCCCAAAGTTGACTAAAATCTTGCTAGGCATCGTGAATCTAATCCCACCATGTATGTCGTCTTTGATTAATTCCACGTATAAGTGGAACAGTGGGGAAACGAGAATTGATCGGTGAATAGCGCAGGACCGTTGAATCCAAGATTATATAAACTCAGGAACAAAGTAAAATGTTTCTTCTTGTATTTCGGATTTTTTTCCAGGAAAGTGTGAAGTAACAGGCGCAACAATTTTGTGGAAATCTATTGAGGATGATTTTTTATGAGGTTAATCTAGGAACGAGATAAGAATCCAACTAAGTCAAACAAAGTGAGCCATGAAAAAAGTTACGCGGTGGCCTGAAGTTGGCGAAAGGAATTGGATGGAATCTTTGGAGGCGGAATTGGAGAAGCTTAAAAAATGGGGCCCCCTAAAACTCGAGATAAGTTTACTTATCTATAAAGATTTTGTATTAATTCAAAATTTTATATTAATTCCTTTGGCTCATTGAACATACTTCATTTTTTATATAAGCCACAAAAAACTTTTCTTCTTCGAGTAATTTTTGGTTTTCAGCGAATGTGAAGTTCAACTTGGGAGGGATATATTGAGCCGAGTTTTCCGGCCTGAAGACAAAGCTACCCAGAAATTGTTTGTGGGAAAAGAGTATGTGTTTTTTAGAAATATAATGGTGATTGGAAAAGGAAAATAGTGTTTGGGCAAAGAAATAATATTTGGCAAAGGAAATTGTGGTTAGGGCGAAGAATTTGTTTTTTTTTTTTGGAAGGAAAGAAGGAAAGTATTTCGGGGGAAAAAATAGTGTTTGAATGGGAATGGGAATTTTGTTTTAGGGCAAGAATTGGTCTTTTTTGGGAAAGGTAATTGTGGTGGGAAAAGTAAAATAGAGTCAGAATAAGGAAATCGTATTTGCCGAGAGAAACAGTGTATGAGGGGGAGAATCTATGTGCGGGAAAGGTATTAGTGGATGGGAAATTCGGGTGTAGCAAGCCGCCATTGTCGCTTGGCGGCTTATTCAGGGTCCTTCTGACCTAAAGCGACTGGCACCCACGTCCGTCCTCTTACTAGCTACCCAACAGGAGAACCCTCGTTTTTAGAGTGTAATAATTGAGTTTTAGTGTTGGTAAAATCCCACGAAATTTAAACGGGTCGAACAGGTTAAAAGTCTGCGTTTTACTTAGTTTCCTTTTTACGGTTTTAACTATGCAAAGAAAAACAAAATTATGTGAAATAATTGTAAAATTTATGTGGAAATTCTAATCCAATCAACTAATAAGTTATAAATTAAAAACAAACTTTATTTTCTGAATATAAACTTCATTTCGTTTAATTGCTTGCACATATCTGTTCCTCCATTTTTATGATTTCAAATTAAAAAAAAAAAGAAATAATCATAGGACTAATACAAATTCCATTTGCAACATTATCATTAATAATATAGCTATATTTAAAAAATACATATAAAACAATTAATTAATTATTGGAAATTAAAAGAAACAATAATAATCAAACAGTACATTAATCATTTTTATTTCATTTGATAGGTAATAAAAATTTATAAAACTTAATTTTGGTTCCGATTTTGTTTCTTTAACTCCCGTTTTTTTTTTAATTAATTTTATTTTCTATTTCGTTTTAAGGTTGCTCGATTAAGTTTTTGAACGCGTAGTACTTACACTTTAATTGATTGTGTTTAAAGTAAAAATTAAATTAAACATAATTAATACATAACATAAAAATTGTTAATTTATATTATTACTTCTAATATAACTGCTGTGTGCTTCTGTTGCTTTCATGCATTTTACGTGTTTTATCCTATTATGTATATATGTATGTATTTTATTTTCGGATTTTGTTTTCTTTTAGATCGGCGCGTCTTATATTGAACAATTACGAACAATAGAAAATAAGGTGGAAAAAACACGCTTTCATTTCACTATGGCCATCATTATGCATTATTGTTAAAATATATAAAAAAATTAAATACAGCATTATAAATTCAATGCACCGATCGCTTTAAATCGTTTGTGTTGAGCAAATTGTTTTTATTGTTGCACGATTTCTTTCACACATACACACATAAAACAAAAAAAACAATAAATTTCGATAAATAATTATACATATAAATAAATTATATGTATGTATTAGTGTAAAGTAAGAAAATTTGATTTATTAACAGGGAAGTTTGTTTTTTCTCTCAAAAAATTTTTAAACTTAAGTTTAAGAAAAAATTAAATATAATGGATCTTTCTGTTGTTGCTGAGTTTTATTATATTTTTTTATTAAATGTTGCGGTAATTATTATACGTATTTAATTTAACTTATATTTTCAATTTATAAAACAGGAATCTATATTTGATTAGTTTGAAAAAATTTATGTAATTTTTGATGACATTTTTCATATAAAATTTTTAATTTAAACTGAAATAACGAATAAAGCCAATTCCTCAAATTTAAAAAAGTGCCATTTTAATTGAAAATTAGTATCAGGATATTCTCAATTAAATAGCTTTGAAATTAGTCGATTTATAAATATAATAAGTGTTTTTAATGAAAAAAGTAAGCTTCACAAATGCAACTAGATATTTTTTACTCATTTTCCGGATGTGCCATGCCCTTCTTAATTGTATTTACGGTTCATGACAAATATTTAATTTTATGGTTACAGAAGAAATTATTACATTGGGTTCTGAGAAGATACAATAATTTTTTTTTTGCTTAAGCACTACAGCTCCTTTCGGGCTTTCACCTCGATATAGAGTATCTCATTATCTTGATCGAATGTATCGGCACTCGGGAAGGTAATATGGTCAGTACCACGCTTTGGCCATGTATCTGTCCACCTAGCAGCGATACGTTCTGATTTTAAAACTTATAGTCCGTCCAAAGAGTCACTCGAAAGAAATCTTTTTGTCGCCAATGGGGCTCGAACCAGGGACCTTCGGCTTACGCAGCAAGCACTCTAACTACTAGCCTATGCGGACAATATTTTAGATTTAGAATATTTTCGACTTATTTTCATGTCTTTTCAATACTGTTAAAGAATTCAGAATAATTTCAAGTAATTAAGGGTCTAGTTTTGAATGGTACATCACCTTAAGTGAAATTAAAAGGATAATGAAACAAACAGGAACACGAAAAAAATTATATTGATTTAAAATATGGGACTATTTTTCGTACCTTCATTAAATAAATCGCAAGAAATGATCGAACTCTGAAGAGCGATATCCAGAAGATTTTAAGTGACCAAAACGGAATACCTTAACGAATTTAAAGCAATTACTGGCGACTTAACAAGCGGAGAGGTTCACTGCTAACTGGGATCCCATATTGAAGAAAAGCGTTGATACAAAATTTAAAATATAATAACTTGTCAAATTTAAGTATATTGGTTCGTTTCTGGAGCAAGGTCTGCATCTCTTAAACCATTGTCGTTTATATCGAGCTGTGTCCATTTCAAAGGCCGACGAGATGCGAATCGGCGTTTCTAACAATGATTTTTGTTGGTCTTGTCTATGTGACAAAAAAATGTTCTTGATCTCTATTCTGAATATTCGGCCTTGGCAAGAATAAAAATGAAATCTCATGAGCTATATTCATTAGGTGGCTTTATCTTGAGCAGAAGCGAAAAGATTCACCTAGTTTGTCAAAACCCAGTCACCTAGTTTGTCAGACTCCAGTCACGATTATGACATACCTTTAGCTACAGAAGACATACACCCAGAAAATCAATTTCTAATTTCACTCACATAAACCACGCGGCTTTGGTTATTATAAATCCACTTACTTCGCTGTTTCGTGTAAAACAAATTTTTATATGGGACCGTGAAATCTCACCAAGGTCCACAAGCCAGTGGAGAGAATTTATTTTTTCGAAATATTCCTCCTGTCTGTGTGTGGTATTATATTCGGTGCGTTAATTATCCTTTCAATTGAGTATTCCCTGTTACTAAACGAGCAATAGCAGGTGGTCAGTCTTAAGAGTAAGTGTACATTTGAGAGTCTATTCGAGATATTCGCCATCCTGTTTGTATTGTGCCCTAAACTGTGGATCCTTGAAATCTCTATGAAAAATGTTATAGTCAGCATACGTTTCGGAAGAATGAGTGTGTTTTAAATTCTGAAGCAATGCGTCCTTTACTCAGTTGCTTTTCCAAATGATTGTATTTGCACAAAGGGCAATCCCGATGCAACGTTAAATTAGGAAGATTCAATCAGCATACCCTGCACGATATTTGGAGCCCCTGCGTTCAACATAAAACTATCTCCTTACTAAATTCTCCGGTCAAGTCGTTAATTGAGAAAAGACATTCTAGAACCTTGGCGATTAAAGGTGACTACATCTGAAAATCAAGGGCTGTCGCGACATTAATGATAGTTCTTACACAATATTTTGGTCTCTATTTATTGTGTAAATTATTTTAACTTTTATTATTTTATAAAAATATTATTAAAGTCACATAAATGATAAAAATTTCAATATTTTAAAATTCACTCGTGTCCCCTCATAATGAATTTATTTTATTGCATAAATGGATATTATTTTGGCAATGAAAAGTCAAAAGAACTAGTGAAGGGCTAGGTGATTATTAGCGTAGGAAAGAAAGAGATATAGAGATGACGCGGTCGACCGCAACACGATAATCGAGATAGTCTCGATCTGGCCGTCGGCGCGCGTGGTTACAATAAACAGAAATAAAGTATACAATTAAGCCATAATTAAGTGTTTTTATTTACTAATGCCCATTTCATTTTTCCATAAACTTATTTTCCTACATGGGGGCTCGTCCGTGATATTGAGAAGTTTTATGTGAAAATTAACAGGTGTTCAACACGGCTAGAAAAAACAGTGACGCTGTGTTGAAAAATCCCGGAATATGAGCGAAGTGGAAGAAGACGAGTGTAGGCTCACGATGCCGCAGTTAAAAGAAATATTAGAAGCAAAAGACCTTAGTCTATCGGGAAATAAAGCCGAATTAGTGAAACGCATTGCCACAGCAAATCCATCGGGACAGTGAATTGTGGAATTTCGAAAAATGGCAGAAAACAATTCAGTGAACGGTGCATCGGGCGAGGAGGATGGTATTAATGCAAGTGTGTTAGTGGCGGAGACTGTCCGTGAGCGCGAAATCGTTTTATATAAGCGCGAGAAAGAGTTAGCCGAACGGGAACTCGCCTTAGCGCGTCGCGAAATAGAGATGTTTCGGCGAAGCCAATCAGTTGGTGATAGTGTTAGTCGTACCGAGAACAATGCAGACGTGCATGCCGACATAGAGCATTCGCGGGTAGTGCGCTCGAGTTCGGTGGTGCACACTACATCCAAGATAAATGTTGCGACGCTACCAGACCTTCTCAATGTTTTCGATGGAAAGACGGATATCTACGAAACATGGGAGAAGCAGGTTTTGTTTTTACGACGTGCGTATAAACTCGACGACGATACGACGAAAATATTGATAGGAACACGGCTAAAGGGAAAAGCAATGTAGGGGTTTCACTCCAAGCCGGAGTATATTGCATTGTTCCGAACGAACTTTTACGGCAATTGAAGAAGATGTTTTATCGCCGAACAAATAAGATTATAATGCGATGACCATTCGAAGATCGGATTTAGAAGAGAAATGAGACGTTCTGTGACTACTTACATAAAAAGACGAAGAGGAAATTGGAAACTATGCCATTGACGGTGTTTCGGATTTACAATTGCGTGACGTGGCTCGTTTACAGGGTATTGGGTCAATGCCCGCTTTACTACTTGCGTTTGAGGAAATATCCTTGCAAGATCGGAAAGGCTCGACGAAATGGAACGAAAATGCTGGTGGTGAAAAACGTCCAAGCGGTATAGTGTTGAAGCGATGTTACAATAACGGGGATAAAATACACTTGAGCCGTGAGTGTCCGGATAAGTTGAAGGGGTTGAAGTGTTTTCGGTGCGACAAGTTTGGACACACTAAAGCATAATGCCAAGGAGCACAAGGAGGCAGATAGAAAACACTGTAATGCATTAAATACAATGGACAGGAGAATGTACAAAATAGTGCAGGTGTGCGGAAAGGATATTAAAGCTATGTTCGACTCTGGCAGTGATCTTCACTTAATGACGAGTAGCAGCTACGAAAGTCTGGATGCACCTGCTTTGAAGGCGTCGACAGTGCTCTTCGACGGCGTAGGTTCAGTTGGTTTGAGAGCGCTTGGTAGCTTCACTGCACCGGTATGTGTGGATGGATTTAATTTTGTTATGCAGATTCACGTTGCACCGGACGATTATGTGGGATGCGATATTTTGCTCGGAGCAGAGCTGACAAACTCCGCTGAAGTACGTCTAAGAAATAGCAATGCTATATTGGTAGAGCTCAACGCTGAATCTCATACGGATAAGCTCGAAGCAAAGAACAACTTCCAAGATGCAGTGAAGGAGATTATGCGTATAAACGCCGTTGAAGGGCCCAGTATGCAGTTGATGCACATTAAAGACCGAACCATAGGTAGTACATTAAGAGATTTGATTGAAAGCTACAAACCGTGACCGACAAAGAATACCGGTGTGGAAATGAGAATTATCCTAAAGGACGGAAATGAGAATTATCCTAAAGGCACAATCCAAGACGCTTGTCGGCAGAGCAGCGCGATTTCGTGAGCGATCTAGTCAATGATTTGATCGAGACCTAATTCGTTGGAATATTCTAGCCCAATAGTACTATCAACGAAAAAAAATTGAAGGATTAGAATGTGTGTAGACTATCGTCTACTAAACAAAAGGATGATAAGGGACCGTTTTCCGTTGCCTTTGATCGAGGACCAGCTGAATAGATTGCAGGACGCCACCGTATTCACTACTCTGGATTTAGAAAATGGATTCTCTCATGTGCCAGTTGAAAAGAACAGCGTAAAGTATACGGCGTTCGTTATACCGGATAGGTAGTTAAATCTTGCGCGTTCCTTTTGGTATCTGCAACTCACCGGCAGTTTTCCAACAACATATCAGAGCAGTATTTAGAGACCTGTTGGCGGATGGAACCGTATTGTCTTATTTAGATGATTTGATAATTCCGGCCAAAGATGAACGAGATGGTTTAGAGAAACTTCAAAGAGTGTCCAAGCTCGCAAGTGAACACAACGAAACGTTTAACTGGGGAAAGTGTATATTCCTGGAAAAGAAAGTGAAGTACTTAGAATACATTGTCGAAAACGGCACTATTATGCCAGGAAAGGGAAAAACGATGGCTGTAACAGAGTTCAAACGATCAAAAACTGCGAAGGACGTACAATGTTTTTTAGGGCTGACCAGCTATTTCCGTAAGTTTATCAAAGAGCTTTCGACTATAGCTCGTCCTCTCTCTAAACTGTTAAAAGACGGTATAAAGTTTGAATTTGGAGAAGCTCAGGCTAAAGGGTTTCAACAGCTAAAGGACATACTGCCGTTCTCAAGTTGTATCGAGTCGGACTCGAAACAGAATTACATACGGACGCGTCTAAGCAAGGACTCGGTGCCATACTTTTGCAGAGAGACTATGAAAATGGAAAGTTACATCCAGTTTACTACGCGAGTTGGAAGACGACGCCTGCAGAGGAGAAGTATACGAGCTATGAATTGGAGATTTTAGCCGTTGTGAAAGCATTGAATAAGTTTCGCGTTTATTTGTTGGGTAACCCGGTGAAGATTGTTACAGACTGTCAAGCTCTTGCCCTACCCATGGCAAAAAAGGAGACGTCCTTAAGAGTGGCACGCTGGACGTTGTTAATCGACGAATTTAATTATAACTTTGAACTTCGACCTGACAGGGCTATGAAGCATGTGGATGCTTTAAGCCGATATCCGGCATCAGTGAAGAGAGTAGACGCATTAATGGAACGAGTGCACCGAGCCCAGCAGAACGATAGCGAACTACAAAAAATAATTCAAGATATAAACGACGAGATACAAAAGGACTTCAAACTGCCACAAGGAATTCTTTACCGCGAAGAACGAGGAGATCTTCTAGTAGTTGTACCCCAGGCAATGCAGTACGACGTTATAAGAAATGCCCACGAACGTGGTCATTTCAGCGTGAGGAAAGCCGAATTTGTTCTTCGACAGAAATTTTGGTTCCCGCACATGCAAGCCCGCATAAGGAAATACATCGATACATGCATAGTCTGTATATTGGCCGAGAAGAAGCACGGAAGCACGGAGGGCATGTGCCACTAGATACCTATCATGTTGATCATCTTGGACCGATGCCGTCGACCAGGAAATGTTTCAAACACATATTCGCTGCAACGAATGCATTCACTAAGTTTGTGAGGCTGTATCCAACGAAGTCAACGACAACGGAGGAAGTTATATCGCTGTTGCAGAAAGAAGTCACTAATTTGGAAACCCACGTAGAATTGTTTCAGACCGAGCGACCGCATTCACTACGAATGCTTTCGCCGAATATTGCAGAGACGAGGGAATATAACACATTCCCATCACGACTGGTGTGCCACGTAGTAATGGTTAAGTAGAGAGACTAAACCGTGTGATTCTCCCAGTGTTGGTGAAGCTGTCTATAGGAAATTCAGCAGAGTGGTTTAAGTTCATTGACAAAGTCCAACAGAGCATTAATTCTTCGTTTAATCGAAGTATTGGAATTTCACCATTCGAGATACTGATTGAAACAGCTATACGTACGAAAGACGACTTGAAGCTGTGTGAAACAATTGAAGGTGAAATCGTAGAAATCTTTCAGAAGGAACGATCGGAACTGAGAAGCAGAGCTATGGACAACATGAAGAAAGTTCAAGAAGAAAATTGCACAACGTTCAATCGACGGCGTAAAGCCGCAAGCCCGTATGATGTCAGCGATATCGTAGCGATTAAAAAGACTCAGCTTGTAAGGGGGTCTAAAAGTCCAGAGGAAGTTTTTGGGCTCTTATCGGGTTGTGACAGTTAAGCCTAATGAACGGTACGGAGTTGAAAAAATCGGTGACCACATAGGACCCAAGGAGACTACGACGTCAGCTGATCATATGAAGCCATATCCAGAATGTCAAGATGCAGGCATGATCGTTGAGACTTCATTCGAGGATTCGTCGTCCGAGGAGGAAGTAGGTATCGGGGACGATGCAGCCATCAGAAAGGCCAAGTGTAAGAAAGACATATAGAGATGACGCGGTCGATTGCAACATGGGAATCGGGACAGTCCCGATCTGGCCGTCGGCGCTCGTGGTTACAACAAACAGAAATAAAGTATACAACTAAGACATAACTAACTTATTTTCCTACATTAGAGAATTTAAAAGTCAAACAAAAATTTTACCCTGGCTGAAAATGATTTAAAATACGGCTGAATTTAGTCTAAGCTTGATATAGTCTGAATTGTTCCACTCACGTTTCTCATTGCTCAATTAGAACTTTATCTGATTTGTGTTGCGTGAGGTCCAGATTCTATGAATGAGTTTATTTGTCCAACCTTAGTTAAAAATATCTGATTTCATAATGTGTATGCGGGGTATTCGAGTGCAATCGGTCACCAAGATCTAAGTACTCAAGAGCAGCCCAATGACTTCCTTCTCAGAGAACGGCTTAAAGCTTGTCAAAGAGCGGCCTGACGGAACTCTTATCTAAAAATGAAATAATCGCTCTAACGGCCATCTCACTCAAGAACGGCCTCCTGGAAATCTTTCCCGAAAGTGGCCTAATGGCCATCTATTCTAATTCGAGGCGAAAAATAGCAAAAGCTCTGGTTTTCGCTATTTGTCTAGACTTTCATCGATGTTATTTAAACTATATCCATCTTATTAATGTCAACCAATCATATTATTCTAGACCCGACTGTGAGTTCTATTATGTAGTCCACTGTTATATAACCAAACTAAAAAATTGCAAAAGTTATGTTGAGTTGTGAAATTGCTTTGAGTGGCGAGAAATAAAGAGGAAAAACGTTTAACAGAATGGGACAGCAATCCATAGCGTATATCTTGGACGAGTATATTGCAGTTAATAGTGCATTGCAGCGACGTTGGAATTCACGTTGTGTGGCCGAATTTAATTGCATATTGTGCGACTGTGAAAATTTATGTGTGCTGCGATTAGTAGATATCGGACACCATGAGTGACGAGTAGGAATCTGTGTAAAATCTAAGTGAGTTGTTGCAAAAAGAAGGACTACTGACAAAGGGGAGGAAACCACAATTCGCTTAAGGATTTCGGTGGCTTCGATAGCAGAGCCAGATACCGTGGGAATTTGCGGACACCTACCTCAACATAATCGCCGATCCCCATACCACTGGTGCTCCTCTCACAAGCGAGGGTGTTGTATAGCAATGAGATATACGACAGTCAGCTGTGCGTGTCAACATATGGTAGACCGTTGACACTTCATACTTCAATTGACAATGCACTGCCACTTCGAGTTTTGCAGCTGGCGCAAGTAGTCGTGTTCAGTGATTACATCCATGCTAAGTTAGCATTATATTTTTGTCTAGTTATTTGAGTAAATATGTATCTTGTACAAACATTTAGCGCTTGATTTTATTTTTGGGCATCCCTACATCGGCCACACGCAACACGTAAGGATATTACAGTTCCCACCAAGTGTGTGCGGAATATGGTTGGCTTATAAATCAGAAGAAGTATCAGTTTATGAAAACTCCACCAGCAGCCGTTATTAATTTGCCGTAACCGACACCTTTAAAAGATGTTCAAAGTTTCTTATGACTAACGGGGAACATTAGGGAATGTGTGCAAGATCGCACCAGAATATCACAGCCAATGAGAGATCTATTAATTGACGAAACCAGAAAAAGACCATTTCATTTTGGGGAGGCTCAGCTGCTAGCTTTTCAGATATTAAAAATGAAACTAAGCACCAGTGCCTGTAATCAACGTATATGACCCAACTTCCGAGACTGGGGTACACACCGACGCGAGTGAAAATGGTTTTGCTGGAGCTTTCCTCCAAAGGAGTAACTTCCGGCCGCATCCGCAATCTCCCATTGATAAATTCAAATTATCTACTTATCATCTCCGCCTTCGTTTGGGCACTCATACTTTTTTTATTTTTTTTTAATAGAAACATTTTATCATTTACCTTTATTTTTGTTCCCCGTCAAATTAATTTTATCTTTCTTATTTTATTTTTAAGTATAACAAAAAATTATCTCATCTTTCCCACTTAAAAAAATTTCATTCCTTACTTCGCGTTAACAACATTTCATTCTATACCTTTTACTAACATAATCTCATTCTTTCCTCCTACTAAAAAAAATTGTATTGTTTTCCAAAATCAACAAACCATTACATGATTTAGTCCCTCCATGACGCTTTGTTTTGTTAAGGGTTCAATTAACCATTGTAACGACATCCACGTAGGCATGAGAAATTTGCTTGCTATTTGATGAGTAGGAGATTATCGGAAGACGGCTTAGGTGTTAATGTGGTGGACTCTCAATCTGGGCGTCTACTGGGACCCTGGGTTCAAGTTCCCCCGGGCGCAGGAAAATTCTTTTTAGTTTCGTCAAAAGCAATTGTTTCCGTGTATATGACGATTCACATATAACTAAACGTTATCAAGGTTATATGCAAATCGGCATATATGCGAATGGAAATTGTTGCATTTTTCGAAAGTGAAAGGATGTTGGAGGAACGGGACTGAAGTGTATTGAACTTCGATCACGTTACCTCTGTACGGCAGCGGTAATTGGAAAAAAGGTTTATGGAATTGGAGAGTAGGTTTTTGGTGGTGCCGACAAGAGATGAAGACGAGAGTGGATCGGAAAGTGACATCGTTGAGTTGATCGAAGGGGAATCAGTTCGCGCGATTGTCGGAAATTGCTATGCAAATTGTATTGGGATTTTGATGATTTTGTCGGAAAAGAAAAAAAGTTTTAATTCAAAAGAAGTGTTGTGTTGCAAATTCAATTCGCCGATAGCGCTTAGGCGGAAAAAGTTCGTTTGAGATCGCAGTGTGTTGGAAGTGAATCTTCCTTATCCGTGACGCTGATAGTATAAATTACAGCAAAGTGTGGCGAGGACTAGATGGGAAGACAAGATAGAAGCTGACAGCAGATCCTTGTTGTGAATAAACAACTAGGGGACACGATTAATTCTGGAGGCCAAGGCCCGGCTTTGGCTGTCGCGCCATAGATGATGATGATGAATATAAAGACAACGTAAAACACAAAGTGAAGACTTTTATACGATGTTGTATATCGTGCATTCTCAGAGATAAAAAACGTGGGAAACAACGATTACTTCACTTGATCGAAAAAGAAGATGCACCATTTTTATTGTACCACACTGGTGCATACAGTATTCTAATTAGGCCCGCTACTATCAATACCCAAGGGCTATAAATATGTCTTAGCCGTCATAGATGATACCCCACAAGAAAGACGAATGCAAAAGTGCTCGTACATAACGGATGACGGATAAAGGTGGTGCATTCCCCTCAAAATGTTCCCATGAGTTTTGTAAGCAGGAGAATATTTTACAAGGCTTGGTGACTGCTGGTGTTCCTTAAGGGAATGGACAGATAGTATTATCGTTCCTGTCTTGATGAAATGTAGTCTGAAGAAGCTGGAACAGTGGTGCAGGCATATTGACGATATTCAAATGGCTCAGAATGCAGTGAGCCCATTTGAACTGTTGTTCGGAACAGACATGCAACGACCGGAGAATTTCGATCAAAGGAAAGCATCCAAGAAGATTTTTATAAAAGTACATCGATTATAGAAATGAATTACGTAACCAGACAAAACGGCAGATACAAGAAGCACAACGGGAGTAACGAATGACTTTCAATAGGAAAAGGAAAAAGGCGACCAGGGGATTTAGTGGCTATTCAAGTGAAAATTTTTGCACTCTTAACCAAAACTCACGCCAGATTCATGGAACCATACAAAGTAAATAGACAGCACTGGAAAAGATCGATGCAAAGTTGAACGACTGGTCATAGCCGCTCCCAAGTGTACAACGGCCAGTGCAGATCACATGAATATATCGAATTCTGTAGAAGTTTTTGACGACGAGATTTCATTTGAGACAGATGACTGTCAGAATGGCTGAACGGTGGAGCCTTGTTACGGGCAGAGTAGAGAGACATCAACACTAGCTCACCCCGAACACTTTCATATCAGTCGTGTTATGCGATCAACAAGATAATACTGAGCCGCACTCGATTAGGTTTTTGTTTAATAATTTTTAAATGTACTTTGAGTAATAATTTAAGTACTTGTAGTGATCATTTATACAAAAAACCAATACTAGCAGATATGGAATATGCCGCATCAGATCCAACAGTAACCGAGCAACAACATAATCCGGAAGAAATGTTTTGAATCACTGGCCCGGCAACATTCATATCCTGAACAAGGAGTATATCGCCACAAATCCAAACGCTACCACATCATGTACGGCAGACGATGGAAACGACAAGTTTAAGCTAACAAAACGACCGTTTTACGTGATGTACGATTTCGTCTAACAAACGAGCACCAGGGTTGAACATCGTTTAGAGGCAGAAAGCGCACTAACAAAACGACTTGCGGAAATGTACCGATCGACTACGATGTGTAACATGACTGGTACAAGTATTGTATGCAGCTAAGGATAAAGAAGGCTATTCAACACTCGAAGCCGACCGAAATTCCGGCAGTAATAACGACAACGAAGAAGGTAACGAAGGTGAAAAGGATGACAAATTAGTAGGTAAAGACAATGATGATAGCAAACTAAGCCTACAAGTTCGTCAAAGGAAAACGCGAAAAGCTGATTAAGATACACCAAAAATCTCACCATCATTGTCGTCATTTTCACAAGCAGTGGACTAAGCTTTTGCGCGGAAGTTGAGTTTAGTGCGATAACTCGCACAAAATTTCTTATAACACTAGTTAAATAGTTACGTAATTTATCAAGAAGATATTATCTAACATACTGAGATAAGTTTGCAAAATATTAAGGATTACCAAATATTTGTCTTCAAGTGTACTGGACCTGTCGTCGTATTCCCAATAGCAATAACAAAATCATTGAAAATCGAAAAATCTCCACTAAAATTCGCAAAATTTTAAGTGGCGACATCACTATTTGCTAGTAAACAAATCCATCTGACGTTGCAAACTATCAGAGAAGACATTGGGGCGATCGCCACCAGATTGATTGAAGGTGAAATGGAAATCACGCTGAATTTGAGTGGAACCACTCCGCTGGAACGGGAAGAGCCACTCCGAAGAGGTGGCTGAACACAAAATAAAGAACTCAATCGGAGAACAGTAAAGTGGCCGTTAGAGGGGAAACTATTTAAGAGCGCAACGAATGACGCGCCTTTTTTTTGATTCTCGATTCGGGAGGAAAAGTGGTAGCGATTGTGTACCAAACGGCTGACGAGCAATCTTTTGGATTTTCGATCTGGTTGGAAAGAAATTGGCGATTGGGAGCAAGACGGGATGCGGTTGTCACGATAGTGGTGGAGGAATGGAAAAGAAGACGGAGTTCGGAAGCACAAGCTTGTACGAAGGCATCGGGAAAGAAATCGTAAAACAAGTGGCAAATGATCGACGCAGACTAAGTAGGATCGCGTATTGGTAAAAGAAGCATCAGAATCGTCGAAAAAGGGGCCCCATTCTTCTTTATCAAAGAATGGCTTCCTTTTTTTTGTTCGATTGTAATATGAAGTGAAAGTGAAAGTTAGCCAAAAATTAGATTTTCTTTCTTTACTACAATTGAATTAGATAAACTTTAAATTTCAGGTTGTAACGGGTGCGGCTTGGGAGTGAATTCCCGAATAAAATTAGAGTGGAGTGTTAGTCTTCGGAGGAGGTGTGCGAAAAGACACCCGTAGAGTGTAGTAAATTCTCGCGATCTTAATTTTTCTGGATATAGTTAAAGAGGGTCGTAATAATTCTCGTGGAGTAGTGTTAATGGAAAATTATGACAGATCCTGATGACTTATGTCACAGGCAAAAACACATACATATGAATACAATTATATTGAACTTTAATTTGTTATACTTGTTAAGTTTGAGGAGTAGTAATAATATAGCTTTCAAAGGTACCGGACGTGTTTTCCTTGAAAGGCAAAGTCAGACCCCAGACAGGGATATTATTATTATTGTCATGTTATTTTGTTCCACCCGGACAGGGAGCCGACACGCGTAACGCAATTTAAGGAACAAAAATTGGTCCGTTGAGCCGGATCATGTCGGTCCGTGGATAGTGAAATTAAATTAGTTGAGGTGGTAACTATTGTGTAGAGACATGAGTGATAGTGAGCGTAGATACAAGACCCGGTCAAGCGCAAAAACGATCGAAGATGACGAATATAGGCGCATGTGTTGGGGCAGACCAGCCAGAAGTGCAGTTAGCAGACAGAAAACGTGTTAACAAGAAGGCGCGTGAAGCCGTCTCTAGAAAGTTCGACGATAGTTTGAACACCACTTATTCGACGACTTACGCAGACAAGTTCAACAGCTGAAATGGCGGCATTGAACGAGAAAACATCGCCATCAAGTGACATGGCCAGATGTTGTGACACCATTTACACCTTTGTTACGAGACAAGCCAAAATGAGCTTACCTCTTTGATGGAAACCCAGAAGAATGGCCTTTGTTTGAAAGTGAGTACCGCCGAACGGCAGACGCGGGAAAGTTTTCATCGGCAGAGAATGTCGGAAGGCTACGAGACGCGCTGCGAGGTGAAGTGCTGGATTCTGTGAGATCGCTACTAATTTCCCCTAACAGCGCAGAGAGGATCATGGAGCTTCTCGATCGAAGGTTTGGTCGACCTGAGTTTATAATCAATACTCTAATAGCGAAAAAAGCATTATCGGCACCAAAAGAAGATCGGCTGGAGACTATAATATTGTTCGCTACTGGAGTCGAAAATTTAACAGTGATGCTTGAGCTAATGCAAAGACCAGAATGCTTGAACAATCCGGATCTATTGAGAACGCTCGAACAAAAACTCCCACCGATCCTTAGTATAATGTGGTCAGACTATTTGAGCGAAAGACCGTGCGATGAACAAAAAACCAAGCTACGAGTTTTTAGCGACTGGTTGGAGAAAAAGTCCTCGGCAGCGAGCCTTCGCATATCATTCGGGAACAAACCAAAATCATCTGAATTTAAAAACTTAAAATCGAAAATAAACACAGTGGTTGAAACTAATCAAAAGTGTCGTTTGTGCGATGGTGTGTGTAAGACAATTGACAAGTGCCCGAAATTCATTAAAATGGACATAGACAGTCGGTGGAAAGAAGCAATGAAACATAGATTGTGTTTTTCGTGATTTAAACGAAATCATTTGACCAGACTTTATAAAGACAAAATTAAATGCGGAAAGGATCAGTGTTTAAAATACCACCACAAACTACTTCATCCCACAAACGCGCGAAATAATGACAGTCAAGGGTCAACTGAACTCTGTCACAGTGGTTCTAGTTCGTTGTTGACTAAATTACGCATTGTACCAGTGTTAATTAAGAGTTCGGTTACAACTGTCAAAACGTTTGCATTAATGGACTCCTGGTCAACGACGACATTGATACAAAGTGAAATCGCGCAAAAATTAGGCGTAAGAGGCCCTAGGTCCCATTTGACGATTCAATGGGAAAACGGCGCTATTGACTTTAGTGAAAATTACGAAAGTGTGACATTTGATATCTGTGGCACATATAAAGGTGCAAAAACATTTAAACTTCAAAACGCAAGGACAGTGACAAATCTATACTTGCCCAAGCAGACCGTGGATAAAGACAAACTTATATCGCAGTGGCCGTATCTTCCGAGTATTGAATTTGAAGGTTATAGTGACGCTACGCCGACAATTCTCATTGGAGAAGACAATGGACTTTTGATCGCGACGCGGCAGCTTGATCATACATCAAGAAATTCTCCAATTGACAGCACTAATATGCATCAAGACGCAATCGTAAATATACATCATGCAACACAAAAAGACATCGACCTACATGAACTAGTGAAGCAGTCTTTCAAATTGCATGATTCGTGTACGGGCGGAGCTAATTTGAGAGAAAGGTCCCGTGAAGACAGCAAAGCATTAGAAATCATAGAGTAGACGACTCGTCAACAGGACAATGAACGATGGGAGACAGGCTTACCTTGGAAACGACAAGATATTACTCTGCCGAACAGTAAAGCAGTTGCGTTGATACGTCTCTACCACCTCGAGAGGAAACTCGACAAAAACAACGACATGAAGACAGTATACAAAAAGATCATCGACGATCACATCCCGAAAGGGTATTTGGTGAAAGTTAATCCCGATTCCTTAAAGAGTGACAGGCTATGGTATTTACCACATTTCGCTGTATTCAATCCGAATAAACCTGGCAAGATTCGGATGGTATTGGACGCTAAAGTGCAAATCTCAGGCGTCAGCCGCAACAACGTTCTTATGACTGGACCGGACCTTTTGCAGTCGCTACCAGGAGTGTCGATGCCGTCCCGAGGTGGAAGATATGAATTCACCGCCGACATCAAAGAGATGTTTCATCGAATAAGCATTCGCGCCGAAGACACACATATAGTCAACTTGTATTGTGGCGAGACGAAGAGCGGGTCAGGCCTCCAGATCTTTACCGCATGACAGCAATGATATTTGGTGCTTGTTGCTCCCCAAGTAGTGCGATATTCGTTTTAAACAAAAATTCAGAGCGATTCAAGGACAAGTATCCTGATGCGACTAAGGCAATACAAAGAAATCATTACATGGATGATTATCTCGGTAGTGCTGATGACATAAACACTGCCAAAGACTTAATCAAACACATTATCGAAATCCATTCAGCCGGTGGGTTTGAAATGAGAAACTGGCGCGCATCGTCGCCAGAACTGCTCAAAGACATTCCAAAGGATCTACAACACACGATCAGTACAGTGAATTTCGACAAAGAAGCCCTAGGACGAGTTCTTGGCTTAGTCTGGTGCATGAAAACGGACACATTTACATTTTCTTCTAAACTTAATATCGACAAAGGTCTACTGGAAGGCAGAAGATGTCCCACCAAACGCGAAGTACTGAGGCTAGTAATGTCGATTTTCGACCGACTCGGATTTGTGGCTCATTTTGTAATAGTTGGTCGAATATTGGTCCAGGAGATTTTGAAAAGCAGAATTGACTGGGACAAGGAATTGGCGGAAGAATAACGACCAATATGCTTCAATTGGATAAAGGAACTTAGACAACTCGAGACATCGTCTCCCCTAAATTCCTTAATAACGATACTCGTGAATTTCATGTTTTCGTTGACGCCAGCGACCAAGCATACGCAGCCGTTGGTATGTGCGAATCAAATGTGACGACGACATTCAAGTGTCCTTTGTGGCAGCTAGAGCCAAATGCTGTCTAATCAAACAACTAACTACACCAAAGAAAAAATTACAAGCCATGCATCTGGGAGCCCGCCTGGCGGCAATTATTAAAACCGAACATGATGTCACATTTCAGAAGAAAGTCTTCTGGACAGACTCAACTAGTGTCCTTTCCTGGATTAAAGACAATTCGAAACGATTCAAGCAGTTCTACGCGAACCGACTTGGCGAGATTGCTGAATTATCAGACCAAAGTGAATGGCGTTGGGTGCCAACAAGAGAAAACGTTGCCAACATTGCAACCCAAGCGACATCCAAGGAATTTACATGTGATAGCAGATGGTTTCAAGGACCTGCGTTCCTGCAATAAGACGAGACGGCTTGCCCAAATCGACGGCTAAACCAGAATGAAGACAAGTCGAGCATTGAACATGTGTACTTAATGTTCGAGATGAGAAAGCTGAAGCAGCTGTTCTCATTACCTGACGTGACAAGATTTTCATCATGGCTTCGACTTACTCGTGCCACAGCATATGTAATTAGGTATGTGGCCAATTGTCGAGCAAGAAGTCGAATCCAAAAAGGCGAACAAGGCACTATTCTCGTTGGAGAATTGTCTGTCATCGAACTTGAGAAGGCTGAAAATTTATGGACCGAACAATCTCAGTGTCCATTTTGGAACTGAACGAAATACCTTGCTGAAATGTGGAAAACTAGAGAAAAGTAGTCGGCTTTTTAAACTTACCCCTAAAATTGACGAAGGGACTATTCGGCTTATGACAAGGACGACAGCCCTAGAAGACTCTACGCTAGCCAAACGAGGACCGATCATTTTTTATGTTAAAGACACGTATGTTTCACTACTTGTTGCGTACTATCATCAGCAAGCTAATCATATTAGATTCGAAACTGTTTTGAACGAACTACGGCAACATTACTGGATTTTGAAAGTGCGCCCGACATTGAAACGAATTTGCAATGAATGCAACACATGTAAAATGAGAAGAGTGAAAACAGCCAGCACAGTAATGGGTCAACTGCCAAAGGCGCGGTTAATGTTTGGAAGCCCCGCATTTTCATATACTGGCGTGGATTACTTTGGCCCTCTTATGGTGACAATTGGACGACGTAAGGAAAAACGGTGTGGGGGTTCTCTTTACATGCCTAACGATACGAGCAATCCATATTGAATTAGCTGCAGACTTATCAACTGACAGCTGCATTCAGGCAATAACTAGATTTATATCCAGACGGGGTTGCCCAAAGGAAATTTTCTCGGACAATGGGACGAACTTTCGAGGTGCAAACAATGAGCTTCGTGATTGCTTGCAAAAACTTGACGTTAACGAGTTCCGGGCAAAGTTGACGACTCATAGAATTAAATGGACTTTCATCCCACCATTATCTCCACACATGGGAGGCGCATGGGAGCGACTTGTGAGGTCTATTAAAACAGCCCTGTTCATCGTTTTGAAGGAATCTAGCCCACGACAAGATACGTTATTAACGTTCTTGACTCAAGTCGAGCATTTAATCAACTCTCGACCACTTGTTGAAGTATCTCATCACCCAGATGATCCAGAAGCGCTGACTTCGAATCATGTTTTGATCGGAAGGTCGTCAATGTCAGCACCAATGAGCGAATTCAATGATAAGGATCTAATTTTGCGACGACAATGGAGACATTCGCAACGATTGACAGATTTATTTTGGACCAGGTGGAGAAAGGACCTTCCAACACTGCAGAGGACAACGAAGTGGTTTACCCCTGGAAAAGGTATAAAGGTTGGCGACTTGGTATTAATAGTAGACGACAACGAAGTCAGAGACAACTGGCTGAAGGGAATTGTTCAACAAGTATACCCGTCGAAACGAGACGGAAGGATACGAGTGGTAGATGTAAAAACGACAAAAGGAGTTTATAAACGACCGATAGTGAAGCTCTGTGTACTAGATTTGGGTAATGATGACTCAAGCGACATCAATACCGGGGTCTATAACTCTATAACTCTATAACTGCTGCCAAACACAAAAAGAGCTCGCAAAATCTTTGGGTGTCACTCAAGCAGCCATTTCAAAACGTTTAAAAGCAGCTGGATATATTCAAAAGCAGGGAAATTGGGTTCCACATGAACTCAAGCCGAGAGACGTCGAAAGGCGGTTTTGCATGTCCGAAATGCTGCTGGAACGCAACAAAAGGAAGTCATTTTTGCATTGGATTGTTACTGGTGATGTAAAATGGACCCCAAGCGCAAAAAATCAATCATAGATCAGAAGGGTGTGCTGTATTATGAGCTGCTAAAACCGGGTAAAACCATCAATAGAGCACGCTGCCGAACACAACTTATCCGTTTGAAGAAAGCAGTAGTCGAAAAACGCTCGGAATATGCGACCAGACACGAGGCAATAATTTTCCATCATGACAACGGTCGGCCCCACGAAACTTTTCCGGTTAAGAACTATTTGGAAAACAGTGGATGGGAAGTTTTTCCCACCCGCCTTATAGCCCAAACCTTGCCCCTTCTGACTACCATTTGTTCCGATCGATTCAGAATGCCCCAATGGAATACGGTTCACATCAGAGCAGGATATCAAAAATTGGCTTGATCCATTCTTGGCTGCCAAGCCGGCGCAGCTCTTTTGGGATGGGATCCACGAATTGCCAGAAAGATGGGAAAATGTCATAGCTTCAGATGGGCAATACTTTGAATAATACAATTGTACAATTTTTTTCATAAATAAACGGTCAAATTTTGAAAAAAAACCGCACGAATTAAGTTTTAGACCTAATACATATGAATTGAATTACATTGAACTTTAATTTGTTATACTTGTTAAGTTTGACAGAACTTGCATTCACTAGAAATCCTACATGTCACAGGCAAAAACACATACATATGAATTGCATTACATTGAACTTTACTTTGTTATACTTGCTAAGTTTGAGGAGTAGTAATAATATAGCTTTCAAAGATACCGGACGTGTTTTCCTTGAAACGCAAAGTCAGGCCCCAGACAGGGATATATTATTATTGTCATGTTATTTTGTTCCACCTTTACAGGGAACCGACACGCGTAACGCAATTTAAGGAACAAGGAGGTTGATTCTGTTTTGCATCATAGAAAGTGGATTCTCGCTTGGCGGCTTATTGGAGCCTTGGTGGACAAGCAAGTGGCGCCCCACGCCCGTCCCCGGACGAGCTTCTTCATCTCCTTCTTTTTAGCACTACAGCCCCTCTCGCGCTTTCGCTTAGAGATAGTTAGAGTATCTCATTTTCATGACCGTATTGATTTTTTCGGAAGTTGATTTGGTCAGTACCATGCTCCCGTGTGTCTGCTTAGCTATGATATGATCTGATTAAATCAGTACATATCACCACTGAGTGAACACTCGTAGTCTGTCCGAAAAACCCCCTGAACTAAATCACGTTGTTCACCAACGAGATTTGAACCTGGGACCTTCGGCTTATGCGTCTCATGCTCTAACCACTAAACCACTAAACCACACAGACGAGCTTAACCGGTTCCGATGTCCCCACCGGAGCACCCTTTTCCTTTTGGGTGTAATAGTCTCGAATACAAAAGACGAAGAGCGAGCAACCAGTAAAGTGTTAAAATAATGATTGACTCAATGTGAATGTGTATGAAGAACGGAAAGACGGCTGATTGCGAGCAAGCGAAGGGAATGACGAGCCGATGTAGAAGTGATCGTAGACGTTCCAAATGAATTTGATGTCGTTTTTTTTCCGTACCTCTTTAATTTCCTCATTTATTGTCTTCTTATACCAATAAAATTCTACATACATTCAAAAACAGAAGGTCTCAAATTTAAATGTAGTGGTACAGAAAATAACACCATCATTTTCAGCTGTCCTCGAGCACTCTATGGGTAACGGTTAGTTGTACTTCATATTTTCTGTACTTTTTTCAATACATTATTTTCTTCTGTATAGTTTTCTTTTCTTTTACCAATCTTTAAACTTCATTTTTGTTACCTCAGTTTTTTATTGATGAGTAACATTTTTGTAATTCGCGTGCAATTTGCTCGGTTTATTTAGTTTTGATTATTAAATTTATTCTAACAAAATAAATTATGAACTGCTAAAGACATAGGTGTTTTATTTCTCAATTACCTTATAATATCCTATCCCTTCCAATGGTGTGTGTGCTTGTATGTAAGGTGGCCCAACACGAGCATCGACATGACTGAACACAAGGCGGAAACAGCATACCGTCGCGGTTAACAAACTTTCGATTATTTTAAATTTTCTTGGACTGCGATTGAATTTCGAACTTTCATTGCTGGAGGCGCTATGCTTGGGAGGCTAAGGCCTGAATAGCACTGTCGTACTATAACAACGACAAATATATTTGATAAACTTGGTTGCTTTAAAGGAAACTTGGAGATTTTTTTGAGAGGTAAAATAACGCAAAAATACCTGCACCGTATCAGGAAATTATTGACGGTACTTAAATATAATTTTAATTTGATGCCGCTAGGTGGATGACATTTTTCCCATGTTCACAATTTAAATAGAAAACTTATCAGTACGTGATTTTATTCAGTAAATTTTAATTTTATATGCTGGGGAAATAAGTTTACAAACAACTCCACATTCAATCTGATCTATAATCAAGAAATATTAAATGCGAAACAAAAACACCCTTCTATGCAAGTAAAAAATAAATCAAGGTTGGGTAAACAGGACAAATAATATACTTTAAAATTCTTTCGAAGAATCAACAAAAAATTGTTATAGCTTTTAAATTTGGACAATATTTTTTTATAATTTAACATGGACCAAATACAAATATCATTAAATTATGAATCGATTTTTTTAAGTTAATGCTCAAAACTGAATTTTTCGTAAAAAATACTGTTCGTCATACTAAGGACGACAAAAAAATTGTTTGAGTCAACCGTCCCTAACTTTTTTCATTCTGTGCCCTTGTTTGCAAAAATACAACTGTATAATACCATTAAAAATTAATTTCTTCTCATTGTGGACAATTTTCAAGCGCATTTCTTCATAGGACAAAATAATTATATTTTATTTTTTTATTCCAAAATATTTTTCGGTAAGTTTTGGTTTCCAAGAAACGTATAACAATAAATGCCTGCAAAAAAAACACATATTTTTTTCCAACATAATCAGTAAAAATTTAGAATACATTCTAGAACATAGAACCGTAAATTAATCAAACAGAGACACGAGTAACTTTGCGTGTTCTCATGACCAGAGAAAATGTAGGAATAAGTTGCATTGATTCTTTCATTTGAAATACTCCATTTTTTTTTATTATTATCTTTATGATTAGTATGAAATATATACCGGAAGTATGTTACTCTATTTGTTTACTTTTTCCACCTTTCCTAGTTAATTTTTTTAATTTCAATTATTTTTTATTTTGTTTACTTTCGCATTTCGTATAAAATGATCGCCTTAAAAATAGTTGATTTGATTTATTTTCCCTTCCTTATCATTCTTTCAAATATATTCCTGTGTGTATATATATATTTTGTATTTTTTTTTTAAATTATAATTACGTGTAGAACTAGTACATTGTATTATTTTCTTCATTTTATACATCATATATAGTTTTATATACAAATTATTGACGATATAAAAAATTTCGTCTTTTGTTTTTTTTTGTTTTTAATTTCTTTTCTTCTTTTAGTTTGTTGTTTAGTGAATGAAGGAAAATAATTTCAAGTATTTATTTTTATTTTTATGTTTAATTTGTTTATTTTACTTCATGCTGTACGATCTTGACTGTATCTTCCTTCCAATTTTGATCGAATATATGTAGAGAATAATCTGTATGTCTGAAAGTCTATTGTATAACAATGTGGAATAAAATGAAAACTTAACGAATGTGCAACGTATTTTTAAGAGGAGGACATTATTTTTTGTTCAGTTTTATTTTATTCTTATTGTTTTTAAATAAAATTTAATAATGTTTATTTATATATATTAATTTCTATGCATAATTTATTAAAAAGAAAACTTATTCAACACACATTTGTCCTAGTAATTTAAAAAAAAACAAGATCTATGTAAATATAGATCGTTATTCGTATTTTTTTTCCATAGACTTCCAATAACAATCACAAATTTCTCTACATTGACATGCATTTAATGCATATTCTCGTTTAACAAGTAGCAAACAAATAAATACATTACTTACTTGTTGTTCTCGTAGTTACATTTTTTTTGAGTTAATTGTAAAAATTAATAATTAGATTTAACGAATTTCACATCCTCTGTTTTGTTTAAAAATCTAAACAAAAAGTGAAATATTTTATGTTGTAGTAATTTTTCCAGTATCATTTTTTTTATCATCATTATATTAAAAAATATTTTGTTACCATTTTTTTTTTTAAGTTTTCTGTAATTTTTTCTTCTTTTTTCCATACGAGTGTATTTTTTATTTATTACAACTTACAACTTAAATATTAATAAACAAATACTCCCAATGTTACGTTTTCGTACTAATATCATTTATACTGGGCGGACTTGCAATTTGTTGGCTATTATTTTGCAATTGTGTTAACGGTTGCGATAATGTTGATTGCGTTATTATTGTTGTTTGCTGTGATTGTAAGGTTTGTAGTTGATTCGGTGATGATTGTTGTTGTAGATTTTGTTGGTTCTGTTGTTGCTGCTGCTGTTGCTGTTGTGTTGGTGGTTGATGATTTTGTAAAATATTTGATGGCTGATTTGAATTACATAAAACACTATATACGGAGTCGACTTTACTAAGTTTTTCGAATAATGGTATTAAGTCAAGCAATTCACAGTCGTTCACGTCATCGAACCATGACTTCACTGGAACCTGTAATTTAAAGAAAAACGATTATACTATAGACTTGCGAAGATATATTCAAAATATATAAACAAAATTTTGATGACTTAAAAATAATATTATTGATATAGATCAGTGTTTGGAAAAATAATTTTAAATTACTGTGTTCTCCGGAGTTTATGCGCTTGTCTTAATTAGGGTTTTATAAAAGGATCCTCCTAATACACAAGCAAAACTCAGTTTTTTTATTCAAACATAAAGGGAAAACCCGTCTACATTGGGACACTGTCTAGGTTGATACAGTGCGTTTTCCCGAAATTTATCATATTTTGCGCTCTATTACTTTTATATAACGTGGTGAAATGCATTCTCTTTTTCATTTGTTCGGAATCCATTTGATGGTGCACACATTGCTTTTAAAATAGTTATTTATTTTCCTATTCCGATTATCCTCTATTATTACTAATGTAAAATTTTCCCATCTTCTCAATTAACAAAAATTTTACCTTTCCTTCCCCAATTAGTAAATTTCATCTTTTTATTGTTCTTGCTGTTCCCATTCACGCATTGCAATGGGAAAGCGATAGTAAAATAATTAATACTTCTAGTCCTTTCATAAAGCTTTTACTAATTCAAGCGTATAACAACTTGTCCATATCAATGCTATGGATGCAAGCATTTTATTGCATTGCATCAATTGGACTTGATTGTCTAATATTTGATGGGCAGGGAAATTGTCAGAAACCAATGCTATCATCTACTCTGACAACATTAATAGCTGCATAGTCTGAGTGCTAGCATGCCTGACTGCCAACCTCGGGCTCCGCTGGGATCATGAGCGAGAATTCCCTCGGGTACAAAATCTTTTTAATCTCCATTAAATGGCAGCATTTCTGAGCGGATGATGAATTGTATATACGAGGCACGTCCAGAAATTAAGTGTACTCAATTTATGTAGGGTTCAAAAAAATTTAATTAAACAAAAACATACTTGGTTACACTTGTACATATGTAAGTTATTTTTCAACGTAGTCATCATCCCTCTCGATGCAAGTGGTGAGCCGCGGGATCAATTTTTTGATGCCTGCCTCGAAGAAGTCTCCCGCCAGCTCTTTCGCACACTTCTCCACCTACTCGTCCGTTGAAAACTTGTTCCCATCCATGCGCACCTTAAGGGAAGTGAAGAGATGGAAATCTGAAGGGGCCAAGTCAGGGTTCAGCGTCAGCGTTCCATAAACTCTTTGGAGCTCTGCACTCGATTCAACTTGTGCTGTTCTGTCAGCTTTTTTGGGATCCACCTCGCAGACAATTTCCGATATCCGAGAGTTTCTGTGATTGTTTCGTGTATCGGGGATCTGGAGATTTGCGGAAACATCAGAGTAAGTTCATCTAACGTCAAACTGCGATCGTCACGGACCGCAATTTCGATTTTTTCCAAAAGTTCGTCAGTCACAATTGAAGGTCTTCCGCTCCTCTGATCGTCATGCACGGAAGTACGGCCATTTTTAAACTCGCAACACCACTTGTACACACTCGTACGATTCATAGCTTTATTACCGTAAACAGTTTTCACCTCATTATAAATTTCAACCGGAGCTTTTCCCTTCGCAACGAGGTAGCGAATGACGGCGCGAATTTCGCACTTGGCGGGAGATATGATCGAGCTTTTTTCGCGAGAGATGCTACTGCGTCAAGAGTTTTCAACACACTAACCTCGGATTGGTCTCGTTTTGAAGGGGAGGGGTCAGGCTACGCGGCAGTGTTGCCAACATGTCGAAAAAGTATTCCCTACAACTGTGAGTGGTTAGTTTCTGGACGTGCCTCGTAGATATAACGGCGGTTTGTAACATCACAAATATGTGCAAATCAACTTGTACGCAATTGGAAATGTTGCGTTTGGCAAGGATTGAAAAGGTTAAACTGAAGAAATGGATTGCGGGTATGCAGAACATGGAAAGTTCAGTGGTAACTGGTCGTGGCGACAGCGGATTTTTGTGGAACAAAGAGTCAGCTTTAGTTGGATAGTCTTGGGAGTCGGAATTTTGGCATTGTTAAGAGCAAGTCATTGCAATTGGGATCGAGTTCGAAAGATTTTTCCCAAACGTTTTCGAACCACTGCATCATCTTGGAACTGAACATTTCCAGAATGTCAACAGTTGTGATATGCGTTACGCGTCGAAGTGCAAACTTGTGATATTCGGTGTAGTTCGAGCTCGATTTGATCTTGCACGAAAAAAAACGTAAGTTTAGGAGATTTGCAAAGGGAAATGCTTGAAAGGTGACTGGCGGTGATGGACACGCGCATGCCAATAAATGTAGCACATCATTAATTCACATTAAGGCGCGAAATAAATTTATAATGGAACTCGGGTACTATCGTATTATGACTTTGTTTTTTCGCAAGCTTCCGAACTTTATCGTCCGGATTTGATAATAAATCTCGTTAAAGTTCTTTCGCGTTTGTAAAAAGGGTGCGGCTAATTGTTTATCAAGACTAGCCAAATATGATTCCAAAAGTGAAAATTTTGAACGCCGGAGAAGCAATTTTTGTGTTAGGCCCGTTATAAAATGTATCTGAATTTTGATGCCCAAATCATTTAACCGTTAAGTATATGTCCGTATGGCTGCCTAAAATTACCTACGAAAATAATTTTACACAGCGATATCGAGTGATAATAAGTTTTAAAGTTGCATTGTAATATATACGGAGGAGTGTTATATTCGTACAAAACAAGGAAGATTTAAATGAATAAAATTTATAGAAGAAAAACAGAATGAGAGCATCAAGCATATTCGATGGAATTTCCTCAGCGTGAGAGCAGCGAACAAACTGGAACGAGTGTAGCAGCATGTTTTTGCAGTATGGCCTGGACCTTATTTTTTGTGGATTTTATTTACCAATGGCCAACGTTTATTTTTCTATGACTAAGTTTTATAATGACCCCCTTCCCATCTTTTCCAATCGGGGAAGGCACTTAGAATCGGGAAAGTGGTAAGTAATTACTTGTTTTTTTAAATAATTCTGTTTCATGCTATTTATGATTATTTCCTTTTTACAAGGGGTTTGTTTGAAGTATTATTTGCCCAGAAAAAAGATTGTAATTGAATTGTGATTATTTTCTTTTTTCCGTTTAATAACAGGCCATGAAAAGCTTATTCCCATTTTGTTTCATTTCTCAGAATGGTTTTCCTTTTCCTTCCCTTCCTTTTTCGTGTAAGTTCTTGTATGTAAGATGGCCCAGCACGAGCAGTGGCCTACACCGAAAGAAGTCTGTCACGACTGAACTCTAGCCGGGTCAGGATGGCACCTGGGGATCAAAGGCGTCTACTTTAATTTTATGGGAGTAAGTCATCTTGAAATATTTGCTAACATTTAACTTCAGCCGATTAATTGTACTCCAGCCAGCTAATATATCCAGGTATTTCTGCAGAATAATACAATCATTGGCAGATTCAATCACCTTGAATATTTTCAAATCATCTGCGTACATGAGTGAATGTGAATTGGGTAGAGAAGGAATATCATTGACAAATACAAGAAATAACAAAGGACCAAGAATGGAGCCTTGCGGAACTCCAGAACAAGGGTAAAATGGAGAGGAGTTATGGGCATTAATTGCCACAACTCCGATCAGCTACATAAGAACAGAACAAATGTATAATAGACATGCATAGCCGAATGTACTTAATTTTTGGATAAGAATAAGATGTTAACTGCCTTAGAGAAGTCTGTATAAATAACGTCTGCTTGGTTCACCTACTCAGCAGCAACCTTATTTGTAATAGATAGCAGGTTGGTGAGAGTTAATCGACCTTTGATGCTGTTCGTTAGCAAAAAACGGAAGTAACAAAGAATAAATTTGTTTGTACAAGATTCTTTCCAGAACTTTACTACAACTGGGAAGAAGTGAAATGGGGCGGTAATTGGACACGCTTGCTTTATCTCCAGATTTGAAAATGGGGAAGATATTAGCTCTTTTTCAGTGTGATGGGAAGCAACCATCTGAGAGATTTTGATTAAATAAGATGGACAAAGGAACACACAACGAAGACGACAAAGATTTAGCAAATATATGAGCCACAACCAATACTACCATCAAGACCATGTAATAAGCATTCGACTTCAAGAGGGTTCACATATGCAAATGGCAAATTCATGATTGAACCATTGATGACTGAAGACGCTCAAGCATTTGTGTTAGTATAAAAAGAGGAAAAATGTTGCGCGATGAGTTCACAAATTTTCCCATTATCAGGTGACGTGGTATCATGAAAATTCATTGAATAAGGCATACCGCAGACCTTTTTAAGCCAATTTATATAGGCCCAGAAATGTCCTTTAGCACTCGACCTTATGGAGCCCTCCACGTGATCAATATAATGGCTCTTAGCACTTTTGATTAATCTATTGGCTTCAGTGCGAAGATTTTTATAACAACGTAGATGCATCTCTGAACCTGTCAAGTGATATTTTCTGCGGGCAGCGTCCTTGGCATTTAAGACTGAAGCGATATTATTAAGCCAAGATGCATCTTTCAACTTTCTATTGGCATAGAGCAGTGTATAACTAACATAGTTATCATGGATTCAAGAAAAATACGAGCGTAAAACTTTTGAAGCGCTTCATCAACATTTAAGTTTCGGAAAAGAGAAAATCAATCAACAGAGTTTAATTCTAACTCCATGTCAGAATATCTGGCTTTTAGAAAGTTAAAGTGAGAGGGGCTAATTTTTTTTTTGGACAAGTTCACAAGCCAGAAGAATCAACAAATGAAGCGAAGGATGATGAGGATCATGTTTCATGTAAGGGGTAAGGGCAGCCTGCAGGGAGATGCAAAATTTCGGTATGTTAGGCAGAACTAAATCCAGGGCTTTACTGTTCACGTTTGGGATATCATTTAATTGTGAAAGCGAACATAAAGAAAGGAAGGAGGAAAGGGCATCAGAGTGATTATCTAGAGATAGGATTTCAGAAAATGTGCTATTCCAAACAACATGGGGTAAGTGCCCTGTAGTAATCGAGTAGCAGGGAAAGCGGCAAAAAATGTATGAAGAAATTTCTAGAAAGAAAGTTTCATAAATAGGAACCGAGCTCCCACAGGGAATATAGACCGACAAAATCAGTAAGGTTGTAACTGAGGGCAAGGTAACAGACACAGCCTTGAAATCCCATGGGAAGCTACTGAAATCTCTACGAATTCCGATCAAAACACCGCCTTCATCAGACTTGCCAGAGTTTCAACGATTACGATCCCTACGGACATCCAGTATATCTTCGGCAAGCCATGATTTCGATAAAAAAACGATGGCATCAAGAGAAATAATAGATGAAAGCCGAAATTCAATAGTCTTGGTCCGACCGCGAACATTTTGATAATATACATTAAGAGTATTATTCATATTCTGTCTCTCCAACGAACATCCGACCGAAAATTTTTGCGCGGTTGACTTACAAACTTTTTAACAAAATCACCACGAAGCCAGAAATTAGAATAATGTACGTTACTATACAAGTTAAGCCAAGTGGTAGCCTATGCGGACGACATTAACATTTTGTCACGATCATTAACAACTGAAACTCGACAGCAAAGCAAAACTAGTAGGGCTACACATCAATGAGAATAAAACAAAGCTTATAACGCAGTCGAGGAAGAATATCTCAAATACACAAAATACACTTGGCGAACATAATATGGAAAACGTGGAACAAAATATGGAAAACATGGGCAAATTTATATATTTAGGCGCCAAAATAACTAGAAATGCTAATGAAAGAAATACGTCGAAGAATACAGCTCACAAATAAAATTTTTTATTCAGTTTTAATGATCTTGAAGAACAGCTGCATACACAGGAAAACAAAGCTCCAAGAATACAAATCTGTGGTAAGACCTGCGCTATGCTATTGCACGCCTTTGAGCGACGGGTCCTGAGGCGGATAATTGAAGCGAAACTAAACGGAGCCCAATGCTGAATTCGATACAACTATGAGCTGTATGAAATTTTTGACAAGCCAGAGGTCTCAACGATTATAAAGCTGCGGAAGCTGCAATGGGCTGGCCATGTGAATCGTATGGACGAATAACGGATACCCAAAAAGGTATTCGTTGGGAGAACTGAAGGACGGAGACAAGTGAGGAAACCGAGGAAATGCTGGTCTGACTCAGTCGACAAAGACAGTTCATCGCTGCTCAGATTTTAAAATTGGAGGCAGTTGGAGGCGCTTGTTGCAGGAAGCGAAGCGAAGCGGGTAGCAACATATGCAGGTTTCCTTTGGACTTTTATTATTGCTGATGTACAAATAGCAATTATTGGTGCGGGCTTCCTAATTCACTTCAATCTATTTATCGATCTAAATGGCCAGGGTCTTATTGACCTATTAATGACATGATGACATCTACGTGCTGCAGTTGAATGGGCGAGTTTACACGTGGCTGCAATCAAGTTTGCAAATAGTGGTCGTAAACAAATCAGCTGGATACTGTCTCAGGTCTACCGGGCTCAACATGCTACCCATGTTCATTTTCTATACGGTACACATTTTATCTATGTATGTGTATCATATTCATTCCATTGCCATCCATCGTCGAGTGCAGACGACCTTCGCACTGCCGCACAGCACTGTCACGGGTTTCTCGCCAGGACCAAGCACACATTTATCATTTGCCATATATGATTCACATGATCTTTCCCCTTGAACTATCGATGGATGAATGATTGCCTTGGGCCTTCTTAAAAATTTCTGAGGCGAAGCTGATGGCCATGCATTTGTTGCAGATCGTGCTGCTTGGCTGTTTTGACATGTGCAAACCTCTTTAGTACATTTTGGCTTCTCTCGACGTCGCGTCCCTTTCGTCTAAGAAAACCTGATTAACCTGTTTGCAACTGGCAGAACGCTGAAATGTGTGAACTTGCCCAATGTAGGCGCTACTTATGATTATTGGCTACAATCGCAGTGCATCTGACATTCTAACAGAAGTTGTAGCCCAGACTGCAACACTTTGTAATTGTTTGTCGTTTTCACAACGTTGTGCGAAATAAAAAAGAAAACAGGGGCGATTGGACATAGTAACACATGAGTAAGTAACAATCACTCATTATCATTGTGCATCGAGTGGGAGAATTTTGCAGGCCGTCTAAAGATGTTGGCGCAAGGACGCATAAAGTGGGATTTGAGAGTTTTTGAACTGTGCACGTCGCATCGATGCGTGCAATTTTCGAAGTTCTTATTGATATGGTCATGGCGAACCTCTCAATCTCCAAATAGTTGTGTACTATATTTTTTACATCCACGAATGTTGTTTGTTGACATTATGTCGAAATATCAAATGGCAGATCGAGAGTTTTGATATAATTGACGTTGACAGAGTAAAATGAAATCTCGTAATAGATCGAATCCCACTCTCCTTCCATAATCGTCAAATATTCGGTTTTCCATTCGAGAGAGAAAAAAATATTCTTATCATATTTTTCATCTCTCAGTTGTTATTAAATTTTGTAGAGATGAAAATGATTTATTGGTAAGAATTTTTTTCAAACTTTAAGACTACTGAAATTACAAATTCACAAATTGTTAAATATTTCATAAACCCTCTAGCTATATATCATTAAGCAAAATCGAGAGTTATTAAAAATAAAATTTTCATATTAGATGCATTATGTTCAAGCACAAGTCTGGAGCTCAAAAGCGCAAAGAGCGCTTGGAGCGAGACAAAAAAAAGAACATTCTAAACAGCAAAGAAAACTTTTCGGATACAATTTCGGACCGAAAAACTCAATTTTTAGAACATTTAAAGGTTGTCAGTATGCTGATTATATGATTTATATTTAATATTATGATTTATCGCTTTTAGATCTGACGCATTATTTTAACCATGAAAACAACGTTCTACCCGTCTCTTGAGAAAGAGACGAATCAACGGCAGCAGCAAACATAATGTAGTTATTCAAAACTTGGAAACTGAAAACTCTGAAATCGACATTGATCATGGTTCATCTTCAATGGAAACACGATCCATGCGAAGGACCCAAGAAGAACAGCTGTATCTTTATGATTATGATATTGGCTCTGTATGTACTGAATTTGTCCACTCCGACGTGGTGAACGATATAATTTGTCGAGGTCACCAAAAGATGCCGTCTTCTATTCCACGTGATCGTAACGATGAGCCATTTCCCGCCTCGCTTTTATCGAAAACTTTGCCAAACAGGGAGAGGGTGGAGCGAGATTGGTTGGCGTGGAGCAGCTTTATGAACGCTTTGTATTGCTCACCTTGTCGTTTGTTAAGTACCAACTCTTTCAATCGTTCACATTTTTGCTGTCCTACAGGGTACTCAAAAAACAAAGCTTGGAAAAAATGGTATGATAAGTTATCAGCTCATGAAAATAATCCAGACCACATTCAGTGCTAAGTTCAATGGGGCTCCTTGCAGATTTAACTTCGAGAGGAAACAATTGATACACTTCTACAAGTAAATGAACAGATCATCAGTGAAACTAGAAAATGACAAGTAATTTTACGTCGAATCCTAGACACCATTTTGTTTCTTGATGAAAGCAGCCTACCATTCAGAGGTGCTAGCAATCTTCCCGAAGAACGGAACAATGGAATTTTTTTGGGGATTTTAGACTGATCAGTCATTACGACCCATACTTCGCGAACATTTAGAGAAGGTTAAGATTAGTCAACAACAACACAAACGTTTGCAGGTCCACTATCTTTCCGTTGAGATTCAAATCTGTGCTGAACACGTTAAATCGGCCATACTGAAAGAACGTAAAAGTGCCAAATACTTCGCTATCATCGTTATTGCCTGCACCTGATTCAAGCCACGTCGATCAAACTACGTTTATTTTGCGTTACGTTCATTTTAGCTCGAAGAAAAAGATATTTACAATTCAAGAACGATTTCTGGCTTTTGTCGATTGCAGCCAAAGAACTGGCCAGGCGATTGCTGGTATAACATTCCTTTGGAAGGCTGTCGAGCACAAGGATACGACAATGGTGCTAATATGAAAGGATCATATAATGGGGCACAACGTCATATTCTGGAGAAAAATTCAAATGCTGTTTATTCGCCCTGTGCAACACATATTCTCAATTTATATGGTGTTGACTCTGCAGAATGCTGTGAAGCAGCAATCACTTTTTTCGGAGTTGTTCAGAAATGCTATACCAGTTTCAGCAGCAGTCCACAACATTGGGAATGCTCAGAAAAAGTATAACGCGTTCCCTTCACAGACTTTTAGATACAAGGTAGTCTGCTAGAGCTGAGACAGTTAAACCTTTTGCCGAACATATTTCAGGATTACATGAAGCACTAGAAGGTTTAACTAAACTTAATCTGACTACGGAGACTCGTAGTGAAGTCAACGGCGTTCTGAAATACAAGCGAATATTTGAGTGCATCGTGATGTCATCAATTTGGTTTAAGATATTGCCAGCTGTCAATGAAAGGAGCATCATTCTTCCACGCCAGAGACGCTACTATCGACATCGAAGTTCAAAACCTCGAAAGTTTGCTGTCTGACTTAAATTTGATTCGAAATCGATGGGATGACATTTTAAGTGAATGCAAAACGGTTGCCATTCAATGGGGGACTTTTTCAACCTTCCCTAATACCCCTCCATTAGCTAGGGAGTTGGATTTTGATACTGTGATAAGAAATTTTGCAGCCAATAAAGCGAGAAAAGCTAATTTACAATTAATAATTAAATATATTAACTTGACATTACAATAAAACTCAACTCCAAAAAGTGGACTACTTGCTTTCTTATATTTATATAGCTTTATATGGAAACAATTTATTTCAAAAACAATTTTCCGAAGATTTTATAACCTTTTTCCTTATAGAATCAGCATGTACATATTTCATTTAGCATATTCTATAGTTGTGTTTCATGTGGGGGGGTTTAGGGCCCGTAATTGTTTACCCCCGGGCCCAGATTTTCTCTAGACGACCCTGCCTCTTCTACAGCGATCGGTGCAAAGGTAGAATAGTTTGTGTACAATATTTGGCAACCATTGGATTTCTTATCCTACAAATTCACTCCCACAGAGCAACATTACAGCACGTAAGATCGTGAGTTACTCGTCATTTTTAATTTCGTAAAATTTTTTCTACACCTTCTAGACTGACGCGACTTCACCCTTAACCACTAGTATATGACCTTTAAAAAAAGATCGAAAAATCGACGGAGCGTTAACTCAAGCAACTAAGCTAGATCTCTCAGATCTCTAAAGACATTACCTACGTAGAGGTGAAGAAACTGGCCGACGCTCCATTTCGCATAAACACAACGCATGATGCAACATGATGTCCTGATGAGAATTATCTCTCATTTTTCCTTAAAAAAGATTCTAAACTCAACTCTGATTAAATTGGAATTACGAAATTCAACTTTTAAAGTTACAATAAACATGGCAACTGCACTAACACTAGAAAAGATTCACGCGGAGTAACTCAACGATAATGAGCAACGAGAAATAAAAAAAACCTCCAATGCACTACATTTTTAAAAACTTGATGTCGAAAGCACAAACATTTTCTGTCACATTGTCAGTGGAATCATCAAACCATTCTTCCAAGGCTCTTTGTGCAAGACAGCTTTGGAACATATTCACAATCCGACTTATTCCAGCGACTTAAATACCTTCAGGCGACTCAGGGAAAAATTTATCTGATCGGAAATCAGAAAAGATGGTTCAGCGTAGTCTCGTTTGTGCATTGCCTGCCAACGATCAACGACCAGGCTCGAACATAACCACATAGAAGTACCTGATTCAAGCTTCAATTACCTACACAGTGACATTATAGTCTTACTCAATGTTCAAGGCTACCAATAACCGTTTCTCCAAATCATTAACCGTTTCTCCAAATGACCCGAAGCAGTTACCATAAACAAAATAACCGCTGTCACAGTCGTGACCGAACTCTTCAACCATTGGACCATCCGCTTAGATTCACCGGTCGCAATAACCTCCGACCAGAGCACTCAGTTTGAATCGGCTCTTTTCCAGGCAATCTCTCAACTCATAGGAGCGTAAAAAACACGCATCACTGCTTACCATCCACAATCTCACGGCTTGGTAGAGTGCTTGCATCGCACTTTAAAAGCAGCCCTCATGTGCTCACCCAACACCTTGCTTGATTTACTACAAGCCCTACTAATCGGCCTCAGAACTCAGAACCTAAAATATTCAAGCCAGTCTGGCAGATATGCTTTAGGACACCTACCTAAAAGTAGCTGGAGAGTGTTTCGTTCCTGTAGTCCTTTCCCCAGATCCTCAAATATTTTCAGAAAAACACCTGAAGTACATGCGCGGCAGGTAAAATTATGCTTGGTTGCTATTTTTAATATTATGCACAATTAAAAATTATTCATGCCTACCACGGCTCACTTCACCAAATCAAGAATCTTTATACTCAAGGTTCTTTGCGCTTGTACACAAGTTTGGCTAGGCATTAACTACATCAAAACTGCTCTGGATTCACCATATCAGGGTTCTTACAAAGTCATCCAGCACATCAACGATAGACCGTACAAAATCAACGATGGTAGCTAAAAGAAAAAACGTGATAGTTCAAAGAATCAATTTCTGTTGCACCAGAAAGACCAACAACGATTCCGTTGATGATGAACCCAGACCAGCGTGTCAACCCCTACAACCTCATCGATGGGATTCAAATATGGACCCACCTAAGCGTACCGTGAGATTACAACTGGCCGTGCGCCGAAAGTCAATCGGAAAGGAATGGTTTTAGCGACTCGGTAGTATTGTTCGCGCCTGTACAGGCTTAAATAAGAACAAAGTCGACCAATCACATCAAAGCACCGACCAAAGCCCATACGTACAACCTCCACCAAAGTACTCGTACATACATAGAGACACTTATGCACGCCACAGCAGTGGAGACAATTATCTTTCCTTGTCATCATCTGATTGTTAAGTGCCAAATAAAGTCGAGATAACCATTAATTGCTTTAGTCTGATTATTTAGTAATCTAGCCCAATGTAAAACCCCACACAGTACTTACTGCTATCACTATCTTTTGGGAAATGGCAATGTCTTATTTCTATTCTCAATAATCCAACAAAATAAACTAGTAAATTTAGGTAAATTTATCCTTACTTGCCATCTTCAATATTATACACAGTAAAAAATCCTCTTGCACATTAAATCCAATCCGTACAGATAATTTATCTGCTCCGTAAAAGACTCAGCCAGTTTACCTACCAAAATATCAACTTTCGCCGGCTAATCTGCATTCGAAACAGCTCAATATCTTTAGGGTCCAAAAATCTTATATTCCTTTCAGCCTTATTACTTCTCCAAAACTTTGTTCGTCATGGCTTAAGTGTTATTATTATTTTTAATGTGAATTGCTTAGCTTAATTTATTTTCAAGTCCGTTTAAAAAACACTTTAATACATTAAAACTTCTTTTACCTACAATCACTTTATTAAGACTATATATTGTCTTAAAGATTCCGATTTTTTCTGTGGTTTCTCTCATATAGTAGAAATCACTGAGACTAGTTTTCGCGAGCAAATTCTAGCATTTTATTGATCGTTTTACTTGGATGAAGAAAGGTCAAGAATTTTTTTCTCAATAATTGTTGTTATTCTTTCTCATATACGAGTGCATTCACTTTGAATCCAATAAAATATAAATTGGTTAATTAATTCTGATTGTTTCCAATTTCCTGGTACACAGAAAATGTGCTTGGATCAAATTATAAAGCTCATAACTTAATTTTAAAATCAGCCATAGATTTGCCAACATCAATGAATAACAATCATATCATAAGTACACTTTCAATTCCTAAAGTAATGGATACGAATCAATTCCCCAGTGCAAGAACGCAAATTGTAATTGATAACATTTCAATTTCCATTCCTCGGGAATTAAATTTCTCAAGTACAATTACTTGTACTCGAAATTAACGAATGAATCAAATATAAAAGGAATTCATTACGATTTTCGGGATAAAAATGAAATGATCAATTTAAATAAAACTTTCAACTCACCGCATTATCCGGATGAAATATATAACTCGCCGGCGAGTTATCAACGATAACAATTTTCTGTAAATCACGTCCCAGTCGATTAAGATCTTTAATATAATTACCCCTGTAATAAACACATGATTCCCTAAACAGTCTTGCTCGAAACACACTCCACCTGAAATGATGATAATGAAAAAAAACAATTTAAGTTCACTTCCTTTTTTTATTAAATCACCATCATACTTACTTATCTAATAGATCAGCTACAGGATCTGCATATTTGGCTAGTGATGCTGTAAATAATACACACTCGTAAAGTTCACCCATTTTTTTCAGAAACTCATCAACGTGTGGTCGTTTTAGAACATAAACTTGATGAATTGTTCCATCAATTTCTACTGGTACTATAAAATCTGCATTTGGAATTGGCTGAAAAAGTCAAATGAAATGTGAAATTACATTTAGATTATCACAATTGATTGAAAACAGAGCATTCACATGTTTGATTTGGTTTGTGGTTTTTCTGGGAAGGGTATGGGAATATTCAAGTGATAAATGAATTCCAACGAAATTGTGGTTCATGTATTCCTGTTTGCATGCGTTCGAGAGATAGGCAAACATTTGGTGGATACAATTAAATCATAATGATATGTTTACATGGAAACCTAATCAAATTCGAAATAGTATCTATTGCCATGGATGCCGATGCGAAGAGAAATTTAGTTGGAGAGGGAGAGAGTATTGCGTGGAATTAAGGCTAAAAGCGTTCTATTAATAACAGACAATTGAAAAACAAAAGAAAATATGAAAAATATTTTCAGATTGTTAACTTAATAATAGCCAGATGAAAAGGAAAAATAAATAAGTTCCATGACGCACAACGTTCCAGAAGATTTCATTTTTTCTCTCTTCTGTTTAGGTTTAGTACCTTCAATTAAGGTCCTGCTTACGTCGTCTCCCATAATAGCAATTTCCATAACATAACCGCGCAATATTGGCGGATTACAGTTCGAAAAGGTAACAATATACATTTTATTCCTATTACCGCCACCCACTTTTTGGTACTCGTACGTATGGTACAACATCGAAGTTGATGGCATTTCTTTTTCATTGGTATTCAGTTCGCAATGCCGTACAAGTTAAAGTGGAAAAATTGATATAAATCAAAGCATTCTGGGTCGAGATGGATGTGAGCTGAGCATTTGGCGCGCTTTTATAGTTGGGGAGTATGTATCTAAAAGCGCACATCCGGTCATGACTGGAAATATTAATTGACTTTGTAGTAGATATGATTGGTAGAGAACAGTTCCGTAATGAGCACGAAATAAAAAAATAAAAATAATAAAGAAAGAAAATATCGATGCGGTGAAATGGGATCATAATTTTCTAATGCTTTTGATCGAGCCCTATTTATGGAGCACTCCATAAAATTTATGCAATTATACAGAAATTATTGCGAAGAAAGTGATTAGAAATTAATTATTAAGTATTCATACTTGTAGTTCATACTGATTTATGATCATATTTTTTGTAGGAAATAATTTTTTTCTTACATTGAGAAGAAGTTGGACGTAATATTTGAAATTTCTGAGAATCGGTATGAAATTGATAATTTAATAATAATAATCTCAGCTTTCTGTAGCCATTGCTTTATTATTATAGCTCTTAAAACCATCGCCATCAATATAAACATATGGTGCTTTATTTGGGGTTGTGTTGGCCCCACGGTTGCTGCGTCAAAAACGAAAAAAGCATGACATTTTCTCTTTAAGTTTGAGCTAGGAATTTGTCTTTTTGCAGCATAAGTAGTAAGTAGTAAATAGGATAATATGAGACTGAAAACTAGATAGTCTTAATTTTATCTCAAGTTACTTTAATAAAATCTGTTTCGCTGCGTACTGATTTCCCTACGTTTGAAACAGAATTTGTAGTAATCGAGCAGTCGCCTAAGCAAACTGCTCGAAAACCACCATAATGCTGATCCGAATTTAAATTGTATATTTAAAATAATATTAATCATTTAAATTTGCAATCTGTACACTGCAACCCCTTTACAACGGAGCTGATCCACGAATTGCACTTTTGTAATACAATGGAAAGTGGATGGAAGGCTTGTCAACTGCCGTCGTGAGGAGTCCCGCAAGGCAACGAGCAGCAACAACGGGGCCGTCTGATTGAGATCGTCAAGCAGAGGAGGTCGGGAGAATAGCGTCGGCGCGACACCTCCATTACGAGTGTCAATGCGAGCTTCAAACTTTTCGATTTAAGAAGATTAATAATTTAACGCGATCGCAACGAGATTTGAGATATCACACTCAATATTGAGTACAATATTCGCTGAAATGCGTGGATTTATTTGGCTTGCCTTCACAATCAAGTTCTATACAGTTTACAAAGATGTTCAGTGTTTTTTTTTTTCAACAGAAAGTGTAATTTTGTGATATCTTTGGCCCCATGGTGTATGAGCTGTGGAGCTAATGTGTACTTGTGCTTGTTAGCACTCAATTTGCGAGAAATTCCTGATGTAAGTGAATATGACTTAGCTGTTGAAAGCATGAAATTCTTAACCGAAGCAGGATATAACCTGGTTATCGGTCATCCATCGTGCATAATTTGTGCTTTAAAACATTTAACGGTCATTCATTATTCTACATACGAAGCCGTTAGGATTCAGTGAAGTGATGGAAGACTGAAAAGTCACGAAAACTGTTGCAAGAGATGTTAAAAATAAGAAAGGAAAAGAAAGTGTCGTCCTTCTATTGCTTAGAACTTGATTGAGGGAGGTGATGTGAAAATGGCTTGTTGGATTGTTGCGCGGGACGAATTGTTTTATAGCAATATTGAATGGTGAGTTGAGCTCAACTTATTTTGAAAGATTGATGTTGTATTGTGAAAGTTAAATGATTTTATTTGGTTTTGATAAACTGTTAATGGTACGATTCATAATTAAAGGATAATAAATTTGAATTCGATAAAAAAAAATAAGTGTAAAACGTAATAATTTTGGCGCAAGCACTCATAACGTACTTCAATTTCCAGGCATCACCACATCACCAGCGGGCGCGCGGTGAGGATGTTGGTGAGTACACCTGTTTTTTTAAATTTATTTATTAAAGATTTGTTCTTGCTTATTTAATGAAACAAAAAAAAATATCAGCGTGTTTAAAAATAGAATGAATATTTGCCTTTAGAAATGTTCTTCATCACATAAGCTTAATTTTCTAATAACCAGAGATAGTTTTGTTTATTTCTTTTTTAATGGCCTTGTGTTTTAAATTTCAGTTTAATTCATATCAGAAAATATTGAATTAAATTATTTAATGGCAAAGTAATATCATAAATCAAGAAATAATGAATACAATGAATTATTAAACATGTACCTTCGGTCTTTCCTTTCCCTAACCTGACCGGGTATAGGACCCGCAACGATGGCAGGCCCCTCCACTGAAATGAGCTAGTCATCGGGTGCGCTCTTCCCTTCTTTTGCTTTATAGGGGGCTCTTGCCTAGGAAGAGTGCCCTTTCGCTCAGTTGCCCTTTTATGGTATAGTGTTAAGCGATTCCATCGCATAATACCGTAACATAAATTGGCCACGTTTACATTCCTGATTTGATAGAAAAATTCATGCAAATTATGTTTGTATGAGTTTTTCACTCAAATGAGAAATATATGGCCACGTCTACGTTTGCATCTTGATCCGGTTAGGAGGGTGCGAGGGGACACCGCTTCCACCTGGATGCCCCACTCTTATTTTTGGGCCATAGGTATCGTCGGTAACGACGAAGTCTCTGAAGTCCGTCCATTTTTTCCCAGCCCAACTTGTTCTTTGAACAAGCAATTTCAACCGTTGGTAGGTTACCTCGGCGTCGAAACCAGTCGATCGGCATTCGAAATTTTTGAATTCGTGAATGCGAAATTTTTTTCGTAGTGGGTCCTTATGTTGGGGAATGAATCCGCCCACGACAACGCTAGCCTGCCAGCGCATTCACGCGTCCTAAGACAAGGCCAAATGTCGGCGGATACTACTATCCTCTTCCGCTGAGGCAGCAGACCATCGCTGCAGTCCTTTACGGACATTTATACTACCTACTTTCACCACAAGTTATAAAATACTTAAACTGATTTGTACAAAATAAGTTATTTCATGGCGGACAGGATAAGAATAAGAAAAGTAAACCCGATAAAGAAGCTATCAATTGCTATTTTATTCTAGTTTTGGCTTGGCTACCATTTTCCAGGTATGAAGTGCAGGTTTATATCGTTTTCCTATTCATGGATTGGTAGCTAATGCTTCGGAGCGAATCAGGCTAGTAGAAACAATCACAAACATCGAGATAATCACTGGCTGCAACATAACCGCCGATAACTCGAAAGCACTGATAGTAACTAGAAGGTGCTATTGCGAATTCCCGCCCTGCACGCATTCTCCCATTCACAAATTCAAATTGCATACTTATCATCTTTCATCTTCTTTTAGGCACACGACCCTTTATTCTTTTTTTATTAAAAATATTTAATCAACCTATTCTTTTATTCCCTGTCATCATTAATATTACATTTCCTATCTTATTTTTAAGTACAAAAAAAACAATAATAGCTTTCCCACTAACAAACTTTCATTCTTTACTTCCCACTAACAATATTTCATTCTTTCCTTTCTACTAACAAAATTTTATTCTTTCCCAAAATCATCATACTATTATAATTAATCCCTCTACGACTCTCCTACTCGTTAAGAGTACAATCGCCCATTGTAACGACATGCACGCAGGCATCTAAATTTGCTTGCTGTTTGTTGAGTGGGAGAATATCGGAAGCTAGTATATATACTAGCGTATCGGACTCTCCATCTGGGACCGTGGATTCGAGGTCCCCCACGCGCAAAGAAAGACGTGGTTTAGGTTTGGTTGAGATGGACTCCCTATAAGCGCCCGTCTGGTTCTGACCACCTTTCTCCGCAAGGGCTTGTGCCAAACCTCGCATGGCCTCTCGGCTTCGCAAAGATAACCAGGGGCCAAAAATGCAATTACATACACGAATGAGCATAGCGGCTCCGACTGGGGACATAATTAACCTGATTTGACTTAAAACAACAATAGCCGCATTAACGACAAAAATATCTAAAGCAGGAACAATGATAGTAATGCCTAAGACCGACAACAAAGATGGACGAGAAATGGGTGAATCAGTGGAGAACAATGGATAACTTTTTCCGAACGGAAATTCTTGCGGCATGTGGACACAGCAAGAAAACGATGCAAACGCTGGAGCATTTTGCAAAAGAAGAGTAGAAACCCCTACCGTGCGTAACAGGTGGGTTCATGGTAGAAGAAAGTGAAAGGGTCGAGAAACCTATAATTGTTGCCCTCTCCACAAAAACGATTGAAGCATGGGACTTAAATTAAGAAATACTCTCTTTAGAGAAGACGTCGAGCACATTGATCATTCTGGCTTGAAGAGTGGCTCTACGCATAATTGCCACTTGCAATGTACCAAAAAAAGGAGCACACTCGCTTAACATTTGCTCGAACAGTTTGCGAGACACAAGCAAGCCAACTTGCTGCTACTTCGGGAGCAATATCATAACAGAAGTTTGCAAATATGAAATTCTGACGAATCTAGTACGCCATCTGGATACGGAGCAGCGCTCACTTCTAAGTGCAGGACCAGAGATGACAAGATGTTTTCGGATTAACTGTTCGGAAACTACACTGCTTAGTGTATACCTTACACCGAAGAAACCCTTGACATCATTTGATATCTAGGCTCAATGCTATGGAAGACGTTGTTTCGAGCACAGAGGGTCACGCGGACAAGGAGGCAATTTTCACGCTGGAGCATTTGAATGAGGCATGCTTCAGTCAGATCCTCGAGACAAACGGATCCTAGATATGGCAGCTAGAGCCGGGCTTGTCGTATTTAACACAGGGCTGCATTGGAACAATACTGGAGTTGACAATTGTTTCGGAGTCCTTAGTACCAAGGGTAAAAAATTGGAAAGGTAGTGTATTTGTACATAGCACTTGAGATCTATGACGATGCTTCTCGCAACTGCAGGACTTTTGGGTTCCAGTAGAGTACCAAGAAGGTTGACGTTGAGGGGTGCTATGGGCACGATCGTCGCCGATGGAGGCTTCGCCAAAAAATGGAGGACTAAATTATGAGAATCATTACGTCTGCCTGCAATTCCTGGTTCATCTGCAATTCAAACTCATCCAATAGCTGGTCGATGGTCGCGGCTGGGACGATGTCATTCACGCGATTCGAAATATATTTATTTTCATCTTTCTTCCAATACAGTCTGTTAAGTAAGAGCGTGTCCAGCATAGCTTGCGATCGGTAAGTGATATCGACTTCAATTTTTTTTATCGGTAGAGAGAACCTCTGTTTTGGCGCTATGAAAAAAAAAATTCAGTCGAAGTCAATCTTCCGTCGGAAAAACACTAAAATCGCATGAGTGCCACTTATGCAAAGCGCTTCGAGGCCGTGTTCCTTTGCACACACCCTAAAGGACCAAAAATGAATTATGTAGTGGCGGCTAAATACAGAGGTGTTATTTTGAAAAGATCTTGTGATTTAACACTTTGCGACTTCTTCCTTTGGGGCCACGTGAAAGAAAAGTTCTACGCCAACAGCCCAGCGTCAATTCAAGACCTCAAAGATAGAATTCGTGAGGCTATCGAGGACATAGGGCAGCCACTTTGCGATTTGGTTATGGAAAATTTCATGAAAAGGTTATGGTCCTGTAAGCGTGGTCGTGGTGGTCCTTTGCCTGATGTTGTTTCCACTATTAACGGCATACCTTCCTCTTTATAATGAAATAAACATCCGATCATTTATATATTAAAAAATGGCATTTTTCTTTTAATATGAAAATAACACCTCTTGCTGGAAAACCCTGTACATTAAAAAGTCTGTATCGTTTGTCAAGTGGGTTCAACGATTTAAAGTCAAAACCCGTCGATGACCTTCCAAATCAAAGCGAATCGTGACTTTGTTTTCGCTCAATCCTGGAGAAATTGAAGCAAAAAGGTCTCGAGTTATCACACGTCGCCATTCGGGAACATCTGTGCACAAACAATGTAAGATGGCGGAGTACCGATAATGATCCCAAACACCGGAGCCGGCTGTGTACTGAATGGAAACGGGAAAAATGCATTGTGACACTTGATTGGTCTTCGCAATCGCCTGATCCAAATCCGTGGAAAACGTTTTTACACTTTGAAGCAGCTCTTGCGACAAATTCGACTCATTTGGAAGGCGCTTCTCCTCGAATACGCCGAAAATTTAGTGGAAGGTATGGCTCGGAGATGCCAAGCAATAATTGATGATGTTGGCGATTGGACTGACTATTAAACTGAAAGCGCGTTACCTCAGAATGTATTTAATGTATGCATAAGTCAAAAACTGTTGTTAAATAAACTATTTTAAAATTATGCTGGACACGCTCGTACTTAACAGACTGTATAAACAAAGATCATTTTTACTTTGTATTTATACGTTTTTCTTCATGGCTTGGTCAAATTTGGAGCTCCACTCCCTTGCTCCCTGCTCCACTCTCTTGTTCCATACCTCATTTGGTTTTTCTTCTTTGTAGCCTTTGGGTTGCCTCATTACGAGTATACATCATGAGACAAATCGCCATTCAAATAATCTGTCTGGATATCATAATGACGAACTGGCATTTTTCTAGCACCAGCCACTGTCAAAAAAATCTTCAAAGTGGTAGGATTGGCAACAGGTGCGAGCTTTTGTGAGATCCCCTGTGCAGCCAATCTAGCCTTGAATTTTACTGAATTTCCGGTCTGTTCAGTCTTTGCCTTGAATATCCATTTACTCCCAATAACTTCAGATCCAGGTGGTAGATTAATAATTTCCCAGGTGGCGAAATTCTTCCATTCGGCTGCTCTGAAACTATTCAAAGCCTCATCGTAAGTGAATGGATCAAAAGTACTTACATTTTCGTTCATGACCTTGTTTACGAACCTATTGCTACACCAATCGGGATTTACTCCAAAATTAGGTCTCATTGGGTGTCTCGTTCACCTGCTCTTCGCGATATCGTTCTGTTGATCTTCGATATCTTCATCGCCGTAATCATTTTCGTTGTCAATCGCCACCAACTCGTCCTCATGCGGGTCATTTATTTATTCCTCCAGCTGATGCTTGGGATCTGGTAAAATTTCTGGAATTCCACCAGCCTCAATCGTAAAAACAACATCTCGACTTATCTTTATTCGATGAGTATTGGGATGCAGTAGTCTGTATCCTTTCGTTTCGATTTCATAGCCGACAAAAATCAGCATTTCCGATGTCTGATCTAGCTTTTTCCTTTGATCTTTCGGAATACTCGTATGAGTATACACTTCAGCTCAGAATTGATGAAAATATCTCAAATCCGGTTTTCGTTCATGCCACAGCTCATATGGAGTGGCCGATCTATTCTTCACCGGCAAACGGTTCAAAATATGATTTGCTGTATTAATCGCCTCTCCCCAATATTGTTTGTGTAAGGTAGAACTGTCCAACGGACAACTGGTGATCTCAATCAACGAACGATTTTTGCGTTCAGCACGACCATTCTGTTGAGGTATTTTCGGAACTACATACGCATTCCATTGGCTTTAATAAATTTCTGCAAACTCCCATCCATATACTCACCCCCGCGACCCGATCTAATAACCCTTGGTGTCTTCCCGTATTGCGTTTGCATCAACTGAACGAGGTCAATCAATTTCTCAGTCACATCTGATTTCAGCTTCAGCAAACAAATATATGTAAATTTTCTGTAATCATCAATCAGAGTTAGCACGTATTCATTTCCTCGTGGTGTAGGTAACTGGAGCTTGCCACAAACGTCCGTATGTATTCGATCAAGTCTCTCCTTTGCGACTGTATGTTAGATGAATGCTGTGGGAATGGTTTTCTAGCCGATTTATTTTTCAAACAAACTTCGCAAACATTGGTGTGCTGGCATTTCTTGATGATAATTCCAATAGCCAAACACTGCATTTTTCGTATGACTACCAAATGTCTGTGGCCGAGGATTTTATGTCACTCATGAATACACTTTGATTTGCGAGAATCAGCGACAGTGAATACATTGTTTTCGAATTCCATTTTATAAACATCACCGCAACCCTTTACTGTGAATAGCATCCGACCATCCAGCTTAATTTCGCACACATCTGCATTGAAAGAAACTTGGCAACCCTTCTTCACCAATTTGCTCACCGAAATAAGATTACATTGCAAATCCGGAACGAAAAATACGTCGCTTAACTGTATTTGGTGCAAGCCGCTGCCGCTGATATTGTTTGGCCGAATTTAATTGTTCCTACGCCTTTCAACATCTAAACGGCGGCCGTCTGCTACAGTGACCGTACACTCGTCCATATATCTTAAGTCAGAAAAATGTTCGATATTTCCGCAGTAATGCGATGAGGCACCGCTGTCGATTATGAATTCTGAATGTGTCGACTGTACCGTATTTAAACAAACCAAACTTATGTTTTCGTTCATCTCAGATTTTTCCATATTTGATATTTTTGAATGATTTTTCAACTGCGTTCGCCTATTGGCCCCCACCATTTTCCCTTAGCCAACCCGAATATATATGGCAATCTTTCTTCAAATGCCCTGACTTCTTACAAAAGAAACAGAAAATTCTCTCCTTCTTGTTATTTCCTGATACTTTGAATGCTGCCTCTCTGCCACTTGACTTTTCACTGGCCATTTCATGATGTCGCCTATATTCGTCGATTAATTAATTGAGAGTACCGTAACTCTCCGACAAACTGCTCAAATAGAAGCAAGCTCATCTGCAAAGTTTGCATGCATTGTAGTTAATTTGTCAATAATTTGTTCCATTTCGGTCAAATGCGTCTCCATATAACCCCCTTCTGACAGTGTAAGCCGGCATAATCGGCACAACCGACTAACCTTATTCGATAACGTAAACTTTTCATGATACGATTTCAATGCCGTCCCTTTTCTTGCGTTTGATATGGATTAGCTGATGCTCTTTCATCCATCGTCATCCATGAGTCAGTCATAGGAGTCGGCGCATCTTTTGGTATTACCGACCACAGTTGGTCTTTCATCAGTAGCATTTCAGTCCTGAATTTCCACGTCTGATAATTACTGTTGGTCAGCTTTGGAATGTTTACTCTCGAAACGTCCACCATGTTCGGAGTTGCGAGTTGTGACGAAATTAACTCAAAACTTTATGCTCCGTAAAACGATTGGATTTTTCCCGAATTATTGTGCTTTATTGCTTTAGTAGCGAACCGTTGGTCTGGGCACATAGTCAGTTGGTATATATTCTCTATAGAGTAAAAATTGTGGAATAAAGAGTGAGCTACGATTAAATAAAATAAAAAAAAATCTTCTTGCATAGACATAAAGGCAACAGAGAGGCTGCTGGTAAGGAAGAGAGACAACGTTCACTTAACAACTAGAACTAGTAGATGATTAGATCGCCTAAGGACTATGCGACAAATTACCTTTCCTCATAACTGACAGTTGAAAACGGTTGAATAGTATATCCGAAGGCGCTGCTCTTTTTTCATGCTCTTCTTGCCTCTCATCTTGCTAGAAAAAGGATTCCTTCGATTCGATGACACCTCAAGGCAAAATAAAATGAGGCCTATTCCAAGGTCAATGATTCTGGGCTAGATTCTCAGATAGACAGAGAAGGTGATTAGTAGTTGCATGTTTATATGTCATACACCTAGGCTTTCAACTCCCTACTGTAAAAAAACCATCAGAGAAAGTTCCAGTTTGCCCCATCAGCCATGGAAAGATGCATGTTGGGCATTTCATACAAAAAAAATCTCTGAGTGGTAATGGCTAGGCCATTTAGTAACGAGAAAAATAGTTGGACTACCTAAATAACGCTTTGAACAATTGCTCACTGGAACTATCGAGACCATATTGATTTATGTTTAAAAAAAATAGCTAAAAGGATTACGAAGAGTGTTATAGGACTCATTTTTCAAGGATGGAACTGTCTCTTTTCTTAAGTTTTTGTAAATGTTTAATAGTTTTGATCGGCATGAAATCATGTGCCTTTTTGTCAGTCAGCGGCACTCCCTTAGTGTATCATCGGTTGTTTAATCTATTTGTACTTGTAGACCAACATGCGATATTCTTGAAACTAAGTTTTTTGGCCTTGAAGAATGGATAACGTTTAGATAAGACACCATAAAAATTTCCTCGGTTCTTATGTATAAGGGTAGCCTAGGAAATTGTCAAATTTCAGTTCCTAAGTACTTGCCTGTTTTCGACTAGGTAATATTTTTGGCATTAATAGTGAGAGGGGACGAAGAAGGTGGTGTCGTTAAGTTCTTTATGGCTACACCTTACTAGATTGATATTAATGACTACCAGCTGCAAGAAGCATAAGGGACCTTAGATATCCGTATGAAAAAAAAAGATATTCTTATAATTCGTTTGGGTATAGAATAGATACACAGAGAAAGTAAGATTCGCATGCCACTCAAATTCAACCGCGTGACTTCAATTCATTTACTTAATTTGTTTGTTTTCGTTTAAAACAAAATTTTTGTATGTGGTCATAAGTTCTCGCGGATTTCATGACCCCTAAGCCAGATGAATGAATCTATTCAAATTTTTCCTTTTTGTATATACATATGTGGGAAAGAAATAAAGAACAACAAGACGCTGTGGCCCGACGTTACGATAGATTGAGTCAGTCGACGATGAGATTGCGTGAAAACGAACGAATTAGTTTTGTATATCATTGTGTTATCTTTCTTTCAATAAATTCGTCTTTAGTTTAAAAAGTTTTAATCAATTCCCACAATTTGGTGTCAGAAGTGGGATTGCTCAAAAAAAAGAAGGGTTTCAATATGGTGTGCCTGGCAGGTTTTGGGAATGTTCAAAAGAATTTGCGCCGCAGTCGTAAAGAAAATGTGGTCGCGCTGTATAAATTTGTTTTTGGCACTAAAGGCGGTAGAGGCCAATCGCAACCGGATTAGAAAATTCTCCGGTTTCGATTTCCAAGAAAGTGACGAAAAATACCAAGCCATTTTACAGTCGGCAAACAAAATCCTAACCGAAGCTGAATTGACCACCATTTGTAATTTACTCGACATAAGCCATTCAGTTGAAAACACCATATCACATATCTTTCGTAACCAGCAAAAGGGGAAGCTGTTCGCTGCAAGCGATGAAGCAGATAACTCTTCGTCGACGATGACGAAGTTGAAGTCGACGACGCGAAGGACAACGACGAAAATGATGCTGTAAGCAATCATGATGATTTATAGCATTATTCGATGGAAATGTTTCGGGCGATGACTGCTCGAGGAGTGAAAGAAGCAGCCACCGAAACGACAATATACATAGACCAGAGCGCAATAATCACAGCGAAGACCGAGTGACAAAAGATTTGCTGGAAGTTTCCGCGACATTGAGGACTCGATTAGACCGTTTAATGGTGAAAGCAATATACCCGTTGAGATATGGGTGAGAGGTTTCGAAGAAATAGGCGAGCTTATGTGTTGGGATGAGTTACAGAAGTTTATCTTCGCCAAAAAATCATTACAAGGTCTGGCTAAACTCTTTGTTCGAGGTGAACGTAGAATTGTTTCGTGGCAAAGCTGAAAAACGCATTGCTTGCGGAGTTCAAAACAAAAGTGAATAGTGCTCAAGTGCATTGGCAGCTGTCAGAAAAACAATTAGCAAGAGGACAAAGCGTTCAAGAATTCTTTTTTGAAATGAAAGAGATCGCAAACTATTGGGAATATCGATGATGACGCATTGATCCACTACGTCATCGACGGTATAGATGATTTACATCTTAAGAAAGCAGTGCTATACGGTGCAAGATCATTTAGTGAATTTAAAGACAAACTAAAATGTTATGAGGTGATACGCGAGAAAACAAAAAGAGAATTTAATAATAACAAAAACAGATTGTGTAAAATAGTGATAAACGGCTATGTTTTAACTGTGGAGCAAAAGGACATATATCTACCGGGTGCAAGGACAAAGAACGCGATGCGAAGTGTTTTCGGTGTAATCGTTTTGGACACATTTCCAAAAATTGTACTTCTGTGAAAACAAATGGTAATATGCAAAGTTTAAAACCGCAAAATGGTTTGATGCATAAGCCATTGATCATCCGAAAGAAGAAATTTATAGCATTATTCGATACAGGCAGCAAATTTAATATACAAGTTATAACGGAACCGGTATACAGACAATTAAAGAACGTAGACATGATAGTTTATATCTTGTCGGTTTCGGTGATAACAGCAATAATAAATTAAAACCAATTGGTAGCATTCAAACTGAATCGGAAATAGACTCACAAATATTTTGTGTGAACTTTTTAGTAGTTCCATTTAGATGTATGGACGTCGAAGCAGTGCTTAGTGAGGAGTTTTGTGCGCGGGCTGAAGTCAACATAAATTGCGACGGGATTATTATTCGGAAGTTAAATGAAGAAGACAGTAATGAAGCCTATAATATAATGTGCATTGACACGATTCAAATGGAAAGTATGTTGAACTTCGACGAATCAACGAGTAGCGATGCAAAAGAAAAGGTCATAGACTTGATTTCCAGTTACAAGCCCGAAAAGCGTAGTTCCACTTCTTTAGAGATGAATATTATTCTTAAAGATGAAACGAGACCACGACGTTTGCCTTTTACGGAAAGAATAATAGTGGATAAAGAAGTCGATGATTGGCTGGAACAGGGAATAATTGAAACATCAAAATCTGACTTTAGCAGTCCAGTGGTGCTTGTTCGAAAGCGAGACGGAACACCAAGATTTTGTATGGATTATCGCCGAATCAGTAAAGTAATCGTCAAGGATCGTTTTCCCCTTTTCTTGATTGAGGACCAGTTGGACCGTTTGGAGAATACTCGTATCTTTAGAGCAATTAACTTGAAAAATTGATTCTTCCATGTTAATGTAGCCGAATCCGTAGCCGTTACGCACAACGGCCAGTACCAATTTCGGAAAATATCTTTCGGGCTAACCAATTCACCCGTTGTCAATTCTATATTTCGGGAGCTGTCGCACAAAGGCATTGCATTGCCTTATGTAAATGATATAATCGTACCTGCAAAAGACGAAGAAGAAGCGTTGAAAAACCTAGACGAAGTTATTAATCTTTGCAAGGAGTACGGCCTTGAATCAAACATGAAGAAGTGTCATTCCTTGAGGAGAAGGATTGAGTTCCTGGGACATGTTATTGAGGGTCAACGAATTTCACCATCTCCTGAGAAACTGAACGCTTTGTTGAATTATAAAATGCCCGACAACATCAAGCAGCTGCAGAGTTTCCTAGGCTTAGCCGGCTATTTCAGGAAGTTTATTCCCAACTTTTCAATGATTGCAAAGCCATTGAGCGATCTCGGCAAGCGAAACATGAAATTCGAATTGGAAGATGAGCAAGTCCAAGCATTCAATACAATTAAAAGACTCCTCAGCGTAAAGCCTGCATTGAAAATATGTAATCGGAACCAATATACTGAACTACATACTGTTGTGTCCGTTGACGGGTACGGCGCGATACTAATGCAGAGGTCTCCGAAAGATAGTCAATTACATCCAGTATATTACATGAGCAGGAAGACAACAGATGCAAAAAGAAAATACTCCAGTTCTGAATTAGAAATTCTTGCTGTTATTGAAGCATTGAAGAAGTTCAGGGTATATTTACTTGGAATACCTTTCAAATTTGTCACAGATTGTGATGCTTTCGCGAAAACGCTGGAGAAGATGGATTTATGTATACGAGTAGCTCGTTGGGTTTTACTTTTTCAGGAGTACAACTGCGAAGTAGAGCACAGGTCAGGAGCTAGAATGAAGCACATTGACGGTTTGAGCCGTTATGCAGTATTGATGCCAACATAATCACGAAAATAAAAACTGCTCAGAAAAACAGGACGAAGAGCTGAAAGCAATAATTGATATCCTCAAAGATAAACCATCGCATCATGACTACCTCATGAGTAGGGACATCTTGTAGAAATTGGGTGGCGATCAAGAGTTAGTGGTAGTACCCAAGGGTATGCAGCGTGAAGTAATCAGACAGGAGCATGAAAAAGGTCATTTCAGCGTGGGAAAAACAAAACAATTGCTGTCCAAAAGATATTGCATACCCGAATTGGAAGGGAAAATTCCGAAATATATCACTTACTGCATTCTATGCATACTCACTAATAAAAAACGCGGCAAACTTGAAGGTGAACTACATCCAGTGAACAAAGGCGAAATACCTTTACATACAAGGAGGTTTCCAAAACAAACGACACATTTGCCATCTGTCAATGGAAAGTTACATCCCTCTTTGACTTCCAGTGAAAGTTTGGTGATATTCGGTTCAGTGGAAGTGAAGTTATTGCGTCTAAAGTGACAGTATGTTTGTGTCATCGCTACAAAAGTGAGTTTCGAACAAAGAGCTGATATCAAATTTTGTTTTAAAATCGGTAAAATGTTTACCGAAACATTTGAATTGATGAAAAAAGTTCATGGCGATGATTGTCTATATCGTGCCCGAGTTCATGAGTGGTGTACACGTTTCAGAGATGGTCGTGAGGACATAAATGACGATGAACATACGGGCCGCCCAAAATCAATGATCACCGAAAACTCCATCGAAATTGTGCGTGAATTTATCAAAAATGAGAGAGAGATGATCGTTGAAATTCATGGAATCGGAGTTGCATATCTGCAAAACATCGGTTTATCGCATTTCAACCAATCATTTGGGCTTACGAAAGGTCTGTGCACGTTTTGTTCCGCACAAGTTAGCTGATGACCGAAAATTGCTCAGAATTCAACATTCGAAAGACATCATTAACAATGTCGTAACTGGTGATGAAACGGGGTGTTTCTAAGTGTCAAAGTGCCGAATGGAATGCCCAGACGAGCCACCTAAAAAATCGCGTTTGGAGAAGTCAAAAATCAAGTCGATGCTCAATTCCAAGGGAATTGTCCACAAGGAATTCGTACCAACGGGCCAAAACATCAATGCAATTTTCTATCTTGGCGTTTTGAAGCGTTTGTTGCATAGCATCCGTCGAATTCGGTTTGAATATCGCGAAGGAGGAAGCTGGCGCTTATTGCATGATAATGCACTATCTCATCGGTCCACTCTTGTGACTGATTTTTTGACTAGAATTTGCATTTTAACCATCAATCACTCACCGTATTCGCCTGATATGGCTCTTTGTGACTTCTACATATTCGGAAAATTGAATTTGGTCAAGAAAGGAAAACGCTTTGCGTCCGTAGAGGGCATCCAAAAGGCTTGTACCGATATCCTGAAGGGCATTCCGGCCAATGACCTGAAACACTCTTTCTAAAAGCTTTTGGATCGCGCAAAATAGTGTATCGAGGCCGGCGGAGACTATTTTGAATTTATCAGATTAAAGCTTATGCCGTTTCTATTTTAGCTCAGCCTCGTTTATTTTGGAACACACCTTGAACATATCATATCGATTTTCTTGGTCCTTTGGAATCGACGGGCAAATAGTACAAGCATATTTTGGCAGTCATCGATTCATTCTCGAAATTCTGTTGGTTATATCCTAGGAAAACAACGTCCGCCAACGAAGTTATTACGAAGTTGCGGCTTCAAAGTGCTATTTTCGGTAATCCAGTTCAAATCATCTCAGACAGGAGTTCAGTATTCTCATAAGTCGATATTACAAAACCGAAGGTGTGCGGCTTTCAATGATCACCACAGGACTACCACGAGCGAACGAACAAGTAAAGAGGCTTAATTGAATGATCATCCCCGTGCTGGAGAAACTTAGCGTTGATGACCCTACGAGATGGTACGAGCATATACCAAAAGTTCAACAAGTGATAAATTCTACCTATTCACGAAGTACTGGCGTAATACCATTTGAACTGCTAGTGGGTGTAATGATTCATTCCAAAGAAGACCTGCAAATTAAGAAATTACTTGAAGAAGGAATGATCAGCTGTTTTCAAGAGGATATACACGATATACGGCGACAAGCGAAGGAGCAGATCTTGAAGGTCCAGTCCGAAAATAGAAAAGCTTACAACCTACGTACAACACCAGCAATGCGTTATAAAGTAGGCGATTTGGTGGCTATAAAGAGAACGCAGTTTGGAGATGGGCTTAAGTTAAAACCAAAATATCTTGGCCCATATATTGTAAAACGATGCTAAGCCCATGACCTATGACGTTATTCGAGAAAATGGAAGCGATGGTCCGAGGCAGACAAGTACATGTGCAGAGTATATGAAGCCGTGGTCTGCATGTTTCGAATCTGACGATGCATTCGGGTCGGGTTCCTTTTAGGATGGCCGAATGTGGGAAAGAGATGGAGAACAACACAACGCTGTGGTACGACGTTACGATCGATTGAGTCAGTCGACGACGAGACTGCGTGGAAGACGAACGACGAGCTTAATTAGTTTTTTATATCATTGTGTTATCTTTCTTTCAATAAATTTGTCTTTAGTTTAAAAAGTTGTAATCAATTCCCACATATATCTGCATATCTATTCTGTACCCTTAAGTGTTTTTGGCTGATTTACGATAACCTCAGGTAATACCCGTATAAAAATAAGATACTTTTATGATTTAATCAAAAGGATCAGAAGAGAAAAAATTATGATGACTTTTGCATTAAATAACAGTTTTAGCTATAAAACATAAATTTGGAATTCACTGACTGGACTGAATTTCTTAAAAAAATTTGGGAATCTTAAGAATAATAAACTTACCTTAAAACTACTATGCACTAAAGTCTCATCCAAATCAATGACCATACATTTTTTGTGCATATCCGAATGTCGGACTTGCGGCAAAAGATATTTCTGTTCATTGGGTAGCGGTGGTGGCGTGGTTGAACCATCAATTGGTGTACCATTCTGATTTATTTTCACTCGACTTCCACGCCAACAGCAAAGTATCGATTGTAAAAATCCGCGCTTAGGTGGCTTCAGTCTTTCCACATCATCTGAAAAGCAAGAAAAAAAACCTTCAATAAATAAATAAAATAACACACAGCAAAAAGCAAAGCTTCAGGTAAACATAAAGAAGAAAATAGCCGCGGCGGTTTTAACAATAAAATGAAATGCTTTCTCATGTAAGGTAAGTTTTGTTGTTATTGTTGTTGTATAAGAACAACAAAAATCATGTAGTAATGGTTAAGCGTATGTGGTGTGAAAAAAGGTAACATACAAAGGTATTCTTGATATTTTCCGCACTCGTACTCGTATGTATAAAAGGTCTAACTGTTCAGTCACGACGACAATGTATTGCAATTTCCATCCCAATAAGAGACAGTGAAACATTGCATCGCGTCTTCGCGGTCGTCACAGGCATATTCATATACTCGTAAGTGGCATTACGTGACAATGATGTTATGTAAATTCGAATGCAGCAAAGTAAACGGACGAAATCGTGTTGCAGGGAAAAAGAAAAACATTCACAGAAAGTAGAAGAAAGTACATATGCAAAAATTATCGGATTTTAAGTATGTGTAGAAGTGGATTTTACGGAAAGCGAAACCATTTATTTTTTGCTCTTTAAGCTTTGCTTTGTTCAATTCTTAAGCTTTTTCGCCAGAACGGATTTAATGCATTCTTTTAAGCTTCTTAGAGAATTGCATACGCAATAAGAAGTACAAGTATTCGTACGTTGCTCATGTGTCTGTTAAGTATGTGGTTGATATTGATTGCTAAAGACTTTTAATTCACTCTTGCACGTTGCGAAGTATCTTTTTCACCTTATAACATCAGAAACACGTTTAAAAAACAAAAACAAAATAATAAAATCAATAAAATTATTCACCACTTTCTTTTCCTGTTTCTTTTCAGTCAACATTAAATTTGACCTTCACACATGCATTTTCACCCTGACATACGCGAGAATTATAATAAATTACTCGATTTAACAGCATTCTTAACATCCAGATGCTCTATTTTAAGAAGATTAATTACGTGGGAGCGTATGCAATATGTGAGTGTGCTAAAAGAAAAATTGCAATTTTTAAAATATTGTTTTAAAATCAGCTTAAGATTGATTGCAAGCCTGTTTCATTTTTTTTCTTCATTTTTCCTTGCTAGTACCGTAAACAACTGACGACAAAAGCTAAAAATATTTTTATTGCTAGTAACTTTAAGATATAAAGTAAAAAATGCCATGGAGTATTTTCACAGGAGTTAGAAAATTTATCCCAGGAGTATTATAAAAAATCATTAATACAATATATCAGTGGGCAGGCGTCCATACTGATTCCCATCGGCTCTCCTTATAAATTCCTAATAATTAAATTCATAAATGATATCCAATTATTTGCATTTATTACTATCAGAATGCGATTTCCAACATGTCAGGATTTACAGTTAAGTTTTTTGTACGTTTTGGTACAGTTTCTTCTGTAACAAAAATATATATGAACAACATCACTATTATTCGATTCTTCCTTTCGCCTCATTTTCGTTCTACATTTTCCCCATCATTCACCTACAAGATATGCGAGCTCATTTACGATCATATCGCACTTGCAAGCCGAAACAGCTATCGGCTTGTCTTCCTTACCATAAAGTTAGAATTGTATCTGTCGGCAGCTCTACAGATTGTATATCGACGGTTTTCTTGTTTAGTACGACTCTTGAAAGACAATGCGCAAGCCGGGAGCACCATCGGCTTTTCTATTAGCTCTTCAATTGATTAGAAGAAACAATGTTTGTCGCATATGGGCAAAGTTCATTATAGAAGTTCAAAGCACACACAAGTGTATACTCTTAAAAACAAACTGTACTCTACATTTGCTTATCCAATTTTATGGCATTTTTTGGCTTAATTTAATCAAATTTATTTCAAGAAACATTATTTCTCTTATGCAGTTTGTTATCGCGTAAATATTCAAAAAAAAATTTTTTGGCTAACAAATATTCTCATTTGATATTTTTCCCTAATTTATTTGCAAACCTGAACTCAACTAGGTTAATTTAAGCGATGTACCCAATCACTAGAAGTGTCAATTAAAAAAAGAAAAATAAATAAAACTAAGCTGACTACATAACTAAAAAGTTTAGCGCGAAGCATGGACTTCAATGTTGATAATGACGACGGAAGTGGATCAATTTGTAGACTGTTATATAATCTTGGTAAGTGAACCATCGCTGAATAGTAATAAGCTTCCGTTTGTGCAAATTGCATGATTAATTCCTGAGGGGATCGTGAAGCTCTTATAGGGCACATCCATACAATTTGATATACTAAATGCGTATTGATTTGACGGTTAAAGAGTTTGAAAAGAAAACCCTCATCTAGGAACACGCGAATTAAACGCAACGAAGGTACGAGGGTGAATCAAATATAAGTGGTAATTTTTTTTATACATTTATTGAATGTATTACACGCAAACTATATCATCAACATTTCTCGATGTGGTCTTTTGCATTGTCCACACACTTTTGCCACCGTTTTGGAAGCTCGAATATTCCTTGTTCATAAAACGTTTTAGGGTAAGTTATCAGCCAATTGTGCCTCGTTTGTAGGTGTTTGACTCCGAACATAAAAAAAAAACACATGGAGTTAAATTTTCAATCTTTCCTTTATTGATACAAATGAGTGACTGACTCTACAACTTACAATTGTTTAACTTAACAGTTACCAGACCTAGGTAATACAGTTTACATTATTGCTTGCTAAAACAGACGGTCAGCATTAAAAATGGTTTAACACATCGTTCAATAAGTCCCGAGACTAACCCAGAGATAGTGCTAGTAGTATCAAACTGGCCACGTTTCCATAGAGTGCGAACCTTTACATGAAACGTGTTAAAATTTCACGTCGTTCGGATCACAGACAGCAGAGTTATCGAGGTTAAAAACACTGTAGAAGCCCAGCAATGGCTTGGAAAACATTCCCCGGACTCCTATCCATCGAAACCAACGATTTGTCGTTGGTATGCTGAGTTTATACGTGGTCGTACGGACACAAACGATGCGGAACGTTCGGGTAGGCCATTGGAAGCCGTTACACAGGAAAATGTGAGTGAAGTGTTAAAAATTGTAATGAAAAATCGCAAAGTGAAGGTCCGTGAGATTGCAGAAATGACACAGATATCATTTGGAAGCGTATTTAAAATCTTCATGAAAAATTGAGCATGAAAAAGGTTTTTTCCAAGTGGGTGCCACAATTGCTTGAAAACAATGGCGAAATTGGCTTGAAAGTAATGGCAAAAATGAACGAATTGGGCTTTGATCTGCTTCCCTATCCCCCTTATTCGCCAGATTTAGCCGCCAGTGACTGTTGGCTCTTTGCTGACCTCAAAAATATGATCCACGGAAAAAAATTTGGCTCGAATGAGGAGGTCATTGCCGAAACTGAAGACTATTTTGAAGCAAAGGATAAATCCTTCCTTATGCTGACGAATCTATGCTAATTGAAGCTGATGGATCTGGTATTGGCGGGGGAAGTAGTGGCGATGATGATGTCGCCATAACCCACACGTGCTCCTTGACTTCATCATTGTTGTCGAATCGTTTTCCTCTAATTGATTCCTTCAGGGGCGCAAACAAAAAGCAGTCACAGGGGGATAAATCTGGACTATAAGGAGGTTGAGTGTTTCCCTAGCCCGTTTCTTACAGTCTATCCCTTGTCAAAGCCGCGGTGTGCGGCCTAGTGTTGTCATGGAGAAGGATGACATACCTCTTCTTTTGTTTCGATACGGGGTATACGCTGACTGTAACAACTGTCAATAGTAGACCGCATTTACTGTTTGTTGATCGAGACGAAAATCAATGAGTAAAACTCTGTTGTAACCTGTAAGACTTGTCCTTCGACGTCAATCATGACGTTCGTTTTCGACATGTTATCGCCCACCCTTAAATTCCCTGGCCCACGTATACGAGTACACGCGATTCTGAGACAATGTAGTATCTCCAAACTACACCCTTAAACAAGTAAAAATTCTCGACGGTTTACCGTCTTCATTGGTTAAAAACTTTATAATAACGCGTTGCGCGACAGACGAATGTACCTCTTGCTCAGTCATGGATGTACTGACGACAGCACTGAGCGTGGCCGCTAACTTAGCTGACTCCCCTACTCCTTATAAACGAACCACCAACCGCCATACGGAGGTGCGTACTAAGCACAATAGCTTAATTACCGTTTATATTTGCTTAATCCTCGTATAATTGACAATGGAACGAAATTATTTAAAAAATAAGGGAAATGTTAAACCGGAACCTGTTTTTGAATTTTCAACCTTCCATTAAGCTTCCTGGTGCTAGTCTTTCTTTATCGCACCCAATAGCTGACAGATCATGAAAAACATTTAATGTACTTTTTAATCAATATCAAAATGACCTTCCGGATGCCTGAAAAAATCTGTCCATCCCAAAACTCCCCCGATTTATTCAAGATACTTTGGATTATACACAGGCTTAAGTTATACTAGGATAAGTTAAGAATAAGTACTTTCAGTACGTGAGAACAAAGTATATGTAGAGACGAATGGACTGATTAGTTAATCTCAAATCTACCATCAATAATGTACAAAGTTTCTTAAATTAAAAAAAATGCGGATACAATAGTGTTTGTCGTGAAAAGTGAACATTTTTCAACTGACAGTTCTCAGGTCGATGTTGTTGTTGTTTTGACATATTCTGGTTTCGCCGTTAATGATTGTGGCATGCTTTAATTTCGCCGCTGTTGATTGTGGCATAATTTGATTACGCGACAGTAATCCCACACCAGTGGCTTAGTAGGATATTTAGGCACAATTTTTATCCGTCACAGAAGGTGCCAAATCGAACTAGTTTCTTTATGACTCTTCCACTTATGGTCGTTTTTGACTGGTCGTCTGGTTTTTTTGGTATCTTCAACTCTTTTCTCCGCGTAGGGAAGATATGCAGCTGACGTGGATTGTGCGGTTGTTGACTACAATATCGAAAGTTTTGTAGCTTCGGCTGACTACCTGATACGGTCCATCGTACGGAGTTTTGAGTGGTCCACGGACTGATCGTAACGCAAAAAGACATGTGTGCAGGTTTTCAAGTCTTCTTGCATGGACATTTTGTTGTTCGAGTAGTTCGATGTAGGAACTGGTTGTATTTGTTACATTAATCTTCGAAGATTTTGGTTGGAGTCCGTATCAGCTCCGATGTATTGAACTTTATTGGCTCGAAGAAATGGCATGGCATTTTTAGTCTAGTGCTGTACACCATTTTTGGTAGTGAGGCCTTAATATCCTTTCTTCTTTTGAAAGCCGGGCATAAGTGACAGTACTTCTATTCAATGTTCGTTTTCCTGGCATTTTATTGCTAACTTCATGATCCGATGGAAACTTTCAATGCGGCCATTAGTTTGTGGGTGTCGAGGGCTCGAGTGCAGATATTTTGCACCAATCTTCTTTTTCGTAGCACTACAGCCTCTTTCGGCTCCAACTGTCTCGATTCGTTGACCGCATTCTCCAATTTTGAAATCCAAGCACCAATTCGTTGAAAAACTTCGACTCGTACTGCTTGTTCTGGTCCGACGTAATCCTGATTGGTACTTCTTAATAAGCGATCCATCTGCTCGTTATAGTGCTTGCGACTGCATTTGCGTTGATATCTTCGATTGGGCTAGCGACTAGCCTTCAGGTGAATCTATCTATGCAGGTCAGGCAATAACGGAAATTGTTTGATCCCGGGATTGGTCCAACCAAGTCGATATGAATTGCCGTGAAACGAGCAGCAGAAACGTTGAAGCTTTGAAATGCGGTCTTATTGTGCTGAGCGACTTTAGATTTATGGCAAGGCAGGAATATTTTGGGCATATCGGCTATGTCAGCCTTTATGCTGGGCCATATGAAGTATGCTTTTATTTCCTTAACTGATGATTTTCTACTAGGATGCGTTATGTTATGGACTGAGTTCAACATCTGGCGTCGAAACTCTTTGGTGATAAAAGGTTTCATTTTATTTGTTGAAACGTCACAAGCAATAATTTTGGTTGTATTCGGTAAGTTCACTAGCTTCAGTTGAAGCGTCGCATCGTGTTTGTTTAGGAAACCTTGTAGTTCTGGACCGTATTTCTGACTGTCTGCTAATTCTTCGAAGTTACTTGGTTCACAGTGGATGCTTTCAATTCATGATAGATCAGCTACGATGTTGTCTTTACCAGAAAAATGACGGATTTCGGTGGTGTGCTGTCCAATGAAGTCGAGATGATTTAATTGTCTTGGAGATGCCTATTCTGTCATTTACGCACTGAGTGTGGGGCCCCATGCTCGTGATCGACTGAACTACCTACTAAATACCTGCACTGTCAACCTAAAAATCAAGCCTGGAATTCTTTGACGTATTACTTCAGACGTTTTACTCCCCCGTGAGGCGCCTTCAAGCTGAGAGATCCATCCTCCAGAGGGAGGGAAGACGGGGAATTGCTAGAAAAGTGACCTCCACAGCCCAATCGTCCCCAGCTGCTGTGAGTCCTTTTTATATTTTAGGACTGCCCGAACATAATGTGCTACATGGTTCAATTTGTCAACCGATCCGAGCATCACAACGACTACACTACTCAGTGAGAGTTCTCCTGTTTCCTTGAAGATGTTCTATTGCAGCCTATCCCATTTTACGCATGCAAAAAATGTGTGGGTGGCATTATTTTCCTCTCCTCTCTCAATCTTGTGCAGGTAAAACTCAAAACACCCATGCCCGCTCAAAAGCTGGGTCAGATAGAAGTCAGTCTCACCATGCCTTCGATGTAGCCACGGTCTCAGATCCGGGATGAGCCGTGCAGTCCATCTGAATGAGCACCGTCTCCCCTCGCAGGCAACTGTCTACATCGCATTCTCGCTTCGACGCAAGTAAATAGCGCGGCGGTCTTTAACAAGGAAGGCAACAGATATCGTCGGATACGAACATGCAATCCTCAGTGCTCTTCTTATCTGTACCTGTGCCCAGCGTTCTCGGTATACCTCCATACTGAGAGCGTCGCTCCATACTTCTGCTGCGTACAGTACCACTTGATATGTTGGGTCTCCCTAAGTTGGCCATAAGCCGACTCAGAGCCAATAAGCCCGAAGTAGCCTTCTCAGCCGTTGCCTCGATGTGCTCAGAGTAACTCATCTTCGAGTCGATCTGCCGCCCCAGGTACTTCGATTTGTGTCTCCAACACTGACCGTACTTATTCTAGGGGTTTCTTCTTTGCCAAGATGACTGATTCGACTTTCTCCAGTGCCAAACTGAACACGCGCCAGTCTCTCACTCGGCGCATTAGCATACCTAGCTTGAATTGCGCTCCAGTCTAAGTAGCCCTGAGGAAGACACGTTCTACAGGTCTGGACCAAGGATAGGTCCCTGGGCAGCACCCGATGTAACTTCCATCCTGCGTTGACCCTGTGTCCTATCATAAAGCACACTTTTGTCTTTCAAGTAGTTCCTAAGAAGTCGCATAAGATATTTTGGAACTTGGAAAGGGTTTTCAACGTATCTAGACCATCCAACCATCCAGCGGAGTTGAAGGCGTTCTTAACGTTGGGTATCACCAACAGAACGAGCTGTCACTGGTGTGGCTATGTGCCTCTGCCTATTGAACCGCGCTCACCACCTCTGCAATCGAATCAATTGTTGAGCGACCTTTTCTAAAGCCATACTGCCCAGGAGATAAGTCTCTAGCAGCGCGGATCGGGTCAGTAAGTCTTCTCTTGATGAATTCCTCTAGCAAGCATATTAGGCGGTATGTAGACGGCGATCCAGAATTTTCCTTCTCCTTGCTGATCAGCACTAGTCTCCTCACCTCCCATTGCACCTGGAAAAAAGTGTTAAGGGTGCTGAGCAGCAAGTCAGGCCAATGGTGATAGACAAGTTGCAGCACCTCACCTGGAACACCATCTGGGCCTGGTGCCTTCTTTATTTTTAATTGATAGGACTGCCGCTTCTAGTTCCAACTGTGTCATGAATGGGCACTCAATTGTTGTTTCACTGTAGACAGCGTCAACATGGATGGGCGGGGAAAAGTAACCGCACTATCTCGTCCATCTTGTCCGCTTCACATATGCAAGGCGTCCGTAGGGCACCACGCTTCCACATGACTAGGCCCAAAGGTCCTTGTTCACAATGTTAACTAGATTTTGCCAGCAGTGAGCCTTGCTATTATTAACCAGTTTGCGAAGTCATTTCCTGGCCGACTTATATGCTTCTACCCAGTTGCATGCCTCGTCACGGTTCTGTGTTCGTTGAGCCTCACGTTGAAGCTTTTGACACTCTGTTTGTTTTTCAGTGATTTCAATCGATCACGTTATAGTGAAAGCTTGCCATACCGGAGTTTTTGACGAGGCATAGAAGCGCTGCAGCTGAGTAGTCTTTTAATACTCTCCAATTGTGTATGTTCTGTACTAAAGGCTCCGATACGAACGTCACCTCCAATATGTTTCCTTCGCAGCCAATATAGCAGGAAGTCAGCGTATTTCTGGAAGTTTTGGGCAACGTAGCAAAATCCAAGATCATGTCCTTGAACTCGAAAAGTCTGAATAGAGTTATAATTGCAGTCTTTCCCCGATCCTCTTCGGCTGTAGGAATGTTAAAATAGGCCTTCTCCAAATCGAGGACTCTGGCTTTCGATGCAGATACTGCGTGAAGTCCTGGATGTGTTTGATAGGATAGCGATCAGGAATTGTTTGGGCAATTACTCGCCTGTAGTCTCCACATGGTCAGTACGTTCCTTCTTTCTTCTTGATCATATTTAATGGGTCGGCCCAGTCATTGTTTGACGGTTGACAAATTCCCATTTTTACTATGTATTCGAATTCCTTTTTCGCTATCTCTAATTTCTCCCGTTTTAGACGTTTTGTTCGAGAAAAAACGGGTTGTCTTTTTTTTTTGATAGTGTGATGTCGGACTTTTGTTTTTAGAGCATTCATTTTGTCGACTGAGGTAGGAGTCGTTGAATCTTTGAATTTGGTCAGGACTTTCTTAAATTCAGCATTGTTGACCAAGAGTACGGGTTCGTAATCGGCGGCTTCGGAAGCACACGTTGTTTGAAGTTTGGTCTCCTTGTTGATGACTAGTTTATTTATTTTGTTTCTCTGGAAAAGCCGTTGGACCTTGCTTTTTTGAGTGAACATATGTGTTTTGACTTCTTTAAGTCATCTTCTAGATACTGAAGATGACTCAAAGCAGTCGAAACGCGTCTGCTCACTCAAAAAAGCAAGACTTGACGGCTTTTCAAGCAAAAATAAAATTGGGCTGCAGATAACAAATAAACAAAATAATTGACTATCCACCAATAACATTCGTTCAAAAAATCGGCTTCCAGTATTGGCTTAAAAATTTCGACTATTGAATGTATAGTCCCTTCTAATACAATTTTTCTCGGAATGTTTGGGTAGGCGTCCCGTTAGCAGCAGATAAAAATCGATCGATGTTTTTGAACTTCTTGGGAATAATGAGGCAGGTAGGATAGAAATATCGACCCCCTTGCCGATTAGGAACTTCAACTTCGTCTTTGTACCGCGGTATTATTTATTTGAGGAAAAAAATTCAATAACCGCTCGAGATGAAAATTTTGCATTAAAGTTTATTTTGTTCGAAAGTGTTTTGAAAGAATCCGCTAAACTTTTAAAATCGTCTTAAGCCGCTTATGGCGTTGAAGCACACTGAGATTTGAAGCGCGATAGAAACAATACTGAAATAAAGTCAGAGCGATTAATCTTGGTGAGTCCTATGTATAAAAGGCAAAATTATGAAAGTTTCGACAAGAATCTTTAAGCTTACAAACGGACGTTAAAATTTGGTAGAAAAGGCGATTGAGAAACTGTTTCTTTTTTCATTTGCAATATTTAGAAAATGGGTGAGGATATTTTTTAATGCTTTAGCAAATTAGTGGTGGTCGTATGTTTCCTGATTCAGGAGCAGAGTTGAGAGTAATTGGTTTCTTGTGTTATTGGTTGATTAATTTGTAGTAAATGAATTGGAAGCAATTGAATACTTATTCAAAATCCATTACTTTAATCTGATTACTTTTCCAATTACTCCGAGTAATGGAAAGAAATCTATTACCCAGTACTCCTGCTAGAAACGTGGCAAGTAATGTTTCTATTCCCATTTCTCAAGAATTTAAAGTTATAAATAGAATTACTTGCAATTAGAATTTAAATGGAATTGTTATGAAATCCTCACATTTTGTTCACGAAATGCCTTTTCGCAAGTCACTCTGAAATTCAGTCAAAAAATCAAGAAATAAATAGTATACCGTGAGTATGTAATACGGCCATGCTTGACTGGGTGATAATTGCCTAAATTTAATCAGTACCCATTATAGCTATATGACCTTAAAATCAAACAAAAATATTGCAACCGATTGCCAGTAAGAAGATACGAACCACAGATTGACTGTACTTAAGACGAACGTTTTAACTATTACCCATCAATATTAATAACAAGTAAAGGGTTTATATCCAATTATGAAACAAAAGAAAAAAACCTGTGTCAGTAGCAATTTCAGCAAGATTTCAAATAAACTAATTGAACAAACTGAATGCATGCCTTTCTATTTAATTTAATAATTTATTGAGAATTTAATTTTCGTTGGCCTTCCGCCATATTCTCACTCTATTGATGCAAACTTACTCGAAGCAATTTAAACTCTTATTTTATTCAATTATCATTACATGCACGTCAATTATTAAGAACCTGCTAGTAATTTCGTTTCATGAATATTTTTCTATTACTCATATTCCTTGACGATTTCAATTGGTTGAAAAGATACAAAATTGCAGAGTAATATGACAAAACAAAATAGAGGACCGAACGAATTTTCATCACATATGCACAAAAAATTGCACATGCTAATTTGTTAGGTTGTACGTGAATAATTTTTAGATGTTGTATTTATTATTGTTATGACTATATAAAAAGATTTAAGAAAAATATAAGAATTAACATATTATAGACCGAATATATTCAAGTTCATGTTCTCGTGATGATGTCATTGATCTATTGAATTTATTCATTTGCAATTTCGCTTGTTCGTTGATTGAACATTGCGATTATTGTCCCCTTCATAAATGTTTATTGTACAAATATTGATTCGTGCTCTAATAAAATATGCAAATCTCTTGGATCATGAATATTACTCCAATTTTTTTTTTGTTTGATCGAATGATAGAGGAAAATTAGAGTTTTGGTTTCTTTAGGGTTAACTATTTAAATTTCAACGCTATAACAAACTTATTTTAAATTATCGAATTTATGCTTCTGAGATATTTTTTGCCCTTGTACCCACAACGACGGTTGAATTTGACAGATAAAAATGAAGCGCATAATCATAATTTTTGTGCTAAGTAAATACGATAAGTTTATTTATGGTACAATACCTAAGTTAACTGGACAAATATTTCTATAATTAGAGGCATCCAGGGTCGGCTAACCACAGTCTGATCGGATATCTTGTCGAGTAACTCGCTGCCCGTACTGGGCTACCTACATAAGCACATGGACTATGGGGAAAGGAGAGGAAGGAATGCACTTGAGATATAACAACTAATTTTAGTGGCCATGATATTCACCGCAGTCACGTCACAATCCATACAAAGTTGATTCTAACTAAATATCGCTTTTCTGAACAAAAATATGTGTATATATACGTACTTTAGAAATAGAAGTAGAAGCGGACTTAATGGCCTAAATGGCACTTGAATTTAAAATATCTCATTTATATGGCATTACTACTAAACAAAAAGTAGTCCGCGCGGCTTAGTGGTTTGAGCACTAAGCCCGTAAGCCGAAGGTCTCGGGTTCAAGTCTCCTTGGCGTCAACGAGATTTAGTTCGAGTGGTTCTTCGGACGAACTATAAGCCTGTTCAGTTATGATACGTGCTGGTTTGAAAATCGGAACGTATCGCAGCTGGGTGGACGGACACACGTGGAGTACCGATACATTCGATCATGACAATGAGATACTCTAACTATCTCTAAGCGAAGGCCCGCAAGGGGCTGTAGGGCTACAAAGAAGAAGAATACTAAACAAAAACATATTTTGATTATGTGCATACAAATGAATGTACAGTTTGTACTAGGATAATTGAAAGTAAAACGGTAAAAAAAACAATCAATTCTATAGTAAAATTACATACACCCAGCGGGTAAAGTATTGCAACGTAAAAAATTTGAACACAAATTATTTTTTCAAGATCAAAGTATATCCTTAGCCATTTACTTTGCGTTGACTATTAATCCTATTATCACTGCATTATTATAAACGGATAAAAGTACATATCTTTTGAAAAATCGAAACCAGTATTTGCTTTAGAAATTCAATTTAATGATTAACTGTACTGTTGTAACGGTAAATGTATTTTAGTTGTCGTTGATGGGGCCACCTACTCCGAGCCGAGAGTATTCGGCTAGTCACTAGTTGCTGTAAACACCAGAGGAGTGCAAATACCAAACCAGAGAAAAGGAAAGACTTGGGTATTTCTTTTCAAAAAACGTTATAATTCGTGCCCACAGTTCTTAAAGCTAAAAGAGTTTGATAAATAATTTTTTAGACATAAAATAAGCTAGTGACGGCGTGGTGGTCTCTGGAGTCGATCCACTTCGTTGGCCCTGGCACGCGAGCGCGCCTGGCGGTAAAGCCCTTGGCGGCGGCGAATGGCTCTTTTTTTCTCTCGCTGGAGGATCCTCGCCCGGACCAGGAATTTGGCCTTCTCGTCTTCGCTAACGCTGACCTTTGATTAGTCGAATCAACTCGCCCAGTTCCCGACGTAACTTTACCTGACGTCCAACCCCTGATGTGCTAATCTGTCTCCGGCTCAGGTTCTGGTGTAGGACGTCTAGCTGGGGATGACCCTACAGGGTGCTGCTCGCGGGTTTTTTTTTGTGGTAGGGAGGTGAAGGCATTTACGCCCGCCGAGTCTGGCAGTGTGGGACTCCCATGGAGGACACCCTTGGGCTACCCACTAAACACCTCCCCTGTCAATCTGAGAACCTAGCCTGGAACCGTTTGACACATTACTTCGGGCCAGGTCTCGTTTTGTTACGCCGTGGGGCGCCTTCAAGCTGGGGGATCCCTTTCCTAGCGGGAGGGGAGAGGGGAAGAGGAAATGCCAGAAGAGCGATCCCCCAGCCCCAGCACCTCCGGTTGCTGCGAGTCCCTTTTATCTTTTAGGACTCTCCGGGCATAATGTGCCACCTGGTTCCATTTGTCAACCGATTCGAGCATCACCGCAACTATATTATCCGGGATGAGCTCTCCCGTCACCCTGTAGAGTTCCCTTCGCAGCCTGGCCCATTTGGTACACGCAAAAAATGTGTGACAGGCATTGTCCTCCTCTCCTGGGCAAAACCGACAATCGGGAGACCGTGACTTACCGATCTTGTGCAGGTAAGACTGAAAACACCCGTGCCCGCTCAAAAGCTGGGTCAGATAGAAGTCAGTCTCACCATGCCTTCGATTTAGCCATGGTCTCACATCCGGGATGAGGCGCGCAGTCCACCTTCCCTTCGTGCAATTCCCCCAAGATTGCTGCCAATCGTTGAGCGAGCGCTGTCTCTCCTCGCGGACAACCATCGCCCTCGCATCCTCGTTTCGGCGCAGGTAAATAGCGCGGCGCTCTCTAGCAAGGAGGGCGACAGGTATCACGCCTGCAATCACTCTCACCGCCGAGTCGGAGACTGTTGGATACGAAGATGCAATTCTCAGTGCTCCTCTTCTCTGTACCTGCGCCAATCGTTTTCGGTATACTTCCTTGCTGAGAGCGTCACCCCATACCTCTGCTCCGTACAGTAGCACTGACCCTACAGCACTCATCAAGAGGCGTCTTCTTGATGGGCTGGGTTGGCCATAAGTCGACTCAGGGCCGATATTCCCGAAGCATCCTTCTCAGCTGTTGCCCTGATTTGCTCAGAGAAACTCATCTTCGAGTCGATCAGCAGCCCCAGGTACTTCACCGCTGGTTTCGATTCGACCTGTATGTCTCCAATACTGATCATCCTTACTCCAGGGATTCTCTTTTTTGTCAAGATGACCACTTCGGTTTTCTCCAGTGCTAAACTGAGCCCGCGAGCAGTCATCCAGTCCCTCACTCGGCGCATTAGCATACCTAGCCTAAGTTGCGCTTGTTCAACGGTGCGTCCGGCGACCAGAGCCGCAACATCATCCGCATAGCCGACCAAGCGCGATTCATCTGGCATCTCAAGTCTCAGTAGCCCGTCGTAAGACACGTTCCACAGGTCCGGACCAAGGATAGATCCCTGGGCAACACCCGATGTAATTTCCATCTTTCGTTGGCCCTGTGTCGTGTCGTAGAGCAGGCTTCGGTCCTTTAGGTAGTTCCTCAAAAGCCGCAACAGATATTCTGGAACTTGAAAAGAGTTTTCCAGCGTGTCCAGAATATCCACCCATCTAGCGGAGTTGAAGGCATTCCTGACGTCGAGTGTCACCAACAGGACGATCCGTCCCTTGGTGCGACTAAATGCCTCTGCCTTTTGGACCGCGTTCACCACCTCTGCAATCGCATCAATGTTAGAACGTCCTGCTCTAAAGCCGTACTGCCGAGGAGATAGGTCCCCAGCAGCACGAAACGCGTCAGTGAGTCTTCCCTTGATGAGTTTCTCTAGCACTTTCCCAGCCGTGTCTAGCATGCATAACGGGCGGTATGCAGACGGCGATTCGGGATTTCCCTTCCCCTTGCTGACCAGCACGAGCCTCGCCACCTTCCATCGTACCGGGAAAACCCCGTCCCATAGGCAAGCGTTGAATGTGCTGAGCAGCAAGTCAGGACAATGGTGATAGACGAGCTGCAAAACCTCAGCTGGAACACCATCTGGACCTGGAGCCTTCCTCGCTTTCAGGGAGAGGGCTGCCTCCTCCAGTTCCAGCTGTGTGAAGAGTGGGCACTCGACCGCTGTTTCACCACGGACAGCGTCAACACGGACGGGATGGGCGGGGAAGAGTCCCCGCACTATCGCGTCCATCTTTTCCGCGTCATGTATACAAGGCTTCCGTAGGGCACCAAGTTTCCCCATGACCAGCTTGTAGCCAAGGCCCCACGGATTCCTATTTACATCATCCACGAGGTCTTGCCAGCATCGGGTCTTGCTCTTGTTAATAAGCCTGCGAAGATATTTCCTGCCGGACCTGTATGCTGCTAGCCTAGTGTCTGCCTCCTCTCGTGTTCGCGCCCGCTGGGCCTCTCGCCGAAGTTTGTGACACTCGCTTCTTTGTTCGGCGATCTCGTTTGACCACCAGTATACTGGAGGCTTACCGTGTCGGGGTCTCCGACGGGGCATGGAAGACTCGCAAGCAGCTATGATGGTACTCATAGTTGAGTTCACCAAGTCCTTGGCTGTAGGCCCTCCACTCCCTGGCGGAGCTCCCAGCAACGGTGCGCCTGCCGTAAGCGCGTCAGCGAACCTCTCAACGTCCATCCTCCCAGTCCTCCATCCGAGGATTGAAGTTTGGGCATATGCACGCAGAGTGGCACTGTCGTGAATCTCAACCGCTATATACTGGTGATCACTAGCCGAGTAGTCCTCTAGTACTCGCCAGTTGTGTACTCTAGGTACCAGGGACTCCGAAGCGAGTGTCACATCGGGTATGGTTCCTACGCAACCCCAGCGGCGGAAAGTAGGGGTGTTACCAGTATTTAGGACAAAAAGCGCTGTTCTGGGCGCCATGTCCAAGATTTGCTTTCCCCTTGGGTCGGATTGTGGCATACCCCATTCAATGGCTCTAGCGTTGAAGTCTCCCCCGACCAGCATGCGTCCCTCTGTGTTCGAGACGGCGTCCTCTAGGGCATCGAGTTTGGTTCGAAAAGATGGCATTGCCTCGTTAGGCGTCAGATAAACACTGAAATATGTTATCCCTGAGCACCGCACCCACACAAAACCATCCCCGCGTCCATGGCCCTGCACCTGAAGGCGGGCGCTGTCTCGAACCCAGATGGCCTAGGTACTAGATTTGTCAGAGTAACACGCTTGCGAGTCCTTGTTATGATGTTGCTCGCTCAGCAACAGGAGGTCAGCTTTCTTATCCCTCCTGGGCGTTTGTGCTTCGGTGACCTGCAGGATACGGATCATTTGAGTGTCGATTTGGTTTTAGTTAGGGCCTCCTTGAAAACCCAGCATCTCCCTGTCCCCGGCTCATGTTTGAGGTCGCCGGGTGCTAGCTTAGCATCCTTGCAAAGAATGCATTTTGCCTCGTTCGTGCACTCCTTCCTTTTGTGCCCCGTTTCACCACATTTGTAGCACAGAGATCTCCTGTCGGGTCACCTACAGCCATACGCGGTGTGTCCGTATTCGAAGCATCTGAAGCAGCGGATAGGGATCGCTCTTCTCCGTATCCTGCAGATCACCCAACCTATCTTGATTTTGCCCTTCGCCAGGATTTGCTGGGCGTCTTTATCAGCTAGTTCGACAATAGCCATGCGTTGCCCCCTTGTGTTTTCACGTGTCAATCTTGCCTTGACTTCACTTAAGCTAGGGAACTCCCTCCTGATGGCATCCTCTACTTCAGCTTTGTCCGTGACGCAGTCGAGGTCCCTGATTTCCAGGGTGGCCATTGGTTCGAGCGAGGCAACCGTTGCCGCATCTCCAAGAACCTTTTGAACCGCGTCACGGAATGCATCTTTGTTTGTGGCCTCTGGCCCGAATTCCACCAGCAGGCCACCGGTCCGGGTTGGTCGAACTGCTTTGATGGCAGTTTCGGTGTCGTCTGGCTTGACCGCTCCTTTAATTTCACGGAGGACATCTGCGTAGGTTCGGCCCTTAGTGGGTTTAATAAGCAGTGCCTCTCGCAAGGGTTTGCGCCGCGGTTCGCTTTTTGTTTTCTGCGGTATATCGGGGGGTTCTTTGTTCTTTTCGTGGTTGAGCTCTTTGTCTGTTTTTTCTAGGAGTAGCTTTTTGGCCGCTTTTTTCACTGCCTTGTTTCGCACCACATGAAACTCCTCGCCTGGAGTGTCAACTTCGTTTATGGTCTCGTCCTTCCTCCTTTTCTCACGGTCGCCTTCAATTGGGCTACCGGCCATTCTTTTGCTACTGCTAGGACCCACTGATGCCTCGAGGGAGAGCGTTTTTGGTGCTTTTCGGTTGCAAGCCACCTCCGCCTGTAGTGCGTTATGCGGCCAAAAAGCTCCTCCAGTTCAAGAATGCCATTCTTGACACTCTTGGCTATGTTTTTCTGCACTTCGCAGGCAGCCCTCAGTTGTTTGACGATAGTCCCCGCTTTCCGAGTAAGCCGCTCCTCTTCGGCGCGGTCAAGTGCGATTGTGTTATTTGGCACCACCTCTTGGGAGAGGCTGCTCGCGCGTTGGCTGCTAACGCGAGGATTGATTGAACCGCACTGCGGTCATTAAGATTTTGTTTTTGCGATTTTGTATGTTGCCCAAGTAAATTCTACTCAGCAGAAAATTGTGAATTCCGTAAAGTTCGTTCGCATTGGGCAATTTTTGCAAACCATGCTCGAAAGTTCAATGATTTCCATCTGTGACGCTAATGTCTTGTTATTTTCGTTTTTTAACGCAAAGACATTCAAATGCAAAGACGAGAAGGGTTAACAATGTGGGTTGAGGCTACTGATTGTTGTTGTTTGTTTTTTTTACGCGCGGAAAATTCATCTGGGAAATTTTTACGTTGCAATACTTTTGCCGCTGGTTGTATATTAAAAGAACACAAAATGGAACTTTTGACTTATATTTAATATGTGTTAAGTTAAATCTGAGTCTAATAGACTTAATCTATATGTTATCTCAAACACTAATTTTTTATTAATTACATTCCATAAATAAATTACACACAAAATGAAACAATATTATAAATGATAAATACATAAAAATAATCCATAAATAAAAAAACTAACCATAATTCGGCCAACAGTACTTGTACCTCTTAGTCTCGCCTCGATTAACTTCAGAAAACCTTCCAACAGAGTTTCTCCATTGTAAATGTTGAACCCTCGCACTCAAATTCGGAGGATATTTTATCTTATTGTCGGTGCCCGTTTATATACATGAAATACGAGTATAATCGAAACATCATCCGAATAAAAAAATATATCTATTTTTATTTGAACACACAAACACTGCAGAAGGAAAGAAACCAGTTGTGAGAGATGTTTCCATGTACCCGTCAGTAGGGCGGAATGGCTGCGAAACCCAGGAATTTTCGCACAATATTATAAAGTTCACAAGGGGGTTTCTAATAAATCTCCATATGAATGTGTTGATTCTCGTTACTTTGAGACTTGGTAAACTATTCGGTTGGATATATCGTGTACAAGCGCGGACCAGACATAACACCCATAGGTCCAGATTGACATAACTAAAGGGTTGTAACTAATTATTTCAATGTTTTAGTTAATGTATCTGCTTTTCTAAGAATGGTTTTAATATGCTCGTTAAAGTGTAGGTAATACAGGATTTGTGAGGTTCTCATTCTGTTTTATCTATAGGTTTACTTGTCAGTGCAGCCGATACTCTAGTGACTTTCACAAAATATTTGCGGACATGAAGATTATATTTGTCGATGTTAGGAATGGACTTCAGACTATTTTACAAGTTTTTAAAGGTTCTATTTACATATAGGAATAATCCTTCACCCTAAACTGGAGCAGCTCGTTTTCGTTAGCAATATGAAAATATGTATGTATATTGTTTTTGCGTTCAAAAGTCAAAACCCTTTTCATAATGTATTTATGGAGGGCATCGATGTGGAAAAATAACATAGGTTCCACTGTTCGCCTCGGATGTTTAGAAAAGTCACAGAATAAATATATGGAGAAGGTAAGCTTTTCGATGATTTTAAGCAAGTGGCCTCGTGCACTATCAATTTATCTATCTTTCTTGTTTAGTTTTCGTTTCAACCAAGTTTTTGCAGGGAGCCGTAAGATCTCACATGTCTAAAATTTCCAAGCGAGTGTGCGAACCTTTCTTTTTGTGTATAACTAATCCACGGAGAATATCATTAGTATAAAGAATTGTTAGTGGAGATTACCAGGTTATGTGGCGTTCAACCCAGTTGAATTCTCTTAGCGTGTCAATGCAGCTTATGGGTATGTCATGCAAGAAGAAAATGAAAAGGCACTGTCCGAAAATTGCGCTTTGTGGAACTTCAAAACGAATATCAAGATATTGCGGAGATTTGCTCATGGGGAGAGACTACGCTCATTTAATGATTGGCATCAGTCCTGGGTAAAAACCACGAAGGGTAGATAAACATTATCCTTGATCTGAGAACATGGCTCAATTGAAGGCATGGTGAAACTGACTTTTACCTGGCACAGCGTTCGAGCAAGCATGAATATTTTCAGTCCTACTTTCACAACGTTGGGAAGTCCCGGTCTCCCGACAGTAGGTTTAGCGCAGGAGAGGAAGACGATGCTTGCCATACATTTTCGGCAAGCAAAAGATGAGACAGGTTGCAAGGAGACCTCTACAAGAAAACAAGAGGGTTGCCTCTGGATAGTCTAGTCAGGTAGATGCTTCGATCGGTTGACAAATGGAATCATGTCGCCCATAACGTTGACGCAGTTGTAACAGATAAAAACGGCTTACTTGAGCAGCCGGGGGTGTCGAGGTTAGGGGGGGTCATCTTTTTGACATTCCTTCTCCTTCACTCCCTTACTGCTAGAGGAAAGATTCCTACAATTTGATGACGGCGCAACAAAACGAGAGCTAGCCCGAAGTAATATGTCAAACGCTTCCAGGCTAGATTCTCAAGTTGAAAGAGTGTGTGTTTAGCAAGTAATCCAGACACTTTGAGTATCTGAGAGCCCTACACTCCAAGGCAAAAATAGAGTTCAATTCCTTACAACAAAAAAAGCAAAAATCAATAGCTTGTCAAATTGAGTTAGAAACTTTCACGTTTCAGTGAGTGCTCGAATTTAATTGGCAACTATACGACTTAGGGGAATGAGGTACTGATCCTTTCAGAGTTTGTAGATAAGTCCTTTTGACCAGGTTGAAACGAAAGTCTGATCCTTTAGAGATATAGTCGTGTAGGGCAAGAGACGTTTGCCCAGTAAAAACTTATAAATACTCGTATTGTTAATGTAATCAATGCACCCACGAAGTAATGCAGACGTGTAATCGGACGCATGTAACTGGACAAATAAACTGGACAATGTGCCGTCTTGTCTGATCACGGTCCGCTACTCTCCGTGAAGACTCACTTTTCTTACACCGATCATTTGATCTTGAAACCACTTTTTCTAACACTTTCTGATCTCCTTATAGAAAATGACTAATATTTGCCAAGATTTGAATGAAACAACTTTCGAATAAAGGCATTCATTTCATAAGAGTCAACAGGTAATGATTGGGGCAAATATTTCACTTAATTGCACTGTTTTATTTCATTGCTTCCGTTTCGTTACAAACTCCAGACACCTCACGGAATCTCACATCACACCAATTATCTGCCGAAAATGTTCCGTCACAAAAACTAGTCAGAAACTATCCCTTTTATTTATAGCGATTCGTTGCCTGCGCGGTTCCTCGCGTAGTGCGCCATGTGAGGCGATCCAGAACAGACTCGCCTCTGTTACCAACAGTCACCTTCCGGGACTTGTTGCAACGGCAGTTGACGAGCCAGCTCATCCGTCCCTGTAGATTGCATCGCGACAATGCAATTCGTGGATGAGCTGCGTCATAAAGGTGTTGCTGTGTCTAAATTTTAGCTGCAAATTTTAATAATTATTTTTTTAAATTTACAATCAAAGTTTGGATCTGCATTATGGTGGTTTTCGAGCAGTTTGCTTAGGCGACTGCTCGATTACTACAAAGGTTTGCTGAAATTCATCTTCAAGTCGATCAGTATCCCCCGGTATTTCATAGCTGGATTGGATTCATCACATGAATCTCCAATTCCAATAGTTATTACTCTGGGGATAGGATAGATTGTCTACAAGTTAGGGCCGAGGATGGAGCGCTGAGTGTCGCGGAGATCTTCTGATGAGTTTTTCGAGCACTTTCCTAGCTGTGTCTACCATACATAACGGGCAGTACGCAGACGGCGACTTGGAGTTCGCTTCCTTTATTGATCAGCATGAGCCTTGCTATTTTTGAACATTTCGGGAATATCCCTTCTCGCAAACAAACGTTGGACGTACTAAGCAGCAGATTAGGGCAACAATGATAGAAAATTTGCAGCATCTTAGCTCGAATACCATCTCTTTCTGGAGCTCCTTTATCTTCATGGACAAGACTGCTACCTCCAATTCCACCTTCGTAGAAAGGGGAGAATCCACTGTAGTTTTATCCTCTATCTCTTCAACAAGGATGGAGTGTGTAGGGAAAAGAGCCAAACGAATTACGTCTATCTTTTCCGCCTCGTATGCGCAGGGCAAGCTTTGGACATCGAGCATCCACATGGTTAGCTTTTAGCCTAGGCTCCATGTTCACGCCGTCCATCAGATCTTGTCAGCAGTTGGTCTTGTGGTTGTTGATAAGATTCCGAAGACGCTTTCTGGCTGACTTATATGCAGCTAGCTCGGTGCATACCTCTTTCGAAGTCCGTGCTCGCTGGGACTCTCACCACATTTTGTGACATTCAATTTGCTGTTCAGCGATTTCAGAAGACCACCGGTTCACTAGAGGATTGCTATGCCAGGATCTCCGACGGGGCAGGTAGACATGATAGTACTCATAGATAACACTCCCCTGCAAAGCTCCATCCATCAATGCCCGTACCGTGAGACAACAAACTTCTCAACATCCATCTTTTTAGGTCTTTTCAGGGTTCCACCCGAGACTCAGAGGCTTGCCGATTAGTCTTCTAGAACTCTCCAGTTGTGTACCCTGATACTAGGGACTCCGAAGCGAATGTTATATCTGGGATGATCCAAACGTGGCCCCAGCCACCCGAGACTTAAAGGCTTGCCGATTATTCTTCTAGAACTCTCCAGTTGTGTACCCTTGAGACTAGGGACTCCGATGCAAATGTCATATCTGGGATGATCCAAACCTGGCCCCAGCGGCGGAAAGGAGAACTTGTTTTCTTCTAGGATCTAGAAGAGGCATGCCCCATTTAATAGATTTTGCATTGGTCTCCCCAATGAGAACATGCTGTTCTGCATTTGCTTTCGAGAGAGCAATCTGGCTTGGGAAGACGGTGATGGTTCATTCGGCGTTCCCATCTAAACCCAGGTTAATTAATCCCTCCGTTTGTGACTGCGCTTGCAAATCAGCACTGTATCTGGCCCAGATGTCGCCCGTACCAGATTCATCAGGGTACAATGTTGATGAACTCCTATATTTAATTTCATTCGCTAACTTCTACAGCTTGACTAACTATTGGGGCATACCCATTGAATTCAGGATCGAAGAAGAAAGAGTTTGAGCAATGTTAGCAAATTCACCCTTCAATATTGTAGTATGGTACTTAGAGAATTGGAGGACACTCATTTGGATCTGTTACTAAGAGGAACATATTAAGTAGCAGCACGTTGCGGATTGACGGAGGCGCCACACTTGTGCATTTGATGTTTTTAAAATGCTGGTTAATAAGTGCTACTGACACCAAAAAATTGCCAAGAAAGGAGCTATCTCGGATAAGTATCATCTCCCCAGCATTAATGATGATGAATGAGGTTTGGTTGCCTATGGAGGGCCGATTGAAAAAGGAACATCCGTTAGTGTTTATAGTATAGTATCGCGATAGAGTCTCCACGTAGCATAATTTCATCTTAGTCCCGAGTAAAAAAAATAATTATTAAATAAGAGTTTCGAAGTCCGCGTAGTGTAGCGGTTAGAGTACTAGCTGCGTAAGCCAAAGATCCCTGGTTTGAGTCTCGTTGATGACAAGAGATGGGTTTAGAGTAGTTCTTCTGACGGACTATAAGCCCATTCAGATATTATACGTTCTGGTTCAAAATCAGCACGTATGGCAGCTGAGTGGGTCGATATACGGCCAAAGCGTGGTACTGACCATATTACCTTCTCGAGTGCCGACAAATTCGATCAAGATAATGAAATACTCTATCTCTAAGTGAAGCCCCGTACGGGGCTATAGCAATAAAGCAAAAAAATGAAAGTTTATATTTTGATTAGCTTTTTAGGGTTTTGTACTAAAATACAAAACCCTATTGCAATCACGACCTGTGTCCGTCTGTCTGTCCGTCTGTATGTCACAGCATTTTTTCTCCGAAACTATAGTAGCTACAGCCATGAAACTTCATGGAAAGGTCAGAAGTGGTGACCTCTTGAAAGTTCAATGGTGGAAAAAATTTTCAAAGGGGTTTAAGGGGGGTCTCCCCATATAGGGAAGTAACCCCCCAAAAAAAAATTTTCACCATTGGTAGTCGAGTAGGGTGTCATTGGAAAGGTCTCAACAAGATCTTTTCAAAACAAGTCTTAAAATTGCCTTATGAGTACCGAGGGGGGCAAGGGAAGGGGAAATGTACGAAATTTTTGCGTACCCCTCCTCGCGATTGGACACCTTCCATCCGAAAAATCTGAAAAAAATCATGGATGTAGGCCTTAATGAGTACAACAACAACAAATACATGAGAAGTCGAAATTCACTCAACTTTGTTAGTAATAGTATGATTTATAGATTTTATGTTTTCTTGAATAAAATCTCAACGGTACACTTAAATTCAATAAAATTTAGCACACAAATGACTATTTATAAGATTGATCTTTCCTGGAAGTTTCATAAAGATCGAATAATATTTAACGAAGTTATAGCGATTTGAATTTTCCTGCATTACTATGGAACAATATGCCCATATGCGCTTCTTACCGACTTAGAAACTACAGCTTTGCTAGGATTTGCATGAAAATTTCAGGAATGATAGGTATCATGAAGATGAGTATATACAATTGAAACAAGTCGGAAAGGCAGGAGAGAGCTCCTAGCAAAAGGGCTTTGTAACCGTTCTAAGATTCTAAAAAACAGGCCATGAATCGATGATTACAGTACAGAGGAGTGGCCCCTGAAAAAAAATTTCATGAAAGCTAGCCGATATGAGTATCAACTGAAAGTTCTCTATGAGAGCTTTTCAAAACAGTTTTTTAACTGACAGTTTTTGCTTCTGTGGGGGCCTGGGGAAATACATGAAAAATATGTTTCCTCCTTCGCGAATGGACACCCCTGATCTTAAAAATTCTGAAATAATTATCAAGGGAGATATTTCCTCAGTGGTCAAAATTCTTTCAACTTTGTTAATAATAGTATGATCATCAAACATGACATGTTTCTTGATTTTATTCGTTACTGGTTACTGCATTTTGTCAGTTGAGTACAAAACCCTTCTGACATGAGCATAGGTCTGTCTACCCAACTTGTTTCTTGTTGTATACAATTTATATACACTGTACAATATGTGCGTAAATTCATTGATGCGGGAAGGTTTAATCTGCTTCGGATAAGCGCCGGTAGTTGACAAAAATGATTTTGAGAAGGTTTTAACATTTAAATAATTTTTTCAAGTGGACTTAAAAAAATCAAATATACTATTTTTCAATTTTATTCTACCTAAAAAATTTTTCAAATTCAGTTATTAACTTCATCACCTTGAAAAAGATTTAAATACAATAGCATACGGAATTTTTTTAAGACCCTATTAGCATACTATAGGCAAACAATGCCTAAATTGGGTCCAAAAAACGTCAATTTAATTTTTAAAAAAATCAAATAGTGCCCGATTTGCAACGGAATGGAGGAAACAAGTTCCAAATAATAATATCCTATATCCGTCAGTCTTTCAGTGTGTTACAGCAGTTTTTTCCGTAATTATACAGCTACGAGCATCAAGCTTAGTAAACATATTAGAAATGGTTGCATGTTGAAAGCTTGGGTAGCAAAATATTTTTTTGAAGGTTCTTAAGGGAGTCTACTTATACAGGGGGCGAACTTAAACAAATTTTTTTACGAAAAGTGCTCATGTGTGGTATCAAATTAAAGGTCTTCAAAGCAGGTTTAAAAATTGCAGTTTTTGCTCCAGGAGGCACAGGGAAGGGAAACCGTAAGAAAAATTTGTGTCCCTCTCCTCTCGCGACTAGTTTATATTTTTCTAAATAAAATTACATAGCGTCCCAATTCTATGAATTTTAATGTTAAAGTAGTTCAATGTAAGCTCCTTACATTCTGTAAGTTTCATGACAATTGCACCATATTTGCGGAAGTTATAGGCATTTTAATTTTCAGCAATTATAACGACACAGGAATTTTCAACTATATGGGCTTTCTGTCAAACCAGAGACTGGGTCCACATTAGTTTGTGATTTGATGCGATTCTCACTCCTGGATAGTTAAGGTTCGTCAGCAGTATTGTAGAAGGGGCTCAATTACTTATGAAAACGGAACCAGACACGTACGTACACTCTTGGATTTGTTTGTTTTAGCAATACAGCCAAATTATTTTCGCTTTAGTAATTTTTACTTTAATTCAATATCAGTTCAACAATCGCTTGATAACTGTCATCATGCTCTTTTGCATGTATTGTTCTCCTTTTACTGCCATTTCTTTCTCGTACTAAATGCTAATGCTTTATAGTAAAACTAATACAATTCGAATATACGAGTACAATTCTATTCTTGCATCTTCTCAATCGAAGATGACTCATCAGTAATTATTGTTGTTGATAATGATGATGTCCTGGTTGGCTCATAATGACGATTCATAATTATAATTGTTCTGAGTTATTGCAAGGTGTTTGTTGTCGTTATCTTTGATCATGCAAATCATATGAACGTGGAAAATGGCGACCGTACCTTTTAATATTTGACACAACGAAATGAAATCTTATTATTACAATAATGCAGATTATCAAATACTACATTTTATAGTTAATCTCCTGAAGTTCGTTTTGTTCCATCCGATTTTCAATTTGAGTTGATATTGATGTCATTACAATTTGGAAGACACAACCAGGCGATTATATACAATCGATAGAATTTACTATTAACTAATTATCTTGGTAACTCATAACTTTAGAATGCAAAGCTTCAGACTCGTAGATTCTTTCACCCACCCTTGATCAGTTCTAACGAACTTTCACCAGGAAATTAATTTCCATCTTAATTCAAAAGGCTTCCAAAAGGACATTTAATAAAGGTAGAGAGAACGACAAAGAAGGAAAAGAACGGTTGCTTATTAAAGTTTCTCTTTTACAGGAAACCTGAATTTAGCTTCAACCGTCTCATGAATGCCCTTGTTCGTTTAGCAGTATTTTCAACTGAAATAATTTGATTAGACATTTTTTATATCAATCTCTTATCCAAAAATAAAACACAAACATTTTCCCCCTACGTTTCAATTAGAAATTCTTTATAAATACAAAAAATAACAGATTTTTCCAAGAAATATTTATTAATATAAACTGTACAAGAATATGTTGATGTTAACAGGAAAACACAACACTATACTCGTATTATGTTCAATTTAAAGAAAGGAAAAATACTCGTAGCTAAAAGTAGGCAAGACGACATCAATTTTTCCGTCCTCGTTTATTTTAATATTTACCCACACACTAACTTCCTTTTGTAATTAGGATTATATTTTCATTGCCATTAACGTTCTATAGACTTCGCCTCCGTATATCCCAAGTGAGAATAGAAAGTGACATTGAAATTGGCTTAGACTTAAAGTAATGCAGAAGGTTAATTAAACAATTCATCAAGGTTGTGGCTATATCCACAGGGAGGGAAAGTTAATTGAAAGACTTTATATTAATTAGAAAAAAATTTTCTGGAGATAATAAGAATTCAGGTGAAATGAAATCGTATGATAATTTTCTGGAATACAATTGAGACTATTTTAAAATCAAGACTGTGATTTCTAGGGTAATTTAGTTTTTATTGTCTTTCTAGATTATCCTAAAATAGGGTAATTCATCACACCTACTTTTAACAGAAAGGGTATTATTTAACATCCATGACCCCATCAATAAAATTTGAAATTTGTCGAAAATTTTATCAGGCTCCCTAGATTAAGTGGTGTTGTGGTTAGAGTGCTTATCTCGTAAGCCAAAGGTCCCTGGTTCAAATCCCATTGGTGACAATGAGTGTTTTTTTCGAATAATTCTTCGGACGGGCTCTTAGTCCATTGAGTTATGATATGTAATGGTTTAAAAGTCAGAACATATCGCAGTTGAGTGGACGAACACACGACCAAAGCGTGATACACCCAAAATAATAGGTACATCGAAAATTAAATATTAGGGCATGGTAAATGTGGAAACAAAAATTGTAAAGACAAATAATATAATTTTTATCCTGAGTATGGAAGTTAGAAGAAGAAATACTTGTTGGATAGTAAACCTTGTGGACTCATAAAATTTAGTCAGTCGGTTTGAGGGCGGTTGAAGTTTTGTTAAATTTGTATTCATCAAAATCTAGAGATCCAAGCGTGTTGAAAAGAGAATACACACGTTGAACCGCTTGTTAAGGATTTTCCTGATAATTGTTGTGATGCATTTGGAAACGGGATTCGTAAGAGAGGACCGAACATAAGGACGAATAATTTTTGTCCTTAATTCAAAAGAAAGAGCATTATAACGAACCTTACATTTCGATGGATGTTCTGAACCAAACAGTTTTTGAAGAAATTGCACTTGTAATGCTTGGAATATCGTTTCTCTGTTTTCTAATGAAAATTACACTGAGGTAGCAACTGAGGCAATACCACCTAAATACTGTAATGTTATTCTTATTTATTTTTAATAGCTCATTTACTTATTTTAACGGGTTGGACAATTGATAACACTGTATATTTTAATCTTTTACCATGTTACACTATTTACAGCTGCAATGTTTGAGTCTCAGTGTCCTGCCAGCGACTAAAATCTGATTTTCAAGCTCTTCCAATCGCCGATACTTCGTTCGGAAAATAAATGCCAATCCTCGTGTATCTTTGATACTGGCGGAGTTGCTGTGTACCGGTGAATGATCTTCCAGGAGCGTGAGCAAATTTTGGTGTAGTTCGGAAATGACTCCACATCTGGCTTACCGGGTACTACATATACACCCACACTCTTGGAAGGTTAGGCCAGGCTCGTCTAGTACCTGGTTTGTCTTTTTGTTCTCATTGTACTTTCCTTTGGATGACGCCAGTTTATTTTGATGGACTACCTTCGGCTTTCTATTGGCGAACTTACTTATGCGAGAGATGACATAATTGATCCTCTTCTTTATTAGATAAGGGCCTTTCCAGGATTTCTGCAATTTGGGAGAAAAACCTTTCCTCTTCGTCGGGTTGTATAGCCATGCTTTGTCTCCTGCTTTGAAACTGCCTTCTGTGGCCTGCGTGTCGTACCGTTTCTTCATCCTGTCGCTTGCTATTTTAAGATTCGAGCGACCCAATTCGTATAGATCGTCCATCCTCAACTGGATTACGTAATCCAGGTTACAAGGAAGCATCATTTCACCTCAAAACAGGATTTTCGCAGGAGTTTCAGCCGTGGATTCATTTATGGATAAGCCAATGCAAACAGGAGAAGGTACTGGTCCCAATTTATCTGGTGGCTGAAAACTACTTTATACAGGTACTTTCCAATGGTCTTGTTCATTTTTTCGACCACTCCGTCTGACTGCGGGTGTAAGCGATCGTCCTGGTCTTCTTTATTCCCAGCTTGGCACAAATTTTCTGGAATACCTGACTCTCGAAATTTCTCCCATGATCGCTGTGGACTTCCAGCGGCACTTCATTTCGACTGGTAAATTCTTTCAATACTTCTGCGACAGTTGTGGCCTCGGGATTCGGGAGCGCGTAGACTTCCATCCACTTTGTGAAGTGATCCGTTACAACCAGAATGTATTTGCCACAATTTTCTATCGTGGGAAATGGTCCAGCATATCTAAGGCAATCCTTTCTAATGGGCTTCCAACATTATAATGTTTCATGGGAGCCTTCCACTAGCGATGTCGTTCATTACTCGTAGCACAGGTCGTATATTTCTTACACCAGTCACTCCTCACGGACTCGCTGCAGTTTTCTTCACTCCGAGATGACCTCATGATGGACTGTTGTGGGACTTCCTCAGTATTTCAGCTACTCTCATCCTGGGATAACTAATTGTCTGCTGTTCTCGAAAGCTTCATGGTTTTCAACAATTCTTCTCAAATGGTTTTTTTCCAGGACATGAGCCGAATATGCCTTGAGTGTCGGTGAAAATTTTGATATTTCCTGCCAGGTAGGTCATCCATTATCCTCCTTTCATTGCCAAATCTTTTTCGGGTTAAGATCATTCACCTGCTCTTTTCTGATTCTGGTGCGTGGCCATTCGTCGCCCATTACTGTAGTTCTTGAAATAGCAGCTTTCCTTCGTTCCGCCTTATTGCAGTGGGAATGGATAGCGAGTCGGCGTTACGATGACTCACGCCAGCTCGATGTTCGATGTTGAAATCGTACTCGAAGTCGTTCGATCCATCTAGCGATCTGGCCCTCAGGATTCCTGAACTGCATTAACCACTTGAGCGCTGCATGATCAGTCCGGACTTGAACTTCCTTCCATAAAGATATTGGTAAAAGTGTTCCATAGACATCACGGCTGCCAGTAGTTCCTTTCTGGCTTAGAGAGGATTTTGCTGAAGTACCCCAGAACTATGTCCTGCCTCTCTTGGCTCTGCGAGAGTATTCCTCCAATCCCAACGTTGCTTGCCTCAGTAAAATACTAGTATTGTCGCCGTGGTAAAATTTCTCTTCAGAGTTTCAAAAGCCGTTTGATAGTCTTCAGTCCAACGGAAAGCTTTTGTTCCTGGTGTGAGTCGAGTTAGTGGCTTGGCAAAATCCGCAAGCTTCCTATGAACCTTCGGTAGTACGTGCATAGTCCAAGAAAACTCCTGACTTGGTGTTTGTCGGTTGGTTGTGTCCATTGTTGAACGAGAGCAATTTCTCTGGATCCTCTGTCACTCCTTCATTGCTTACTATATGACCCAGGTAGTTGACTCGGTTTTGGAATAACTGACATTTCTTTGGGTTTAGCATGAGCTTGGCAGCTTGAAGTAGTTTGAAAACATCTTCCACATTCTTCAGGTGTTTCTCAAATGCCGTTCCTAGTACAACAATGTCATCCAAATAGACCAAGCATGTCTTCCAAGATAAGCCTCTCATGAAATTTTCCATCAGTTTTTCAAATGTCCCGGGCGCATTACAGAGCCCGAAGGGCATGACGTTAAAATTCCATAATCCGGTTGGAGGGGTAAACGCTGTTTTCTCTTTGTCTTCTGGGTCCATCTACACTTGCCAATAACCAGACTTAAAAGTCCAAAGTGGAAAATAGTTCACTGCTAGTCAAAGTGGCCAGCGAATCATTGTTTCGAGGCAGAGGATACCAACCTCTCTTTGTAACGTTGGCCAGCTGGCCATAGTCCACAAAGAATCTTGTAATTCTATCCTTTTTCTTAACGAGCACCACGGGAGACAACCAACAGCTGGTAGATGGTTCTATAACTATCTCTTCTTCGATTTCCCGAATTATTCTTTCAGCTTCTTCTCTTTTTACTCGTGGTAGGATTCGAGCTGATTAGCTTGACATCACCAGCATCTATTTTGTGCTTGACGGCTGATGCTTTACCAATCCTTCCTCCTTTTGGTACGAATAGGTCACGAGACTGCAGGAATAATTGTTTCATTTTCCATTTCCCAGCTTGATTCAAAGATTGACCACCTACTGACATCATCCGTTATTAAATACCTCACTTATATTCGACTCATTGTCAGTTGTCGATGTTTGACGGACTATAGATGTCACTGGTATGCAAGATCCAATATTGGTTTTCTTTTTGATGGTAATTGGGTAATCGTTCACATTTTAAGACACATACTGGGATTTCCTTCGCCGACATAACTAATCCGTTTCCAATCAGTACTCCAGTACTTCAACCTCTCCGTTATGGTTCCATGGCTCCATCATAACCGGTGTACCTTCGTCCATGATTCTCTGTAGTCGCACTACCATCATGATTTCGCTTCGTGCAGGTAGAACGGCATCTTCCTGTATAGCTGTCAACACTGTACGGCCTTCATATGAATGGAGGAATCTTTATTTCGGAACCCATTTTAATGGTTTTGTTTCTAAAGTTCAACTGGAAACCATGTAGGTTCATTAAGTTAATTCCCAGAATTACGTCTTCTTCGATGTAAGCTACGATCACCATATGTGTGCACTTTTCTGTGCCTATTCCCAACTGGGTCTATGTCTCTCCGTGAACGTTGGCACTCTCTCTCACCTGTAGTATTCGTATTCTTGAAGGATTTCGTAACGTTTCTGTTTTCGGTTCTGTGGGTGGAACTGGAACAAGAGGTCTAGTTATTCGCGGCCATATCGCATGTCCAACCTCTGCTTCAGCTGTTCGAAGTCATCAGTTTCATCAAGGGGTATCGTCTGAAGAGAGGAAAGAATCAAGTTTAGGTGAACGGCAGCATAAAGGAGTTCATGGGTAATTTTTGTCAATGGGTGATTCGGCCATGTATTTCAGTGATTTACCTTAATCGTTCGGCAAATTGCCGTAGATTTTAGAAGACCCAATAATGCCTAAAACTTTGAATGGCATACAAACGATTTTTGTGCAGCTTCCTTTTTTCCGTGTACTCTTAATTTCTATTAGAAGAAACAGTCATATTGGAGCGAGTAAACATTTTCTGTTGGACGTTGAGATCAAAGTTCTAGTGTGCATTTCATTTTTGTTGAATTTGATTTAACCCTTCTTGAAGCTTTATTGCGGTGATCGACAAAGGACAATTAGAAAACCAATAAATTATGGAGCACTAACAGATTTAATTGGCAAGTTTGAGAAGTCAAGACAATTTCTTAAGATAACTGGTTTTCCCGGTACGATGGAAGGTGGCGAGGCTCGTGCTGGTCAGCAAGGGGAAGGGAAATCCCGAATCGCCGTCTGCATACCGCCCGTTATGCATGCTAGACACGGCTGGGAAAGTGCTAGAGAAACTCATCAAGGGAAGACTCACTGACGCGATTCGTGCTGCTGGGGACCTATCTCCTCGGCAGTACAGCTTAAGAGCAGGACGTTCTACCATTGATGCGATTGCAGAGGTGGTGAACGCGGTCCAAAAGGCAGAGGCATATAGTCGCACCAAGCGACGGATCGTCCTGTTGGTGACACTCGACGTCAGGAATGCCTTCAACTCCGCTAGATGGGTGGATATTCTGGACTCGCTGGAAAACTCTTTTCAAGTTCCAGAGTATCTAATGCGGCTTTTGAGGAACTACCTAAAGGACCGAAGCCTGCTCTACGACACGACACAGGGCCAACGAAGGATGGAAATTACATCGGGTGTTGCCCAGGGATCTATCCTTGGTCCGGACCTGTGGAACGTGTCTTACGACGGGCGACTGAGACTTGAGATGCCAGATGAGTCGCGCTTGGTCGGCTATGCGGATGATGTTGCGGCTCTGGTCGCCGGACGCACCGTTGAACAAGCGCAACTTAGGCTAGGTATGCTAATGCGCCGAGGGAGGGACTGGATGACTACTCGCGGGCTCAGTCTAGCACTGGAGAAAACCGAAGTGGTCATCTTGACAAAAAAGAGAATCCCTAGAGTAAGGATGATCAGTATTGGAGATATACAGATCGAATCGAAGCCAGCGGTGAAGTACCTGGGGCTACTGATCGACTCGAAGATGAGTTTCTCTGAGCAAATCAGGGCAACGGCTGAGAAGGCTGCTTCGGGAATATCGGCCCTGAGTCGACTTATGGCCAACGTAGGGGGACCCAGCCCATCAAGAAGACGCCTCTTGATGAGTGCTGTAGGGTCAGTGCTACTGTACGGAGCAGAGGTATGGGGCGACGCTCTCAGCAAGGAGGTATACCGAAAACGATTGGCACAGGTACAGAGAAGAGGAGCACTGAGAATTGCATCTTCGTATCCAACAGTCTCCGACTCGGCGGTGAGAGTGATTGCAGGCGTGATACCTGTCGCCCTCCTTGCTAGAGAGCGCCGCGCTATTTACCTGCGCCGAAACGAGGATGCGAGGGAAATGGTTGTCCGCGAGGAGAGACAACGCTCGCTCAACGATTGGCAGCAGTCTTGGAGGAATTGCACGAAGGGAAGGTGGACTGTGCGCCTCATCCCGGATGTGAGACCGTGGCTAAATCGAAGGCATGGTGAGACTGACTTCTATCTGACCCAGCTTTTGAGCGGGCACGGGTGTTTTCAGTCTTACCTGCACAAGATCGGCAAGTCACGGTCTCCCGATTGTCGGTTTTGCCCAGGAGAGGAGGACAATGCCTGTCACACATTTTTTGCGTGTACCAAATGGGCCAGGCTGCGAAGGGAACTCTACAGGGAGACGGGAGAGCTCACCCCGGATAATATAGTTGCAGTGATGCTCGAATCGGTTGACAAATGGAACCAGGTGGCACATTATGCTCGGGCAGTCCTAAAATATAAAAGGGACTCACAGCAGCCGGAGGCGCTGGGGCTGGGGATCGCTCTTCTGGCAATTCCTCTTCCCCCCTCCCCTCCCGCTAGGAAAGGGACTCCCCAGCTTGAAGGCGCCCCACGGCGTAACAAAACGAGACCTGGCCCGAAGTAATGTGTCAAACGGTTCCAGGCTAGGTTCTCAGATTGACAGGGGAGGTGTTTAGTGGGTAGTCCAAAGGTATCCTCCATGGGAGTCCCACACTGCCAGACTCGGCGGGCATAAATGCCTTCACCTCCCTACCACAAAACAAAAAAAAAAAAAAAAATAACTGAAGCTATCATAGCTCAGTTTTGTTAAGTTTGTCACGAAATTTTGGGGAGTAGCTACATGAGTTTTTTTTTCCAAGTTTCACTAAAAGACAGTATTGCTAAGACGCAAATTAGGTTACAAATATGTAAGGTGAGGAGAAAATAAAATCATAAGTGCAATAAGTTTTTCGCATTGTGTAGTGGGTAGAGTGCTTACTGCGTAAGTCAAAGGATCCTGGTTCGAGTCCCGCTGGTTACAACGAGATTTGTTTCGAGTGATTCTTCGCACGGACCATAAGCCCGTTCAGTTATACGTACTGGTTTAATATCAGAACTGTAGTGCTGTAGTGCTAAAGTAAACAAAACAGTTTGGAATATTGACTAGATGCTACTTTGAATTTCGAGAAACACTTTTTTTTGTATGAATAGTTTTTATCTCAATCAGCGCCATGAAAACTATTTGAGCGCTTTAGTTGACAGCACTAAAACCATATTTTACTTGATTTTTGAGCTTTTTTGGCCGCTATGTTGAATTTGCATATTTGCAGAGGTCTATCGTATCGTGGACTAAACCTACCAATTTTCAGGATTTTGTACTACTTACAAAACCTTATTTAAATCGGCTTTGTTTGTCCACCTGCCTATTTGTAACAAAATAGTTCAAAATTAAATCACTAATATAAACTGGACTATATACATTAAATCTTTATTATTCAATTTTTATTGTCAAAATTTTGAAATAAACAGATAAAATTCCCAGAATCATCAAGCTATGTAAGACAAAACAACTTAGTTTAAAAATACTCTAAAATTAGTGCTTTAAAAATTTACAAAAAAGAATACAACGCAGAATAGTTTTGGCGGCATAACATATAAAGCTTGACAATGACCTCTGCTGGATCTTAACTTCTTTTTGAGACTTTTGTTATCTCGTGCCAATACCGATTTGATGAATTGATCATAGGCATCGAGCTTGACAACATAAGCGGTGGCATTTTCAATTTTCTCTATAATTCCCACAATAAAACCATTTTTGACAGCTGGACTTCCAATCAATCCACTTCTTTGTGCTACCTCCAGCAATGCCGTTGTAATGATACATATATATCTCTGTATATCAATGACTTTCAATCGACAAAATATCGAGTTCACATCGTAAATTTTTCCCAAAAGATACTGTAGAATTGCTGTGAGACTTCGACTTTTAGTTCTACGGTATCCCAAAAGCGTTACATCAGTTCCGTTACCAACATTAGTTTTAGTATATCGAAGAAATTGTACATAACGACTTTTATAAAACGGCGTGTCAACTATTAATATCTCGATTTCGGAATCTTGAGAACCTTTTGGCGGAGGCGATCGTGCTACTTCGGCAATAGACCGTTTTTGACAAACAGCAACACAAAAACGTGTATTGACAATACCAGCAACAACAATATAATTGTGCTTTTCATAGTTCTTAACACAATTACCTACAGTGATTACATGAATGGCAGACAAGAGAGTTCCGGTACATTTACTGATGGCCTGCTGACGACGTTGAATGTCAACGATGTAGGGGAACTGTCCGTAGTCTGCGGATTCAGGTTCGGTTTTAGAGGTTGTTTTTGTAGGTAAAGCAGCGCCGCTAGAGGTGATTTGAAGCCAAAGAATGAATAGAATTAGAAGAATATTAATGTAACGATTCATTGCAGGTATTCGAAAAAGTTTTACAAAGAATTTGGTTGAAAACAACATAAATTTAGTACTGGTTTAAGTTTGACAAGAGGAATGATAGAATTTTACGTTGAACTGAGACTTATCAAAATATTTGACATACATTGACATTGCATTGATAGGTGTTAGATGGGTGGTATTGATTGCTTTGTTATGTGTCAGAACTCGCAGAAATATACTCGTAAGTAGTATTTCAAAATAAGAATTTCTGTAAAATTTGTCTTGCAATCATCTGTCACAAATACATGATGCCCTCCATGTTGGAAGGTATTATTAACGTAAGTTCAACTTTTTAGAGACCTTTCTAGAGTCCAGTGCCATAAAATAAGGATTTACGTAGACGTTTCAAGACGTAATACATATTGGCATTTGTAACCTTGTTCACTAGTTTAAAAGCGAAACAAAGAAGAGTGCTTTATAAAAATATAAACTTGAAACAAAATTTATATTCCAAAGAACACCGGCTCAAGAGCATCTGTTGAACCATATAAAGAAGCAACTAAGAATGATACTCTAACTTTGGCGTAGATTATGCCTAGCAAACTAGGTTTATACTTATCTACGCTCATTTTTCGGGTCTTCGCTTAGAGATGGTAAGAGTACTTCATTATCTTGATCGAATGTATCGTCACTCGAGAAGGTGATATGGTCAGTAACTCGCTTTGGCCGTATATTTATCCGTCCAGCTGCGTAGCGTTCTAGTTTTAAACCAATATTTATCATAACTGAACGGGCTTATAGTCCGTCCGAAGAATCACTCGAAACAAACCTCGTTATCACCAACGAGATTCGAACCAGGGACCTTCGGGTTACGCAACGAGTATTCTAACCAGTACACTAATTTAATATCTTTGTTACAGGATTCTTATCGTGGTTTGGCTCGCTTATCAGCAGCAGAAAAATTATAAAACAAAGACCGATAGGTGGAATTGGAGTGAACAGCTTATGAAAAATGTGGTGGATGTTATAATTGCAGGGAAAATGGGGTATAAATTAGCGTCAAACACATATTCTGTGCCACAAACCACTCTCGAAAGAAATGTTAAAGAAGTTCGTATGGCTCTAGAAGATTTTGGTACTTTTGCGATTTCGGTAAAAGTTTCTTTAGGCCAAAAAAAACTAATATTTTCTGATGAAGAAGAGAAAGAACTCTGCAATTATTTAACGGATATGGAGAGTCGTTTTTATCGACGTACAACAAAAGATTTAAGGCTTTTGGCATACACTCTGGCAGTAAAAAATGGGAAGCAAATTCTCTTTGACTTTGAAAAAGAAGAAGCATTTTAAGATTGGATTCAAGGACTTTTAAATAGGCATTCTGAGTTGTTGATACGAAAACCAGAAAGCATTTCAGCTGCACGTGCCGTTGGGTTTAATAAGCAAGCTGTTGCCGCTGGGTTTAATAAGCAAGCTGTTGAACCTCTTTTTAAACCTTTCGGCAGCGTAACATATATGATGAGCACAAAACTTTCTCCAGACAGAATATATGATTGTGATGAAAGAGAAGTTTCAGCGATACACAAAACATAGCCAAAGATTATTGCACGTTAAGGCAGAAACAAAAGGAATAAATAACTTCTGCGGAGAGAGGTACTACAATAACTATAGAATTATGTTTTAGTGCTAGTGGCCAGTACATGCCTCCAATGGTGTTGTTCACAAGAAAGTGAATAGATCTACAGCTTATGCTGCTCCTGGAGCTTGGGATGTTTGCAGCGATTTTGGCTGGATGATAGCTGAATTATTTCTTGACTAGTTTGAGAATTTCGTTGAATTTAGGTGGGCAACAATTGATCGACCTGTGCTGTTGTTGTTAGATGGCCACAGCACCCACACACAAACCCTTGATGTCATTAATGAAGCTCGTTCGGATGGGGTTATTATATTATGTTTCCCTCCACATACGACTCATCGACTTCAAGTCGCCAACTTAGAATATAGAAGACCCTTAAGCACATACTAAAACCAACAAATCACAGCCTGGCTTCGGAGCAATCCAGGGATTGTGTTAACTGTCCGGCAACCTGTTACCGTCCATCTACGGTTACGCTCTGGCTGAGCTTTTAGTCCCGGTAGGTCGTCCCGTGACAGGCGTGTGTGCCAGTCGCTTTAGGCTAGAAGGGCCCCAAATGAGCCACCATTTTTGGCAAATAGTAGTTTTGAGCAAAACGACTCACTTTATAATCTACTCTTATATACCCCGCTGTGAGATTATCATTATATCCCTATAGTGCCTCTTTTCGTTCCCGCTCCGAAAGTACTTGTCTCCATGGTTTGACCCCAACACCTTCAGAGCGACGCCCTGTTCTACGTTTCCAGAGTATTCCCTTCTTGGACTGCCTGTTGGGATATTGTTATGCCAGAGGCAGCAGAAACTAGCAGAGCAGATCGCGAGAGAGCCTCCAGTACCAAGTGTTCACTTCCTTTTCGGTGAATGACTTCATAATTGTATCGTTACAAGCGCGATGCTTAGCATGCTAGCCGGCTGACAGGATCTTTTAAGCTATTTAACCAGACCAGACTTTAAAGTGCGATGCCTCAATGTAAGGCCTTAGCTCCTCCACTGCCCACAATACTGTCAGACATTCTTTCTCAGTTGTGGAGTACTTCCTTTCAGGTTTATTGAAGGATTCACTCAAGAAACAAATAACTTTCTCTCCCTCGAGAGAGATCTGACTCAATACTGCCCTAAGTCCCACTTCGTAAGCATTTGTCTGGGCATTAAAAAGGAAACCGAACTCTGGACACGTTAGAATATATGCCGTGGAAACTTTCAGCTTACAACAATTGAAAGTTGCTTCACACTCAGGAGTCTAATCGAAAAGGCTGTTCTTCCGCAGCAAATTAATAAAACGGACCAGAGATGCATGATCGGAACTGAAGCGCCAGTACCAGGATATCATCCCTAAGGCTTCACCGCGGAGTAGTGTCCTCTCAGAAATGGTAAATGCCATGTATTTGCGTGACTCACCCGCAAGAGTCCCTGCCAATAGGTAGATTTTTTGTCTAATGTAGACAAAATCTTCGCATACCGAAGTTTATCTAACGTGGCTGATATATGGGGAAGAGGGTAGAAATTCTTATTTATGGCCTGAATAACCTTAATCTTTTTCCTGATCATCAGAAATGGAGATGAGCAAGCGCTTGCTGATGGTTCTACAACGCCCAACGCCAGCATCTCGTTTAATTCTCCATTGATGTACTTCTGCATCGTCTGGGAGGCCGGGTAATATCATTCGTCTTGGATGCACACCCTAACGTGTCCCTCACCTGCTCAAACTCTCTCCATAAGGTTAGCCAATTGCTCCTCCTCCCCCCCTTGCGCTGAACTGATCGATTTCTTAACTGTCCTGCGCTAGAAGGCTCTACTTGATTCACGTAATCCTACCTATCTCCTCTCACACTGATTCAAATCCTAAATTGTCGTAGGAAATCAACCTTCAGAATCAAATCATGCTCTAATTTTGGGGCTACCAACATATCAAGCCAACTCGTCTTCCCTTGGAGATGCACTGGTAGCAAGGGCTTCCCCTCGAGCTCGCATTATGCATCGTCCGCCAACTGGAACGCTGAATGTTCCGCCTGCAGCAGCTCGCAACCCGTTCGTTTCAATGCCTGCCAACCCCGTTGACCAATTATTAAAAGTAATTAAAGTTCTTTCCCCGAAACATTTGCGGATAAATATTTACTGGGAAAAGTTGATCGGTAGGAAATTAACATGTACGTTTCAAGTATGTTCCCAAGTCTTTCAAGGACAAGTTCCCAACAAAAAGACGTCCAAAAAACGGCAGCAAAATGATTAATAAAATGCGAAAAAAGTTGGCGTGCGAAATGGAAGTGCAAAACTGAAATGGAACAGCAGAGTATGTCCACCCTCAATTTACTTTGATTGAAGTACCAATAGGGGGGCAATCCATGATCGAAACATACAATAAACAACAAGAAACAAACTTTAACTTTGAAATTGTCAAAACAAATCAATGTTTATTTTGGCAGATGACAACTCCCCTACTGACGTTTGTTGAATTCACCTCTTCCCCACACAGCTGATCGAGCAGGTGAAATTGTCGTTGAGTTGAAAATCAGTTCCAACGCCCAGAAAATGAAGCCAGATTTCTGAATGAAAAATTAAACAATTGAGTAGGACGAGAAACAATACGGAGGTTTCAAATTGCAAAGGTGGTTGACCCGCGAAATCCCGAAAGAAAGAGCCGCTAGGCGGAGGGAATATTAGTTGGAAATTTTGGCACGCGTTCCTTTTTTTATTTGATTTGCGATTTTGTCGCGAGACAAACAGAAGTGGTAGGGGAAAATACAGTGTGAAGTCAAATCGCGTCGCGGAAAATTAATCAGTTCCTGGAAATTGATGTTTCCGGCGTCTGCTGCAAAGAGGTCCCAATGAGTAGGGTTTAGAGTAGGTAAGCCGCCTAAAGTATTGATCGCATGCGAATTGATTTGTAAATAAAAATAGTTTAAAATGTAATATGTTGAATTTGGAAGTGAGACATATTGAAATGTATTAAATTGACTTAGATCGTGAATCAATAACACCATTTATAAAGTTAAAAAAACGGATTGAGTTTGATTTCCCTTTCACCGAAGATGTTTGTCGATAATCCAAAGGTCGGGTTGATGTTCATTTCACTTAACTGGCAGGATTCACTCGCATTATATAATTTGCTTAGTTAATGTAGAAATTGCTGGGCAACTGAGAAGGGACCGGTCAAATTCCGGCCCTAGCAAGGTTTCTTTTTTTTCAAATTCCCTTCAATGTTTTTTAGGGAGTTTCAGGTTTCAGTCGGAGCTAGACGTTTTGTGAACATTCCACGTCTTCTTGCGAGTTTTATTTTTTTTATTTTTTATAGTGGAATATAAAAATTTTCCCTGGCGGAATATACGAGACCAAAGACTCCGACGAGCTGCAAACTCACTCGGCGGTTCTTGAAGCTCTCAAGGTGGGTGAGTGGCGCCCTAACCGGGACCAAGCAGCCCCACCGGATTATCCTCTATTTAGGAGCTAACATGCTTCCGATCCCACCATGTGGCTGGTCCCCATTTCGTCGCCTTATGAGTAGCGCGCTCGTTTCCCAAGAGCTTTAATAGCGATTGATCCCCAGGCCGTCTCACTGAACCAATACCAATTAGCCTTGACCACATAGCCTCATCCGCATCCCAAAGACCGCCTTGGCTCCGAATATTCACAAGAGAAATGTGAAAGGCTGTCAGAATTCCAACAATTTCTCCATGCCACTTCAATAGCCACTGCATTCACTTGATACGTTTCTACATACGCTAGATCTGACTCTAGGAGACGAGAGGACCTTCGGCTGGGACCAAGAACGAAGGCTTCAAGAGTCGCTCGAGTTCCTTCCGGCTCACGCCCCAGGGTAACCACCTCGGCAAGGGTTGATATTTTGGGCAATGAGAGCTGCACCTCATAAAAGGGTTTATGTTTCGCTACTTTCCACTGTCTGTACACGATTCACCCAGACGCCTGAAGAGCCCATCCATCAATGCGACATACACCCCCTTAGACTCGTCCTTACCCTGACTGCAATGCCAGATTTATTCCCAGAGCGTTTCATTGTAGTTTCGAGGAAGGAACTCCTCCCTCAACTTACGAAATAACTCCTCCCAGCTTTCAATCCTGGTCCGGACCGAGAGAAATCAAATTAAAGCACTTCTCTTAAAAAGTTCCCCCAACACCCAGAAGAGTTGGAGCTACGACACATCTTTCGCCAACCGGAGCTTATCTGCCCTCTCCAAAGAAGCATTTACTGAGCCTGAGATATTGCTCGCAAACTTCACGTCCCACTTCGATAGATCAGGGGGCTTCGTTGAGTCCCGCTGGACTTTGGGCATAGAACATGCTGACTCTGACCGCATCTTCGAGGCTCTTGGTGTTCTTGGCAATGAACCATCAAACGAATTATCTTTAGCCACCTCGCCAAATTACTTATTTAAGTGCTCCCATTGCAGCCACTGGTGCGTTAGGAGTGAGACGCCCTACCGCCAATGCCAATGCTACTTCTTTACTATCTTCTCCATCTTCCACTTTCGGAAAGATCTTCCCTAACGCCATCATAGCACCTCCCTCCAGCCTGATGATCTCCTTCTCCGCAGTCCAAATCAATTTTACTCCTTACCTTCAGAAATTTTCCACACTGCTTGCTTCCTAGAGAAATTGTTGATAAACTTACGAATTTCACCCAATTTTCCCGCCGCTGCCTCCTGATCATACTGTGAAGTGAAAGTATAGCGTTTGCCTTCCATCAAACTTTCATCCATTGCCTGCTCATTCCACAAAGCCACCCGCAGACCACGCCTCATATCTTTTACCGTCTCCTTGGGGTGGTTTCTGATGCATGGCTCATAGACTAGTTCATTTTTTGATAGCCTATCCACCACGATCCTTGCAGATTTTGTCATCCCCACACCCTAACAACACCAACGAATATGTAAAGAATAATATTAACTGAAAAATTTTCTGGTCTTAAAATATGTCTCTTTTATCCCATTTCTCGGGTGTACAGAAAAGTTTTAAATGATTTTCAAGAGATGGCGTCACTAACATTAAATCGAATCGGACAATATTGCAACCAACTTAATTTTGAAGCCTCATAATTAGGCTTTTTTTCAGTAAGTGTCATTTCTCTGAAGTGTGAACAACATTGTTTTCTTGTGCTCCGAATATGTCAACTTCTGTGTAACAAAACGCAATTTGCGGGAAGGATTACTTCTTTGCTTTCATTTGAAGAAATCTGCAGCTCAAAGTCGTCGTGTGCTGCAGAAAGCCTATGGAGATCATGCTCCATCGAATTCTACTTGTGAGTACTGGTTTTGACGTTTTAGAAGTGGTGATTTTAATACCGATGACAAAGAGCGAGAAGGACGACTAGAAAAGTTTGAGGATGCCGAATTGGAGGCTCTTTTGGATGAAATTGAAAGTGACTCAAAAGCCATATCTGTTTGCTTAAAAGCCATGGGAATGATCCAGAAGGTAGGATATTGGGTGCCGTATGAATTGAAGCCGTATGAATTGAACGACGTTTTTTCACTTGTGAACAGCTGCTCCAACGGCAAAAAAGAAAGGGATTTTTGCATCGTATTGAGACTGGTGATGAAAAGTGGGTTCATTACGATAACCCTAAGTGCAAAGAATCATGCGGGCTGCCCGGCCATACACGAAGAACGACGCCAGTGCCGAATGCTCTGTATTTGGTAGGGCCAATTGGGCGTGGTATACTATAAGCTGTTAAAACCAGGTGAAATCATCACAGGGCAACTACCGGCTACAATTGATGCGTTTGGGCCGAGTATTGAAACAAAAACGGCCGCAATACGGGCAAAGACACGATAAAGTTATTCTTCAGCATGACAGTGCTCGACCAAATGTTGCAAAGCCAGTAAAAAAAAAAACCTTAAAATGCTTTAATGGGAATCCTACCCCGCCCGCCGTATAGCCCGGACATTGCCCCTTCCGACTACTATTTGATTTCGTCGGTGACGCATGCCCTTGAGGAACACCACTTCCACTTTTTTGAAGAACTCCAAAATTGGATCGACTCGTGGATAGCCTCAAAAGATGAGTCGTTTTTCCCACGCGGAATCTGTAAGTTATCAGAAAAATGGGAAAAAATAGTGGCTATCGATGGATAATAATTTGGATAATTAATTTATAACAAATTTTAACATAATAAAGCGTCAAACTTGAAAAAAATCCTTTAAAACTTGTTCGTACACCAAATCTTTTGAAAGTCTATTACAACGCCAAGAAAAAACAATAATTATTAAAAACCCTACACACACTTTCTAAATCAGATTCCAAATTAACAAAATATTCCCTATCTAACACTCGCCAGTCACTCAACACCTCACCCTTCGCGCCACCAATCACTCACAGTCGTACATACGATTACTCCAATAATATAACTCAATACCCAGTAATGCACAACACTTTACCAATTACTTTTCCCAGACATTTTCTTTCACAATGACCACTCTTCCTCGCAAGTAAGCCCAATCGAACGCAAATTCAAACTCGAAAAACATACAACCTCACTTTCACTCGATGCGTCTTTTGCCTCTTAAGTCACAAATTGGTCCCCAAGACCTCACATTGAAAATTAAAAGTACTTTTTCACCTACCTTATACTTAATCTCAAACTCTTGCAAGCCACTTTCGCTTTCGCACAAACACTGCAAACTACACTCTAAGTCTACACACCTTTTCCGATTTTATTTCCCTTTCATGTAGGGCGCCAAAAAGTGACCGTTTACCCACGCTCTAAATACTCTAAGAATGCTCTGATTGGGCTCTGTGGTCCCGATAGATCATCCGGAGACGGGCTTGGGCGCCGGTCCCTTTAGATCAGAAGAGCCTGAAATAAGCCGCCAAGCGACAACCACGGCTCACCAGAGTATACGCTACGAAGCCACTGATTTGAATTTTTACTAGGTGACACTTATTTCCACTAGTTCTCACTATCTAGTGATCTTTCAACTAATTCACCATATCTAGCGATTTTATTTCTCTTCGTAGCACTAAAGCCCCTCTCGGATCCTTCCTTCCTGCAAATAGCACCTGTCTTGGTCCATTGACCGCGTCCTCCAAGTTTGACACCGAGTAGTGATGAACTGTCTTCGTCGAACGAGTCAGACCCGCATTTCTTTAGTTTCCCAAATGGTCTCCGGCCTTCAGTTCTCCCAGCGAATACTTTTATAGGTATCCCTTGTTCGTCGATACGATTCACGTGGCCAGCTCATAGTAGCTTCCGTAGTCTTACAATCACTGAGACCTCGGGCTCGTCAAAAATTTCATACAGCTCATGGTTGTATTGAATCCGCCATTGGTCCCCATCTAACTTCGCTCCAATTATTCGCCTCAGGATCCGTCTTTCGAAGGCGTTTGATGTGTTTGCGGATGCTTGGGTTAGGGGCCATGTTTCAAACCCATTGCATAACACTGGTCTTATAAAAGGTTTGTATACTTGGAGCTTTGTTTTCCTGTGTATGCAGTTGTCTTCTAGATCGTCAAAACTGAATAAAATATTTTATTTGCGAGCTATACTCTTCGGCGTGTTTCATCTCTTTCATTACTGGTTCTCGTTATTTTGGCGTCTATACACAAATTCGGTCACATTTTTAATACTGTATTCGCTAAGTGTGATATTTTGGGTATTTGAGGTATTTTTTCTCGATTGCGTCATGAGTTCTGGTTTATTTTCATTGACTAGTAGCCCTACTAGTTTTGCGTCGCTGTCGAGTTTCAGGAAGAGTTCTTTGGCGGTTGTTAACGACCGTGACAAAATCTTGATGTCATCTGCATAGGCTACTATTTGGCTCGACTCGCATAGTAAGGTATCTCTTGTATCGACAGGTAGCTTCCGTAGGACATATTCCAAAGCCAAATTGAATAGCTAAGGGGCCAGCCCATCTCCCTACTTTAGTTCGATATTTGTGTCAAAGACATTGGTGAGTTGGTTATTGATGCAGACTTGGAAGGTCGTCGACATCATTGTCATTTCGGTAAGACGGACTAATTTGGTTGGGATACCAAGCAAAGCATTATTTGGTACAGTACGTTACGAACAATACTGTCGTATACTTGCTTAAATTCAATGAAAATTTGGTGTATGTCTTTGTTGAACTCTCAGCATTTCTCAAGTGCCTGCTTGACTGTAAACAATTGGTCCATCGTCAATCTACCTGCTCTAAAGCAAACTCGCTCCATCGTTAACGACAGATATTCCACAAACAGAGAGATTGCCAGAAATTATTACGTCGAGCAACAGAGCTAAAGCTTCAAATAGGCCGTTCGCATCAACTGACACTTTAATTGTCCTGAGACGATAATGGCTGCAACAGTACCTGCAAAGATAACTTCAGTTTCAACAGTTGAAGATTCTGACAAAGTAACCATTGACGAACCGCTGATACAAGTATGCCGCATGCCTGTTGTCGTGACATCAGCTGAGGACATTTTTGACAAAATTGGTCTCTTTTTATTTCTTTTTCTATGAGTGTAAAGCTTCCTAATTTCCTTAATTATAAATGATAAATATTCAAAGTACTTAAAAATGTGCGTTTTTACACTCCAAACGTTAAGGACCCCGTATTGCCTCTCTTCTTCTAACAGGGTAAGCGAGCTAATCTGAGGAATTTCTGTGGACGCCTTAGATTTCCAATGTCGAAATTACTTTACGAAACGTAAAAACTTTCCAGGGCAGCTATTTCAAATGATTCTAGATTCCAAATTAAATGCCAAAACCTAAGACACAGAACCCTTCGAAAGTTGACAGACAAGAGTTATAACAGGGAATATTAAAGTGCTAAGTGTTTTATGAAAATTAAATAGTCGTAACTCCTAAAAGGTAATACCTAAAAGGGAAGCATAACAATTCACTTAAATTAACCACGCAGTATAGGCTGTTAGGAATCCACTTACTATACTTATTTCGTTTTAATTTCAAAAAAAATTTTGTACTTCTGGTCAAATCGGTCCATTAAGAGAATTTCTTGCAAATTTTTCTTCTGTTTTCACCTATTTTGTGGTTCCAGCTGGACCTTCTAAAACTTCTTATTCTTTTTGCAAAGGTTTGTGTCAATAAGTTCAATTTAGAAATAAAATTGAATCTCAATCCCACATTCAAATTTTGTAAAAAGTTTTTTCAAACGAACTGAGCTGTTGCGGAAGCCATATTTTGAGCCGGTCTAAGTAGTAACGAGGCAAACTCAAAAGACTTTAAATTTAGAAAATGTACAATTCACGTATATGCAAGTATATTCATCTTTTTCCCTTATTTCTAATCTTAAAACTCTAGCGATTTAAACCTAATTTCAAAACTGTCAAACCTACAATCCTTTAACTTCCTTAACAAGCATCCCAAAAAAGTATCCAATTACAATATCACACCATTTTCACTTGTGCACCTAATACTGATTTATTAACACCAATAATCCGCGCCGAAAAGTTTGCCTTATTGTCTTACATCCTTACAATATTACTCTTAATTAATCCCACGTATCCTTTGAAATTCCCCATTAAAAGTCTCTTTCTGGGAGAAAGAGAGAAGGACAAAGAGAAATTTCAAAATATGTTCATTACTTATACTGGTGATTTCGGCGGTAGAATAATTTATGAAGTGAAATTATATTAATTGTCTTATATTTATTCAGGATGTTGGATAAATTATAAATATTATCCTTTTGAGGTATCCTTCTTGTTAAAGGTGAACCTTTTTCAAGAGGAGTAGTTTTATTTATTTTCAAACTTATAACAGACGTAGGTGTATTTGAAATTGACTTTTTTGGAGCAGAGGAAGTTGATGATGAGTTTACTAGAAGAATTTTTTGGATAAAGAGTAAATATACAGAGAAAGTGATACTGTATACTGTCAATTATACGGATTTTAGCAGCAAAACAAAGTTTGAAAATAAATAAATAAAAAACGAAGGAACGTTTTTGAAAAAATACCTCATCATGGCGAGGTCTAAGCTTATCGATTTCGGTTAATTTTTAACAAATTTGCCATACCTACTTTGAAGGTCGACCTACAGATGTTTTACATGGTAGTGTAGAGATTGATACATCGTATTTACTTGAAAAGATATATAACACCCTTTAAAGTCCACTGCACAAATAAACAAAATAATTGTCAACTGAATAAGTTGAGATACAGGTAAAGGCTTCAAAATCTGGCTTTCGCTCTAGAAATCCCATGTTTGAGTGTCTCCAGCGATATTTGTGTCTAATTTTTCAGAGGACCAGTGACAAATTTCAATCTGTTGAAATATTTACATGGATAGATTAAATTCGAATAAAATATCGTTTTTTCCAGTGTGAGAAACAAGCAAAATAGTGATGAAGCCAGAACTTTCAAAAAGAGTCTTCGTATCTTATTTTCTACATAATTTTCTTTTGATTAAATGGTAACAAATGCATGGTTTCTGTTAGTCAAGAATTGAAAATTATTGAAACAAACGTAAAAGTACATACTACATATATCTCAAAAGGATTCATACCTACATAATAGATAGTATTTTAACGATAAGGTTTTGATTGCACAATGACACACTGGCATGGTTCAGTCTCCACTATCTAGCGGCGTGGAACATTCTGTTCGGGCAGTCCGAACAATTAAAAGGAATAATGAAGCGCCGGGAGTCGTAAAGGATGAAAGGATTTTATTTTTCAAGAAATACCTTCCTTTCTTCCCGCTAAAGATGGGATTCCTGTAACTTGAAGGCGACTTTATGCATAGGAAAACGAGGCCTATCCCGAAATAATTTGTCAAACGGTTCCAGGCTCGGTTCTTAGTTTGACAGGGGAGGCGTTTAGTGGGTGGTCCAGAATTATTGCGCACTTGGGAGTTCAACATTTAGGTGGTAAACTGCCCTCACCTCCCAACCCTAAAAAAAAGATCTAGCTATAATGGTACTGAGGGTGCTTCAAAATTCAACAGCTGGATATTGTCTTCGTTTGTATGAAAAGTGGGTTCGTGGGTTTCAATCAAGTGGTTCGCTGAGCTCTCACTGTATCACTCCATTTCTTAAGCGATTCACTTTGAGTTTCCCCAAAAGTAAAGTAAAGTCAAACGATGAAGGAGGTTACTTGTCATTTGATGCAAGGAAGTTTGAAAATCGCTTAAAGCACTCCCTCGCAACTGAAAAAGAATCACGCACAGACAACTGACATATCTTTTTTGTAGTAGGGAGTATAAGACCCCAAGTGTGAGACTTCCAGGTGCTCAAGGCTTCTGATCTACCTATCTTGTCAACCTGAGAACCTAGACTGGGAAGATTTCACATATTAATTAGAGCTAGGCTTCGTTTTTCTATGTCTTAAGGCGCCATATGGTTAACATACCTTATATTGTTGGGAAAGAATGTTTTTTTTAATAATCGAAAAGCTTGATTGCGCAATACAACCAAACCGTAACCTTAAAAAGGATACTAGAAAATTATTAACTTTCAACTGGAATTATGTTTTCCCTTGAATCATTTCAATCTATATTTTTGGAAAAATAGAGTTTGGACAACATACTCAATTTTCCATTGCATTAAAGCTGAGTTCTAAAGAAATAAAGGACATTGAATTGGTTACAATACATACAATTGATAAATATTGAGAACCTTTCAATTTATCCTTTCTAATTCATTCTTACAAAAAAAAAATATGGATAAACTATGATAAAGTTCATCAAATTTTCATAATTAATCGGTCTCCATCAATCCTACACATGACCTTAACTGATAGAACCCACATTAGCGTAGGTATACACTAAAAATATCAACATCCTTACCACATTCTATACATAACTATCATGTATACATAAATTCCATAACATCCTTTGTCAATTTCACTTTATTGCTCAGGGAGACAGAGAGTGAATACCTTAGTGGGTGGGGTTTTGGCATTAAAAACGGTCTCTACAGACTTGGCGTCATAAATAGAGCGTAAGCGCTTACAGTTAACCGAGACTGTGATTAGCACGATGACCTTTCATGATTATTGAAAAGGATTTCTATCATTTTAATTGTCTTCTGACATGTCAAGCAGTTTGAATATCAAGGTTCATATCACTATAAAGGATATTAATGGATTGGATTTGTTGTTGGTTTTGGTTAATTGAAAAATGGTTGAATATTCACTGATTTGAATTTTAGTATGTTGATGAATTGAGTTTTCTTAATTTTTTGGTAAATGGTCTCAGGGTGAAGTATATTAGATGAATTGTTTTGGGAAGGATTTATGAGGAATCTTTCTGGGTAAAATTGAAAATAATTACATAAATTGATAAAGGAAAGACACGTTATAGGTTTGGTTTTGTCCTTTTTCGTTCTTTTGACAAATATTTATAAATTATATTTGAGTCAACACAGTTAAGCAGTATGGTTATGGAAAGTACTTATATGGGGACCGTAAGATGCACCACATATTGTGGGCATATTCGGGCATGAGTGTATTACCTCTTCGTTCTTATCGCAGCATCACAATAGGCCCCTAGTGTGCCTATGTGCGACTCCATCGGAGACTGCCGCTTAATCCATCCTATCCTACCTGACTGTAATAAAACGAAGGTTGCCAAATTCGAGTCAAAAATAGAGATTTTTTAGTGGTCTTCTAAACAGCAAATAATGACTAATTCAAAAATTCGACAATATTTGATAAGCAAAGAATGATAAAACCTCAGAAGTAACAATAAATAAATAGAGGATGCATTAAATGGTAGTCGTTGAAAAGAGGAATGAAGGCCCAAAGAGTCGAACATGCACTAGTAAACGCTGGTTGATGTTTTTCACTGTTTGGTATTCGTAATTGGAGGACATTGTCGACGGACTGAAAAAGCTGCTGGCCCTAAATGTGGGAAGCCAAGGCTACAACAATGAAAAACTTCAGCTGGAAAGTAAGTATAGCATGCCTAAATAAGCATTAGGGCCTAATACAGCGACAGTAAAGAGTTCCTAAATTAGACATGCATAATAGGAACCTTGTGGGGTATGCCTAACTTCAGCAATTTCGGAAATTCCACATTTTACTCTATTGCGATGAGGAAATTTTCATACCTTAATTAACAGTTTCAAGTTAGAGTAAAATGATGACCTCCTCACTTTTTCCTAAGGTTCGCATGCTTAATGCTATCCTTATAGAATATGCCTACTACAATATGACTAAGTTTGAAAATTCCAAGTTATTGCCGGATACGCAAAACGAAGGGAATGTCTAACGTAAAATTTTCTCTACTGGAATTAAGTTAGGCATACCTAAATGGGCATTAGAGTCTAATACGGAATTAGTGTGTAATGCCTAAACCGGGCATGTTTAGTTCGGACCTAATGCGGCATGTCTAAGTTAGGTATAAAAGGGAATGCATAATTTAAGCAAGCTCGGAGATTACGGATTTTGGCTTTAAACGGAAAATGGGAGGAGTGCCTAATGTAACACTTTCTAAGCCTTTTTAGAAAAGTTCAAGTATAAAAACACTAACTAGACATATAATTTGCACTAATGTTATACGTTTTTTGTGATCGGAGGACGATTTTACAAAAGATATCATTCATCGATTGTTGATATTTGCGTAGTTTTTCGACAGGGCTTGATGATTCTGGATTTTGGAATGTTTTTTCGACGTTTCTTGTCAAATCGGTGTCTTTAACAGACCGGTTTCGGCAAGGTGTCATCCTCAGTGTCGAGAACGAAAAAAGACATTGAAGATGGCACACTGCTGAAACCGGTCCATCAAAGACAAAATTATGACAAGAGACGACGTTAAATTATGCCGAAATCCAGGATATCATTCATATTACTAATAGATTTTGAATAATCTTCACAACCCAGATCAAGCTACCAAACTGTATTAACGGCAACGATACTGGTCATGATCAGCCTTATCGAACAAACATTTTGCCAATTCAGCTGAATTACGTTGGTTTGATGAAAATATAGTAAGAAGTGGGGACACCTTCCTTAAAGGAAGCTAGAGTATAATATGAATGATGGTTTCTGCTGTCGTACAACTTGTTTTGAGTGTGGCTTAGTGTACGCCGTTAATAATGTGTAAAGAAAGAGGGTAATATAGTTATACGTCTAGGTTTTTAGAGGCGTGGTAGATCTTTATGAAGTGTTTTTTCGTGACATTGCAATACAACTAGAAATGATAGGGCAACCATTTCAATTGGTTTATCTCGTTGATGATGGGGGAAAATTGAGATTGATTCCTCACGAGCAGGTAGCAATAGGCAGAGGATTGTTCACCAATATTATTCTTCAGCTACTTGGGAGTGCTTATAGATGTTCTTCTAAGGATTATAACTATTAACACCATTATGCACAATCTTCGAAGATTTTCTTTTTTTGTTCTAAAAGGCCGATTCTCATAATTTATTTTAAGCTTTCCTTTAGTATTCTGAATGGTGAAGTCGTTTGCGTGATAACTTCTCACGTAGTGGCTTTCTGGCTCAAAAATTGGTGGCAAAAATGAACCAACCAAATGTGCTTACTGTTCAAAATGAAGTCGTAACTCATATGCTCAAACGTAATACTGATTACTTCTTTTTCTAGAGTACTGTTAGGACATAAAATTAAATCTTCTAAGAAATCTTAATGACAAGGTTCAAAGCGGCGAGACTCGTGCTAATCAGCAATGGGAAGAGAAGTGCCCAGTCACCGTCTGCATACCGCCCGAATTGTATGCTAGACACGGCTGTCAAAGTGCTCAGGGGAAGACTCGCTGACACAATACATGCTGCTGGGGACCTATCGTTATCGCAGTATGACTTCAGAGCAGGTCGCTTTCTTATCGACACAATCAGGAATGGTGCGCGCAGTCTAGTGTGCAGAGGTACAGCGGTTTCACCCGACGAGTCGTCCTGCTGGTTGGTCAGAAATACTTTCAATTCCGCTAGATGGGCGAATATAATGGCAGCACTGGAAAAATTTTTTCAAATGATGCGGATCTTGAGAGACTATCTGGAGCACCGCACCCAGCCTGAAACATGAATGAAGGGAAACGAAGGATGGAAATTACACCCGGTGTAGTTCAGCGCTCCAATCTCGGCCCTGATTTTTGGAATATCTCGTATGACGGGCTACTGAGGCTTATGTTTCCGGATGAGCCACGCTTTATCGGTTATGCGGATGATGTTGCGTTTCTAGTAGCTAGACGCACAGTTGAACCTTTGTAACTTAGCTTAGGTATGCTAATGCGCCGAGTGAGGGATTGGATGACAGCTCAAGGCTTCAGCCTAGCACTGAAAACTGACAAAGAAGAGAATCCCTAGAATAAAGACTATAATGATTGGGAAAACGCTGGTCGAATCGGAACCAGTACTAAAATGCCTGATCGCCTGAGCTTTTTCGAGCAAATCAGGGCAACAGTAGATAAAGCTGGCACGTATAACGCCAACAGAGGGTGAGCTATCTCATCAAGGAGACGACGCCTGAAGAGCGCTGTGCAGTCGGTATTACTCTACGAGTCAGAACTATGGGGCGATGCTCTCAACAAGGAGTTGTACCGAAATCGGTTGGCACAGTTATAGAGAAAAGGAACGCTGTGAATCTCACGGCCATACCAAACAGTCTACGGGTTGGCAGTATTGATTATTGCAGGGGTGAAAGCCATCGGTTTCCTTGTTACAGAGCTAAAAAATATCTGTCTACGCCGAAGCGAAGGCGACAAGGAGGCGCACTATCTCAACGATTAGCAACTACCCTGGGAGATTGACACGAAGGGAAGATGGACTGCGCGCCTGATCACTGACATGAGGCCGTGGGCATGGTGAGTGATTTCTACCTGACATAGCTCTTTAATGGGCGAGGATGCTTTCGGTCTTACTTGCATAGAATTGATGTCACTGTCACCCGACTAGATTTATTGCACAAGAGCAATGGACGACACTAGCCACACATTTTTTGCCGGAAAAAAAGGTAGAGCAAACAGCGTGGCGACCTCTCCAGCGAAATTGGATGACACTCCCGGAGACGACTGTCGAAAATATATCTGTTGACAAATGGAGCCACGTGGCGAATTATGTCCTGGCAGTTCTGACAGTTAAAAAGACATACTGGAGCGTCAAGAGGCGTCAAGTATAGAGTGGTCTCTTTTCTAGCAATCCCTTCCCCTCCAGCTAGGGAAGGAATTCATCTAACTTACAGGCACCTCTAGGCATAGGAGAACGATAATGTGTCAAACGATATCAGGCTAGGTTCTCAGACTGATAGGGTAGGTGTTGGTTTAGTGGGTAGTCCAGAAGCATTGGGCGCTTGAGAGTCTCACACTCAGGTCCTAAATAGCCTTCATATTTCAACTTAAAAAAACGTTAGATCTGGAAAGTTGAGCGATTAGTATTTATATTCAGTTCGGGGTGGCTTATTTCAAGAGATTTCACTTGTTCTAGTATGTTGGAAAATTAGTATTCCGAGGGTATGATTAGTATATATTTTTTAATAAGGTTGTTTCTGAAACTTGAATTTATTAAGAGGTTTTAGCGAACTGCTGATCTGCAGCTGAAATAAATAAAAAATGAACTCTTGATAGACTGATTCCTGGGCAGGTTTACCAAGAGCGGACGATTTTTTGACTTAGAGACTAGTGCTACAGGAAATTATTCAGGTTTCACAGGATTAGTTGTAGATTATATATTGTTACTTTAACATTCTAAATTCACTAAGTACTAGAGTTATTACTAGTTACATGAATACAACTTGCAAAAATGTTAAAAATGATTAAAGCTTCCAACAAGTCAGGATAAAGTGCAGCGATCTCAAAGTCATGCAAACCGTTTTTGACTTTGTCGATTTATCGTCAGTGCATCTTACACAGTATTATTTTTTTTTCTTTTATTCTTTAGTACTGCAGCTCCTTTCAGGCTTTCACTTAGAGATCGAGTATCTCATAATCTTGACCGGATGTATTGGCTCTCGAGAAGGTGATATGGTCAGTACCACGCTTTTGCCATTAATTCGTCCACCCAGCTGCGATACGTATCATAACTGAACGGGCTTATAATCCGTTCGAAGAATCATTCGAAACAAATCTCTTTGTCATCGATGGGGTTTGAACCAGGGACCTACAGCTTAAGAAGCGAGCACTCTAACTACTAGACTACGCGGACTACATTATTATGTGCTACTTTCATTTTAAATGGATATTCCAATTTGGGAAAGCGACCTGAGAAACCTTCCCAAGTAATTAAGAAATTATAGATTCAATTTTGTTAAGCTTTCTTAATTTTTCCTCTGGATAATCGAACGTGTTTAATCATTCCTGGGAATACCACAGATCAATACTGGGCCTTGGTTCTGTGATCCGAATATGCCATAAATAGGAAAAAACATTGCATGGTTAGTTACTTGAGGCACGAACTAGTCACAGTAGTTTTCCTCAGAAATATAGCGGGTATAGGGACTAAAGAAATGGTGGCCTCTTGACAATATTGGTGTCAAAAAATGTTCAAATCTTTATAAAATGGGTCTCCCCATTTATGGAGGTATCCTTTTAAATTTTTATTTTCTACAAAGTCCATCATGTGTGGTATCAAATGAAAGGTCTTGGTGAGAGCTCTCCCAAAACGTTTTCAAAATAACGTTACCAATTAGAAGGGTACGGGAGGATTTACGGAAAATTTACTGTCCTTTGAGTGTTGGTCTAAGCTTGCTTGAAATTTTAATTTAACACGACCTGATAATGCATCAGCAATCAGAACTGCTTGCAGATAATCAAAGGCTTCTCTAGTCTTTGAAGTCAGTCACTTACGGTACTATTTTAAAGATACTTTCTACTAGGTTGGGTTTAAAAAATCTATTTCTTTTTTACGGATTTTGAAATGAAAAACCTTCAAAAGCTTCGTGTTACAATTTCATAAGGAGCCGAGTATTATAAGTGTATATTTTTCGATATAATTCGAGCACGCGAGACGGTCTATAGTACAATATTTATACCGTTACGCAACATATTTATACCGTCAAGCCAGATCAAAACAGAAAGATGAAAGGAGTCATGAAAATGAAGTATACGAGGAAGCTAAAGGAACATTATATAGGGCTACTATCGCAGATTCGGCTAAAACAAGTACGCTTTGTTAATGGTTTCTTAAGAAAAGAAAAAAACTTTGAAACCGTTTTTCTTGAAACTACTTTTTTTTCAATGCGATGAGTCCGATACCTCAAAAACTACTTGATGGATCCTTTGAAATTTTAAGCATATATTCGCGACACGCATGGATATTGTTGTTAATTCTAACATGTCAAAAAATTCAATAACAAATGTTTTTTTAACCGAAATATGCCAAAAATCGCCACGTTAAGTACATTTTTTCTTTAAACTTCCACCATTTTTTTTTTATACAAAATAATAAATTTAAGATTTAGACGATAGCCAGTAAGTTAATAAACAAAAATATTTATGATTTGTGTGTTTGAGTCGACTTTACGCTTTTCAATCATGCTTACCAGTGAGAAGGGTTTTTTTGACATCTATATGTATAAAGTCCCTGTGTCTTCATATGTTGCGGCAAGGCCCGGTGGTATTTACCGGCTAGCCCGCGCAGATGGGCTGTGGGGCGCCACACGCTTTCTGATTTGTCCCTCAAGTCCCCTAGTCGATCGAAGCGCAAGCTACCGATTAGAGTCGCCGCTCTTCTAGTCATCAAGAGGGGAGGAAAATACAAGGTACGCAAAATTCCACCGAAAATACCTCACCATAAACAATCCCCCACAACTAAGATGCCTACTGTGGATAACGCTAACCGTTTCGCAGACCGATGGCTATCGCACACTTGTGATTAAAGTAACCACTTCCACCAAATTAAAAAAAAAACACTCTTTTTATCTCTTACACTCTTCAGTATTTTTCCCATTTTCGTTTTCTTCAATAGGCTATTTACAAGAAAAACGCGGCCTCAAAATTTTGATGCAGCCCTAAGTTCTTTATAACTTTACGTAATTTTAAATATTAGATGATAGGAAATAGTAGCAAAAAAAAAAGAAAACGTAGCTTACATACATACAATCAATGTAGTGATCGCAAACTAAAAAAAGGCTGGTTCATCTGCGTCTCTGATGAATGATCTTTGTATGGTGATGCATGTGCTGCAAGTAAACATATCATTGCTATCTTGTTACGGGGAATTTGAGACGGTAGCCAACTGAACCAACACTTAAACATCAAAATCGGGAAACGTGTTCCGAAGGATGCATCCTCGAGCCAAACTGGGATAGGGAACTTTACCATGTGTTGTACATAGTTCTAATGTTAATGTTTACAATAGAGTAGATTTTAAATCTCCTTAAATTAGATTAATGCAGCTCAACTTATTTAGTTAGGCTCGACGAAGTTCCCGATATCACTCCTGTATGTGCACGGTTGCTCCAGAACAACATCATCTTTGATCAACAACTGTGGAAAGAACGAGTCAAAATGATGAGTGAGAAGCAATCATCGTAGGAACCGACAAGATGAGCAAATTCATCGCAGCAGCTACAACAAAAACATCTACCACCAGATGCACATAAATGCGTCAACATATCAAGTATCTACGATGAAAAAAAAAATGTCATAGTCTCACAATTCACAAGCCGTGAAGACGTCCTCCAAGCTCTCTTATGCGCCTGCTTTATTCCCGGATTCTCTGGTATTTTACCACCACGATTCCGCGGAGTTCGGTACATGGATGGTGCTTTCTCAGACAATCTTCCAGTTCTCGATAACAACACAGTAACCGTATCGCCATTCTGCGATGAAAGTGATATCTGCTCGCGTGATCAAAGCTCACAACTGTTTCATGTTAATTGGGCAAATACTAGCATTGAAATCTCAATACAGAATATTAATGGATTTGTTCGAATTTCATTCCCACCACGACCTGATTTCTTGTCCAAAATGTGCCAACAAGGATTCGATGATGCTTGCAATATTTGCAAAAAAATAAATTGATTAATTGCAACCGATGTATTTCTGTACAATCGACTTTTGTTGTTTCTGACGCCCATTTCCAAAGCCAAACATTTTAAGATTGCTCGAATCTTTGGTCAATTTAAGCTTCTGGCATACTCGCTCTGATAGCAAATTTACTTGGGACCCTGAATCCAAAACAGCTCTACACTTTGTATTGGTGCCATCATTTCCTTGAATGGTAACTATCATTGTACTCAGCATCATGTATTTCGCTTGTGGTTTCATTATAGCCGTAGCTAAGAACGATGCTTCGCCTTCCTGCCTAACCGAAATACCTTGTTTCGTGGTGGACGATGAGGTTTCGAATAGGCAGTTAACGCTTTTCGAGTGCTTTTGAATAAGCTTGAGTCGATTTTCGGGGGTTAAAGTCAGGAAAGTTTTGCGTTGTCAGCAATACAGTTATTGGTGGTCACTGCAGTTAAAGACTTTGCGGATGCTCAGCGTTTTTCGATGTCTGCCTTGGGTTTAGAGCCGAGCGCTTCCAGGGATTGGAATCTGTTTTCTAAGAAACTCAAGAGCCCTTTGATGGTTTGAAGTTGTCCTGGATGAGCTAATGACTGCTGGTACAGCACGTGTGTATTTTGTTCAACTCGCGTATAAGTATAAACAACAACAGAGGGTCCTATCCTGTGGTTGAGATTCCGACGTTCTCCAATCCTTTTAAACATTCACGTGTCGTATCGTGAAGTGATTTGATATTTGCAGCTGACTCAATCGTGTGAGATGATTGCCCAAGTGAATTCGACAATAGCGCATTTGCAATTAATCTCGGATTTTCGTAGCGTTCCTTGAAGATCTGCCATGCTGCAGAATAATTTTCATGGATGATGGCTAAGTGTTTTATTAAATTTTCAGCTTCCCCTGATAGGTTGGCTCGAAGGTACCACAAATTTTCACATGGTGAAATATCCTGTTTCTGAACCACTTCGGAAAACAGGTCGTAGAACTGACGCCAATTTAAATGGTTTCCGTTGAACTTCGGAATTTCTATTTTAGGTAGCTTAGTTTTCATGCCACTATCGGATCTTAAAGTTTGATCGTTTATGGGCATCGGCTGTGGTCCACTTGGTTGGAGATGGCCAGTCAGTGAAACTTTGGCAGTAAGAACTTGGTCCTGTCGACTAAAAAATCCCTAGACGTCATAACCAAGTGATTCAGGATCATCAACTGTTTCGCAGATCTGATGGTGTAAAGCTTCGAGTTGCTGCCAGTACTCGGAGACGGCTTGCTTTTGCACTTGATAGAAGGCTATTGATTGTCCAGAAGGTATTTCCGCCAACTTGCGTTGAACGTGGTCTAACTGCCCCCTGATTGTGTTGGCCTTCCTCAGCAGCTTGCATATAGGATTATCCCTGGTTGAATCAATCTCTTGAGTAATGGGTAGCTTCCTTGCTTTGATGTTTGATGATAGCGTCTGGATTTGTGTGGATGCCTTTCTGGCTTCAATGTTTGGTGAAAGCACCGGAATTCGTGCCTCAAACAACTCCTTATATTTCAAATGAAGTGATGCAATGGAAGTGTAGTAATCACTGATGAAATAGTCGTCCTGCGGTTGCACGTCAGAATGGTTCCTGATCTTCGTATCGGTAGACTCGAACTGCTCCCCTTAAGTAAAACACTGATGAATAGGATTAAATGACTAACTAATTTATTTTCATTTCAATTTTTTATATTAAAAAGAATTTTACTTACTTGGTCGCATAAATATAAGCACTAAACAAATTCCCACGTCGTCAGCAAAATGCATTTTCACATTGACTATCTGGCAGTCTAGGTGTCGCATAGACAAAAAGCAATCCGAGAAAAGATGTGCACGAGTACAAGCAATAGTAAATATTTGACTTACAATTAGTGCATTTTGCTGACGATGCGTCTGGTTGCTCGTGGGAAAACTCTCATTTAGAAAAATTCAGTATGTGAATATCAAATTACTCGCAACTATGAAATTACTCATAAGTATGTAGGATGAATTGGATTGTAGACGATGATGTTGAGGGTGGTGATGTTACATAACCAGTATACCCTATGTATACTGGTATGAACTGGGAGCTCATTTGATGTGTATTCTATATACATCATCCAGGCTCCCGGAGAGAGAACTCGCTGTAACACCACTTACCTGCTACTCTATCCATTTAAACCAGAACAACAAAGGTAAATCTTAATTTTAAGGAATGGTTTTTATTTTATTGTTCTTTTTTTCGAAACATTTATATTACAACAGAATTTATAAATTGCATTTTCAGTTACTTATTTATTAAAAACCTCTAGCTATCAGCCAGCCTGAAGAGGGAATCAACTTGCCGTAAGGCCGGTTGGGGATCGCGGCGCAAGTCAACACCTCACCCCTTACCATTTTGTTGATCACCGAACAGCACTTCTGTCTGGAACTTAAACGTTCGTCTGAAGACTGGGTAGCAGCACGCTCCCTACTGGATTTGAACACACACTCACTCGAATGCTTTGCCCAAGAACTTTAAATATTGTTCTTTCGTTAGCTTCCAACTTAACTTCTCTTTAAAGGTGCTGAGTAGCCGAACACGGACGCTCTCGTTCCATGAAAGTTTTTCCTCGCCGCTTCGTCTCGCTTACTCGGATGGTGAATATTCGAAACTGGGGTAAATTGGGCGAAAGAGTGCTTTTCGCTTAAGCTTTTAGCTGCGACAGAATGCTTTAAGCTTAAGTTTTCGGCTTTCCCACGATCTCTTGAGGTGAAATAGCGAAACTGGAGACATTGAGCAAAAGAGGGTTTACGCCGGAACTTTCCGCTTACCTCTCATCGAAGCACACTCAAAGCATATCGTGCACGATGTGAATATCATTGCGGGTTAACCTTTTTTGTTTATTTTACCGCTCGCTTATTTACTTGCGTATGTGCTTCCTTGACTAATTTTCATTGGCGAAGTGCGAGTACATAGGTAGTGTCTGCTCGCTCGCAACTACTGCAGTTATGAAGCGGAAATATATCCGAGTATGTTTTATGTGTTCGCTCGCAACAATGATGAACACACTAGAAATTTTAAGACAAGGATCGATGGAATATCTCTGAAATAGCCGACATTAAGATTCCTAAATGGAAAGATTGCATCTCATACAGTATTCGGTTTACGGTTTTTCGCGGGCTTTTATATCATTTATTTACTAACCACTAAATTAAATTGCTTTGCTTTGGACGAAAGGAGATTAATAACAAAACCAACAAAAAATTATTAAATTTTAGCCTGCAGCCTGCTGCTTGAGGGCTCGACATATAGGGGGTATGTGTATGCCGTTTTCATCATATCATGTTTAGTTTATATAGAAAAGATAATACGTTTTAAATTATAATATTCTTTCATATCCGGGATGATTTCCTTCGCTCTTTGGCCTCCCATTAGTGCTTGTTATTTTATGTAGGTGGCCCAGCACGGGCAGAACACTCTGACAAAAGGATGATGACGACAGAGCGACAGCCGGCCTCAGCATTCAAGCCGGGAGCTCAAAACATACGGCGTTTTAAATTGTCTGCGACTGCGGTGAATAAAGTGGCCGTAACAATTTCTATGGAAAGGCAAGTATCCGTTGAACTAGGACACCATTTCAATAAAGACAAGAATACCACAGTGGAACGTTTCTAATAACCCAGTCATACAAGCATTCAAGATTCAAAATTTAGCAACTTTATACCCCTTAATCGAAGCATAAAAAAGAATAGGATGTTTAAAATACTTAACTGCAACTTGTCTAGCCTTGAAATTATGAATTTATTACACAGACATACATTGCGACATAAAATTGGTTAATTGCTTACTCTAAAGCTTGCTTAAGCTGTAATAAAGTTTCAAACTCATCAACGTTTATGTATGCCTAAAAATATATTATCACATGCATAATCATTTATCCTTTCAATCCATTGTCTAAGTATCATGTCAATATAAATTTCTATTAATCCTTTATCCGTTTCAAAAACAAGTAACAACATTATTGAGTATGATATCATACAAACAACTAAACGTGGCAAACAAACAAAAACACTTCTCACCATAACCCAACTTAATTGATACACACACCATCGCGTAACTAAGTCAATTTCATGTTGTTAATATGCGTAACCAACTCTACCAGCAAACAGTGGGAGAGAGAGAGAAAGTTACGTCAATGCTTACCGACTACCTCCTTTGTCACGTCCTTCACATCACTTTCCCAGAGGTGGTTTGGATATATACTCAAGGACATAAACAATAATAGCTGATGGCCAACAACCAACCAACCAACAGAGCGCTAGCAGTTCAGAATCATCGCTAGTAGCAACTCCTTAAACAAAAATACTTCTTTAAACAAATACGTACGAGTATATATATGTACTAGGTACGTTTAAAAGGATATAATTTTCGTATAATGTTTAACGTACATGCCAAATGTCTCGTAACACTTAACTGGGTTCTCTCGATTCAAGGAATAATTAAAAGGATGGTTGGCAAAATGACAACAAAAGGATTCAGGTGATACCCAAAGTGAGGTTGGTATACATTGAAGAAGGATACACAGGGAAAATCGTTAGAAGTCATTTAATTGGGAGAACAAGTTAAAAAAGTTTCTTCGTTAGTAAATTTTCGCTAATTAAATCAAGGTAAGGTAGGCAGGATAAAAGAATGGAAGGTGTTAAACTAAAAATGGTAGGAGTGTGTTTATGGCTAATTTTCGTGTTAATGGAATGTTTTCATGTGAATCGTAAAAGTTTTAACACACACATTCTTGAATTGATTTCTAAGAAAATATGTAGAAAACTTGGAAATAAGGCTTTATATTGTATTTCAAGGACGTGAATGAAATTTTTCTACTATTTCAAGTAAAAGCTGTTTCCTCTGTCTTCGCTTGCTGCGGTAGAAATACCACAAGATATTGATGTTTTACTTGACGATCCGTTACCGGCAACGGCTCATGTTGCCGATGAATAATTTGTGCCAGTTTTTGATAGCCCTGGTACAAGATTTAAAAAAATTGAACAAGAATTTTCTGTCTCAACTCTAAAAAATAAATTTTGAAAACTGACCTAATGGTTAAGACTTCTGGTGCTTTCGTGATTCTAAAGATGGAGAGGCTCTAATAAAGCACGAAAATATTTATGTCAAACTGTAGATGAAATTTAGCATTCTCTAAAAGTTCTCAGTATCCGTTCTAGTCTTCAGCAATTTTTGAGTTAAATCATTTGAAAGGAAGGAGATCGGTAGGGAATGCAATAAAAAATTCTGTTGATACGAGTCGTCCCCACGATTGTTGCTACAATGGCGCAACTGAATTTAAATACGAGTCATGAGAGTAACTTTGACATTTTTAACATTTAGGGGATATCCATGGTTTTTTATTGCAGATGAATGACAGAAGTTAATAAATTACAGAGGCCCAAATTATCTGGCAATGAATGGATGCAAAACTAGTATCTAGGGATTCATCAAAATAAATTATATAGCAGTGGGGGTGTTTGAAAAGGTTTTTGTTGGAAAACTTAAGGCGAGGGTGATCAATGGAAAGGCCTTAAAAAATGCTGATCCACTTATGAACTGGGGAAGACATTTCATCGAAAAATGGTGGTTATTAATAATCCAAAAAATCAAATTGTCTAGTTTTTGTTTACCTGCGTAAAACCATACAATTTTATAAAGCAACAGCTATTTAAACAGAAGCCATCATCAAAAGTACGAACGGTTTTAAGCGTAGAAGAATTTAGCAGACTCATTAAGGATAGAAGCAAGTCGATTTAAGTACATTTGAGATTCTAGTCCGAGCAGCGATAGGGAACAGAAAGAACGAGTATCGGACGGACAGACCAACTCAAGTACTTTCGATCTGCTGCAGACGGATGTACAAACGTAAGAGCTTAGTGCTAAGTGCAGACGGACAAACAAACGAATGTGCTTAAACTATATATGGAAAGGTGACCGAACGTATGTAAGACATTGTATATATGGTCCGGGTAGGGTAATTATCTAGGCAGGTCTTTTGCGTGGTATACACTCATTTCTTTTCTATACAAATCCGTGATAAGGTTGCGTCCAGGTCCCGCAACATTGTATATTTGGTTCTTCAAGCAGCGCTTATCCAACTTTGCATTGTAGTGACTGCATCGCTTTGGCGGAAGTTGCGATGGAATACTTCATCCCCTTCTCTAAACTGCGCAGGTTGGGACCTCAGATTGTACTGCGCTTCATTTGTGCAACATATGTTCATTATCCTCTGCCAGATTTGTTGGTGGAGCACGCCATTTTAATTGCCCCAGTAGCTTGCCCACTTTCCCGTGGAAAATTATGTACTGCCCAAAAGCGTCAAAGTAAGAGGACACGCCCGTGAAAAATGATAGGAAGATCGCAGTGCAAAACTTATTGCGAACAACCTGCAAACCCAACCTCTGTGGGTTGGATGAACATAGAAACCGATCGCAGCTAAAAGAGTGTGATTCAGACGTGCTAGATTGAGAAAAGTATACTGGCGTCAATTGGTGTTCGACACCATACTGCTCATGCAAGCTCTGAAACTGCCGAGATCAGAATTGAACTCCGTTGTCCAAATATATGTATTCTGGCACACCAAACACATGGAATACTCGGCTCTCGAAAAATTTCACGATAGGAGGAGTCATGAATTCTGAAATGGGTTCCACCAGCGAGAACTTAGATAAACTGATCTAGAACGACGATAACTCCAACGGGTCCCATAGATGATAGAGGGTATGGGCCGAGTAAATCTATATGCAGACGTTGGAGTACGCGCTTCGAAACGCTGAGTTGGCTCACCGGAGGTTGAAGGGGCTGATTTGGAGCTTTAGTGATTTTGCAAATTTCACAGGCAGCTACATACTTCTTGACTAAGGAGAAAATTTTAGGCCAAAAGAAGTCTTTCGTAAGATGCCGAGGCGTCCGACCATAGCCGCCACCATGAGCCTTGAGAGAGAGGTCTTATGTACGGAGGATCAAAGTGTGAACCATCTACTTCAGCACCCACAGCTTAAAAGACTCTTCTTTCTATAACGAGTCACCGGCTGCATATTCATTTCGCCGATATATATAGTTATCCACCACTAACTATGTCTATTAGGTCACGATGTTCTGCGTCAACTCCTTATAGTTGTCTGAGTTGAAATATGGGCTATCTAAGTCTATTTCGATAGGACCAACGTCACTCAGTGCCAGTTTAGCTCCCTACGGCGAAAACATTCACGACAGAGTATCGGGCACGATATTTATCGTTTATTTTGTGGTTGTTGGTGGGAAATGCAAAACCCATTGGGCCAAGTGTCCGTGTAGGTCCGCTGCATTGGTCAGTTTAAAGATAACAAAGTTGGGTGATTTTAGCCGAAATATGTCACTATTTGTTTTTTTAGCTTGTTAGCCGAAATGTTGATACAACCACGGTAGTTACTGCAGTTGTAGACATGGAAAACTGGCAGAGGATTACCTGCCCCGATGTGGCTTACTGTGGCCGGCTAGCGCTCAGTCGTCTCTTAGATGGTTCCGGGGTATCCTCTGCCACCTTACTTAAAGAGACGAAACACAATTGGGATGTTTTTAACAAATCATGGCCGTTCTATTTAATAAAAGAAAATAATTCCAATAAGGCCCAGAATTTCTTAGCCGAAATAAAATAAGAAAAAAAAATGAAGCAGAACACTCAAAAATAATCATGCAAATAGTAAATATGATTTTAATAAAAGGAAAAACAAACTAAACTACTACTCCTGATAACGCAGAATGGGAGAGAATTAAAAAAAAAAGAATTATTTACTTCCTCCTTTGTATGGTGATCTATGAGCGCTTGGCGACAGACAAAATGGGGTAGGGTGACTGAAGATTAATTTTAATTTAGGATTAAATGTTAAAAAATTTAAAAGAGGGAAAAACGGAACCACCACTCTGGTCAACAAGGCTAACACCAGCCAGCTCGTTTCGCAGCACGGACATTCACATTTAATTTTTCCGTTTACTAATATTCACATCTGCTCTACTTAATAAAAAATTTTAGGTCTGGTACTGTTTGGCAAGGAGCTACAAGCTTTGATTTCTGCCAATTCGTCTGTCATCGTCTGACATTGTACTGTTAAGATTTCTGCGGTCCTGATGGTCCCTTATTTACGTGCAAAGAAGCCAAAGAAGGGGCAAACATAGCAGCGGGACCTGCAACCTCAAAATTATTGAGCTTTCGGACAAACCTCGGGGACTCCTGCTGTTGTCTGCCCACAGATGATGAGTTTGCAACAATGACATTTACCCAAATGTCAAATAACTTGACACAGCTGTATAGGTATTCTAAATGTCCCACACTAGTCACGAGTCTTGTTCAAATAAAGCAGTGTAACGACATGAAGGGAGTGGTCGTTTAATTAGTATTGATATTCACGATTGCAGTTCAAAGATCATTTTTAGGTCTTCGTAAAAAATTTTTTTACAATGACACTAGTTCCACGACCTGTCTGCGTCTGTCCGTCCGTTTGTTCGTCTGCCCGTGCGTCACAGCTAGTTTCCTCAGAAACTATAGAAGCTAGAATACTCAAACTTTGCGAAAAGGTCAAAAGCGATGGTCTGTCAAAAGTTAAGGTCTTATCAAAAATTTAAAAAATTTTTAAAGGGGGTCCCCCCTTATAACGAATTAGCCCTTAAAATTTTTTTTTTATCAAATGAAAGGTCTTCTTTAGAGCTTTTAGAATCTGAAATAAAAAAATCATTTTAGGAATTAGAGGGTCCAGGGGAAGGCAAAATGTACCAAAAATTGATGTACCCCCCCCCCTCCCACGTTTTACGTTCCAAGGCGGCCTTGATAATCGTTTCCATCCAATGACTCAACCAGGCTCCGAGACCATTTCGGGGTCCGGCGATAGGTCTTCAAGAGGATACGAGAACAAGAGGGAAGAATTGGATGCCACACATCGAAATCCCGCGTTTCTCCAGCAACTGCACGGAATGGGTGTCTTTTTGGGATTTATTCTGTAGTCTAATCCACGACAAAGCAGTCCTTCCGAAACCCCAAAAAATGCAGCATCTCATGTGTAGTTTGGTTAAGCAGCCTTATAATTTGCTCTATAGGTTTCCCATTTCTGATGGTGGCTACGATCAAGCATGGAAGCTGCTCCAAGACCGATATAATAATAAAAGCATGTTGTTTTCGGCACAGTTCCGAAAACATATTTCACTAATGCTAATGAAAAGGCTTCGTCTAAATGAAAAGACCTTGTCCATGAAGCAATAAATAGGGTACAAGCGATCTCGCTTCGGAAATTCCAGATATGTGGGAAGCTTTGGTGGTCTCCTTGATTTCACAGAATTTACCCGCTGTAACGCGTCAACTGTGGGAGCAGTAGAGATTTTGACGAATGAGGACATAAAAAATTTCCTAGTAGATCGATTCGGAATCTTGGAAGCATCCGGTTGCGATGACGTAAAATCACTCAGAAAAAGCACTTCTCCAGGAAAAAGTCAACAACTGCATCACGTGCAAGCCGTTTCATCACTGCTCATATCAACCAAGAGGAAAGTTATAGCCTCTATGAATTCTGTGGTATCCGGGAAAGGACTACTTACGTTTCAGAAAACCCGTTTTAAGCAACACTCGTCCGTCACAAGAAGTCCCTTCTGAAAATTGCCCGACTCTACGACCCGCTGGGATTATTAACACCCAACATTGTTCTCGCGAAAGTACTTTTACAAACTTTGTGAGAACGGGGGAGAGAGTTGGAATGCAGTAGCTCCCCTTGACATTCAAGAACACAGGCTCCAACTATATGTCAAAGGCAACTGATCTACTTCGCAAAAATTAGAATACCCATATGGGTACCAGTAACGGATGAGTCGACAGTCGAACTCTACGGATTTTGTGACGCTTCCCAGACGGCATATGCGGCTACAGTCTACGCTGTTAGTCGTTCTCAAAAGGAATGTTGCTCACGGCTTCTAGTAGCCAGGTCCAAGGTTGCTCCGATACGTCCGGAAACGATTCCACGACTGGAATTGTATGGTACAGTGATACTCGCAAAACTAATTCAAAAGATCAAAACAGAAAATGCATGTGCTCACATAGACACTCGGTTGGGGAACGATTCACAAATTGTTTTAGCTTGACTACAAGGACACCCGTCACGTTGTTCTGTATTGTGGCTAATCGAATCACTCAGATCTATGACCTTGTTGGCTATACTGTAGGGCAACATGCCCCCTCGAATAACAACCCAGCGGATTTGGCCAAGCGAGGTCTGCTACCACCCAATCTAGTAAACCACCTTGGCTTCTAACTGTGGAATGGCCAAAGAAAGAATACAGACTTATCACCAATCTAGAAGTTCAAAAAAATGCCTTCATTAGCAATCATCGTCGCATAGTCGAATTACTGTTGGACCGAATACATCAGATCACCTTTCACGGCGAAAGGGCAGCTAATGCTGCCCACCTTGGGTCAACGTTACTGGATTCTCGACGGTAGAAATGTGGCAAAACACTTCATCCATAAATGCGTCACCTGTTTTCGAACCAAGACCAATGCAAGCGCCTAGCTCATGGGGGAACTACCCGCGAACATACGATTCCATGAAAACCGTATATTTAAAAATTATTCTACAACTCTGCCATCCCCTTCAAAGTATATGGGCAGCTATACAACGATTCCAGCGCGTTTTCCTTGCTCGCAACATTTCTGGAACGCTTCGATTAGGATGTCCGCGAGTACCCTCGTCACGTAATCGACTCAAAATTCAGGGTCGTATTGGAAAAACTAGCTCTCATCGCCTGTAATAACTCGATCAAGCAGCGTGGGATCGCCTTCTACTGGTTAAAAGTCTTGTGCGACTGTCATTCGATGCTGCTTTTGCTCCTCCGAAAGGTTCTTTGGAACCACCTTCGCGCACAACGTTTTCATCCCAAAATAGTCGGTTAAAATTTGTCTGACTGTTTCACGGTTCATACCCAGTTCCGAGGCCAACATTCGAACTGTTAAACGCCGATCTTCACGGGTTAGGGCGCGCACACGCTGCGCATTCGCGTCAGTCCGCACCTCGACCGGTCTCCCGCTCCGCGGCTCATCTGCCACGCTTTCACGCCCCATCCAAACACGTGCACATGACTAAGAGCACTATCACCATGCACTTTTACAATTTTAGCGTACGTTCCCGAAGCTGTTTCGCCCAATCTGGCGAACTAAACAAGCTAGAGCGATGGTAAATATATCGATGGAGAGGGGAAGGATGCCGGGGAAAACGAAGGGAATTTTAAGGTCGCAGATTTACCACAAGCACAAAATCAGTCTCATTACTTAATTGTCACACCTCGTATGTATAACAGCCCGAGCAAGGCCCAAAGGCTCTTCAAGGTAACAAAAAATAGGTTAAATTTATTTGAGGCTACCGGTAACTAAAATTAAAATTATTTACCTGTGCGAATAGCTCAAATGATGTATAATATAGTACAACTCACCTGTAACGAAAATAAAAAGGGTTAAACATTTTTCAAAATTTGAATATAAGTGAAAAAGTGTCAATGTCAGTTTGTTATGTCCATACATTTATTGACTAAAACTGAATGAACGATCATTTTACATATTTTGGATACACTTGATTTTGTAGTTATTTTAGGCTAGAAACCAGAACGACCAAATATTAAGAGAAAGGTCATAATATGCCGTCCAATACAAGAAAAAACGAATACTACCATTATCATACAATGTAAAAACTATTTTAAAAAAATTGAACAACTCAGAGAATAATTAAATGATCTTTTTGCAGGGTCTTAAAAAATTTTTTAATTGTAACACTTTGATTTAACGAAAGAACATAGAAATAAATTATCCTTTAGAACGTAATTGAAAATTTTTGGTACGAGTATTTTTCAAAGTAGTCAATTATTTTGTTTATGTGAGTTCCGCAGGCCAATTCTGTCTTTTCATGAAAAGCCGTCGGGTCTTGGTTTTTTGAGTGAGCAGACGCGATTCGACTCTATTGAAAATCTTCAGTGTCTAGTTTAGACACTAAAGATAACTCAAAGGAGCTGAAACGTGCCTGCTCAAGAGAAAAAACATTTTTTCAAACGATCAAAATTTTTTCAATTTTTGATCCTCAAGACATCTAACAACCCAGTTGTCAGTCTTGCGGGATAATGATTCTACGAGTATTACTCGGCGATGTTCACCGGAGTCTCCAAAAATATAAAAGGTGGCAGCATAGTATTAACTTCCGGGTAGCAATTTGAGGCTGGCTAATGCTCAGTCGCTGAGGTTTCTTGAGATCCTGCCACCTTTAAACTGTCTACAACTGCGGTGAATACTCAGGCTTGAAAAATTATGCCCTAAACTTTGGCTTTACTTTTTTGATGATTTAATTTTCAGTTTGATTAGCGTAAATATTTGGAGTGCCTGCCTTTATCATTGGTCTGAGCGTTTGTTGTCCAGTTATGATTTATGTCACGGTTTTTGCTTCAGCCGTAGAGGCACCCACCGTGCTTGATTTTCATCGATGACATCCCACTTGCTGTACCAATTTGGATGATGGTTAGCCACTGAGTTTTACGTAGTTACCTGCATCTGCCTGTACAAGACTTCAATATAACTATAGGAATCAGCCATCGCTCTCAGCCCTTCTGTCACCTTCATAATTATAGCGATAAAGCAGAGCATAATCGCTACTCGGATGACAAATGAAACCCGTGGTAAAATAAGGGCATTCCGAAATGAGCAGCGGAAGAGCTTTCTGTAGAGTCTCGAGCCTGGGTGTGGTAGTTTCTGGAGAACGTCCAAATACTTTCGCCTATTCATGGTCCAAATGGGATGCAATTCCACGTTGCGGGTAAGGGCGAAGCATTTGCAGATTCTCTGGAAATGCAATTTCGTGGAAACTCTTCAGACGAGGAGGACCTTGAAACTGAACTTAGAATTGAGTCTTCTGATCCTTCTGCTCTGTGCTCCCTGAGCACTGAACCCACATAAAACTATCCCCCCGTCCACAGTTCTCTGCTTGATAATCAACCCAGATAACGGCAGTACTAGCTTTCAGGATACCATGATGCTGAACTTTTATCATGGTGTTGCTCACTCAGCAAAATTAAATCGGCATTCATGTCCCCCGCAAAGTGGGCGATTGAACTGCGGTGTAGATTTAGTTGCAGGATGCGGGTCATCGAAGTTCTGATTTTGCCTTGGCCAGGGCTTCCTCGAAAATCCGGCATTTTTCTGATCCTAAGACGTGTCCAAAATCAGGTCTTGGATCAGCATCTTTGCAAAGAACGCAGTGTGCCTCCTCCGTACACTCTTTGTTTTTGTGTCCCATTTCACCGCATTTGGAGCATAGGGAACTCCTATCGGGCCCTTTACATACTTTTGCGGTGTGACCATAGCCAAGGCATTTGAAACATTGAAGAGGCGCTGCTCTTCGCCGTATCATACAGACAACCCACCCTATTCTTATTTTGCCTTTCTTCCTTTTCAGTTAAGTCAATTATGGCCATCCGTTGTCCCCTTTGGTTTTCTGGTGTCAGCCTTGCTTTGACCCTTCCCACGCTAGGGAACTCCCTTTTGATGGCCTCTTGTACCTCGGCCAGATCCGTGACGCAATCAATACCTCTTATTACGATCTCGGCCGCGTTGGTCGTACTGCTTTAATGGCTGTGCTGGTGTCTTCGGGCCTTAGGTTTCCCCTGATATCCCGCAGCACCTCCGCGTAGGATCGACGGTCTTTGGGTTTTATGAGCAGTGCCTGCTGCCAGGGTCTTCGTCGGGGCTTCTTTCCCTCCTGTTTTGCATTAGGTCTTGTTTCTTGTTGGGATTCCATGCGAACTTTGTTTTCTGGCACTTTTTGAAGGAGTTTCTTAGCGGCTTTCTCCGTTCCTTGTGTCAGCACTATCTTGAATCCCTGATCTGGCGTTCCACGCCAATCAAGTGCCTTTTCCTTCCGTCTTTTATCCCGATCTCCTTCGATTGGGCTAGACTCCATTCTTTTACAGATTTTAGATTGTGGAGCTATCCGCATGTGCCCTTTAGATTTAGCCCCAGCGCTTCTTTAGCCTTTTGCTCTTCTTCGGCCTTTAATCAGCTCCTTCGATAATGCCCTATGCGGACTAGGAGCTCCTCTAGTTCAAGGAGCCCAATCTTTACTGCTTTGTCGATTTTTTGCGAGTCGCATGCAGATTGTATTTTTTTCAGAACATCTCCCACTTTTTGGAGTAGCCTTCCTTCATGTCGCTGTGCGGCAATTGTACTTTGCGACCATCGTTCCTGGGAGAGGTTATAGGCTTCCGTTTTTAAATACACTACTTCTGCCATATTCCCGACGTTGGCGATAAATCAGACAACGTCACTTTATATGTTTGGTCGATCCTATCCTTTCCTGCCGTAATCTCTTCGTGGACTCCAGGATGGTTCGTTGTTATATCGGGACCCATGTTTTAGTCACTTTCGTAGCGATTGCAGCAGTGACCATCGAATTCTCGATGTTTTTATATTTTCTTCGACCCCTCGAACATCTGACGCGTCCTGTAGAGTTTCCCGCTTTTCCTTTATTGGACGCTCTAGTGTTCGCATCATTTGTTTGCTGCGCCCAAACGTCGCAGGAATCTGAGTCTGGACAAGACTGTCTGTTAATCTCCGTTTTTCGCTCGTTTTCCCTGTCATTGTATTAATAGTCGTTTTTGTCGTATTTGGCACCGCTCCCGATGTGCTGTTAACATTTTGGCTGCAGCTGCTGGTTGCGTCATCATTGTTATTTTTATTTTCTTTTTTTTGGGTTTCTTTGATTATTTTTTATGGTTTTTGTTGCTCCAGTTTGATTGGGTTCTCCCTCGGAGCCGCTATCTCCATTCGTTTGTGCAATCGCCTTTTTGGTACCATGGTTATCCTTGCAAAGCAGGGAGGCCATGCGAGGGTTGGCACAAGCCCTTATGGGGACAAGTGCTTAGAGCCAAACCAGCGCTAATCGGGAGTCCTTCTCAAACGAACCTATACCACCAACCCAATGGTGCGAACTTCGAACGTACTCCAAGGCCTGCCAAGGTTTTACCGGCACAGAGACGGTATGATAGTTGAATTGGAGCCGTTCACACTTGAATGTCACCTCGGCACTACCGTGCAAAGCAACTAGGTCCAAACCATCATATCCGCCAGCCCAAAGCATCAATTCCAGTTCGTTGTCCAAAGTGTAGTCCAGATCCAGTCAGGGTCATTACCTAAGGAGGGCACTTCACGGTGCCCCCCCATATCCTCGGGTACGTGGGGGCAGAACTCCCCAAAGAATGCTAGCCTCCAAGAGTACTCTTGTCGACCAGCATTCCCCCTGCGGGGATTTCCTCGGGTACGTGGAGGCGCAACTCCCCAAAGAACGCTAGCCTCCAAGAGGTACTTTCATTACCAACATCGGCTTTCTTTCTCTCGACTTCCGAAATGAAGTGGGTAAGGCGTTCGCGAGTCTCCAGTAACTTGTTAGACATCTCCGGCAGTTGATCCAGGTTCGCCGTTGACGGGGTTAAAATGTTTTGCACCCACGACGGGGCCCGTTTTATCCTTAATGATTTCAGAAAGTCGTTTGAGATGTTTCTACCAGTGGTGATTCTCATTGATTGAAGGAGTTGAGATGGCTTACGGTCTGCAAGCTCAAAGCCCGTCAATGATTCTTGGAAATTTTCACGCTCGGACACTGTGTAGAAGTAGATAATGCGGGTTTTGAGTGTCTTGTACTTGTTTGCTTGTTGTGGGTCCTCTTTAATATTCGAAATTTGCGTGAGGACATCATGTTCTAATTCGCTGACGACACGGTTCAATGTTTGTGCATCAGCCCTTACTTTCGCAGTTCTGAATTGGGCCTCTACTGGTGCAAACTAAAAAGCTGGCCGCTGCTTCCCAAAGGGCGGTAATTTGATCAAAATAATACTCCGTTATGAGTCGAGGTGGACGCTCGCGGCGATGAATCGGCTGGAGAAGCGCCGGTAATGCTGCTATTTGGGGTTAGGCCACAAGTTGTGGGTATTATGCTCTATAACAAAGTATTGACACTAATATCTTTGCTGGGTTCTCGTGGTTGACGGTCGTAGCTCTCGTAGAAGAGTGGATTTATCTCACTCGTGGCAAAAATCATTGTCTGCTTCGATACTAGATTTCATCTGACGATGTCTGGCAGGAGAATATGTTCGATAATGCGCCTGGTTACTACAGACAGGCAGCGCACAATTGGTATAAAACAAAGGAAATGGCTCGACAAAAGACAATTTGTTACCTATGATAATACTTGACACGTTCGTTAAAACGCAGCACTTTCAGCACAATTGCGAGCAATACTGCAAGCCGACTTACCTAAAAGCCGAATTCCAAGGAATACGTTGCTCGCAAAGAGTGTCATTTTTCATTTAAGCTCCGATTTCTGCACATACGATATCAAATGAAAGCTAGTGGTGAGTAGGATTTAAAAAAGTAGTACATTCCTGTAGCTTCGCAATACCTGTAATTGCACATTTTTTGTGGTCAGGATGCTTTTGATCCCGAAATAGAATACTTACAAAATCAACGCAAATGTGAGTCAGAAGTGCCTGAATATCAAATTGCGCTGTAATTGTACCTACTTAGAAACATAAAAAATTTGTAAAAACCAAGCCACAGCGATATTTGGAAGCTCCCCCATAAACAGCCAAGAGTGCGTTACACGCGAAAATGCCATTTTTCATATGTGCTCCAGTTTCAATAAGTAGGGTATTAAATTAAGGCTCCTGATAAGTAGAATTAAAAAATGTACATTCAGACAGTTTACGAAGCTTGCAACTGAACTGGATGGGATGCCTTTGACCCCAACATAGAACGCCCATAAAATCAAAGCAAATGGGATTGGAAAATATGAATTAGGAAAAGATGCGTAGTAAAAAGTACGCAACCAAGTATGCTGAGGTTCGCCGACTATGTACTAATGAGCGAACCCTCTTTAATATAACATTTTCTACATTCACTGGAATGAACGGTTAAACAGAATTTCTCTACATGATGTAAATCTGGAACATATCCAACCGTATTACTATCGACGGAAACAGATTCACGTTGAATGGAAGAAATTTTTGGACCTTCAGGAAACAATTTGGATAATTGCTTGGACGCAAAATACGAGGTGTGACAATTAAGTAATGAGACTGATTTTATTGCCGTGCTTGTGGTAAACCTGCGACCTTGAAATTCTCTCGCTCTAGCTTGTTTAGTTCGCCTGCTGTCTCGTGTTGAGTAGACGTGTGTTAGTGGTGCTCGTCACGAAAATGGAGAAACGAAATCAAGAGCAACGCATCCCGATAAAATTTAGCGCCAGATTGGGCGAAACTGCTTCGAAAACGTGAGCTATGATTGCATAGCGATAGTGCTCTTAGTCTTGCCCAGATGTTTCGATGGCATAAAGAGTTTAAGGAGGGGCGTGGAAGATGAGACGCGGTGCGGGAGACCAGTCGAGGTGCGGACTGACGCGAATGCGCAGCGTGTGTGCGCCCTAATCCGTGAAGATCGGCGTTTAACAGTTCGAATGTTGGCCTCGAAACTGGGTATGAACCGTGAAACAGTCAGACAAATTTTAACCGACGATTTTGGGATGAAAAAGTTGTGCGCGAAGATGGTTCATAAGAACCACACCACACCGCCCTCAGCGTGTCCCAGTATTTGGCCTTTAATGGGATCGCCGTGTTGCAATAGCCGCCTCATTCGCCCGATATGTCACCCTGTGACTTTTTTTTTGTTCCCTAGTACAAAATTGATGGTCAAAGGAACCCATTTTGAGTTGATTACGGACATCCAGGCGGCCGTGACGAGGGTACTCGCCGACATCCCAGTCAAAGCGTTCCAGAAATGTTACGAAGCATGCATAACGCGCTGGAATCGTTGTATAGCTGCCCAAGGGGACTACTTTGAAGGGGATGGCAGAGTTGTAGAATAATTTTTAAATATACGGCTTTCATGGAATCAGTCTCATTACTAAATTGTCACATCTCGTAGTTCAAGAATATTGCAGAAATAGGTGCGAAGAAATGGAGGGCAGGATTTGCCCATAACCTTATTTTTTTTCTTGCTTTACGATCCCATCATGCATAAAAAGGACTAAAGCATTCCTTCATTGATAACTGTATGCAAATGTAAGCAGTTACAATTTTTGTAAAAATTTCAACTTACTACTGTTAGGGAAATTACAATTCGTTTCCTATTATCCTTGCTCTTTGAAGCTAGCATCTAAGCTAATATAAAATTAATGTGTTGATTCAAATACATTTTTCCATTTTTTCCCAACATCATATAGACAGGCTACAAATTTGTTTCACATTTAGCTTCCTACAACAAAGTCCTACGTAACAACCATGTCTACATTGAAGAAATGAATAAATGTAATTATAAACAATATCCAACGTTTCCTTCTTCCTGTCCTTTTCCGGCAACATAATCAAATTGACTGTACAGCAAGAAAAAAAAAACAATGCATGCAAAAAAACAAAAGGTCAAAATCTTTTTATTTCCTTTAGAATAATTTTAATTTACATTTGATTCAATTTCAAGGAATGTTATTTTGATCTAGGTTTTATTTAATGCACATTAACTAATATTAATTGAATTTTTATCGTACCCTATTGCTTTAAGGAAAAAGGAATATTTTCATTGGATATAACTAGAGGCAGCTAATTGTAGTGAAATTGATATTAATGAATAAATTACAAATTGAAATTTCTGCGGCAAAAAGTTAATTAAGGCCCACCACATTCCTGTTAGTTTAATCTAAATTAAAAAAATATGCTTAATCCTATAAATTAACAAAACTACCTTTTATCATGAATTTGAATGCCCTTGAGCAAGAAATTATGAAATTAAAACAATATTACGACCTCATTGTCTCTCGCTAAAAATAACTCGAAATACTCCTCCCTCCGTCCATCCCACAACAATGAAATCCATCCATCCCAACTAGATAGAACTGCTGTAATAAATTTCACCCTTGCTTTGTTGCGTGAATAAATTGTTAAAAGCGTATTCAAAGTAGAGGTTTTAATTTATTACATAGTGTAGTTGTTGGTCGCCATTGTATGTAAATGGGGATTTTTTTATTATTAAAATTTCACATAGAAAGCAGCCAGAGATCATTTTCAATATTTTACACATATAAGAGTATACTCTGCACGCAATGTTGATGAAGTATGCCAGGATGTATGGCAGACAACCCACTTATGTTGGATGGTAAGGATGGAAATGAGGACGCAAATTTAGTCTAGCACTAATTTCAATAAAAAGCCAACTGACCACGAACGAAATCTGTTCTTAAATGTTTTATTTCGTCTATGTGGCACAGAGGTGCGGATATATGATATTTATTCATTTGTTTTTAAACCCGACCATTTAATTAGTATGTAAGTGCCAACGAAAGTGGAAAAGATGATAAAACCTTGAACTAGATTTTTGTAGATTTATAGCTAGGGGGTTGGGCAAAATAAATAATTAGAAAAAGAGATTTTAGTGGGTTTGTTGTGATGTTTTTCAAGTTTTTACAGCTTAATATCTTTAGATTTAATCAAAACTATAGATTTTTCACGAATGATTTCAAAATTTTAAAATACGCTGCATGAACAATAATTAAAAGAATAGAATTGAAAAGCCGGTTATAAACACAACAAAATTTACATATGTTTTATTTTTTCCTAAGTGTCCAACAAATTCTTCTATACAACTTGAATTTAGTTCTATCTGTAGTCGTTTACTAGCATTTGTTTACAGAATTGTGTCAAATAGAACGAGTCGAGCCTGATCCGTGAGACTGGAAACTTGTTGTGGAATCTTTTGTGGAAAAGTTAATTAAACACATGTAAACAAGACGACCTACTTGCCTATGTGACGAATCAGCTCTTCTCGCTTCTCATGAATTAACATACATGAGAGAACCTAGGCAAACGCCACTACTGGTTCGCAGTCAAAATTATCATCAGCATCATCATCAACTGCATCATCGACATCACCATCATCATCAACAACTACGACATCATTATTCATCATCAACAACAACGACATCATCATTCATCATCTTCATCGCCGTAACCGCCTACCTCGTCGTAAACAAAAGGGAGTAATAAATTCTGTCATTTCCAAAGAGTAAAATATAAATACAGAGTAAAAGCTAAAGACCATAATTTTTGCTTCCAAAGTGGTGACCCCAACTTGCAACAATAATGGTAGTCGGACGAAATAACGAGGATGGCGAGCACCGTCTCCCTCAGGAGGCGCCACCAGCCGGCTCAGGAAGTAAACGTCATCAGCTAGTGCACTCCTCACCGCGTTTTTTCGGACCAAGTCGCTGTTGAGCTAGCTGCCTTGCATCTGGCGATTATGCAGTTAACAAACTTGACTCGAGAGCCGCTTCAGCAACCACATGCCTGCACCAACAAACTGCGGGAGCGGTCCTCGTCAAGTAACGCAAGCCAACGACGAGGCTGCTCCGCCACTCCTGGACCAGACAGTCGCACAGGTCACTGCTGGTATCACGCCAAGCACGGGGCCCTAATGATGCGATGTAAGCAGCCTTGTTCCTTCCCAGTTTTAGACCACACTACTGGGCACTCGAAAAACTAGGTCGGCGGTGTCCGCTGACTACAGCGCTGGCAACACCTTGGAAGGACACCTTTATATCTCCGACTACACCACAAACCCAGGTTTTTGGTAGACTCCGGCTCCGCCCTCTCCATCATCACGAGGCATTCTATCGCCAGGCCTCTTCGTAAGCAGAGCCTTGTACTACAGGCAGCCAATGGCACGCGCATCACAACCTTTGGATCTCAGCAGCTCATCCTAGATTTCGGGCTACGCCGGCCACTCCACTAGTCGTTCGTGATAGCAGATGTCCAGACAGCCATTCAAGGAGCCGATGCATTAAAGCATCATGGTCTACTCATCTATCTGGGCAACCAGCGCATCATGGACGATCTCACTAACCTCTCCACAGGCTGCGTCCTAGGTTCAGCGCCAACTATACACAGTATTAGCGCCGTCACTAAAGTGAAGAACACCATTGGAGACCGGTACAAAGGGATAATCGCCAGATATGCAGATGCACCCGCACAACCCGGGAAATTAGCATCGGTCGCTGACCTACCCGTCCACCACCAGATAGTGACCAATGGCCCACAGGTTTTCACGACACCACGTCGCCTAGCGGGAGAACGCCTCATCGCAGCCAAAGCCGAGTTCGCTTTCTTGCTTGAACGAGGCATAATTCGAGCCAATCCTCTGCACATGGTGCCCAAGGACAGTGGCCATTGGCGAGCTACTGGGGATTACCGTCAGCTCAACACCCAAACTCGACTGGACCGTTACATACTGCCCATCATCGAGGATTTGATTCAGGAGGCCACTGGCAATGTTTTTTCAGCAGTCGACCTCCAGTGTGCTTTCTATCAAATTCCAGTTGCTTCTGAAGACGTATGTAAGAAGGCACTCACTACGCTCTTTGGACTGTATGAATTCCTGGGGATGCCTTTGGGTATACGCAACGCAGCCAAAACGATGCAGCAGACTCTAAACCATCTCCTGAGGAAGTTGGACTTCGTCCGGGTCTATCAGGACGATATTCTAGTTTTCTTGGCCAGCCACAACCAACACCAGCGCCACCTCGAGCAACTTCTCTCTATATATGCTCTGACGCAACACTCGGACAAAGCCTCACCCCGCCAAAGCAGATAACAGGACTTCATTGCCCAATTCGATTTGCGAGTGGAATACACACCAGGGGATGACAACATCGTCGCTGATGCACTTTCACGTGTAGCAACGGTCACGACACCCGTCACAATCACAATTCAAGTCATCAGTGAAGCACAGAACACAGTTGACCAGTTGCCCAGTTACCCCACTTCCTGGCGAGTCCCCGTCTCAAACTAAATCAGCTGGTTTAACGGCACCATTAGGCCTTACATGCCAGTTGCGCTCCGCCGTCATGCTTTCGACATCGTCCAGCAACTGTCGCATTCGACTGGACGTGCCACCTCGAAGCGCATAGCGCTTGAATACTTCTGGCCGAGTCTGCGAAAAGACGTATCCCGGTGGGCCAAGCAATGCGTACCTTGTCAACTGTCGAAGGTCCACCGCCACAACCGCACCGAGTTAGGAAATTTTAAGAAGCCGGATGCGCGCTTCGACCACATCCATGTCGACTTGATCCAGCTGCCACTGTAAGAAGGCTACGAGAACTGCCTCACTATTATCGACCGCTACACACGGTGGCCTCAAGCAGTACCAGTGCGTGACATCAGAGTCAGCACCATCGCCAGGGCACTATTCAACCACTGGACATCAATACTTGGCCCGCCACTGGAGATCACATCAAACCACGGACGCCAGTTTCAAGCCGACCTCCTGTACCAGCTCGGCCGCCTCTTGGGCACCAACCACGTCCACGCCACTCCATACCACCCTCAAGCCAGTGGCATGGTCGAACGGATGCACCGCACACTCAAAGCAGCGTTAAAACGCGTTCCGCAGACATCATGGTTACAGGCAGTTCCACAGATCTTGATGGGTCCACGAACCATATTCAAGGAGGACCTGAAAGCCTCTCCTACAGAAATGGTTTTCGGCACATCACTTCGGATCCCGGGCGAATTCATCACGCTTGAAAACACACCAGCTGGCGGGCCACAAGACTTTGCCACCGACTTACGCCGCCTCTTCAAATCGATTCCTCCTGTCCGGTCAGCCCGACACTCGGTTCACCAACCATTCGGTTTTAAAGACTTAGCCAGCTGTGAGTACGTGTTTCGCCGCATCGATGCTGTAAAGAAGCCGCTCGATCAGCTATACTCAGAACCTCATCGAATCGTCAGAAGGATCTACGTCATAGACGTAAACGGCGTCACAAAAACCCTCTCCACCAAACAACTCAAACCAGCCTACCTGGAGCAATCGGATGCATATCCTCAACACCTCCACAGGCGCCTACAACCCCACCTCTGCTGCCCTCGGAAACGGCTCAACCAGCGCAGATTTTGCCGGAACAACCACTCCAGCCATCCAAGAAATAGTGAAATTTGCGTGAGCCGCTCTTCTCGCTTCTCAGGAATGAACATACATGAGAGAACCTAGACAAAAACCACTACTGATTCGTAGTAGACATTATCATCAACATCATAAGCTAGCAGCGTACAGATCAATGGTGCAGAGGCTTCACTCCATCCTAAGACTCCTACTAACTACTCTAACGAACTAAACAACATTTGCAGAATAACTAATAATAACGGAACAATGCAACATTGACAAACTTGTCACACAGTACAAACAAAAACAGGAACGCCAACCTACTGAAACTCATAAGAACGACCAACAGTGGATTTCGTTAACATACTTAGGCAAAGAGACATACAAACTATCAAACTTCGTTAGGAAGTACAAACTGCATTCAAAACGAACAACAACATTGTAAACAAACTGAATAACACATCAATATACGAAAACAGTGGCATATCCAAACTGACATGCAAGGACTTCAACATGGTATATATAGGGAGGACAACACGAAAACTAGCGACAAGATACAAATAACACTTATGATCTTTCTTACACAACAAGGCAGACTCCAATTATGCGACGCACGTACAAAACCACCTAAATGAGCCTGTAGCTATGACAAACTCTATGAAATTGCTATACAAACAAAGCAAAGGACCGAGACTTGGCATCCTAGAAAGCTTGAAATATACTCGTATAAACATAGAAAAACAGACAGTTACAAATTCCGACGCAATTTTCCCAGTTCTAGACCACACTCTTAGAGAAAAGCGGAAACGAGATGACATCCAACAAGCCTAATTTAGTAATTCACGTAATTTACTACCTGACCTAATTACCCATCCGCTCAACCAATCCTACGACTATATAAAGTAGTTCCTTTCAACGCATCCTTTAGACACTGAAGATGACTCAAAGTAGGCGAAGCGCGTCTGCTTACACAACAAAGCAAGGTCCGACGGGTTTTAAAGAAAATTGGCCTGCGGATACCAAATAAACAAAATTATTGACTAAACACATGTAAGTAAAAATAAACAGTTAAAGCCAATCTTTGGCAAGCTAGTTAGTGACATTATAGTATAGTTAGTGACATTTATTAGCAAAGACCACACCTAGGCTTGGACTTAGCGATATAGCCCTAGGATATATTGAGGTTAGAGTCACATATGCAGAAAGAACACTCGACCAAATCAAGCATAAGGACAGAGGTTCTTCCAGCTGTTAGAATGGCATAAGTGAAGATAAATAAAACGCTGACAACTTCTTAATTATATTCTTTATTCACCCCGACTCTATTCACCGTCAGGGATCGACTGACTGCATCTCGGCAATCATGACGTCATTACCTCTTGTCCGGCATTGCCAGACCCCTCAATAATTTGACATCTCGGCCCTTCCTGATTTGGAATCGTCTCAGTTTCATCAGTGTCATTCTCGTCGTCGTCATAGGAATCCAACTCAGGACTCAAACTACACCAGGGTTTCATTTTATAGGTAGTAAAAACAGAGCTGAATTTTCGTCTATTTCGCCCGATATCCTGCAAATCCTCGACTACATAGACCTTGGCCACAACATATGGCCCACGGTATTTCGGTATCAGCTTTTGAGATTGACAGGTCGCTGATGGAATATTTTCTAAGACGATCAAATCTACTCCATTGTACGCGTACGGCTGCTTGAGTTTTGCGTCCCTGAGCTGCAATCCGGTCAGCAGCTTCTTGTCGTATCTGTGTGATTGGTAGTTGTGGCACGTCATTCATCTCATGGTTCAGTGCTTGAATGACACTTGGGTATTGAGAGACCACTGCAAATTCGGTAGGAGGACATCCCACTCGTTTCAAACCGTTGTTGAGCATCGGAAAAAAAGCAAGTATGGATTGACTTATCCTTTCAATCTGTCCATTGGCTCGAGGTGTTTGAACTGGTACTTTAATGTGTTGAATATCATAACGCTCGCAGAAGTTCGCAACTTCTTTTGACGTATAGGCGGTACCTCTATCTGTTATTATTCGAGTAGGCAAGCCGAAATAGGACATAACATCGCTCAGCAAAGCCACGACAGGTTTAGTAATCGTTAACCTTACCGCTCGGACCATAGTAAATTTGCTGAACGGATCTGATATTTCGATAACGTGAAGATTGCCTCGACGACTCTTAGGAAATTAGTGTAGAACAGTTAGGACACGCCCTTATGGGAAGACCCCACTTATCCCCCCCCGGACCCTTCTAAATTAAAAAAGGGTAAGCATTAATTTATGATGAACGAGTTCTGCCAACTATTAGCAGTACTGTTTCGTATTCTAATTAATTATGTGTAAATTTTGATTCATTTAATTCATTCATTTAAATTTTTACAAACTCATGGATATTGGGAAAACCAGCATATCACGGATCAGGAGGAAGAAATGCTGTCGCATCTTATCTAACCTTAAACTAAATTATCTACATGAAGCACATTCAAATTGATGATTGTCGGGGCGGCTATTATGCGTAGAACTGATTACTTTACTTCCTGAGTTTAATTGACACAATATTTTTGGACATCTGGCTTAGATAGACCCCATATAACTTGCTTAAAGCAATGCATGATTCTGCCTACCTCCATGATTCTAACGAAAAAAAAAATATTCAAATCAACTTTCTCTCGTTATACTCGTACATTAGAATAGAATCGGAAAAGATTTTTTAAGGGATATTGTTAGATTGTGGAGGCATTCCACAGGTGGATTAAGAAGTGTATATTGATTAATTATATAGTTAAAACCTTTATTGTCCAAAATTATAAAAATGGTTTGATCCTGTGTTGATATATTTAATTTTCGTAAGTAGCTTAATATTGAAACTAATCTTAGTTTTGACAGCTGACAGCTTAGTTTTGACAACGCCATTTTCTCTTACATGTGTGTTACAATCGCACGTCTACCTTAATTGCCAATAAATCAAAATTTGCTACATAATATAAATATTGGTGGTTTTTAGAGTTTTCCAAAATAAAAATCACGCCTACCTGTCCCTCTGCCTGTCTGTTCGTCGTCCACTTTTTCTCGCGAACCGTAGAAGCTACAAACATAACATTTTGCACATAGGTGTAAAAAGGTGCCCTTTTTAAAGTATCACTATAAAAACAGGGTTCTTAAGGGGGGGTCTCCCTATATAGGGGAGTGGCTCCTGAAAAAAAATCTAAGGTCGCCGATATGGGTTTCAAATGAAAAGTTTGAATGAGAACTTTTCAAAATAGGTCTTACGAGTAAACTGACATTTTCGTTTCAAGGGGTACACAGGGAGGGGAGATACACGAAAAATTATTTCGTGACGGATCCACACACATGAAAATGGGCTTTATCACATAAAAAAGACAGTAGCATCCCCAGGAACGACTTCGAGCAGAGCCTCACATATATTCCTCCGAGAATTGAAGTCACGTTCAGAAAGTTCCTGCGCAATCGCTGTAAGGATGAAAATGAAGATGATCATGAAGAAGTCTCCTCACAAAACGATCGGGAAGTTCAAGGGCGGACGTATGTTCGCGCGCAGAACGTTGTGGTGATCGCAACATTGAAGCTTTCATCGCCTCAATATTCTCTAATGGGCCGAGGGACTCCAGTTTTTCGACTTGTCGCAATTGTAGTTTCTCTGAACGTAGTGACCTGCATGTAACAATTAAAGCGATTCCGAAAGGCGGGCTGGGTTGCGATCACAGAACATTCACTTGAAAAGTGGACTCGACGGCAAAAGTATGCTCCTTACTTTTCCAACGCATGATGGCAACTGAACTATGTCGGGACAAAACTTTATATTCGAACGAGCTTCGTTCTTCAGTTAACACAGAGGCAAGTGACAGCGGGCAATCCTTTTTATTTTGGCAGACTCGGACTGCATCTGTCGCACCTTTATTACGTAGGACGTGTAACTCCTCAGGTCCCCTTTGGCGATTCGACGCATGGAAGCCTCACTTACACCCAAGATGGCCGCCAGTTTTTTGAGCGAGTTCCCAGGATCCTCCGAAATGAGGTGTTGGGCCCTTCGAACACATCCCGGGTTCCTTGCAGTCTTCTCCTTCGCATGAGTTTTCCTTGCTGGACTAGAAGAATCTTCCTCACAACTTTCTGCGGCCGCATACTTCTGAGCAATATCGTAAACTGTGGATTTCGGATACCGGAAAGACCTTATAATTTATGTTGGCGCCGAATTCACGTACGAATGCACACACGTCTACTCAATAGAAATGACAACAAATGATTGCTGTCGTTAGATCGACTACAGTGACAAATTAATGCGAAGTTTCTCCGGGTTTTGCTGTACTTACATTTTGCAAAACTTGATTTTTATCCCTCCCTCCCCCCTCTGCAAAAATGAACCCTTATTTTTAAAATTCATTTATTTTACTTACAAAATGAGTGTTTGGGTCATAAGAGTATTTTTTTTTGCTTTAGCACTACAGCCCCTGTCAGGCCTTTGCTTAGAGATAGAGTATCTCATTATCTTCATCAAATGTATCGACACTCGAGAAGGTGATATTGCTGCGATACCTTCTGATTTTAAGCCAGTATGTATAATAACTGATCGTGCATAGGAGAACATACGCGCACCAAATTCGAGCTAAATCCGTTCAGTAGAATCGGAGCGAATTGGCAGTGACAGACGGAAGAAGTCTGTTTGAAAAAATTGTGGAAAATTACACAAAATACAACACAAGTTTCGAAGTATTTTCAGGTTCGCAAAAATATCTGGCAAGTTGTAAAAAAATTGTATGAATTTATTTTATACTAACCTAGATGCTCAGGTAAATTATCAAAGTTCAATTTGAATCGCTTAATTAAAAGGAAGGCAAGAATAAATTTTTTATGAACGAGTTCTGCCAATTTTAGGACTCGGCCTCTCCCTTCCACTGCTAGACTCATTGTTAGGTGCTATTTTAGATTCTAATTAATTTTGGGTAAATTTAGCTTCATCAAATTCATTCTAATATCTATTCATTCATTAACAGTGTGACAACAAGCACGTAGTTGCTAATTAAAAACACTTGACGTCATCAGCAAATGTTCGAGATATATTGCTTACCCTATATCAGGAGCCACGGCCCACACGCATAATCATTCGTGGATTGGCGGAATTAGTGGTATTGATGCGCGTGATGGTGAATTGATGAAAGAGTTGAATGCGACAAAGTTCCAGTTATGGTGATAAGTAAATATTGTGCTATACATATCCGGGAACTTAGGAAATTGTGATAACTAAATCTTTAGTACAATTGAAAGACAGTGTTTGCTTTCGTAAAATTCTTAAATAAGGGGCCTCGTACCTAGTACGCGCTACTATATCTACTCGTGATTCTGTATTGAAAACAAATTGCATGTGTTTAGGATTCAACAGCAACTTCCACAGTCGACTATTCACCCACTCCCATCACGAATGGCCACACAGTCATCAACGCGTCGTTAGCATCAACATCATCATCCTGACACGACAACAAACCCCAATGCAATTAACAATACAAACACAGCAACTGATCTTTGCATAATTTATCGAGTAATCTGCGCTGGCGAGCAAGTGCTGACGGAGCAGGCAGTTCGTGAGCGATCGGTGAGGACGACAGTCAAGTGATCATCAAAGGTGTAGAGATAATTATAGTTGAATTAATGAATAAATAATGTGTCGTGCGTGTTAAAAAATAAGTCTTTGCTCTTATCTCGTCAATTTTCAAATTGGAATTCAAGTGCAAAACTTCGTTTACCGATAATCCATCATCATATCATACAAACATTTCTTGGTCCGTCGAGCCGGATCGTTGCGCATAGGCAACGATAGTTAATGTGTGAACCGTGCAATTTGGTAAGTACGATCTTTCCTACACTTGTCATACATATCCTCTTCCAAATTCACGTGTGTGCAAATCCGGTGGCATTTCATTGAAAAGCGGTGATCGTCAAACCGGGACCTCGTAACGGGAGTACAATTCCCACATTCAAGCACATGGTGGCTAACAGCCCAAGACGTGCTTATAGGCAATCCTCAGCACTTTGCGACGCAATCAAATTAAATTATTTACAGGGAGCAGCCCATAACTGCTAGCCACTATCACGTTCATCAGTTGGTAAAAAGGGTGAAAGTGTGAGAAAATTGATGGATTATAAAGTGAATATGATTGCATCAAGTCATTTGTGGGCATTTAGGAAGCATCGCATACAAGACGTCGCTATCGCATACAACAATCGTCTCTTCTGTCGACGAAAGCACTCGCATTGATTGCATCAAGTTATTTGTGGGCATTTAGGAAGCATCGCATACAAATCGTATCCATCGCATGCAACAATCGTCTCATCTTTCGTTGGAAACACTGGCATTGGTCGCCTCTCAAGTCATTTGTGGGGAGTTAGGTGCAATCAGTGCATACAAAACGTGGCTATCGCATGCAAGCAGTGCATTATTTAGTCACAACTTAGTTCATCAGACATTTAGCTGTACAAAAGTTCGCTTTCTAGGAAACACTCTATCACACATTACATAGTTCCAAATCGCAGAACCATGAACCGACTAATTGTGCAGCAAAAGCTCTCCTTGGAGCAATTGAATAAAGTAATTAGTAATTATAAAAAGGACTCAAAATCACGAAAAACGCAAGTTTATTATGAAAAACAATTGGACAGGGTGCAAACCTTACACCAGGAGTTTACGGAAACCCATCGACACATCATTGCACTGCTCACGGGCATGGACGAAGAGCTGAAGGTGCCCTATTTTGAAAAAGATTGGTTATCTACGTTCAACGAGAGCTACATAGTAGTGTACGCCGAACTAGCCGACTTTTTGAAGGAGGCACAACGGGCAAATCCACCAGAATCCTCGACTCCGTTGGAAGAATTACGGTTGCCAAGGATTACATTACCCAAATTCAACGGCAAATATGATATGTGGGCGTCGTTCCGAGATCTGTTCACATCGCTCATTCATAATCGTAAAACATTGTCAAAGGTTGAAAAGCTGCATTACCTCAAGTCAAGTTTAGAAGGAGAGGCAGCAGGATTAGTGAAACAGTTCGCAGTAACCGATGCAAACTACGGCGGAGCGTGGAAAGTGTTGGTAGAACGATACGAAAATGCAAGTGTCTGTTTGACCGCGCAGTTGAAAACCCTCTTCAGCATTGGAAATGCTAATGAATCAGCCACGTCGCTTAAAACTTTATTGGATCGATCTGTTGAGAGTGTCCAGATTATTGAAAACATGAAAGTGAAAAACTTGGGGGAAGCCATGGTGATTCACATGACAGTGCAACGATTCCCACATGAAACGCGTCAATTGTGGGAACAACAAAGATGTGAAGAGAAAGAATTGCCGTCATTCAAAGACGTGTGTACCTTCCTACAAAATAGATTCAGAGCATTGGAGGCAGCAGGAACCGTGCGTCCCACGGTATCGCGAATGGCGAATACCGCACGAAGTGTACATGTGGTGAAGAACGAAGTGACGATAGAATGCCCTTTATGCAAGCAGCATCATTTCTTGTATCAGTGCGATCAATTTATTCGCAGTGATTTGAAGCAAAGACTTCAGACAGTTCAACAATCGCGTGCTTGTTTCAACTGTCTATCCAGCAAGCATTTCGTGGTAAGGTGTCCCAGCCAATCTTAGTGCAAGAAATGTCAACGGAAGCATCATACCTTACTGCACAAAGATGAAGCCACTATGAGCCAACGAAGTCCAAAGGTAACCAATCCCAACAGGACCGAAACTCAATCCTCAGGACCAGGAGCGATTGACATCAACGCGCTGAACTGTGAAAGGAAGAACGAGGTACTTCTGGCTACAGCGTTAGTCAGCGTGGAGGCACCCCATGGATGCAAATTCTTGCGGGCTTTAGTCGATCAAGGGTCGCAAGCGTCTCTTATAACAGAAGCTGCAGCTCAACAATTGAGCTTAAAGCGCAAGGCCACCAATATCAAAATTGCGGGAATTGGGGCAGAATCCAGTCGAGCAAGTCGAGGAATGATTCATGCACAGATTAGAACACATGCGAATGAAGTCATACCCTTCAAGGCATATGTCTTGGACAAATTAACGAACCCACTACCACCGCAGACGCTGGATACTGCAGAGTGGGAGCGATTGAAAACAGTTCAACTTGCTGATCCTTCTTTTAATAGACCAGGTAACATTGATATGTTGTTGGGAGCAGAAATATATGGCAAAATTCTGATGAGTGACATGTTTAAATTACCGGCGGGGCCCGTGGTACAAAGGACAAGTTTAGGATGGATTCTGTCGGGCGAAGTACCAGTGCATTCCACAAGGGATCGAACATGGCACAGTTGCACGGTAGAAGCAAGTGATGAACCGAACATCAATGAGTTATTGCAGAGATTTTGGGAGCTGGAAGAAGTGGCATCGCATAGAATAACATCTGATGAAGAGCAAGCATGTGAGGAACATTTCCGAAATAATGTTCAAAGGGGAGTCGATGGACGATACACGGTCCGGTTACCATTCAAGCAGGGCATGAAACAAGCATTAGGTCAATCGAGGCATCAGGCAGTAGCAAGTTTACAGGCAACAGAGAAACGTTTAGGAAGGACGTCGCAATTAAGGAAGGAATATGATAAGTGTTTACAAGAGTACATTGATATGGGACATATGCAGTTAGTAGCTGACCAGCCAAAATACATCAGACAAGAAGACCGATCGATAAGTACGGCACTCTACTTGCCGCACCACGCAGTCATCAAGGAAAGTAGCACAAGTACCAGATTACGTGTGGTATTCGACGCATCGCGAAAAACTAGCTCCGGGGTCTCCTTAAATGAATCTTTAATGACGGGTCCAGCTATTCAAAATGACTTGAGCGATGTACTATCGAGATGGAGATTGCATAAATTCGCATTTGCAGCAGACATCTCAAAGATGTATCGGCAGACCAACGTACATCACGATGACGCTGAGTACCAACGTATAGTCTGGAAACCGCATCCAAAGAGTAACATTTGTGACTTTCGTCTAAATACAGTCACATTCGGCACCAAATGTGCTCCTTTCTTGGCAATTCGAACTTTGCATAAGTTAGCGGACGACGGCAAAGGGGAATACCCATCGGCGTATAAGGTCATCATGGACGATTTTTATGTGGACGATGTTCTGTCGGGTGGCGAGAGCTTGCAAGAGACTATCATGAAGCGTAAAGAAGTAGACGCGCTACTACAAAGTGGAGGCTTTGCACTCCGTAAATGGATTGCTAACGACCCGCAAATTTTATGTGGAATTCCTGAGGAAGACGTGGAAATGAAACTTCACGTTGAACGATACTGGGATCAACAGTTTAAGTCACTAGGCATCGTTTGGTATCCCATATCCGATTGTCTGGGATACCAAATTAAGTTACCAGAAAGTTCGGCGCCATATACTAAAAGAAAGATCTTGTCAGATATTGCGCGACTATATGATCCACTGGGCTGGTTAGCACCTGTACTGATTGTTGCCAAAATAATACTACAATCGTTATGGCTAAGTGGAGTGGCCTGGTATGAAACAGTTCCGTTAGAATGTACACAGAAGTGGACACGGTTCCATGAAGGCATACAAGAGATCTCGAAATGCCAAATACCTCGATGGGTTGGGTGTGGTCCAGGTGCAGAATTCGAGCTGCACGGATTTAGCGACGCTTCTCTAAGAGCATATGCCGCGGTCATCTATTTAATATCACGAAACGAGTCCGGGACATATTCACGTATCGTCACGGCAAAAACCAAGGTTGCACCTGTGCGTCCAGTAACTATTCCACGCCTCGAGCTATGTGCAGCAGCATTGCTCTCAAAACTGATGGTCCGAGTGAAAGATACGCTAAAATTACCCATCACGCACGAATCGTTATGGACCGATTCGCAGATAGTTCTGGCGTGGTTGAAAGGTCATCCCACTCGATGGAACATTTTCGTAGCCAATAGAACGACAGAAATCTTCAACCAAACTGGTAACACTCTTTGGCGTTACGTTCCGTCGCCACAAAACCCAGCAGATCTAGCCTCACGTGGCGCAGAAGTTGCAGAACTATTATCAAATCCATTATGGTGGAATGGACCAACCTGGTTGTTGAAACCGTCGGATCAGTGGCCCAAACCCACGACTATAGAGAGTACCGAATTGGAGAGGAGAAAAAATATCAAGGTATTCCTACTGACAATAACAAACGCAACTGAAATCATTGCGAGATTTTCGTCATTGACGCGGTTATGCCGAGTGACTGCGTATTGTTTACGTTGGCGTAAATGCATACCAAAATCCATCACCCCAACCCCATTACACAGCGAAGAGATAAAACAAGCATTAGACATTTGGATAAAATTTGCACAACAGTCTGAATTTGATCATGAAATCAAAACCTTAATCAAGACGAAGGAAATTCCGAAACAAAATAAGATTGCAAATCTGAACCCATTCTTAGATAGCGACGGAGTACTACGCGTCGGGGGACGTTTAGGACATGCGACATTGTCTTACTCTGAAATCCATTCGATTATCGTTCCAAGATCTGGCAAGTTCACTGACTTATTGTTACATCAAGTACATCAAGTTACTCTACATGGACAGACCCAAGCGATGTTGACACACTTGAGAAGAACGTTTTGGCTGATCGACGCTCGTAGGGTAGTCAAGAAAAGTGTACACCAGTGCATCAAATGTTTTCGCGCGAATGCGAAGACTTCCTCACAGCTCATGGGCAACCTACCAGCACCGAGAGTTAACGTTGCTCGCCCGTTCACTCACGTCGGAGTGGATTATTGCGGTCCCTTCGAATTACGACACCGTCTAGGCCGTGGAAGCTTGACTTACAAACGATACGTCGCCATTTTCATATGTCTGACATTCAAAGCGATTCATATCGAAGTGGTCAGCGATTTGACGACGCACGCTTTCCTAGCAGCGTTTAAACGATTCTGCGGACGACGCGGTATGTGTAGCCACGTGTACAGTGACTGTGGGACAAATTTCGTGGGGGCCGACACACATCTAAGAAAGGTACTGCAGCACCACAAAGACGTTGCGGAACTTCTCGCTAACCAAGGGATCACATGGCATTTTAATCCTCCGGCATCACCCCATTTTGGAGGACTCTGGGAGGCCGGCGTCAAGTCGACCAAGTTCCATTTACGAAGAGTGCTAGGAAATGCTACGCTAACTTTTGAAGAGCTAACGACTACGATGACGCAGATAGAAGCCTGTCTTAATTCGAGACTGTTGTGCCCGCTTTCAGATGATCCGATGGACACTACGGCACTTACGCCAGCACACTTCCTGATTGGCGACACGTTGTTAGCACCTCCTGAAGCAGACCTCACGGAAACTAACATCAACCGACTCGATAGATGGCAACTGACGCAACGTCTAGCACAAACGTTTTGGCGACGCTGGAGGAGCGAATATCTCACCAGACTACAACAGAGACCGAAGTGGACTCATCGACAACACAACCCCAAAGTCGGAGATTTGTGCTTACTCAAAGAGGAGAAATTAAACCCATACAAATGGCCATTAGCCAGGGTGACTGCTTTACATCCCGGGTCAGATAACCTAGTACGAGTGGTAACACTGCACGCAAAGGGCAACACATATAAACGCGCAATCACCAAGATAGCATTACTGCCTACCCCAGAACACACTTAACCGATTTGCACAAACCCCTAACACCCTTTAACTACCGTTAATAACCTCTAATCGAATTCATACAACCCATCACCACACTCCGTTTCCCCAATTTGCACGGTTCAATCTCCAGACACCCGGACTGCCAACATCGTTGGTTGAGCTTCACTCTGTTATTCCGAGCACCGTATGTTGCAGATTAGTGGAAAATTACGGTAATCAGCGGATGCAACCTAGCTGGACAGACACTGAGTTCAACAGTTCATATGTGTTAACAAATCATTTATTTCTTTTTATAATCATAGGACGTTCCGCGCCTTACGGTCGCAGCGGGGGGAGTATGTTTAGGATTCAACAGCAACTTCCACAGTCGACTATTCACCCACTCCCATCACGAATGGCCACACAGTCACCAACGCGTCGTTAGCATCAACATCATCATCCTGACACGACAACAAACCCCAATGCAATTAACAATACAAACACAGCAACTCATCTTTGCATAATTTATCGAGTAATCTGCGCTGGCGAGCAAGTGCTGACGGAGCAGGCAGTTCGTGAGCGATCGGTGAGGACGACAGTCAAGTGATCATCAAAGGTGTAGAGATAATTATAGTTGAAGTTTGGTCGAAATAATTAATGAATAAATACTGTGTCGTGCGTGTTAAAAAATAAGTCTTTGCTCTTATCTTGTCAATTTTCAAATTGGAATTCAAGTGCAAAACTTCGTTTACCGATAATCCATCATCATACAAACATATCCAATTTTAACCATTCGGTATCTAAGTGAAGGTGCTGGAATTTAGTTCTGAACCGTTAGCGATGATCGTGAGGCAGACCCGGGCTCCGAGTGAAAATCATAATAAAACAATTATGAGTGCTTAGATTTGTACTGTCTCATGGTAGGCTGCTTTGGAAGAAGTTTAACCTGACTATCAAGAATAATAAAACACAAGGGAAATTTACAAAAAAAAATGTTTAATAGTATATCAAAAAGCAAATAACAATAATACATGTCCTTTTCTAGAAGCTTAGTTCTATAACCTATACTGCATGGTTTGGAGTCCATCAAGCAAGTTTATTGATAATGGCTAGTAGTATATATAGATAGCCAAGTCTATAAATGTTCTAAAAGGAATCATCTTTACTGCTGTTTCCGAAAGAATCATCCCAAAAATGTAGGTCAAATAATAAACATTCCATATGTTCCAACACTTTGGCAGTCCAATTCTCTACTAACCCAAATAAGAAAGTTTATTTAAGAAAGTTTCTTGACCTCAGAACAATCATCACCATCTCTCCCCATACGTCTTCAACTCTTTTCAAGAACTTTTCTCAACTTTTGCGAAAATAATAATAAACTCTTTCATTTTTATTTTCCCACTGACCCGATTGATATATCATGCGTATAAATAGGTTACGAAATAACACACAAGTTGCCGGTCTCGTATGCATAAATCGAATCAAATTTATTTGATGCTCTTCTAAGACCTTAATACGCCTATAGCTGTATAACGACGGCATGTGTGAATGTGTGAAAACTTGCTTAGCCTTTAGCCCTATTATATGGAAACGTGCAAGATTAGCGCCTTTGTTGCTGGAATACAAAACCACATAAGATACAATTTCATGAACATATTCACACGTTTATGGGATTTTGTGGTTTTAAGCGAGTTCTTAGTTGGAATTTCGAATACTGATGATGTGTGTTATGCTATTAATCCGTTGTTCGATTCATTTATTGTGAAAGATACAACAAACTATTTTATATCGAATAAACTAGCAAGGACAGCATCAAGGATATCTAGTTATAGGAGTATAATTAAAATTGGAAAGCATAACACGTGCCATTGATTCATTTTTCAAATAAATCCTGAAAATGAATGTCAAGGGCATAAATAAAACATCTTCATATATTTCAATTCTTATTTCCTTGTAAAATCCTTCAGTGGAATCCTCCACTGCAAGCCTCATCATAAAGAATTTGATTTACGCTTTTGAATCTCAAATATGTTTTATACACTTGTGTGTACCTTTCGCATATATAAATCTGCCGTTGCTGTTTCCCATGAAATCCCTAAACCGTAAGAAAAGTAGCTCTAATTTGAATATTTTGCCTAAGGTCGCGACTATAAGGATAGTACCGTGAGCAACAACATATGACTACGGAATCCAAGGAAAATAACGCAAATAACTCCTTCCTTTGAATATACTCGAATGTACATCTGAAACATCTGAATCGAAGGAACACGCTTTATTGGGAAGTTTCATTTTCAAACGACGATTGGTATTATTGATTTTCACAACATCACATTGGAGAATGTCTTACATACATTTTCACATAGAGAAAGGAGAATAAAAATATAAAAAAAAACCAGGAAAATATCTGATGTAGTATTTTTGCTTCTTGAAGAAAAGCGCTAGTAAGGATATAGGCAGGAGGTGGAAGATGGGGAAGGGGAGGAGAGAATCTGCTTTTGATGGAGTCAAATAGAAAATGTAATAAGTATCTACAGAGATAATGTCAGGAGCATATTTTGCGATAGTATCGTCAATTTTCAAAAGGATGTTCAAATACAGATATTTTCACAAGGGTTGTGATGGTTGTTTGTGCACATTGAAACAGGAAATACATATCTTTAGCATCAATTTTAAGGATGTTTGCTGAATATTGTGTTCAAGATGCTTTTGATTTGTAGATAAATGTTGAATCATTCAGTTGATTTAATCACATTTACATAAGGATTTCTCGAGTAAAGGATTGAAGATTGTCCTTAAAGCGGGTGGCAAAGGGGCTAGAGCCGTTGATACGAACGTTTAAATATGAAAGAGTTGATAAAGTGATACAAAAGCAATACTTTTCGGCAGATTTGAACTACTAATTCCTGCTTGTGAAATGGCTATTTCGGTTGAAAGGCTTCTTCTGAGCTATTCGACCATGGAATTCGTTGCTTCAAGATCCTACACTGTTTTACAAATCTTTTATTTACGACGCAAATAACGTTCTTCACTATTTCAAATAATTACTCTAAGGACCGCGTAGTGTAGTTGTTAGAGCACTCACCTCGTAAGCCGAAGGTCCCTGGTTCGAGTCTCGTTGGCGACGACGAGATTTCTTTCAAGTGATTCTTGGGACGGACTATAAGCCCATTCAGTTATGCTACGAACTAGTTTGATTCAGAATGAATCGCCACTCGGTAGACGGGCACACGGCCAAAGCGTGGTACTGACCATATCACTTTCCCCGAGTGCCGATACATTCGATCAAAATAATGATAAACTCTAACTACCTCTAAGCGAAGGCCCGAAAGCGGCTGTAGTGCATAGAAAAACAAGTTGAATAAACAGACATACGCTCATGTCAGAAGGGTCTTGTATCCAATTTCTCAGAAATACAGTCACCAGCAATGAGTAACCTTCTCAACCGACTAATACAAAGAATATGGTCAGAGGAGCAGTTACTAGAGGACTGCCGAAAAATTATGTCTTGCATACATAAAAAGGGAGACATAAATGCTGCAAATAACGCCTTTTTCTCCGTAATTCCCATCCTTAGCTCCAGAGTTGTTCCCAGGCAAAATAAGCTACATATTTACAAATCACTAGTCATAGCTTGTGCTATTAGATGGAAGTAAAACATGGACCCTAACAAGTGAATCCAAAAAGGCAGTGATATATTTGAACGCAAAATACCACGGAAAATGTATGGCCCAGTGAAACAAGGAACCGAATCGAGACTACGCTACGCTATTTGCAAAAAACATAACCTAAAATTTCAAACGCCATTTTGAAGGAGAAAAAAAAAATTTAAATTGGATTTAGCTTTGATAGATGATGAAAATTGACATTTTGACATTAGAGATCATTTTATTAAAAAAATGGAATATTTCGTAAAAAAACATTTTTTGACGCAATTCATACTGGAGCTTAAGGTCATAAAGACACAATCAGTGAGTGAATGTTTCAAGCATTTAGGTGTGTTCTTGAGGAAATTAAAAATCGAAAATTTTGAATACTTGTGCGGTTTTTTTCGATTATTTACAATAGTTAACCGATTTTAATTCAGCAAATTAACTATTTTTGAGTTTTTTGATATCACTATATTTGTTATATACCTATCGGCAAAGGTTTCTGAGTTATACGAGTATAGAAAAAAAATCTATATTTCATCCTTTTTTTCGTATAAAACAATTGTTTCACCAATGCTCCAAGCAAAAATATGACAGATATTTCATGGTATATACGAAGGCAGTCCGATAAGTACTTAGCATACAAAAAAAAAAACGAAAATTTTGGAAAATTGACGATTTATTTCTCAACATAGCCCTCTTAGCCCGATACACTTGACCCAGCGATGCTCCAACTTCTTTAACCCGTCTGAAAAATACGTATTCTCGATGTCTGCAAAGTAGGCCTCCGTCGCGGCGATGGCCTCCTTATTCGACACAAGTTTCTGCCGGGTAAGTGACGTTTTCAAGTTTGGAAACAAGAAGAAATCGCACAGAGGCCAATCTGGAAAATACCCTGGACTGGGTAACGTTTCGTAGCCCAATTCGATGAATTTGGCCGTGCCGATGGCGGCAGTGTGAGCAGGTGTGTTATCATGGTGGAACAGCACTTTTTCTTCGCCAAATGGGGTCTGTTTTCTGCAATTCAACGTCGGATCTGCCCAATAATTCGGCATAGTACAGCCCTGTGACCGTTTTGCCCTTCGTAGATGATGCAAATCACACCTTGTGAATCCCAGAAAACAGTGGCCAAAATCTTTCCGATCGTCCACTGTTTCGACTGCTCTTTGGTCTCTGGTTCATGTTCAGGCGGCGATCATGAAACGACGCAGAAATTCCTTTGATTTGCACTTAAACAGCGTCCAACGCAGATGCATTCGTTGTCGGAGTAATCAAACGCGGCACCCATCAAGCCGGCAGCTTTCTCATAGCCAAAGTTTCATGCAGAAGTCAAAGTCAAAAGCGCGTCATTCAATACTAATCGTTATAAATTTTAAAAGGATATAGAGTGAATTCCAGACAGACAAAAACTTAATGGCCCAAATCGCTCTCTAAATTTATACGTTATCAGTTAAACACATTTTATCAAAAAAAAACCCTTGCGAATTCAAATTAATTAAGATTATTAAATATTTTATGATTCGATTGGAAAAAGGAGAAAAAACCAACCAAAAATATTCAAAAATTATTTATAATTTTAACTTTTACCCTACACCTAATATTTTATAGCCTAATTCTAATAAAATTCAATCAAAAAACTTTATCTTATACTAAAAAATTATATCGCAATCTTCCTAGCCTAACCTTATCTCTAAACCTAATAAAATAAACATAACATAGACCTAACTTATCCCTAATTTTTAACACAAATAAACAACAAAACTAAATGTAGCAATAATGAGCTGGAACTCAAAAACTAAGTTACGAAAAACACAAAAACAACACGAATAATTTAGACATTGTCATTCAGCCACCAATAACTAGTTCGCTCCGTCTCAGCTCGACCAGTTTCAACGAATCTAGCAAATGGGTATCTAAATTGAAATTGTAGATCTTGTGAACTGAAATTCGGAGGATATTTTATCTTCTTATCGGTGGCCCGTCTATATATGTGATATATGACTGGGACGCCGTCAGAATCAAAAACACATCGATTCATGCCCAAATACAACAATGCTTCTGGATGAACGAAGCCAGTAGCGAGACAAGTCGCTATATATTCGCCTGTAGGATGGAACGGCTGTGATATCCAAGGGTTTTCGCTCACAGTCACAGATCTTGCGATATGATTCCGAAGAAGTTTCAATATGAAGATATCGACTCTCGTCACTTCAGCAGTTTGATAAATTCTTCTATTCGATATATAATGCTTCCAATACGTCTCAGGCTTTCTGTACAAACCAGTACATGCACGAGGACATTTCCTTTCGAAAACTCTTGATTTTTCCATAGCACTAGCACTCTGGTTGTACCAGATCTGACATCCAAATGTCAAAACTGGTCTAACCAGGCTCTTGTAACAGATCATTTTGACCTTTTGATCAATGTATTTGGAATGAAAGAGTCTTCGTAGGAATATGACTACTTTACTCGATATGAACACCGAGGTATCGAACACAGAGTTTATGTGGAACTCGTTCTGAACTACCCTTGGCAGCCAGAATGTGGAAATCCTTCCCATTACGTTTCAGGTCTTGACTGACTCCCTGCAGTGTTGTCTGAAAAAAAATTGTTTCGCACTTCTGTGCATTGATTTTCATTCGCCAATTGTCAGTATACAGCTGCACATCATTGAACATTTTTTGGAGATTGCTCTGAACTATTGTAGCTTTTCGGTCTGCCGTATAGATGATCAGATCATCAGCAAACGCTACAAATGATCGCGTTGGCGAGACGTTAAAATCAAAGCCGTTCAATAGCTTGCGAATGAAGATTGAGAAGAGCAGAGGCGCAGTAACTGTTCCCTGCTGTAGACAATTCAAGACTTTGAATTCGCGCATTGTTGTCAGATTTCCATCAGTTACAACAAACGATTCCCCGTATAACATATTGCACATCATAGCGACAAGGTGTCTGGGGAACTTGTCCTGAAGGAGTTTAAAAAGTAGTCCATCTAACCATACCGTATTGAAAGCTTTCTCCATATCAATGAGACATGCTCCAACACATTCTCTATCATTTCGTTTCCAACAGATGTCTGAGGTTACTTTCGTTATTGCATGTGTGGTCGAATGCCTGGCACGAAAACCAAATTGGCAATTCGGCATCAACTCATTTTCCTCAATGTGGGCGTTTAATGCCCTGTTGAGTATCACTTAAAACACCTTGCTGATGTTAGGCAACAGGCTGATTGGGCGATAGCTTTTGGGGCATGAATATTCTTTTCCTTTCTTCAAGATCGGAAATACCTTAGCCTTTTTCCAATCATTTGGGAAATATGAATTGCTCAACATGTTGTTGAACAATATGCAATAATTCCTAATAGCAACCTCAGACAAATGTCGGAGAGCTACATTTGGAATACCATCAGTACCACACGATTTCTTGTTGTTTATCCTGCGAAATATGAAACACAAGTCAATCAATAAGATTCAAGCTCGGTATGAGGTCAGCTTCAACGACCTCCGAAAATATTTCATTCCCTCTCTCAGGGTGTTCAAAGCAGGGCAAGTTTATGCAATCCCTCACAAATAATCCTGTTTCCATTTCTATCCGAAGTCGTACTATCAATTTCGATACCAGCCCTATCGAGAAGATTTATCTCGTCACTAGTTACTTCAAGATGCGATACCTTCACTCGAGACTTCTTGCGGAATAAGCTATTCACTTTCGCGAAAACGCCGTCTGGGCCCTGTGGGCTAATACCCTTCAATTTTTTCGCCCATTGATTGCTCCTGAAGTATAAACGGATTTAGTTCCGGACATTTTCAGGTGTAATTTCAACAAATCCAACGAGGGATGGTTGCAGTACAAAAATCCTCAATAAATACTGTTGACGCGTGTGAGAAGAAGGCATTTCAATCTTTTCAAACTTGCAATGGTTGATGTTTCATATCCTTCCATATTGTTATGATGTTTAATCTTGGGAACTACTTTCTCAATCGTTACCAACGTCAGCTTCTCTAACTTCGACAAATAGACATCTATTTCATCGTTAGTTAGATTTCTGTGCCTTCTTTTAAAGCTCTCTTTTTTTTTAAAAATTCAACCGATGATTTACATGTTGAACTGGAATGAGCAAGAAATCATCTCTTTGATGATTGATTACCATTACGATTGCGTTATGGTCGCTATCGTAAGGAAGCACCCGCAGTTTCCGTGGAGGATTATTAAAGCTGAATTCAAGTCTTGCGTCAGCAATGCAGAGGTCCAAATATGAATTTGTCCTAGGGTATGTTGGGAGCTCCGACCCATAAAGGATACACCTATATTCAATTTGATTCTCTGTTATCCACGATTTTAGGAATATACCTCTTGGATTATTAGTGGATGTATGCTTGGCGTTCAGATTACCTGCAAGAATATAATAATTATGTAGTCTGTTCAATTCGAGTATTTCAAATAAGGAATTGAGCTCCTCCTTGAGATTGAGAACTGTTCCACCAGTTGCATAGGCAGAGATAACGAAGAGGTTATCCTCATCTGGCAGTGAGATTTTGATAATGGACACTTCAAGAGATTCAAAGCTTTTGAATTCGACTTTTTCAATAGTTTGGAAACAATAGGATCTTCGAACCAATGTCCCGGTGCCATCTCCCCCATCACCTATTACCCTATCGTTTCTTACGAATTCAAAGTCCTAGAATGTCATGGAGTGCAATGAATTGAGGTGGGTTTCAGTGAGAAGCATGATGCCAGGCTTTTGGTTAACAATGAATTCAAGGAGATAATCACGCCGATGTATAGTAACAATGGAGTTGACGTTGATCGAGATGAGACGAATCCTATCCATGGGAATGTGACTGGATGACAAACTATTTTGAAGCATGTTGGCCTAAACGTTGAAAAACGAGATTGATTTTTTGGTCTTGTTCATTGATTCAATCTGAAAGAGATTCAAGCTGTTGGTAAGTTTTGAGAAGCAACTCATTAGTGCCACTTACATTATATATTTTATTTACATTGCTGTCTGCTGGTCCTCTAGCAGCAAGTGCAAATGATACTCCGGTTTTGACGAAGTTGGGAGGTAATAAGTTGTGACGTACTTGGGTTTGTTTCGGGGAAAATTTAACTCTTGCATCTGGATGCCGAGGGCATCCTCGATATGATGTTGAATGACCAAATATACCGCAATTAACACAGTATAATTTTTTTTTTTTGGCTCCATCTGAGCCAATTTGCATTCACTGGGGGCGTGAATATCTTTGCATTTAACAGCCGTATGACCGAATCTTTGGCACCTGTAACACTGGTTGACCTCAGTTTTTTGGAAGTGCTCCCACCTTACAACTCTAAAGTTCAAGTACCTTACCTATTGGAGGGCACTCGGACTGTTATCGTTAGAAATTTAGACCAACTAAACTGGTGATATTTTTCCTTCAACAGTTGATCTCCTTGTAGCAAAATTTTTCACACTGATGAACTTAACAGCTGGTGCTGCCTCCTGCAAAATTTCAAGGAGATCAACTGTATTCTGCCCACAGTCCAAGCCCTTCAACAGGAAGGTCTGAATTTTTCCGCCTTTGGCGTATATGTGAAGTGGAAAGCTTTTACACGATTAAGAGCATCTTTTGCCCATTTGAAATCAGCCAATGTTTTTGGCTTAATTGTGAGTTTATCAGCGGTCACTCTCTTTACTTCAAAATTATCGATTTTATGTTCGGCTGCCAATAACCGAACCATACCCCCTTTACAAAACGTTAACAAAACGTTTATTGGAGGAACTTTCTCATTTATCTTATTATTTTTAATAGGAGAACCAGCAGACACACCGGTTGGCTTCTTCTCCTTCTCCTTATTTATTGATTTTAAATATTCAATGAAATTATTACTACAATCATTAATATTACCTATGCTGTCTTGGCACTCCATCTCGATGTCCATTTCGTCTTTAATCGCAGACAGCACCGCATAGTAATTGGCGCTGTCGTTTGCTCCTCCTGCGCTTAGTATGTTTTCAGTATCATGGACTGATATATTTTTCGTATTTTGTAATTTCGCTTTTGTCGTCTTTTGCGTTGCTACTGTTTTTTGTTGGTTTTGTTTGATGTCGCTTCCCTTTTCTCATTCTTCTTATTTGCTATCGCTTCTTCTTTGCCAGACGTATTCTGTGGCTTCATCACTTTTGTTTTGTTCGCATTTGTTAATGTCCGGACCATCTCCTCCAAACTTTGTATTCGGAATTTCATCTCATCGTTTTGTTTAGTAACCTTTGAGTTTTCTCTGGTCACTCTTTCGTACTCTTCACTTGAAAGCGTAATACGCTTGCCATGCTCACAGCTGTCTTGATCGTTTTTTCGCTTCGTAATTTTATCATTCGTCGTATTAGAAATGCCTGGCCCTGGGTCCTCCAGCGGTGGAAAGCCGTCGGGCTCCTCCATCTCCCTGATGAAAAAAACTTTTCTTCGTTTTTGTTTTTTTTTTAACTTTCTCGCAGAGAAAATTCAGATACCCGATAAATTGTTCGAATAGTTCGACGATGTAATAAGTTTTTTCTAAAATTACTTTTTAATTGATGTTTTTAAAAAATTATTTTAATTTATAAAAATTCTTGACAGGAGAGAATTAAAAGCACGTCTACACGCAACGAGTGCTAGATGTAGAATCAACAGTATCTCTCTTAACTGGACATTGTTCATTTGGTTGGCACGCGGCGCGGATATGTTTGCCTTACATTGTAAGGCATACCCATCCGTAATCCATCCGTGTAAGGTTTACAACGATTTCTGCCAGAACTGTGTATGTGAAGAGGAATAAATAGTGATTCACCTCTTATGCGAATGCTCGGGCCTTGCAAGGAGAAGAATTCGGTATTTCGGCTCCTTGTGCTTCACCGATTTAGCCCAAGTATCATTGGCGAATTCAGGGAGAATCGCTCAGTCTGTTATGATCTCATGGTAGTCTCATAATAAAGGTTGTGTCCATTTACTTGTAAACCCTCGACTGACCGTATTGGTCGAAGCCGTAGATAAATTTGCCTATCTAGTCTTGATTACAATGCTCATTTCGGAGTTCTCAGGTTCAAAGCTCACCGATGGATACGAATTTTTTTATAATTTTTTTTATTTGAAAATATAAAACTATTTAGCTTTGATGAGTGCTAATTCCAAAATAAGTAATAATCAAGCGTGATACTGACCAGCTGTTTTATTGTAGTCAGAGCACCGTTACAGTCAAGAAATGAGATTTCTAGCAAAATTCAACGCCAAGATTTAAATTGGATTATTCGGTTGTGATTTTTATTATAAATGGCACCATCAGAAGGAATATGAAATAAAATTTAACATGTCCCTTTGAACTCGTGTAAGCCTTGAAACAAAGGCAATTGATATTTGTTTTTTATAAATAGGGTCAACATAAGTCATCACAAAAAAGGCTTGAACGAGCTCCTCAGGCCATTTCGTTGACCTGGTGTATTTCTAAATAGTAGTTCTTCAAATCTTTATAAGCTGCTGAAGCCCTACTTTAATTATAAAAACAATTTTGAGGTCACCTTATACTCATTGACCTCTGCAAAGCAATTATCAGCATTTAATACGCATTTACAAGCGTTAATTAAACCAACATTCGATACTTAGTTCTTGTCAAGTAATCTAATTATCAAGTTCACGACTTTATGTATTCTTAAAACGTGAAGTCTTCAAAGAAGAATGAATTAAGGTTTTGTGTTACATGCAAGTGCGTGAACTCCAATCATTATGAGATGTAATTTCATATATATAGAACTTTAGTGGCTTTCCAAATTTTCATTTAATTTTTAACGTATACCATTACACTTCAAAATGCAATGTCTCTAAAAATAGTCCAACAAAACTGTCTACACAATTCATAGTCTAGTCCTCAATTAACCAAAAGTATCTTCTTGTTTTGTGGTTCATTTAAACTGAAATGACCCAGTGAATTTTGTCTGCATTGCAAGTCTGCAAAAGTGTAGTTTGTCTTTAACGGGGGGAGGAGTAACGTAATACTAAGTTAGTCTTTATCGCGATGCATTATACCTTGAAAGACCTTTAAATGAAGTCAAACAACCGCAAAACGACTCTCACTGTTGTTTATTATTTATTTGCTTTTATTTATCCCTCCATTCGCGTATGCTATGAATAAATTATGCCACAAAACGTGTCATTAAACTATGGTTGAGTTGAAAGAGTTTAAACTCAAAGAATATAAGATGGAAGTTAGACAGAGTGAAATAAATGAATGAATGAAAAAAATTTTCATGTATAGACAAAAGATGTATTACGTTGGATTGATATTAAGGAATGGTAACGACAAAATGAATTATAATTGACCAAAAATTTTGCATTTTGATGTTTGAAATAAAAAGAAAGCACTTTTGTGATGAACACACTAGTCTTTTATTTAATTCACTGATACAACGTGTTGATTTTTAGAAGAGTAGAGCGGAAGTGATACAAAGAAAATCTTATACCAACATAGACATTTGAACAACATATATTTGTATTGTTGCCAACTTAAACATTTTCAAATAAACATTGCCATATTAATAACATCCCCTTCTCAATGTTTATGCATTTTAAATCGATTGGCACATTTATGATATCTACTTAGTAAGGAAACTGCAAAGCACAGGTCAGGCCTAGTGCCTGAGACAGCATACATAAAACAGCTAATAATTTGCCTACAGATTCCTTCAATGTCTATATCGCAATAAGTGTTAAAATCAAATATTTTATTATTAAAGTTACTATCCAAAGGTGTCAACATCGGTTTGCAATTTTCCGTATTAAATCTTTTTAATAAATTTTCTAAGTAATTTCTTTGTGATAATGTAGTTATACCATTTTCAAAGTTTTGCTCTACATGTATTCCTAAAAATTCTGAAATTTGCCCTAAATCTTTCATTTTGAATTTTTTTATTTAACATTGTTTTAAGGCTAGTGACCTCACTTTCATTACTTCCAAAGATTAGCAAGTCATGTACATATATTAATACAAATGCTTTATCTTTACCACTATACTTTTTATACAAACATGGATCATATTCAGACCTTATAAAGCCTTCTCTAGTTAATACAGAATTAACTTTAATATCCCAGGATTTAGGTGAACTTTTCAACCCGTACAATGGCTAGTTTAACTTTACAATATTATTCTTTCCGTTGTGCCCCTTCTGGTAAACTTACATATACATTTTCTATAATATCACCATATAGAAAAGCCCCAATGACATCCATCTGGTATATAGGTAAATTATATTTTGTTGCAATTATTACAAACAACCTTAAAGTTGCCAGCTTAGCAACTGGGGCATAAATGTCACTTAAGTTGATTATATCTTTTTGTTCAAACCCCCTAGCAACTAGCCTAGCCTTTGTACTCCTTGACATTATTTATATTTTTTATTTTAAAAACCCATTTTCTGCTTATGGGCTTTGCACTTACAGGTAATTTACAAAATTCCCACGTATTATTGTCACTCAGAGTCTTAAGTTCCCTGGCAATAGCCGCACTCCACTTACCGGCATCACTTCGGCTCATGGCATCATCATATGTGATGGGATCACATTCACTTTGGTCCGACTGCACATTGTTACACTTGTAGAAATCAGTTTGTTTACGCTCACGGTTACACCTTTCCCTTTCTAGGGGTGAATCAATTCCGTCCAATAGATGTTCTTCTTCGCTGCATGGCAGGTAGTCACTGGCCGAGTTATCTCCTAAGATATTACTTATGTGGGTTGTCTCTATCTCATTGCGGTCAAGGGATGTTATTTCATCAATATCTGTCTCGGGACTATTCTCTTGCACTGTCTCCTCTTCAAGATTTAGGGACACGACAGTTTGGTCTTCACATTTCTTCACTTGATGTTTTTCCTTCTCTTCTTGCTGTAAGAATACAATGTCTCTTTTTGTTTTCACCACATTCTTTTTAGGATAGTAAATACGATAACCTTTCACATCTTGCTCATATCCGACTATCAACCCCTTCCCTCCTTTCGGATCCCACTTCAGCCTCTTTTCTTTTGGAATGTGTACATATACTTCTGTACCAAAGACTCTTAACTCATGGATATTATATGTTTTCCCAGTCCCTACCTCCAATGGAGATCGCCCATCCTCATGGCTCTTCCCAGTCCTGTTCAACACGAACACTGCAGTATTTATGGCTTCAGCCCATAATTTCTTTGGTAAATTTCTTTCATGTATCATTGTCCTGGCCGCTTTCAACAATGTCCTGCTTTCTCGCTCAGCTTTGCCATTCTGTCCTGGGGTATATGGGACTGTGGTTTTGTGTGTTATTCCACGCCTTGTAAACATTTCCTTCACATTCCTGTTCACAAACTCTAGGCCGTTATCACTTCTGAATGTCTTCATCTTGTTTCCAGTACTATTCTCGCCTTTATTTATCAAGCCCTCAATTATATACTTCTTATCTTTTGTCTTCACAAAAAACACACTTCTGAAATTCTAATAATCATCTTTCAGCACAACGAAGTATTTTGACCCACCAACTGATGATTTTTCCATGTGACCGCATGTATCAGCATGAACTAATTCACATGCCCTGGTACCCTTGTATTTGCTTCTATTGAATGGCAATCTGTGTATTTTCCCAATCAAGCAACTCTTACACACCAGGTTGGATGTTTGTTTAACCTCAATGATGTTTTTCTGCAAAGTATCTTTGACGTAGGTGAAGTTTTGGTGCGTCAATCTTCTGTGCCATTCGTTTAAATCGTTCGACGCTAGTTCTGCAGTACTCGCAATTCCACAATTATCACTCGTATTATAGTGTAAATCCAAATAAAACAGCATGAGCTGTCATCTGTCACTATGAAATAACCTTTATCTGTGGCGCGATTGACCGAAAACAGATTCGTTTTTAACTCAGGAACATACAACACTCTGTCTATAACTGTGCAATCCACTCCTTTCCGTTCGATACTTGAACTGCCATCCGTCCATAACCAATCGCATTTATCACTGCTCGATTATCGATAATTACAGGTTTTGGCGAAGTATTTGAGAATGATGTACTCGTAAACAATGCACGGTCTCGACACATATGTTCAGTAGCGCCAGAATCGACTAGCCACTTAGATTTTTGCAGTTGATGCGACAGATTAGATACCACGAACGCGTTACTATTCGTTTTATTTTCACTTCTTAACATTTTTTGTTTCCGAAAACGACACTGAGCTTTCAAATGTCCGAACTTGCCACAATAGAAACAGTTATTATTACTCACGTTCCCTTCACTGTTAGCTTTATTGTTACTTTTACTCTCGGTTTGATACTGTCCACTTTTACCACATTTGAAAATTTGTAATGCTCCTTTATTTTTCACAAAGAATGCAGAAGGTGTTGCTTGCTGTGCTCCTTCGTTCTTCTCTTTTACTCGCTCTTCTTCAATCAGTAGTCTTGCCACTAGATTATCAAACGTTTGTTTGTCATCAGGCGCCAACTCCCAAGCCGAAATAAAATGTTTATAATCGTCTGGTAACGACATTAGCACTTTCGTGATTACAAATTTATCTGAGATTTCTTCACCCATTTGTTTCAATTGGTTCTGTAGTTCATGTATCTTAGATAAGAAAACAGACATGTCAATACCTCTTTCGAGCTTGTATTGGAAAAATCTCTGTTGTATAATGTGCACACTGGTCTCAATTTTCTGTTCATATACACTGTGGAATTTTCGCCACATCTCATCAGAACTCGTACATGTAATAATATATAAACAAAGCCTCTTGCGACATTCGTGTTACCAATAACGTCGGCGCTTTGGCATCTTTAGATTCCCATGCAGATATCTCACTGGCCACTTCGGGCTTCACTTGTTTTCCCTCCACAATGTTTAACCACCCATGGCCCCTCAACTGTACTGTTGTTCGGAATTTCCATATATTCCAATTTCTGGCCCCTTCTAGCTTGATAACATTGACGTTATTGTTATTTCCCTCCATCATCGACGATGTTACACTGTGCCCGAGCCTGATCACGATGTCGCAAACTGTAGTGAATTAACCTCACTTTTTCCTTTTTCCTTTTCGCCGATTTTGCTGCCGGCGTAAATAACATCAATCTACATCAAGCTGTTATATGTGCCTGGGTCCATAACCTGATGTTTGAAATAAACGGAAGCACTTTTGTGATGAACACACTAGTCTTTTATTTAATTCACTGATACAACGTGTTGATTTTTAGAAGAGTAGAACGGAAGTGATACAAAGAAAAACTTATACCAACATAGACATTTGAACAACATATAATATTTGTATTGTTGCCAACTTAAACATTTTCAAATAAACATTGCCATATTAACAACTAAAATGTTTATCTTTACTTAAACATTTAGTTAGGACATCTGCTCGCATATTTTCAGTAGATAAGTATTTTAACATTATAATTTTATTTTCGACAATTTGTCGTACAAAATGATGCTCAATATCAATGTGTTTACTACGGCTATGATCAACATGACTTTTACAAATGTTTTGTACTGACTGACTGTCATTGAACAAAGTTACTGATAAATGTTTAGCGAAACATTAATAAAGAAAGCTTCTAAGAAATTTAGCCTCCTTTGCTCCTTCACACAATGCCATATATTCAGCTTCGGTGCTTGATAAGGCCACCGTTCTTTGTTTTCGTCTTTCCCACGACATTGCTGAATTTCCCAATTTAAATACATAACCAGTATATGAGCGACGGTCTAGCTGATTAGAAGCCCAATCCGCATCTACATTTCCTGTAACACTCAATGAGGATTTTTCATACACTATGTTATAATTAATGGTCCCTTTTATATATACACGTTTGGCTGCTTTCTAGTGTGTATCAGAATGACAATTATTAAATTGGCTGAGTAGACTTGCTGCATGCATAATATCTGGCCTAGTACAAACGGCTATGTATATACATCCCACTATAAACTTGGAATCCATATCAGTTTGGTCTCCTTTCTCAAGCTTTATGCCACATTCCAGAGGTGTACTTGCAGGCTTACAATCAGTCATATTAAATTGATCTAATACTTTCTGTATATAGTATTTCTGATCAAATGTAATTTGATTTTGTCTTTGATTTAATCTCATTCCTAATACATGTGTAGCTCGGCCAAGATCTCTTGTTTCAAGCCTTTTCATCAGTTTCTCCATGAGCGCTTTCTTTTCTGGTGTATCTTTACTTATAATTAAAATGTCATCGACATACAAAGCTAATATAATTATCTTTCCTGAGTTGTCTGATGTAATGTAAACACAAGGCTCACTGAGTGTTTCTCTAAACTGAAGATCTGTCAAGGCATTATCTATCTTGTCATACCATGCATTTGAGGCTTGCTTAAGTCCATATATAGCTTTATGGAGTTTAAATACATGGTGTTCTTTACCATTTATCTTGTATCCATTTGGCTGCTCCATGAAAACAGTCTCTTGCAAATCACCGTTTAAGAATGCTGTCTTTACATCCATGTGATCAATGTGTAAGTTTAGATTTACTGCCAGAGCAATCAATGTACGTGTTACAAACCAGTATACCCTATGTATACTGGTAAGAACTAGGAGCTCAACTTGATGCGTATCCTATATACAACATCAAGGCTCCCGGGGAAAAAACTCACTGTAAACCACTTACCTGCTACTCTGTCCATTTTCACTAAATCAACCAAGGCAAAAAGTTTATTTTATTAATTATTTTATTTTCTCTGTTCATATTTTTTTTTTAACATTACATTTTACATATTACATTATTGGAGACATATCAATATTGAGCCTGTAGAGAATGAAATGGACGTGTTAATGGTTCGGGGTGGCCATACGGCGTGGAACGCCAAAAGGCCGATTGAGGATCGCGGCGCAAGCCAACACCTCACCCCTCACCACTTCGTTGAACACTGGACGATATCTTCGGCTGAACTTTAAATCGCGAATACTTTAACCGTCTAAATGATAACTGGGTAGCAGCACGCTCCCTTTTGGATTTGAACAAGACTCACTGGTATAAGACTGCCCAAGAACATTAAATACCATTCTTTCGTGAGCTTTCAACCTAAATTCTCTTTAATGGTGCTGAGTAGCCGAACACGTGCGCTCTCGTTCCACGAAAGTTTTTCCTCCCCGCTTCGTCTCGCTTGCTCGGCTGGTGAATATGCGAAACAGGGGAAATTGAGCGAAAGAGTGTTTTTCGCTTAAGCCTTCGACTTCGAAAGAGTGCTTTCAGTTTAAGCTTTCGGCTTTCCCAAGATCTCTTGAGGTAAAATAGCGAAGCTGGGGGCATTGAGCGAAAGAGTGTTTATGCCTGAACTTTCGGTTTTCCTTTCCGCTTACCTCTCTTCGAAGCCCCCCGTTCGTTCACGATGCGAACATCGTTGCGGGTTGAACTTTCTCGTTCACTTAACTGCTCGCTTATTTACTTGCGCATGTGTTTCCATGGCTAATTTTCATTGGCGAAGTGCGAGTACACAGGTGTTGTTTGCTCGCTACTATTGCAGTTATGAAGCGGGAATATATCCGAGTATGTTTATGTGTTCACTCGCAACATACGTATAGTAGAATATCGTACCACAGGAGAGTAGGTTTCCTTGTAGTCAATCCCGTATTCCTGACTATAACCTTTTGCTACAGGGCGTACTTTATACTGAAGTAACAGACCTTCTGGTCTTAGCTTCTTCTTGAAAACCCACTTACAGCGCACAGCCTTCTTTCCTTCAGGCAGTAATGCCAAACTCCAAGCCTCATTTTTCTCAAATGATTTATATACATCTTCAATCGCTTCCCTCCAGTGTTCCTTTTCAGGTCCTGATAATGCTTCCTCAATTGTCTGTGGTTCTCCAACAAGAGTTGTTGCCGTCATTGCTATTACAGCATTCACACTCTCATCAATGCCTTCATAATACCTAGAATACTGATCTTGAGTCATGTGTGGATTCCATGTGTCATTATTGGGGTCATCCACAGAGCTGGAGTCAGAAACAGTTGAATTAGTTGTGATCGAGTCAGATAACTCTCTAGTAGGCGAGGGATCGACATTGTTATCATCATTCGTTCTCACAACATTTTCTATTCCACCGTTAAAATTTATTTGACAATCAGTAGTAGTGTTATTCTGATTTATTTTTAAGTCTTTATAAATCACTCCTTCGAAGAAGCACACATCTCTAGATTACATGCATTTGTAGAAATATCAAGGATCAACTAGTCTGTACCCTTTTGACTCATGACAATATCCTACAAAAATGTATTGTTTACTCTTTGCATCTAGTTTATTGCGCCTCTCATCAGGGATCATTGCATAAGCAACACAGCCAAATATTCTCAAAATTGATAAATCAACTTTAAAACAAGACCATTTTTCTTCTGGTGTGGTTCCTCTTACCGCTTTACTTCTTCTTGATAAAGATTACTGTATTCAAAGCCTCAGCCAAGAATCTTTGGTCCATACCTTTATCTTGTAGCATACATCGTCCGGCCTCCATAATCGTGTGATTTGCCCTTTCCGCAACTCCGTTCTGTTGTGGGGAGTAGGGTACAGTCGTCTGGTGCACGATACCATGTTCGTGAAGGAATGTCTGGGAATGTTTATTCACATATTCACGACCATTGTCCATTCTTATCATCTTTATGTTCAAATTAGTTTGTTTTTCTACAAAACTTTTAAAGATCTTGAATACAGACAGAACTTCATCTTTACTTTTAATAAAATAACCAAATGTGATCCTAGTATAGTCATCTTTAAATGTTAATAGATACTTGGCACTACTAAATGAGGAAACTGACATAGGCCCGAATAAATCAGAATGGATGAGACCTAATTTCCCAGTGGCTCGACTATAGGATTGTTTTGGGAATGGTATTCTGCTCTGCTGGATTATTTTTACTATAAGTTTGATTAATTCCACTTGCCATGCCTTGTTTCAGTAAATCCATACTTCGCTTGTTCAGTTGTCCGAGTCTCCGATGCCAAATCTCCTGTGATTGATTGGATTCACACAAATTCACAGCTTCTGCGCGTTTCCCATCCTCGGACTGGATCTTTGGCTCCACAAAAGCCACTGTTTGACATGTCGCAGCCAGCTCATGACCATTTGTTGATTGTTGACTCACTGTGTCCAGTTCATAGACACCATTCACCTTTGTAGCACTTGCAACTGGCATTTTTCCGCAATAAACATTACACTTTTCAACGTCAAAATGAACTTCACGTCCCTTAGAAGCCATTTTGCCTACGGAAATAAGGTTTGTTGACAGTCCTGGCACAAAAATAACCTCATTAAATTTTGTAACTTGAGATTGTCCTTTCAACAATAATTCTAATTCAACATGACCTTCACTATGCATTTTCTGAGTATTAGCAACTGTAACTAACCGCGGAGTGTCCACAACATAATTTTTCAGTAGATTTTTGTTGTCATGTGACAAGTAGCGCCAGAGTCGACATATCAGGCATTCGAGTCAATGTTCACAGCTAGTGCTGTCAATAATGTTCCGTTCCACGCTTTCTCACACTTTTCACTTTCACCCCGTTTATGAGTATTTTTAATTGTTCGTTTTAGTTGGACAGTTTTTAAGCAAAGTAATTTGGTTTGTTGCAAATGAAGCACTTTGGATGTTTGTTGACACTTTTTGTGGAAGACTTGTTTGTAAACATCGCACCTTCACACTTTTCGAAGTCTCTACGTAAATTTTCTTGCAATAATTTACTTTTCACTGTTTCACTGCACAATATAATGTTCGAATTTTCTAAAGCCATGATAAGCGGATCATAGTCTGGAGGTAAACCGCGTAGCATTAACACTGACAGCAAATCATCTTCTAATGGGGCGTTTACCCCGCAGGGGGAATGCCGGTCGACAAGAGCTCTCTTGGAGGCTAGCATTCTTTGGGGAGTTCCGCCCCCACGTACCCGAGGAAACTCCGCAGGGGGAATGCCGGTCGACAAGACCACTCTTGGAGGCTAGCATTCTTTGGGGAGTTCCGCCCCCACGTACCCGAGGAAATTCCCGCAGGGAGAAAGCCGGTCGACAAGAACATTCTTGGAGGCTAGCATTCTTTGGGGAGTGCCGCCCCCACGGACCCGAGGATATGGGGGGTGCCGTGAGGTTCCCTCTTATTGTATCTGGATTACGCTTTGGACAACGAACTGGAATTGACGCTTTGGATGTGATGGTTTGGACCTAGTTGCTTTGCACAGTAGCGCCGAGGTGAAACTCGTGTGTGAACGGCTCCAATTCAACCATCATACCGTCTCCGTCCCGGTAAAACCTTGGCAGGCCTCGGAGTACGTTCGAAGTTCGCACCATTGGGTTGGTGGTGTAGGTTCGGTTGAGACGGACTCCTGATTAGCGCTGGTCTGGCTCTGAGCACTTGTCCCCATAAGGGCTTGTGCCAACCCTCGCATGGCCTCCCTGCTCTGCAAAGATAACCATGGGACCAAAAAGGCGACTACACACACGAACGGAGATAGCGGCTCCGAGGGGGGACCCAATAAAATGGAGCAAACAAATGAAACCACAAGCAAACAGGACGCTAGCACGGAGAACCCTTTCAGGCAAAAACCGCTGTTGGCAAGAACACCGATAAAACAAGTCACCGATTGCGGGGGGAGGCAGCAAACCCCAGAAACACTGTTAAAGTCAACACCACAGGTTAAATCATCGGAGACAGACGACAGACGGACTAACGAACGAAAGAAGGCAGAGTGCGTTGTGCAACCTGGCATCATTGCAGCCTTTGGGCGCAGTAGAAGGACTATGCGCACCCCGGAGCGCCCAGTGCAAGACGTACACAATCCGGATCAAGTTGCGACACCAACAGAGGCCAGTGTAAGACTGGGGGAGGGAGAAGTTTTGCCGTTGGCCGACGCCACTTCAAACGCGATCCAAGCGATAGAAGCAAAAGGGCTAGGAAACGGGGGCCTCTCCCAAGAGGTGGCGCCAAATAACACAATCGGCCTTGACCGCGCCGAAGAGGAGCGGCTTACTCGGAAAGCGGGGAATATCGTCAAACAACTGAGGGCTGCCTGCAAAGTGCAGAAAAACATAGGCAAGAGTGTCAAGAATGGCATCCTTGAACTGGAGGAGCTTTTTGGCCGCATAACGCACTACAGGCGGAGGTGGCTTGCAACCGAAAAGCACCAAAAAGACACGCTCTCCCTCGCGGCATCAGTGGGTCCTAGCAGCAGCAAAAGAATGGCCGGTAGCCCAATTGAAGGCGACTGTGAGAAAAGGAGGAAGGATGAGACCATAAACGAAGTTGACACTCCAGGCGAGGAGTTTCATGTGGTGCGAAACAAGGCAGCGAAAAAAGCGGCCAAAAAGCTACTCCTAGAAAAAAAAGACAAAGAGCTCAACCACGAAGAGAACAAGGAGCCCCCCGCTATACCGCAGAAAACAAAAAGCAAACCACGGCACAAACCCTTGCGAGAGGCACTGCTTATTAAACCCACTAAGGGCCGAACCTACGCAGATGTCCTCCGTGAAATTAAAGGAGCGGTCAAGCCAGACGACACCAAAACTGCCATCAAAGCAGTTCGACCAACCCGGACCGGCGGCTTGCTGGTGGAATTCGGGCCAGAGGCCACAAACAAAGATGCATTCCGTGACGCGGTTCAAAAGGTTCTTGGAGATGCGGCAACGGTTGCCTCGCTCGAACCAATGGCCACCCTGGAAATCAGGGACCTCGACTGCGTCACGGACAAAGCTGAAGTAGAGGATGCCATTAGGAGGGAGTTCCCCAGCTTAAGTGAAGTCAAGGCAAGATTGACGCGTGAAAACACAAGGGGGCAACGCATGGCTATTGTCGAACTAGCTGATAAAGACGCCCAGCAAATCCTGGCGAAGGGCAAAATTAAGATAGGTTGGGTGATCTGCAGGATACGGAGAAGAGCGATCCCTATCCGCTGCTTCAGATGCCTCGAATACGGCAAGATTGACGCGTGAAAACACAAGGGGGCAACGCATGGCTATTGTCGAACTAGCTGATAAAGACGCCCAGCAAATCCTGGCGAAGGGCAAAATTAAGATAGGTTGGGTGATCTGCAGGATACGGAGAAGAGCGATCCCTATCCGCTGCTTCAGATGCCTCGAATACGGACACACCGCGTATGGCTGTAGGGGACCCGACAGGAGATCTCTGTGCTACAAATGTGGTGAAACGGGGCACAAAAGGAAGGAGTGCACGAACGAGGCAAAATGCATTCTTTGCAAGGACGCTAAGCTAGCACCCGGCGACCTCAAACATGAGCCGGGGACAGGGAGATGCCGGGTTTTCAAGGAGGCCCTAACTAAAGCCAAATCGATACTCAAATGATCCGTATCCTGCAGGTCAATTTGCACCGAAGCACAAACGCCCAGGACCTACTTGAGCAGTTTGCGAGGGATAAGAAAGCTGACCTCCTGTTGCTGAGCGAGCAACATCATAACAAGGACTCGCAAGCGTGGTACCCTGACAAAACTGGTACCTCGGCCATCTGGGTTCGAGACAGCGCCCGCCTTCAGGTGCAGGGCCATGGACGCGGGGATGGTTTTGTGTGGGTGCGGTGTTCAGGGATAACATATTTCAGTGTTTATCTGACGCCTAACGAGGCAATGCGATCCTTCCGAACCAAACTCGATGCCCTGGAGGACGCTGTCTCGAACACAGAGGGCCACATGCTGGTCGGGGGAGACTTTAACGCTAGAGCCATCGAATGGGGTATGCCACAATCCGACCCAAGGGGAAAGCAAATATTGGACATGGCGGCCAGAACAGCGCTTTTTGTCCTAAATACTGGTAACACCCCTACTTTCCGCCGCTGGGGTTGCGTAGGAACCATACCCGATGTGACACTCGCTTCGGAGTCCCTGGTACCTAGAGTACACAACTGGCGAGTACTAGAGGACTACTCGGCTAGTGATCACCAGTATATAGCTGTTGAGATTCACGACGGTGCCACTCTGCGTGCATATGCCCAAACTTCAATCCTCGGATGGAGGACTGGGAGGATGGACGTCGAGAAGTTCACTGACGCGCTTACGGCAGGCGCACCGTTGCTGGGAGCTCCGCCAGGGAGTGGAGGGCCTACAGCCAAGGACTTGGTGAACTCAACTATGAGTACCATCATCGCTGCTTGCGAGTCTTCCATGCCCCGCCGGAGACCCCGACATGGTAAGCCTCCAGTATACTGGTGGTCAAACGAGATCGCCGAACAAAGAAGCGAGTGTCACAAACTTCGGCGAGAGGCCCAGCGGGCGCGAACACGGGAGGAGGCAGACACTAGGCTAGCAGCATACAGGTCTGGCAGGAAATATCTTCGCAGGCTTATTAACAAGAGCAAGGCCCGATGCTGGCAAGACCTCGTGGACAATGTAAATAGGGATCCGTGGGGCCTTGGCTACAAGCTGGTCATGGGGAAACTTGGTGCCCTACGGAAGCCTTGTATACATGACGCGGAAAAGATGGACGCGATAGTGCGGGGACTCTTCCCCGCCCATCCCGTCCGTGTTGACGCTGTCCATGGTGAAACAGCAGTCGAGTGCCCACTCTTCACACAGCTGGAACTGGAGGAGGCAGTCCTCTCCCTGAAGGCAAGGAAGGCTCCAGGTCCAGATGGTGTTCCAGTTGAGGTTTTGCAGCTCGTCTATCACCATTGTCCTGACTTGCTGCTCAGCACATTCAACGCTTGCCTACGGGACGGGGTTTTCCCGGTACGATGGAAGGTGGCGAGGCTCGTGCTGGTCAGCAAGGGGAAGGGAAATCCCGAATCGCCGTCTGCATACCGCCCGTTATGCATGCTAGACACGGCTGGGAAAGTGCTAGAGAAACTCATCAAGGGAAGACTCACTGACGCGATTCGTGCTGCTGGGGACCTATCTCCTCGGCAGTACGGCTTTAGAGCAGGACGTTCTACCATTGATGCGATTGCAGAGGTGGTGAACGCGGTCCAAAAGGCAGAGGCATGTAGTCGCACCAAGCGACGGATCGTCCTGTTGGTGACACTCGACGTCAGGAATGCCTTCAACTCCGCTAGATGGGTGGATATTCTGGATACGCTGGAAAACTCTTTTCAAGTTCCAGAATATCTAATGCGGCTTTTGAGGAACTACCTAAAGGACCGAAGCCTGCTCTACGACACGACACAGGGCCAACGAAGGATGGCGGTTACATCGGGTGTTGCCCAGGGATCTATCCTTGGTCCGGACCTGTGGAACGTGTCTTACGACGGGCTACTGAGACTTGAGATGCCAGATGAGTCGCGCTTGGTCGGCTATGCGGATGATGTTGCGGCTCTGGTCGCTGGACGCACCGTTGAACAAGCGCAACTTAGGCTAGGTATGCTAATGCGCCGAGTGAGGGACTGGATGACTACTCGCGGGCTCAGTCTAGCACTGGAGAAAACCGAAGTGGTCATCTTGACAAAAAAGAGAATCCCTAGAGTAAGGATGATCAGTATTGGAGGTATACAGATCGAATCGAAGCCAGCGGTGAAGTACCTGGGGCTACTGATCGACTCGAAGATGAGTTTCTCTGAGCAAATCAGGGCAACGGCTGAGAAGGCTGCTTCGGGAATATCGGCCCTGAGTCGACTTATGGCCAACGTAGGGGGACCCAGCCCATCAAGAAGACGCCTCTTGATGAGTGCTGTAGGGTCAGTGCTACTGTACGGAGCAGAGGTATGGGGCGACGCTCTCAGCAAGGAGGTATACCGAAAACGATTGGCACAGGTACAGAGAAGAGGAGCACTGAGAATTGCATCTTCGTATCCAACAGTCTCCGACTCGGCGGTGAGAGTGATTGCAGGCGTGATACCTGTCGCCCTCCTTGCTAGAGAGCGCCGCGCTATTTACCTGCGCCGAAACGAGGATGCGAGGGAGATGGTTGTCCGCGAGGAGAGACAACGCTCGCTCAACGATTGGCAGCAGTCTTGGAGGAATCGCACGAAGGGAAGGTGGACTGCGCGCCTCATCCCGGATGTGAGACCGTGGCTAAATCGAAAGCATGGTGAGACTGACTTCTATCTGACCCAGCTTTTGAGCGGGCACGGGTGTTTTCAGTCTTACCTGCACAAGATCGGCAAGTCACGGTCTCCCGATTGTCGGTTTTGCCCAGGAGAAGAGGACAATGCCTGTCACACATTTTTTGCGTGTACGAAATGGGCCAGGCTGCGAAGGGAACTCTACAGGGAGACGGGAGAGCTCACCCCGGATAATATAGTTGCGGTGATGCTCGAATCGGTTGACAAATGGAACCAGGTGGCACATTATGCTCGGGCAGTCCTAAAATATAAAAGGGACTCACAGCAGCCGGAGGCGCTGGGGCTGGGGGATCGCTCTTCTGGCAGTTCCTCTTCCCCCCTCCCCTCCCGCTAGGAAAGGGACTCCCCAGCTTGAAGGCGCCCCACGGCGTAACAAAACGAGACCTGGCCCGAAGTAATGTGTCAAACGGTTCCAGGCTAGGTTCTCAGATTGACAGGGGAGGTGTTTAGTGGGTAGTCCAAAGGTATCCTCCATGGGAGTCCCACACTGCCAGACTCGGCGGGCATAAATGCCTTCACCTCCCTACCACAAAAAAAAAAAAAAAAAATGGGGCGTTTATGTCTCGTAATTGTTGACCCAAGTTCGTGATTCTCATGATATACCCTTCCATGTCACTAAATTGTTCCAATTTTAATCCAAACAACGTGCGTTAGAGTCCAAGACGACGACACAGCCTCCTGCCTTCATAGGCTGTCTTTAGGTTGTTCCATGCCTCGTAACCAAAGGTAGAATTTCTAACGTGGGAAAAACACGAGGGTTGAACCATCAAACATATCTTTGCGAGTGCCCGTAGTTGTTTGCGGTTGTCATTGACCTTGGGAACACCCAGTGCAGACTCTTCGATGCAATCCCATAAATCTTCATGGACTAAAAACATCCGCATCATAAATTTCCAGTTTCCATAGTTAGATATTCCACTAAGCTTTTCAAAATTGAATGTAATTCCGGAGCTTGTTGCTGTTGAAGATAATGGCGCCGGCATTGGCACCTCATCCCCACGCGACATCACGTCTTCCTTGAATGTTGAGATTTTTAGAAAATAAATTTTTACGCACACTTATTTATCGCGTATGCTGGGCCCATAACCTGATGGGATTGGGCGAAAATAACAATAGATTAAATTGGTATACTGAGATGTATTTATAATCTAGTTAGCACAGAAAAACAGTTGACACAAGAGTGAGTATTATTCGACCGAATAGAATGACATAATCAAGGCATTGACAGTAGCTCCAACTAGTGAGCTATTTAGATAACGATGACAGTTTACATTGTTTGGTTTCTACTAGTTCTAACATAATTAACCAAAAAATTCGCATTTCATGGAAGAAAAAAAAATTGCGAACTGACTAGAAATTGATAAATTTGAAAATATTTTGAAATAACAAAAGAAACAATCTAAAAATTTCTAATCAATTATCATCGGAGAAACAATTAGAAATGGGCGTGTGTGCGATTCTGCGAAATTCATTGCTAAATCATCTATTATTATTCGCTTATTATCTGAAAAGTCACTTTCCATCCTCTCTCAAACCATAATTAATAATTTTCCCATTGAAAATTCATAATTTTCTTCAATTCAATAGCTTCACGCAACATGTAATAAAATTTCTAAAACCATTGCAAAAATTATCTACAATTATCTTGATTCAGAAAATAAGTGATAGATAAGCTGCACAAAAGTGTCGAGAGAAAAAAAATGTATTTATTGCAATGATTCCGCGTATCAAACCGATAAAGATACTCCACAACCACTCATGCGTGTACAATTCATATGCATTAGATCTTTTTTTTTATACTTTACATAAACGCTTTTACTCACATGTCTAGCATATACTGCAAAATTATATCTCATCTAATAAAACTGTATTCCCTCTATTATCACAACTTGATTATTATTTTTTGCCTCTCCATTCTCACCTCAGATAACAATTACAACTACGAGAAAAACGATTATTCTGCAGTGAAAACATTTTACACACATGTATCTTTCACTTATGACCAATTAATACTTTTATTATTATTTCTATGTTCTACTTGATGGAATATACAATATTAATAAATATAAAAACAAGTAGAAAATGAAATTAAAATGAAACAGGTAAGAGCTAACAAACGACATAATGTTTACTAAAGTACTTGTACTTACATTTAATGCGATTGTCTACATAAAATGGATTTTGTTGAAAACAAGAAAAGTGTAAACATACCTGCAATGATAAGACAAGAGAAAAGAAAGTGAATAAGATTAGTACTCGTACAATGCTATATATGGTTATGTGTATGTTTAATACAATGCTGAGAATTTTTTTTTCTTTAAATCACGTGTCATATGAAAAGCACAGGAAATAATCAAAACTATGAGAGCGAAATCACTAACAAAACAAATTGTTTAATTCGTTACAAACTTTCAAAAAGTATCTTCTCGAATCCAGTCTATAAATTTATCGATGGGCTTTGATAGCATTTATTATCTTAATTACATATTTGTACTTTATTGACGCTAACAAATACCGCTTGAAATTTTTTTTCAATCGGTTTCATACGTTTCATATGTGTATATGATTCATTGGATATTTTTTTTAAAAACAAAATAAAATTTTAAATATGTGTTTGCGTTTTATCTTCCTAATCGATAGCGTACACAAATATTTGGTTTTAAATATTGCAGGTTTTAAGCTTTGTTGGCTTTAGTAATTAAGGAATAATTTTGTTTTTGTGCACCGGAGCAAAATATTAAGTTGAGATCATGTTTCATGGAAGAGTTTTAGACTACGACTACTACCTTATCGCGAAATTGATGAGGGATTTCTAAAGAGAAATTTAACTGGAGTTATCATATCTTTGAAAAATATCTAATAAGCTGAGCAACGATTCATGGACGCTAACACATTCCATACAGACCCCTGAAGAGTAAAAGTACAAACATCTTAAAAAATAAATCATCAACATGTGAATTCCCCGCGTAGAACGATGCTTGAAACTTAAGTTCAAGTTTAAGGTCACGAGATGGGAAGGCTGGCCGACAGGAGTACTCTTGGAGGCTAGCATTCTTCGGGGAGTCCCGCCCACGTAGCCAAGGAAACCATCGCAGGGAGAATGCCGGTCGACAAGAGTACTCTTGGAGGCTAGCATTCTTTGGGGAGCCCTCACGGACTCGAGGGTATGGGGGCGCTGTGAAGTGCCCTCCTGGGATTACAGGTAACGACCGCGAATGGCTCTAGAATACGCTTTGGACAATGAACTGGAATTGACGCTTTAAGCTGGCGGATATGTAAGTTTGGACCTAGTTGCTTTGCACGGTAGCGCCGAGGTGACACCCGTGTGTGAACAGCTCCAATTCAACTCTCATACCGTCTCCGTCCCGGTTAAACCTTGGCAGGCCTCGCAGTACGTTCGAAGTTCGCACCATTGGGTTGATTGGCGCTGGTCTTGCTCTGAGCACTTGTCCCCCTAAGGGCTTGTGCCAACCCTCGCATGGCCTCCCTGCTCTGCAAAAATAACCATGGGACCAAAAAGGCGACTACACACACGAACGAAGATAGCGCCTCCGAGGGAGGAACCAATTAAACTGGAACAACCAAAAACCATAAAAAAGATTAAAAAAAAAAACAAAAAAAAAGAAAGCAAAAATAACAACAATGACGACGCAACCAGCGGCTGCAGCCACGCTGTTAACAGCACATCGGAAGCTGTAGTGAAAGTAGGTAGATTAGTTGTCCGTAAAGGACTACAGCGATGATCTGCTGCCTCAACGGAAGAGGATGGTAAGATCCGCCGAGATTGGCCTTGTCTGGGGGAAAGAACCCACCCCACGACATCGCAACGCTACCCTGCCAGCGCATTCACGCGTCCCCAGACAAGGCCAATCTCAGCGGTTCCCAACAACCTCTTCCGCTGAGGCACCAGACCATCGCTGCAGTCCTTTACGGACATATATCTACCTACTTTCTCTACAACTTTCTCTCCCCAACGTGGGGCCCGAAAAGAACGGCTGTATCCACAGTCGACAGCACAAGACAGTCCATAGTCTAGACAGCACAAGACAGTCCATTGTCTCTAGGTAACCCTACAAGGGGTCCAAATTTTGGCGGGTAGATAACCTCTAAGGGATATTGCACTAATCGTGCCCCATCAATTTAATTACTTCCGGACGTATATTGTCCTCAGACATCAATATCGTTTGGACCTGCTTTTGACTTATACTTTGGTGGTTTACCACCATTGTAAGATTAGTAAGGCCAAATTATATTAGAGCCCTTATGTCTATTCGGAAGTTGTTATCCCAATATCATTTGTGCAGCGACTTCTGATCTGCACCCCAAACCAAGCGGTGCCTAAGTGTTTTTCGGTGCATGGATTTTGATTTCACGTGATTGGCTGCTTAGCTAGTCCGTGACTATCTATGACAAGAGACGCGCTGCTTGCGGGTCAGAATTCACCCTGGGCAGACAAGTTGTACCTAGTCGAAAACTTGCGTATGAGAGAGCACTTCTGAACCCTGATTCTTATGGTGCCGCAAAAGAGTAGTCCCTGTAGAGCAGAGGAAGAGCGCGGCATTGGTGTCCCTTGCTTGGGAAGGGAAAAGCGAAATGGAAAGACCGAATTTTCTCATGATCAATACATAACTACATTTTAGCATACATTTTTTTTTTATGGAATCGTTGAATAGCTCACCACTTTCGGCAACTTCTTCTTCTTCTTCTTCTTTGTAGCACTGCAGCCCCTCTCGGGCCTTCGCTTAGAGATAGTTAGAGTTTCTCATTTTCATGACCGAGAACGAGATTTGAACCTGGGACCTTCGGCTTATGGGTTCATGCTCTAACCACTAGGCCACACAGACTACATTTCGACCACTTTACTAATCTTAATTATTCTTCACCTGCACGTAGACTTACATTTGAACATGTTTTAGTCATAGGTTTTTATATAAATATTTTAGCCCTAACTAAATTATATATTTCTGAATTAGGTATATTCTTTCGTTCTTAGAGATGCCCATCAATATTAAAATTAATTTGTGATAGGAATTGCAAGTGCTTCAAATTTATAGAATCGGTTTTAATTTGGTTCTGTAGATTTGCTTGTAAATGATTTAAGTATGTGGTTATTTTTCTTTGTTGATCGTTTATGTGATTTGTTATGTTTTCGAATCGCTCTTTCATTTGTTTGTTAACCATAGACTGATTGTTAAGTTCGGCTTGCAATTTATCCTCCCTGTGTAAAAGCCTATCGATATCGTTATTAATCTGTATGGCGTCATTAACGTCTAAGTTTCCAGTGATTGTCTTGATAACAGTTCCAAGTCCGTTTATAAGTCCCCGTCTATGTCGTTTAGGTGGTAACAATGTAGAAGCTTGCCTTCAGCCTGTTGCAAATTTTTCCTACTTACTTCCAGAGAGTCGTCTATGTCGGTGTATTGTTCTAGGGTAGTCAAGATTTCGTTGATCCTGTCGATGTTTTGTTTGTATTTTTCAAGCTGGATAATATGCAGTAAATTGCTATATGATAGCATCAGCCTCGCGTCGCCAAGCCTCATCGGCAGCAGTCCATTCCTGTTAGTTAGGTCCTGTACGTCCATCTTCTGCCCGAGGATCGCTGGGAGGAGAAACCTGAAATTTTCGTTTTCGTTTAATTTTGAAATTATGCACTTTCTGATTATTGGTTGTTATTACTGTTACAAGGTTATTTTTCTTAATTTTGTGTTTTGTAAATCTACGGGCCATTTTATTTCTTCGACACTCCCTTCTGAAAATTATGGAACCCTCGTTAATACTCTCAGGAACCTCTCTAGTTTCATTTAATTTCTCGGTTCTTTTGAGAACTTGGTTTTCTAGTTGTTTCTGAATTTCTGGGAAGTCTGGATTGAAATTCTTTTTATTTTTCGAGGTATTCATGTGCATTGGATTCCTGTAGGCTGTCATTAAATCTGTAACTTCTGCCAAAAAAGATTTCGTATTGGGCATATTTTGTGAAAGAATGTATTGCATTGTTATATGTTATAATTGTTTCGTTTAGTATATCTTCATGGTCTTTGTCTTGTTGTTTGTTATGTATGATTCTGTATATTTCCGTAAGGGTCGAATGTAATCGTTCAACTGGTGCGTTGCTACCTGTATGTTGGTAAGATGTAATGTGGTGTGTAATTCCGTACTGTCTGCAAAAGTCCTTGAATAAAGTTGAAGTGAACTCAGCACCCTGATCGGTGGTCAATGTCACCAAAATCTCAGGCATGCCGTGCAGGCTAATAAAATGTTTCAACGCTTTAACTATGCATAGGCTATTTCTGTTATTCAGAGTATAGGCTGCAGCGTATTTGGAGAACTTGTCTACTATAGTGAGAATATATCTTTTATTTATAGTATATATATCTGCATACAGCATTTCTAAAGGTCTCACCGGAGTTCGAGGGGTCCGAAACTCAGGAGCTTGTGGGTTTCGGTCATACTTAAAGTTTTGACACACCTCGCAATTATTAATCACCTTAGTGATTTTATTTTTGAAGAAAGGGAAGTCAACTATTCTCTTGAGGTGAGAATGAGTTTCATTAATTCCAGGATGATTGCTTTTAATATGATAGTCTCTGATAATTGCATCTTGTTGATAAGACTCATTAATGTCCTTCAATACTTCCATACAGCGAATCACCCTGTACAGTCCGGACTGGGAGAAATGGATGGAGTAAACATTTTGTATCTTTCCGAAGGTATCGTCATTAGCATATATTGCTGTTAGTTTATTGGGGGAAATATATTTCTTGAAAATATCTATTATATCTGATTCTGAAAATTCTGGTTTCCAAAAGGTATGTCGCTGCTTATTTCTAAATGGCATTTCCAAAATTGTTTCTGGTTTCCTGTTTGAGTTTTCGAATAAGATCAGCAGTGAAAATTCATTTAACGGTTTTTCTGAAATATGTATGCCTGTATTGAGATTTTCTTCCGCTGAATGTATGGTAGTACCTCCAGTGCCCCGGTTTGAATCACCTGGAGTCGGTTCTTCACCCTCATTTGCGTGCACCTCGACCTTAATTCCATCTGGAATCCTCACTCTGCTCAATGCGTCTGCGTTACTATTGTGTGTCCCCTTCTTATGGACTTTATCATAGTCGTACTCTTCCAATCTCAACCTCCATCGGACAAGCCTCGAATTTGGGTCCCTCAGGCTCGTCATCCACGTCAGCGGTTTGTGGTCCGTGACTATTTTAAACTTTCTACCGAACAAGTATGGCCTGAAATATTTTACCGCCTATACAATGGCCAAAAGTTCCTTTTCAATAGTGGAATAGTTGATTTCTGAGTCCGTTAATGTTCTACTTGCGTAGCATATCGGTGTATCACTTCCAACAGGACCCTGCGATAAAATAGCCCCAATTGCAAAATTGCTCGCATCAGTCGTTAAGACAAAAGGCTTGGTAAAATCAGGATACTGAAGAATGGGGTCATTCATAAGTATTTCCTTACACTCGTTAAAGCATTTGACGCAAGAGTCATTTTGTTCGATTCTTCTGTCTTTTTTCAAACACTGAGTCATGGGGTTAGTAAGCTTTGCAAAATCCCTTATAAATTTGCGGTAGTAACCAAGAAGACCGAGGAAGGATTTAATTTCCTTCTGTGTTCTCGGAATAGGGAAAGATCTAATAGCTTCGACTTTGTCGGGGTTGGGCTTTACACCTTCGGTGGTGACCAGGTGGCCCAAAAACGATATTTCCTTACGCATGAATTCAGACTTGTCGATTTGCACCTTAAGATTCGCCTCGCTTAATCTTTGGAAAACCCTTTTGAGGCTCTCGACATGCTCCTGAAGGGATGTAGAAAAACCGATTATATCGTCAAGATACACCAAGCAAATGGTTCCCTGAAGCTCCTTGAGTTCGTTGTCCATAACTCTCTTGGAAAGTGGACGGAGCATTTTTTAATCAAAATGGCATGCGGACGTACTCGTAATGTCCACCCTCAACCGTGAAGGCCGTTTTGCTGATGTCCCCAGGGTTCATCTCGATCTGCTGGAAACCACTAGCCAAGTCCAAGGTGGAATGATACATGGATTTACCAAGCTTGTCGAGAATGTCGGTTATATTCGGCAAGGGATACCGATCCGTAATGGTCTTTTCTTTGAGCCTATGGTAGTCGATGACCAATCTCCATTTTTGTTTGCCCAGAGGGTCAGCCTTTTTTGGCACTATCCATATAGGAGAGCTCCAAGGAGAGTAGCTGGGTCGAATAATACCCTGATTGAGCAGTTCGCTTATTTGCTTTCGTACCTCCTCTTTGTGCACGAAAGGATACCTATAGGATTTGGTAGAAATGGGTACATTATCTTTGGTTTTAATGTGATGCTTAACTTGATTTGTGAAACCAAGCGTTTAACCTTCCCTGAAGAAAACGTCATCGAACTCTCTGCAGACCCCCAAAAAGCTGTTCCTGCTCTTCACCGTTTAGGTGTGATAGTCGAAGCAATTCGGATATATTGCCTGACGAAACGTTCACAGGAGACGGAGTACCCTCATCATAGCTGACATCGAAGTTGTTAACCTGTCGATAAGGGGCAAGACACTCCACCCTCAAAGGCTGCTCAATGAACAAAACCTCATCAGAATCCGACCCGTTCATCACTTCAACAAGCGCAAACCAGTCTTTAGAAATGTAAATGCCCTCGGGGAGTATCACGTTAGGGGTAAGCTGCATCTGTCTAATATACACCTCACCGTTCTCGACGTCCACAGGCAACCTGACTACTGCCTTGCTTTTCCCTGAAATTACTTTTTTCCCTGAGGAAAAATTGGGCTTGAATTGGAGTCTTAATACTGAACAGTTAGTCACCAGCAACTTGTTAGCAATATCAACCTTAGCACCAAGATCACTCAAATAATCCACTCCCAAAAGTCCGTCGAAATAGCTATGAAATTTGAACACAAGGAACTGCGTTTCACCCGGTTGATTGAATTCAACGAAATTAGGGAGTATTACTTTTTGATCAATTTCATGTTTGGCCAGAACAGTTGTAATATAAGTTGGATTGGTTTTGGCAATCAATGGAGGGGGTATAAACTCTGGGTTAATGAAGGATGATGAAGCACCGGTGTCGATTAAAATTTTAAGTGATCGTCCAAAAGGGGATGAAATCTCAATATAAGGCAAAACCTGGCCATGTGCATTCAAGTCTATGTACCCGATGGGTCTGTTGAGGCATTTGATTGAAAATTTATGTCATCCAAAACTTGGCCCTCATCCTGTCTAAAGGTTTCTTGAATAGGTCGTGGACCGTCATCAAAATCCTGCGAAACCTCACACAGATCGTAAAACGAATCACTCGCAAGGTCAGATTCAAAAGGAAAAGAATAAGGTGTTGAATACTCTAGTGGACAACTCTCATTAACTGGACATGAAGACATGCATACCTCGCTCGTACCAGATGCACTTTCAATATTGTGGAAGCCTCTTTTGTTCTGAAATCCGTTTGACTGGCGATTTCTTTTAGTTAAATCACTTCACAACTCCATGGGTTCCGGCTTTGGCAAATTTGAAACGTTTGGGGGTTTTGCCGCGGATGGTCCCTGCTGAAAATTAAAATTCTGATTTTGTCCGGGAAATTGGGTTGGTACATATGGCCGCTGAAACTGAAGATTACCATATTGTAAATTATTTGGTCTAAAAGATTGAGGATTATAATTTGGGTAAGTTTGTGGAACACGATTCAAAGTATTCATCTGAAAACGTTGAGGAAAATTAGGTGTATGCCGTTGCATAAGAGGTTGATAATTAAAACCTGGTTGTCTATAGTTGAAACTTGGCATTTTTGACTCTGTCACACCCAACGGTCTTCGCGAAGGATCAGGCTGAATTAGGGCCAAAATTTCATCGCCGTTCTCGAGAAAATCGAAAAGGAGTCGAGGATTGCCGTCAAACCGTGGCAAATCCTTTATGGCATCCGGCACTCTAAGCGCGGTAATAAGATCGACTTGAATTGTATTGTCTGCGTTTGTCATTATCTTAACGTTTCGTCTAAAATTCTCTTCAACAATATCGAAATCCACAGGATCACCCTCCGGCACTACACTACTTGATTTTGTAAATATTTTCGTAAACCCGGAAAAGCTAAAAGAGCGCCTCGACACACCCGCGGCCTCCAATGTTGGAGCACTTTCACTTCCTACACTTTGCAAATTATCGATAATCCTTATCGATAATCCTTCGGCTATCAAAAGTTCCGCACAACAACCGATATTCTCTCGATTTTGTTAATAAACACACGGACACTTTACTTTGCGATTAGTTCCACACGAAAATGGCGATATTCTTTCGCACGATCGATCTTCTGTCGAATTCCCGTTCAAACTTTTCGCACTATCGCCACCAATTATCCTCCCGCCGTAGACTGCGCCAATTATAGTTACTTCTTTAATGAAACACAAGAAATTTTAATCTGTATCGAATATGAATCTTTATTTCTTCACTCTCTCGAAGTTGAAATCAAACTTATTTGTACAAAGCTTTGCATTCATTAATATCTGATAAAAATGCTGACCCAAAGAATGCAATAAAGCAGACGTTAGTTTAATGACTTGGGTAATCTGATACTCATACAACAGTGGATAGAGACTGGAAGTCAGCACATTCACAAACAGAAGTTTTTAATTATTGAAACATTAATAAAAATAGGAAGTCAGCAATCTATGAAGTCAATGGACGCCACTATGTTGCATGAACGCTACTACTATGTTGCCGTAACACGCGCGGTGATCAGTGGAGCCAGAGCCTTGTTGCGCATTCCGGCGTATCGGCATTCTCCCATTCGCAACTTCAAATTGCCGCCGTCACATTTCCACCTTCCTTTGGGCACTCCTACCTTTTCCTCTGTGAATTTATTTATTTTTATTAAACTTTACCAATTTCCCTATAATTTTAATTTCCATATCATCACAATCCTACCCTTTTCCCTTATTTTCAATTAAAAAAAAATAGCATATAATAACTTTAATTTTCCCACTAACAACATTCCATTCATTAATTCCTACTAACATCTTCAACTTCATTCAATACATTTTCCCTAACAGAACCTAATTCCTTCCTTGATACTAATTCTATTCACTAGCTCCCACAAACAAATTCTATTTTTTTTTACGAACGAAAATTCATTCACGTTTCCCTACTAACAAAATTTTTCATACCCAGATGCATAGTTGAAGTTGCTTATTAGATGAATGGGAAATCAACAAAACATGGCTCCGTTAGTAGCGTCGCGAGTTCTCGACCGGGGGTCTGCTGACACCCTGGTTTCAAGTTCCCCGGGCGCAGGGAAGCACTCTTTTTGGTGTATCGGCAAAATCAATAGTTTCCGTATATGTATATGTGACACTTTGCATCTAATCAAACGGTTCTTTGATTATGCAACTAGCCATATATGAAAATATGGAAATTATGGCGTTTGTCGGTACGAAAAGATGTGTGGGTAGCGGAATCGAAGTGTAATGAACTTCGATTACGCTACCCATATTCGGCAGCGGCAATGAAAGATGAAAAAAATTGCGGGATCGGATTTGATGGAGGTGAAATGTGAGATTGAGTTCTTTGAATTTAGGGCAGTCGGTATTGGACTTGGTGAATAAGAGCGAGTTTTATTTTGCGGTGTCGGTGTGATTTTGGAGTTTGAATTCGGAGAATAAACGTGTTGACTTTGGGGAGGAATTTTGCCTTTTCTTTTGCGATAGTGTGTGGTGTGACACGGAACTTATGTTACGATTAGGATAGTGTTAGTGAATCACACTATCCTAATCGTAACATAAGTTCCGTGTCACACCACACACTATCGCAAAAGAAAAGGCAAAATTCCTCCCCAAAGTCAACACGTTTATTCTCCGAATTCAAACTCCAAAATCACACCGATTTGAAGATTCGCTTGTGAATGGTGATTACTGGGATAAAACAAAAGCAATAGTACCAATCAGTGAATTCGAAAGAAGTGTTGTAGTGCAGATGTTAATGAACTACTTGGGGAAGATGAAGTTAGTGCGGGTTTGTGTCTAATTTATTAAATGATATAAGAAAAAAATATGTGCAGAGATTAATTATTCAGTAAAAAAATAACAAAAAATACTAATTTTGTTGGTTTGCAGGCACCTGGTCCTGCCTTACAGTGAATTGTTCTTCGATTACGCTTGTACGACGGATCGGAGAGTTAAAAGTGGCTGTTGCGTTTTTGTTTTTTATTTTCTTAACTTTAAAATCTAATATTCAGGGGCCCCACGCTTCTTTTTTTGTATTTCACCGGCTGCTCAGAGTTCTGCAAGGAAAGAAGTAAGTACGAATCTGATATTTTGTTTCAATATTTTGCAAATTATATTATTTTACAGAAGTTTATTTTATTGTATTTTTTTATGTTATATTGAATTCGTTTATTGTATTATATTTTAGTTTATATTTTTTCGTTTAAATCTCGAAGGGGGTAGTTTTTCACATTTTTATCCTACAAAGTTTTTGGTTGGAATTAGAATTGTTGAATTAAATAAAACGGCCTTGTCATAATAAAACCATCATCTTTTATTTCTCCAGATGACCACCGCCTCTCCCGTCCTTTCCCCTTCGTGTTAGTGTTTTCTATGTAAGGTGGCTCAGCACGAGCACAGGGTGTCCCGGAAGCCCAACGACACGACTAAGCGCTAGCCGGCCGCAGTATGCCACCCCGGGCTACACACCCCTCTGCCAAAACTTAATGCCTGCAACTGCGGTTACTTCCGTGGTTGCAACAGCCTTATCAACCAGCAGACCCGGTACTGAATTCTTATCTTCAGCGTCACCCGGGATGTCTTAGCTGCTGGTGGTCATGCAAGCTATGGCCGCCAGTACGGAACAGCTGAGACAACAATTACAATGTTTGTCTATTCCATAGCCAACTACCCAGCCTTCCACATCATTGGCCAGAGCGGACTACGTAGAACCACTCGTAACTGTAGCGAACCCCATGGCCCCAGAGTACACGCCCAGGGAAGATGTCCCGACTTCACGACCTTATCAGCGGAATCATACGAGTGCCTGGAGCCCTGAGCGAGAATTGTTCGAACAGGTAGCTCAGGACCGCGGATCGATGCCCTGGTATAACTGGAACTTACCAACATCAGCCGAGCCAGGAGCTCGCCGAACGGGCAGGCCTGGTCATCGCGAAGAGGCCGCATCGGGACTGTCGCGCTACGAACGTAATCGTTCGCCGTGTGCTATCCCACCATCCAAGATAGCACATATAGTGGCTAGCTGGAAGCTAGTGTTTACGGGACAGGACGACCCTACGACCATCGGGTCCTTTTTGAGAAGGGTCGAGAACATGGCCTCGCTGAACATAGAAGGGATCATGAGAGCCATTATACGCTGTGCTCAAATGCTCTTCACTGGGAGAGCTCTTCGGTAGTTCTGGCGTTTTGTAGACACGCTTACCACTTTTGATTGGGAAACGTTGAGACGTGCAACGTTGCGGGAGTTCACTCCAATCGAGGGATATGACATGCTGAAGCAGCGGATCCGAAACAGACGCCAACAGGCACAGGAGACCGTAGATGAGTATTACGAAGTCCTGTGTTGCTTGTTGGAACGTCTGATGATCCCATGCCAGAGTCTGAGTTTCTCAGCCTCTTCTGGGAGATCAGGCCGGAGCTGCGAGAGCGACTGGTGTTCACCCCGCGCCACAACGTGCATGCGCTTTGCGCGTCAGCGAAGGAGTGGTGCAATATTCAGAACGATCCACGCACCAGGGTAAATACTTTGGCTGACCAGAGCAGCCAGAGCGATGCGCAATCGCTGAGCTCGAGCACCGCATGCCAGCTTCACCCGCGCTAGCTGGCCTCTTTCCACCAACTACCATCAGCACAACGGAGACTCTCCCTCCATTATCCACCGATTTAGAGCAAGAACATCAGTCCGAAGTACATGAACTGGCTCCTAGGACACGAGCTACCACGTGTTGGAACTGCCGGCAGACGGGACACCGTTTCAGTGCATGCAAGACAGAGGTTAACATTTTTTTTTTCGTTGTGGGAAGCTAGATACTTATGCGCCAAACTGCACTTATTGCAAGAAGCCAAAAAAAACTTGCAAGCGAGTGCTCACGACAGTCCGCAGCACTCGCGACCGACGCATTAACGGAACGGTACTCCGTCCCGTCTACTGACAGTTCCACAACGACAAGTTCCTCGCCAGTAAACCCACTAGAGTCAAACACTACGATACCTTTGCTGGTCCATGATACAACAGATGCCACATCTTCTCCGGAGGCCTCTCCAAAGACAGTACTGAAGCGAGCCCCTCAAGTACTGCATGAAGAATCCCGACAGCCACAGACTCGTGTATTGAGCCCATATGATATTAGGTTGCAGGAGTATATTGCTACGCGAGAGAGGATATTTGCCGCAGAAGAGGTCACCCAACGCCAACACAAAATTAAATGGTCAACTCGTCATTGGAGGAGCTTCCGCAGAAGAGTGCGCACCTGTCGCTAAACTGTAAGATTATGTAACATCTCGGACGTTTCTGAGAATGACACTCGACCTTACGCACCATTCAAAGTATTGGGCGAAATCGCCGTTGCACTGATTGACACGGGTGCAAGTATTAGCTGCCTTGCCTCGAGCTTCGGCTCAAAGGTACTTCAACAAAACCCTACGGCAGTAAAACCCTGGCCCTCTGAAACAAGTACAGCTGATGGTACCAAACATCCTATCCAGGGTAGACTTACAATACCCGTGACATTCAGAGGTCAAACGAAGGATATTACTTTCTACATTATCCCATCACTAATTCAGAACGTGTACCTTGGCGTCGATTTCGTCCTTCAATTTGGTTTAGCCCCAGATTTATTTATCTTTCAGTACTAGATACGTCAACAAACTCGCTTCTATACCCGACAGGCGTGAATTAACGTCTAACCAACGACAACGTCTAGCAGCATCCATCGCTGCTTTTCCATCTTACGCTACACAAGGCCTTGACCGTATCACACTGGTCTCACATGCCATCGATCTTGTCGATAGTAAGCCAATAAATCAGAGACACTATGCCATCTCACCGGTCATGGAAAAGTTAGTGTACGCAGAGTTGGACAGGACGTTCGAGTTGGGGGTTATAGAGGAGTCCCAAAGTGCTTGGTCCTCCCCGGTAACCTTGGTGGTGAAGCCAGGTAAAGTTCGTCTTTGACTAGATGCTCGGGAAGTCAATGCAGTGACCATCAAAGACGCTTACCCTCTTCCGCTCATCGATGGAATATTGGGGAGACTGCCGAAAGCAAATTACATTTCCAGTCTCGACCTTAGGATGCATTCTGGCAAATTTCACTCGATGAAGGTTCTAGGGATAAGACTGCTTTCACAGTGCTCGGACGACCATTATACAATGCCTTTTGGCCTGTGTAATGCTCCGCAAATGATGAACCAGCTGATGGACAAAGTAGTTCCATCCCATCTGAAACATCAAGTGTTCGTGTACCTGGATGATCTTCTACTCAAGTAGGTTTGTCATGAACGAAGTCCGATATCTAGGACATGTCATTGGACATGGCACTATCAAAACGGATCCCCTACCAAAAACTGTTAAGCAGCTACGACGTTTCCTTGGAGTGTGTGTTTATTACCGAAGGTTCGTTTGGAACTACGCAACAGTTTCAGCGCCTCTATCTGACATGCTTCGGAGAGAGAAGTTCATTTGGACAGAGTTCAGTCGAAAGGCATTTGAAGAGCTCAACCAAGCCTTAACATCTGCTCCAGTCTTGCACAGAACCGACTTTAAGAAGCCCTTCTCCATTTATTGTAACGCAAGTCAACAAGATGTGGTAGCCGTGCTTGTGCAAGTGACCGATGAGGGAGAGGAATCTCCCATTGATTTCATGTCCCATAAGCTGAGCTCGGCCAAAAGGAACTATACTCTCTTTGAGCAGGAATGTTTGGCAGCGGTGATGGCTGTAAAGAAATTCCGAGCCTATATCGAAGGCCACCAGTTTGATATTATCACAGATAAGGGTTCGCTACAATGGTTGATAAACCAAGCGAACCTACACGGACGTCCGGCACGATGGGCTCTTAAAGTGCAAGGGTTCAAGTTTTCATCAAACACCGGAAATTTATCTACTTATTTCATTACAGAGCGCTAAAGACGACAAAAACGACGATTAATCCATTGACACAAAAAACGGAGATTAGCAGAAAGTCTTGTCCAGACTGAGATTCCTGCGGCGCAACAAAAAAATTATGCGAACGCCAGAGCGTCCTATAAAGGAAAAGCGGGAGACTCTGCAGGACTTATCAGATGTTCGAGCAGTCAAGGAAAATATAAAGAACATCGACAATTCAATGTTCATGCTGCGATCGCTACCGAAGCGACTGAAGCAAGGGTCGTAGATCCCGATATAACAACGAACCGCCCTGTAGTCCACGAAGAGATTACGGCAGGAGAGGACAGAATTGAGCAGACAAAATGTGGCGGAAGTATTGTATTCGGAAATGGAAGCCGATAATCTCTCCCAAGAACGACGGTCGAAATGTACGATTGCCACCCAGCGACATGAAGAAGAAAGGCTATTCCGAAAAGCGAGAGATGTTCTAAAAAGTATAAAATCTGCACGTGACTCGCCAAAAATCAACAAATCAGTAAAGATTGGGCTCCTTGAACTAGAGGAGCTCCTAGACCGCATAGGACATTATCGGAGGAGCTTGTTCAAGGCCGAATTGGACCAGAAGGCTGCAGAAGAGCAGAAGGCGCTGGGGGCGAAATCTAAAGGGCACGTGCAGATAGCTCCGCCATAAAAAATCAATAAAAGAATGGGGACTAGCCCAATCGAAGGAGATCGGGATATAAGAAGGAAGGAAGAGGCACTTGATGGGCGTGGAATGCCAGATCAGGGTTCCAGAAAACAAAGTTCGCATGACCGCCCGATGCGAAATAGGAGATAAAGAAGCCCCGACGAAGACCCCAGCAGCAGACACTGCTCGTAAAACCCCAAGATTGTCGATCCTACGTGGAGGTGCTGCAGGATATCAGGGGAAACATAAGGTCCGAAGACACCAACACTGCTGCTTTAATAGCAGTGTTGGTGTCTTCGGGCCTTATGTTTCGCGCGGCCGCGCCACATACTGGTCGGATTTGGAGCTGAGGCTGACAATTAAGAAGCATTCTGCGACGCAGTAAAGAAAATCCTCGGCAAACGCGCAACTATAGCCTCGCTCGAGCCGATGGCAACGATCGAAATAAGAGACATTGACTGCGTGACGGATCTGGCCGAGGTAGAAAAGGACATCAAAAGGGAGTTCTTTAGCGTGGGCAGGATCAATGCGAGGCTGACACCAGAAAACCATAGGGGACAACGCATGGCCATCATTGACTTGACCGAAAAGGACGCCGAACGATGTCTGAACAAAGGCAAAATAAGAATAGAGTGGGTTGTTTGTAGGATACGGCGAAGAGCAATGCCTTCTCATTGTTTCAAATGCCTTTGCTATGGTCACACCGCACAAGTATGCAAAGGACCCGATAGGAGTTCCCTCTGTTACAAATGCGGTTAAATGGGACATAAAAGAAAAGAGTGTACGAAGGAGGCGCACTGTATTCCCTGCAAGGATGCTAATCCAAGACCTGACTTTGGACACGTCTTGGGAGCAGGAAAATGCCCTAGCCAAAGCAGAATCTGAACTTTGATTACCCGCATCCTGCAACTAAAACGACACCGCAGTCCAACCGCCCAAAACCTGCTTGAGCAGTTTGCGAGGGATACGAAAGCCGACTTTTTGCTGCTGAGTGAGCAACACTATAATCGGCATCATGGTATCCTGATGAAACTGGTACTGCCGTCATCTGGGTACGAAATAGTGATTTCCAAGCGGAGAGCTGTGGACGTGGGGATGATTTTGTGTGGGTTCGGTCCTCAGGGTCCACCATCTTAAGTGTGTATCTAACGCCGAACGAATCGATATCATCTTTTCAAGCCAAGCTGAATACTTTGGAGGGCGCTGTCTCGAACGCAGACGGGAACGTGCTCGTTGGGGGAGACATCAACGTTAAAGCAATCGAATGGGGCATGTATCAAATAGATCCGCGAGGAAAATGAATCCTAGAAATGGTGGCCAGGTACTAAACATCAGAGATACGCTGACTTTCCGCCGTATCGGCTGTGAAGGAACCATACCAGACGTGACATTCACCTCGGAGTCCTTAGTACGGAATTGGAGATGTTGTCTCCCGGCGTCCGTGTCCCGGATTTCTACAATTGGATGGAGCATCGGAAGGGTAGAGGTCGCGAGGTTCGTCGAGGTGCTCACAGCAGGTGCTGCGGTGCAGGGAGCTTCGCAAGGGACGAAAACTGGCAGCTCAAGAGATAGTGAACTCAACTATGAGCATCATTACGACTGCTTGCAACTCTTCTATGCCCCATCGAAAACCCCGGCACGGCAAGTCCCCAAAGTACTGGTGGTCAACTGAAATCGCTGAAAAACGCAGAGAGTGTCATGAGCTTCGTGAAGAGGCATGCAACCGGGTAGCAGCATATAAGTCGGCCCGGAAATGCCTTCGCAAATTGATCAACAACAGCAAGGCTCGCTACTGGCAAGATCTAGTGGACAATATGAACAAGGATTCGTGGGGCCTTGGCTACAAGCTAGTTATGCGGAAGCTTAGTGCCGTACAGAAACCTTTCATACATGATGCGGAAAAGATGGACAAGATAGTGCGGGCACTTTTCGCCGCTAATCCCGTCCGTATTGACGCTGTTCATGGGGAAACAACAGTCGAGTGTCCACTCTTCATATAGCTGGAACTGGAGGAGGCAGTCCTTTTACTGAAAGCGACGAAGGCTTCAGGTCCAGATGGTGTTCCAACGGAGGTGTTGCAGCTTGTCTATCACCATTGTCCTGACTTGCTGCTCAACATATTCACGCTTGCCTACGGGACGGGGTTTTCCCGGTGCGATGGAAGGTGGCGAGGCTCGTGCTGATTAGCAAGGGGAAGGGAAATCCCTGATCACCGTCTGCATACCGCCCGTTATGCATGTTAGACACGGCCGGGGAAGTGCTAGAGAAAATCATCAAGAGAAGACTCACTGACGCGATTCGTGCTGCTGCGGACCTATCTCCTCGGCAGTAAGGCTTTCGAGTAAGACGTTCCACCATTGATACGATTGCAGAGGTGGTCGGCGCGGTTCAAAAGGCATATAGCCGCGCTAAGCGACGGATAGTCCGGTTCGTGACACTCGACGTCAGAAACGCCTTCAACTTCACAAGATGGGTGGATATTCTGGATACGCTGGAAAATTCTTTTCAAGTTCCAGAATATCTCAGGCGGCCTTTGAGGGACTACCGAAGCCGGAGCCTGCTGTACGACACGACACAGAGCCAACAAAGGCTGGAAATTACATCGGAAGTTGTCCAGGGATCTATCCTTGGTCCGGACCTGCGGAACGTGTCTTACAACGGGCGACTGAGACTGGAGATACCAAATGAGTTAAGATGGATCAGCTATGCGGGTGATGTTGCGGCTCTGGTCGCTGGACGCACCGTTGAACTATTGTAACTTACGCTAGGTATGATAATGCGCCGAGTGAGAGATTGTATGACATCTCGAGGGATCAGTTTAGCACCGGAAAAAACCGAAGTGGTCATCTTGACAAAAAAGAGAATCCCTAGAATAAGGATGATCAGTATTGGCGACTTACGGATCCAATCGAAGCCAGCGGTGAAGTACCTGGGGCTACTGATCGACTCGAAGATGAGTTTCTCTGAGCAAATCAAGGCAACGGTTGAGAAGGTTGCTCCGAGAGTATCGGCTCTGAGTCGAATTATGGGCAACGTAGGGGGACTCCGCCCATCAAAAAGACGCCTCTTGATGAGTGCTGTAGGCTCAGTGGTACTGTAAGGAGCAGAGGTATGGGGCGACCTCTCAGTAAGGAGGTATACCGAAAACGCTTGACACAGGTACAGAGAAGAGGAGCACTGAGAATTGGATCTTCGTATCCGACAGTCTCTGATTCGGCGGTGAGAGTTTTGCAGGCGTGATACCTGTCGCCCTCCTTGCTAGAGAGTGTCGCGCTATTTACCTGCGTCGAAACGAGGATGCGAGGGAGATGGTTGTCCGCGAAGAGAGACAGCGCTCACTCAACGATTGGCAGCAGTCTTAGGTGAATTGCACGAAGGGAAGGTGGACTGCGCGCCTCATCCCGGATGTAAGACCGTGGCTAAGCCGAAGGTATGGAGAAACTGACTTCTATCTAACACAGCTTTTGAGCGGGCATGGGTGTTTTCAGTCTTATCTGCACAAGATCGGTAAGTCACAATGCCTGCCACACATTTTTGGCGTGCGCAAAATGGGTCAGGCTGCGAAAGGAACTCTGCAGGGAGACGTGAGAGCTCACCCCGGATAATACAGGGATACCCCAGCTTGAAGGCGCCTCACGGCGTAAAAAAACGAGACCTAGCCCGAAGCATTGTGTCAAACGGTTCCAGGCTGGGTTCTCAGGTTGACAGAGAGGGTGTTTAGTGGGTAGTCCAGTCAGCTTCTTGCGAGCATGGGAGTCCCACACTCTGTGCGTAAAAGGGCATTCACCTCTCTACCACAAAAAAAAGGAACTGAAGGTCGATTACCAAACAGTTTTGAATCATTTGCGTGAGGCTTGATACACAAAGGAGTTCGAGGTTTGGGTGCCGCATGAATTAACTCAAACAAATTTGATCGACTGAATTTTCATTTGCGAAATGCTAATAAAACGCAACGAAATCGAGCCATTTTTGAAGTAAATCATTACGGGCGGTGAAAATTGAGTAAGATACGAGAATGTCGTTCGAAAAAGATCAGTCGAAAAAAGGCGAATCATCACAAACGGCTTCAAAGCCAGGATTGACACCAAATAAGGTTATGTTGTGTGTATTGTGGGATTGGAAGGGGATTGTTTATCATGAGGCGCTAGAACCTGGCCAAACCCTGAATCCGGCTCTGTACTGTCAGTATTATTATTACAAATGGCAAAAGGTCAAAGATAATAGTAGATGATATGTACTAAAATAAAATCCATTTTAAATAGAAGAAGTATTCAATCGAAAAATGACAAAAAAAGGCTCAATACTTTTTAGACATACCAATATCTATAACATATAGGTTTCAAACTTTCCGATGAAAATGTCAGATTTGAAGAAAACATGCTAGAACATCCCTTCTACGGAAACTATTGTAGTGGCTTCCGTAGTATCAGAAACATTGATATTGAGGAAATTTATGTATTGGTTAGACCGCTTACATCCAGTACTGTGGGGTCGTACAGTAAATCTCGTCACCGATAAGTCGCCCGGATATAGTAATTCGCCCAATTTATGCCTGAAGTTGAATCGCGATTGATATTAAAAATAAAATAAATAAAAAACATAACGAAAAAAAAAATTACATTTAAAAAGTTTATGGGCTTAGATTCGAACCCAGGACCATGAGATTATAAAAAGTTTCAGCCAAAGCAAAGTAAGATATTTTGATAATTATTTGTTGGCGAATAAAATACTCGTAAAACAAGTAAGTTAGCTTTTCTGATCTGGTTATATTTAAGTAACCTAACTAAACGATAGAAATGATTGTAAATATAATTGATTATAAAAAATTTTCTGAAACACATTTGTTTCCCGTAATGAGTTAGTTGTATCTTAGTTTGTAATAAATTCTTTTAATTAATTTTTCAGCGGCAAAAATAACTTTAATAAAATAATAGTCAATTATTTTGTTTATTTGTTATCCGCAGGCCAATTGTCATTTTTCTTGTAAAGCCGTCGGGCATTGCTTTATTAAATGAACAGGTCTAACAAAATCAATGTCTTGTCATTTTTCAATTACATCCAAGAATCACTAATGTATCTAAAACCAGAGGCAATGACACTTTACCCCGTTGAACTCCGACTATGTACTTAAGGAACAGAGAGAAATAAAACAATTGGCTCTATGCCAACGCAGTGGTAGTTTTTATTTCGATGATGCATCACAGAATGACTTACATACTCACAGGAGCGGTGTCTTTTGCACATGCTTTGGGATTATAGGGAATATTATTACGAAATTATACTCATTATGATTTAAAATATGAAGGTCGTGTTTAGGTGAGAATTTTTTCCCAGGCAAATTTATCTTCTAATTTCAAGTCTTGATAAAATAGATGAAAGAGAATCATTTTAAAATATAATGAAACAAGTTTTTATAATTAATTCCGGTTCGATGCTTGACTAATTTCTATTAAATAACCGAAATAACTTCAAGGCCAAAATCAGGGTTCAAAAAATAATAATAATAATCACGGTAAAATTTTGACAATAAATCTACAACCTTAAAAATTTTTTTCTTTACCCACATTTCTTCAAAAAACAAAGCATTCCAATTTTTCTGATTCAAGATTTATCTCTCATTTACTAATAACAATAATTTTTTATTAGTTCCCCTCATCAATGCCTACCTCCGAGGCAGTTATTCTAATTAATGTTAAAAATAGTACGAAAAAAAATTATTATTCATATCAAATATTTAGCGCGATGTGTTCATACTATATTTCCTGCAGTGCGACTAAGTATATACTCGTATGCGTATGTATTCACGCAATTTTTTGATACATGTGACGAGCTTGTTAAATTTTCTATTTAAAATATTTAAAAGATAAAAATAGATTTTAACATTGCTATGCGAATTGTGTTCTTGCTTGCCACTGAATAATTTTGATATGATTTTTCATTATGATCTAGATTGCGAAATTTAGAAAGAGGATGGAATATGGAAGGTTACTTATAGTTTCGCTGGTTGAAATTATGGCATCTAGAAATTTTTGTTGAACTTCATTTTGTAATATAGTTATTCTTCATGGAATGAACATAATATGACACAGTAATAAAACATTTTTAATCAATGTTAGACAAATACGAGTACACTTATTCGTGCACACCCAAGGCTTGAGCTAGAATCGAACCTGCATCTCATGGAACTCAAAGCAGATGCACTTACCATTAAGCGCTATTAGACCTTCCTTAAACTCTTACCGATACTATGAGTGGAAATTTGAGTGTTTAGGACAATTAGATCTACTTAAAGATTAATTATGAAAAAAAAAACATGAATTGGACCTCGATTCATTAATACCAAAATCATGAAAGAAATAAGTGTCCAACGCTTGACAAATGGGATCTAATGTCTAAGATATACAAATTGACTATCATATATTCTACGCAATGCCACGTCTCGCTGTTTTCAATCTCAACTGAAATTCTGTGGTCTTATCATCGTGAGCATCATTAACAGCAGCATCACATATGCTAGCCTCATCCAACATACTCCTATATGCAACCCACAATCATAAAAACTTGAATAAAATATTTTTTGTTCAGTTTGTATTTAGAACATATACTCGTACATAATGAATTATTTATAGAAATTTTCTGGGCGGTTTGCAGTGCGCTTGAAAGTTAATTTTAGAACATATAATGTAGCTGGTGCCCCATTGTTTATATTTAGAGTCGCACCCCTCAAGACTTGTACCCAGAGATCAAACATAATGATGTTGGCCGGTACATACTCGTACAGTCTTCCACAAAAGTCAAGGTACAGAGAATCGGTAACTGAAAATTTTATTACTGAATCAATATTTTTATTTGAAAACCAAAAGTTATGAAATGGTAATAATACGAGTTCTGTTGAATTTAAGTTTTCATAAATTTAAAGGGATTCGGCAATAATGATCATTGAAGACAATAATTTTTTGTTGGCAATGTCTCTTTTCTACTCCACAAAAGTCTTGGTACAGTTGCAGAAAATGCCCTGTTATTTGTAAAAAGGGGAATCCCCCAAGTTCATATTATCAAAGTGAGTTAACAACCGTAGGCCGCTGTCTTTAATATTGCGTCCGTATTCGTGGTGTATCTTTTATTTAATAAAATTTTTAAAAAATGAGTCGAAAGGAGTTGAGTATTAAGAAGCGTGAAATAATTATTAATCTGCATTCAAATCAGAGCAAATCATATTCTGAAATAGCTGAACTAGTGTTGCGAAGTCGGTCAACCATTCAAAAAGTGATAAATCGATTTATAAGAATGAAAATAGAGTGGAAAATGTGCCCCGAACAGGTCGTCCATCTAAACTAAGTGCAAAGGACAAGAGAAAAATTTCGCGAATGGTAAAACAAGATCCATTTCTAAGCTGTAGAAAAATCTGCGATGTTCTTGGAATTAATGATAAGAAGGAGGTTAGCGCAGAAACTGTGCGTAGAGCTGTCGTAGAAGCTGGATTTTCATCTCGTACGCCTAGAAGAAAACCTCTTGTAAGTTCTATAAACAAACAAAAAAGAATAACATTTGCAAAAGCATAACCAATAACGTTTTGGGATAATGTTTTACTTTCGGATGAGTCTAAATTTTGTATATTTGGTGTAAATGGGCATAAGAGGGTCTGGCGAAAAGTGGGAGAAGCATTTAATCCCAAGAACACTATTAAAACAGTAAAACATGGAGGCGGTGGTGTTATGGTTTGGGGTTGCATGGCTGCTGCTGGAGTTGGAAATCTGACATTCATCGAAAATACTATGGATCAGAACTCTTACTTAGAGATTCTACGAAACAACATGAAACAAAGTGCAGCCAAATTAGGTATGCGAGAAGATTTCTTGTTTCAACAGGACAATGACCCTAAGCACACTGCGCATAAAGTACGAATGTGGCTATTGTACAATACTCGCATGCTTGCTACACCGCCTCAAAGCCCTGATTTGAACCCTATAGAGCATCTTTGGAATGAGCTTGAGACAAAAATCCGAAAAAGAGTGATATCAAGCAAGGCGCAGCTTAAGGATGCTATATTGGAGGAGTGGGCCAGAATCAGCAGCGAATTTACTAAAAAATTGGTATATTCTATGCCTAAAAGACTGAAGTCAGTAATTCAGATGAAAGGATATCCGACAAAATATTAAGAAAAGTATAATTCAAATAACCATGCAAGACTATAATTACAATTTGTATCATTTTTCTTTAGGTGTACCATGACTTTTGTGGACTTCATTCATTGACTTTCCAACACATCATATGTAATAATATATTAATACGACAGAATTTTCGTTTTGTTTTACATGAATTTAAAGTGTAATGATTATAGTTGAAGTAATACCAAAAAATTTTTATCACTATAGGTTTTTTAAATAAAAATATCAAACAATTTTCATGATATTTATCACTGTACCTTGACTTTTGTGGAAGACTGTATATACATTTTGATATCTGATTGGATTGAAAAAGAAAAGAAAACGAACAATACTCGTATGTGAATTGATGAAGGCTCTAATCTACAGATTCAGCGTACAATTTTAGTAGTGGATCTCAGCGAGATTTTGGCTGATGAAAGCTGGCGGCCAGGATTTTAATTAAATTGATTCTTCCATTGAGAAGCCAAGATTGGTTTAGTTGAGGCAAATGATCAATTTCTTCTTAATTCACCGTGGACATTCTCATATCACCATTCCTCGGAATATATCTAAATTTAAATCCTCCCAAGTTTCGAAGCACGCACCATTGAACGTCTTCAATAGCCCTAACCCTGTTACTCAGAAATTTTCCATTAGACTGCCACAAATCTTCACATTAAGGTCAGGCTCATTGGATTGTGAAATTGATTGCGTATCCTTGTACTCCTCCACGACCACCCTGTTGCTTTCGAGCTCGAGTGAAAACATTTGAAAATCGATTCAGATGCCTTGTTATCTGCCAAACGGAAAATTTTTTCTGACTTATTAGGATTAAAGGTAGAGAATTTTTAAAATGTACTTAAAATTTAGATAAATCTTTTTGAAATGATCTTAAAAGAGGGGCGACAAGAAAAGTTCATTGACTGAATGACTTGGACCGACTTGATAATGGTCCACATTGTGCGTATGGAAATGAGGGAGGGTTTCGGGATTTATGATTTCGTCTTAAGGGGTTTCTTAGTTTACACATCTTGGTCCATACTAACACCATTTCGATTTATTGATGATGGGGTGAATAGAAAATGGTATTTGGTGATTTATTTGACTATTGAGAAAATGCGAGTGCTCTTCAAAGTAGGGTTTAGGGACAACTAAGAAGGAAATTATGGTAGCAAAATAGGAGCGGGAAAAACATCTTGGAATTGAGTTTGATATTTATGAGGGATTTCCGGATACACGTGCCAGGAATTCTTGAAAATTTTATTAGGTGTTGAAAGGATATGGTACGTTAGACTTTAATGGAATGGTTTCGGGTAGTTTTCGTTTCGTTTTTAGCGATTTTTGAGGATTCAGTAGAATTGTTTTAATAAAGGACGATTTTCTTGAAAACGCGGCCATGAAGCATTTCTTTTTAAACCCATTTTGCAAAATCTTGTCAAACACTTACTTTTACGTCTATCAGTTAATCACCTGGTCACTAAATTTGTTAGCTCTACTAGAAACGCACGACTATGAAAATTAACATGAGCAGTGTTGCGGTCACGGTAGGCAGTGAGTTATGAGTCCTGATTTGGCATACTGAGACCGTATGCCCGGGCCGGGCCACCTACATAAAACCACGAATATTTAGGGAAGGGACAGGAAAAAGTCTTGAATTTTCCTTTGTAATGCATTTCAAAATGCTTTGAAGGTTCCAACTATATGAACGGAATCAGAAATTTCATCGAATGGCGTCATCAGACTGACTGTTACTTCTCAACTCCTGCGTTGTTGTCTGATTCTCTTTTGAGCGTTACATCATTTCTGGCGGTGAATCCATATCATCAAGACCTTGTAGCGGTGACCTGCTGTGTCCCCACAGTACTCCCTCCTGAGTCATGTCGTTCACGATATAACGTTTTTTTTTTTGTCGTTGGGAGGTGAATGCCCATTTACGCACAGAGTGTGGGACTCCCATGTTCGCAAGAAGGCGACTGGACTACCCACTAAACACCTCCTCTGTCAATCTGAGAACCTAGCCTCGAACTGTTTGAAACATTACTTCGGGCCAGGTCTCGTTTTGTTACACCGTGAGGCGCTTTCAAGCCGAGGGATCACTCTTCTCGCGGGAGGGGAAGAGGAAGTGCCGGAAAAGCGTTCCCTCAGCCCCAACGCCTCCGGCTGCTGTGAGTCCCTTTTATCTTTTAGGACTGCCCGAGCATAATGTGCCACCTGCTTCCATTTGACAACCGATTCGAGCCTCGCCGCGACTATATTATCCGGGATGAGCTTCCCGTTTCCTTGTAGAGGGCCCTTCGCAGCGTGTCCCATTTTATGCACGCAAAGAATGTGTGGCAGGTATTGTCTCCTCTCCTGGGTAATATCAATAATCGGGGGACCGTGACTTACCAGTCTTGTGCACGGAAGACTGAAAACACCCAGATAGAAGTCAGTCTCACCATACCTTCGGTTTAGCCACGGTCTCACATCCGGGATGAGGCGCGCAATCCACCTTCCCTGCGTGCAATTCACCCAAGACTGCTGCCAATCGCTGAGTGAGCGCTGTCTCTCTTCGCGGACAACGATCTCCCTCGCATCTTCGTTTCGACGCAGATAATTAGAGCGGCGCTCCCTAGGAAGGAGACCGACAGGTGCCTGCAATGACTTTCACCGCCGAATCAGAGACTGTCGGATACGAAGATGCAATCTTCAGCGCTCCTCTTCTCTCTACTTATGCCAGGCCTTTTCGGCATGCCTTCTTGCTGAGAGCGTCGCCCCATACCTCTGCTCCGTACAGTAGCACTGACCCTACAGCACTCATCAAGAGGCGTCTTCTTGATGGGCCCCCTACGTTGGCATAAGTCGACTCAGAGCCGACGCTCCTGAAGCAGCCTTCTCAGCCGTTGCCCTGATTTGCTCAGAGAAATTCGTCTTCGAGTCGATCAGTAGCCCCAGGTACTTCACCGTTGGTTTCGATTCGACTTGTATGGCTCCAATACTGATCATCCTTACTCTAGGGATTCTCTTTTTGTCAAGGTGACCACTTCGGTTTTCTCCAGTGCTAAACAGAACCCGCGAGCAGTCATCCAGTCTCTCACTTGGCGCATTAGCATACCTAGCCTAAGTTGCGCTTGTTCAACGGTGCGTCCAGCGACCAGACCCGCAACATCATCCGCATAGCCGACCAAGCGCGGCTCATCTGGCATCTCAAGTCTCAGCAGCCCGTCGTAAGACACGTTCCACAAGTCTGGACCAAGGATACATCCCTGGACAACACCCGATGTAGCCGCCATCTTTCGTAGGCCCTGTGTCGTGTCGTAGAGCAGGCTTCGGTCCTTTAGGTAGTTCCTCAAAAGCCGCATTAGATATTCTGGATTTTGAAAGAGTTTTCCAGCGTATCCAGAATATCCACCGATCTAGCAGAGTTCAAGGCGTTGCTGACGTCGAGTGTCACCAACAGGACGATCCGTCGCTTGGTGCGACTATATGCCTCTGCCTTTTGGACCACATTCATCACCTCTGCAATCGCATCAATGGTGGAACATCCTGCTCTAAAACCGTGCTGCCGAGGAGATAGGTCCCCAGCAGCACGAATCGCGTCAGTGTGTCTTCCCTTGATGAGTTTCTCTAGCACTTTCCTAGCCGTGTCTAGCATGCATAACTGGCGGTACGCAGACGTCAATTTGGCATTTCCCTTCCTTGATAATCAGCAAGAGCCGCGCCACCTTCCATCGTACCGGGAAAATCTCGTCCCGTAGGCAAGCGTTGAATGTGCTGAGCAGCAAGTCAGGACAATGGTGATAGACGAGCCACAACACCCCAGCCGGAACACCATCTGGACCTGGAGCCTTCCTCGCTATCAATGAGAGGACTGCCTCCTCCAGTTCCGGCTGTATGAAGAGTGGACACTCGACTGGTGTTTCAATATGGACAGCGTCTACACGGACGGGATGGGCGGGGAAGAGTCCCCGCACTATCCCGTCCATCTTTTCCGCGTCATGTAGACAAGGCTTCCGTAGGGCACCAAGCTTGCGCATAACTTGCTTATAGCCAAGACCCCAAGGATCTTTGTTCAAATTGTCCACTAGGACTTGCCTGTAGCGAGCCTTGCTATTGTTGATCAATTCGCGAAGGCATTTCCTGACCAACTTATATGCTGCCATCCGGTTCCGTGCCTCGTTACGACTCCGCGCCCGTTGAGCTTCACGTCGAAGCTTTTGACACTCCCTTCGCTTTTCAGCGATTTCATTACACTGGGGGCTTGCCGTGCCGGGGTTCTCGACGGGGCATAGAAGCGCAGCAGGCAGTCGTAATAATGCTCCTTGTAGAGTTCACCACGTCTTGAGCTGCCTATTCTCCCGTCCCCTCCGAAGCTCCCTGCAGCGGTGCACCTGCTGTGAGCATCTCGACGTCCATCCTTCCGATGTTCCATCCAGTTCTAGAAAGCCGACAGCACGGACGTCGGGAGACAACGTCGCTTATCTCAAGCAGAATGCACTGATGATCACTGGCTGATTAGTCCTCTATAACTCTCCAATTGTATATCCTCCGTACTAAGGACTCCGAGGCGAATGCCACGCCCGGTATGGTTCCCTCACAGCCAATACGGCGGAAAGTTGGCGTGTATCCAGAGTTTAGTACGACGAGCGCCGTCTTGGCCGCCATTTCCAGGATTCGTTTTCCCCGCGGATCCGTTTGAGGCATGCCCCATTCGATTATTTTAGCGTTGAAGTCTCCCCCAACGAACACTTTGCCCTCCGCGTTCGAGACGGCGCCCTCCAGAGCATTAAGCTTGGCTTGGAAAGATGATATCGATTCGTTAGGCTTCGTAAAGTACACACTAAAGAAGGTGGTCCCTGAGCAGCGAACCCACACGAAACCATCCCCCCGTCCACAACTCTCCGCTTGGAAGTCACTGTTCCGAATCAAGATGGCGGCAGTACCAGTTTCGTCAGAATACCATTATGCAGCAGTTTTATCATGTTGTTGCTCACTCAGCTGTAAGAAGCCGGCTTTCATGTCCCTCGCAAACTGCTCAAGCATATTTAGGGCGGCTGAACTGCGGGTCATCGAAGTTCTGATTTCGTCTGGGCTAGGGCTTCCTGGAACACCCGGCATTTTTCTGATCCCAAGACGTGTCCAAAATCAGGTCTTGGATCACCCTCCATGCAAAGAATACAGTGTGCCTCCTTCGCACACTCTTTTCTTTTATGTCCCATTTCACCGCATTTGTAACATAGGGAACTCCTATCCAGTCCTTTGCATACTTGTGCGGTGTGACCATAGCCAAGGCATTTGAAACATTGAAGAGGCATTGCTCTTCGCCGTATCCTACAGACAACCCACCCTATTCGTACTTTACCCTTGTTCAGAAATCGTTTGGCGTTCTTTTCGGTCAAGTCAACTATGGCCATGCGTTGTCCCCTGTTGTTTTCTGGTGTCAGTCTCGCTTTGATCGTGGGAAGGAACTCCCTTTTGATGGCCTCTTCTACCCCGGCCAGATCCGTCACGCAGTCAATGTCTCTTATTTCGATCGTTGCCATCGGTTTGAGCGAGGGTATAGTTGCGCTTTTGCCGAGGACTTTCTTTACTGCGTCGCAGAATGCTTCCTTATTGCCGGCCTTTGTTCCGAATTCGACCGCGTTGCTCGTACTACTTTAATGGTAGTGTTAGTGTCTTCGGGCCTTACGTTTCCTCTGATGTCCCGCAGTACCTCCGCGTAGGATCGGCCATCTTGGGGCGTTACGTGCAGTACCTGCTGCCGGGGTCTTCGTCGGGGCTTCTGTCTCTCCTGTTTTGCATTAGGTCCCCTTTCTGGTTGGGCGTCCGTGCGAACTTTACTTTTTGAAGGAGTTTTTTTGCGGCTTTCTTCGCTCCTTATGTAAACACTGTCTGGAACCCGTGAACTGGCGCTCCACGCCCATCAAGTGCCTCTTCCTTCCTTCTTATATCTCGATCCTCTTCCCCATTCTTTTATTGATTTTAATAGTGGAGCTATCTGCATGTGGCCTTTAGATTTCGCCCCTAGCGCTTTTTTAGCCGTCTGCTCGTCTTCGGCCTTTAGCCAGCTCCTCTGATAATGGCATATGCGGTCTAGGAGCCCAACCTTTAATGCTTTGGTGGTTTTTGGGGAGTCGCATGCAGATTGTATTCTTTTCAGAACATCTCTCGCTTTTCAGAATAGCCTTTCTTCTTCATATCGCTGGGCGGCAATTGTACTTCACAACCATTCTTGGGAGAGGTTATCACTTTTCGTTTCCGAATGCAGTGCTTCCGCCAAATATTCGACGTTGGCGGTGCAATCACACAACGTCTCTTTATTTGTCTGGTCACTAGTTGCTTTTCGTGCCGTAATCTCTTCGTTGGCTTCAAGATGTTTTTTTATTATGTCCGGATTTGCGACCCTTGCATCGGTCGCTTCGGTAACGATCGCAGCAGTGACCAACGAATTTGTGATGCTCTTTATATTTTCTTCCACACCTCGAACACCTGAAGCGTCCTGCAGAGTTTGCCGCTTTTCCGCAATAGGACGCTCTGGCGTTCGCATCTTTTTTTTGCTGCGCCCGAACGCCACAGGAATCCCTGTCTGAACCAGACTGTCTGCTGATCTCTGTTTTTCGTCCGTCTTCACTGTCATTGTATTATTCGTCGCGTTTTTGTAATGGTTAGTACCGCTCTCGATGTACTGTTAACATCGTGGCTGCAACCGCTGGTCGTTGTTATTTTTGCTTTCTTTTTTTAAAGTTTTTTTGGTCTTTTTTAAGGGTTTTTGGTGGCTCCAATTCATTTTCACAGTTCCAGTAAAACAGTTTGCTAAAAGTTTTTTGATTTGGAATAAAACATTAACCGGGTGAGCAACATTGACCACTTTTCCAGGGAATCCAATTCCGCGTAAAAGCTCACCAAGAAAATAGCAATTGATTCCCCTGGCTTTAGTTTGGAAATTTCTTTCGATATTTAAAACTTTTTGGATGTAAGATACGCGCTAAAGACTGAAGGGATGGTTTCAGGAGCTTGCTTGTTATTTAGACCGCCAGCAAAAAATTAGGAATGAAAAATGCCACACCGAAGAACCTTTAACTACATTCCTTTCTGAAATGCAAGTACGGCTGATGTAGCATAACCTTGTGGCGGCAGCATTAGCACGGCAACATTGTCTGATGCTTCACGTGGGCGTGCAACTTTGTCCGCAGTGCAACACTTGCATTGCAACATTGTCCGATACTTCAGCCAACGCATCAATTGCCGCAAGCGAACATGCCATATCAATTTACACGACCATAAGCTCCACTCGGCATGTCTGGTGGTCGCACATGTGCATGGTCAGCAGTTCGAACGCAAGTGAAACGTTCTGTTGGAAGTTGATATCGCGTCGACGAGAAGATAAGATCACTCCAGTCCAAACCTCACGAGAGTTAGCAAGTGACGAGCATTCAGTAATATAAGTTTTTATCGAGATTTATCATAAGTCATAGTGTTATTGTGAACAGTGGGAAATTAGATAATTGATAGTTTTTTAGCGTCTTGACCACTGCGTATCGAACTTGAGGACCATAACTGGCGATCCTGCCTCACGCGAGTGGAACATAACGCCCGGCGTTACATAACGAACATTCTCACGTGTGTAGTGCTATGTTTCCCACGTCAACGTGAATGGGAAACCAGCCGGTAAAAGAGGTGAAGGGTGAGGTGGCGAACACCTTAGTGGTCAATTCAGCGCTCGCAGTGCAAAGTGACCGTCTCGAGGTAACACTATTGTGCGTGCTCGTGGTAAATATCGCATCCCTAGTGTACATATTGTACAGGAACCACGTCCACGGCGTAAAGCGGCGCGCGCAGGTGAACACCCCTCAAGCTCGACCGGAATAATCGAAATGCCAGACGAAGACAAACATGACATCCCGGCAGCCGCACACGAAAGGGCGGAACCCGAAGCCGGAGAGATACGCGGTGTGAAAAACGCCACCTTCCAGATTCCGCCATTTTGGGAGGGCGTCGAGCTGTGGTTCGAGCAGATCGAGGCTAACTTTGGGGCGAGCCGCATTACAGGAGACACAACGCGTTTCCAGCTGATCGTCGCCAGCCTGGACATAAGAGTTGTGAAGCAGGTTCGAAGTGCAGTGTCCAAGCCACCAGTGGAGGGAAAGTATGATAGCTTCAAGCGCGAAATTATTAAAGCCTTTGTGGAGTCTGCCCAGCAGCGTATCCAGAAACTGTTGTCGGAGGTTGAATTGGGCGATCACCGACCGTCACAGCTGCTGAACCGTATGCGAACACTCGCCGCTGACAGCATCTCGGAGGAGACACTGAAACAGATGTGGCTAAACATACTGGACATCACGTTGAGCAGCATTCTGTCAGCAAACGCCGCCTCACTGCAGAATCTGGCGACGATTGCCGAAAAGTTCCACAAAGTAACGAAAGGATCCAAACCATACACCATCGGATCGATCTCGCATCACGACTCTGCGGAAGCCACTCTGCCAACAATAAGAACCTTGTCAGATCTCTCCAAGCTGACGGCAGAGGTTGTGAGGCTGGCACACCGAATTTACGAAGACCATAGGAGCAGAGCACAAAGGACCGAGTGCACTTGATCATATGCCGGTAAGCCAGGGAAACCACGAGTACCATCACAATCACACCCACAGTCGCCCAAACCTCCAACCGAGGCTTGCTGTTATTATACCCATTATGGATCAGACGCTACGAGATGCCGACCGCCATGCAAGTTCGGCAGGCAGCAAAAAAACTAAAGTCGTCCTCTCCGCAAAAACTGGCCGGCGCACGCTCAGTGCATCGCTTTTACATTCGCGGCAACAATGGCACTGATGCGCTTTTGATTGACACCGGCGCAGACGTACCCGTGATCTCACCTACCATCCGAGATCGAAGTAACCCAGAATCCGGCATCCGCTTATTAGCTGCGTTTCTGTTATTCGCACCTACGGGAAGAGGAAGTTGACTTTAAATCTCGGGCTTCCGAGGGCTGTTACTAGGACTTTCATCATAGCAGACGTCAGCTCGCCAATCATCGGAGCTGATCTGCTTGAGCATCATGGACTACTTGTGGATATCAGAGGACGAAAGCTCATCGAGCGATAAATTGCGACTGAAGCTGAGGTGAAGGCCACATCTAAGAACCAACCACTGGTACAATCATCGACATCTGCAACAAACGAAAGTGTCGTCGCAACGTTAAGTGCACGACGACGCATCACATTGTGACAAAAGGCCCTCCTGTCAACGCGGTGGCACGCCGACTTCCTCCCGACAAACTCGCCGCCGCGAAAGCCGAATTCGACAACATGATGCAACTGGGAATCTGTCGACCATATCCAAGAGAGCATGGAGCAGTCCTCTACATATGGTACGTAAAGCCAACGGAGACTGGCGGCCATGCGGAGACTACCGAGCCCTCAACACATGCACCGACCCGGATCGATATCCAATCGGATTCCTAAAAGAATGCACTGCTGCTTTACACGGGATGAAGGTCTTTACTGTAATCGATCTGTCATCAGATTCCAGTGGAGCCGAGTGATGTCCCGAAGACGGCGATTATCACGCCGTTTGGATTATTTGAGTTCGTCTGCATGACTTTTAGCCTATGCAACGCGGGCCAGACCTTCCAACGCTTCATGCACGCGGTGCTAAGGGGACTCAATAATGTTTTCGTCTACATAGACGACATATTGGTGTTTTTACTGGAACCACAGATGCACCAACAGCATGTGTCGGAGGTGTTGAGACGTCTACGCCAATACGAACTTGTGATCAACAAAGACAAGTGCCAATTTGGACTAGACGAGGTTCGATTTTTGGGGCATACGATTTCATCGGGTGGATTGAAACCTTTGCCTGAGAAGATGCAGGGCAGCACTGCAGTTAAAGTCATTCCTAGGAATGATTAACTTCTACAGACGGTTCCTGCCGCATGTTGCTCAAAACCAACGCCCGCTCTAACAACTATAGAGGGATACAAACAGCGCGATAAAACGGAGCTTAAGTGGACCGACGAGGCATCGGCAGCATTCAAGAGGTGCAAGTCAGAACTAACCAAGGTTCCGTCACTTGCGCATCCTGATCCAGCAGCTACATGGTCCCTAACTGTGGACGCATCCGATGATGGACTCGGAGCTGTCCTGCACCAGACAACGAGCACTGGAACAGAGCCTCTGGGATTTTTCTCACGCAAGCTGAACGACACCCAGCGACGCTACAGCATCTACGACCGGGAGTTGCTAGCCATTCACGAAGCCATCAAGCACTTCCGGTACATGTTGGAAGGCAGAGTCTTTACGGTCTTGCCCGACCACAAGCCATTACAGTTTGCGTTCCAGCAACGACCGGAGAAGGTATCACCGAGGCAACAACGTCAGCTGGATTTTATCTCCCAATTCACAGTTGACATCCGCCAAATTCCGGGCCAGAATAACTCCATCGCAGATTACTTGTCTCGGGTGAGTAAGATTTCCAAGACCGACTTCCTTTCCCTCGCTTCAGCTCAGCAAACCGATAGAGAGCTCAAGGCTTTGTTAGAGGACCGAACGAATAAACTCTAGTGGCAGAAGCACGAGTTTGCTGATTCCGCCACGCCACTGCATTGCATAGTCACTGACAACAAGGTTCGCCCCGCCTGACACCAGGTTCCTGCATATCAACATCGACCTCATCGAACCACTATCCCCGAACGATAGTTACCGTTATAGCCTAACCATCATTGATAGATTCACACGTTGACCCGAAGCCGTTCCGCTCCAGAATATCACCGCAACAACAGTCGCCGAGGCGCTTATCAATGCATGGATAAACCGCTTTGGAGTGCCGGCAAGAATAACCACCGACCTGGGACGCCAGTTCGAGTGCCAAATCTTCGCCAAGCTGACCCGTATTCTGGGAATCAACGACCTGCGGACGACCCCGTACCATCCTGCTGCCTACGGAATCATTGAGAGGTGGCATCGCACAGTCAAAGCCGCCATCCGCTGCTACGACACAGCCGAATGGACGAAGGTGCTTCCTCTTGTGCTCCTAGGACTTCGCGCCGCATTAAAGGAAGATATTAACGCTACACCCACAGACATGGTATACGGCACCAGCCTACGGCTTCCAGGGGAATTCTTCACCGCATCCCAGCCAAACATCAACGAAACGGACTTCCTGCGTGATCTCAGATCACGCATGACAAAACTGCGACCTCGAGACACCGCACACCACACCATCACCCCAACGTTCGTACACCGAGCATTAGGCAGCAGCTCACACGTCTTCGTACGGAACGACAAAGTGAAATCATCGCTCACACCACCATACGACGGTCCATACCCGGTTCTGAGCAGGAGGGACAAGTATTTCTGCATCAACATTAATGGACACCCCGCCTCGATTTCGGTCGACAGGCTCAAACCTGCATTCCTCATGCCAAAATCTACTTCGAAGGCGAGGCCACTCACTAGCGAACCAACAACAACCACGCGCAGTGGGCGTAAGATCCGGCCACCCGCATGCTTCGAATAAAATGGGGGGAGTAATGTGACGGCAGCATTTGCATTGCAACATTGTCCGATGCTTCACGAATATGTTCTTCGACAGGAATTTGGGTTCCCGCGCATGCAAGCCCGCATAAGGAAATTCATTGATACATGCGTAGTCTGTATGTTAGCCAAGAAGAAACACGGAAAGCTGGAGGGCTTGTTACATCCGATTGACAAAGGTGGTGGGCCACTAGATGTTGATCATCTTGGACCGATGCCGTCGACCAGGAAGTGTTTCAAGCACATATTCTCTGTTACGGATGCATTCATCAAGTTCGTGTGGCTGTATCCAACGAAGTCAACGATAACGGAGGAAGTTATATCTCTGTTGCAGAAACAAGCCACTGTTTTCGGAAAACCACGTAGAATTGTTTCATATCGAGGGACCACATTCACTTCGAATGCTTTCGCCGAATATTGCAGAGACGAAGGAATAGAACACATTCCCATCACGACGGTTGTTCCACGTTGTAACGGTCAAGTAGAGGCTAAACCGAATGATTATCCCAGTGTTGACGAAGGCGTATATAGAAAATCCAACAGAGTGGTTTAAGTTCGTTGACAAAGTCCAACAGAGCATTAATTCTTCGTTTAATCGTAGTCTTAGAATTTCACCATGCGAGATACTGATTGGAACAGCTATACGTACGAAAGACGACTTGAAGCTACGTGAAATAATTGAAGCTGAAATCGTAGAAATCTTTCAGAAGGAACGATCGGAAATGAGAAGCAGAGCTATGGACAACATGAAGAAAGTTCAAGAAGAAAATCGCAAAACGTTCAATCGACGGCGTAAAGACGCAAGCCCGTATGATGTCGGCGATACCTTAGGAATCAGTTTGGAGGAGAGCTCAAAGTCCAGAGGAAGTTTTTGGGCCCTTATCGGGTTGTGACCTAATGAACGGTACGGAGTTGAAAAAATCTGTGACCACATAGGACCCAAGGAGACTACGACGTCCACGATCATATGAAGCTATATCCAGAATGTCAAGATGCGACCGTTGAGACTTCATTCGAGGATTCATCGTCCCAGGAGGAAGTAGGTATCGGGGACGATGCAGCCATCAGGAAGGCCGAGGCTAGGAAAGAAAGAGATATAGAGATGACGCGGCCGACCGCAACAGGGGAATCGGGACAGTCTATTGGCCGTCGGCGCGCGTGGTTGCAATAAATAGAAACAAAGTATACAACTGAGACATAACTAAGTGTTTTTATTTACTGGTGCCCATTTCATTTTTCCATTAGCTTATTTTCCTACATATATAGGTATATGAAAAATATGTGCAAGTGAAAATTGTAACTATATGTGTCATAAAATAAGTTGGGTCTCCTTCTTTAAACTTCTCACAAACAGAGACACTAATGACATAGCTCCCCCCCAAGAAGTCCGCAGGGTCTAATTTTGTTAGGCACCGTAAATATTCGAGTTCGGAAATTGTCTATTGATTCGCAAGCAGCGCGTGTCTTATCATGGAAAGTCATGGACTAGCTAAACAGCCAATCACGTGAAATCGAAATCCGCTTGGTTTGGGGCGCAGATCAGAACCCACCATAAGAAGATGTTAGGTAACAACTTTTACATACATTCAGAGACTCTAATATCGCTTGGCCTTGATAGTCATACAATGGTGGAAAACCACCAATGCATAAATCAGAAGCAAGTCCTATAATAAAACAACGTGTGTCGGCGGAGACGACGAACAACGTACTACTTTATTTAAGCATAGAATACAGAGAAGAAGCATAGAATACATAGTCAGAAGTTTGTTACTAGGTGGCACTAGTAGTATCTATATTTTGATATTTACAACACTCCCACTCAAAATGCAGATTACTTTCAATCTACATAAACATAAAATACATACTTAAATGAAATTACACTTTAACAATTCCTAAAGCATTCAAACGTTTATAATGTTTTACAGCACCTAAGCTTTTAGTGAGTAAATCTGCAGGCATATCGGATGTACATAAATAATCAACACTAACAATGTTTTCATTTACCATTTCTCTGCAATGGTGATATCTGACATCAATATGCTTTGTTTTATTATGAAATACAGGGTTTAGTAACAACTTCTGAGCACTCATACTATCATTATACAAAGTTATCTTATACATTCTTTTAGTCACTTCATGTTGTAAGTTTCTTAAGTACACTGCTTCCTTGCAGGCCTCTGATATTGACACATATTCTGCTTCCGTACTAGAAAGCGCAATACACTTTTGTTTACTACAACTCCAAGATATAACAGATCCTGACAAAGTAAAACAAAAACCTGAATATGATTTCCTATCATTAATATCATTGCTCCAGTCTGCATCAACATATCCTTCAATATTAACATTTTTATCTTTACTATATTTCAAACCTAAATCTTTTGTCTTTTTCAAATATCTTAATACTCTTTTAGCATAAATCCATTGCTCTTCAGTGTTACAGTTATTAAATTGACTTAGATATGACACTGCATAAGCTATATCGGGTCGTGTAAGCACAACTAAATACATTCAGCTCCCGATAAGCTGCTGATAGAGATTCTGAGTATTACAATTATTCTCTTTTATACACTTTAAATTCACCTCCGTTGGGGTATTCACTGTTTTACAATCAGTCATATTAAATTTAGACAATAGTTTGTCAATATATTTTTCTTGACTCAAAGTAACAGTACAATTCTGTTTATCAAAACTAACTGACATGCCAAGACATTCCTTTACAATCCCTAAGTCTTTTAACACAAAACTCTTACTTAACACGCTCTTAAGGCGATTAGTTTCAGTTTTATCATTGGAAAAGATTAAAAAATCATCAACATATAATGTCACAATGGTAATGCTGTTACGAATAGACTTTATATACAAACATGGTTCTATTTTAGACTTGCCATAACCATCTGCTAACATACAACCATCCACTTTCTTATGCCATGCTCGAGATGCCTGTCTGAGACCATATATAGCCTTGTTTAATTTTAGGATTTTATTATCACCTGTACAGACATAACCTAAAGGTTTTTGCATATATATAGTCTCAGACAGATCACCGTTCAAGAAAGCTGTCTTCACATCAAGATGAGTCACATCTAGATTCATCTGTACTGATAATGCAAATAATAACCTAAGTGTTGTATGCCGCACTACTGGAGAAAATGTTTCATTGTAGTCTATACCATATTTTTGAGAGCATCCCTTAGCCACAAGCCTGGCTCGATAACGGACATTATTTTCAGCATCACACTTCTTTTTGAGAACCCATTTGCATCTTACTATATTGCCATTCACAGGAATATCAACGAGTTTCCACGCATTGTTGTCTTCAAAGCTTTTCAGTTCATCTTTGACAGCCAGTTCCCAATGTTCCTTCTCTGGTCCCTGCAGTGCTTCTTCTAATGTCAGTTCATCGCTGAAATATTTATTACACTCTTCTGTGCATATAAATCCATACCTGTCTGGTTGTTGTCGCTGCCGTTTTGGTAAGGTCCTTGTTGTAGTGTCTGATTGCAACTATTCCTCGGATGTCGTGGACTCCTCATCTGGTATATAGGTTTCGTCATTGTCATTATCACTTTCCATGGAAACGAATGAATCCTTACTACTGTGATCTGAGAGCTCTCCCACTGAAGACTGATGTGGCTTGTTCACTGTTGGTTTGTTATTTATAGCTTCTATTTCTATCATATTTTCTGGTGGAGGCAATTTTTTTTTAATGATGATGACATCTCGACTCGTTGTAATAGCTCTTGTTGAAGGAATATACAGCCTATATCCTTTAACATCCTCAGGGTAGCCTACCAGTATACATTGTTCAGACTTCTTGTCCCACTTATGTCTTTTCTCCTTAGGTATGTGCTTCATGACAGTACCACCAAAAATCCTTATATGGCTGAGGTTAGGCTTGGCCCCTGTCCACAACTCGTATGGTGTACGGTGGTTAATCCAGTTTTTACAATTCTGTTATGTAAATAAACTGCCGTGTTGATGGCTTCTGCCCAGAATTCCTTACCAAGTTTAGCATCAAATAAAAGACATCTGGCCTTTTCTATTAGCGTTCTATTCATCCGCTCACAAAGCCCGTTCTGTTCAGGAGTGTAGGGATTTGATTTTTGACGAATTATACCCATTTTCTTCAAATAACTATCAAAATCTCTATTACAGAACTCTCTGCCTTTATCACTTCTCCGAATTTTAATTCCATTTGACGTTAAATTCTCAACTTTTGCTTTATATTCTTTAAAACAATGTAAGGCCTCATTCTTACCTTTTAAAAAATAAACATATGTCATGCGGCTGTGATCATCAACAAAAATTAGGAAATATCTCGATCCCCCTAGCGATAAATTCTCCATCGGGCCACAGATATCGCAGTGCACCACTTCCAATAGCTCAGTACTCCTGTTTCCTTCATGAGCAAAAGGCAACCTACTCTGCTTACCCTCGCAGCACACTATACAGTTAGACTTGTTGATGTTCGGCTTCTCAGTAAATATGACTCCCTCCACAGCATCCTGCATTTTGTTCAAGTTATAACTGTTGACATGTCCCAATCTACGATGCCAAACTTCTGGAGACTCTGCCACTGCTGCTGCCACCAAACAAGTAGAAGTGTTCAGCTTATAAACTCCATTCACAAGTGTAGCAGTAGCTACTAGAGTGTCCTGTTTATTAAGTATTTCGCATCCTTTGTTTGTGAAGTGCACCTTATTGCCTTGCCTTATCAACTGGCTCACTGACAATAAGTTCGTAGATAACATGGGAACACATAACACGTTTTCAACAGTTATGTTAAAATCACATTCTTCAGTTGATGTTGTTATGTTTACGTTTCCACAACACAGCACTGGGATTTTATTCTGATTAGCAACTATAATTTCCTTGGTAAATCCAGAATAACGCACGTCGATCATCCGATCTTTATTACATGTCAAATGCGAACTGACACCTGAGTCGACATACCAATCATTCTTGTCAAATATTCTGTTGAAAAACACAGCACTAAACGCATTACTTGTCTTTGACGTTTTATTTACTGAATACTTGGAAGTCTTTTCCTTATTATTGCATTGATTACGATAGTGGCCACGTTGGTTGCAATTATAACATTTGACGTTTTGTGTTCCTTTGACAGATGTTGACGTTTGTACATTCCCGCCATCTCTATTGGCCATAGACTGTGTAGACTTTACACTCTTTGGATTTGAACGTTGATTCTTGCGAAAACATGCAAATGCATTATTGACATCATTGTCTCCCGGCTCCATGTCCATCAACTTTCCTTTAATGGCGTCGGTTGTAATGGTCATGCCTGAATGTTCGATGGCCATTATCATGGACATATATTTTTCAGATAGACCAGCCAACATGATAGATCCAATCCACTCGTCAGTTATGTTAAATCCCGTACCTTGTAATTTCTGACCAGCTTCAACAATTTGTGTTACATACGACGTCATCGAAGTGCAATTTTCCAATCGAATGGATATTAAATTCCTCAGAAGACTAATTTTTCTAGTAAATCCCGAGTCATCGAATAACATCTTCAATTTATTCCACAATTCTTCCGATGTTCTGACGTTTTTTATGTGAACGTAAAGATTCGGGTCGATTGTTAAAATCAGCTTGGCTTTTGTTTTCGCATCATCTGCAGCTGCTGGCGGATGATCGGGCTCAGGTTTTATACACCCAACCATTCCTTCTAACACCAGGAAATTCTCTGCGGCGAAACACCATTCACTATAATTCTCGCGCCCTTGTAATTTAGGTACGCTAACAAGATAGTTCGAGCTGGATGCCATGACAGACACACAAGTTCTTCACTTTATAGCAAATAGCCGGTTTTTGCTCACTGTTTATTCTACCCACAAGTCCGATGGTAAAACACACAGTTTATTGTTCATCACACAGATAATTCTAACAATAAACGCAATAACTAGCTCGCAATATGGGTCTGGGCCCATAACCTATAATAAAACAACGTGTGTCGGCGGAGACGACGAACAACGTACTACTTTATTTAAGCATAGAATACAGAGAAGAAGCATAGAATACATAGTCAGAAGTTTGTTACAAGGTGGCACTAGTAGTATCTATATTTTGATATTTACAACAAGTCCAAATGATATTGATGTCTAAAGACAAAACAAAATCTGAAAGTTGTTGGAGATGCTGGAGCCCGTTAAGTGAATATCTTTCGCCAAAAACTTGGACACCTTGAGGGGCTGACCTAGAGACTGTCGATCTGTCTCAGGCTCTCGACTGTTGATACAGCCCGGCTTTTTGGGCCCCATGTGCCATTTATAGTGTTTACTTGGGTGTTATCAATTATGTAAGGAATGTAAATTACTGGCACACTAAATACCTGGAATTTTTGACACAAATTACACTAACCCGACGGAGCAATCAAATGTACTCATACAAGTGCCAGGCCTTTTCTTCACCACACTGCCGACGTCAAGTCGCGGTTCAGTGGCAGAGATCTGTCATCCAATACTTTCCAGGTGATCGCAATTGTGTAGGGATGACAGATCTCTATCGGGTATCGCTTCCGCGGAATTGTCGGTTATGACGACTGTTTGTTGCATAATATTGCCGGCCAAATACGCATACGCGTTGCGGATGCCTATGCATATGCATCCGCTGATGCATTAGCGGGTGCATCGGCTGGTTTATCCAGTAGATCGCGAGGGCAAATTACTCGATTAATACAAATCCATTCTCATCAAATATCTTTGTTCAAAATAAAATTCTCAAAACTTTCATAAACGCCTTCAACTCAACAGCACCTTTCATCATAACTCATCGAAATTAAAAACTTTTTTTTTACTTTATTCTCGAACACGTTCAAAGTACAAAGAATCTATTCAACAAAATTTTCAAACTAAAACCCGATGAACGCCCTTCAAAGGGGAAAAATCATTTCAAAAGCTCTTCAGATTTTTTTTTTCAACTCTCAACGACTCACTTTTACCTTTCTCCATTAAACTTGTAATTAATTGGGTTGCATTTAAGTAATTATATCACTTGCGCGGTAATAAAAGGTGAACAGCAATCTACAATACTTGCTTTGAGACGATGTGATGTTTCGATGGGGTCTTGAAGAAGCGAAAAAAAAGAGAAAAATTAACCAAGTCATTTTATGAATGGAAACGGAAGAGGAAAACATTATTTCATGCTTTATTTAATATAAAGAGCAAAAGCATTCATCAAGTTAATGTTTACTAACAATGTCGGCTGCGGAAGGCTATGAAAAAGGGAACGCGGGGTAGAATATTTACACGAGTTTGCTTCAATTATATTCACGACTGTACGCAATTGCCTTCCAGATTTCTTGCGATTGTGTAAGGCCAACAAGTTCCGATTCTACCCGCAAAAGGCAAGTACATGAATATATTTAAATGTATGTCACATATTGTTTGTACAAATATACTCGCATTGATACAATCAAGTTGCGGCTAGAAAATCCGCGGAATACTCGTAAGAGAGCGCGAGACACACCTTTTCGCAAGAAATATTCAAATGAGAAAAATTCAGTTCGAGTCGAAAATGCTGAAGTTTCAGCTTTTGATTTAGAAAAGTTTGCCGTCAAGCATGGAGACTTCTGTGCTTCTTGTCCGATTCCTTTCCATTACGTTTTCACAATTTAGTAGGACATAATTTAAATTTTCCGCTAACCTAAAATATCATCTTTGAATAATTTAAGCTCACGCTACACTAAAACGTGCTTTGATCATTATTCTTAAATGCGAAGAACATCATATGAATATTTAATTTGAGCCGCGCCGTATCTTCTTTGACAATTCCGAAACAGAACTGGAATTTTCACAAACCAAATCCGCTTTGTGTCCGCGATTTTTGTATCCTTCTTGAGTACAGCTCTGGTAAATTTTGGTGATTTTTAACATTTTTTTTGGCTTCTTTGAAGCTTATAAGGTGCAAATGCTTTGAAACAACATCCAAAACACATAATTCCTATCTTCTAACTGTGATCTGAAATAAAAAGATACAAAGATACACATTGCAAATATTCGTATGTATTCAGAGACCTCGCGCGAAAAAAGATAATGAAATGCGGCTGACTCGCGAGTTTGATTTTCCATGCTCGCGAATTTTCATTGACACTATTCCTTCTCATCGAGCTGCGGAGAGCCACCAGTTGTTGGAGCTTCACGACTTATATAATAATAAAAATAAATAAAAGATAGTTACGTGATTGGCGATTAGAATAGATCTCGCATGTTATAGTGGAAAAGGAAGAAAACGAGCGAAGAATTAAAAGCCATGCACCACAATCTTAAAGATTGAGGCTTTTGTTTGATCGGCGGTGGAACGTACTACACACACTTGATATGGGATTGGGTGGGGTAAGTGGTTCGCGGGGAGCGTGGAGACTTTCGTTTCAAGGTTGACTGAGCATGTTAAAAAGATAAATACATTTTAATTTTATAATCTTATTCATTGGATTGCGTAGACTTTGGACATGTTTAAGTGGTGTCTGATGTGAATATGGATATGTGTCGACGTATTTTCCTGTTTTATTTATTTTTCGGATCTCACTGTTTGGTTTTATTCAAAATTCAAGAACAGAATGAGTCAATTTATTGGGTTCTAAATTAAAATGAAGTGATCTAGTGTTTGACATTTGTAAAAATCGTAGAAGTTTGTAAATTATGTAAATGTCAATTGAGGCTTTTCAAGGCTTAATAAAGAAGTCAAACACCTCTCGACTAACTGATTAAAATGATTAATTTTTATTAGAAAATGTTATTTATTTCTTCATACAAACATCTTTTACTGGTAATTAAGTAGAAAAACGAAATATAAAAAAGTTGGGCAGACTGAACTACACTCCTGTCAGAAGGGGTTCGCAATCAATCTACGATACGCAATCACCAATATGGTTAATGGACTTGTTATCAATTCAAACTAACAACACAACCATTCGATTCAAAAATGACAACACAACGAATGAATATTATCTAAATTTTATCGAGTCGTCTCACTTCGACGATGCTTGCGACAATACTACTCTTACAATCTACTTACGTCTATTTTTATATTTACAAAACATGGAGAAATCTGGAGAGCAGATGTGTAACAAACCCATCATCGAAAGGTTTATCCTCTGTGCACAGACCGGCGTTAGTTTGGTCGTTTATTGCACCAGCGCATGGTAATTATCCCTTGAGTTCGTGCAAGAAAGGATACCTTTTATTGCACCCGCGCATGGTAATAATTTTTATGGTGCCGGTATGGAAACGGGGTTTTGTTACAGGCGGTTGCCACGATTACTGCTACACCAACAATGAATTAACTTGAGAAACACTTTAATGGGATGTACAAAGAAAATCCATGATTCCTCCATTTTCAATGGCCGCCATTTTATTGCAATGTAACAAAAATCACTCAAATTATGAATCCTCAAATATATTTTTGTTATTCATCTTATCTGAAAATTTAAGAATATCAAATCCAAACTGCATTGATTGATTTGATGGAAAGTCCATAGAATATCATCATCATACTTTGTTGATATTGTAGCTAGAGGAAATTCGAATCCTATAACTTCCGTAAATATGATTCGATTTTCGTGAAACTGGCAGAGTATTAGAACTTTCTATAAGACTACTAAGATATTAAATACATTTCGTGGAATTTAAAGATGCCCACACGATTTTATTGAGGAAAAAGTGAAATTTGTAACACATACTATTATTAACAAAGTTGAGTGAATTTTGACTTCTAACGGATTTGTTGTAATCGTTCTCATAAAGAAGACCTCCCTCTATGATTTTTTTTCAGATTTTTCGGATCAAAGGTGTCCAATCGCAAGGGGTAGACAAACATTTTTCGTACATTTCCCCTCCCCTGCATTCTACAAAACTGGTAACACTGTTTAAAGACCTGTTTTGGAAATTCCTCTTCAAGATCATATATTTGACATGCCACACGACTACCTTCAGTAAACAAAAAATGTTAAGGCTTCCCTTCCTATGTGGGCAAATACCCCTTGAAAACCGCTGAAAAATTTATTGATACTCAAACTTTTAGGGAGTCAACACGTGTGATCTACCTAACAAATTTGGTGTCTGCAGCCGCGATCACTTCGGAGAAAAGCTTCGGTGACACACGGACGGACGGACAGACAGATGCACAGGCAAAACCGATTTCAATAGAGTTCTGTAAGTCCTACGAAACCCTAAAAAGAGGAACTATGCAATCTGTTCCTCGAACTCTCGTACGCTTGCGACTTTTTTGGTGAAGCCGACTTTGAGGCAGTGTTGTTGCTCCTTCATGATAGATTAATCTGGGTTCTAACTCTGTGCAAAATTGAATTAGGAAAGTGGTCAGCGAATACGGAAGAACAGCTTTTAAATCTTCCCAATGAATCTCAAGATATAAGATAGGTAAACCTGTCTGACGTTGGCTTAAGATGATCCCCACGATCCGATGAATTTTTATTTAAGGTAGATAAATTATGCGGTTCACAGAGGAGAATTACAAAAATAACTGTGCTATCGTAATCATCCAAATTATTCGGTCCTTTGAGATGGCAATCTCCAACATTGGTAAAACTCAAAATGTTTCTGTAAGATTTTTGGATCCGCGGTTTTTATTGCGACACTCCCTTGCCTGAAGAAATGTTTGAAGTTTGGAAGAACATTCAGGAATAAGTTTCAATAAAGATTCCAACCTGGTTCCCAGCACCGTAGAAGGAGTCCCCACTCGGGAAATGTCGGTACTCTTGGAGGCTAGCATTCCTTGCGGGGTGCCGCCCGCACTTTTCCGAGGAAATGGGGGTCGCCGTGAGATTCCTCTTGGGTTAATAGATAAACGACCTTGATTGAATCTGGACTACGCTTTGGACAACGAACTGGAATTGATGCTTTGGGCTGGCGAACCTGATGGTTTGGGTCTAGTTGCTTTGCACGGTAGCGCCAAGGTGACACTCGTGCAAGAACGGCTCTAATCCAACTATCATAATGCTTCGCCCCGGAAAAACCTTGGCAGGCCTGGGAGTACATTCGAAGTTCGCACCATTGGGTTGGCAGTGTAGGTTCAGCTGAGGTTATTCCGATTAGCGCTGGTCTGGCTCTGAGCACCTGCCTCTATAAGGGCTTGTTCCAACCCTTGCATGGCCTTCCTGCTCTGTAAAGATAACCGTGAGACCAAAAAAGTGACTACACACACGAACAAATATAGCAGCTCCGAGTGACCAAATCAAACTGGACCCAATCAATTAAAAAATATAAAAAATACATCAACAAAAATGCCAAAAACTAACAAATCAATAAAAATACCAAAGACGGACGAAAGAAGGAGAACAACGGACAGCCTTGTCCAAACAGAGGTTCTTGTGGCGTTCGGGTTTAGCAAAAAAACGATGCAAACGCCGGAGTGTCTAAAAAAGAAGAGCGGGGAACTTTGCAGGACGTGTCAGATGTGCGAGCGGTAGAAGAAAATGTAAAGAATATCGACAAATCAGTAATCGCTGCCGCAATCGCTACTAAAGCGAATGAAGCAAGAGTCATAAATACCGAAATAAGCCCTGCATGAAAAAACCGAGCGATGCAATCATCTTGCCTCACCTTAGGCTAGCTACTCCAAATAATAGAGGTCAGCGCGTGGCCATTGTCAACATCTTAGGAAAATATGCCGAACTGATGATAGAAAAGGGAAAAATCTCAATCGGTTGGGTTTTTGCTGAAGAAAAATTCCTCTTTGGTGCTTGGAGGTCCCCAGACACGGACATACTGCAAGGAGCTGTAATGGGATATAGACAGGAGTTCCCTGTGCTATAATTGTGGCAAAACAGGAAATAAAAAGGAGTGCAAAGAAGATAAATACTTCTTCCTCTGCCAAGACGCTGAATCGAGGCCAGATGAGTTGAAAAATCGGCCAAGTACAGGCAAATGCAAAAGCACTTCTGCAATGATTCATATTCTGCAGATTAATCTACATCGGAGCACACTCGCTCAATATCTACTCAAGTAATTTGCGAGTGACAGCCAAGCTGACTTGCTACTGCTTAACGAGCAACACCACAACCGAAGCTCCCCAACATGGTATCCTGATGAAACTAATAATGCCACCATCAGGACTCGGAACAGTGCTGATTTTCTAGCGGAGAGCTATGAACTGAAGGATAATTTGGTCTGGGTTCGGTGTTTAAGGACCGCATTCTTCAGTGTCTATCTAACACCAAACGAATCAATATCATCTTTCCAATCCAAGCTTAATGCTTTGGGGGCGCGCTGTCTTGAACGCAAATGGCCATATACTCGTTGGGGGAGACTTCAATGCTAAAGCAATGGAATGGGACATGCCTCGAACTGATCCGCGGGGAAAACGAGTCCAAGAAATGGCGGCCAGAACGCCAATCGCCGTACTAAGCACCCAAAATACGCTAACTTTCCGCCATATTGGCTATGAAGGAACCATACCGGACGTGATATTTGCCTCGAAGTCCTTAGTACAGCGAATACATAATTGGAGATTATTAGAGGACTACTCAGCCAGTGTTCATTAGTACACACTGCTTAAGATCAGTGATGTTGTCTTCCGATGTCCGTGATGTTGTCTTCCGATGTCCGTGATGTTGTCTTCCGATGTCCGTGATGTTGTCTTCCGAGAACTGGTAATGAAAGAGAAACAGCTCGTAAATAAAATTTGGACTTCAGTATTGACTATCTTTGAGGCCAGCTGCATACACAGGAAAACAAAGCTCCAAGTACGCAAATCTGTTTTAGACCTGTGCTATGCTATAAGTATGAAACATGGACGCTAACTCAAGCATCCATAAACATATTGAACGTTCTGAGATTAATAATCGGAGTAAAGCTAGACGGAGACCAATGGCGAGAACGAAACAACCATGAGGTTTATGAAATTTCCGACGAGTCGGAGGTCTCAACAATTGTAAGACTGCGGAAGACGCAGACATCTAGTCACGTGAATAGTATGGATGAGCAATGGGTACCTAAAAAGGTATTCGTTGGGAGAACTGTAGGGCGGAGCCCAGTGAGGAAATCGAAGAAACACTGCCCTGACTCGGTCGACAAAGCCAGTTCATCAGTGTTCGGATTTTGAAATTGAAGGACGCGATTGATGGAACGAGACAGTTGTGAGTGCTTTTTGAAGGAAGCGATGGCCAGAAAGGGGATATAGTGCTGTAAAGAAGAAGAAGAAGTACCACGTGTATCAACACACACCCCAGCAAAATAATGCCGATGAATCGACTCACCAAAGATTGAAGGTTTCCTGACCCAAAGTTTTTCAAACACGATTTAGTCGATTTGTCAATGGGTGAGGCGATTCACGTGAAATCATTTAAGGACATGTTCGTAAAACAGAATCTTGCAACCCAGTTGCCTCACTCGCGAATCTAGGCTGGGTAATCTCAGACTGTACTAACTCGCGTACTCAATCCACTCATGTTCACAGAGTATTTTTAACTGACGAGCAAGCTTTTCTATCAAATAGGTTAGGGTTTTTAGACGAAGGATGAACTCGATTGCGAGACTCATTTCCAAAAAACACACGCCAGGGAAGAATGAGGGAGATGTTTCGTTCCTCTACCGTTTAATAGTTGTCAACGACTCTCTGATAACTTAGCCAATGGTACTATCTCGGCGTCGAAAGGTCCACTGCTCCACATAGAGAGAAGTTTCGAGCCAAACCTGGTTCTGTCGAGGCATGCATTGAATTCATGCGGCAGTAGGAGGTTTTGGGGAACATGTCGTACGTTTCATCGCTTGAAGCATCGCCTCAAAGTTTCTTGCCTCATCATGGAGTTTTCCAACATGGTGAATATAAATCCAAGTTCCGCGTACTATTCAACGGTTCATGCAAGGTCAAGGCAGAACCTGTGATTCTAACTTTCTACCGAGTCTCTTAGATCTTATCCTGGTCTCAAGGGATGTGTTTTACAGTATATATTTTCACCTGATATAAAAAGATGTTTCGAATGATTTTGGTCCATCTACACGACAGAACATACTCTGGCTATCCATACACTGAGACAGTTAGCTGACGATTGCAAAGATCTGTTGCCCTACGGAGGTTATGCACTTCGTAAATAAACGTATATGGACGACACTTTATTGGAAGGACACTCAACAGTTGAGACCCGCATGAAAATTGACCAACTTGTGACCATAATCAGCACAGAAGGTTTCCATTTGAACAAGTGGAGGACCAACGAGCTGAGTTTCTTGTCTGACATATTCCTTATGTCGGCGTCGCACAGGTGTTGTAACATAGGCGAGAAACCTACTGACATATTAGTTCTAGACATGACATGGTACCCCGAAGCGGATATTTTCAGCTTTAGAATCACTATTCATCCCAGCTCCCCCGTTTGATCGAAGCGTACCACCCTATCGCAAGTTGCGTCATTATTCGATCCATTGGGCTGGTTCGCGCACGTCACCTTCAAAACCAAGGCCTTCCGCCAATCATTATTCCTACTCAAAATGAGCTTCAACAGATACCAATTTTGGCTTCAAACGAGATTGGAAGATGGAATCACTTTATCCCGCAAGACGACGAAATATAGGTTGACGGCTGGTGTGATGTATTTAAACTCGGCAACGCCGGAGTTTACCAGGTAGTCCACGTGGTGTAGTGGCTAGAGTACTCGATGCCTAAGCTGAAGGTCCCTAGTTCGAGTCTCGTTGGTGACAACGATATTTGTTTCGAGTGATTCTTCGGACGGACTATAAACCCGTTTAGTTATGATACATACTGGTTTAAAATTAGAACATATCGCAGCTAGGTGGGCGCACACACCGTGCCGATCTATTCGATCAAGGTTCACGTCCTTCGGGACTCAGAGCAATCCAAGCTGGCCACGCACTACTCAAATGTCTGACCAAAGAAATCAGTGCCAGTGTATTTGTAGGCAGACAGTCTTCATATCCTGTATTGGATCATCGGCATACCCTCACGATCATCGCCATACTCTTCCCCGAAGGAAGCCAGCGAGTTGGATTTTCAGTATCGAGGCCTCGACTTCAACAAAAAGATCCTCATTAAGTACCCTACTTTCCGGGACTTCAAATGCACCATGCGAACATTTTTGGCTTTTGGTTTATAGGATTTCCAACTATTGAGAGCTGTTTCACATAACCGCATACTATATTAGATTTGTCCCTAAATTTGTAGCCAGGATTTACAGGTCGAGGACCCGATCCACAGCCCCTTTTAATTCATAACCTTTCATCGACCTTAACGCTTTTGTTCGTTGCACTTCATATGAAACGAGCGGCGTCAGACTTCACTGGATTCATACTTGCTAACTGACGTTTTTCCGCAGAGACATCGAATTCGTACAGAAGAACGAGCTCTGCGATCCAAATGATCACAAGTTACCTCCCAATGATAGCCAAATCTGACCACTAAAGCTATTTCTACAAAAGGACCTTTTCCGTCTATAAGGAAGGCTGAGCAGCCAATAGCTGGACCAAGATGGGAAACATCTATCACTCTCCACCCGCTCTGTCCATTCACGAGGTCACTCATTTCTAAGACTCACAACCTCATTGTGCATGATAGTTGTCAGCTCACACTCATCACTCTTTGCAGATTGTACTGGACAACTCAGGTTGAGAAGGTAGGTGTTTAGTCGGTGGTAGAAACGTCTTGTGCATCTGAGAGCCCCATACTCACGGCGTAAATAGCCTTCGCCTTCCAACCTTGAAAAAATCAGTATAGAGTCCCGAGTGATCAAACCACGGATTTGACTTCCATGGGTACAGGGTTGGGTCAATGCTAGCCCTAATGTTCCATTGTGGAGATTCACCTAGGCCATACGGGTAACTACCCCGCTTATTGCTAGAAACTTAAGTGCTCAGGTTTCAGCACCGTCACTTCTCTCGCCACTTCAATTGAGCCGCTGGGCTCCTCATTATCGGAGATGATCTCGAGAGCGGAGAGATCGAGTTCTTCTGGCGTTGTGGATCCAGATGTTCAGGTAGCGTGGCCTGATTCGCCTTCTTCAGGTCCCGTTGCGCACAAAGTATGGCCTGATTTGCCTCTTCTAGGTCTAATATCTCAGGTAGAGTGGTCTAATTTAGTTTCCTTGAATTCGACTCCTAAGACGTTATGGGCAGAACTGTTTTCTTCCTATGCTCCGAGGTATGAGCTTCTTCATGAGGCTCCTCTGTGCTAGGTCTTGGGATTGGCCCTTGTTGTTCTATTAAGGCTCGGCTTTCTCTGCTTCTGCCAGTCTACCCACGCGGATCTTTCCAAAGGCCTATCGCAGGCTGGTAACTTTAGTGACGATGAAGTCTACCGACACCTCATCAATGTCTGCGGTTAGGATCTACCCTGTTTTTACTAGCCTCGCACTTACCATCAGTCATTATGCGGAGATCTTTTTTGTGCCTGCCAGCATACTGAGTATCACGCTTGGCACACAATGTTCAATTTGTGAAAGATTCATATTTACAGTCTGTCATTTAGTGATGTTATCTCCCTTTGTGAAACACAGAGTTCTACCCTTCCACAAGCTCAGTCGTAGGACCACTTTTTCAAGTTAGGTTACTGAGCTGTCGTTTCCACAGTTTACAGACAGACAGTTTCCTTGGCCTAAAGCAAATACCCTAAGTTGAAGATCGTCTCTAAATTGTGTTTCCCACCTTATAGACCTTGAAAGCTGGGTTGTTATTGTAGCACTACAGCTCTTTTGGACCTTCGATCTGATTTTACAAAGTACTTGTCATAACCGAGTGGGCGCATAGACAGTCCAAATATTTACTCGGAACAAGCCTCGTTATTATCAACGGGATCCGAATCAGGGGCCTTTGGCTTACGCGGTCAACAACCTGACTACTGCACCATGTGGATCGCTGGAATTAATTTTGAGTGTAAAATTCTTTCAAGTATTTTAGCAAAGCTTGAGAGTATCGATATAAGCCGATAATTAGAGACATCAGAGGAATCATCGGCCTTAAAAATTAGGATGATAGAAGCTACTTACTAGTATTCAGAAAATTTGCCAGAGGGTAAGCTATAATTGAACTACGTAGAAACAATTAGAGTCAATGCACATGAAGGATATTTAATGAAGTAGCACGCAGCTCGGGATAATGCATCCATTGAAAATGTTGATAACAATAACGATTTCAGTGCGATATGGGAGGTAAGAAATGTTGACGAGAAAAAGGTTAAGGATAAAATCTGGAAACCTCAAGTCATATTGTCAGCCATGCAGGGCGCAGGCTTTAGAGAGCAATTATAAGATCAGAATGATTTAGGTTGACTGGTGGAGAAGTATTGCTTAATAGAATAGAAATAGTTGCATAGAGTCAATTAATCTCACTTTTTACTATGAATGCAATCTTTAATATCAATTGCGCTTCAATAGAACCTCATTACTTAAACTCCCTTCTGGGGTTTTTCTTTCTTTTAATAGAACGACTCATTTCAAAAGTTACCCATAGAGCATTAGGCTGTTTGGGTTGATCACTTAGCAAATGATTCAGCAAGTGGTACAATTTAGAAGTACCAGGTAGTCTAGTAACAAAGCAGACCAGTGCAGCCAAGAGCATTTGAAATGACATGAAAGTTAGCATTTTGTAAATTAAAATATAGTGGTACAATATATACCAGAGAAACACAAAATGGGAGTCAGATGGGTCATAAAGATCATTTAAAGAAACGAGGGAGTTATCATCAGAAACAAAAACCATCTTGAAACTCAGTACTCACATAATCAGTTTTTAGGTAACGACCTAGGGCTAACTTCGGGCGGTGAAAAACGGTAAAAAACTTCCCCCAATAAACCATACATTACTTTTCGACGGTACAAAGTAATAGTAGCCCGGCAGTGAAAAAGCTAAGAGATAAAAAAGCGCACCTATCTATCAGCGACCCCGGCGCAACCGCTTTAAGACTTGGTAAAGATATACGGACACCATCTGTGTAGATGATATAGGTAATAAATGTTAAATCGAAATGGGTATCATGAAACGCTACAAGGTAATCTTAAGGACAGATTTATCAGCTTTGAGATAGCAGAGTTTGGCAATGTCTAAAATATACGGAAATTATCAGCCCGGTTTCTATAGAGTTAGTCCTTAGACTAGATGAAACTCTGCGCCTACCTCGGATACATTAATTTTGGTAGAGCTGAAGGCTGAGCTCGGGAGACAACGACATTGTAGATGGATCAAAACAATTAAGGGGGTGACATAATCGAAAAAACGGCAATAAAACTGAACGGTAATATGGTTGCAATAAGAGTTCTGAATACAAAAAAAAAAAATTAGAATAAAAAAATAAATCTACCCTAACGGAACACAGTGCCGTTTTCTAATATGATGTTTTTTGGAAACTGCGGGAATAAGAGAAGCAGCAAAACATTACCAAATCCTCAGCAAGGGCCGTGCCGATGTGATAACCTCGATCCCTCGGATCGATATTCAGTAGAGATCTATCACCCTTCAAATTAAATGTCCCCACCAGCTGATATGTCCCAACCAGCTGATACGGTTGTTTGACAGCTCTCTGCGACTGAACCGATTGATGTCGACTGGTGGTGAGCGAATCGCTGCCACTGAATCACCATTCGACGTTGGTCGGGTGAAAGGTGAGTATGCCGCCGAGAGGGTAGGGTTCCAGTAATCTGCGAATAGTCGGCTTCGTGTTGCGGTCGGTACGCGGTGCAATAGATTAAGTTTGCGTTTTCCCTTAAGAGTAGATTTTTTTTCGGTTTGAATTCGAGTAGGTTATTTCGGGCACCGCGTCGGTAATATTCGGGAGCACCTATTTTTTCAGAGGTTGTTTTTGTTCCTTTTCCTTGGAACGGATTCACATAATTTGAAGTAGAGTCGTTGTAAGTTGTTCGATGCGTTTTAGATCGGGCATTTAAACCGGTAGCTGAGTTTTGTAATTCGGACTTAGTCTGCTCGCGTAAGACCTGCGAACGAAACTCCTCCGAACTAGCCAGCAGCCACCTCGGAGTAGACTAAGAGTGTCCGGACTTGTCAACCTGATGGGTACAGTCCGTTGTCACGTTGCACGACTTCACGTCTAGAACCGATCAGGGGTCGGTTGATTTTTTCCGGAAAATCTCTCTCTGGAACGAGCGTACAAGAGGTGTAAAATCATTACACAGATCAGGTAGATGCTATTAAAAACTTTTTGACGCCTTTTCACAGGCGAGCCAGGTTTTCCTGACAACTAAAACTAAGATCCACGGTGGTTGAGATAAGCTGTTCAATTAGGAGGCAGAATAATCTTGGGCCACTATTTGTAAAATATTGCGTGTGAGAACTACGGAGACATATAGGTCAACACTTTTTACAACCGGATCATCATACAAGATTTCACACCTATGGATGTATTCATAAAAAAAGGTCAATCTGGGATCTGCGCAAATTTTCTGATGTCTATCCGTCGAACGGGTGTGGCTTTTGAAAAGATGACTGCGGTACTTAGCTCTATCAGAAGGTGTCATGTCAAAATCCTTCACTAGATTGGATACATTTAGAGTCGTTTTTCGGTAAAACTAAGCTGTATATAGAACCAACATAAGAACTAAGGCAGGATGGTTTGTTCTGCAACCAAGCCATCTAGAAATCACTATCGCTACTAATGCCTACTACTGCGTTTCAGGTTGAATATGTTGGCACATTAAAACGTGCCCCGACATCACCCGAAAATGCTTATTTACTCCAGATGAAGCGAGGCATCAAAAATTGCCCTTAAACGTCTGAGGAACCTGACATTTTTAAGTCCGGAAAATGTGTTTGATTGAAGAAGTTATGAGTATATCTTCTTTCGAATGACGAGACAAGATGCTAGGAGACTAATTGCTTAAATATAATAGAAAAGGTTGCACGGTAAAACTCCCCTTCGTACTCATGTACACACAGGAAATCCAATATATGAGTTGGAATCCCAATTGCATATAGTATATGAGAGACCCTTTATTTTATTTACAGGAGGGTGAATAGATAAAACCAATATAAATTGCAAAAATTGAATGAACTGTTTTTCTAGTATTCTTTTTCGAGATTTTTAAAAAGGTTGTTTGAATATAAATATGTCAATACTCAGAAGACAGAGAAATTTAGCGGTAGTCTCCGATGGAGTTTTACGCAAGCACACTAGAACCCATTGCGAAATCGTAATAAGTACTGTCCCCGACCTTACTGCTTGACTTTGGTAATCCAACGACAGCTGTTATAGCCAGCACAGTTATATCCTATGACATATACTCAATAAAATATATGAAATTGATAATTTGTATACTGTTTTCAAATTATCCTAAGGACTTGTGTTTCTAGAAATTCCATAAAATTCGATACTCAGCAGATCTTACTGGTTTACAATGCTTTTGATCGTCAAACTCGAGCATGTCTTACCTGAAAATAAAAGAAAAGATGATTAAAACTTGGCATTTCGTTGAAAACTGGGATTGATAATTAGTAGGGTATTCTAGAGGGTTTCATAAATTTTTCAACCTGACTCTTCGTTTATGAAAACTGATTTAGAGAATGAAAGTTGTAAAAAAATTATATTATTGTTAAGTTGTAAATTAATGGCTTGTTTTTGAAAGCCAGTTAATTGAAAAAATGTTCAAACGTGATTGGTTGCTATTCTATGATACTAAAGGGTGGTCCAATTTAAACGCACGTTGGTAATTGTAAATAAAACAAAAAGTTTTCAGAGAATTATGCGTATATTTTCTATTATAATAGGAGGATCTATGACAATTATGTGTGAAACAAAATATCGCCCAAATGCTCGCCACGGCTACGGTGGCATACTTCTATCCGATGGTCCATATTTTCAATGACTCTGAGACATAATCGAGGTTCAATGTCGTTAATGTGCAGAATTATCTCATCTTTTAGCTCTTGAATTGTTCTTGGCTTATAGACGTACACTTTTTCTTTTAAATATCTCCAGAGAAAGAAGCCCAACGGTGTCTAATCACATGATCGTGGCGGCAAATTAACATCGCCACAACGTGAGATAACACGGCCATTGAATTTCTCGCGCAAAAGAGCGAATGTTTCGTTGGCTGTGTGGCAAGTGGCACCATCCTGTTGGAACCACATATCGTCCAAGTCCATAACCTCAATTTCTGGCCACAGGAAGTCCGTTATCATCTCGCAATAGCGAACAAAATTCACGGTAACTGCTTGGCCGTCCTCATTTTCGAAGAAGTACGGTCCGATGACGCCGCCAGCCCATAAACCGCACCAAACAGTCGCTCTTTGTGGATAAATCGGCTTTTCAACAATCACTCGTGAATTTTCATTTGCCCAAATGCGCCAATTCTGCTTGTGAACGAATCTACTGGGTGAAAGTGTGCCTCGTCGCTGAAGATGATTTTCTTCGTGAAGTTACCATTCCCTTCTGTCTGTTCAACCAACCATTCGGCGTATTGCCGACGCTTGAAATGGTCAGTAGGCTTCATCTCTTGAGTCAATTGAACCTTGCAAGCGTGTAAATTCAAATCTTTATTCAAAATTCGCATCAGTGATGTTCGTGAGATGTTCAATTGTTGGAGACGACAACGGGTCGAGGTTGACGGCTCTTCTGCTACACTAGCGCGAACAACAGCAATGTTTTCCGCAGAACGAACTGGGCGAGCATGTACAGGTGATTTCACATTTTCTACAGACCCGGTATGTTGAAATTTGCGTACAATTCTCCCGATTGTGGACACATTTGGTTGATTATGCTGACCAAAAAATCGAAGTGTACGAAATTCAAAATGATTTGATTTTGAGTTTTTTGGTTGTGGGCAAGCCAAGCCAGGCTGGAAGGTTCTAGGTTCAAATCTATCTGGTTGTTATTTTGCTTGTGTTGGCATTTGCTTATTTGACCTTTTCACTTCAAAATATTTTTCGGCGTTCGTTGATATAGCCCAAAAATTATTTATGATTTTCATCATCTATCATTTTTGTTTTCAATGTTTTTATCGGATTAACTAATTAACGATTACGTTCTATTCAATAACACAGCCCGAGCTTCATAGTTTTTGAGATTTTCCATTTGTGATTGCAGATGGGTCTGACTATGACTGTTCTTAGTTCGGCTAATCAATTAGCAACTTTTCGGGCTGCCTTGGAAATCGGTAAAAATTTTTACCAGTATAATAGCAAATAATTAGCTACACGACATAACATTTTCCTATAAATAGATCAGAATCAACTCTCTCCATTTTAATATATTCTACATACATGAAGTCATACTTAATATTTTACGATTAGATGCCATATACTACTGACCTATCAACGTCGCTCTAAATGTCTAAATTAATAACATCGCAGACATTATTTACTCATTGCAATCAAACAACAGAATATTATTACAAAACCATTCCAGTAATACAACATTAAAGAGTAAAGAGAGGTTGGCGGGCCGTTGTTGGAGCAAGGGATGATGCGTAGAATGAGGGGGGGGCAGGTGGTCGGTTGGCTGGTTTGGGTTCAGCTATTAAAGTCGCGACGGCAATGATGATGACAGTAGCTTAGACGTTGATGACCATAATGATAATAATAATGACAATGAGGTCGTTCTATGACTGACTAATGGCACTCTTTTTTTTCTAGCACATTTTCTATCTCCCTCGCGCTCTGTAATCATAATCAACAACGACAGCAGCAATTCACATTAGCAGCGCGTGGATGAATAGCGAAAATAGAAGGAAAGTCTCGTTAAAATTTTTAACGGAGGCGGAAATAATTGAATACAATATTAAATTTTTGTTGGCACGAAGAGAATGTAAAGAAGGGATTAATTTGCGGTTTTAATATAATCCTAAATGAGTAAAATTATTGGCGTTAAAATAAATTTGTAAATAATTTATCAATGTCCTTGTGCTCATACAACAAAACAAATTATCAACATCCTTTTTAATATCTTTGACCTTTAGAAATGTAATTCGCCATGAACCTTAAACTTTATGTAGTGATAAACGTTATGTTACGTTGTGATTATTTTAGAACTTTTTAAAGTGCTCATTTAGATTTGATGAGTTCATCATGTCGTTTTAGCCCCTTAGCCGTTCTATATGATAAGATTATAAAAAAATTTATGTTTCAATTATATTGTAGCTTAACAAAGAGAAAATTATTAAAATGATAACAGAAGCAAATATTCAGTGAGTTGAGGGAGCTTTTTAGCATTTTTTAGAGAACTTAAATTTGAGAGAAATTCCATGGAGTAACAATTGTGAAATTTTCGAAATGATCTAAACTATTTCCACGTTAGAATATGCCTTAGCACTACAGCCCCTTTCGGACCTTCGCTTATAGGTAGTTAGAGTACCTCATTATCTTTATCGAATGTATCGGCACTCGAGAAGGTGATATGGTCAGTACCACGCTTTGGGCGTCTTTCCAGCTGAGATACATTCTGATTTGAAACCAGTAAGCATCATAACTGAACGAGCTTACAGTTCGGCCGAAGAATCACTCGAAAGAAATCTCGTTCCCAACGACGGAATTCGAACCGGGGACCTTCAGCTTACGCAGCGAGCACTCTACCCATTACACTATGCGGATTACCATGTAAGAATGTGATTGAACTAAATTTCCGAAAAACATATATGAGGGCGGTCTGATAAGTACTTAGCCTCACCGCCAACGGCGCCGCTCTCGCACTATCATGTAGAACATTCTCATACACGGCTACTGTCAAAATTTCAGTCGAATCGGACTGGTAGTTTTGTTTTGACCGCATGTGGAAGCGGGCGTCTCCGGAATTTTAGACAAATGGAGAAAGAGTAATATCGGTCGGTGATTCGGTTCTTGTTTTTGGATGGAAAATCGTGCAGCGAAATCAAAGAGCACTTGGATGATGTGTACGGTGACTTTGTTTCTGCGATGGGAACCGTAAAAAATTAGTTTATCGCGTTTCAACGTGGTCGCACGTCGGTTAATGATGAGCCGCGCTCGGGCGCCCCGAAAACAGCTACCACGGAGGATAACGTGACAAAAATTCAAGAGCTCGTATTGACAGATCGCCGATTGAAGGTACGCGCGATAGCTGAGACAGTAGGCATCTCAAAAGACCGCGTGAGTCGTATCCTGTATGAAATTTTGGGCATGAGTAAGCTGTCTGTGCGATGGGTGTCACGTTTGCTCACTCCGGGCAACAAACGCAACCTTGAGACCACTTCAGACCAGTGTTTGCCAGTCGAAACAGTGAATTTCACCCGGCGAACGTGCTCCAAAGACTCCGAAGGAATTTCTTCATCGTTTCGTGACAGTCGATAAAATATGGCTCCGCTGGTACACACCGCAGACCAAGGAGCAGTCGAAACAGTGGAATTAACCCGGGGAACGTGCTCCAAGGAAGACGAAGACTGTCCTATCGGCTGGAAAGGTAATGACTACCGTTTTCTGGGATTCACAAGGTGTGATCTGCATCGATTACCTGGAGAAGGGTAAAACGGTCACAGGGCTCTCCTATGCCGAATTATCGGGCCAATTCGACGCCGGATTGCAGGAAAAAGGCCCCGTTTGGCGAAGAAAAAGTACACTTCCACCATGACAACGCACCGGCTCATACCTCCGCCTTCGTCACGGCCAAATTGGTCGAATTGGGCTACGATGTGCTACCCCATCCACCGTATTCTCTTGATTTGGCTCATGCAACTTATCTTTGTTTCCAAACTTGAAACAGTCACTCGCCGGGCGGAAATTGAGTCGAATGGAGGCCATTGCCGCCACGGAGGCCTACTTTGCAGACCTCGAGAAAACGTATTTTTCAGATGGGTTAAAGAAGTTGGAGCATCGCTGGGTCGTGTGTCGAGCTAATAGGAGATTATGTTGAGAAAAACATCGTCAATTTTCCAAAATTTTCGTTTTTCCTTTCTCAGCTAAGTACTTACCGGACTTTCCTCGTATATATATATGGAAATTTGTTTTTGTTTAACCAAACGCAAATACTCGAGAACCAGTTAGCCGATTAAGCAGAAATTTATTATATTAATGAAAATTTAGACCATTAGTTAACGTTTGTATAAGAGCTATTAGTCAGTGCATGAACCCTTCTACTGCTGTAATCCGAATTGAATTGTTCAGGGATAGGTAGTAGAAACAGAAGAAGAAAAACTGACAGGAGGAATCGAAATACAACCGCTGAGCTAACTAGACGGGGTTTTTTATTTGTCCGCGAGTATGTAAAGTTTTTAAAAAAGGGGCGACTATGACTCAGGTGTGGGGTAACCACGGAAAGTGATAAACAAAAAAATAAGCTTTGATAACGTGATGGTCCAGTTAACAAAGAACCAACTATTGGAGGCACTCGCCACGGTCGGAGTGGATACGCCGCCGACGGCCACAGTGGCGCAACTGAGGCTTCTCTACGATACACTAGAGCAAGCGGAAGGCTAAGTTTCCTTGAAAGCGACGATTCGTTGGAACCTGATGACACACGTGCCGATAATCATGCACCCGAATCCGAATTTGAGGTTACAAAACGTGGACCTAGCCTGACTATTACGGCTGCAAAAACCGCTGGCACCACTGATGTCCCATCTCTGGCCTTGATTACGACAGGTGTTGCCACAACAGCCGCTTCTGATTCATCTTTTGCCACACACTCAAGACTACTCCGGCAACTACAGTTACTGATTCCACATCAATGTCTCGATTTTTTCTATAACGCCCTCCACCGCAGCCGCTGTTATTGCCGATGAAACCACTGCACCTACGCAAACAACTGCTTTCCACGATATCATAACCGCCGCCCGTGTCCCTAAGGCCGCTGTTTTGTCTCAACGACCCTCCTTGCCTAACGAAGTCACCGAAGAAGAGGCCTATGAGTAAGAAATTGCGATTTTTAAGAAAAGGAAGGAACTACTCGAATCACAACATGCGATTAGTCTACTCGAAGCAGGTAGTCAACCGACCCTAACTGCGAGCACTCGGTATATTGACTTAAATGATGTTGTATATGCGCCTAACAAATTTAGCGGCGATGATCGAGATGATGTCCGGAGCTTCGTAGCCAATCTAGATGACTTTTTGGCAACCGCTGATACAGATGATTACTTTAAGCTGTTATGCCTTCGACGTCTCCTCACGGGAACTTCGAAAGCCTTTCTTAGAACTACTTGTGCCGCAGACCATGCAAGCCTCCAAACCGAATTCATGGTGGAATTCGGTCGCACGTTCACTCTACAAGTCGTCTACCGCCAACTGGAAGGCCGTAGTCTTTCTTTTTCTTTCTCATGGGGGAGTCCCATGTTCGCAAGGAGGCGACTGGACTACCCACTAGCCTGGAACCGTTTGACACATTACTTCGGGCCAGGTCTCGCTTTGTTACGCCGTGAGGCGCCTTCAAGCTGAGGGAGCCCTCTTCTAGCGGGAGGGGAGAGGGGAAGAGGAAGTGCTAGACAAGCGATTCCTCACCCCCAGCACCCCCCGCTGCTGTGAGTCTCTTTTATCTTTTAGGACTAACCGAACATAATGTGACACCTGATTCCATTTGTCAACCGATTCGATCATCACCGCAACTATATTATCCGGGGTGAGCTCTCTCGTCTCCCTTTAGAGGTACCTTCGCAGCCTGTCCCATTTTGTGCACGCAAACAATTTTTGGCAGGCATTGTCTTCCTCTCCTTGGTAAAACCGACAATCGGGGGTCCGTGACTTACCAATCTTGTGCAGGTAAGACTGAAAACACCCATGCCCGCTCAAAAGCTGGGTCAGGTACAAGTCAGTCTCACCATGCCTTCGATTAAGCCACCGTCTCACATCCGGGATGAGGCGCGCAGTCCACCTTTCCTTCGTGCAATTCACCCAAGGCTGCTGCCAATCGTTGAGCGAGCGCTGTCTCTCCTCGCGGACAACCGTCTCCCTCGCATCCTCGTTTCGACGCAGATGAATAGAGCGGCGCTCTCTAGCAAGGAGGCCGACAGGTATCACGCCTGCAATAACTTTCACCGCCGAATCAGAGACTGTCGGATACGCAGATGCAATCCTCAGCGCTCCTCTTCTCTGTACCTGTGCCAGGCGTTTTCGGTAACCTCCTTACTGAGGGCGTCGTCCCATACTTCTGCTCCGTACAGAAAACACTGACCCTACAGCACTCATCAAGAGGCGTCTTCTTGATGGGCTGAGTCCCCTTACGTTGGCCATAAGCCGACTCAGAGCCGATACTCCTGAAGCAGCCTTCTTAGCCATTGCCCTGATTTGCTCAGAGAAACTCATCTTCGAGTCGATCAGAAGCCCCAGGTACTTCATCGATGGTTTCGATTCGATTTGTATATCTCCAATACTGATCATCCTTACTCAAGGGATTCTCTTTTTTGTCAAGATGACCACTTCGGTTTTCTCCAGCGCTAAATTGAGCCCGCGAGCAGTTATCCAGTCTCTCACTCGGCGCATTACCATGCCTAGCCTAAGTTGCGCTTGTTCAACGGTACGTCCAGCGACCAGAGCCGCAACGTCATCCGCATAGCCGATCAAACGCGACTCATCTGGCATCTCCAGTCTCAGTAGTCCGTCGTAAGACATGTTCCACAGGTCCGGACCAAGTATAGATCCCTGGGCAACACCCGATGTCACGGCCATCTTTCGTTGGCCCTGTGTCGTGTCGTAGAGCAGGCTTCGGTCCTTTAGGTAGTTCCTCAAAAACCGCATTAGATATTCTGAAACTTGAAAAGGATTTTCCAGCGTATCCAAAACATCCACCCATCTAGCGGAGTTGAAGGCGTTCCTGACGTCGAGTGTCACCAACAGGACGATCCGTCGCTTGGTGCGACTATGTGCCTCTACCTTTTGGACCGCGCCCACCTCTGCAATCGCATCAGTGGTAGAGCGTCCTGCTCGAAAACCGTACTGCCGAGGAGATAGGTCCCCAGCAGCACGAATCGCGTCAGTGAATTTTCCATTGATGAGTTTCTTTAGCACTTTCTCAGCCGTGTCTAGCATGCACAACGGGCGGCATGCAGACGTCGATTCGGGATTTCCCTTCCCCTTGCTGATCAGCACGAGCCTCGCCACCTTCCATCGTACCGCGAAAACTCCGTCCCGTAGGCAAGCGTTGAATGTGCTGAGCTGCAAGTCAGGACAATGGTGATAGACAAGCCGCAACGCTTCAGCCGGAACACCATCTGTACCTGGAGCCTTCCTCGCTTTCAATGAAAGGACTGCCTCTTCCAGTTCCGGCTGTGTGAAGAGTGGACACTCGACTGCTGTTTCACCATGGACCGTGTCAACACGGACGGTGTGGACGGGGAAGAGTACCCGCACTATCTCATCCATTTTTTCTGCATCATGTATGCAAGGCTTCCTTAGGGCACCAAGCTTCCGCATAACTAGCTTGTAGCCAAGGCCCCACGGATCCTTGTTCACATTGTCCACTAGGTCTTGCCACCAGCGAGCCTTGCTATTGTTAATCAATTTGCGAAGGCATTTCCTGACCGACTTATATGCTGCCACCCGGTTACATGCCTCGTCACGGTTTCGCGCCCGTTGAGTCTCACGCCGAAGCGATTCAATACCTTTGGAACCAATTAAAACGTCTTGTCCAGGCAGCTGAAGAAGATGCGTACAACCGGCAACAGCTGGTTCAATTGCTTAAGAGGTGCTGGGAGGAGATCTCAGAAGAAACGTCCGTCATCTTATTGAGAGCATGCCAACCAGGCTCCGAGAATGCTTTCGAAAGGAGGAGGACATACACGATATTAAACAAACAAAAGAAGGAACCCAGCTGGTGTGTCTACAATTCAATGTGATTTTTAGGTTTAAACAGCCTTGAAAATGGATAAAAAGAAAAACAATCAGAGACTAAATTAAACATCAAAAAACACTTTTCTAATGATAACGAAATTTTTTTCTCTAATTTTAGTCCTTCGAATCGCTATTTTTCAGGACTGATTTCAACTTTGTATTTTATAAGATTTTCTTTATGTTTCTGCATTTGCCAATGATATGCTACATGCTAGGATCAAAAAGTATTATGACCGAATTAAGCTCAATTTTTTTCGTGAACTAATCGATACAAATCCTTAGTAATCCTCGAAATAGCACGCTTGTGCTTCGACGCAACGCGAATAACGCGATTCCCACCGCGCGTACGCCTTCTGGAACTCGCTTTCCGGGACCCCTTTCAAAGATGCTGTCATCGCCTCTTGAACGTCTTCTACGGAACTGTATCGTTTTTCGAGGAAGACGTCCGGCGGAGAGGTAGAGACAACGTGGTAACATGATTCATTTTTTCTTCATCACTCAGGACTCTTGGCGCAAACTTGGCGTACACCTTTCACATGGCAAAATCCTTGGTGATAATTTTTAAACGCTACCGTACGAGATCCCTGACTTATCAACAATCAAACGAATGTTTATGCTTCGCGCCGGTCAGAGTTCAGGAGCACCTTAACTTTGGCCACATTTTCATGAATCCTTGAAGTTGACGAGCGACTGGCGTGCTGGTCACCTTCAACGAGCTTCTGCCTCTCCCGGAACAGTTTATGACATTCGAACACTGTTGTGTGGCTTATGGAAGTATCCCCGTAGACGTTCTTAATCATTCCAAGGGTCTCCGTGGCAATTTTCCCAAATTTGACGCAGAAACCGATGGCGTAGCGATGCTCGCGATTTTTCATCCTTTTGGATCGCGACGATACTTCTTAACAGAGTTTCACAGAAATCGACGTGATTACTCTCGCCTTTCCCACAGCCGACTGGAAAAAATATTGGCCTCTTCGGAAGGCTTCACACTACCACGCTCAGGTGATAAGACCCTCCTCTACCGCTCGGTTTGCGCTACAGAAGTTCATTCCTACTACCATTTGATCCTACCCGGTATCTTGTGATCTAGCAAAATTAGAGTACACTCTTTCTGGTGCATACGAATTATCCGCAGGTTTTGTGGACAACTGTATAGGCTGACTGATTAAAGGAACTTTCTAGGGCAGGGTCGTCCCCACGTGTGTTGCTTACATATATTCAAAAATTATACGTAAAAAATACGTTTTCAACTATAGAAAAGATTTTTTTCATTCTTTTTCACCCATATAATTGCTATTTTCATTCACCTAAAGTTCAAAGCAGTAGGTCAAACTGAATTTATCGTATTTCTGACAGTTCTAAGTAGTATTTCAGTCAATTTACTCTGTACCCCAGAAAGCTTTCTTAAAATAATCACAGCTGTTAATAATAAGCCTCTATCGAGAACAATTTGAAATAACCTTTTCACCCGTATGGATTGAGGAACGAACTCGAATCCATCCATGAATATCCTTCAAAAGTCTAAATTAAGTTCCTTTACATTTCCACTTAAACAATAATCATTCTTCAACGATATTCCGTTGAACTTTTCCAGCATCCACATGACATCAAAGAAAGGACAATCCATTCCATTTAACCTTATCATCACCCATTTAATTAACTATACCAAATCTTTTGCACTTTCTCGTCCTAGTAACTATCCTTCATTGGAATCTCTTAGCCACAAGCAACAATCTATACTATTCTAGGCTTTGTCTGTTCGTCTTTTTTTTTTTTGTTTGTTCCTTAGAAATGATCCAGCTAAAAATACTTCAAATATACAACATCACTCGATTGTAGAAGGTTATAAATAAAACAAGGAGGAGCCCGAGAGAATATGCCATGCAAGAATAATGAAATCAGTCAACGGGAAAGAGAGAGAAAGAGGGAGAATGAGAGCGGGATTGTCCTTGATATTTTCGCCTAGTGAATTGACAACGCGAGAGACAAGGTGACAAATGAAAGGGGATTTTGTGATGCGGACATGAGATACGAAAATAGAAAATCAGGATGAAAGATAATATTTTGTACGTGTTATCAGAGAATGATGTTAAGGTGAACCTTATCGGGATTGATGACGTGCTAGAATAAAAGAGAGGAGAGAGAGACAAAGTTAGAGAAATTGAAAAAACTAGCATGTAAGAACAGCAAAATCATAGAGCTAATATATCTTAACTGTGTACGTGATTAATTAATCATTGCTCCCAAGGATATTTTGTTTCATGGTCAAAATAGAAAGTCCTGTCAAGAAAGAAAAAAAAAACACTAGGATTGCCTGTCAGAGGAAACTTATTGGCATCAGGATACTGATGGTTTTAGAATATAATAAATAGAAATTACGTGATTCGTACACAATGCATATACATTTGATGTAGGAAGAACTGATCCTTTCCAATTGATCAAAACTGCAGGAATTTAGTAGATGTCCTTGGTATCCTAGAGAATAAGGAATTAGGCATACGCACAAATTTCAAAAAAGTGTTTGAAATAGCAACAAATAACTTTATGATATGAGGAGAGTTTTAAGGACCTTTTTATTGTTCAAAGGAAAATTTTTTTTTCTTTAATTTAATTCCGTTACAATTTTAAGGAAAAAATTTCAGCTAACACATTCTTTTTTGAGTTAGATTTTAAACCAGTTAAGTTAACTTTTCGCTCAGTTTTCAAGGCCGAAACATGCCGGAAATTTTTTCAAGGACATTCATAATTCTCCCTCTTATTGCCCTACAAAATCAATTATCCACTCAACATGTAATATAATAAAAAAATGAATAAAAACAACAAAAACCGATATCGGAAACAGGACACATTTACTATCAACTTCCTCATTTCCAATCATTCATTCATTTGAAACCTCCCTCCTCTCCTCCAGTTCCTGCATTTTATTGCCATAAGGAAACATTTTACAATTTGTCGCACATACAGTCAAGCGACCAACTTACATGCACAATCATCATTTAACCCTCAATATCACCCTGCCTTCATTTTCAAACATATGATCCGACTCATATGTGAATATATGCATTAAAATAAATTGACAGAGACGCAAAAAGGAGAGTGGAAGAAAAGACGAGGGAGGGGTGGAGGTTGGCACACAGGGAGTAAGTCAGGAAGGATATGACATGGAAATTTATTCGATGCACCAAAACGACGAGCATTGAAAGGCGACATTCTGGTCACTGGGGCGTATATAAAATAACAGTAGGTCAATGTGGAATTTATGTGTTGAGTATCAGTATGCAAGGATCTATATGATGATGAATATCAAATCGTTGGGATAAGATGGGAAGGATATTAAAGTGTAGGAGTGAATTAGATTCAATTTGATTATTCGCATAAAAACAAACCTAAAGCTTCATCTTCCTCGAATCTAGCAAGGATGCTTTTTTCCTTGCTTTATTAATCCTCATACAATGTTTACAAGCAATTTCAACTTTTTTTTAAATCCTTACGAAATCACTTGATTGTACGCTTTACAACTTACTGCCTTAATACTACAAAATCCTTTGAAATTGTCAATAAAAATACAATTTTACCACTAGTCTCGTTTTTCCGTTTATTACGAAAGTTTCTCAGGAAATTCTGTTGAAATGTTTACTTGGGAAAGTTTTCCTCTCTCTCTCTTTCTCCCTCTCTCTCTTCTGTATCGTCCAATTCCCTTGCATTGCTATCCCACACTATGGAATACAATATTTGTAAAGCACTTCAGAATAAAGCTTGGTAACCAAGAGAAACATACGATGAAAAGCACATTAAAAAGTTTCGGAGGAAAATCCTTTTTTTTAGCAATTTTGTTGCAATATTGCGTCGTGTCTGTCTGATTTCTTGAGGCAGTGGCTGTAACATTAAAAAAATTGGAGATTTTGATGGAGTGGTTATGGAGTGTCAACGTTCAAGCTTGTGGGGAATACAAGGATTGTGTTTCGATTGAAATAAAAATAGAGAGAAAGAGTTTCAAAGGAGGGCAGAGGGTTGTACTTTTAATACCAAAAAGATCGTCGAAACAAAAGAGATGTCAAGGTGGCTTAGCATTCGAAAAAATTGCTTTCGATTTCAGTTAAACATCCTTGACAAATGACTATCAAAAGCTAGTGAAGGTTTCGAAAATCTTAAAAATCTGATCTTTTTCAAACCCAAAAACTGATCATTTATTTATTTTTTTCGTTTCTTAATTACTTTGCTTTTAATAGAAGCCCAGTACTCCGCCCTGGGCAGTGATTCAGGTGCTCACCCGCTTATGCGGCAGTTCCCAAGTTCAAATCTCGATGTTGGCAATTAGTTTTTGCTTGTGATACTGCTGTCGGACTATCAACTTACTAACCATATCACCTTCCCGAGTACCTTTACGATTACGAAAAAGTTTTAAAGAAAAATCAAAAATGAAATAAAAATTCAAATAAAAAAAATCAAAATCAAAATAACTTTGTTTAATTTCCTTTTTAAAACAAATTGAGTAGGCAGTGGAGTGCTCTTACCAGAAGAGCTTTGTAACATCCTAGGCTTCGAAACAAGTTTTCCGATAGCATGAATCGATGACTTGAACTATTCATCCAATACTTGTATAAGAAGTCATTCAAATTAATCCTAAAGATGCTAAGTTTCTTTCATAAACACAAAACAGCCGCCATTTTGTTCCAGCTTAAGTAATTTATCTGAACACTCGACCAATTGATTATATTCAAATTAAACACTATTCCTTAAATTTGCATGAAAGTCCGAAGAAAATAAGAGTGTCTAGGTCGATTTGAAATAGACTCGTATATCAACCATCAACATTATAATTCCATATAATTGAAATGGCTATAATCCCCTTGATTATGATTTGATTTTCATGAAATTTGGTGAGCATAAGAATATTATGCACTATAAGGTTTGGTTTTTAATCTCAAATAAAAGGCATAATTTTGAATCCTATAGTAAAAATTTTATTTTGAGCCGAAAAAACAGTCTATGACATTTATTTTTTCAAGATTATCTCGCTTAAATTTTGACTGCGACTGAATGTCAAATGGTCCATACTGAGGCTCTAATTTTGGACGACGCGTTCAATTCATCACGGTCTTCAGCCGGACTCTCAGCTACAGCCGCTATATTCTCTTCACTACGTACTGGATATGATCTAATCGGTCGACTATCATTCAATAATGTATGCTGGGTTTAAAATTTGCGGATGGTATTGGCTATAGTGGTTTCGGCAGGTTAACGATGCACGCCATAAGTTGCTCTAATCTGAATGTAATACAGCTGAACAATTTGGATACGATGTTGCGGTATGAGTCTTGATTTGTCAAACAATACTGAATAAAAATTACATTACAGTTTGACAGGAGTCACGCGTGATCTGTCAAAAATAGCCTATTGAAAATCAAACCTCATAAGGAATCACCCTTATTACCCTTTTAAAAGGGGTGCCCGCCCTTGGAGCCCGATTGGAACTGCCGAACGAGGGTACGGCTCCCCGGAGAACAATTAGTGGAACTCTACCAAATTGAAATCCTACGCAAATCTACTACACAATCGGCTGAAATTCACTACAAACCCTAAAAGAAACACTTCAAAACCCTGAAAGTCTTAAACCTAACTTGACCACGACGGGAAATATGTCAAAGAGATGTGCACATTTAAAAGAAAATGCATTGTTTTTCTATTTGCAACGGTCGCCAGTTTGTTGAAAACCAACAAAAATTACTCCAATCACGAATTTCCAAAAATATTAATGTTACTGACCTTATTTGAAAATTTCAAGAAGATCAAATCAAAACTGCAGTGACTGATTCGATGGAAAGTCCATAAACTCCCAAAATCAATATTGTTGTTGTAATTGGAGAAATTTCAAATGTCTATAACATCCTTACATATCATTCGATTTTCATCAAACTTAAAAAGTTTGAGGACTGCTTAAGTATCAAATTTCGTTCAGTTTAAGGGTACCGATGCGATTTTATTGGGGAAAATGTGAAATTCGAATATCATACTATTATTAACAAAGTTGAGCGAATGTCGACTTCTAAGGTATTTGTTGTTTTTGTACTCATAAACACCTACCACCATAATTTTTTTCAGATTTTTCGGATCATAGATGTCCAATCGCGAGGGGGGACACAAATTATCCGTGTATTTCCCCTTCCTGCGCATCCCTCGAAGCAAAAAGTATCAAATTAAGACCTGTTTTGGAAATTTCTCATCAAGGCCTTTCATTTGATACCCATATCGGCTTTTTCGGAACCCACTTCCCTATATGGAGAGACCCCCCCTTACATACTTTATAAAATTTTTTGTAGTTGAACTTTGAAGAGAGCACCACTTTACACATGCATACAAAATTTGATGTTTCTAGCTTAAGTAGTTTGCAAGAAAAAGTGCTGTGACACACGGACGGACGGAAAGACGGACAGACAGGTCGCGAAACTAGTAGGGTTTTGTAAAATTATTTTACAAAACCCTAAAAAAAACATGAAATTCGAATAAAAAAATCAAAGGGAAAATAACTTACTTTAACTTCTTAAAAAAAGAAACCGCCTTCAAAAATCCAACCCACTGAAAACCACAAAATATTTTTTATATACCCTACCCCTATCCTTATTCAGTCTCTATTCCTACCCGTAAAACAAATTTCTGCCAAACAAATTCCTGTTGCAACCACATAAGTTACGCAGTTGCTGATACTAGTTTTTAGCAGAGGGGTGCCTAACTCGTGGTGGCATAATGGCCCGGCTAGCACTCAATCGTGTCGTGAGTCGTTCGGGACAGCCTCTTGAGTAGAAATCAGTTTAGGCATGCCTAAACGGGCATTAGGGCCTAATGCGGAAACAGTTGGGCCTGCCTAAGTTAATGCGGGCCCAATGAGGCCTTAGTTAGGCATACCTAAAGCGGGCCTAATTTGGGATGCCCAACTTAAGCAATTTTGGAAATTTCGCGTTATATTGCAATCTGGACAGTGAAAAAAATATTCAAATGAAATTTTCCCAACTGAAAGTGAGATTAAGAGTTTTTCACATTTTGTCAGTTTAGGCATGCTTAATGCGGGCCTAATGGGGCATGCCTAACTTAAGTAATTTTGAAAATTTCGCATTTAAGGGTAACGTGGCGAACAACAAAAATTAGCAAATGAAAATTTTGCAATTTATAGTGAGAATAGCGATTTTTCATTTCATGTCAGTGTTGGCATGACTCATGTGGACCTCATGGGGCATGCCTAAATTAGGCATGCCTAATGCGGGCCTAATAAGGCATGCCTTAGCCTGTTCAGTTTAAGAAAACCCCATTAGGCCCTAATGCCGAACGTAACACATTACCCCATCAATTCTTAAACACAACGTCTTTAGGCAATGATTGGGCTTTCCGCATTAAGGCCTGATGAGGTTTTCCTAAACAGAAAAACCTTTGTTGTGAAAAACGTAAACAACACTAATATTTCTTAGTAAGAACTTAGCATTTAACGAACATTCGTCAAAAACGATAGTTTTACGAACATTCGCCAAAAATGATAGTTTTACGAATATTCGTCAAAAAGGATAGTTTTACGAACATTCGTCAAAAATGATGGTTATAAGAATATTCGTCAAAAATAATAGTTTAACGAACATTTTAATTATGTTACGATAATTTCATGAGAGTTTATGATCATCTTACGGTTTGCTAACAAAAAATCCGTTTCCTGGACAACCATTTTGTTCAGTTTGCAAATTGTTCCAATTTAGCCGGTGATGGGACTTGCTTAAAAATATCCTAATTTAGGCAGTGATGGGGTATGCCTAAGGATTTCCCAATTTAGGCGGTGATAGCGCTTGCCTAAACTGTTCCTAATTTAGGCAGTGATGGGCTTGCCTAAACAGTTCCTAAACAGAAAATTTCTTTGTGTGTAAAATCGAAACAAAATACAATTTCTTGGTAATAAATGACACTTATACGTAGAAAATGAGAATGCATTGCGTTAAATACTTTTAAGTTTGGATATGAGGAGTTGATCCCTTTCCCCTCAAGTTAGGCATGTCTAACGCGGGCCTAATGGAGCGGCATGCTAAAATTGAATCAAAATATTTCACTGCATATCATTTGCACCAGAGCTGTGTTGTTGAGGTTATACCGGGTCGGCCATATAGTAGTTTCTTTTTAAATCACATGTTATTTTGACACTGACAGCTCTTTCCCGCTCAAAATTATGTTAGTGAGTCAGTGTTAACCTTCCACGGACCGAAATGAATCGATTTACGCTTGAACAGCGTTAGGAAATATTGAAATCTTATTTTCAAAGAGTGCTGTGTTGCTCAAACAGTACATTTTTGAAAAGAAGTTTTGGCCAAAATGAGACACCCACTGCGCCGACTGTACGTAAATTTTTGAAGAATGTTCATGAGACAGGCATGGTAGTCGACAATAATCACGGTTCCCGTCCTAGTACGGTGCGGAACCCGGAGAAAGTGGTTGCTGTAGCCGAGAGTGTGCCACTCAATCCGAGAATATCAACTGGACATTAGTGGCACGAGCCTGAGAAGAATTTTGCATAAAGGCCTCGGATTATTTGCTTACAAGATTCCAATGACTTGAGAAATTAAGCCGAATGACCATCCGCTTCGTTATCGCTTCGCAGTTGGGTCATTAGAGCAACTCGAAATCATATTTTCTGATGAGGCACATTTTCATCTCGGCGGCTATGTGACCAAACAAAATTACCGCATCTGGGGCTCGGAAAACCCACACGTGATTGCAAGCAGCCACTGCATCCTCAGTGAGTGACAGTATGGTGTGGATTCTGGAGTGGTGGCATCATTGGACTGTTTTTCTTTGAAAATGAGGCTGGAAATGGTGTTTCGGTCAAAGGAAAGCGCTACAGAGGCATGATTACCGACTTTTTGTGAACGGAGATTGAGGATTTGGACTTGAATGACTTTTGGTTTCAACAGGATGACGCACCATGCTATACAGCGTAATCAGCCGCCTTGGCGATGTCGATTGGCCGCCTCGAAGCTGCAATTTGACACCCTTGGTCTTCTGGGTGTGGATTGGGTGTGAAAGATCGATGTTATGCCGAAAATCCACAAACGATTCAAGCACTGAATTTGAATATTCAACAAACCATTGCTCAGATAGGGCCCGAAACCATCAATAATGTCTTGAAAAATTCGGCTGAAAGGATGGCGTACTGTCACGCCAGCCGTGGCAGTTATATGAACAAAATTGTATTTCACAACTGCGGGAAGGTTTCTTCTTGCCAATAAAGCCAAAATACAATGTAAGAAAAAAATTGATTTTTGTTGATTTGATTGCATTTTTAAAAAGAAACTTGTATTTTGCCCACCCTGTACGAGTATATATATAGATTTATTGCAGATGTGGATTTTCTTGGAAAATGTGAAAGCTGGCAAGTATTTTGCGAAGTGAAGAGAATGGTAAGTATTGTGAAGAAGTTTATATCTTTTGTGTCGAATTTGCCAAAAAAGTTGTTTTTGTTTAGCAACTGTTTAAGCAAACCTCATCAACCCCTAAATTAGGAAGTGTTTAGGAAAGCCGCACCACAGCCTAAATTAGGAACTATTTAGGCAAGCACTTTCACTACCTAAATTAGGAACTGCTTAGGCAAGCCCTTTTACAGCCTAAATTGGGAACTGTTTAGGCAAGCCCAATGACAGCCTAATTTAGGCAGTGATGGGATAATGCAGTACGTTCGACATTAGGGTCTAACGCGGAGTCCGTATTAAGCCCTAATGCCAGTTTAGACATGCCTAATTAGGGCATAATGACTGCCTCAATTGAATTTCTACTCAGACTCTGCTCGTGTTGTTCCACCCTACATACAAAAGCTTGTCACTAAGAGGAAGGAAGAGTGAGGAGGTCATTTTGAGAAATGAAAAATGGTTTTTTTACAGATGCATGGCCGTTTAATTTGCCAAATAAATAATTATTATAATTGTCACAATTTCCTGGCAAAACCAAATCAAGGAGTATTTCTCCTTGATTTTGTTTTTGACCTAAAAAATTACTATGTAAAATTTACAAACAATTCTTGATGCACGGAAAAACAAACTAAATTGGTAACACAAAATGGAAAAATACATAAGGGTTTTCTATTAAGGACATACAAATTTTACCTATCAATAAAACACAGAAATATTTGAGATATTGAGTTCAAATTTATTGTGGGTGTAGTGCAAGCATTAAATTTCGATCATATGACAATCACGAGCCCGTTTACAGTGGTCCATTCTTTGGACCCAATTTCCCACCACTCTGGCACATATTTCTACTGGGAGGTTGGCAATTTCACGTTGGATGTTGTCTTTGAGCTCGTCTATAGTTGCTAGCTTGTTGGCATAGGCCATTCGACCGGACCATTTCTCGAGATAACACGTTCACTAAAATTTACCTTTCAGTAAAGCGTATGGCTAGTGGCACCGTCTTGTTGAAACCACATACCGTTGATGTCAGGTTCATCCAATTCTGGCCACAAATAATCTTCCAACATAACACGATAGTGCTCTCCATTGACGGTAACATGACGGTCATTTTCATCGACGAAAAAATACGGCCCAATCAAAGCTCCGGCATGAAAACCGCACCCAACAGTAATTTTTTGCGGATCCAATGGTGCCTCAAGAAGCATAGGTGCGTTTGTTGCTCACCAATAACTCATATTTTTCTTATTAACAAAGCCATTGAGCCAGAAATGAGCTCACCGCCGAAGATGATTTTTCGATAAAATTTTCATTTTCGTCAAGCTTTGCTAGAGCCCAATTGGAGAAGTTCGGCATTTCGAATGATTAAATGGCTTTAGTTTTTGAGTCTATCTGATCTTGTAACCATGTAGGTCAAGATCTTTTTGCGAAATACGCCGAAAAGTCGTTTGAGAGATGCCCACTTCTTGAGAACGACGTGGAATCGACTGATTTGGCTCATTTTTTTTTCGATACACTTGTGGCTGTGATATTTCCTTCGCTTCGAGCGGTATGACGTCTTTTTGGCAATACGAAGGATGCTTTAAGGAAGTGTCGTGCATGGGAGCATGAAACTCCCGGCGAAAAAAGTGACGACTTGATGTTGCAAGAGATCGTCAGCATGCTGGTTGTGCTGCAGAAACTGATGAGCAAAGAGAGGTTCGCTTATCAAAACTTCGTGAGAACACCCATTCTATTAGAGCATCTGAGCCCGCAGAGCAGACTAGTCAGCACTTCTTGTCCGTGTGGGAACATACTTGTCAAGCTAGGGCAACCGAACCTCAGGAGAAAACTAGTCAGCGCTTGCTCTCCATGCGTGAACATGCTCGTCAGAGTAGTCCTAATGAAACGCAGGAGCAAACTACTCAGCGCTTACCATCGGTGCGTGAGCATGTGCGTCAGACGAGAGCTGATGACACTGAAGAACAGCGGGGAAACAGACTAGCTCAGATGCGACAGGCGGCAGCAAACAAACGAAAATGTGATGCCGAATTTTTCAAAGCAAATATTGATCAGTTTGCGGATGTACCATGTATGCTTTGCCATAAAATGCTGTATCCGGAGCAGCGTATTAATTTGAAGCTCATAGATAAGATAAAGACTTTGTTACTACCTGAATTACAACATATGGACAAAGTGAACACTTGCTTCAGATTCTCCATGAATTTCAGTAAAGGTAAAATTCCTCCGCAAGTTTATTGAAACTGCTTTGTTGTGCCGGAAATCCCGCCTGTTATCGAATTTCTTTTGGGTTTCTTAAAGAAATTGCTTTCACATATTGCGCCTGATTTATAAAAATAGTTAGACTTACTGACAAATTCAGTCAACAATGGTCAGGCTATATTATTCGCTCAAGACGTTGAAGGGCTAGAGCAGCAACTGTCGTTACCGTTTGATAGGGCAGCGCTAACATAGTTACACCCTAGGAAATTCACAGAACGAACTTGAGGGCGACAGCACACTCCTATGGCAACCGTCTCAAACGTCACTGCAACCGTTAGAAACGTCGAACATTGGACAAGCAGCGACAAAGACTTGATTCTTTCGGCTGGAGATCATTACTACAGACAAAGCATTCCTACTAGAATCGAGCCCTCTCAACAAGAGGCAAATATTGATTTCTTGGCTATTAGTTTTGAAGTTTGATACATGCGAATGACATCTAGGGGTATCTGCTTGTTGTACACCAAAACCTTCTCTTGAATGTATCAAATACTTTTCTGAAAACCGTATAAAAAATGCGAGGTAAGCGCGGACGAACATACATAATACGACTACATAAAAAACATACGGGTCAAACTGAGAACCTCCTTATTCTTAAGTCGGTTTAAAATTACCTCTCTCTTCGCAAGGATTGCTTTCAGCTTCACATGAACACCGTTAAAACACAGCTTACAAAAGCTTCAGCAAGCATTTCGAAAAAAATGATAATCTGACATTTTTTAAATCCAAAAACCAGTCGCTTAGTAAATATTTGCGTTTTTCGAAGTTTCTGTCGCCAAGGGGCGTCTTAGCAATCCAAAAATTTCTTTTCTAGCGACAAGAAAGGTAGGAGGGGATTAACAGAAAAGAGATCCCCTGCCCACGACGCCTCCTAAGATGACCCGTACATAACGTGCTACACGGTTCTATTTTTCAACGGATGTAAGCATCTTTCCGATTATAGTCTTCGAGGAGAGCACTCCAACTTTATTGAAGTGATTACCACGCAGCCTGCCCCATATTTTGCAGCCAAAAAATTTATGGCAGACATCATCTATCTTTCCTACGCAAGACACATAGTCGGGAAACCGTGACGTATCAATCTTGTGCGGGTAAGACCGATAAGATTCATGCTCAATTAAGAGCTGGGTCAAGTAGAAGTCATACTCACCATGCCTTCTATCAACCCACAGCCTTAATTTAGGGATCACACGCGCAGTCCATCTTCCCTTTATGTCACTCTCTTAGGGTTGTTGCTAATCGCAGAGTGTGTTGTTTCTCATCCATTGCGACTATCTCGCTGCTGCCTTCGCTTCTACGTAGGTAAATATTTGTGCGATCTCTAACATGGAAGGAAGTATTGCCCCAGCTATTACTAGCACTGTTGACCCGGAGACTGTTCAATATGCACGTACAATTCGTAGCGCTCTTTGTCTCTGCACCTGTCCCAACCGCTTTCGGTGCAGCACCTTGTGGAGAGCGCCACTCCATATTTCCGATCCGTAAAGAAATGCAGACCGCACAGCGCCCATCAAGAGTCATCTTCTTAATGGAAATGGTGCCCCAATGTTGGATATTGAACTTGCAAGTGCCATTCCTTTCCTGCCGTTTTATCAGCTTTAGTCCCGATTTTCTTGAAAAGATCATCTTGGGAGTCGATTATTACGACCAAATATTGCACTATTAGTTTTGATTCGACCAGTATTTCTCCCATATTGATTGCCCTGGCTAAGGGAATTCTTTTATTTGTCAGGACGGCGACCTCGGTTTTTCTTAATGCAAGGCTGAAGCCGCGAGCAGTCATCCGGTCCATCACTCGGCTAGTAAGACTTTGTTGAGCACGTTCGATCCTGTGTCCAGCGACTAGCGTCGTAACATCATCCGCATAGCTGATCAAGCCTGACTTATCTGGCAGGATAGGCCTCAGGAGCCCAGCATACGAGATGTTCCGAAACTTGAGCCAAGGATAGGGCTCTGAGGAACACCCGATGTTATTTCCATCCTCCACCGATCTCCCTTCGTGTCATAGAACATGCTACAATCCTTTAGATAGTCCCTCAAAATCGGCATAAGGCAGTTTGATATTTTGGAAAGGATTTTCCAATGCTGCCAGAATACGTCACCAGTGACCAACAAGACGACCCGTCAGCTGGAACTGCTATTTGCCTCTGCGCGCTTGACTACGCTCATCACTTTCCCGATAGTATCGCTGGTGAAGTGACCTGTGACGAAGCTATCTGTGGAGATAGGTTTCTAGCGGCGTGACTCATGCAGCTTCCTTCAATTAGGTCTTCGTAAAGAGTGGGCAATCCGGTGGATCGACTCAACTAGAACGGGGTATTTAGAAAAACGAGCTGGTATAATCAAATGATACATCCAGAATAGTTCCAACGCAGCCCCAGTGGCGGAAAGTAGGGGTGTTGGCGGTGTTTGACATAAAAAGCCCAGTTCTGGCCACCATATCCTGGACTCGATTTCCTCTAACATCTGAAAGAAGCATGCCCAATTCAATGGTTTTTGCATTGAAGCCTGCCTCAACGAGAACACGCCATTATACGCTAAAGACGGCGTCTTTCAGACCGGTGAGTCTGGCCCGGAAGAACAACAATGGTTCATTCAGCATCAGATACACACTAACGAGTCTTGCATCCATACACTGAACCCACGCAAAGACATCCTGCTGGTCGTGACTCTTTACCCGCATATAAGTGCTGTCTCGCATCCAAATGGCGGCAGAACCAGATTTATCAGGGAACCATGTTAACGAACTCATATCATGATCCTGCTCGCTAAGCAGTAGTAAAGCGGATGTCATTCCATTCGCAAACTGCTCCAGCAGGTTTTAGGCTATAGTACTGCCGTGTAAATTTATCTGCAAGATACGGATCATTGCAGCGCTGTTTTGGCCTTGGCTAGGGATTCCTTGAAGACTTGACACCTCCCTGTCCTTAAGATGTGCTTCGCCCACATTGAGGCTAGCCTCCTTAAGTAAGACGCAATATTTATCGCTCGAACATCGTCTCATTTGGTGCCGCACTTTACCACACTTGTAGCATAGTGAGCTCCTATCAAGCCCTTGCATCCTTTTGCGGTATGGCCATAACCGAGACACTTAAAATAATAAAGCGGTACTGCTCTTCGCCGTATCATGCAGATAACCCAGTCAATTCTTATTTTGCTCTTGCCAAGCAATTTGTTGTGCCTCCCTTTCAGGAAGGCCGTTTATGCAAATGCATTACCCCTGGTTTTTGCTTTGATATAAGCCTTATGTTTAAACCAGGCAACTCACGTTTAATGGCATCTTTGACCACGGTCACTTCCGTGATGCAGTCAATATGCCTGATACGGAGCGCTGCCATAGGCTCGAGCGAGGCTAAAGTAACACTCCCTCCGAGGGCTTCTTTGACTGCATCATAGAAAGAGTCGCTGTTCTTTGCCTTTGACCCGAATTTCACCAGGAGGCCGCACTGCTCTAATGGCAGTTTGTACCTTACTCAGCCTAAATGCTCTTTTTACCTCTCGTAGGACATCCGCGTAAGACCTAACATCAGTAGGTTTAACCAGCAGAGCCTGCTTTAGCAGTTTGCGTCGTTGGTTGTCCTTTACCTCGGGTTGCAATGGGTGTTCCTTCGCATTTTGCTTCCTGGGGAGGCTGCTGATCTTCCGTGCTTCGGAGAAATTTTTTGGCTACTTTGGATTGGATTACTTGGAACCCCTCGTTCAACGTTTTGTGGTCCGTGGATTTCATCCTTGCTCCTCTTCTCTATGTCTCCTTGGATTGGGCTACATGTTACCCTTTTGCTGGGAACAGAAATTGGAATGATTGGCGCTTTGCCAAGTGTCTCAGCCTTGTGCTCTTCCTGTACCTTCAGCCACGTGCGTCTGTAATGTCCAATCCTCTCTAATAGTGACTCTAGCTATAGGATGCAAATCATGATGTTCTTGTTTATACCCGGTCCCGCCTTCCGTATGAGCGGCTCTTCTTCGGTGGTGATGAGACTAACATCATGCATCAGTGCTAGCTTGGGTTCGTCTACTGTTTGCTTCAAATTCAGCGTCTTGGTCTCTTTAGTATCGGTGAGAACGGATTTATGGTTCTCGATCCCCTCAATTCCCTCTTCGGCTTCTGATCTTGACTGCCCTGTTGTTTTTACTTCCCTCGCAGTGGGCACTTCGGCGCTGCGCCCAAATGCCGCAAGAACCTCAGGTTGCACAAGGTTGTCCTATCCTTTCCATTCACTTGTGCGTTTTCGTCAATTTTTGTTGTCTTAGTCATTACTGTCATAGTTCTTGTCTTCGATGTCTTGGTCGACAATGTTGTCATTGGTATATGGTCGTTGACGTGGCTGCTGTTGGTGCTGTTGTTGCTTTTTGGGGAATTTGTTTCAGGTTGATTGGGTCCCCCTTCGGAGACGCTACCTCTGTTCGTATACGTAGTAACGTTTTTGATTCCATGGGTTGACACAAGCCCTTGTGGGGACAGGTGCGCAGAGCAAGACTGGCCCTTATCGGGAATGAGTGTCAACCGAACCTTTACCGCCAAATAAACAGTGCAAACAACGAACGCACTCTGAGGCCTGCCAAGGCTTTACCGGTCCTAAAAGATAAAAAGGGGGATCACTTGTCTGGTAATTCCTCTTCCCGCTAGAAGAGCGATCCTCCAGCTTGAAGGCGCCTCGCGGCGTAGCAAAACGAGACCTGGCCCGAAATAATATGTCAAACGTTTTCAGGCTGGGGTCTAGGGTTGACAGTGGAAGTGTTTAGTGGGTAGTCCAGTCGCCTTCTTGCGAGCATGTGGGTCATACACGCTGTGCGTAAATGACATTCACCTCCCGAAAAAAGGCTTTACCGAGACGGAGACGGTATAATAGTTAAATTGGAGCCGTTCGCGCACAAGTGTCACCTTGACGCTACAGTGCAAAGCAGCTAGGCCCAAAACATCATGTACGCGAGCCCGAAACGTCAATTTCATTTCTTCCCTCGGATTGTAGTCCATGTATCAGTCAGGATCATTTTTCCGTGTAATCCGGGAGTAACCTTACGGATACCTCCATTTCTTCGGGTACGTGGAGGCGATACTCACCAAAGAATACTAGCCTCCGAGAACACTCTAGTCGACCAGCGTTCCCCTGCTGGAAAGTGATTCGTCAATAACCAAAATTCGCAGTGCTGGCATTTTCGTTGGTTCCTTGGTTCTAACGCAAATTTGGTAAACGCTGAAAGTGGTTTGGATGCAAAAGTGTAACATATAGACAGTAATTAAATTGAAAGCATACTTGTTTGGAGCAAAGATTTAAGGTGTAAGTTGCAGACGGATATGCGTCAATCCATCCAATGATACGATTTTAGGCAGGGTTCTCAGCGTAGCGGCGGAAATTTTTACTGGGTACTCTTGAAGCCTTATGCATCTTAGGGTTTCAAACTCAGGGTGTAAGTAGCCTTCATCTTCCTACCACAAAAATATCGATGAGATTTCATGCTATTATATATATCTTGTGTTCTGTAGCGTTAATAGGGTGTATCAATTCTTTGAAGTTATGTACACTGTGCCGTGGGTCGTCAAAATGTGGATAAAAAAATTTTTTCATGAAGTTTCTAACGAAATCGGATGAAAATGTATAGGGTGATTCATAACAAGTGTACACATTTTTGTCGAAAACAAAAACATAGTTTTTGTGAAGATTGAGCTGTAATGTTTATTTATTATGAAAATTTGGTCCCTTACAATTAAATATGAAACATTACTTCGGGCATATGTGCACCTCGTGCTTTACAGACTATCAAACGATGATTGTGATTTTCGATGACATGTATGGGAGCGAACATCTGAGATCTAGGGTGGGTCTAGACATTTCAAAGCGTTGAGCACATCTGTGACGGGCGCGTGAGTATATGGTGCACCGACCTTGATAGGGATGCCACAGAGTCTCGCAAAGGTTTGTATTTCTTGCATAGCTCAGACCGTAAATGCTTGGCTAAAAATCAAGTTAAGTTTACCTAAGCGAGCATTAGGACATAATCCGGAAACAGTGCGGGATACCAAAATCGGGCATGCTTAATGTCAGATGAAGTTCGGAAACTCGGAATTTCGGTAAAATGCGAATATGTTCGTTTGATCAGGACCTCATTTAGCATGTTTTGTGCGGGCTTAATAGGAAGTAAGTCGTAGGTATATGTATATGAGCATATAAAGACAACGTGCAGTTTCGCGGAAAGATACGAAAACCTGTTGTCTTTTTATTATCTTGAGGTTTTAGCAAAAATTCTCGGTTTTTCAATTTTTCTAATGTTCATTTCAGCATCAGGGGCTAATGCCCGGTTCACAGGATGTCGTTAATGTGGACCTAATGACTACCTAAATTGAATATCTTGTCGGGTTGTGCATTTTATCAAGAATTTTTTCAGCGTTTGTTCACCCAAGTATAAACCGGAAACAGTCGATGGAGATAATTTTACGCATAGATTATCCCACGTCGTTTTGAGTAAAAAGGGGCCATCCAACAGCAAGCAAGATACGCTTTATTGGGTCTCAGTTTTGACGATCTACATAAATACCGACAAAAATGGGAGAGTAGTATGTCAAACGTGGTAAAGCATGCTGTGAAGGAGTGGATGTATGATTTTTTCCAGATGCAAGAAAATGATAAATAAAGCAAGCCGAAAGTCTGGTAATCAAAAAGAACAAGGCCCGAAAGCTTTCGCAGAAAAAAAAAACAAATGAATTTCTGATTTTGATTTCCATTCATCGTTTCTAGATTTGAAGCACCTAAAGCTGTATTCCTAGTGTTCACCGAACGAAGCTTTGATACTGCAAGATATATCTGTATAGAGTAACAACTTGAAACCATATAACATAGGGAAAGAGACATAATTTGAAACATACCATGAAATCTACATTATAGATTAGATTCTTCTTAGTAATTTTAAGTTAGTCATCCCTGTTCTGTATACTTAAGAACAAAACGCAATTTGGGCCGGTGCGCTATCAATGATGATGATCACTCCCTGATTTATGCTGGAAACTGTTTTCAGAGTAATTTTTTGTGTTAAAATCACGGTAGTCAATAAGCTCAGAATTCTGCATTATTTTTTTGTTGCGCAGCGATTCCATTTTTTTCAAGGTCTTGGCCACAAATGATTTGACTGTTGTGATTCGAAAATTTTTGACATGTACTGGTTTGACTGTGAGGTCTAATTGTCGAATGCTGGATACTTTGTGTTCTGAAAACCTTCAAATTATTTAATCTCTTAAATATTGTTAATACGAATCTAGGTGTCTTTGGGTAATGATATCTTTTTTTTTAAGGTTCCCTCACACATGTCATTTGGTATATAATCCTTTACCGTAGAGCCTGAATTCTTTGATTTTTCTGGGGTTATATCACTAATTGTCGACGGATTCATGTTGTGCGTATGCCTTCGTGTGGAGTTGCTTCATCTTTTATGAGGTTTTCTGCTTTTTCGGAGTAAAATGGAAAAATATTCGCAAATCATCACTCGATACTAAGTATCCCGGAAAATTTCCCGATTCACTTAAAAAGTGAAGTGAGTTAGTTGGAAGTGAAAATGTTCAGAAAAAGTTATTGATTTAAAAAAATATTCTTAATGGCCAGGGTGTAATAACCCACTTCGAATCTGATGAATTAAATTGTCAATTCTGACATAAGAAGATTAATTATATAAACTGGTGCAAATTAGTGCTGAGGGTTGAAAAACTTAAAACTTAGAATAAGCTAAGGTGGAATTTAACAGTCGATTAAAGCCAAGCACTTTTTGGGGATACTCAATTGCTTTTGATTAAACAATACTTATTACTTTGTCTGGCACCTTCGCTTTTCTATGGGAACAACAAACGAAATAAAATGAGAAATTCAATTTAGATTCTTTCAACGTAACCTTGTGTGCAAGAATATTGAAAAGACAAGCATCAAAGCAAAGAACCTTGTCCTTATTCTCAACCCATCGATGCAAAGCAATTATTTACACTTCAATCAAAAGATTAATTAAATGGAATTTTAAAATATTTGCAAAATTCCATATTCATCCGTAATTTACAGATACTAATATAACATATTCATCCTACTTTTAGGTGTATCTTTTATATTCTCAATACAGCCCTCCTGATCTTCCATTCTCTCAATTCCCTGTAAATATTTTTTTTAATCTACCATAAAAATGAAAGCTTTCTTTAAACAGACAAATCCCTTCAACAAAAAAATCATTTCAAGACATTTCGTGGTGTTGAAGAAGCGATGCGACGGTGAATTTCACAGAATATCTTTAAGATACTTTTTCTCACAACACTGTCTCGACATCAGTTGATGGTATTTCCATCTACAAAGGATGACGAACAAACACAAACAGTATCTTTAATTCTTAAGTATTTATTTACCGTTCCTGTTATATCCTTTAAAAATGAAGAGAGAGAGAGAGAAAGAGAACGAAATCGCTACTTTTGTATTTCAACCGTTAACTGAGCATGATGAGTATCCAGTGATTTAAACCGTTGAATTCTTAATGGGCTTCAAAATGTTCTTTCAATTGAACTGACAAAAAGGATTTCGTTAAAATTGTTGTTTCAATTTCAATTTGCAGATGTTTATTATTAACCGTCATATCAATTTCCGTTTCTTGGAAAGTTTTCTTGATTATTTCTCAGAAATTCCAAATTTCTTTCAGATTATTTGCCATTTAATATCGCTGACTAAATTATTCAGCAATAAACTTCAGGTATCTGTCTAATAATACTGTCACAGCATTTTGTTGAACTTTATACGCGTATTATTCTGGTCTCAGGTGAATTTTCAAAATTTTAATGCGCGATACTTATCGTTTAGCGTGTCCCCAACGGGACCGTAAACTTTTCGCTGAATTGGCTGAATCGCTGAATATGCGTGCCTGATTGTATGGAATAAGCTTAAGTAATATCCAAGTGATGGATGGAAATGGATTCTTGAGTTTGTGGATTATTGAACCAGAAAAAACGAAATGAAACCTAATCCGATAAATTTTTTTTTTCCTTGCTCCATGCTTCGTTGCCCCTAAGTTATTATCTAAGAAGTGCAAAAAATTGGAAGCCGAGCAACACACAATATGTTAACCTCCAGTAAACTTTCCGTTTCATAGGAAATTAAAATGCTCGTTGGAAATATTTTGGTTTCATTTTCTATTCAGAGCCTTTGGAATGTGTAGGAAGCGAAAAAATGTGTTGTAAGCGGATAATACGAATTAATTCCAATCGACTTAACATCACAGAATAGAATCATATTTTTGTTATTTTATTTTCCGCTTCGTTGTGAGGAAATAGTGCCACAGACCTTTTTTTTGCAATATGTAGAAATTCAATAAGGAAAAACTGATCTTTTATTACACAGGTGAAAGCTCACATATGCGATTACGTAATGATTTCGTGTAGATTATAAGCTTAAATCAGATTATTGTAATTTCTGTGGACCATTTTTTGGAAGGATGTTGCGGTTTAGAAATTTAAGACGCGTAGTTTAAGAAGCTTGAAGCTCTTGTTGCACCGATTGAATTGTCTCAATCAATCTCCTAAACATTATCACATTATTTTTATAAAAAAAAAACATTATCTTTTAAGGTGTAAGGATTCAACATTTTTTATTAAAAAATAGTCTCGTAACGACCTGAATAATTTTAGAGACTATTTTCCATCGATTAGTACAAGCCATCCCATTTATTGCATCTACGCTACGATTGCAGCCGTAGTTTTGTTAATTTCCAACATTCATTTCACCTGATGCGCAACATTATCCTTTCACGTAAAGTTGGGTAGATAGTTAAATTTACCGCAATAAGAAGAAGACAGAATAGACACATTCATTTGACATAGAAATACACACATATACACGTGTCAACTCTACGTGTTATCTCAGTTGGTCCCCCATCTAAGTACTGTCAACGACCACACTAATTAACTGCTATGATATGAACGAGGCCTAGTATGTTCAGCATGGCTAAACCTGTTGACTATATTTGAGCCGCTCAGTGCTAAAACTATCCTAAGACACAATTCTAGACTAAATTTTAAAAATTTACTAGTTCCAATTCTAAAAAAGCAAATGGAAAAAAAAATTATAATAGATGACAATCTCAGCTCTCACATCAACATTGAAGTGATACAGTTTTGCCAAGAAAATGACGTATTTTTTTTATAGCTTTACTTCAAACGCAACCCACCTCCTGCAACCTCTACACGTTGCATATTTCCGACCAACCAAAATTGTATGTCGAAAGTGTTATGTCAGGCGTGATACGACCAAACAAGTCCGAGTTCTGATTGCAACTGATTTATTCTCTTCAAATATAATACGAGTACATATACATTTGCGATACATATTTAATTATGTTAAATTATCAATATTCATTTAAAGAAAATAGCGAAATAAGAAATCAAATGTAATTCAAAAAAATTTGAAAGTAAAGGGTTTTCCAATAAGAGGTGTTATTTTGGATAGCCCTTTTTTTCGGTAGATGTCACTTCGGAAGCTGTTATTTTTTGACATTTGACAAGTAGAAACTACGCCATTGATAAAAATGGAACGATACACGCTTCAACAATGCATTGGAATTATTAAAATTCACTATAAAAATGGTGAAAATTTAGCAGAGACGGTTCGTAAAACTCGAACATTTTTGGGTCGTCGTGAAGCACCTTGTCGGAGCGCAATACAGAAAATGGTGGAAAAATTCGTGCTGTTGGGACAACTTAGTGATGTGAAGAATAAAACCCGTGCACGTCACTCAAGAACAGTCGAGAATATTGCTGCTGTAGCCGAAAGTGTTGAAGAAAACCCAGGGTTGTCCATTCCTCGTCGTTCTTTGGAATTCGGCATTCCACAAACGTCGTTACACCGTATTTTGCATAAAGATTTGGGTCTTAAGGCTTATCGAGTTCAGTTAACACAAGAACTCAAGCCGGTCGATTATCAACAACGTCGTGTCTTTGCTGATTGGGTCCTTGAAATGCATGAAAATGATCCGGAATTCCATTGAAAAATCATCTTGCGTGATGAGGCCCATTTCCACATCTGTGGCTTCGTCAACAAGCAAAATTATCGCATCTGGGACTCGGGAAACCCAAGAGTTATTGTTGAAAAGCCTCTCTATCCTCAACGTGTGACTGTTTGGTGCGGTTTATTGTCCGGTGGAGTCACTGGACCTTACTTTTTCGAAAATGAGGCTGGAGCAACAGTTACGGTGAATGGATTGCGCTATCAAGAGATGATGAATGATTTGTTATGGCCAGAATTGGATAGTATTGATCTGGACAACGTTTACTTTCAACAAGAGTGCGCTACGTGCAACGAAACCATTGATCTTTTACGGGAAAAGTTTCCGGACCGTGTTATCTCTCGAAGAGGTGATCACAATTGGCCACCAAGATCTTGTGATTTAACACGTTGCAACTTCTTCCTTTGGGGCCACGTGAAAGAGAAGGTCTACGCCAACAGCCCAGCATCGATTCAAGACCTCAAAGATGGAATTCGCGAGGCTATCGAGGACATAGGGCCCCACTTTGCGATTTGGTTATGGCAAGTTTCATGAAAAGGATATGGTCCTGCAAGCGTGGTCGTGGTCGTCATTTGCCTGATTTTATTTTCCACTATTAACGGCATACCTTCCTCTTTATAATGAAATAAACATCCGATCATTTGTATTAAAAAATGGCATTTTTCTTTTAATATCAAAATAACACCTCTTATTGGAAAGCCCTGTAGTATCGCACTGGTTGCCTTGAACTATTTCTCCAAATTAAGCCATGGTACCGACGGTCTTCAGGATGGAGCATTATCTGCCGATACATCATCGTCATCTCAATAACGGCGGTGAAATCGAAACAAGGCATTCTGAAACGCAGAAGTATCGAGTAAAGGTCATCCTGGACAGTAGGCCCTATATGAAGGACATCAGTCAACGAAACCTTTGTGGTCGTCTTACTGGATGCATCGAAAACCACCCGCAGCTTGGTTGTACTGCTGTCAGGCTTCAGGACACAATGATGTGGAAGGAAGTATCGTAATTCCTCCCGCTGCTACGACGTCACCACCTCCATATGCCCAAGCCGAATATACTCCTACGTGAAGTCCTCGTATGAAAGTTTTAGATCAGGGTTCCTCTCCAGTCGACGCTCCAAGGCAATGAATCTGCGCGTGGCCACCACTTGAGAATCATCTAACATCTCAGGATCCTTGCTGAATGGGATTCTAACCAGAAACAGCCGTTGGGACGTCTTGTCATTGTCTGATAGAAATGTGCTTCGCAAGCCTTTTCAGTTAACGTAAGCTTGTGCTGCGGATCCTGTACTTCCTTGACCTCCCAAAATCGCTCGAGTAGCTGATTAAGCTGGTTATATTCTGCCAGGAGGCCACATGTCACGGAAGACACTTGAGGTGTGGTCACTCTTCCGGCTACAATCCACCCTAGAAGCGTGTTCTGGAGCACTGGGAGCTGTGGGCCCAACTTTATTTGTCCAATGGCTAGTACCTCGTAAAAGTGTTCGGCACTCAGCAACATGTCGATGCGCTCCGTTCGCTGGAAGTCTGGATCTGCCAGCCTTATGCTTTTGGGAATGTGCCATCCCGTTACGTTCAAGTTCTGAGACGGTTGCGGTGATATAATTTTGTGCATGACGTAGGCTTCCAACTGCGCAGCATATCCTGATAATCTGGATCTTAAGCTAGTATGCCTTCTCAGTACTACCGCCTACCTTTTCAATGAGGGCAAGGTGTGTTGTCAATGATAAACCCAATTTTTTGATGATTCTTTTGGTGACTAGGTTTATTTGTGAGCCCGGATCCAGCACAGCTCGGCAATCCGTCATCTTCCCATTTCTGGTGACCAGCCTGACGACGGCGGTGCCAAGAAGTACATGTCCTTGGGGTCGGGGCTCGATCAGAGTCGTTAAAGCGAGCGATGGCGGTTCTGCATTTGTTTGCGGTTTCGAGTCTTGATTCGGCGTTGTCGTGCTCGAGGATATCGTCTTGGGTTGTTTGGGCTTGTTGTCTCCAGGCGGATGTAGCAGGGTGTTGTGATTGTTGGAACACTGCCTGCAACTTCTGGCCGCGCAGCTGGAAGCTTGATGTCTTTCTCGAAGGCAATCCACGCACAGCTTCTTGCGTACGAAACTTAGTCCCTTTGCAGCAGTGATCCTGAGGAAATCCGGGCAGTAGTAAAGCGGGTGATCCTGCTCACACACTTAGCACCGAGAAGCTGTCGTGGCGGTCACAGTCGACTTGGTGGCTTTCCTACGGTTGATATCCGGTTCCTTTGTTTTATGGCTGAGTGTCTCGAGGGCCTGGAAACGCGTTTCCATGAAGTCCAACAAACTCTTCGAGAGTGGTAGCTCGCGCGGGTTGGACAACGATTGTTCGTATGATGCCCGAGTCGGTGGATCCTATTTTCGGATAAGCACATGTAGCAGCAACGGATTCCAGGCCCTTTTGGACAATTGCAGGTTCTCCAGGCCTCTGAGACACGCTTGTGTGGTGTCATGTAGAGTCTTTATTGCTGCCACTGATGACCTTTCACTGGCATGAGTTGGCTGACTCATCAATTTGTTGATGAGCGTCGCTACCAATAGTCGCCGGTTGTCGTACCTTTTGTTCAAGGTTGTCCAAGCCGCCTCGTAGTTGTCACCCGACAACGAAAATTTCGAATTAAAAGCTCCGCTTTTCCGGTGAGATCGGCCTTGAGGTACCATAGCTTTTGGCTCTTGGACATCGGTTGGCTATGCACCATTTGCATGAACAAGTGGTTGAATTGTTGCCAATGCAAATAGTTCCCATCGAAGGTGGGGAGTTTTATTTTCGGCAGAGGCATGGTAAAAGGAGTCACAGGCAGGGTCGCTGAAGCAGGTGTTGCGCTGAGTTCATCCATTTTCAATTCCAGACGTATGACCCAATCTTGGGTAAGCTCTTCCAAATGAATGTTCCGTTGCATATTGAAACCATACGCTTCAGGATCGTCATGGAGCTCAAAGATCTACAGATGATATTCATCCAGCTGTTGCCAACCTCGTTGGAGGGTCATGAATATACTCCTGCACCAGGTCCGAATGACCTCCTTCTGGTCCAAACGGTCGATGATCCTCCTCAACGAGCCTGCCATGACTTTATAGCGACGCAGCATCCTGACCACACTGGCATCTCTTGGTGCTGAGGCTTCTGCAGTGTAGTCCTTGTCCTCGCTATCCTGAATTTCGAGCCCTTTTGGTGACTGTTCCTCGCTTGGCGTGTCCACGTGTGTTTTGGCGCACATTTGACCGCTGGTAGCGGAGATAGTTGCCTTTGGTAGTGTCGTATATATGTTGAGTAAAATACTCGTGCCACGGAGCGACCACCGGTAAGGATCGGATGGGACTATCGCCTAGTTCAAAATCCTCCCACGCGGCCTCCAGTCGCCGCAGTCCCTCCGCATAATACCCGGCTTCCTGCTTTCTTGAGGGCGAATCCTTCTTGTAGTTTGAAATGCCACTTTCGACGATTCGAACCAATCCTTTTAGCTCCTCGATCAGGCGATCCACATTCGTTATCACGTAGATAGTCGGAAAGCGGCCGGAAACAGAAAGCGCGGATACACCACGAAACTACACAATACACCACACCGCACTTCACGACCCACCGGGGAAAAAACAATTATTCAGTTATGTACTCTCTCGCCCCGGCCTCCAAATGTTTGCGCCGGGACTCTTTTGTCCCAAACTTTGATATTATTATTTTAACTTAATACATTCAGCAAAAAGCTCAAAAATTCGTTAAAAATCTTATAATAAACGTTCAGCAGCTATGATACAGACCCAACCAACAATTGAACAATGAATAAATTTTTGTTTCAAAGTTTTGACAAATTAAAAAATGAATGAAAAATGGGTTACTCGATTGATTAAAATAAAAATGCGGTGTTTGAAACTTAAAGTATTGTCGCTTTGTGGCGAATTGAATTTGAATTTGGTGAATTGAATTAAAATGATCGATCAATTGATAAATCAATCAAATAAATCGAATTAATTGCGAATGAACTAATTATTACAGTGCTAATTTACCTTAAATAACTATTAGATGTAGGTTGATTGAAGCGTCGATGTTGCCGGATCAGGGCGTGATGGGCGGTCAGGGGTGTCAGGAACTCAACCAATACATTAACTCAATCTTGGACCAAATACAGAAGCAGGGTCATAGGTATTACTCGGGTTGTCCTACAAGAAGGAAGCCTAGATTCGAAGGTAAAGGAAGTTTCAATGCTGAAAAACAGAGGAGTAGCCAGAAATCTTGCTCCACAAAAAAAGTGAGAAGTAGTATCTAGAGATACTGCCGCATCTCAGAAAGAAAAAAAATTAGGTACAATCACACAAAAATCATGTAAATGCCACACAAGTTTAAAGGCCTTTTCGGGTCTGCTAAAAACTAAAGTGATTTGCCCAACAATTTATGCAAATCATTCAATGCATGATCTAATCACCTTTTGAAACAGTAACTTTAAATTTATTAATGCGGGCTTTTCCGTTGATTTGGTTCGTTCCTCTCGCTCTTACCTCCACTTATTTATTCTAAAGCTATTATTTTATATTCACATTATTTGTTTAAAATCTTACCTACTCAACAACTTGGGCTGGATTCGAACTCACAACTCACGATGACAAGGCAAAAGTTCATGCATTGAACCATGAGACATGTTATCGTACGCAATGCTGGTCGACAGGAGTATTCTTGGAGCCTGGTATTCTTTAGTGAGTGCTGCCTCACACGTACCCGAGGAAATCGAGTTATCCTTAAGGTTCCTCCCGGATTACACGGAAAAACGACCCTGACTGATACAGGACTACGATTCAAGTGACGAAATGGAATTGACGTTTTGGGCTGACATACATGATGTTTTAGGCCTAGCTGCTTTGTACGGTAGCGCCGAGGTGACACTTGTGCGCAAACGGATCCAACTTCGCTATCATACCGTCTTCGTCCCAGTAGAACGTTGGCAGGACTCGGAGTACGCTTGAAGCTCGGATCGTTTAGTTAGTGGTATAGGTTTGATTGAGACAGACTCCCGATTAGTACCGGTCTGGCTCTGAGCACCTGTCTCTCTGCTTCGTGATGATAATGATGGGATCAAAAAATGCGACTACCTATACAAACCGGGATAGCAGTTGAGAAGAGGGGACCCAATCAATCTGAAATTACCTTCCAAAGTAGCAGCAAAAACCACAACACCAACGATGGCAACATTGACGACCAAGGCACCGAAGACAAAAAAAAATGACAGTAATGACTAAATCAACAAAGATGCATGAAAAACACACTAGTGAATGGAAAGCACAGGACAACCTTGTACAGCCCGAAATTCTTGAGGCATTTGGGCGAAGCAAGAAAATCATGTGCTGCGAGAGAATGAAACAACAGGGCAATCAAGATCAGAAATCGAAGAGGGGATCAAGAACCAAAAAAGTGTTCCCACCAATACTGAGGAAACCAAAACGCTGAATTTGAAGCAAACAGAGGACGAGCCCAAGCTCGCACTTGCCCATGATGTTGCTTTCATCACCACCGAGGCGACTGAGACATGGAATGCAAGTGTCGAGGACCTTCCAACAAGAGGAGATGTTAGGCAGCAGGATTGCTCTTGACCGCCCCAAAGAAGAGCGACCCATACGGCGGGCGGAGACGGGAATAAAAGTCAACTGTTGTGTCCAGAAGGGCCTAAGTAAGAACGCGATGATCGGCGTACTATAGTTAGAGTAGCTCTTAGGGAGGATTGGACATTACATATTACATACGCAAGTTGCTGAGGGCAGAGGAAGAGTTAAAAGCTGAGACACTTGTCAAAGAGCCAGTCATTCCCACTCCTGTTACCAGCAAACGGGGAGCCTGTAGCCAAACCAAAGGAGACACAGAGAAAATGAGCAAGGCTGAAGTCCATAAGGAGCACTCCACGTCAAACAAGAGATTCCAAGTAATCCAATCCAAAGCAGTTAAATAAACTTCTCCGTACCACGGTAGATCAGCAGCTTTTCCAGGAAGCAAAATGCGGAGGAACACCAATTGTAACCCGAGGTAAGGACAACCAAGGGCGCAAACCCCTAAAGCAGGCGCTGCTGATCAAACTTATTGATGGTAGGTCTTGTACAGCTGTCCTGCCAGAGGTAAAAAGAGCGGTTAGACTGAGTGAGGTACAAACTGCCATTAGAGCATTGCAGCCCACCGTTACAGATCGTATTAAATTTTTGAGAAAGTGTTCTTTTCAAATCGAATAAAAACGGTATCTGAGGGAAATTTTTTTTCGGTTGTGGATTAAAAAAGGTGTTAATTACCTTAGCATGATCAAAATGTATACCCTATTAGGAGTAACCTCAATTTCTTTAATACAACAGCATCAAAACCTGGAAGAAACTGTCAAAAAAGGTTTCCTCAGTAGATAACAGTGTCATCTTTTGACCTCGTCAGTGCTTTTGATTCAAAATTTGCAATCATAGCTATATTAAGGATAGAGATGACCTAGTATATGTAAGGAAACTACGGCCAAGCTTCAATGCATGCATGCTTTACCGCCCGGAATGAGATCCTTTCTGGTTTTATCTGCAAAAATCTCGGAAACGTTGGCCAAACAGAGAGGATCTGGAACATGTATCCCTCTATTCAGTAGCAATACTTCAAATCATACAAAAGAATAACTCTGATTAATTTCAAATCACTTTTATCAAAATTCATGCTGATAATCAAACTCAATACATCCAAACCAAACTTTTTCTTGTCAGCTACACACAAACCATAGAAACAAAAGCTTAATGAAAAGCTTCAAAGCCATGAACAATGTCATTCCTTCACAACCACTATCCATCTTGTTCGTTCTACTAAGAACAATCTACCCTACCCTAGTTAAAAAAAAACTACCTCACGTAGCTAGGGCACTACAATTTACAAAAGACTTGAACTATAACGATTATCTTGAAAGAGACAAAAACTTATGTCATCGGAAGCATTTTCCACTTCACAAAGATCCTTAGCCATATCCTAGGGTAAATGATGGACATTTGAGATTTAAGAAAAGTAGTTAAGCAACTAAGGAAGTAATTTCCATAGGCTTAGTAGACCAATTAGCGAGTACGCGAAGGAATTTTCTTAGTGAAGATTAGCAACAACTCAATATACATAAAAGGAAAAAAGGATATCCTTTTTAGCTATTATGTAAATTATATTCTAAACATGACACATGTCGGCAGATAAATTAACTTGAGATGGAGGGTTGGGACCGTAATTTCACTATTCGTTATGATGATGACACAGGGTTTGGGACAAGGACATTCAAATAAGGATATTTTTAGGAAGGAGCAAACATCCAGTAAATGATAGATGACTAAACGACCGCTTGTATATACTCGTAGCTAACGTAATCCTAGCAAAGAATCGATAAGTATGCTGGCATATCTGCTCAACACTATTTATAGGTTCAAGGACCTCTGAATGGTGCTTGGTATCGAATGGAGCGCAATAAAACCGACAATTTATATACATTGCTATGCAGATTTACGCCAATATGTCCTGAGTACATATTCCGAAATGCACAAAGTTCGTAGGACAAGTTGGAAGGATTAAAAATAATAACTTTGAAAGAGAATAAAGAAGAGAGTCCTAAACAATTTACATTGATGTCTCTTCTGCTTCGTTCCATGTACGTGCACGCATAAAATATCCTTTCATGGTTTGTTACAAGAATTCGTAAAGCAGGAATGTGATGGCATGTGATATATGTTGATATATCGTTTATATGATATGCAAAAGTAAGCAAGGATAAGGGTAGATTTGAAAAGATTACCTAAATATAAGTCGAGACAATATGTTCTTTGTATTCAATAAACAATTTCATAAATCTTATGAACATTGTTTTCGTATTCGGTATTGAATTTGTACGGTGAAGAGTCCTTTTTTTGCGGTAAATTGAAATAGGACTATAAAGTATGAATACTTTTAAAAAGTGTATTTTGCTGGATAACAAGCTTTGAATTTATAGGAGCGGTAATAAATATTTACGATTGTGATGTTGTAACAAGGACTATGAATATGATTAACTTGGTTGGATTGAAGTAAGAGATATTTGATCATTTAATGGCGAATGGTCTTCCGTTTACCATATGCTTCAGGTTAAGTATACGGAACGTCCTAAATAGAGCCGCGTGATTTTACAGTAAATCATCATCGTGTACGCGAGCCAGCCCGTATACCACATTTTATAGTCGAGGATCCTGGACACACTGGAGAAAGTTTTTCGTATCTCCTAGCTATCTGACGCGGTACGAACAGGCTTCAACTACTTTCTCAAAATGAGGCGTCAGTTTTACCTCGGAAGTTTTAGAGAACATCTACCCAAACAGCACGTTGAGGACCTTTAATAACGATTAAGGATCAAGCTCACAGTGAGCAAGACATCACCTATACTTCAGCCACCTCGTTGAAAAGCAGCCATCTGGGTTGCGTGAAACGACCTCTTCCCATGAGGGTATTTGTCAGAATGCTGTGTTGCCCACCAGTATATGCAATGCTGGTTCATCGCTGCTGTCAGTCTTTGAGGCCTTTTGGGGGATACTGGCACCGAGCACTGCCAAGGGATTTTAAATTGATAGTTACAAGTAGTATACCCGATTGGATGACCAACATATAGCACAAGCAGCACCCCACTGAGTGTAGCAGGGGTACAAGTTTACGAGATCGCATCTACCGCCGTTCATCTGAAACTAATCCGATAGGTTTTGGTGCCAGCCCACAGCATAGGCTATATCTTGGTCTATAGAGACTGCAAAGTTTTAGGGTCGCCTAGGAACAAATAAAGGTTTTTCTTCTTGCAAAATTCGAAGCCCTGAGAGACCAAGCGGATTTTGCAGGTCTTCTCTAGGCAGCAGCATCACTTGATTAAAAATTCTTAAATCATCATGGAAGACATGCCTAGAGATCCAAATCTTGGATTGGTTTATGATAAAGCAACATTTGCGTCACCTTGGCCGAAAGCTTCCTGGGTAAAAGCTAGGTAAGCCTTCCTATGGTGCCCTAGTTTTCGGCATGCGTTTACGACTCCCTACACGCAAACCGTCTGGACTATTCACTGGGCACCTTCAGATTCAATCTCAGATCCTTGCCGGGAACCGTTTGACACATTATTTCGGGCCAATCCCCGTTCAGCTACACCGTGAGGTGGCTTCAAGTTGGGAAGCCCCTCCTCAAGCCGAGAGGCGGATTGTCGTGGAGGAAAAGAGATTGCTTTAACAGCGATCCCCCAACCCAAACATCCCTGGCTGCTCAAGTGTGCCGTTTTTATCTTTAAGGACCGTTCTGCCGTAATGATAGCATGGTTCCAATTGTCAACTGATCCAAGAATTTTCCCCGATTAGACTCTCCGGGGTGAGGTATCTTGTTCCGTTGTAGCGGTCCCAGCATAGCCAGATGTATAGCAGGCATCGTCTTTCACTCCTGCGCATAACATACAGTCGGGAAATCGCGATTTACCAATGTTGTGCAAGTAAGACTAAAAACCCCCATGCCCGTTCAAGAGCTCGGTTAGGCAGAAGTCAACCTCACCGTGCGTTCGGTTGAGCCACGGTCTCAGATCTGGGATGAGGCGCGCAGTCCATCTTCCCTTCACGCTGTTCACACAGGATTTCTGCCAATCATTGAGTGAGCGTTGTCTCTCCTCGCGGGTAACTGCCTCCCTCGTTTCTTCGTTTCGATGCAGGCAAATAGTACGGCGCTCTCTAGCAAGGAGGGCGATAAATATCCCGCCTGCGATGATTAGCACCGCCGAATCAGAGACTGTCGGATATGAAAATGCAAATGTGTTCCTCTTCCCTGTACCTGTGCCAAGCGTTTTCAGTATATCACGTTGTGGAGCGCATCGCCCCATAAGTTTGTACATTTCCCCTTCCCCTGCCCCCTCGGAACCGACATGGCAATGTTAAGACTTGTTTTAAACAGATTTCATTGAGGCCTTTCCAATGACACCCTACTCGGTTACCAATGGTGACAAACATTTTTTAAAGGGTCACCTCCCTGTATGGAGCGACCCCCCTTAAACCCCTTTGAAAAATGTTTCGACCGTTGGACTTTCAAGATGTCCCCACTTCTGAACTTTCCACTAAGTTTCATTGCTGTAGCTTCTATAATTTCGGAAAAAAGTGCTGTGAAATAAAGACGGACACAGGTCGTGATTGCAATAGGGTTTTGTATTTTAGTACAAAACCCCTAAAAAAAGGAATCTCCTCGTTGATGTCTTCACACACTTTCTGACCACATCTTATACGAATTCATCAGTTATTTACAAGTTTCACTTGAATCGCAAACCTTATGCTCCACGAATTCACTTCTGGCACAATGAATTGCACTCCCTCTGTACGTAATTTGCTTCACCTTCACGCCCGCTAATCACTTTTGGTCATTAATCCCTTTTCCGCTCAGACACCACCAGAACCAAGCATAGTTTTCTTTGTTTTTTTGCAGAGTCACTCGCCACTCGTCTCTTAATTTAATTTGATAACAACACAAATCGTTATCTTAGTCACAATTGACCCACAAACTTTTCCTTTCTCTCTCCTTTAAGTCTCAATTTAAACCTTTTCCCCCGAATTATTAATTCCCAAAATACCATCCCAAAAAAAACCAATCCGGCAATGCTTTACCTTCCCCGATTCCCGCTGCCGTACCCGGGTAATGAAATCGAAGTTTAATACAGTACGATTTCGTTACGCACACATCTTTTCCATATCGACAAACTCAATAATTTCCATTTTGCGTACATGGCGATTTGCATAACCATGATAGCGTTTGGTTACATCGTCATATACGTGGAAATAATTGCTTTTGCCGATATCCCCAAAAAAGTGTTTTCCTGCGCTTGGGATAACTTGAACCCAGGGTCCTAGCGGACTGCACGATCGAGAAACTACCTCGCTACCACCGGAGCCACCTTCTGTTGATCTCACATGCATTTACGAGTATTTATCAACTTCAACCGTGAGCCCTTCTTAATGGGCATGGAAATTAAATTTGTTCGTAAGGAAGTGAGGATGATTTTTTTTAGTATAACAAATTTTGTCAGTGGGAGATAGTGCATGAAATTAGTTAGTATGAAGGAAGGAATTAGGTTTTGTTAGTAAAAAGTATCGAATGAAATTTTATTAATGGGAAGTAATAAATAGAGTGTTGTTAGTGGGAAAGTTAAGATTATTATTATATTTTTTTTTTTTTAATAAAAAATCGGGTAAGAGGGTAGAATTGAGATGATGGGGGAATAAAAATCATATGGAAATTATTAAATATTAAAAAAAAAACATAAGTATGTAAATGTACAGGTAAAAAGGTATATGTGCCCAAAAGAAGGTGAAGATGTTACGGAGGCAATTTGAAGTTACGAATGGGAGATTACCGATAAGCCGGAATTCGCAACACTACTCCTGAAGAACGTTTCATCTATCAGGTACAAGTTCTCACTGAACGGACGCTCAGAGGTCACTATCGCTCACTCTTGCTACATGCACACCTGTTGTTCTCCGGGGAAGCTCTCGAATGGTTTACCGGCGTTACTCAATTTCAGTTCGTCCCCTAGAGCGGCGTTCATTCTACCCGGCGTTACATGATCATTTCGACGATAGACTTACTGAGGAGGAGGTTCAGGAACAATATCGCGTGCACAAATAAGGTATACGTAAATCCTTCGACCAATTTTCTACCAACATAATGAGAATCGCGGCCCGCCTACGACTACCGATGGCGGACGAGGCATTGTTAAACGATTTGGGCTTAAAAATAGTCTCCTCTACGTTCCAATCCATGCAGTCCTTGCGATCACATGTTGGAAGGCAGAAGAGGATAAACGAACAACGCCCAACCTTGCTTCATCTGGGAACTGCCACGGAAGCTCCCTACCAAACTACAGAACTGAAAACATCTGTGTCCTACCTAAAGGACCCATATGACCCCTCAAATCTGTCGGATCCACGCAATGAAGGAATGATAGAACTGCCGAAAACCGGGTCATTTTTTTCTGCCTGTCCCATGGATCCAACGATATTCTGTTACCGCTGTGGTATGGCGGGTACTTACGCACCAGACTGCCCGGATTGTTGGAAATCAAGAAACTTGCCAATGACCACTCAGAACATTAGTCAGTGCTTCAAGACAGCTCTGTGAAGGAAACGGAATCAACCCTCTTATTCAAGTCATCACACACTTTGCACCACCCATCCAGCTGACCACATTTCTGTTGACAACTATCGCTACCAAGCCAGAGACGCTAGGAGTCCCAAATGATCGGAACATCCCGTGGCACCTGAAACCCTACCATTTCCAACTGAGAGAATATCTTGTAGCTCGTCAGCGCACTTTCAACGAAGAGATTAGTTCAAGTTCGCCTCCCATAGTTAAGTGCGCCCAACGTAGAATGCAAGGCTTCTGGAGGGAAGTCAAAAAGACGAAGAAACTATTGGTGAGCGGTGAGGAAACTTTTAGTGAGCGAAGGGGATGTCAGCAACTGGTGCGATTACTCACCTACCCAACATCAACGGTTGCGTAATGTTGGTGATAGCACGCCTGACTACCAATCTGAAGTTCGCTGAGATCGTGAGTTCGAGTTCACTTGCGACCGAAATCTTTTTAATCTTCATAAAATGGCAACATTTCTGAGCTGATGGTGATTTGTACATAGGTACGATGGCGTTGTGAGACTGTGAGGAAGGAACGGGTTCCGAGTCTTTTGAACCCAGCAAATTCCGAGTTAACTGGACGTTGCGGCAGCGGATTTTTCGAGAACAAAGATTTAGTATGCTAGAAGTGAGGGTCTTGACGGGACAACGTTTGGTTGAAGAGGAAAAATATTAGGAGTTTGAAAGGATGTAATAATTTGGGGTTGAAAGAGTTTAATTTTTTTGTGGAAACAAGATCGAAGGAAGTGAATGGGAATCGTGAGAATCCAAAAGAAGATTAATAAAGAAAGCTGAAAGTGCTGGGAAAAAAGTTATTGATGTTCTATAGTGCATAGGAATTCGAAGCAATTTATTTTCATTTTTCAGGATACTAATTTTTAATGGACGTGAATTAAAATCGTAAAATTTTAGTTGGTGAAAGAAATGTGAATTAATAAGACAAGTTATGAGGAAAAAAATTGATTAAAGTTCCATAGTGCATACAGATTGATGTTCAACGGCGTTTAATTTTTCCGCGAACAATAAGTTGATAGAAGTGAATGGGAACGCAGGAATTTCACTTGGCGGTGCAAAAGAAATTGATTGACGATAAAAATTTGGAAAAGTGATGGGAAAAGCAATTGATTTCAGAAGAAATGGACTGATACAATTGAACAGTGTAGTCTCAGTGCGAACAAAATTCCTGTAAAGAATATTATTTGAACGGTACTGCTTTAACCGATGTTGTGTTGCCTAAAGTGGAATAAACTAGGCATGTGTTGCAAGTAAAAAAAGAATGCTGCTGTAACGAATTTATGTTGACTAATATAATCAGGTGCAAAAGTATTCCTCGTGTCAGACTTTAGCAAGCTTACACGTTGAACTATATACGTTTTATATGAAGTGTTTTATCAGTTCATAAACTCAGAGGAAAATTGTTGCACTGTAGACGGGTGTGCACTAATGGTTATTGTAGCTATGCAAGCGAGTGAAATGGCCGTTAAGTTTCAGCATAAACATGAAATTACAAATTAGTTTTCCAGTGTACCATTTTCGTTGTGTTGGCGAGCGCTCGCAGAACTGACAAAAGTGGCAAGTAATCAGTAATTTCATTATTATTTCCTATATAAGATGGCTATCCAGAAAGTAATAGACGTTTGGAAATATAAAAGAGAAAAACAATCTGCCGCCTGCGAATACAACCACTGGTTCAAATCGGCATGCAGTTCAACGTTAGTGTCAAAGCGTTGCATAACAAGCCACGTCTTTATCGCTCGGAACAGATGGTAGTTGCTCGGCCCGAAATCCGGGCTGTACGGTGGATGATTAAAAACTTCCCATCCAAAGCCATCCAAGAGCTCGTCTGTACGATTGGCCGTGTTGAACGAGCGTTGTTGTGGAGAAACATAAAGTTCTTTCTGACGACGCTTGCTTTGTATCGCGGGTCAAGTTTTTTTTTCGCTAACAAAAACCTTATCACAGCAAGCACTTCATAGCTGGCAAGATTTTCAATTACAGTGCTCATTTTAACACTCTACTGTATACAAAGTGCGATAGGCACTATACAAAATGCGATATGCACGGCTGGTTGCGAAGGGCGAAGGGAAACACTCTAGACACCAAAATGGCAGCGCTAGTCCGCGCCAGGAAAGAACGTTCGTTATTTTCTGGACAATATTCAAATATTTGCTTTAGTCCTCAAATCCTACAACACTCTTTTTGGTATACATAAATTTATTTGCATGTGTTTTTTTTCTGTCCGAGATATATTTATTACGATATGGGTTTTTTTCGATTAGAATTGATGCGCATAAATGAACTACTAAATTTTGCAATGATACAGTATGTCAATGTACGAGTGAATAGAATCTATTTTTCATTTTTCAATGAATCTCATTTTCTTTCCTATCCTTCTTCTGGTTAGCCTTTGTATGTAAGTTGGCCCAGCATGGGCAGAAGGTACCCGGGGAAATCCTACCATACAATTGAGCGCTTCACGAACTAAAACACCCTTAAATCACTTAAATCGCGCCCAACATGAAGCCCGAAGGGGAAAACAACATTACTCTCCTTCGAGCTCTCAGGTTCTTAATTTTGCTGTCAGCAGACGGACCGATTCAATTTTTATTGTTACCCTCACTATTTGATATTGGCGCAGCATACTTTGAAGGGTCCAGTAAAGTTTAGATAGAATAACCGATAAACTTTCTTCTAGTGTTATTTTTTTGTCTTCTGGATAGTGAGGTCTATAAAATCTTCTGGAATTCTTCGATCGTGGTGGCCTGAAAATACCGCTGATATTATAGAGCATTACATCTCTGAATGTTGCCAGAAAAAAGGTTTGCAAATTCTTATACAATTTAAAGTCGGACAATTCGAATTACAAGTGCTACATATGTACTGAAGAATAGTCTTCTAGAACCTTCCAGTTGTGTACTCCGAGGCGAATATTGCATCTGCAATAGTTCTGATGCAGCCTCTGCGGCAGAAAGTAGGGCTGTTGCCGATGTTTAACACAACAAGCCCAGTTTTTGCTGTCGTCTCCAATACGCCATTTTCCCTAGGACCTGGCTGAGGCATACCCCAATCAATGGCTTTCTCAACCTCCAGCTAGAAGATGCTGTACTGCGTGCGAGACTGTGTTCTGCAGAGCGAGGAGGTTGACCTGAAAAGACTAAAAGGATTAAAGAGTTTGGTTCTGATAACTGGACCCACGCAAAACAATCCCATTTATAAAAACATAAAACAAGTTTCGAAACATGAAAAAATCAAAAAATTGTTTGGCAGTTGTTCTGCTTCCTTTCCAGGAAGGTCAACGATGCCCATGCGTTATGCGTTATTTTTCTTTGGTGATTCTGATTTCAACCGTAGTTAAGGTTGGGAACCTCTTTGACCTCGATCTCAGATATCCAGTGCTGCCAGAGGCTCGAGCTGGAGGCTAAAGTAGTGTCTCTTCGAGAACCTTTTGCCTGCATCACAGATACTGTTATAATGGTAGTTTGCACGACTACCAGCTTAACCGCTTATTTCAATTCCCGCAGGACTTCTGCGTCGGTTCTATTGGGAGGTTTAACCAGCAGAGTTTGCCTCAGGGGTTCTGGTGCGCCTTACCCTTACCTAAGGTTGTGTTAGATATTTCTCTAAATTTTGCTTCTTAGGGAGGTGGCTATTTTCTTTCTGTACTTCTGGCTGCACTAGATGAAACTATGTGGAACCTCTCGTTCGACATGCTAGGCTTCTTGAGGTCCTTGTCCTGTCTTTTTTTGTCTCAGTCTCCTTCAATTAAATTCGTTAGGGCAATCTTTTCCCGGTAATGGGGGTTGGCAAGACTGACACTTTGCCAGATAGCTTATCCTTATACTACTTCCCTGCCCTTAGCCACTTGCGTCTGTAGTGCCCAATACGTTCTCTTCTAACTTCAGAACACAGGTCATGATGTCCTCAATAATGCAATTTAAGTACTGCAAGAGCCTTTCATTCTTTGCAGGACTGTTCCTGGCATCTGGATGATCCGCTCTTCTTCGGGACGGTCAAGGGCGATGGAAGGAGACTTTCGGCACTTGCATCCCATACGTCGCGCGCTCCGTTGATGCTATTTACAGGCCGATAGAAATGCCCCGGAATCCCACGATAATCAAAACCTTGACGGCGAAGTAAGATAGCTCTTTTTCGCTTTTCGTTTCCCTTTGCATCTGTCGGCTTTGAATACTTTTTCTCATACTATAATTTGCCTACTTATCTTTACGTGTATTTCACCCTTGAACTTTCATATTATATCGTATAACGATTTCCATTTACAATATTCCATAATAGCGTTTTTAAATGAAAAATTCTGTTCAGTACTGTAACACACTACTTAACTATTTACGTCCTGGCCGTATTACTGGATCGATAAAAAACGCCATGGAAGCAACAGCAGCCACACTCAAATTATCTCAATTTTCTCAGTACTTGTGTGAGGGAATGTTGTAAGCTTAAAGTAAATGGTAGAATCGTGACGTTTTCCAGGCACAGGATAATAATACATATCTGGTAACGAGAAGTGAATTCTGAACCTCTCTAGAACACTGTGCTAAAAAAGCAACAGCATAACAGTAAGGATAACATCAAGGATGGGATGAACAGATGATGGAGATGGAGTGAGAGAGTAAAGTTTGTCTGTTCTACCAAACTGAAAAGTTTGTCCATTTTGCAAGGTTTCAAAAGATTGAATAAAGTGAAAAAGCCTTAAAGTCTATTTTTACACACTCTACCGTTGCCAGTTTACAACAAGGCAACCAAACCCCTATTTCAACAAAGTTAACAACAAAGAGCTTCAGCTTTAGCTTCCACGCATAATGTCACATTGGATGAGGTCGTTTTGTGTGTTGTTTGCACATTAGAGAGAAAATAACGTTAGAGGCTTGACAAATTTGTGTCATGCAAAATGAAAGGTTACCTCTTGCCTCTACATTATATAGTTTGTGGCACGTGCATAGCTCCAGTTACACGCCTCAGATTGCAGATGAGTTCAATGGAAAATTACCAATTTTCTCTTTTCAGGTCCTTAGAAAGTCCAAGCGAGATCGGTCCGGATTTAATCCTAACTCATTTGTTTAAAGGATTACTTAAAAGATTTCTTCCGACCTACACTGTACGACATGCTAATACACATCCTGGCATTTTACATATTCCCCGGCTAACGAACAAACCTTGAATAGGGTCATGGTAGTCAGTCGTCTGATGCTTATAAGGATCCTTTTTTCCTGTCTTTATATAAGGCAAACCGTATTTGCCAGCACACTGCTCATTCGGTCGAGTGAAAAATAGGCCCTGAGAGATTTTCTTTTTGTTTTTCTATGCTTCGTATTTTCCGTTATTTGTTTTTTTTCTAGTGTTTAGTTTGTGGTAGAAATAGAGTTTTAATCACTGCCCCTCAGCGAAAAACGACCCAACCAACTAACCGACCACCTGTTGAACCTTGAATTAGTCTAGTATTAGCCACATTGACCTTAAGCAGTCATTAGGGGGCGGGGAGAGTTGGCTTCATACATATTTGCATGGTATTGTAGTTTTAGCTTTGGCTTTCGTAATTAATGGCATGGAAGTAAATCGTGTTAATCGTGAAGGTGGCGTAAATTTGCAAGGACGAAAAACGGACTTTATGGCTGACGTGTAAATACTTTATTTATTTCCGGATCTGGTTTTTTTTTCAAACTCTCTCCGCTTCTCATTCCCTCTCCCTCATGCTGTTCCCTTAGCTTTGTAGAACAGTTAATCAAACAGTAGTGATGACAGGGTTGAAAAGGAACTTAATAGTGAAGTCGCCGAAAGGATATTTCGGTACTAGTTAACAAACAGAGCGTGTGAAAATCGTTCTAAAAATAGAGTCATTTAATATGCGATAGTTTAAAAGCTTTATTGGCGCCACACTGACGGTTCGTGACGTGTTCTTTAGCATTTGTTTTTATTGAAAACTTTATGATCATTGTATTTAAATGTTAAAAGTCATTTGAGGCAACTGTTGTTGGTAGTTCTTGCGAGAAATTTGTATTATTAAGAGTCGTCCTTGCGCTGAGTTTCCATGAAAATTATTTACAATAATCACGTAATATTTCAGTTAAATTCAATCGAACTTACCAAAGTTAGGAATTATATGCGTGCACTAGAGCATTTCTGTCATTTCAGTGGTAAGAGTGAAAGGGTAAAGGTCAAACTTTCAGTTACCTTCTTCAATTGAATGAGGAGGTAGATTTGGTAAGCTCTTTGAATGATGAAAAACGGTTGAAGGATTAACTAGAATCGAATGAGTCTGAGCGACAGTTTTAAAGGTACATTTGAATTCTGAAATGATTTTGTAACAAGGAATGAGAGTGATTTATCAAGGGACAAGGACTTGCTTGCGCCATGAAGAATGCGCCAACGTCAGGACGTTCTTTGACGCCACACTCACTCCCTCCCTAATGACCTTCGCGTTCGTCGAAGGGAGTGAAAAGGTGACATTGTTCTTGGTGGTAGTAGACAGTAGTTGAAATACCTGAGTAAGCAGCAACAGCGGTGGGGTGGGCGATGAGGGAAGCTGAGGCGATAGCAACGGTTGTGTTGATGGTTGGGCACCGGCGTGCTCCAAGCACTCTGACTGCAGGTAGTCGGTGGAGAGGGTTTTGGCGACGCCGTTTACGTCTATGACGAAGGTGGGGTCACTGAACCTGTGCAGTCCGGAGTACGGCTAGTCGAGCGGCTTCTTGACAGCGTCAAAGCGGCAGAAAACATATTCGCTGCTGGCCAGGTCTTTGAATACGAAGGGGTGGTGTTCTGTGTGTCTTGCTGCCGGAACGGGACGAATCGCCTCAAATAGGCGGCGTAGCTCAGCGAAGTAATCCTGTGGGACATTGGCTAATGCTGTCTGAGGCGTAATGAGCTCGCCCGGGATTCGTAGCGACGTGCCGAAAACCATCTCTGCTGGGAAGGCTTGCAGGTCTTTTTTGAATTTGGTGTGTAGGCCCAACAAGATAGCCGAAAGTGCTTGCAGCCAAGGTGTCTCAGGAGTGCGTTTAAATGTAGCATTGAGAGTGCAGTACATTTGTTCTACCACGGCACGCATTTATGAGTGGTACGGTGGTCTATGAAAGTCGTTGACCCCCAGGAGGCGACTGAGTTGGTTTAGGAGGTCGGCTTCAAATTGACAACCTAGTTCCGAAGTGATTTCGCATGACGTGCCGAATATGGCAATCCAACGGTCGAGTAACGCTCTGGCAATAGTCTTGCTGCCGCACACTGGTATTGCCTGCGGCCAGCATGTATAACGATCGATCATACTGAGGCAGCTTTTGTAGCCCTCACACTGCGGAAGCTTGCTTAGGTCGATGTGGATGTGGTCGACACGCCCGGCCTTTTGAAGCTGCCTAGCTTGACGCGGTTGTGGCGATGGACCTTTGAACGCTGGCATGTTACATACTGCTTGACCCATTCAGACATATCCTTTCGGAAGCTCAGCCAGAAAAATTTGAGCGGAACGCGCTTTACAGTGGCACGCCTGCTGGGGTGCATGAGCCAATGAACAACGTCGAAGGCTTGGCCGCGGAGCGCGATTGGCAAGTAAGGCTTGATAGTACCGTGTAGTAATCGAGGAGCCCGCCTAGGCAAGCTGCTCGAAGGATCTTTGCGAGGAAAAAACCATCTCATGAAAATATCAACGCAATAAGTGCGGAACAATTTGATGCACCAATTATTAACATTGTTGTTTCTAACCCGCACCAAACTTTGCCACTACCACCGCTACCATTATCAACAAAAAGTTTTTCTAAAGAAAAAAATAAAAAGCATTAATATAGCTACCATTAAAAAATATTGATAATGGCAACCCCCTTTGCGGCACAATCTAGCGAAGCAATTGCTAGATTGTGCCGACGAAAATCTTCCGTTACCGCCATGAAGAGGCTCGTCGAGAGAAGCGGAATGGATTTGAAGCAGGACTTGCATTTGAAAGGTCGAGCGGAAAAGCGCGTTAGTACGTGGAGTAGAACCATCAGCACGAAAAATCAGGCGATTAAGTTTGTTAAGCACAAATTCTATACAATGTAACCCGCAAATTTATTTTCTTCAAGCGACAATATTGTGTGAATCCGATCAGCATATCCAATTAGGTGCTTATTGGATAGCATGTCAAATATTTTCAAACTCAAGAGCTTGTTTTCCCAGACAAACGCACGATCTAGTATTTTTTGGGAGGGCAAGCTGCTCGTTTATATTAGGATTTTGCTCGTTCCAGCATTATGTGCGCGTGAAATGTATCTAATGTCTTGGATGCGGATCCATTTCGCGCGCGCGTCATTGTTTGCGGGAGCGAGCAAGGTCTTAATTTTGCATCATAAGTAGTCATGTGCGCATGAAATGTATCCGAATGTTTGGATTCGGATTCATTTCATGGGCTTATGAATATTAATTTTTGCATCCTGTGCACATGAGATGTAAAAGTTTACCCAAAAGGTATTCATTGGAAGAACTGAAGGCCAGAGACCACTGGGGAAACCGCGGAAACGCTGGTCTGACTTGGTCAACGAAGACAGTTCATTGCTGCTCGTATTTCGTAATTGGAGGACGCGCTCAACGGACAGAGACAGTTGGAGGCGCCATTTGCAGGAAGCGAAGGCCCGAGAGGGATTCTAGTGCTAAGAAGAAGAAGAAAAAGGTAAAAGTTTTATTAAATCAACACTCTTTGTAAAATTCTAAGAATTTATGAAAAAGTAGGAAGAGATTTATGATACGTAGAACGTAGAAAAACTAAAAACTTTACATATTTGTGGATGTAAAAACGTTACACTGAATAATGAACGACGTACGAAACGTATGACCTGAATTCCATTTTGTTTTTTTTTTTTTTTTGAGGTAGGGAGATGAAGTCTGGAAGGCATCACAATAAATGATATATATTTATGTCCATTCTAAGGTCAATTCTTCTTAATTATTCACTCTATCTTAACCAACATCAAAACGTTACTATTGCTACGTAATATTTCCTTTCATTCGATTTTCTTTGTGTTTCTATCCGAATCCAAGCTGTCTTATTGTCAAGGATGAAAATAAACATGCAATTCAAATATAGGACAAATACAACAATGATTAATGACTGTAAGAGACATCCTTGGAAATCGCCAGTGTTTGCGATTGGACAAAAAAAATTAGTGAACTTTACTTTGCAGATGGCTATTGCGAAGGTATTTCATTCATCTGACTACTTGCTAACATGATCCTGCAAATGTTTTTCTTAACTCTAGTATATTGAAAGGATTCGAAGAATATTGTAAACATTCTTTTTGATTTCAAGCTATCGAAAACATTTTCAATATTCTTTCAGATGGAGTCAAAAATTTGTATAGAACAGGTTGTATTGGGTTAGAAAGTAAGGGGGAGACAAATTAAACAATCGCAACATTCGTCCTCTGCATGTGTTCATTTCAAGGATGAGAAAACGAACTAAAAGAATAGGCAAAGAAAAGAAATGGCAGTAGAATAAGTAGAAGTAGGACTTAAAAAGAATTCAACTCATAATTTCTAACTACAAGTTTAAATATCTATGTTGCGGCCAACATGTACCGAATGTTTGAAATTATTTTTCATAAATTAAATTTTTAATCACAAGCATCCAAGGGCTTATTCAAGAACAATTTAAAGGCGCTATGGATCAAAGATACGACGCGAGAATGACAAATTTCTAATAAACAACTAGCACATGCTTGTTCAGTTTAGGTTATATTCTATTTCGTTTGAACCGCATAGGAATCTGCTGAGAATTGAAAATACGAGAGATCCCAAGAATTTGTGCACATTCGTTGCAATGATATGGAACTTGATCTGAACTTGTTTCGAGTTTAAAGTCTGACGATTGTGCAATCACTGACCCAATGACCATCAGTTTCTGAACAGAAGTTGTCACAACGGTATTTTGTTGGCGAGCGGAAAAATGTTGATGCAGGCAGCTGATTTATCACTTTTTATTGACTTTTTGCTGAGTTAATTCAAAGCATGCCTTCGGGACCGAGTCTTTCAAGAAAATTGGAAGCCAGTGAGTACTGACAAACAGGGTAAGGGTTGCCGTCTGTATATCGTCCGTTATGTATACTAAATGAGATAGAGAAGTGCTCGAGAAAAAGAGAAGGCACACTGACGTGAGCCATACGCTTGTGAACCCATATCAAAGACAGTGCGGTTTCAGAACAGAGCACTTCATGATTGTTGCTATTGCGAAGATGGTGAGCGTGGTCTAACGGGCGGGGCATATATAGCCATACTATCTGACGGGTAATATCGTTGGTGGCAACTTGATGTTTAAAATGCTTTCAACTCCACTTGAAGGGCGGGTATCCTGGAAACATTGGAAAACCCTTTTAAAGATCCAGGATATCTTACACAAGTCCTGAGGGAATACTTGGAGGTCGGTCAAATATGGAAGTCACATCGGATGTTGCTTAAGGCTCTATTCCTGCCCAAAGCCTGTACATTATCCCATATGACGGGCTATTGAGAATTGAGCTGTCAGATGAACCGCCCTTGATCGACTACGCGGATAATGCTGCGGCGCTAATTGTTGGCACAGTTGAACAAGCTCAGCTTAGGTTAGGTATGGTAGTGCGCCGAGTGAGGGACTAGATGTCTGTCACCGAGTTAAGCCCAGCATTGGAGAAAACCAAAGGGGTTACATTGAAAAAGTAGAGGGTCTCCACGATAGGGACAATCTGGATCAGGGTAAATTTGGTTGAATAAAAACCAGTGAGAGGCTGATAAGTATACAGCGTGGAAGTGATGGGCCGGCAGGCCGGTGACGTTCTTATTGAAATGGGAGAGCATTTGTCTGGAGAGTTTAATCGAAGAGATGTTTAGATCGGCTTGGAAATAGAACTATGTGATACATCACGCTCCAGCAGGCCTAACAGTTGAAAAAGGGCCGGGGATGTCGAGGGTGGGGTTATCCTTTCTGGCATTTCCTGTCCCACTGTCCGTTCTTGCTTAAAAGGAGATTCCTGCAATTTTAACTATTTTAAATTAACGTTTCTTAAGCAAGGACTTTTGGGTCTTCATTTTGTCGTTTTCTGTTAATTTATAATTTTTATCAAATAGTACAGGGAAGGGCTATTTGATAAAAATTATAAATTAACAAAAAACCACAAACGAAGTAAATCGTTTTTTTTTGTTTCTCAGAACTATTCTCTTTTTATAATGTTTAGAATCGTATTTCGAAATAGTGTTTAATTGTAAAGTTGTTGAAAAACGGAGTGAAAATGACCAAATTTGAGTTGTCAATATAAGACGGAATCTTTTTCTGAAAACGGCGACCCTTTCTGAAATTCACTTGGTCAAAGTTTTATCCACACTTTGATGCAAATTCGAAAGACACAAAACGCGTTCCACAAAATCAATCGCACGATAATCGAACGAAATAATTGGCTGCAGATTCTGATTTTTTTTTGTTTGTGGTTGAGAGGAGACTGCCATTTACGCACAGAGTTTGGGACTCCCATGCTCGCAAACGACTGGACTACCCACTAAACACCTCAACTGTCAACCCGAGAGCCTAGCCGGGCAATTTCGGATGCTGAGTAACATACTCCGACGATTGAACATGATATTTTGAAAGACTTAGAGCGTGTGACTTCTCCTGTTTCTTGTTTTTCAACGACAAAAGACGTCAGGCTCATATTCTTACAAGGATTATCCAAGAATTACATAATGTAGAATATTTTGATAGAAGGTAAAAATAATTTCCCAATTAGCTAATTTCATTTTTTTCTTCAAATTGTGAAAAAATAGTTTTCTGTAACCTCCCCTCCAGTTGTTGTACGCTCTTACAGCTAGAAAAAGGGTATGTAAGTATTCAAAAATGTTAATTTATTTTTCTTCCCGTTTCCTTCTTATTTTAAATTCACGAAGCATGATCTCTATTTTGATTTTCCCGTTGTTTAAGAAGGGAGTTTGGGACTTTATATAGCCCATTCATGCTCATTTTTCAGAACGATTTCCATTTTCTCCCCGTTGTATTAGTATTTTTATGTAGGTGGCCCAGCAAGATACTCCCAAATTAAGTAGCTCATGGGAACGCCGTGGCCGCATCACTTTCCATATCTCTATGTGGAATTACTTTAAGGGCCAAGTCAAGTTGCACCAAGTTCTTCTTTATCATCTAGCCCTAACATATTAACCTTAGGGCTATATTCTTAATAGACAAGATAAAGCTAGCACATAAAGATTTGGCGGGATGAGATGACATTTTCTATAAATCTTAAATCAGTTGCATGTTTTTCAACAGAGAGATGAATGAATGAAAAATTTTGTTAATTTGATATCCGCGGGCCAATTCTCTTTTTTGTTGAAAATCCGTCAAGCGTTGCTTCTATGAGTGAGCAGACGCGTTTCGACTCCTTTGAGTGAATGAAGATGACTCCAAAGAGGTGTTGCGAGGCGAACACATACAACATACTCGTATATACTTACGCTTCATCACTGAAGTAGTTGCGAGCGAGCAAATACTACCTAACATATGTACTCACGCTTCGCCGAAGAAATGAGTCAAGCAAGGCCATGCGCCCATTGCTTTTGAAGCAAGGCCATGCGCCCATTGCTTTTGAAGCATGTCGTCCGATGTGCAAGCGTAAAAGTAAATAAGCGAGCGGAAAAGTAAATAAAAAAGATTAACCCGCAATGCGCTTCGCACGATTATCACATCGTGAACGACAAGCTTTGGGTTTGCTTAGAAGAGAGTTAAGCGAAAAGGAAAACTGAAAGTTCCGGCGTAAACGTTCTCTTGTTCAATGTCACCAGTTTCGCTAATTCACCTCAAAAGATCGTGGGAAAGCCGAAAGCTTATGCGAAAAGCAATCTTTCAAAGCCGTAAACTTAAGCAAAACGCACTCTTTCGCTCAATTTCCCCAGTTTCGCATATTCACCATACGAGCAAGCGAGACGGAGCGGGGATGAAAAGTTTTCGTGGAACGAAAGCGCACGTATTCGGCTACTACTACACCCTTTAAGAGAATTTAGGTTGAAAGCTCACGAAAGAACGGTATTTAAAGTTCTTGGGCAAGGTATGCAAATCAGTTGAAGAACGTATTCGCAGGGACCAACATCGAATCTGGACTTGGCAGAAGAATCCCGTCTTTGGAGAAGAATCCCGAAAATATTAGCTTATGGTGAGGTGTTGGCATTTTGGACGTGTTCCTCCTGGCTTTTAGCGTTAACGCTGTGTAGCCACCTTAGCTAATCTCATTCTCACTTTCAGGCGAACGAAGAGCGCCCAAGCAGTTAGTGGCACAGGGCGAAAAGGAATTCCCGCAGCATACCTCGGATCCAAGATCGCCAGCGTTTGTGTGCCCCTCTACCCTCTGCCAGCTAGTAGAGTCAGGCATCTCGTACCAGCAACCCGCCCCCATCAGGCACCAGCTCGGAGTCTGGAGCCGATGCTCAAGGCAGAGCCCCGACCCGGGCCCCGGCCGATTACCAAGGAGGAATGCGTGAGGAAGCTGAAGGCGACCATGGACACCACCACCCACACCACCAAACAGAAGCGTCCACGCGGAGGCCGGCGGGAGCGTACAAGGCAGGAGCTGTACGAGCTGATGCGATTACCCCGCTTGTCCGCCACACCCACGGAGCGGACCTTCTTCCATCGGCAAGCACAGGAGCTGCGCTGAGGGAGCCAAAGGGAGATAGCGACCCGGCATCGCGGTGAGGCATGTCCTCAGCCCTCAACAATCAACAATACTGCAGTAAAAAACCAAAACGCTGTAAACCACAATCGTTGGAATAACAATTAATTAAATAAAACTTAACTGTGTGTTACGCTGGTCTGCTTGGACAGCTTACAGGTGAGTAGGTGAGTGCAGCTGCAGGTAGTACCCCGGGGCTCCCCGGAAGAGGCCGGCAGGACCCCAGGTGGGAGTTTATAACATTGGCGCAGCCGGTTTTAGTTACCGAACAGGTCTAGAACGGCAACTCGCAGTATACTCATAGTGAACAATTTGGTACAGACTAAATTGGTGAAACGTTCGGAACTAGAATCTTACACTTACACTCTCAGTATAAGCGCACTCATCCACGCTCACTCATCCAGTTAGCGCTATAGGAACTGTAGTCCTTACCAACCACAGAAGGGGTTGTGTTGTTAGCGACCTCTACGTTAATCCGAAGGCACGGTCATCATTGATTGGTAAATCGCGCGAATTAGTGATAGGAATCAGGCAACAGGAGGAATTCACCGGACAACTCCAGAGGAAAGCGACGGGTAGAGCACTCTCAACCCCAAAAAGTAAGTCTGAATCTTCTTGTTTTAGCTCAAATCAATCTCAAATCACCAGGTGAATCGAGAAACCGAGCCCCTTGAATAAGACACAATTCGAACGAATACGGTTGATCATTTGCATGTACATTGTTTAGAGAGAATTAGTCAGTTCCGCGAACAAACGAAGCAATTTAAAGAAGAGATTAAACACTTCGGGTTTTCGGGAACACCAAACTTGTCAATATTTTTAGACCTGCAGACCTTTATTGACTGCAGTAGGCAAGTTTGGAAGTGTTTGAATAGCCAGGAGCAGGTGGCTTTTATGCAGATTTTTCCAACTCGTTTTCGAGGAGGAGCTTACCAGCTGATATCGTCAAAGTTTCCTTCAACTCTAAAGGCAGCTGAGGAGCTCTTAAACCGCGTCTACTTGCCAAGGGAAACCTACCAGGAATTGGCGAGTGGACTCATCTCAGCCAAACAAAGCCCCACGGAATCAATATTATCTTACATATCACGTTTGAGGCAAATGCTTAAGCGGTGGCAGGAGGCTGCTGTTGTTAAATATGGCTCAGAGGTAAGTGAGATCACAAACGCACAGCTGGAGGATTTCGCTAAGAATGCCTTTAGGGGTGGGGTTAGCAATCCCCATCTTTGTCAGTATTTGTTGACGCAGGAAACGTCCATTAGATGTTAATCGTAAGCTCACTTTGTCGAGCCCTTTTGGGAAAGGAGAAACCCTTGGTTCTACGCAAGGAAATTTCGAGCTCCCCACCAAGCTTCCTTGTACTTTTCATGTAGTAGACGCAATACAGGGGGGCGTTCAATGATGGTCTTCTCGGAATTCTAGCAAAAAATTGTAATATAGAAGGTCCTGTTCAGTCACTAGTGTTTCCTCGCACGGAAGCAAATAGTAGTGAATTCAGGGTCCCTTTTTAGTGCCAGGAGGGGACAGTAGATTTTCATCAGTCTTCGGTTGAGGCGCCGAATAGCGCATACGCGTTGTCCACAAGGGTGACACGAAGCGCAGTGTGCTTATCAGAGCGAGCTGAGGATGTGAATTGTAGTTCCGTCAAGGGGCACACGAGCAGCCAAAGTGGTTCCAATGGAACCTACCGAGTCAGTTTCAAGGGGGTTATGACATTGTTGCCACGGATACAACATCTAGTAGAGGTTCAGATTCGGTTGGATCAGGAAATCCTTTGTACAACAAGTTCAATAGCGCATGGCGTGTTCCTAGCCAATGCTCTTCTAGAACCGGTCCGCCCTGTAATAGGGTTGATGAACTCGAGTGAGGCGCCACTTGCAACTAAAGAGATTGTCTTGGAACTTGAGAAGTTGGATGAGTGTTTGATTGATATTCTGGAGGATACGAATAAGGAGGTAGAATCCTGTCGAATAAGGAGGTAGAATCCTGTCAATCAAAAAATCGAAACTCGACGGATTTTCAAGAAAAATAAATGAAATATTCTTTAAATCCTTAAAATATTTTAATGACCATAGTTTCGGCTGCACACTACGAAAATTTATCACAATGCTGAGTACTTTTTTCCCAAATTACTTACTAGCCAAAACAAATCGTCAGTGCATACCTGTAACGAAAGAAAATGAAATCCGTTAATATGTGTATTTGATGAAATATTATTTGGAAATAAATTATAGAAAATGTTTTAAGGATTCTATATACATGCTGCCACTCCCTACTGATATAAATAATTCATCAAACTACTATCCTTAATCTTTTAAACTATATTTCAATCGAGATACATTTATTCCTCCTCATTTCTCCAAGGAACTAAACTTCCTCCAAAGATTCGATGACAAATATAGCGTTAATCGACCTCAATAGCTTGCTCCAAACAACCTTTCTTATTCACCCCCTTTTCTTCCAAAGAAGCTCTACACGCACACAAACTCCACAAAATGAGTCACATCAAAAAGGAAGCGATGTGGTATAAAACAACTCGCACACTCCCCAAAGACTAGCATTTTTGTGACATGTGACTGCAAACGGGGATATCGTTATCCCTTTTAAAGTTTTTCCGGGTTTTTCATTCCGTACATAGTATTTGACATACTCCTACTTAAGTTTTATTTTCAGAAACATTATCGTCCTCAAAAGTGTCGTGTGGACAATAAAATGCAATCAAAAGGATTCGTAGGACGAGAGTGTCGACAGTGTCCAAGAAAATCACCGAAATGGCGACACAAAGAATGTAATCAATGAGAAATGTGAGTCATATTAGATTTCGATTCATTCTTCCTCTTCCCATGAGCAAATGTTATGCAGGTGGGCGGTTACGCGCATTTCTAATATTTTAAAGAAAATCCCAATGGAATTCGGAGAAAAGAGAAAGAGATATCTATTTATATATTGGGATCCTTTTGTTATTGGGACTCATTTAAATTTTCTTTTTGAGCTTTAAATATCGATTTCAATTGTTTTCCGCAAGGATTTGGCAATTACCTGTATTTCTGTCGAGATTGTAGGTTTGGATGGGTTATTTGCAGGAATAACAATAAGAACGCAGAGACAGTATAGGGGGGCGATTTTGCGAAATTATTAGGCACAACAAGTCTGCATTGAAATTGTAATCAATTTCCCATTGACAATAGACTGTTACGTTTGTCAATGGTATATTGAATTTCTTAGGGATGACAACTGAGAAGGGTCACATGAATAGATTTGCCCCCATTGAATGGATAACTCATCGCCTTATTTCGTGGAAACTCGAGATATATTTTTATGCTTCATTTATTATTTAGAATTAATATAATTGTTTAGTTTTATGGCCCTGCTAGTGGATCAGTTTTCACGATAGTTTCATAGATTAAAATATAAGGTCAATTATTTTCATTATTTGATATCCGCAGGCCAATTCTCTATTTTCGTGAAAAGCCGTCGGGCCTTGCTTTTTTGTGTCTTCAGACACTGAAGGTTACTCAAAGGAGTCGAAACGCGTCTGCTCGCACAACAAAGCAAGGCCCGACGGTTTTTAAAGAAAAAAATATATACATAAGGCTTCTACCAGGACAGCATGAAATATGTCCAGGCGAACCCGTTAATAAATTGCTAAAGCATATTCATAAGCTATCATATTTCCTCGACCCCACTTAGAATCTTTTTTCTGTTCCCTTCTATAACATTACAAATTTGTCAATCAGATACCCTAATTATTTAACGAATAACATCCAAGTTCATACCACACTTACATCTTCCATCAAATAAAACATCTTTCATTCTCACATTCCCCACTAAATCACGATATCCCTACCATACCATCTTCTTTATTTCAACGCACATCCTATAAATAAAATAAAGGAAAAGGAAGAAAGAATCGTGAGTAAACAACCTAAAATAATTGTATCTATCAATCTATCTGTCAAAATGCAAAAGAGAAAAGAATATCCTGTCAACCGAATTTTCCCGGTATAATGTCTAAAATCTGTCCGGACAAACAATGAAATCCAAGCACATGTACATATACGAGTACATACATATAAAATATAAAGGAAAGAAAAGTGGAAAAGTAGCGGAGACAGAGAGGCATACAAAGACAGAAAGGTCATCGTCGTTTCATCGTTTTTAGTGAGCTCTGTTCTGGATTTATTGTCATTGATGCTACCCTGAGGAACTAGCAGGCTCTTCATATTTACACTCATGGGAGAGCATTATAACCAGTGAGCATGAATTTAGGCAGGAAGTGAAGTATAACAGATTTATTGGGTGAAATAATGTACAATGAATGGGAAAAGTATTGGAACGTTTTTATAAGAGAAGAGAGAGAGAGTTGGAGGAACTTAAGGATTATTTGAATCGAATGATCATGTAAATATATCAAAGGACTTCAACCCAAAGGAACAGGGACAATGAGACAAGCAGCGCGGTGACTTCTTCAATGAAAAAGGAGGACTTTCCCTGGAAGTTGTAATTGAGAAGATGCTTAGATTGGTTGACAAGTGAGACCGTGTGGTGCACTATGTTCGGGCAATCCAGATAGCTAAAAAGCGGTTACATAAGCTTCCGCAGGCGTCGAGGTTTTTCCCCTTCTCCTTTATTTCTTCCCGCTAGAAAATGGGTTCCTCGAACACGAAGACGGCTCTAGGCGTAGGAAAACGATACCACCCTCGAAATAATGTGACAAATGGTTCCAAACTTGGTTCTCAGGTTGACAGGGCAGGATAGCCCAGAAAGCTTAAACATCCGGCAGTTTTACGCTTAGGACGAAACTGTTCGCCAGCCAATGGCATCAATACTAAAAGTTATAAGCAGCTTTCCGCTTTAGATTCATTCGCATGATAAGCATTACCAAATTGCGATCAAGCCGTGTTGCCTCATAAAGCAGGTATGCCGTGGAGGTGAAGAAACCGCAGCGGTATGTATCTCACAATCAAGTACGAGTCAGCCAGCAGAAAGAAGAAGAAAGAAAAGACAGCATTATCTTGCAAGCGAGTATAAATCCGCCAGATGAAAGCTCCAGAGAATGCAGCAATCAGCTCAAAAGCTCTCCTCGCTCTTCCGCAAGTCTGTTTCCCCTAAGAGAATATCATTTGTTGGCTCTTTCAGTTTACGTACAAACGAGACGAGACGGGGAGGAAGAGCTTCTGTAGAATGGGAGCTCACGTGTTTGCGTATTGAGCAGATTTCAAGGAAAATTGGAGCAAAAACGTTGTTCATGTGTTCAGCATAATCAGAGTCAAGAATTCCCAGCAGAGTGTTAGCTATATTTGCGAACACATTGAGAGCTCCACGTTTTGTTTCGTCTGGCCTGTTCTTTTGTTCTGCGCTGCATCAAGGCATTCATTTTTTCGGATTCCTTTTCGAGCAACAGAAACGGTAAGATAAAAGAGTTCAGAAACCGGCTTAGGAACTACAGTTCCTAAGCCGTTCAGAAACCGGTTTAGGAATTGTAGTTGGTTTATTCCTAATCTTATTGTATCTAGCTTTTGCCACTAGGACGTTAGTTTATAATAAACTACTAACTTCCACCTTTTTAGAATTAGGTGCGCAGTTCCTAAGTTTTCTACGTACACGCCAGGAGTGGTTTCAAACAGATGTATTGTAGCTGTAGTAGCCTATTCAGGTAAGATAAGTCCTACCAAAAGTAGTGACTGTAAAACAAAGTTTCCCAAACGACGTCGTTTCCCACCTGAAGGTCCAGCCTCAGCTTTATCGGAGGTTTACTCTGGCCCTGACTTGTTGCTTCTGCAGTCTGAATTGAAGGTTCGGGGTGTACTCCTTCTATCGAGGATGATTGGTCGTTCACGGGAAACGGTACAAGTTTGTGAATACGCCGTCTTAGTACACCAGCCGAAGGCCTCACATCAGCTACACGAACTAATCCATCATTCCCTTTGGAAACGTTTATGATCCTACCTAGGTGCCATTTCAGAACTGGCGTGTTTTCTTCTTTTACAACACACAAAGTCTACTCCAGTATTGACAAAGGGCCTGGCTTGATGGACCCTATTTGCAGGTAGGTCTCCCATCAGTTGAGTTAACAACTTTGGTTTTGCTCTGGCACAAGTTACGCAATTTTGTACAACTGAACGCTGTCGAGCAATTGCTAACAAGGCTTGGGGGCCGGCATGCTAGTGCCCTTTGTGGATCTGATTAAGAATCAGTTTCGTGATTCGATGCGCATGGGGAAGCAGCAAAGGATGTTTGTGGCTGTATTCCAAGCCGGAAAGCTCTAGTCGTCCACCCACTCGCAATAGTCCTTCGGTGTCTAGAAGCGGAATCAGGTTGCTCAGCCGATTATTGCAGCTAAGTTGTCCTGCCGCTTTAAGGGTTTTCATCTCTTCACTGAACTCTTGCCGCTGAATTTCCCTGATAATGACGGAGCAAGCTGCTTCTCATTTCGATACCGTCGGTGGGCTTATGTCTTGTTTTGATTTTATCTTCATGCGGATCACCCTGGTGAATCGAATGATCAATGCTATGACGCATTTTAGTTTCCGAAACTAGTTTCCATGATTTATTTTGTATAAGGATTTGGTTCTGCTTCAGTGATTACTCGAGTATTTTTGCCTTCTTCTTCTCCAAGTCAATTTCTTTTTCTACTTGCTTAGCAGGCCACCTATCAGGATGCCCGTGAAGAAATGATGGCCCGTAGAACCACAATGGGCTTTCTTTTAATTTTGCAGGGACCGTGCCTCGAGATGCTAAACCTGCTGGGTTACACCTTGAACTCACATAACGCCATTGACTGGTAGTTGAATGTCGATGAATGGCTGCTATCCGATTTGCTACAAACGTTTGGTAGGATGGCGCCTCACAATATATTCAATGCAACACAACTTCAGAATCTGTCCAAAAATAACAAGACTGTCGAGGAAGCCCTAAATCTGATTGGAGACGATGGACCAGCTCAACTGCTAGTTTTGCGGCACATAACTCCAAACGTGGGATCGTGAGGGTTTTGATTGGCGCTACTCGGGTTTTGGAACACAATAAGTGCACCGTTGTTGTGCCATCATACTGGTTAGCTCGGAAGTAGACAGCGGCTCCATAGGCTTTTTCGGAAGCATGAAAAAAGGCATGCAACTGCGTACTGAGGGGAGTTTTGGCACCAAATACATGCCGCGGTATTCTGATTTTGTTGAGCTCCACTAAACTTTCAAGAAAATTTATCCAGAATGAGTGCAACTCCATTGGTAATGCTGCATCCCAGTCAAGATTCAATTTCCACAAATTTTGTATAAAGGTTTTTGTTATTGCCACTGGACTCTTGAGCCCCAGAGGATCAAAAATATGTGCTATGGTAGAGAGCGCTATCCTCTTTGTCACCCTTATCGGCTCTTCATAAGTTGGAACGCGAATTACAAACTCATCTTGCTTTGGCAACCATGTGACTCCAAGCGTTTTAATGTGTTCTGTCACAGTATACTGCACTTCGCGCTCCTGTGGGTGAATGTCTTTGATTAAATTGGAATGATTTGCACACCATTTTCGTAGCTTAAAACCGACTGTCTTTAAAATCTTCTGGATTTCTTCCTTTTTTTGAACAGCCTTTTGAATATTGTTTGCTCCAGTTGTCCCTGTAGAAATCATTCTAGATAGCGAGACTTCCTAAGGGATATTGATTACAGGTATTAACTGCTATTTGCTCTAAGCACTTAGTTGCTAGGTAAGGTGCAATGGTAGTACCATATGTTACGGTATTCAGTTGATAACATCGTAGTGCCTCTTTCGGGTCATTACGCCTAAGATAATTTGGAATCTTCGGTCTCGTTTGACGATACGAATTTGTCGGTACATCTTCTCAATGTCAGCGGAGAAGACGTACTTAAACAAGCGGAATTGAAACAGTATAGTGAACAGCTCGTCTTGGATTATAGGACCCGTGTGCAGCACATCGTTCAAGCTAGTGTGGTGGTAGATTTTGCAGACGCATCAAAAACTACTCTGAGCTTAGTACTAGAACTACCAGGTCGCAGTACACAATGGTGTGGCAAAACAAAATGAGGCTCTGAGGTATTTGGCATGTCTATTTCTGTCATGTGATCTAGCTTCAAATCCTCCTCCATGAATTCTTGATAGGCCCATTGGACCACCGGGTCATGTGACAATCGTTTTTCTAGTTGATAAAACCGTTTTAAGGCCATATCTTTCGACTGCCCTAGTTGGTTGGGATCCTGTGCAAATGGCAATCTAACTACGAAGCGCCCATTGTCATCTCGCTTAACATTTTGATAGAAATGAGCTTTACATTGGCGCTCCTTGGATGTCATCGTGGTGATTGGTTCCTCGCCTTCTTCTAGCTTCCAGCATTTTCCCAGTTCTGAATCAAGCCTTTCACCTTCAGTACGGTACATTCCACATGTAACTAGTTTACGGCCAGCTGTAGAGACCGTGAGTGCGGTCAATCTTCCACCAATAATCCAACCAAAGAGGGTATTTTGTAGTGTAGGTAGGAACTCACACATGTTAATTTGACCAATTGACAATACCTGGTAATACCACTCTACTCCGATAACCATATCCACTGGTCACGCTTGGTTGAATTTGGATCGGCCAAGGAGATATTCCCCGGGATTGGCCAGGTTTTAATGTTAAAGTTTCGGGTGGCAGTTGTGTCGTAATGTTTTTTACCACGTAGGTATTGACATGTATATTGTAGTTCGTCTGCTTGGATTCTATTTGCAACTTTATTTTATTAGTGGCCTTTTGAATAACTTCTCCAACGCTACTGATCGCAATGCTAGCTTATTGAGCCTTGCGGTTAAGTTTCTTTAAGGCAGCTTCGGTGATCAAGTTTACTTGTGAGCCACTGTCTAGGATTGCTTGGAGCTCTACAGTTTTTCTCTTGCTGTCTGTTGTCTGAATCATCACGGTGCTGGGTAATACTTCAGCCCTTGTGTCTTCGGTTGCTAGAGATATCTTTTCTTTCGACTTAAACTCAGCAACTGGCTGAAGATTGCGGTCTGCTTGTTGAGGTTGTCCACCTGCAGCCTAAGTACTGGGTGTTCTGGTACGTAAGCAATTCATGCAGAGTTTAAGCTTGTTTACCCTTTTTATACGGTCTGGTTTTGTTGTTGCCAGTGCAATTTTTACAGCCACTGGAGGACGTTTGATTTGTTGACACTAATGCCGATAGTTTCTTGGGTTGATATTAATGCTGGGACGCTTTTTATAGTCCAAGGCCTCCAAGGCCTGGATTCTTAGTTCAAAAATGTCAGAAACGAATCCTGAGATTACAGCTCCCGTGGATACTTTAGGGATTGTTCGTACAAGTTGTGTGACGTCTTGTCTAGCTTAATCAAAATCGGATTCCAGTTCGTCGTGTCAACTTTTATGTTTCTCAGGCCCAACATGCATTCTTTGGTGATATCACGCCACTGTTTGATTGATACGGCTGAGTCAGCCAGGATAGCTGGTTGTGATAATAACTTTTCAAGGAAAGTAGTTGCCATAAGCCTTTTGTTATCATATCGACTTCGGAGAACAGCCCATGCGTCCTTAGAGTTTATGTGTTTGATAAGCCGTTGTGCTTCACCTGTTAAATTGGCTTTCAGGTACTACATTTTTTGAGTAGTTAAAAGCGACTGCGAATCAATTATTTAATGAAAGAGGTCGTGGAAGGATGTCCGTTGTCCATAATCTCCATCAAATTTCGGAAGAGACATATCTGGAAGTTTGATGTGTGGCTGGGGGTGAAGGAGACCCAGTTGTCCTGGCTCAGCCTTGTCTTTGTTCGTGGAAAGAAATATGAAGGCATCTTGTATGCGCTCTTCCGTTTGGTTGGAACCCACGGTGCTATACGTAGCCTTGTCGCCTTGGGACCTGCATATGGTTCTATGCACGTCTCGCAGCTCATCCCAGTACTTCATCAGTGTACTCATCTGTAACTCGTAATAAGATTTCCTTTTCGCTGGGCCCTTGTAAATTCCATCGATTATGAAATTAATGGAACCGATCATTGCCTCCAGTTGACATTTTAAACCCATAAACTCATTTTCAATTTGTTTTACCTTTGGTGATGGGGTACTCTGTTGCTCAAGCTCCGAACTAGGGCCTCGATTGATCACACTTGGATTGGGAACCTTCAATAGTTGTTCTTCTTTTTGAGCTTCTTTAAAGAGACCAGTGAGAGCATCTCTTGCGGTCATGTATTCTTGTTGTATGACCGTAAAGTAGTTATTGGCAAAATATGGATGATGAGCTGAAGCTACAGCATATTCTTGCAGCTGTTGATCTTTTTCACAGAAGGACTCCCAAAGTTCATTTAATTCAGCAAGTTTCCTGTTCAGGTACCCTACTGGTATTCGTGTAGGCCCATCCTTCCTATAACTGGTGATCAACCGCTCGATCTCGAAGCCAGTTTGATCTTGATCCCTGCCTGATTCTTCCACTTTAACAGATTAACCCAAGAGAAGCTATTCAGCACCACGCTGGAAAAATTAAAAAATTCGAAGGGATGGTATACCGAACGCATTCACTTAAAATTCTGATCGGGGAGGAATATTTTCTTCAACCCAATTGCTTGAAAGATCACGTCGCGGGGTCACCAAAATGTTAGAAGAGCAACAAGGCAACGCATATATTGATTCGTCGATAGGCAGCATTACTTCTGACTGGTGGGGCCAGTGTCGATTGTCTCGATTGTTATGATTTAATAACCAAGTGTAATATCTCGGGCCATTTTTTTTAACGGGTGGCAACCATCTGGACTTATCAGGATCACTATCGTTTCTCACATAAACTTTCTGATCAACTGATAAATTTGAATCCCTAGCACCTCGTCTTTTAATATTTTATTTATGTTACAGTTTTCGGCTTGACCATTGGTAGCGGGGTGACTAGGAGCAGTGAAAATGTATCTAATTCCATTCATATCTACAAAATTTTTGGAAGTCTGGCAAGTAAACTGCTTACAATTTTCACTAACCACTGTTCCGACCAAACCAAATCGGCAAAATATTTCACGAAGCTTATTAATAGTGAAAGAACCGACTTTGAAAAGGAGTCTACAATCAATAAAAGATAATAACCTCTGACTGGGCCAGCATAATCAACATGAATCCTTTGCTATGCTGAACCTGTAAAGGTCCAAAGAATTAAAGCAGTTTTTTCTGGGCTGGCTTGTGTTTTCTGACACAAATCACAAGTCTTTATTTCATCTTCAATATCGTAGTCCATTCTTGGTCATCAAATATATGACTGGGCTAGTGACTTGGTCTTCACTATACCAATATGTAATTGGTGTAATAAATCCAACACACTTTTTCTCAATTTGCTAGGCATCAAGGTGCGATAGCCCTACAAGATGCAACCTCGCTCGACAATAAGCTCTGAATTCCTCGCTCTGAACTGTTCAAAATCTTTTCCGACCATCTTTCCTAAAGTCCCATCTTGAATGCATTTCCATACTTTTGACAAGATTGGGTCTCTGTTCATTTCAACTCCAATTGTTTTATAATTTAGATTAATAAATCCAATTTAATCTATATAATTAGAATTCGGCTTCGCCTCAGAAATTCCTGATTGAGCCATTCTAGACAAACTGTTTGCCCGATTGGAATTATCCTTTACGAATTTATTTCATGGTCAAACCCCGAAAGTGTGAAAGCCCATCGTTGCCTTCGTGATGCAGCCATCACTGGTATGCCTTGATATCGACCAAAAATTGCCAAATGTGGTCTGTGATCGGTTTGTAAGATGAAATGAATACCTAATAAGTATTGTTTTAATTTAGTTATGTTGAACATAATTTCAAGGACTTCCTTTTCAATTGTACTATAACGTCTCAGCACACTTCAGCGCTCTTGAGACATACACGTTTGGTTTTTCGCTTCCATTTACAAAAATGTGCGGTAAGATTTCGGCAATTGCTAGATTAGAAGCATCAGTCGTCAAATTTATGTAATAACCTCCGATACTTCGAAGCGATACCTGAAAGAGATCTATCATCCTTGGACGATTCGCTAACCAGTTGACAAGTGTCAGATGACGGATCTCTGTCAGTCGTGCGCCTGGGTATCGTGAATGGTGCAGTCGCGTGGAGTGATAGTGGTTCCGAGGTAGCAACTCCACGACTGATCGGTTCGGTGCGCGGTGTCGTAGATTGGCTTTGCGTTTTTTGTTAGAGTAGATTGATTGGTTTTTGGGATAAGGATGTTTTTTGCTTTTCTTTTTCTTTCAGACTTGCCGAGCGGGAAATGAATTAGAGTACAGCAAAATAAAATCGATTGTTGGGAGTTGATTTGACGCGTTTTAATAGAGCATTTGAATCCGTGGCTGATAAATATGTATTCGGACTAAGTCTGCTCGCGGAAGACCGGCAACCGAAATTCCTCTCTGAACAAGCTAGCCTAGCAGCAGCCACCTCGGGGTAGACTAAAGATGTCCGGACTTGCTGACTTGTTGGGTACAGTCCGGCGACACATTCCAAGACTTCCGATGAGAGGTCGGTTGAGATTTCCTTGGAGAAATCTCGAAGCGTACGCACGAACGAGAACGTCGTTAAACATTAATACAAATGGCGCGCAATAAGGGGAAATATTTGCATCTTCCATACATTTTCCTTCTGGAAGAAGGTCCTATGGCCGGATGAAAGTAAATTTGCGCAGTTATGAGCCAAACACCGATCTAGAATTTTTTCTTACTAAAGATGACGCAAAGGAGTCGAAACGCGTCTGCTCATGCAACAAAGCAAGGCCCGACGGCTTTTCAAGAAAAATGAGAATTGGCCCGGATATCAAATAAACAAAATAATTGACTATAACGACCTAGAGTTTGGGTGATACCAGGCGAGTAACTTTTGGACAAAAATGTTCAAAAGACTGTAAAATCATGTTGCGGGGTGTTTTGCATGGTCTGGAGTGGGAGAACTGGTTCATATTGACGAAATAATGAGCACTGACAACGATATTGATGTCATTTCAAAAAGCATCGAAGCATCCTTGTTAAAAGTTAGACTCGAACATAACTTCATCTTTCAAGAAGATAACGATCCGAAGCATACGGCTCGTAAAACCCCAACATTTTTCCGCGGATCATCTATTAAACTGTTGGAGTGTGGGAATATTGGGTTTTTTTAAGTACCAGCACTGAGCTCAACATAACGGCCCTCGCTAGTACTCGGTGTAGCACCGGTTTTTGTAGCTATGAGCTGAGTTTTTTCAATACCGACATCAGTACCGATTATTTAACAATGAGTCAGTCTTTCAACATCGGTATTTGTATCGGTTTTTACTACTAACGGTAATGAAAAAAACGGTTTTAGCACCGGTCTTTTCTAAGCATCGGTACCAATACCGATTTTTTAATACCGTTGATGATATCTATATTTCGAGTATCGGTCTTAGTACCAAGTTTTCCATTTTTAGTGCTGATTTTGAATAACAGCGCACAGTTTTTGTACAGAGTAAAATCTGACGTCAACCTGATTTTGAATAACAGCGCACAGTATTTGTACAGAGTAAAATCAGGCACCAATCTGATGTAACGGTTTAAGGAACAGGCCTACAGGGGGAGTGCACTCTCTTCAACATTCTTCGAATGAAAAGAGCATCTAAATCATTCAGATGCAATCGAGGAAAGTTCAGTGGGAGCAAAGATTCTACTTTTTTAAGATACCCAAAGTAGCAATAACCCAAAGCAGGCCTAAAAAGTCTTTTCCAACTTCTGCAGGATTACGGAGTTGCAATGTGATTTACGGCTGTATAAAACTCTTCAAATCCATATTAGCTATTTTCACGGCATATATAATATACACACAAAAAAATTGAGAATGTCAACCCCTCTCGGCTACAGCTTGTGCACTGTCGTCAACACAGCATGTATGGTCGGGATAATCAAACTTCTAACGGCTGGATTTCGCTTGATTAAAATCTTATTTCAATAAAATGTTCAGTATGAAAGGAGCTAATAGTATTTTGTCAGATTACAACGTTTCAGGATATTTCAGGAAGCCCCTACAGTTTTTAGAAGTTAAAATATAAAATCGCAAATCATGCTTTTACTAGCAAGGTAGTGAGCTTTAGAAATTATCTGACTCAAAAATGTCCAACCGGGAGATGGGACACAAATCGTTCTTTTTTATGACTCCTCTCGCTCACCTTAGGGGTTGTTTCTAAGATATACAAATTTCAAAAATTTCGGAAGGAGCGGCAAAACATATAATTGGTACATTTTTTACAAAACCCTGAATTTATTTCCAAAGCCTTTAGGTTTGGAGATTTTACGAATACACGAAGGCAGTAGAGTAACAGTCTCATACTCTCATCTTGTCGTCACACGAACCCATCTTCACGTTTTCGCTCATGGTAGGTAGACAAATTCAAAAAGCAGCGAATAACCCAAAAATGTTCATGAATACTTGCTTCGCAAGCATACATTTTTTTGTCAGTGCAAAGAGATAAAATTTTCTGCAACAACACTAGTTACATAATTGGGAGAAGAGTTAATAGTTCCCGAAGCATTTATTAGGGTAATCAATACAAAGGAAACGAATAGGAAATAAATCTGCACAAAAAAGCCTATGTGATATATTCTTGGGTTGGGTCGTCCCCACGTCAGTTGCGAATATGTTGTAGAATATTAGAATCTACAATACTAATGTTTTAGGCAATAATGGCGATAAATTGATGTCAACCTTCGATCATAAACTTGTAACTTCAGTCTAGTGATACAGAACATTCCAGAAACAAACCTTTTTGGAGCAGCCCTAATATTAATATTTTTAAAGTTTTGCAAGAATACTCTAAGTTTACTTCTGTTCCACCAAGTTCATAACCACTCACACGTGCCTCTTCACGTGAATAACTTTAGGAAGATGAGTTTTAGTATTAATCCACCTCAAATACTCCTAGTCCTGTGTCAATAGACTACCCAGACAAAAATAATAGGCAAACAATTTTCTATATCCACTGTTTATTTTAACCAAACTTTTTCATGTTCAGATGAATGACTAAAATCCCAACGGTTATTTATCCTTACTATGAACGAATTCACTTAGATTCATCCAAATTAGACATATCCATCTCGGGGTCCAGTGCCTCATGTATTATTTTCCCTGAAAACAATCCCTACTTAGGCCCCTCCCAATCTCTTGCTCTAATTTTTCTCGCATTCCAACCTCAAAAAATAGCAAAATAAGGTAAAATGTCTACGTTCCGACCCTCTCCATCACTCTCACCCAGGAGAGCAATTGGTGAGTAAATACGAGTATAACTAACTCTCAGTGGTGACGATTGACTATGGAGAAAAATGATGGCAATAAAACAAATCAATGGTGAATGATGAGTATGAAAGTGAAAGTTAAGGTTTGTGTTGTGGTAATGAATGATCTTGGTTTCAACACACAGCATGAGAGCAGCAGAACAAGAGGGTGAATGTAATGTTACTTGGGTTGATGCCATGGTAAGCAGACAGGTGCGGTGAAAGTATTTGTTGTATTATAGGCTGCAAGTAGGTATTGACGATTGTATTTGTACATTACATTTGCAAGGGTTTTCCTCCCATTACTCCATTGAAATGTCTACTTGCCTTATTTTATTGCAATGGGATTTTCGGATATTTCAGTAGGGATTGTCGTTATTCGGGCCAGGAGTGAAGGACGAAAAAGTATTCAAACATTCTAAGGATCCAAATCGATATTTAATTTGGTATTGGGTATTTGCATTGATTATTAAAGGATATAAAAGAACTATTTGGGCTTGTGTGTGTGCGGATTAGTTTTTAATGGAGATAATGTGCTTGTGGGAAATTAAGGTCAATTATATTCCCTAAGTTTGGCTTGCACGCTATTTAGAAAAGTTCTGTTTGCTCATTGGGAAGTAATCAGAATGGCAGCATATAAAAACTGCATGGCTGGTTTTAAAGGGACAGTTTGGCCGTTTTTTTATTTTTACATAGAAAATTCAAGAAATTCACCATTAAATTCGTTAGTATATTTTGGGTTATAGATTCGACACCTAGTGTTATCCTTTTTATTCAGTCTTTTCGCAGTCTGGCTATACCTAACCCATTTCCGTGCAAATAGAGCAGGCTGGTTCTTTAATTTTAGCCAGTTGAACAAGCTTCTTTTTGTCGTTTTATTCCGTTGGACGATTATGAACGCCATGAAAAATTCGAGTTCGTCTTAAGTGTGCAAATAGACGTCTTATTTTCAAAGTGTGTTAGTGTCATTAGATACTGTTGTTTAACAGTCTAGTCATGATTCCATTCCCAAGCTGAGTAGGCAGAATACACTTCCACCAGAAGAGGTTTTTGTATTTTTTCCCTCTCCCTACGCACTTTGCTATCGATAATGCAATTTGCGCGCCCGATATTGAAAGGCCTTACTAAGGCTTTCCATTTGATACCCCGCTTGACTATCTTTGGTGAAAAAAGTTAGAAGTCTAGTCGTTACATGAAGGACTCTCCTTCAAATCCTTTAGATTTTTTTTAACAACGCCAATTTCATGAAGCCGCCACTTCTGAGGTTTTAACAAAGTTTGAACACAGATGGACTGACGGACAGACAAGGTATTGTACATTTTTCTACAAAATACTTAAATCGATCCAACAGGTAAATAATAAATTCGAGGCATATATTACTTCTCCCCAACATAGAGAAAAAACTGGAAAGTTATTTTTCGATTTCTAAGAGAATTCACTGCACGCTATGTAACGGCTAAGCGTTTTGACTTTAGACAACAACGACAAGGGGACAATTCACAACATACCTTCATAACTGGACTAATTATTTCTTAGAAGAGAGAAGGCCATTTTTGATTGTTGAATCGTATTGAGCAAGGCTTTCATTTTAATCCGGTCAAAAATACGTTGCTTTAGACAATTTCGTTACCGTTACGAAATCTATTGTACACTAAAAAATGCCCTCGCAAAAGATAAATTGCGATTCAAAAAGCTTAGAAAAACATCAAAAATGATCCAGATACGATTGGTATCTCCTAAGGCTAAGAAGAATCTCCCAGCTTGAAGGCGCCTCACGGAGTAGCAAAACGAGACCTGGCCTGAAGTAATGTGTCAAACGGTTCCAGGCTGGGTTCTTGGGTTGACACGGGAGGTGTTTAGTGGGTAGTCCAGTTGCCTTACGAGCATGGGAGTGCCACACTCTGTGCGTAAATGATTGGTGAAACACATGTGCAGACATTTGGACAGGTTGAGAGGAAGACGATTCATAGAGCACCATCGGAAGAGGCAGTCTAAGTCAGATTGAAGGTCATTACAGTCAATTTGTGATAGGAAGACTTTAAAGATTTTTAAATCATCCGCATAGAGTAAACAATCAGACGTCAACACACTTGGTAGATCATTTATGAAAACATTGAATAGAAGAGGGCTGAGGATCGAGCCTTGAGCTACTCCAGAAGAAGGATAGAAACATACGACGAGAAACCATACCAAGTAACCGATGAAGAACGATTTGTCAGAAAGGAGGATAGCCTCACCAGAAGGGAACCAGAGAGGCCAAAAACATAAAGTTTCTTCAGTAATAGACTATGGTCTACCATATCAAACGCTTTGGCGAAGTCCGTGTAAATCACGTCCATTCGCTGACCTTATCAAGTGATAGGGCAACTGCATTGATAAATTCAGCCAAATTGGTTACCTTTGACCGTCCCTTAACGAAACCATGCTGCTGTCAAGCGTAGTCATTGGAGATTGCAGCATATATTCGGTTATGAATAATGCTCTCAAAAAATTTCCAAAACACGAGAGTAAGGATCCCTGATTTGTGAATTGGGAAGATGTTGGCTCCTTTCCAAACTGCTGGGAATGTCCCTACAGTCAGGCTGGTGTTAAATAAACGCCACTGACAGCAAGATCCACACACTAGAAAGTATCCATATTTCCGATCGAAGTTTTATAAGCAAATCTCAGATCTGGTTCACAACTATCAACAGATGTTTGAAAAAAAGGTTGTCTCAGATAATGGAGGACACCAAAGTCCAGTCTACCACAGGGCCGAAGGAACTGCATAATGAACCAATCCCAATTGGATCTTTTAAGGACCAGCCTTTCAAGAAGCTAGAACCTGCACAAATAGCAATCATGATTCGACGACAAAAGGCCATTTTTGCCACCTTCTAGCGCCATATAGCCAGTATATCAGATGAGGTGAATCCCCAATATATACGTGTGACAACCGGCAGCATCACCAAATCATGGGATCAGATTGAAGATCTACACTATTCCATCCTGGAACTCAACGAGGACCCACATGAATATCAGCAGGATTTATTCATTGAAATGGAGAAGCTGGTGCGAGAAAAAACATTGAAAACAGCTAGGCTGCAGTCCACATCAACATCAGGCTTCTTGTGCAACAGTCAGTCCTTCTGTAAGACTCCCCAAGGTCACCATCCCAACTTTTGATGGTGACTACCTGAAGTTAGGCCAATTTTGTGACATTTTCACCCAAATGGTCCACAACCAATCAATACCCGCGATCCAATAAATGTGATGCCTTAAGACGAATCTATCTGGTGAAGCTGAAAATCTAATAAGACATCTGGCTCTAACAGATCAAAACTATGCCTCAGCCTGGAATCTGATTCAGGAGTGCTATAAAAACATCAGAGTATTGACGTCAGTCATAATCTCCAAGGTCATGAGTACCTCAGCCATAGTAAGTGAAATCCCATCATCTTCAGCAGTGAAGAAGCTTCACGATACTATTCAAAAGGGTTTTAGCGTTGAGCAACTTAGGAGTAGATGTCTCGTCCTGGGATTCACTGCTTCTTCACTTCCTCGTCAAAAAGTTAGATTAGCAATCCATCAAGAAGTCAAAGGAAAACCAATCTATACAATCCTTTTTGGACTTCTTGGAATTCCGATCCCGATAGTTTGAGGCAACTATCGGCGAGAAGCGAGAAGGGTAAATCAAGCACTGCAAAAACACTAACGTCAACAACTACTAACATGCGAAAAGACATCATGCATAATTTGCCAGCAAGCAGAACATCCATTATACGACTGCAAACAGTTCTTGTAGATGTCGGCCGCAATCAGATTGCAGTATGCACAAAAACAGAGGTTGTGTGTAAATTGTTTGCGAGTTGGGAACAAGGCAGGTGCCTGCACATTGTGAGCTTTTACTAGGTGCAACCAGAAGCACACCACCTTGCTGCACCTGGACATACCTCCAAGCCAACTCAGCTAGAAAACCAGAAAGCCAAGCCGTCATCCCTTGATTATGAGCGCCATAGCTATAAACTCCGTGGTACAGCAAAAGCACTAATCGAGGCTTGCAACAGGAGGACCATTGCGTGCAGAACATTGCTTGATTCCAGCTCTTAGGTGAATTTGGTGACGGAGAGATTTGTAAGGCAATCGTTTTGTCTCCTAAAAAGGCAAGCTTGCAGATAGAGGAGATTGAAGGAGCATCAAGAAGCGCTAGGCAAAGAACCAATCTAGAGGTCCAATCACGACTCACGCAGTTTTCAACAAGACTTGAAGCGTTTATCCTGCCTGAAATTGTATCCAAGCAATCAGCTCAGCATGTAGATATTAGCTCGTGGCGAATCCCTTCAACCGTATCGCTGGCGGACCCTACATTCAATCAAACGGAACACGTGGACATGCTTTTGGCAGCTGAATTTTATCATGAGCTCTTAGCGCAAGTCTGCTGAAACTGTCTGAAACTCCTCCCAATTCTTCTTCTGCATTTGGCTGGGTAATGTCTGGGAGAGTTGATCAGGATCATGTGGATCATGCTAAATGGGGGGTTTTCTCTGCAGAAGAAGAAATCACTAACGACCTGATAGGGCAATTTTGGAGGATCGATGAAGTTACTGATAATCAGCCAACTCTATCAATGACGGACATAAGGTGTGAGATCCATTTTATGGAAAATACCACCCGATTGCAAAATGGTCACTATCTGGTCCGATTGCCCTTCCTGGATAACCCATCAACATTAGGGGAGTCTCGAAGAACAGCATTTAATAGGCAGTGTGCTCTCGAAGAACCCTTGGCTAAGGATTCAGCCTTAAAGTAATAATACAAGGAATTCATGAAGGAATACGAGTCTCTGGGTCATATGACCAGAATCAATTCCAAGGATACACCAGAGAAACACTATGTGATACCGCACCATCGTGTACTGAAGCCGGAAAGTACATCCACAAAACTGCGAGTGGTTTTTGATGCTTCATCAAAAACTAGTTCTAGGTCATCACTCAATGATATATTGCACACGGGTCCAACAGTTCAACAAGAGTTATTCACCATTTTGCTACGCTTCCATGTACCAGCTTATGTCTTTACTGCGGACATTCAAAAAATGTATCGGCAGATATTCGTGCATCCAGAAGATAGAGCATACCAAATCATATTATGGCGCGACAATCCATCAGAACCAATGCGCTATTACCAACTCAACACCGTCACATACGGAACACACGCAGCACCATATTTGGCAACCAAATGCCTCCAAAAGCATAAAGAAGACAACCCCCAGAGGTACCCGTTGAGGTCAGTTGTTCTTAATGATCACATTTATGTGGATGATGGGCTGGTGAGCTCTAATTCATTGGTGGAAGCTCTTGAAATTCAAAGGCAGTTAAAGGAACTGCTGAGCTTGGCCGGTTTCAGCCTTTGCAAATGGTATGCAAACCACAAGCGACTCTTAGATCACATTTCATGGGAACATCGGGAAGTCAGCCTGGGTATAGAGGAGATGCAAGCCGATTCCATAAAAAATTGGGCATGATCTGGCGACCAGACCAATTCCTGATAAGGGTTGACCAGCAGAAATTCGACAGGATAACCAAACGCACCATCACTTCCGAGTTGGCCAGAATTTTTGGCCCACTGGGAATGTTAGCTCCAATTGTGGTGACTGCCAAATTTTTATCCAAAAGCTGTGGCAACTGATCATTTCCTGGGATGAGCCATTGCCCCTAGATGACGAAAGAGAGACCATTTCGCAATGATCTCAACAGCTTGCAGGACATACAAGTTCAATTACATTTTTTCTCTCAGCGGACCCCCAAGTCGGTGCAAGTTCATGTTTTTGTCAATACCTGGGAGAAAGCATATGGAGCAGCAATTTACGTGTGATCCATCCTTCAGGATGGAAAAGTCATCGTTAATCTTGCACACATTCGTTGCAAATAGGGTGTCAAAAATCCAGGAAAACTCACTCATTTCCCAGTGGCGTCATGTTCGATCTACAGACAATCCAGCTGACATATTATCGCGTGTTCTACTGGCTCGATCATTTGCGTCATCAAACCTTTGGTTCTATGGGCCTCTGTTTTTGCATGGGAGGGAGAGCTTGTGGCCAACACCTTTCAGGGGGAACATTGACTAGATACCCTACGGACACTCTTCAGAGCTGAAGAAAAAACAACCAGAGGCAACGGTTGCTACCATGTGTGAATCGGATGATGTAATATACAAGATTAACCACAGAAACTTATTTGTGACCTTGCAACAGATAGTTGCATATATGCTCCGATTCACTCGACACTCAGCGGAACCAAAAGCTGCTAGAAAGACGCACATTTTTCTGACACCAGCGGAATTGGAGAATGCATTAGTTTTAATTGTACGGACAATCCAGCAAGGTGCCTTCAAGGATGACCTGGATCACTTAAAAAACAATGACAATAAGAAAAAGTAGTATGTCGGTCATTCTATCCCCATTTGTAGACAAGGATGGAATCATCAGGGTTGGTGGCCGCCTGGAAGCCTCATTACTATCATACGATGCTAAACAGACCATGTTAATCCCATATGATGACTCAATCGTCAAATTGCTCATGCAAAGCATTAACGACCGAAACCTTTATTGTGGTCCACTGGAATTGCTCGCTCATACTAGGCAAAGATTTTGGCCAATCAAAGGAGAAAAACAATGGCCAGAGCAATGGTACACCAGTACGTGACCTGCTGTAAGGCAAAGCCAACGTTGATGAACCAAGTAATGTCCAATCTACCTGACACCAGGGTTATAAACGGTTGATAAATGCTGGGATAGATCTTTGCGGTCAATTTTAGGCCCACTTCAAAACGCGAGGCTAAAGGCCACAGACGGCATATTTGGTGGTCTTCGTGGCTCCATCTGGGCCCGAATTCACGTTAACATTCATGGACTTGATTATACTTTCGACTTAGGAAGGTGTTATCAAAATGGTGCTCAAATGAGAAGAAGGGTTAGTTCGAGTAATGGGTAAGGGTGACGAAGATGATTGGAAGACAGAAACAAATTGGTCTGGAAATATATCGCATATGGCCTGATCATCAGACGCTTGTTCCCCATGCAGGCTAATAGAGCTAGGTATATTTGAAGTGGATTTAAAGGAGTTGACGTATGTCCAGAAAGATTTGGGATTATTCGATTGTAAATGTTGAAAGAATAATAAGTAGCAGTTAATACAATAATAAATACGATTTTTTTACCATAGATACTTTTCTTTTATTGATCTTTAAACCTTATGTACCTCATCTTACCACCATTTCCTCTATACCACCCAAGAGTACCCAGAACGGTACTAAAAGGATGGATTAGAGGCAATCGATCACGGAGAAGACCACGAAGAAAACCTCGAAAATATTAGGACGATTCTATCGATGCAGTCTGCAGAAGCCTTCTAAATTTATACGGCTGGAAGATGCGATTACAAGACCGAAGCCACTGTGTGCGATGCATTTGGTAAGCGAACGCTCGTTTGAGCCTTCTGAAAACCAAACAACAGAGCAACCTTCCACTTCATATTACCTCCAAAATTTATTATGTGTCAGCAGGATATCTGGTTACTTCCCTTAGCATCAGTCTCCTAGTTTTCCACGCCATGGTAATATTCAATAAATTCAACACCTCTCGTAACCCAAGAAAAGTTCAACCAAACTATAGCGCTTTTTAAGGCTGGGGCATGCCCACACTTAGGATTCGTTATAGATCATCAATTATCGTTTCTTTAAAGGTTTTGCTTGAACCTGACGTTGCTGTCACTTAAACCACAAGATTATCAACAGTAATAGTAGTAGTACTTTATTGAGACTTTTCTTTTGACATATGTTACTTAACCTACTTTTAATGTTACGATTCATTTGACAGTGATACTTTTGTCAAATTTCCTTGGCTTCTTTATACGACCTGAGTCTATACTTTACAGTTTTGAAGTGCTAATGTTAATTTTTCTATTCCGTTTGCTCTTACGGTTATTGTCTTTTAGTTGCTTATTTACAGATTAAAACCTAAACTAAACTAGCCTAACTTATTCTATTCTTAGCCTAATTAAATTGTAACTCTTCTTTGTAGTTTTGGTTGGTTGTGTGTTCTCTTCAAGCGTTACATCCAAAATCGGGTTTCAGTAGAGGCACAGTTCTTACCGACCTAATCTTCAGGATATACGGAAGTTATTTTTTATTTTTTTAATCGGTTCCTTAATTATTGTTTATTTATATTAAATAGGTATTGTGTATGCTTTAGCCCCTGTAGGTATTGGGGGACGGTATATGATAGAAAATGGGTTTTCGGGAGTTTGGTTGGGGTTCGGTGTTAATCTCTTGGAGAATTCTTATGGGAGAGAGAAAATATAGGTTTTCAGAGATGGGGGTACTATTGAAGAGGTTCCGTATTAGATTTGATTCATGTATCTGTCATTTAGCTATACGCTTTTTGCTGGTTTCAAGCATGTATTGCAGGATGCGGGTTACATTAGTTTCTTGGTAAAGAACGCTGTTTTTATAGTATTTTTTATTTGGGCGTCGGTATTTCGACATACATTTTCGGAATATCCTCCTCTCAAATGTCTGCAATTCTTCGGCTACTGTTGGTGAAATTGTCAGCCAGGCTGGGAATTAGGGTTTTATACATGAGGAGTTTCACATTTGGAAAGACGGATTTGGAAGATAGGAGGGGTGAAATCAATGCAGTAGCTCCTTTGGGTTTGTTTATTGCTTTTCTTGCATGTGGGTTCATTTTGAACCTGTTGTTGAGGTTCACTCCCAAATACCTAATGTGATATTTTGGGTTCACCGTGTCCCCGTCGATAACCGCCCTTATCAGTTTGCTTTGCTGAACAGCTAGTTTGTGCCCTTTACCACTCGCGTTACGGAAGCATATTATTCCCGATTCAGTAGCATTGATTTGGAGCCCGCAATCCTTTAAATAGCGTGCTAAAATGTCTAGCTAGAATTAGAATATCATCCGCATACATGAGCATGTTCGGGTTACTGGAGATGTTTTGGATTTTGTTTGTAGCGACGGTGTGTGGGATGTCGTGTGGGAAGAAGTTGAAAAGGATTAGTCCCAATATAGATCCTTGTGGGACTCCAGACAGGATAGGTCTAGGTGTTGAAATTCGGTGGGATATTTCAGTTGTTAAATATCTATTTTGTAGGAAACTGTCAAGGATACGCGTTAGGGCCAGGGGTCAGTTGGAATACATGAGTTTAAGTTTTAGCCCATCAGTCCAAACGGAGTCAAACGCTTTTTGTAAGTCTACCGCGCATGCGACTGTGCATTGTATTTTGCACAAGTTTTTGACGAGGGTGTCGTGGACAAGCATGTCTTGTTCTGTGGATTTTTTGGGTTGGAACCCGGACTGAACCTCCGAAATTAGCTGCATTGAAAATACTCTTAAAGCTTCGTAGTATGATTCTTTCCAGAATCTTACCAATATTGGAAAGAAAAGAGAAAGGCCTGAGGTTTTTTACGTCTCCGTCGCAGTTTGATTTAGGGATAAGGATGCCTCGTTTCCATCTTACGGGAAAGTAACCATTGTTGATGCAATGAAGATGATTGTTAAGCTTGTTAATCATCTTCAAGGTCTTTTCTGAACTCTGCCCAATCAATAGAGGCATATAATCGAAAATTTTTCGGTATTTCTTCAATAGTGGTTTGGTTATTTAGGTGAGGGGTTACTTTCAAACAATAGTGATCGGATATCGATGGTAAGCTTGCACATTGGTAGAAAATTGTGTTATCAGTTAGTAGGTCTTGTGACACTAGAAAGTTATCTTAGAAGGAGCTGCTTCTTGGGTATGAGGCGACACCTGCGTTGACGATGGCGCATGTTAGAAATGCGCTCGCCAGGACCCATTGATATATTCTTAGGCCGTTTGGGTTCCGTGTGGAATCACTCCAATGCTCATGTCTCACGTTGAGGCCCCCGCCGAGGAGGATAGAGTCGTGATAAGCAGCTATTGTTAGTATTCTTTTAAGGGCCGGTTCTATTTATTTATTTATTTCAGAAAATCAACTTACAGACTAGTAGTCCAATTAGAAGTCAATTAATACAATATTTAAATACAAACATATGAATTAAAAATATGGCCCAAATTAAAGAAAAAAGATTGCAATACGATATTAAAAATTAAGATTTATAGGAATATTTATAAATTTGATTTTTCATTGAAGTTTTGAATACGCCAAGAGACTGTGGTAGAGGACCAAGATTTCGCTGGTTGTGCATACGAGGTAAGCGTAGCAAAGGAGAGTGGAAGAAGGTGCTAGTACGTGCATACGGAACCTGAAATTGAAGCGAGGATATATTACGGCGAGCCACGTCGAATGTATTTATTTGCCTGCATAAATTTTGAGGTAAAAGGCTATGATGAAGCTTGAACAAAAGACATTCGTCAAGGAAAGATCGTCTGGACTCAAGAGTAGGAAGGTTCAAAGTATGAAGTCGGTCATCATAAGGGGAGTAAGGAAGGTTGAATTTGAAGAATAGAGACCGTGTGAATCTGCGTTGAACTGACTCAAGAGCATCGATGTGCTTCCTGTGATATGGACTCCAAATTTGGGGGCAGTACTCCAAATGACTACGTACTAGTGAGAAGTAAAGACACATAAAGGATGTGATATGTTTAATTGACTAAGCGGATCGTAAAATAAATCCAGTTAAGCGAGAGGCTTTCTTAATGAATAGAGCAATGTGGAGATCAAACTTCAGTTTAAAAGCGAAAAGCACACCAAGATCCTTGAAGGAGGTTACATTGCTCAACAAGCCTATACGTTGAGAGAAGAGGACATTTTTTACTGGAGAATGTCATCTGATGGCATTTGGAAACATTTAAGGAGAGATGGTTTGATTCACACCGGTCACTAAGACGCTGAAGATCGGTTTGAAGGATATCCACATCTAACAGGGAATCAATAACTCGAAAAATCTTGAAGTCATCAGCATAAAGGAGACAGGAGGATGTGATAACAGAAGGTAGATCATTGATAAAAAGTAAAAATAGTATGGGGCCAAGTATTGAACCTTGCGGAACTCCCGAATTCGGGTGAAAAGAAGAAGAGAAGCAAGAGTTTAAAGTGGCTACACATTGACGATTCAGGTCATAGGAGAGAAGCCAAGAATAGAGACAACTAGGGACATTGAAAATAGGAGAGAGTGATCCACTGAATCAAAGGCTTCAGAAAAATCCGTAAAAATAACGTCCACTTGTTGTTGATCGAGGGCAGCTGCAATATGATAGGTAAAAGAAAGTAAATTTGTAAGGGTAGATCTGCCTCTGACAAAACCATGCTGTTGGTCTGCTAAAGATGGGAGGACAAGTGTATACAGCAAATCAAAAACTGTCTTTTCAAGAATTTGACTAAAACACGGAAGAAGGGAAATAGGACGATATTACGATCACCAGATTTAAAAATAGCATAAATATGGGCAATTTTCCATTGGGCGGGGAAAACCCCAAATGATAAACTCAAGTTAAAAATAATTGAAAGGGGAACACAAAGCGAAGAAGATAAAGATTTTGCTAGAAAATTTGGAATGCCATCAGGGCCCACACACACTGGTGCTGTTGTCAAGATTATTTAAGAGTTGCTCAACCTGCAAGGGGGATTGTACGAAAATTAGTAGAAGGAAAAAAGCAAGAAGATTGTTGAAGCAAGGGAAATGCTTAGCCCTGCCAAAAAAAGGAAGAAAAATTAGAAGCGAAGAGTTCACAAGATTCTTGAGGAGTAGACGATATCACGCCATCTAGACTAAAATTATCAGGGGCATGATGAGAGGTCCTTAAAGATTTTACGTACAACCAGAACGCACGAGTTTGATTCGACATTAACGTAGTTTCAATGTGGTTAACATATGCATTAAGCGCAGAATTGGCAATTTTCTTGGCCGCTGCACACGACGCTCTTTCTATTTAACGAGGTCAATTGGAAGACCACTTGATAAGTATTTTCTGCGGGCAACATCTTTAGCTTTAATTGCAGTGGCAACATCAGTATTAAACCAAGGAGCATCTTTAGATCTTCTTGCAGGACACACAGGACTAAATTGCGAGATTAAGGACAAGAGAAACATAAAGAGCGTATCAACAAAATCTTCAGTGTGGAGATTACTGAAGAAGGAATACCAATTCACGGCATTAAGGTTAGCTTCCATGCTCGATAAATCGGCTTTTAAAAAATTAAAGCGGGAAGGTGAGGAATTCTTCAAAGAACGAGAAGATGTGATAGCTCAATAGAGAGCTGGTGGGGATCTGGTTTGACAAAGGATGAGAGTGCCACCGATGCGGACAGAGAAGAAGGTAACAAGTTGGAAAGAACAAGATCAAGCAATTTGTTATTAGCATTAGGAAAAGTGTTGTAAATAAAAGAAGAAAGAGCAGAAGACACGCTACCACCAGAAACTATGGAGACATACAAATCATTCTAAACAATAAAGGGCAAATTGAAGTCACCACAGACCAATATAGGGGTAGAAGGGAAACGAGCATTAATGTAGCTCGAGAATTCCGCAAAGAATCGTTCGTATACAATAGCAGGACTGTAACAAGGGATATACACAGATGATACGAGGAAGGTAAGAGAGTCAGATAGAGAAACTAGCACAATTATGCACTCAACAGGTGAAGATGGAGTGAAATCATCACAGGATTTGCTGGTAAGGGAAACATGTATACCCACTAGAACGCCTCCATCGTCAGACTTACCAGTAGCATCACGGTCTCTATCTCTGCGGAAGATTAAATGGTTCGGGAGTAGCTCACTATTACTAATGTCATCTGTCAGTCATGTTTCCGTTAGACAGATAATATTATACGGAAAAAGGATGGAAGAAATACGAAGTTCAGTAGTCTTGGTTCTCAAGCCACAAACATTTTGGTAATAGCAAGTTAAAAATGAATTACGAGGCTTAAGAGATGTTTCTTCTGGAGCGAAAGGACACAGGATGGTTCCACTTTCGAGTCGGAGAGAGCTTTTTGACGAATACGCCAGGTGGCCAAAATTCCTTATCAAGCAAGATGCTTAGGTTAGCTGGAACAGTAACTTTAAGACGCAATCAATCTGTTCGTCTTACCATCAGGTGTAAGCTTGGTGCACAGGAGCAACTCAGGAGTAAAGTTCAGTTTGTACTTTATACAGGTATGAACGATGATGTCTTCGACTGGCGTGCTATATTCTAATCTTGAAAGAAATATTTGTAGCGGTGGGGATATAGCACGCAGGGGGGCGCCAGGTTTCATCGAAGTAATGTTTGTCGTCATATCGCCTCCATTTGAGGGTCCCAGGCTGGCAGATGTAGATCCTGGTAAGCCTACATTTCTTATCCTCAATTCGGTATCAGCATTACCTTGAGCTAAAAATCTTGTAACGGAGATTTCAGGCGGGCATGAAAACTTTGGGTTTGTCCCGATACCAACTAACCGTTGCGGTGTTATAGAAGTCGGCTGCAGAGATTCAGGTTGCTGCTGATTAGATGTCAATTGTAGATGTTTCGGTTGTGCTTGTTGCTGTAGTTGTTGTACATGATGTTCATGATGTCGCTATTGAGAACCAGGTGACAGTTGCTGGTGAGGTTTCTTTGGAATGGCTCACACATCAGAGCTCTTGGCAGCAGAAGTTGGCGATAGTGCAGGAGGATTGTTCACTGGGCAATCCCTATCGAGTACATACTTTGCTGCAAATTTCTTGTAAAATTTTTGATTGCTCTTTTAATACTCTTAGTGTATCTGAGATTTTCACTCTGCGACAGTCATTACATCGAAAGGAAATATTTGAATCGAATTTCGCCTGGATGTCATAAAAGGATGCAAGGATGCCTAGGCATTTAAGGTGGAAAGACTTCGCACAATATCCATCACACTTAATAAATTTGGCTCGTAATGATTCGGGTTCATTACACTTTTGACATTTAATGTCGTATGTTGGAGAGCTTACAGCCATTTATAATGAAGTAAAAAATAAGAAACTCGCAGGAAAAAATAAATAAATTAAATTAATTGGGCGAGGGTATTTGTAAAATAAATCACTAAAAGTCCGAACCTGCTTAATTTTAATAAATTTCTTTAGTTTAAAAGTATTTATTAAATTTTATCGTGTTTCTAGGGTTAAAAGTCATTGCATTGAAGGTCCCAGGTCCCTATTGAAGGTCCCAGGTTTCCTGTAATGTAAATAGATCCAATTAGTATTTTCCTATGACTACCATTGTGTCCTCGAATGTTGCTAGTGTGCAGGAAATATCAGGATGGTTAAAATTTATTTGATCGACTGAAAGGTGGTCTCGATATAGAATGGAGGTCCCTCTACCTGCGTCGTTTGTAAGTAATTGGTAGTTTTCTATTCGGACCTTGTGTGTCGGTTTTAAGACGGTTTCGTTGAGGAAAACTATGTCTGGTTGAATGGATTTTGTAAGGTTAGACACCAATATTCTTTTCATGGGAAACTAGTGTTGGCGTGCCATCGTATTTCGGCCAGAATTGGGCAACCTTTTTTAGAAGTTTCCCTGGTGACACTCCTAAAACTGTTTCGTAGTGGGGTCTTTGAAGGGGGTTCTCTTGTGGTACTGCTTTCCGGTGCATAGTTGAATTTCTTCCACTCGTGACTTCCGAGTATAGAGGTACTGATTGTGCTGATGTGGCTGTTGCTATTGGGGTTTGGATATATTCGAAAGATGGGGTTGAAATGGGGGTTGTTCTTTTATTTTTTAAAAGCGCTATCTTGTCTACCAATCTCTCCTTTCCGGACATCCGGAGAAATTTGATGGGTGGCCTTTCTCTGGTCTTGGTCTTCTTTTTGATTAAGGATTATTTTGTATAAGTCTAAGTTCACGCCGTTCGCATTAGACCATCCGGTGGTTAAGGGTGAGACATTGTCAATTTTAATGTCCGGACATTGTATTTCGATGTCTTCTCTAACCTGTGTAGCTCTGAATGCCGAGTCTACACATCTGAGTATGACTGTATATTTTTTGCGTTCCGTTGGTGTGACGGAGTAGCCTTCCGCTTTAGACAGCTGGTGACAGCTAAGGCAGAGGTGAGTGATAAGACAGCTACAGACTGCATTAGTATTATTGGAGTGATATAAACTCTAACATGAACTAATTCAATGTTTTTTGCCAGACTGGATATTTTAGCTTTCGTTACTCTACCCAAATCAAGCGATATTGGCCGTGGATAGTACTTAGATAGGGGACCGTTTTATATAATGCGCACGGTTATCATGTAAGTGTTGTGCGATTGTGTCTATCCTATCTTTTTCATCCTGCTTTATGATCTATCTTACATTCCCTACTATCCACATGAGGTGAATAAATTAAACAAAATTACTATTTATTTTTTTAAATCTTTCGTATTACATTAATTGATTTCAATCTTAAGAAGCTGCAATCAATCCACGACATTTTCTCAAAATAAATTACTAAAATTTGCAAGATGAAATTTTCCATCTGCAATCAACATCCGTGACCATTATAGACAAAATTCTCTAAATCCGCCAACAATATCACAATTCAATAATTACATAACCGATCAAATTAAATAGAAAATGAGCGAGGAAAAATCTCATTCTCTGCCCAATCATACTAAGCCGCAATTTGAGATTAGATAAGACTGTTTTTGTGTCTACACACATGAAATCGCATCCTTCATACATATGTGAAAATGAGGAAAAATGTTGATACAGAATATTTGTCTGGCTACGCTACCACCACCCACGACATGTGGGAAATCGTGCAAACGTAGAAAAACAATAATTATTATTAAATGCTGCAATATCTATTTTTTTCCAATCCTATTTTCATTTTATTCTCTTTTTGATTCACACGAAAATTATATAAAATCACAGAGAATAAACCTGTTGGTATCTTTGGATTGATTACAAGATATTCGTAGGAGAGGAGCTCACACATATGATTCATAGCATATCACGCGATTAATTATATCTGTGATAATAAACATGCCATCATCCTCTGTCCATCCGTTCGTCTGTAGGTTTTTAGTCTGTTTAGAAAACCACAAATGCCGGAGGTAATTTTCTGGGTTTTTATTTGGAGCTTAAATACGAGCAGATACATAGTTTGGATAGTATGGCGGAGACGATTATCTTATAGTAGAAAGAGAGAAAGATTGCGTGTTTATTATTGTTATATATGAGAATGATGGAAGAAACATATGATGGGTTTATTTCGAAGTTGTTAGTTATAAAATGAAGTTAGTAGCCGATGATAGCTATGTAGGTCTAATGTGGATTGCATGCAGTTTATGTGGTTAGCTGTGGAGTAGTTTAGGTTTATAAGCAACGCTATTACAGGGAAATGTTACATAACTTAACTATTGAATGGATGAGTGGCGACTTAAAAGTAAAATGAAATACTTCGCCGTGGAAAATTCATTTATGATGAGTCACTTAGTGTTTCTGGCTCGAGCGAGGTCGAAACTATTTGAATGGTTGAAAGGTTAGATGTTATTCGGGTTAGAATTTTTATTCAAGCAAGGGTATCTGTTTCGTACTCAATTCATAGCAGTGACATCTTAAGGGTTTTTTGAATACGCCCAAGGAAACTAGACGTGTTCTGAATTACTAAGCTTCCAAGGATTAAATTCAAGGGCTCCAATAGATGTTATGATAATCTGTTGGCTGGAAAATGTTATTACGGGACCACATCGGTATACTAGAAATTCTTGTATTTTTTTTTTTAATTTCAAACTTCATTATTGAGTCCAAATTTATATTTCAATAAACACTACAGATAGTCTTTATCTGATAATATTTCGTAAACCAGAAACCTTGAACACAGTCACATGTCTGCAATCATCTTCTTCCAACCACCAGTAGTGATGGAGCCTTCTTCGTTGTTTATGCATATACATCGAATACCGCCTTAAGTACTAAGTGGATGGCAGATCCCTTGCTTAATTTGACAGAGGACACTGGTACTCGGGTTGATACTTTGAGTACACAGTCGACAGACGTTTTAAGTTCTCCATTAGGGCATGTATGTATCGGTCCTGGTTCTTCTATTCAGTGTTGCAAAAAGAATAACGAAGTTAAAGCGGTTGCATATAAAATAATCGCGATACAACACACAAAACTTTATTTCCACTCAAAAATTCAGAAAAACCTGCCCCGAAAGAGAATAAATCTTGCCAAATTTTTCGCGCCAAAGTTCGACGGCGTTGATGTCGCTGTCGCTTCATTTTGGGTTGCGCACCTCTGGTTTTGAACACGCGAACGGTACAATGCTCCTCCCTGAATGAAGACGTCAGTTTGCACGATGTCTTTTTTCCATTGGGTGTGTCCTGACGATGTGTTCTGGACGAGGGATATATGGAAACCATTTTGGTCTTCATGACTCGCTGTCAGTGGCTGGGTTCGTTGAGCTCGTTTGCGGTAGCAGAATGACGTTCAGAAGGTTGGGCTGACTTCGGTAGACGATGATAATTGTACGGTACCGTCTGCATGTGGACAGGCTTCAAACGTTCTGTTGAATCATAGACGACTCGGCCGTTGACTCGAATAGCGTACAGCTGTTTGGAAATGGGTTTGACAACATTGTGAGAACCCGAGAACGGCTGTATATGTGATCGGCGCACCGCATCTGTGCGCAGAAAGACGTGGGTGCTGGCTCGCAGATCCATATTGCTGAGCGTTGCACGCGTACTGTGTGCTGACTGGTTAGAGTCAGACGGAGTCGCCCCATTCTCTGGCAAATTATGTCCTAGACCTCATCCGGCTCGATATGGTTTTGAATGGGAACGAGGAATGCCCCTGACAAGGTATGAGTGGTACAATAGACCAGCTCAGCGCTCGACGTACCCAAGTCCTCTTTGAAGCTTTTACGTAGACCGAGCAGCACTGCAGGAACAACATCCACCCAATCCGAATTTCGCTCATGGCACATGAACGCTGCCTTTAGTGATCGGTGCCACCACTCAGCTAATGGGGGGTTGGTAAAGCAACGTACGGATTCGTTCACAGCCAATCAATGTAGAAAACTACCGAGAAAACTGGGTCTCCCTTGTCTGTGGTAGCTGTGCGTGGAATTGCAAACCGTGGCACCCAATTTTTGTAGAAAGCCTTGGCCGTCGATGAGGCAGTCCGGTCGACCACAGGAATTGCCTCGGTCCATCTAGTGAACCGATCAATGTCCGTAAGACAGTATTTGTACACCTACAACGGAACCAGGGGCCAATCATACCTAAATGGACACGATTGGATCTTGTTGAGGGCATTGAAAAGGATTCACCCTCGTTTTGCTGATGACGCGCTACCTTGGAACGCTGACACAAACGTGCCCACTTGGTAATATTCTTTCGCATACCCGTCTACACGAACATCTGACATATAATCTTGCTTGTAGCGCACCCGCTGGGATGCGATAGGTCGAGGAAGGTATTGAAGACCTTTCTTCGTAGCGCCGGGGGAACAAACGCACGAATTCGGTTGCCAGAAACGTCACAGAAAAGCTTTTCCCCTTTACCCACGGTAACCGCTCTCAACTACAACGATGTTCTATTATCAGACAGTATTCTTTGCAGGTTGGCATCCTTGGCCAGCTCATTTACGAGTTGCTCAGGGCCAAAGGAAATGGGTTTCGAAAAAATATCCACACGCGATAATGTGTCAGCAATTAAGTGTTGCGCTTCGCGAATATGTCGTATTGTGATAAGAAGCTGAATTGGGATGACTGTCGAGGATTGACACGATTTGCTTTTTTTTGGAAGGCATAGACTAGTAGCTTATGATCCGTTTCAATATGGAAAGTTGTGCCTTCCAGGAAGTGCTGGAAATATGGGCTGTAATTGGATTCGGTCGAGCTTAACTTCCTCTGGAAAAATGCGAGCGGTAACCAGCCACTGCACTGCTGTTGTTACAACACTGCACTGAAGGCCAAACCAGGCGCATCACTAATTAACGCCATGCTGCATCAGAGTCGGTAGGGAAACAGGAGTGTGGTCTCAGCCAAACAGTTCCTGCTGTTGGTGAATGCTTCCATCGCCGCTGCAGTCCATCGTTGCTTTGTTTTATCTCCCTTCTTCGTATCCGACAAAAGTATATTAAGCAGTGCTTACATGTTACAAAAATTAAGTGTACCGAGGAAACACCTCAGCTGCTTTACCGCCTTCGGAAGCGGAAACCTTCAAATCGCCTCAACTCGGGATGCTGGCAATGAAATTACATCCTTGCTGACCATGTGCCTGATATACCGATATTCTACGCGGGGAACACCAAAAACGCACTTCTTAGCGTTGATAATCATACCATAATGTTACAACTTTGTGAAAACCTGTTGAAGGTGACGCAAATGCTGTTCCTGCTACTCTGACATGATAAGGATATAATCTAGATAACAGGTGCAGAGGCCAAGACCCCTTAGAACCTCATCCATGAATCTTTGGAAGCTCTGAGACGCATTTGTGAGTTCGAAAGTCATGACCGTAAACTCATACAACCCAAAAGGCATTGTTATGGCCGTCTTGGAAATGTCTTCCTCGACGACCGGTATTTGGTGAAAAGCCCTCTGGAGATCAACTTTCGAAAAGATGGTTTTACTTGATGGATCATTTGCCATGCCAAAGCTATGTCGCATTGGGTGCTTAACCGCATTCTGCCTACGAAAATCCCTACATGGGCATTAGGGGTCATCCTTTTTCGACGTCAGGTGTAGTGGGCTTGCCCAGGGGCTGGAGGAAAGCCGACAATAACCTCCAGAAGGCACTTTCAGTTGTTTAGGAGTTAGCCGGCGGGGGCGATCAGCTATCGGTGGGCTTTCTGTGACAATACGATGCTTCGTCCCGTGGGCCAGGCCTGGTTTAGTGGTGGAGGGATTAGTAAGCCCCGGAAATCCGTTGAGAGGTTCGTGGCAAGATAAGTTGCGAAAAGCCCTCTGGAGATCAACTTTCGAAAAGATGGTTTTACTTGATAGATCATTTGCCACGCCAAAGCTATGTCGCATTGGGTACTTAACCGCATTCTGCCCACGAAAGTCCCTACATGGGCACCAGGGGTCATCCTTTTTCGGCGTTAGGTGTAGTGGGCTTGCCCAGGGGCTGGAGGGAAGCCGACAATAACCTTTGTCCAGAAGGCATTTTCAGTTTTTTAGGAGTTAGCCAGCGGGAGCGATCAGCTATCGGTGGGCTTTCTGTGACAATACGATGCCTCGTCCCGTGGGCCAGGCCTGGTTTAGTGGCGGGGGATTAGTAAGCCCCGGGAACCCGTTGAAAGGTTCGTGGCAACATAAGTTGCTTGGCTGCTATTCGTTGGAGATACATGAGACGGTAGTGTCTGCATAAGATTCCTTGAGCTTCGTGTTCTAAACATCAACGAGTAAGCCGTGGTGCGACAAAAATTCAGCTCTCAAAATTGGTCGTGCAATCCGCGACGATGAATCTTCACCACAACGCACGCTTCAGGCCCCAGAACACCTTTAGGAACTTTGTGCCATACGTATTAATGACACTTTCATTGGCAGCGACTAACTTGAATGGTCGTGGTTTTTTCAGTTTCGCTGGTCCTTCAAATGATACCACAGATACATCGGCCCTGGTGTCTACAAGAAACAGGATCTTTTTTAAGGTTATGTGAAATCTATCTATGGGAGTACGTTTGTTTCTCGTCCATTGCGATACGAAAAAACTCGAGCACGATGGAATTTTTTTAAAGTACCATTGCACAATGTATGGTACGCTGTTGTCCCCAATAACTTTACGTGGGGTAGCTTACAAACTTGTTCAAATAAATCGCCAACGAAATTAGTACCATGCACCGTAACATCCTGTTTTAGTATTCTATATCTTTTAACTATCGGGCTACCGTCTTAGCCTCCATGTTTGGCATTGCATTAAAATCAACAAATTCGTCAGGTTACCCACGAATGTGAGAATATATGTTATTTGCTCTCTAACAAAGTTTCAATTTATATGTATATTCAGTCGAATGGTTTGTGAAATCTGTCTATAACCCACATAGACATGTGGTGCTGAGAACTGTCCTTTATGGTTGGGCACTTCTTGCATTTTTTTCCGTCAGACTTGATATCCGGAAGGATGTGCCTCAATTTAAAATTTTTTAAGATTTTAATAAGACGGGGAAACTCCATGGTGAACACCAAAGGAAGAACATTATCTTCTTCTTCCTGCAAATAGGCCCTCCAACTGTCTCGGTCCATTGACGGCGTCCACTGTCTTCGTGGACCGAATCGGGCCAACGTTTCCTCGGCTTCCCCACTGGTCTCCGGCCTTCAGTTCTCCCAGCGAATACCTTATAGAACATTATACACGACCTAAATTTCTTTGGGGGAATGTACCAGAGTGAACCTATCTGTCTCCGGAGTAACCATGGGTATCACCTCGAGATGATCTAACTCTCTGTACCTGGTGATTGGGGTATTTTTTTTTCACTTGTGATTGCTTCAGCTGGGATCGAGTGGTAGCATAATATTAACGCACTGTCCCTGCGACCTACAATGACAACATTCTTCCGAGAGCGCCAAAATTTTGGCGTTATACTTAACAGGTTTGCTCTCTTTCCTGTGGTCAAATTCGTACAGCTTAGGTTGGAATCTGCAAAAGAGTCTTTTACGTTGAGGATTGGTTCGAACGATTCGTGGCTGGTGGGTAACTTAAACTTCAAACCTATCAGGAAGTAACGGAAATTTCGGGCTGTCCAGGTAACTGACAACTCTCTCTCTCTCTATGGTGGAATAATTCCTTTCTGCTTTATGCAAGGAATAGCTGGCATAAACTTTTCATTTATGCTTACCTTTTTCCCCCTGAGACATAACTGCAATCAATGCTTCATTACTGGCATCCGTGATAAGATTGAGAACTTTATAAAAGTCGGGTAAGCTAAAGGAGAAAGGTTCAACTGGAGCGGTCCAAGTATATTTGACATCTTTTTATTCTATGTTTGCAAGTGGTTCGGTTTTTTTAAAGCTGAGATTAAAAATGCAGTGGAAGTTAACTAAGCCAACGAAAAACTAATATCCTTTTATTGAATTGGGGGTTGAAAAACCTTGCACTTCGGTCGTTTTTAGGGTTTTATTCTCATTGATTTGTAGGCCTATTAGTTGTGATTCACTGTCGTGTTTCAGCAAAAGTTCTTTGGCGGTTGTTAACGATCGTGACAAAATGTTCATGTCATCCTCATAGGCTACCAGTAGGTTCGACTTGTATAGTAACGTACCACGCATCGTGGGGTGAGTCCAAAACCCTTCTGAAAGGAACGTAGTTCTGACCCCAACTCGTTTTGTTTTTTTTTTTTTGGTCTGGTTTGGGAGCAAATGTAGCTCAAGTTTTTTTTTGGCCGCACCGTTAAATTTATTTATCCTGAGTCGAAATCTATCTTGGATCCGTCCTTGGGTGGAAAGTACACTAAAATAGCGTTACGCACCTCATATGCACTACTCAATTTTTCCGTCAACCCCTGCTTGTTTTAGAGCATCAAAAGTGAGGAGTTCTAAGGATTTTCCCTAGACTGGGTGCCCAAACTGCTTAGCAGAACAAAAGAGGGGATCCACGGTAATACTCTCAGTAAAAGTGTCCAGGTTTAAAGCAAAAAGTCCATGTGACTTTGGGAGAGTTTTTACGGGTTCTATCGGGTCTAGAGGTGAAACAAGGGGATTTAGGTTTGGTCTAATTTATAGTTAAAACTGGATTGCTCCGGAATCCATCTAATACATTGTTGCATTTTCTACATGTCCTAGGCCTTAGGAATGAATTCTTTAAATAATCCTTTCCTCAGTGCAGGTAAATGCTGGTGAGAAGGTACGTAGTCGTGATACCTCTAGTAAGGAACGTTATGGCAAAGTCCTCCAATTGCTGGTTCAATACCCTTACTGTATTTTGTAAGGACTGCCTTCTGGTAGCAGTTGCCGCAATCGGCATATGAATGCAATGCCCTGTTTCGTAATTCTTTGCTTTAGCTAGTCTGATGACAAACTCCTGGTAGGCTTAACCGTAGAGGTATAACAGTTTTAAGACATGGGATGATTTGAGGAAATAAGTTGGTTAGCTTCGCCAAGTAATCTGGTTGGTTTTATTGTGATTGAAATGTGAAGGCCGCTTACGCCCTTAGTGTGGAACTCCCAGACTGCTCCTGAACTACTCACTAAACACCTCCCCTGTCAACCTGAGAAACTAGGCTGGAACAGATTAACACATAACTTCTGTCTAGTCGTCGTTTCCTAGATGCTTCAAAGCGCCATCGGGTTGTAGGGATCCCCTTCTCAGCGGTAGAGAACGACAATAGAGGGAGTGCCAGAAAAGAGAACCCTCTATTCTCAACTCTCGAACGCACTCCGTTTTGCAATTAGAACAGCCCAAGCGTCATATATCACCTGGTTTCATTTGTCAACTGATCCAAGCATCTTTCCGATCTGATTATCTTGGAAAAGCTCCTCCATTTTCCCAGCGAGATCACCGTTTAGTCTATCCCGTTTTTTGCACGCAAAAAAAGTGTGGCAGGCATCATTAACCTCTCCAGCGCAGAGCAAACGATCGAGAGACCATGACTTACCAATTTTGCACGGGTAAGATTGCAAAAATCCATGTCCGCTCTAGAGCTGTGTAAAAAAGAAGTCAATTTCACAATGTTTACGCTGGAGCCATGGCCTCAGATTAAGAATGAGGTGTCCAATCCATCTCCCACTCGCAGTGCTTACCAAGGATTGCTGACAACCGTTTAGTGAGCGTTGTGTCTCTTCGTTCGCAGCTGCCTCTGTATCACCCTCGCATCTGTGCAAGTAAATTTTACAGCGCGCTCTAGCAACGACAGAGACTATCCGATATGCAGATGCTATCCTCAGCGGTCCTCGTCACTACGCCCGTGACAGGTGTTTTCGGTACAGCTCTTGGAGAGAGCGTCATTCCATATTTTCGATCTCTACAATTGGACAGACTGTACGGTACTCATTAAAATTCGCATTTTTACGATCGAGTGCAGCCAATCATTTGCTCAGAGAAACTCAGCTTTGAATAGATCAAAACCCCCAGATACGACCCAGCTGGTTTTGACTCAACTTAAAATTCCCCAGTGCTAATCGCCTTTAGTCTGGGGATTCTTTTCTGAGTCGAAATAACTACTTCAGTTTTCTGCCGTGCTAGCCTGAAACAGCGAGTAATCATCCAGTCCCTCACTCAGCGTATGAGCATATCTAGCCCAAGTTGTGCATGTGTAACTGTGTGTCCAGCGACTAGGGCAGCAATTTCATCCGCATAGCCAATCAAACATGACTCAGTTGGCGGTTTGAGCCTCGGTAACCCGTCGTACAAGATGTTTCCCAGGTCCGGGCCGAGCCTTGAGCGGCACCCGATTTAGCCTCCATCCTTCGTTGACATTCTTTCGTAGCATAGAGCAGACTTCGATCCATCAGATAGTCCCTTAGGATCCGCGTCAAATATTCCGGAAGTTGAAAGGCCTTTCCAGTGCTTTCAGAATGTCCGCGCATCTACAATAGAATATCTGCACTATCTAGAATTGCATGCCTTTCTGATATCGAGTATTACCGGCAGCAGTACTGCCAACCCGGTCCTGCGGCCTTCTGGTGAAGCAATCGTAGCCTCACTTGAACATATGTCAACCTTGAAGTCCGAGATTTTCACTGCGATACGGATTTGGCTGAGGTAGAGGTGGCCGTTTGTAACTTCTTTGCTTAAGTTTTTTTCGTACATCACAGGTGGCTTAGACTCATTTTGCGACTGCTTTAGCCTTTCGTTAAAGCCGCTCATTTTCAGCGCGATCAAGGACAATCGTTATATTGAGCGTATTCTCTGGCGGCTACATCGCAAAGTTTATATTCTACCCCTTGGTATCTTCGGCATTGGTGAGAGCGACTATGGGCATTCGATTCCCTCAGTTCCCTCTTCGATTTCTGAGCCGGACTACTCTATTGTTTGCTTCTCTTGGAAAGGACGCTCCGAAATTCGCATCGTTTTCTTGCTACGCCCAAAACGGCTCAAGAATCTCCGGTTGCACATGGTTGTACAGTGCTTTCCGTTCACTCGTACGTTTTTCGTCCATCTTTATTGTCTCAATCATTACTGACAGTTAATCTCTTCGATTTTGTTGTTGTTGGTACTATTATCGTTGGCACGGTTTTCGTTGGAGCTGTTGTTGTTATTTTTAGGGAAGTCAGGTTGTTCGGGTCCCCCTTTAAAGCCATCGGGTTGTGTGCTGTTGCCTTTTTGGTCTCATGGTTATCTTTGCAAAGCAGAATAGCCATGCTAGGGTTGACGCAAAGCCTTATGGATACAGGTGCTCAGAGCCAGAGTGGCGCTGATCGGGAGTCTGTCTCAACCGAATTTACAACACCAACTTAATGGTACAAACTTCGAACGTACTCCGAGGCCTGCCGAGCTTTTGCCGGGACGGTGATGGTGCGCTACTATATAAAGCAACTAGGTCCATTGCATCATGTCCGCCAGCTCAAAACGTCAATTTCATTTCGACACTCGTCCATGTAAATGTTTTTCCAATAAGAGGTGTTATTTTGAATAGCCCGCTATTTCGGTAGCTCTCACTTCTGAAGCTGTCATTTTTTAACATTTGGCAAGTAGAAGCTACGCCATTAATAAAAATGGAACGATACACGCTTCAACAACGCATTGAAATTATTAAATTTCACTATAAAAATGATGAAAATTGGCAGAGACGGTTCGTAAAACTCGAACATTTTTGGATCGTCGTGAAGCACCTTGTCAAACCGCAATACAGAAATTGATGGAAAAATTCAAGCTGCTGGGACATCTTAGGGATGTGAAGGATAAAACCCGTGCACGTCACTCAAGAACAGCCGAGAATATTGCTGCTGTAGCCGAAAGTGTTGAAGAAAACCCAGGGTTGTCCATTCCTCGTCGTTCTTTGGAATTAGACATTCCACAAACGTCATTACACCGTATTTTGCATAAAGATTTGCGTCTTGAGGCTTATAAAGTTCAGCCGCAGGTCTTGGGGTACAAAGTTTCTCAGAACCTGCGCTTATCACTAATAATGATTGAAACTTACTCCTGTGACTTTGTAACACCCATCCACTACGTGAGTAAATTATTTCACAACTGTCATAAATTTTCAATAATTGTCTTATATGAGAATCATAACTCATCTATAAAGCATTAATAAATTATGCTCAGAATAGTTTATATAAAAAAGAATTATATAAAGGCTGCTTTTAGAGGGCTCATTTAGTTGAACGGAGAAATTCTACCAATTATGAGAGATTTGAAGTTTCCTTACTTGACAATATTATTTTTTTAAAAATACAATTGCTCCAAGACAATTGAAGGTAATAGAAATTTGACGCTACACGGCAATTGTCTGCATATGTGTACAACTTAATAACCGGAATTTGACGCTAGATGTCCGTATCAACAAATATCGTGAAAGCTTGAACTTTATATGTATGTCATTTTGAAGGTACATTTGACAGCTATCAAAATCAGTCAACAAAACGATTTTACCTTGTGTGCGTGTGCATCATTATTATTTTTTACGATGAATAACTTCGAAAATTGGAGAAAAAGATAGCATTTGCGGGAGGTTCTGTTGGGTCATTTTTTTGCAAAGAAAACTGCTACGGGAAGTCATCGTTTGCTTGTAGAAGTTTATGGCGACGATGCTTAAGCGAAAACACAGTGTATTGAATGGTTTCAACGCTTCAAAAGTGGCGATTTTGACATCAAAGACAAAGAACGCCCAGGACAGCCAAAAAAGTTTGAAGGCGAAGAATTGGAAACGCTACTCGATGAGGATTCGTTTCAAACGCAAGACGAACTTGAAAAATCGTTGGGAGTGACTCAGCAAGCTATTTCGAATCATTTGAAAGCCGCCGGATACATTCAGAAACAAGGTAATTGGGTCCCCTATGAATTGAAGCCGAGAGACGTTGAACAGCGCTTCTGTATGTCTGAAATGCTGCTTGAGCGGCATAAAAAGAAATCATTTTTGCATCGGATCGTGACTAGGGATGAAAAATGGATCCATTATGACAATCCCAAGCGCAAAAAGGCATACGTGAACCCCGGCCAAGCAGCCAAATCAACGGCGAAGCCAAATATCCATGGCGCCAAGATTATGCTGTGTATTTGGTGGGATCCGAAGGGGCCGTTATATTATGTGTTGTTGAAATCGGGCCAGACATCACAGGTGACCTGTACCGAACACAATTAATACGTTTGAAGCTTGCGAATATGCGAACAGACACGAGGCTATAATTTTTCATCATGATAACGCTCGGCCGCATGTTGCAAGACCCGTGCAAAACTATTTGGTAAATAGTGGGTGGGAAGTTTTTGCCCACCCGCCTTATAGTCCGGATCTTGCTCCGTCTGACTTTCATTTATTTCTCTCGATGCAAAACGCCCTCACCGGAATACGCTTCACTTCAGAGCAAGACATCCGAAATTGGATAGATTCGTTTTTGGCCGCCAAGCCAGCGCAATTTTTTTGGGATGGAATTCATAAATTGCCTGAAAGATGGGGAAATATTGTAGCTTCCGATGGACAATACTTTGAATAAAATATATTGTACGATTTTTCCACAATAAAGCATCAAATTTAAGTTGTACACCCAATCATTTAATGGTTCACCATCAAGTACATTATTATCTGACACGGGAATATCTTTTTATAAAAAGTAGATCATATTAAGCAGTTAATTTACTTTCCAGGATTACGTCATTTTTAAAGTCAATTTGCTCGAATATCATTGAGGAGTGCGACGAAACCGTAAGCCCACCGTAGTCACCAATGCTGTACGAGTATGATAGGAATCTTGCTGTATTGAGGATCTTTAACGTAGATTTGCTCGAAAACGACTGAGAAGTACATCGAATGGGTTGTAGGATGTGATTCTGATGAGGGGAACATTCTTCCCTACAAATTTTATCGAAATTGGTAATCCACACATTGTAACTTCCCCTTTTTGCCAAAAAAAAACCTAAACTGTTTGTGTCACCTTATATGGAGAAGACCCTTACACACCTTTCTTACATCTATGTAACCAACTATGTAGGGTCAGATGTCACATGCGAAATGTTTAGATTAGATCTTTCTAAGTCAAATCTCAAAATAATGTACATTCTTTTAAGATAAAGTCAAAATTGAACTTTGACCTTACGATATGTTAAAAGTATACCATTTCGTAGCGGTACTGAATACCTATGAAAACTTTACAGCCTCATAGTTCTTAAAAAAAAATTGTTCGAAAGATATTTCGTTACCGCCAACAAGACTCGAACCAGTAGCCTTAAGCTTAAGCGGCTAGCATTCTAATCACCGCACCACTTAGAACGTTGTTTTACAAGAACAATGAGAAATAATTCCAAGAAAAAAATGAAAAAGTGCTAGTGTAAACGAAACCATCAGACGCTCATTTTCCCAGAATAGTTATCTTCTAAAGAGTTCTAAACCTGGATTAAAATAACATAATCTGCCATATAGTTCTTTACGTTTTCTGCATAAGTGAGCTACAAACCATCAAGTCTAGACATTTAAATAGCAGACAACCGTGCACTTCATGTCCTCGAAATTCTAGCGACACATTTCAATCCAAATGTAAATAAATCACAACTTGCATGTGTACTTATGTCTCAATTGAATTTTTAATGACTTTTTTTTCTGCTAAGAAGAACATTATCATCCAAGCGAATCTGACTCTCAAACAGAACAACTACAAAATGCTAACCCACCCAGAACACCAAAGAAGCATTCAAAGGACTTCAGCACGTTCGAGCAACTTCATGTCAAAAAAAAAAAAAACATTGACTTCACCATGAATCCGTTACGTTGTTGTCATTACGTATTAAACATTGTGACAAATTTGTCGAAACATTTTTCTTTCCACTCTTATAAATGTATCTTGAAAACATATTCTCGTACTCTACGATTAATGTTTATTTTTAATACGAAACACAATTTCGTAGTGGCCGACTTTCGTTTTCATGTGTCAGATATTGACGATGATGGTGTGGAGTGGTTGTCGCGATTTTGCATTTTTAGACGAGCGAGAGAGCTGGCGTAAATTTTTATGAATAGTTTTTTTTTTGGTGGAATGAAAAATTCCCGCCTAACTGGCTAGAACAATTTTAAAGTTACTGCCATTTGACGTTCTTCATTTGAATGGATTAAATAGCGGAAAATTTGTAATACGCCCCCACTTTCACGCGAAAGGCATATAGCGGAAGAAATGATGCTCTAACACTTTGGCAGATTCGGCAGAGAAAATAAAGTGGGCGTACCACGTTGGCGGTATATTTGCGGAAAAGTTAAATTGAAGTATTTGCAACAATTTATTTTATTTGGAGTAAAAATTTAAATATGAATATGGAAATGATGTAAACGGTAGGATCAGGAAATTGCAATCATTCATCATAATCCAAATCACTTCCGTCAATCATGTCAATTTGAAACCTGTCACAACAGTCATCATGTCTAAACTACAATTTTTACAGTTTTTCTAATTTTAATTACAATTTTCTCGTTAAACAAATTCTTTCTGCAATGAGTTCCAACATTTAAAATTGCTTGACAATGGTTGAAGTGAGGAAGGCGTTGCAAATGTACGTAGGTGTCGAGGGCATGTGTGAAGCCATGTGGAAAATCATAATGTTTTTCCATTTGCAAATATTTAAACATTGTGTTATTAAGCTTAAAGGCATGTTTGGATTCATAATGTGTAAACAAACAGAAATTAAATAAATGTTTTTGCTGTTTTATATCGCACTATGCAATTTAAGTTAGCGTTGAGAGCAAGTGTTGAATGAACAAAATATTTGTGCTTGTGTATGGATATCATAAAGTTTGCGTCTTTAAAGAGTTGCCAATTCACATGAAATTTATAATTCAAGGAAGTTATGTTACTAATAGGCTTAGCGAGGACGCGAAAGGAATCTGTTGACGAAAAATAAGGGAATCACAAATTATGAGAATCAATGGCTTAATTCGTCATCGGAATTTTTAGCCCACCGGCCAACAGAGGCGGAAAGAGACGAATGGCGAAATTTTGGCGATATGCTTCGAGGATTGGTTTCAGTCAACATTGTTACCGGGTGTTAAAAAGCTAGTTGGTCCTAAAGTTATCATTGGAGATAACTTATCTTCTCACATCAGTTTGCATGTGCTTAAGTTCTGTGAAGAGAATAATATAAGGTTCGTTTGCCTCCCTCCGAGTTCAACACATCTAACAAAACCATTAGACGTTGCCTTCTTTGGACCAATGAAAAGATCGTGGCGTGACATCCTCCGCAAGTGGAAAGAGTCAGATTCAGGATCAAAATTTGCAACGATCCCTAAAGATTTGTTTCCGCGATTGCTAAAAGAGGTAATGGCAAGTTTGGAAGAAAAGCGAAAAGACAATTTGACGGCTGGATTTGCCAAATGTGGAATTCATCCCTTAAACAAGCAAAGACTACTAGACCGTCTTCCAGAAAACCAGCCCGTGGATAAAGACTCTACAGGAAAAGCTTTTATGGAACAGTTGGAGAAGAAAAGAGCTGAGTTTTTAACTAAAGACGGCCCGAGAAGAACGAAGAAAAAATTGCAAGTGCCTGCTGGCAAGAGTAGTGCATTTGAAGATGTTAAAGCAGCCATCTCAGAAGCAGCAAACAAACCTTCATCAGTGCGTCAAAGAAAACACAAGTTTCCAAGAAGAAAAACAAAAAAAAAGCAAAACTCTTCTTCAGATGAAGAAGATGTTGAGATGGTCTTAGAGTCTGACGGGCAAAGCGAAACATTTTCCGATCTGGAAGAAATATTACAGGAAGTAGCAGGCATACCTGTTCACAGGTCTAATGATGAAGAAACACCAGTTGCGTTGAAACCTGAAGACTGCCATTGGTAACTTTGTAGTGGTTAAGTATGATGGACAGAAATACCCTGGCAAAATTGTTAGTTTATCTGAAGAAGGACCTATAGTTGAATGCATGGAAAAAAGACTCAAGTTTTGGCGCTGGCCAGAAAAACAAGATTGCCTGACTTACGACTGGGTGGATGTTTGTCAGAAGATCAGTCCTCCAAAAACAGCTTCAAAGAGGAATCAGCTCCATGTGCCAGAACTGGACAACTAGTATGTATTATGTAAACTGATATCTTTTTTTATACAATACAATTTTTTTCAATAAAATGAAGTTCATTTCATTTATTCCCATTTCTCATCATTTCATGGATGTTTTTGAAGTAAAAGCAGGTAAAACAACAAACTAATATGTCTAGTGGTAATTTTATCTTGTCTGACATTAGCCCAACCAATAATAAACATAGGTTTTATAAAGTATGGGACAAAGTTTCCCCAATTCAAGGCAACTTTGGCCCAAACATTAAAAAAATTCAGTATAATATTGCAAAATGATTGAGGGGTTTCAATATTGTTTTAATTTAATGATATAATGTTTGCTTACACATTAAGATACATTGAAAATTAATATAATCAATATCAAAAGATATGGAGCTGATAAAACCACAACAAAGCTTTAGATTTGGGCCAATCTTACCCCAGCTGGCGGTACGAGTTTAGTGCTCTAACCAGTACACCACGCAGACTACTCTAATGTAGTGACTTCAATTTAGTTGTTCTGGAAAATAAAAATTCGTAAAACGACCTTGTTGAAGTATCTTAACAGAACATTGGTCCGTCGAGCAGGATGATTCAACGTTGCAGAAGAGTTTAAGCCGTTCGCAGGTTTAATTTGGTAGATACCACCGCAGTCTCAACGTTGCAGAAGAGGTAAGCCGTTTGCAAGTTAAATTTGGTAAACACCACCGCAGTCTCAACGTTGCAGAAGAGTTTAAGCCGTTCGCAAGTTCAATTTGGTAGTTTCCGCCGCAGTCTCAAATTAGCAGAAGAGGTTAAGTCGTTTGCAAGTTCAATTTGGTAAACACCACCGCAGTCTTAACGTTGCAGAAGAGCTCAAGCCGTTTGCAGGTTCATATTTTCAAACCGCACCGCAGTCTCAACATTGCAGGAAAGAAGAGTTTAAGCTATCCCAGGTTCAATTTTGGCAGCAACAGCTAGAAATATAAAGCAATTCTTCAGAAGTAATTGGTACACTGTTTTGATCAGACAAGCAATTCAATAGTACGATGGTCACCCCAATCACAGTACAAAAACTGAACTTTGATGGCATCAACCGTTTCATCTCCAACTTCAAAAAGGGATGGGGCCAGTAGACACTCATTGGCATACTTTGAGACAATATTAGCTGGTCTTGAAGGCCAATGGAAGGCATGTGAAGAAATACATGCTCAGATTTAGTCTTGGAACACAAGACGATCTTCAAAGAAAGTATTCACAAACTTCATGCTGGCTCTTCAGGGCAACCACAAACAAATGCAAATACAAGTGACCGTTGGACCGAATTAAAATTCCAACATTTGATGGAAATTACGGGAGTTGGATAGCGTTTCGTGACCTATTTAGGTGCATGGTTCACGAGAATTCAGCTTTATCACATGTGCAGAAGATGCAGTATCTACGCAGCAGTCTTAAGGGTGAAGGGTGAAACGTAGTGAGCGAAAATTATGATGCCGCATGGTCAATATTGTGTGAAAGATATGACAATATGAAGATCATAGCGCAGGAGCTTATGCAACGTTGGTTGAGTGGAGGTTTAAACCAAGCAAACCATGCTAAAGGGCTTCAAGATATGGTGAACACCACCAATCAGCTTATAGCAAGCCTGTAAGCGCTGAAGATCGATGAGTTTGACCTCGCCATAGAATTTATTCTTAACAAAAAACTCGATAAAGAGTCTGGAACGGAATGAAAAGACTAATAAGTGAGAACACAGAAATACCAACGTTAAAAAAGTTCATAACTTTTCTTACCCAAAGATTCACAATGCTAGAATCATTAACACTGTCAAAGCTATACTCAGAACCAAGACCACCAAAAAAGATTACTACGCACACTGCACAAGTTGCAACATTAATGTGCACTATGTGCATCCAATCCCCATCGGTTAATTGAATGTGAACGGTTCCAAGAAGCCAGCCGTGGACTTACGACGCGAATTCGTAAAGAATAAGAAGTTATGTTTCAACTGCCTATCGGAACAACATACAGTGAAGCAATGCAAATCAAAGAAACTGCTTAAAGCGTCATAATACTCTACTGCACGCTGTAGATGACAGTTTAAAGCCTAAGGAATCACCTCTATTCAAACCAACTGCCATTCAGACCCAAGCACATAATGCACTTCTTTTTAATACTCAAATACTCCTTGCCACAGCACTCATAACTGTAAAAAATAGTGAGGGTGTAGCTGTCACGCTACGAGCATTATTGGATATCGGCTCACAAAGATCATTCATTACAAAATCTGCAGTCCAACTATTAGGACTAACACGCAAGCACGCTAAAACGTCCATCGGAGGTATTATGTGTTCAGAAGCCATACCATCCAGGGGAGTAGTTGAACTTACAGCATTGTTCAAGAATAAGGAGAATGGCACTCTTTTGAGTTTCTCGGCATAAATAATCCCCAAAATTACGGCAGTACTATCCGTCACAAGCATCAATGTTGATCTACCTCCACGACTCAAGAAATTAAAGTTAGCAGATCCCGGTTTTAACCGACCATCCCACATCGATCTACTTTTTGGAGCAGACATTTATGGCAACTTACTAGACAACGGTTTCGTTCTTGGTCAGAAATGCGCACAAAACTCAGATGGGTTCTGTTTGGATCAACTGCCAGCATGCGAACCGACAAGAGCTCTCTATCTTTCGTAGCGTCCGAAGAACTGGACAAAACTCTCAGGCATTTTTGGGAGATCAAAGAACCGTCAACCACAATACAACCAGCACCAAGTCGAAAGACACTACTCTGAAAATACCAGTAGAAATTTAGATGGAACATACACAACTATGTTGCCATTTAAATCTAATCGTGAGCACAGAGAAGAACTGAAGGCATCTGTTCGCATTGCACATATTAGATTCCGACAGCTGGAGCAACGTCTTTCAAGTTATCCGAAGCGGAAAAAAGAATACCATGCAATCATGGAAGAATATTTGAATCTTGTTCGCATGGAGACAGTGCCAGATAATTTAGTCCGAATACCGATTGCCATTATTTTCCACACCATAAGGTCATCAAGGAAACAAGCTGCACGACAAAGTTACGTGTGGTCTTTAACGCAGCGCAGAGGTCATTAGGTGGAAAATCACTGAATGATTTGTTACATGTTGGTCCTACAATACTGTTACATGTACAAACAATTCTGCGAGCTACGGTCGCAATTGTTTTCACAACCATTAAGAACATCAACAAACGAATGTACTCGAAAACCCGCCAAGCATGATCAACATCTGAAAGTGGGTCACCGCCCATTCATTAAGCTGCTCGAATATTCCAGGCAATGCGCCAATGTACGAGAAATGGATGGAATGACTAGAGACCCTATATAAAGGCGAGCTGAATGAATGGGGATTATTCAGTACAACCGCGATAAGTAAAAACTGCGATAGCGTGGAGTGCGAATTGGAAAGCGATATTGATCGAGTAATAGTAAAGGGATTTTCGTGATAGATAAGACAGTTAAAGTGAAAAATTTATAGACAAAGTGAAAATTAAAATTAGTGAAAGTGTTAAATTAATGATTGTGCATTTATTACCAAATAAAATTTTTTAACTTAATTTGAAAGACATTGGGTTTTCACTTTCCCGGAACATTAAAATTATTGTCCGCGAACCATACACGCGACAAACTAATCTGCTTCATCTGAGATGGCGAAACTACCAATACGTTGTTGCTGCCGACATAGAAAAAATGTATAGGCAAATACGAGTTCATGACAGCAATCGCGACTACCAGCGCGTATTGAGGAGGTTCTCTAACAAAGACCCAATCGGTCACTACAGATTGAACACAGTGACATACGGTACAGCCTACGCACCATTTTTAGCAATACGGACTCTTCAACAACTGGTAATTGATGAATGTGCCACCAACCCAGAAACCACTGAAACGATACTCCAGGATTTTTATATCGATGATCTTTTGACTGGCTCCGATGATTTAGCTCCCGTAAAGCTTGCAAGCCGAACTTAGAGTAGTGCTGCGTAAAGGAGGTTTTCATATTCGAAAATAGTCAGCTAATCACCAAGACCTTTTAGAAGCTATTCCAGAGGAAGATCGAGAAAATCGAAAACCGTTAGACATAGCTCCATCAGAAGAAATTAAAACGCTTGGACTACAATCGCATCCTGCACAAGATGTTTTTTCATTCCAAGTTCGGCTTACAGAAGAACAAAAGCTAACAAAGCGTTCTCTAATCTCAGAGGTAGCGAGACTATTTGATCCATTGGCTACAACCGTGCATAATCGCAGGAAAAATTACCATGCAAAAATTATGGCTACTTAAACTAGGATGGGATGACGAGGTACCTCCAACCGCAGCAAAGGATTGGAACGACGCACGCAAGCAACTACTAGTTCTTGAGAAACTTCGATTCCTAAATGGAATAACTGCACAAGCAACGCAACCATAGGACTACGTGGTTTCTCGACGCCTCTAATGCAGCTTACGCAGCTGCAATTTACGTACGAGTTTTGGACGCAAAAGGATGCATATCTACTAGCTTGCTTAGCGTAAAATACAGAGTTGCGGCATTAAAGACAATTTCAATACCGAGGCTTGAGCTCAGCAGTGCTGTTCTCCTGTTAGAAACAATGAAACTGGTAAAACAAGCAAATAAGTGGACGAATATTAAAACATACTTTTGGTCCGACTCAAAAGTTGCCTTGGCCTGGATTCAAAAGCCTGCGGCAACTTGGAAGGTGTTTGTGGTAAATCGTGTAAGCCTTATACATGAAGAGTCAGCGCCTTATATATGAAGAGTCAGCGCCTAATGATTGGAATCACGTCTCTACGAATGACAATCCAGCTGATCTGGCTTCAAGAGGAATCCGTCCGGAACAATTGCTTCACTCATCTCTATGAGGGAAAGGGCCAATTTGGCATACCAGTCCAGTAATTTCTACAATAAACAACTTCCTGACACCATTTGAACAGGAAGTGGTTACGGATGAAATACGTTCAGTAGCAATAGTTGCAACTGAACCCACTCCGGAGCCAGATATATTCGGGAGATGCTCGTCGCTTCCTAAACTTCTTAAAGTTATGGCTTACGTACGTCGATTCACTTATAATGAATCTCATTCAACCCACAAATGGACAGGTTCTTTAGCCTTCGAAGAGCTACAAGAAGCGAAAATTAAGTGCATACAGCTATCCAACAATACGCCTTCCCACAAGAATTACATACTTTACGCAATAAGAACGGAATATCCAACAACAGCAGCATTAAGACGCTAAATCTTTGGATTGACGCCCATAAAATCTTCAGGGTTGGAGGAAGATTGCAACATGCACCAATCAATGAAGACGCCAAGCATCCCGCAATTTTCGCGACTCATTCGCAAAATTGAATGTGAAGCAGCACCACTTGCCAACATTACACTGAGGAATGCAGCTGGTTTTGGCAGTCGTACGACAACACTACTGGATTCTCAATGCGCAATCTTTTGTTAAGCGCATACTGAGGGATTGTTTTACCTACTTTTAATCCATAGCACGTCCAGGAAATCAGTTAATGGGACAATTTCCTCCGCTCAGGTTTCAAATGGAGAGCCCCTTTGCACCGACAGGACTGGATTACCATTAAATGGAATGGTGGACGTGGAAGTTAAACAACTAAAGCGTACAGCGCCGTCTTCATCTGCCTGGCAATCAAGGCCTTCCATCTGGAAGCCGTTAGGGATGCATCAGAGTACGACTATTTAGCCGCACTTCTTTCGCAAGTTACACATGGTTAAATGGAAGCCCGCACACTGCGATTTTCGACAATTTTGTCCAGGTCGGCAGTCGCAGGAATTTGCGATTTTCCTCAAACCAGTTTAGCAGGTAGTTTTTGTGATACTCGCGCAGGCGCACATCATTTGGACATTTGACGCTGACGTGCACGGAGGTTTCTTGCATAGCGTGCAAATGAGTTAGCGCATGTGTTCCTGGCAAAGACATACCTTCAAATGAGCATATTAGTTCTGCGCATGCCTGAAGTTCCTTTGCAAATCTTGTCGCAGTGTGTTCGTATTTGCGTCTGAAAATCGCTGGTTACGGCAGAAAATCGCAATGTGGCCGAACCCTTAGCGAACTATCGACGCCGGCATGCATCGCGGCAATTCGACGATTTATCGCCCGAATAGGCAAATGCCACACGAAATACAGCGACCGCGGGACAAATTTCCTAGGCAGCGAAAGGCAGTTGAAGGAGGCATTCAAGGAAGCCCCGAAGAACTGTGAAGAACTTCTTGTCAATCAGGAAATTCACTGGAAATTATATATACACCCTTTTAGCACAAGAGAGGTTTATGGGAATCCATGATGTGGGTGATTTTTGTTACACTGCATCATAATGGCGCGGTGGCCGGTGGAATCGCAGCAACAATGGTCTTTTTAAACATGTACATCTCATTTAAGTAGTTTTTTATTTTATTCATTGTTGGTGACTGCGTATCGTAGGTCGAGTACAAAATCCGTCTGAGAGGAGTGTAGTTCTGTCTACACAACTTGTCTTGCATTTGTTTGTCGTCGGAAAAAGAAAATATACTTTTAGTTCGATTTTGGACCAAGTTTAGGCCAATATCATCGGCAAATCACCAGTTTTCTTATTTTTGGGCCTTATTTGAGACATTTTTAGGCAAATTATATTTTTAATCGAGTCTCTGGTTCATTTTTAGGCCGTTAAACCGTAATAAGGTCCTGTTTAAGCCGTGTTTGGGTTTTGATTATTTAAACTCAGGCTTAAGCGATCAGCACTTCCGATCTTTCTATTGTTTGACTGTTAAAGCTTGTATACTTTCAGAAAAAGTTTTTTGTACGCACGTGCAGATGGATGGATGGACTTACGGACAAACAGGACGCGAAACTAGTAGTTCTTTGTAAAATTTGATTTGCAAAGTCCTAAATTAGAGAGTCAATGAAAAGTATTACTACTTATTGAACTACTAACGTCGAAGATATCGTGGCCCTCAATTGTTGCCAGAAATATTGTATACTGGGTACCACGAGCGAGTTGAGCTCTCTTTAGTTGTGTACGCGGCTCAGTAGCTTCTTGGTCCAGGTGTGCGGAGTTCAATTCTGGATGCGCCACACGATCGCAAATTTCTAACAGCTCATTTTCTTAACATTTGCATGTGCTAAAGTTATTGTTTTCTTTATGTGACAATGAACTCTCGCATCAGCGTAATCGTGAGAAGATTAACCTGATAGATAATTCCGGATCGTAATGTAGGAGTCATTATGTTAGGTATATGAAGGAACCCTGAAAAAATCATGCCTTCTAGCCGGAAAAACATTGGAGGTGAGGAATAATGGGCTAGAGGAAAAATGGCGGAGGTTTAACAGTCAAAATTTTCACTAGTATAAATAAGGATCGTAGGGGTGGAAAAGATGATATGTAATTTTTCATTGCGCCTGTTGAGAGAAATAAAGGAAAAGGTGTTTTTAAGAAGAAAATTACGAACAAATACCTATTTTAAAGCTTGTATAAGGGAAAGGAAATTGAAACGAATGTTTGAAGAAGAACACATAATTTATTTCAATAGTAATTTGTTTCGAAGAATTAAAAAAAATATTTTGAACACTGTTAAGATTTGAGAGGCGTTGGGATAATTCAACGCGCAATCAGAATATGTTGGTGGTGCATTATAATTTCTCAAATGAGAACGAAAGAAAAATCGTTAGTGGATGGACTAAATTTTAAGAAATGATTTTGCAATTTCTTCCTATCTTCGTTACATTTATTCTTAACACTGTCGTTGAAACGCTAGAGCCCCTCACAGACAGCGCCTCTAGTTGTCTCGGTCCACTGACCGGTCCTATAATTTCCAAAAGCGAGTAGCGATGTGCTGTCTTCGTCGACATAGTCGGACCAACGTTTCCTTGGTTTCCACACTGGTCGACGCCCTTCAGCTTTTCCAAAGAATACTTTTTTTAATATCTTGTAGTTTTCCTAATTTTGCTGATGTGAGAATGAAGAGTAGCACTGAGGATTGCAACTTCGTAACTGACAGTCTCTGATTCGATGGTGAAAGTTATTGCAGACGTGATACCTGTTGCCCTCGTTGCTAGAGAGCGCCACCCTATTTACCTGCGTCGAAACGAGAACGCGAGGGTGATGGTTGTCCGCAAGGAGAGACGGCGCTCACTCAACGATTGGCAGCAGTCTTGAGTGAATTTCACGAAGGGAATGTGGACTACGCGCTTCATCCCGGATGTGAAACCGTGGCTAAATCGGAGACATGGTGAGACTGACTTCCAGCTTTTGAGCGGGCACGGGTGTTTTCAGTCTTACCTGGACAAGATTGGTAAGTCACGTTCCCTTCCTTGTCGGTTTTACCTAGGAGAGGAAGACAATGCATGCCACACATTTTTTGCATGCATAAAATGGCACAGGCTGCAACGGGTCCTCTACAGGGAGACGGGAGAGCTCACCCTGGATAATATAGTCGAGGTGATGCTCCAATCGGTTGACAAATGGAACCAGGTGGCACATTATGTTCGGACAGTCCTAAAAGATAAAAGGGACGCACAGCACGTTTCGGCTAGGGGATCGCTTGTCTGGCACTTCCTCTTCCCCTCTCTCCTTCCGCTAGAAACGGGATCCCCCAGCTTGAAGGCACCTCACGGAGTAAGAAAATGAGACCTGGCCCGAAGTAATGTGTCAAACGGTCCCAGGCTAGGTTCTCAGGTTGACAGGGGAGGTGTTTTGTGAGTAGTCCAGTCGCCATGGGATTGCCACATTCTGTGCGTAAATGGTATTCACCTCCCGAACACAAATAATGCTCGGCATTGTTTGATATAGTACATTACGGTCTATGCTAGCTTAAAATCCAGAAAGATTTGGTGGACATAGATGTTGAATTCCCAGCATTTTTTAAGCATCTGCTTGAATGTAAACAATTGGTCAGTCGTTGGCCTTCCAGCTCTAAAGCCACCTTCATACTCCTCAATAACGTTGTCGGCGTACATTTTCATTCTATCTTCAAGAATCTTGACGAATATTTTGTTGGCTATGCAAAACAATGATATACCCCTATAGTTTTCACACTGCAGCTTCTCTTTTTTTGTTTGTACGAAAAGGTCGGTCTAGTTGATTCCTAGTCAACCATATTCATAACTTGAGAGAACAGGATAGCAAACAAAATGGAAGGAATGAAGTGAAGAATTCCACCTTAGACAGGATTGGATAGACTTTCTGCGGCAGGAAGAAAAATTTAAAACAATATTAGCGATAGATTCAAAAGAAAAAATCAAGTAGAGGTAGATTAGGAAACTTTTGAATTAAACAAGATTGTTCTGACAAATAGGTTCGCTTGACCCAAATCGATAACGAGTTTCTGACTCATCCTGTATCGTGATTAATCCTTTGACTCTTTCAGCAATATTTAACGCATGGCCTATGAGTAATATTAAAGATTCAATTAAAAATTGTAGCGGAACTAATTTATCATTTTGCGAATGAAAAAAAAATTAATTCGCAACGTAGTTAAATTAAATGTTCATGAAAGTTAACTTTCCGCTTTCCCCCTCGACATTTGTCGAGCGCTTTACCACAATGATATGAGGTGATTTTCTTTCTTTACTTATTTAGAATCAACTTAATTTGATCCGATTTTTTTGGTGAATAGTTTTTATGTTGTACTATACTGTCGCGTGTTATGGTTCGCGGCCAATAATGTTAATGTTCCGGGAAAGTTAAAACGGACTGTCTTTTAAATTAAGTTAAAAGAGTCTAGAAATTTTTAATTCAACTGTCTATATCACTTTACTATTAGTCAATATCGCCTTTACTTCGCGCTCCACTATATCGCAGTATTACTATCGCGGTTTTACTATCGCAGTTTTACTATCGCGGTTGTAATAATCCCCCCATTCATTCAGCTCGCCTTTATAAAGGGTCTCTAGTCATTCAATCTATTTGTCGTATATTGGCGAACTACCTGGAATATTCGAGCAATACTGAATGGCGCAGTAACGTCACTTTCAGATGTTGATCATGCTTGGTGGGTTTTCGAGTACATTCGTTTGTTGATCATTATGTTCTTAATGATTGTGAAAACAATTGCGACAGTAGCTCGCAGAATTATTTGTACATGTAATAATACATTTATTAATCCCTTCATAACATCATGATAAAGTTCGAATCTCCTTTCATATTTCAGAATAATCATTCTTTTTCTTTCTCTCCGTCTTAGTATTTGCTGTTTTGTGTAGGTAGCCCGGCACAGGCTAGCTAAACAAACCACTTACACACATTGACTTTCTTTGAATTTTAAAACTAATTTGAGGGATTATATATCGAATTATCGATTTGACAAAACTAAAATAAAATGGTAGCTGTATTATGTTAATGAAAGGTCTCTCCGATCCTTCTGATTTGCTTGAACGATACCCTTTATATGCTATGAAAGTAGAATTGAAGTCGTTAATTTATGTATCAGATGTTTACAAAGACTTTCAGATATGACCACTCAAATGATTCTAATGTAATCGAATGAATAAAATCCACCAAAAATGCTCAATCAATCTGAACAGTTATACTTTCAAGTCCAATTGGCAACACCTGTATTAAAACGCATCTGACATAGGTGTAGGCACTACAAGATGGTGAATTTGTATTAGCTTTGGATGAAGTCATCCGAATTCCATCCCAGATTAAACATACATCGGAATGAAATGTGTAGATATGAGTATGCATGAATAGCACATTCTTGTACAGCACGGTGGCCTGTTAGCATGCAAGCTTCCTAGGCTGAATTAGAAGTTAAGCCCCAAAGCTACTTCATTGTACTCATACTCGCAGATAGAGCCTCATTATAATTTTATATTCTACACGATGTTGCATTTTATTATTACGTATTATTCTTATTAAAATCTGCATACAATTTTTTTGCAAGCTCACATGAATGTACGAGTATATGCATATACGAGTACTTCAAGTGAGCGAAAATGTTGCTATTATTATTATTTTTTTTTGTTTCTTTTGCTGTTCACATAAAATAGTACTGTGCGAGTATTTTGTCATCTCTTGAGAGATAATATGAGGGTTAGAGTGGATTTTATTTTATATCTACGGAATGTTTAGCGGTATGATTTTTTATTTTAATTTTCCGTTTTATATTTTTTTATAAAAGACTTTTAAAATACACAATTTTACGATGGAGGTTGAGATATTGTTGTGCGGCTTTTTTGTATTTTCTTCCGTTTCTGTGGGAACTAAAGGAATACCAAGTTGTTCAAGCTTTATTTAAAGAGCTTTGTAATTGGATATGCAATAATGGTGAGAATTTTAATGATTTTCTATTGGATCGACATAATTGAATTATTCGCAAGTAAAGATAACCTATCAGACAATATTAATTTTGATCCTGGTAAGAGCAAAAGAAAAAATTCTGTTAATAAAAAAACTATAGGACCTGAAATTTTCTTCATTTTTACTTGCAAGTTCTACTGTAGCAGTCTGAATCTGAGTTCATGCACACATATGAATTTCATTCACTTAGCACCTAATTAAAGTCGCGAAAAATATCGTCAAACAATTGAAGCACACATAGCCAATTGGAAAGGCGAATTCAAAATGACTTTATTTATGCAATCATTTATCGATTCTATTTCAAATCATCCTAATTACTCTTCGCTTAAGAAAGGTGTTGATAGTTGGTGTATTAGACTTACAGAAGAGGTGAGGTTTTATGAATTTTCAGCACGTGGCAAAGAGGTTTTTGGAATGTTTCCAATTTTACATTCTCCCAGAGAAACAAATGCAAAATAATATTACTAAGCTAGAACTACTGCTTAAATATTTTTATTTAGCCATCTCAGAACTGGACACATGAAAACTTTCTCACATTCTATAACTAAAAGGAAATAAACGAGACTTTTGTCATAAAATTTTTTTGGTGGCGCCATCTGTGAATGAGATATTGCGTTGCGTAGTTTGGTGACATTCGGTTCAGTGGAAGCGAAGTTATTGCGTCTAAAGTGACAGTATGTTTGTGTCATCGGTATAAAAATGAGTTTCGATCATGGAGCCAATCTCAAATTTTGTTTTAAAACCGGTAAAGCGTTTACCGAAACATTTGAATTGATGAATAAGGTTGATGGCGATGATTGTCTATCTCGTCCCAGAGTTCATGAGTGGTTTACACGTTTCAGAGATGGTCGTGAGGACAGAGATGGTCGTGAGGACGTTTCAGAGATGGTCGTGATAAACATACGGGCCGCCCAAAAACAGTGATCACTGAAAACTCCATCGAAATCGTGCGTGAATTTATCAAAAATGAGCTGAAATCATCGTTGAAATTCATGGAATCGGAGTTGAATATTTCCAAAATATCGGTTTATCACATTTTAACCGATCATTTGGGCTTACGAAAGGTATGTGCACGTTTTGTTCCGCACAAGTTAACTGATGACCAAAAATTCCTCAGAATTCAACATTCGAAAGACATCATTAAAGAGGCGAGAAAAGACGAGAACTTCATTTACAACATTATAACTGGTGATGAAACGTGGTGTTTCCAATATGAGCCCGAAACTAAGCGTCAAAGTGCCGAATGGAAGGTCCCAGACGAGCCACCACCAAAAATATCACGTTTGGAGAAGTCAAAAGCCAAGTCGATGCTCATTTATTTTTACGATTCCAAGAGAATTGTCCACAAGGAGTTCGTGCCAACGGGCCAAACCTTCAATGCAATTGTCTATCTTGGCATTTTGAAGCGTTTGTTGCATCACATTCGTCGAATTCGGCCTGAATACCGCGAAGGAGGAAGCTGGCGCTTATTGCATGATAAAGCACCATCTCACCCATCCACTCCTGTAACTGATTTTTTGACTAGAAATCGCATTTGAACCATCAATCACTCACCGTATTCGCCTGATATGGCTCCCTGTGTCTTCTACCTACTCGGAAAATTGCATTTGGCAAAAGGAAAACGCTTCGCGTTCGTAGAGAGCATCCAAAAGGCTTGTACCGACATCCTGAAGTACATTCCGATCAATGACCTAAAACACTCTTTCGAAAAACTTTTGGATCGCGCAAAACAGTGCATCGAGGCCGGAGGAGACTATTTTGAATAAAAAAACTCGAATTTATCAGAACAAAGCTCCTGTTGTTTTTATTATAGCTCAATCTCGTTTATTTTGGAACGCACCTTGTATAATTCTCTGTATACTTCGTAAAAATAAAGCTAAAAATAATTTAAATATTACATGATACTGTTAACAGAACGTTTAATAAAATTGCACGAAACTTAATGACCTTATTCCGACGAAAATAAATATATACAAACATATAACATACATAATTATTTCTGAACAGGCCTAGTAATGATTGATAATAGTTGACGGTTATACAATCTTAATTCCAATATTTTCAATACCATCATCTCCTCTTCGTCCGTTATTAAGAGTATAAACAATAGCAAAGCCTGCGGATAGCAGTTTCTACCAGAAGTTACTAACGTTGTTCAAGTCTTTCTCCAGTCGATTTTCGCTCTCTCTCTCTCTCTGCCTCCATTTTCTGTGGCAATTTATTCTTTTTTCTTTTACATTTAATTTTTATTTTTACTTCTTTCCCATTTCCGGGTTTAGTAAAAAAATTGTATAATACGCTCTTAAAATCGGTGCGTCAAATAATTTTTTTTTCAAGAAGTATAGAAACTAGAATCATCAAGCTTCATGAAAAGCTCAGTGGTCGTGGTCTAATGGGTTTTCGGTTTTGAAATCTATCACCCTATATAAGAATGCGACCATTAAAAAAACAAAAATCGCCAAAGTTACGCATATGGGGCGGGGTTATCACATGAAAGAGCTTGAGGAGATATTTTAATGCAGGGTTATAAAACCACATTATTGATAACGATAAGCGGAAAGTGAAAAAAAAATACTGTGAAAAAGTAATGCCCCCCCGTCGCTACTGTACACCTTTAGACCGAATAACCTGAAAAAAAATTAGAGGTAGATCTATATTTGTACTAGGGTGACAAATACCAGAGAAGTCAACATCCACTAAACTTTTTAAATAATTTAAAATTTATGTAACTCGAGAATCCGGCAAATATTTATAAGGTTGCTACATTCTGAAAGTTTCAAGGGAATCGAACAGTATGTTACAAAGTTACAGACATTTGAATTTTCTAGTATTACAGAAATAACAACACGTGAGTAAGAAACTATGTGGGTCTAAGACTGACTGGGACATAAGAGTCATATTAGATTTTCACAACATATTCACCAAGGATGCATATCATGTATTTCTTTGAGTATTTTTTCAAGCAGTAATTCAAAAACAAAATTGCGTCCGCTTTAAGTAGTATAAAGTAAAATTGTTTCCCTTTTTCGCAGTTCAAGCATTTAATGTACAGTGTAAATGCTAATAAATTAGTCAATTATTTTGTTTATTTGATATCTGCAGGCTAATTCTCTTTTTTCATGAAAAGCCGTGGGGTCTTGCTTTGCTATGTGAGTAGACGCGTTTCGTCATCTTCAGTGACTCAAAGGAATCGAAACGCGTCTGCTCACATAACAAAGCAAGGCTCGACAGCTTTTCATGAAAAAATGCCAATAAATTGTTTATCGAGCATCACGAAAGGGACAATAAAAATAGAGGATGGATGAAATTAAGACAACGTTTTGGATCGAATCCATAAGCAAAAACGCCATGTAAAAATTCCAGCGAAGCCCATCGCCTACTTCTTACAAAATGTCTCGAGTACACCAGAATCAACACCAACCAACCGTAAACCCAAGAAACAGCAATCTCAAGATGATAATAGACCTTCGGATCAAGAAGTTCGCGAGGGAATTTGGAGAAATAAAGAAAATCGACAAAATTTTGGAAAACCTTCGAATAAGCTGTGCTTGCATGCGGTAATCTCAACGATGCATATGAAGGCTCCCCACTTTCCACCAGCTAATATACGAGTACTGTTAAAATCGCCTCCGCTTTCCCAGTTGCATCTATCATTCATGTCAACCGAAGAGCCACTCAAGAGCTCAGATAGACTTACGGCTGATTCCCCACATCCACCAGCACCATCATTTTCTCCACCGCAGAATCTCTACTAGAAAAGACGATTTCCACCGCATGCACTACAAACACAACCAATGCAAAATTATACGCTACATGTTTTATAAGCCATAAGCAACTAAATAACCAATATAATCTTCGAGTTCATCTAGAAACGCATCAAAACGTCAGGCATTATGTAATATTTGTTCCCACGTGTTAAGAAGTATAGATGCACTTCGAAAGCACTACGATACGTGCATCCAGATGCGCCTAGTCCTTGCGTATCAGAAACAAGGAGGAAGCAAGCGAAAGTTCTGAGCACACTCTTCCTTCTTATGAAACAAGAAACCGATATGCAGCATTCGTCACTAATGCAGAATTCTACTCAACCATTGATGTTTCTTCAAAACCAGCTACAACCTCCCACGGCAGCACTCAGTCAACATCCGAACCAAATAAGCCTGGAACGCCTACCTCAACCGAAGCATAAAGCGCAAAAACAAGAACAAAAAATATGTAAGTCAAATAAATTGAATGAACATCAAATGGGCACTCAATAATTACATGCATCCATCCGCAATGCAACAGCAACAACCTAGTGATGATGACCTTTTGAAACGAGTTTTACGGCTTTCTCGAAAACTCTTTTACATTCCAATTTCATTGGAATTATCCCGACGAATAATTGGGATATGAGGTGTTGCTTGGCGGACGGAACGAGGAGTTGCTGCTAGGTCGCGAACGGCAACGGTTAGCAGAGATTTTAGAAAGGAATTTTTTAAGAGTTTAACACCGAGGTTCGACTGTTGCTGTCTTGAAAAGATAGAACCGCCACGCGGAAAAAATCACTTGAACGGATATTAATCGTGAGTCGTCGTTTTACAATCTGCCCGCGATATACCTTCGAAAATAATGTTTTTTTGCTAAAATGAGTTCTGTAAAAGTTTAGTCGTGGTCCAAGTCAAGCCGAGTTTTACGAATCGATTCGGTTGCACGCCTTTTGCTGATGTGATTTTTCGCAGGAACCGGGAACAAGGAAAAAAATCGAGTGCGAGTTGACTTGTTGCTTTATTTAAGTGCGCAGAGTAAAAAACCACAAAAAAAATTAAAATCTTGCGCCAGGTGCTAGTAGAGAATGCATAAAAATTGCTTAGAAATATTAAGTGAGTTGCAAGTGATTTTCTTGAATCGGTTAGAAACTTGGTGTGTGGCGAAAAACGCGAAAATCAACCTCAAGTCTGAAGTCTGGCGAGCAGAACATCAAGTGATTACATCCGGCGCCAGGGAAGAATCAGCGACACACAAGATTCGCGATGATAAATAAATAAGGGGAAATAAAAGAAAAACGCTTAAGAAATTCATCGTGAAGCAGTGAAAAAACGCGTGCAATCAGATAAGCAGAAAGCAGAAAAAACCTTGAGGAGGAACAGACTGGCAACTCGCGAAAAAAGATTAAAAAAAGTAAACTGATATTAATCACATCTAAAGATAAGTTGATTGGACGCTGCAAAAATAAACTAAAGGGAATAATCAGCAAACTTTGAGCGTTCATTTAAAAAACAAGATCAATTTATTGTGTTATTATATCGTGATTGAAGATTATTATCGATAATAACTTGTGGAGGAAGGAAAGCGATCGAGTGGGAAAAAGAGGGAATATGCAAAATCAATTTCCAAAGTTTTCGTTTTTCGTTTGTAGGTATTAGACAGTTCTTCGGCAAAAGACTATTAAGCCGACCTTATGCGTGCATTGCACTGAAATGCACCACATGCACCGATATTGTGGAACCAGAATTTAACATTTTTAATTAAATTTGAACGTACACACCCAGGGGCTTACCTGGAATCGAACGCCCACCGCATGAAAGAAAATTTCAGTATCGTTCTTGCATTATTACAGAGCGCTACCGAGACTATGTTTTTTATTAAGCTTCTTAACGTACACTTGAGGATTTACACGCAGAAAAATTTGCGTGTTTTTAACGCCTTCCCACACTAAAAAACGAATGACAATACGTTGCGCAACGGCGGTCGGCACTTGACGTTCACTCATGGTCGACGCACGCGCGTGAAACATGCACTCCCGACGAAAACTATGCCACACTGTTTGTAAGGGACCCAGCTATCACATACTCAAGCCACAACCTACAAAGCATGCATGCGCGCCATCTACAGCGTTTTTCTCCATCATATTTGAACCTCCCTCGTATGTCCTACACAATTTACAAATTGGCCTGCGGATATTAAATATTATTAAATAATATAATTATACTTCATACAACTAAAAAACACCTTGTAGTCATGTTGAGTGTCAAATGAAAGGTCTTAATGAGAGATTTCTAAAACAGGTCTTTAAACAGTGTTACCAATTTAATGCAGCGCAAGGGGAGGGGAAATCAATGATCCGACAACTTTGAAAAAAATCATGGAGGTAGGTCTTTATGAGTACAACAACAAAAAATATCTAAGAAGTCGTAGTTGACTCAACTTTTTTAATCAACGTAGAACTTATAAATTTCATATTTTGTCCAATAAAATCGTTTGACGATCCTTTCAACTCAGTGAAATTTGATATTTACGTAGTCCCAAGGCCAGTTTAATGAAAATCGCATCATATTTACGAAAGTTATAGCCAGAAGAATTTCCTCCGATTGTAACCACTCCGGGATTTCCTTCTATAGGTGTTTTGCATCGATCTGGGCACTACAGTTTTGATTGGATCTTCTCAAAATTTTCAGATAAGATAAATAACATAAATGCCTTAAAGCTAAAATTCTGTAAATAGTATTCGTTTAAATGGCTTCGGCGTCGCGCATTGGGTTTACTGGTTCCCCAATCGGGGGACACTAAATACCGAGAAATGACAATACAGTTATGCCTTAAGACTCGCGGGTTGACATATTCGGTTTTCGTTATTCACGGATGAAAAAATTAGGTAGGATTTAACAGTCGCGTGAACGGATTTCTTCATTCGCGGAAAAATAAAACATTTGCATAAATAATTCTTTGAAAAATGGATCGGATCCAAACTCAAATAGATTCTCGGAAAACGTTTGCCTCCCTCCCGTCAAATTCACTCTTCCGTCTAATCGATTCGTTTTATTCTCTGGTGGAAATAGTTTCGCAAAATGCTTCTTCTTCCAAAACGTTAAAAACCCGCCATCAACTTTAAAAAAAATTTAGACGAATTACGTGCGGGAAAAAGTCTTGCCTCCGTTGGCCGCTTGTTCGTTATTCAGGGCAAAATAGAGTTCAATCAGGGACAATGTGACAGCTACTTCAGCAGCGTCATCAAAAAGGCTGTCACAAATCAGAAATAAAGTACTTGAAGAGACCGAACAAACCATAGGAATATGGATGGAAGACATGCCTCAAAAGAAAATGACCCTAATTTCGGCTTTGATCAGAGCAAAGGCCAAAAAACTGTACGATAAGATCAATGCAAATTCTCATTCTAAATTTGTCTTCCAAACAAAGAAAGGGTGGTTGGAGAATTTCAAGAAGCGATTTAACTTGTACAACATAAAATTAGTTGGGGAATCTGCTTCTCCTGATCACGAAGCAGCGGAAAAATATCCAGCTAGTCTTCAGGAAATAACAGAGATAGGCGGATATTCTCCACAACAAGTGTTTAACGCCGATGAAACTGGCATATTTTGGAAGAGAATCCAAGAGCACTGAAGGGAAAAAACAAAGATAAGCTACCTGTTTTTTGACGAGCTAACAGCAAAGCATGGATCATCGGTGCTTTATTCCAGGAATGGTTTCGTTCTTGTTTTATTGAAGAAGTAAAAAAATATCTTGCTTCGCGAAATTTGGCTTTCAATGTGCTCCTTCTTTGGCAACGCTCCGAGTCATTTTTCCTGTTTATTTGGGACTAATCCGAATATAGAGGTGATTTTTGCCCCCAAATACATCATTGTTAGAACCCCTTGATCAACGGGTGATCGTAGCTTTTAAGGCTTATTACACCAAACACAGTTTTGAGCGAATTTTATGATGAAACAGTAACGAGTTGCTGGAAGATTGCAGATTGCCAATTGCCAATTGCCGATTGCATAAGAGACATTGATGCTTCTTGGCAGGAAATGAAACCTAGCTCAATCAACGCTTGCTGAAGACAGATATGGCTACAAGTAGTTGAAAAGGAAAACACTGTTCCACCAGTCCAAAATGAAGAAGAGGAAATGGTCCGACTAGCACATTAGAATGGTGGTGAAGGATTTGATGATATGAGACCAGACGAAATTAACGAATTGCTGAATTCTCATGAAAAAGAGTTATCAGATGAAGACCTATTGTAACAAAAAGAAAAGGAAACTGAAGAATCTGCAGATGTTGAGTGTGATGAAAAGAGAGCGGAAAAAACGCGGGTACGTAAGGTTAGTTTTTATTTAATTTATTTTTTCATTTAATATTTTGTATGCAGGCCAAAGTTTTTCGTCAAAACAGCTTAGGGACATTTTAACCATGAGAGACCAGCTTGTTCAAATAACGATAGATTTGGTCCCGATTTTAAGTCGAAGATTGCAGTTTTAAAAGGACTTTGAAGCCACTTCAAATCTTTACGTGGAAGTCCTTAAAGAATTTAATTCAGCGCAGTAACATACAGTTACGAGTTATTTCTTTCCTACTACGTCAAAAACTAACAATGGAAAAGACTAACATGCGCCTATATATTTTTTATTTTATTTTTTGGGTGCATACTATTATTTTGAATAAATGTTTTTTAGTTCTGAATTTTATCATAATTGTTGCTGCCGTGGAACACAACCTTCCTTATTAAATAGGAAAATAGACTCAACATTCGCGGATTTAACATTCACGGCAGTTTTCAGGAACCAAGCCCCCCGCGAATTTTAAGGGATTATTGCAACTGCCAATACACCTACAGCCCTGCTACCAAACCCTTTTTACACTTCCTTGGGGTGGATGCTGGTAACTTTTATTTTTCGTAATTGGCCGACGTAAGAGTATGAAGGCGACTATTTCACGCCTGATAACGGAATAAGTAATTTCCACGCCTCCAGGATGGAGGTTGGGCGACGGACTAATTCACCGTCTCTGGAAAACTCTAGATTGTTTCGAAACCTTCAACAAAGCCTTGGAAAGTACACTTCATCACTGCTTGGATTTCGTAACTCGAGGACGCGGTCGATGGACCGAGACAGTTGGACAGGCTTTTTGCAGGAACCAAAATCATTGTTGATGTCTGCATATTATGGTTTGAGTACAAAACCACCTGTCTACCTTACTTATTGTGCCAAAGCTGGCGCGTACATAGCGTAATCTAGGGATCCAATTTTCAGTTTTTATGTCCCTTCATATTCCGGCAATAACACTTCGAATATTGGTTTCCAAGCGTTCAGTAGTCTATGGATAATCAGAGTAGACAAGTGACTTCAGACACCTTCGGAGGCTAATTGACTGGTCCATTTCATAATACTAATCGTTCATAAAATGTTTCCTCCAGTAAACTAATTGCCTCGCGCACACAATGCCCCGTTTTGTTGAAATCAAGTATCTCTCATGTCAATATCATCTTATTGAGACGCCAACAATTTATTAGTCATGTCTCTATACTGGTTTCCGTTGCTGTAGTGTCTAGGTATTATTTTTGAACACAAATGGTTAGATGGACTTCATCACTGAAGAAAATTTTGTATGGAAGGTTTGCATCTGTATCAGCATTTTCATTTTTTTTGTGGTTAAGAGGTGAATGCCATTTACGCACTGAGTGTGGGGCTCCCATGCTCGCGAGCGACTAGACTACTCACTAAACGCGCGCCCTGTCAACCTGAGAACCGTTTGACACATTACTTTGGGTTAGGTCTCATTTTTCTACGCCGTGCGGCGCCTTCAAGCTGGGGGATCTTTCCTCCGGCGGAAGGGGAGGGAGGAAGAGGAATTTCCAGACAAGCGATCCCCAGCCCCGACGTCTCCGCCTGCTGTGAGTCTCTTTTAACGTTTAGCGAACATAATATGCCACATGGTTCCATGTGTCGACCGATGGAAGCATCACCACAATGGCATCAACGAATTAGCATCACGAGCGATGATAGTATGATTTTAATTCCTGCACAAGCCGGGTCTTGTAAGTATGTAAACCGAGATCCTTCCGCGAAATTCTTCATAGAGATGTTGGATCAATTGCCATTGGTATGCACGATCACCGATTTCTTGGCAATTATAATATAAAGGGTGGTCCAACCAAAACATACGATGTTAATTGTAAATAAAACAAAAAGTTTTCAGAGAATTATGTTAATATTTTTTATTATAATAGAAGGGTCTATGACAATTATGTGTGAAACAAAATATCGCCCAAATGCTCGCCCCGGCTACGGTTTCAAACCTTTATCCGATGGTCCATATTTTCAATGATTCTGAGACATAATTGCTGAGTTATCTCGTGCTTTAGCTCTTGAATTGTTCTTGGCTTATTGACGTACACTTTTTCTTTTAAATATCCCCAGAGAAAGAAGTCCAACGGTATCAAATTACATGATCGTGGCGGCCAATTAACATCGCCACAATGTAAGATAACAAGGCCATTGAATTTCTCGCGCAAACGAGCCATTGTTTGGTTGGCTGTATGGCAAATGGCATCATCCTGTTGGAACCACATATCGTCCAGGTCCATAACCATAATTCCTGGCCACATCTCGCAATAGCGAACACCATTCACGCTGAAGATGTAAAGTCACCATTCCCTTCTGTCTGTTCAACCAACCATTCGGCGTATTGCCGGCGCTTGAAATGGTCAGTAGGCTTCAACTCTTGAGTCAATTGAACCTTGTAAGCGTGTAAATTCAAATCTTTATTCAAAATTTGCATCAGTGATGTTCGTGAGTTGTTCAATTGGTGGGCACGAGAAACGAGTCGAGGTTGACGGCTCTTCTGCCACACTATCGCAAACAACAGCATTGTTTCACGCAGAACGAACTGGGCGAGCATGCACAGGTGATTTTACATTTCCTACAGACCCGATTTGCTGAAATTTGCGCACAATTCTCCCGATTGTGGACACATTTGGTCGGTTATGCTGACCAAAAAAAATCACGAAGTCAACGAAATGCATTTTGATTTGAACGCCCATTTTCGTCAAGGCTTCAATAACATTAACGCACTGCTCAATTGTGTACCTCTCCAGGGTTGAGTTTGTCAAACACTGAAACAAAGAAATGTCAAATTAAGTTGGGCAAAAACTTGGCGTTAAGGTGTGACTCACAATTAACATCTTGCATTATGGTTGGACCACTCTTTATAAGGAAGTTTCAGCCGAGATGTAGAGAAGGAATCGTGGATGTAGAGGAAGCAGTGGTAGTATAAGAAGAGGTTGGGCCAAAGCAGCAAAGTTTTATCATTGCAGTCATTCCTCACAGTGTACCCCTGTTGTTAAATTTAATTCTACTGACTATTCCTACTCTAGGGAGTATGGGAACCCTGCCAATTTTTTGGAGAAAATGAAATGGGTATAGAAATTGACAAAAAATCTGAAAAATCAAGAAGAGACCATACATGGAATTAGGTGCATACAATGACCATAAAATTTGCAGACATTAAGAGGCATCGACTATGGCGAAATTATTTTTATGGACTTCCTCTATATCTCTTGTTTAGTTCTTAGTTAGTTCTCCATGTTGAAAGAATCATATTCACCGTTTCCCATGACTTCAAATCCTAAGTATTCACGAAGATAATCTTGCCACACCCTTAGTCAGAGAGCAAGTATTTTTTGAGGCAAAAAAACGTTCATTGCCAGCATGCGTACCGAATTATGCTTTATATAATCTAACGACTCTGCGACATGTACATACATTTGATTTGATTTTTTTCTATGAACGAGAATTGCCATCATGGTGTGGTTGAGGATAATCGGAAACAACAAATTCTACAGTAGAGCTGATGGATTGATTGATTATCTCACTCTCTTATTTCATTACGTACGTACTTTTCATGTTGAACAATAAATGCTGATTGCTTAGACTTTCTGACGTCTATGGCTAAATATTAGAAACGTTCAAAATGTCGATAGATAGGTTAGCGGGTCAAATTCCCATTTTGTATTTCAAAGGAGTTTCTATAGTACTTACATTATTAACTTTTGGCAATCATTCTAAATACTGTTAATATTATTTGGGAAACTTCTAGAATCTTTTTACTTATAAATAATCACCATCCATTTCATTTTAAATCAAAAGGAAATTAAAGTCTCCTCCATTGAATAGCACAACATAAACATTTCAATGAATAATGTCCCGTTTATGGCTTTCCTTTTCCTCCGCGCGTCAATCATGTAACACATCACATGCAAATGTTAATGAGAAATGCCATCAAGGACTCAATTTTCATGAAATAACAACCTATTGATTCCAGATCGTTAAGTAAGGCTGGAAAATCTTATGAAACGTAATGTCAACTAAATAGAATCATTTATTGCTTATATATATAATAGAAGCTCTTTTGTACGAGTAGAATTCCGAAAAGTCGATAAGTTACGTCTGCACGAGAAAGCTAACAGAATAATTCGTATCAAAGCTAATTAATTGGAAAAAAAGTTTGTTTTTATGAACCATTTTTTAATTGTATTAGTGCATTCAAATGCGAAATTTATGGATGTACGTGGAAAGTTTTTTAACCTATATATCTACGTGATAGGATTGCATAAGTTCAGGGTTTCGGGTTTTTAATTAGTTATCACCATGTTTTTGAATAAATGCAAATATGCACCGATTGAATGAAAAGAAGCTGATATAATTTTTAGGCTTGAAATCATTTTTGCCTTTTCTAATTGCTTGCTTTCACATTGGTTATTCTAAAAGGTTACTTGAAATCTAGAAGAAAACTTTATTGAGACTTTTTTTTAAACATTGACAGTAGGTGCTAAATAATTATGTGACATGACAGTAGATAGATGTCAAATAAACGTTGACAGTAGAATACGAGTATGTATTACATATAAAGTATATCGTTCAAATCAATTAGAAGATGCCATTCGCTCTTATGGTTTATTTAGTGAAAGGTTTTATAAATAAATAAGTCAAAACTAAAAAATAATCTAAATCTAGACTAATCCTATCCCTACTCTAAATTAAATCTACAACTACGCCTAACCTAACATAATCCTACTACTAATTCATTTCTATCCAACTCTGTTGTTGACCAATGTGACATTTGAATTTAAACTGCGCGCGTCGAAGGATTTGGAGAATTATTTTTTTTTTAGGTTGGTAGTGCTGTCAGTGACATCTATGTCAAATTTACATGTCAAAATATTCATTAGCATTTGAGATACGCGTCGTTTCCGGGATGGCCTTCAGTTCCGTCTTCGCTGCGGCTTGAATTCCCTCTATCGTAGTGGTCTTTTGAGCTTGCTGAACAGCCAGAAGTCGCACGGCGCCAGATCAGGTGAATACGGTAGTTGCGGAACGATATGGGTTGAGTTTTTGGCGAAATGATCACGAATTACGAGGGGGGGTGCATTATCGTGGTGTAAAAACCAAGAATTGTCTTTCCACAATTTCGGCCTTTTTAGGAGGATAGCGTTACGGAAACGACGCATAACGTTCAAATAATATTCCTTGTTGACTGTTTGGCCCGGTGGAAGGAATTCATAATGCACAACACCACGATAATCGAAGAAGAGACGAGGTTGATGGTCGCCCAGGAAGCTCTTCGTCTTCGACACGTTTACGGCCGGCTTGGAGCTCACTATACCACGTGTAAAAATTTTTTTCAAGACGTAGCCTCATCACCAAAGGCTTTCTGCACCATCCTCAACGTATCCGCAGCAGGAAATTGTTTCCGCAAGCAAAATTTAATACAAATTCAACAAATTTCGACATCGCAAAAAAAACGGATACAAACAATGCGACATTGACAAACTTGTCACACAGTACAAACATGAACAAGAACGCCAACCGACTGAAACTCATAAGAACGACCAACAGTGGGTTTCGTTAACATACGTAGGCAAAGAGACATAGAAACTATCAAACTTCCTTAGGAAATACAAATTGCAAACTGCATTCAAAACGAACAACAACATTGGAAACAAACTGAAGCCAAAACTGAATGACACATCAATACACGAAAACAGCGGCATATACAAACTGACATGCAAGGACTGCGACATGGTATATATAGGAAAGACAACACGAAAACTAACGACAAGATACAAAGAGCACTTACGATCTTTCTTACACAACAAGGCAGACTCCAATTACGCGACGCACCTACAAAACCACGCACATGAGTCTGATATGACAAACTCTATGAAATTGCTACACAAACAAAGCAAAGAACCGAGACTTGACATCCTAGAAAGGCTTGAAATTTATAAACATAGAAAGACAGACGGTAATATTATCAACGAACAACTTGTTACCAATTCAGACGCAATTTTCTCAGTACTAGACCACACTCTGAGACGATAACGGAAACGAGATGAAAAAGAACAGACATCCGACAAGCAAAAAAACAAAAACTTAATATCCCTCTACCAGGCAAAATTTAGTACTTGAAGTAATTTACTACCTTACCTAATTACCCATTCGCGTAACCCATCCTACGACTATATAAAGTCATTTCCTTCAACACATCCTTTAGACACAGAAGATGACTCGAAGTAGTCGAAACGCGTCTGCTCACACAACAAAGCAAGACCCGATGGCTTTTAAAGAAAAAAAAAATAAGGTAAAACTAAAAATAATCTGAATCTAGACTAATCCTATCCCTAATCTAAATTCATCTACAACAACGCCTAACCTAATCCTACTAGTAATTCATTTTTATTCAACTCTAATGTATATATACATATATACATATATATATATATATATATATATATATATATATATATATATATATATATATATATATATATATATTCGCTTTAGCACAAAAGCCCTTTTCGGGCCTTCGCTTAGCGATAGTACGAGTATCTCATTATCTTGATCGAATGTGTCAGCAACTCGGCAAGGTGATATGGTCAGTACCACGCTTTGGCCGTGTGTTCGTCCACCCAGCTGCGATACGTTCTGACTTTAAGCCAGCACGTATCATAACTGAACGGGCTTATAGTCCGTCCGAAGAATCACTCGAACTAAATCTCGTTGGCGCCAACGGGATTCAATCCAGGGACCTGATGTATATAATATATCCATAATATTTTTAACATTGTATTGTATAAAGTTTTTCTCTTGTTGTTTACTTGTTATATACTTTGTACATGCCTATACTCTCGATTCCTCTCCTGTAGGTTTCAGGGAGTATGGGCGCTTCGTCCATGTTGATCATGTTGGCTCGAGATTTGAAACGTGCTTAACACTAGGCTTGGTAACTATTGACCATTTTTTCCTTATACTACTTGTTTTTAACGAGAATTACATTTTGTGTTCAAGTCAGCCCCGGTATGTATTGGGTTGGGATGCGGCATTAAATTGAGGTTTATTGGGAGCATAAGGATTGTAGAAGTTTGGATTGTATGTATCAAGATAATAGGAGATAATAGGAATTATTTATATTTGGAAGTTCAAAAAGTACTTCCAAGTCCTGTAGTATCGGGACGGTCCCCGTTTCTCTGCGTAGTACAATATTTTTATAGTATTTCTTATTGGGTCGTCGATGCTTAGACAAGCATTTTCTAAGTATTTTCCTCTTAAAGATTTGAATTTCTTCGGCTGCTATTGGCGAGATTGTTAACCAAGCGGGGAATAAGTAGGTAATGATTGGCCTAACACGTGATTTGTACATTAGTACTTTCACTTTAAGGCAGACTGTTTTCGAGGAAAGGAGGAAGGAGATAAGTGCGGCTGCCACTTAAGCTTTGTAAAGCGTTTTCCTAGTGTGTGTATTTGTTTAACTCGATTATTGAAGTGGATTTCGAAGTATTTGACATTATCTTTGAGAGGAATAACTTCGCCTTCAATTTGAACTTGAATGTACTTACTCTGAGATACTGCACAACGATGCCCCTTGCCGCTAGCATTGCGAAAGCAGATCAGTTCAGATTTGGTAGCATTAATTTCAAGTCCCCAATATTTTAGATACTGGCCTACAGGTTGACGTTCACTGCACGCTGTAGCCTTATTTGAGCCAGAGCAGGAAGGGTGTGGGTGGCAGTCTGCATACATAATTATATCAGAGTTCATGCAGTTTGGCCGTAGGATGTCATGAAGGTAAAAATTGAATAAGGCAGGACCAAGAATTGATCCTTGGGGGACCCAGAGTGGATAGGATTGGAAATGATATTCCCTAATTTTATTTGAGGGGTTCTATCTGAAAGGAAACTATAAAGTATTCTGAGGACTGCGACCGGGCAGGATGACATTTTTAGTTTGAGCTTGAGCCCGTTGATCCATACTGAGTCAAACGCTTTTTTAGATCTAGAGCACAGGTCGCCGTTCTCTCTTTTCGCTGTAGGTTGAGGGTGACTTTGTTATGCAGTAGCATTATAGCTTGCTCTGTTGTTAATACTCCCTTCGCAGTTTGGTTTTGGTATTATAATGAGTACTGGCTTTCCATGGTTGGGGAAAGTAGCCGTTGTTTGTACTATTATTATATATTATGATCAAAAAGAAGGAGACGATTTTCCTACACTTTTTAAGTACTCTGTTTAGGATTCCTTCAGAACCGTGAGACAGCTTGCTGTTTAAGGTACTAAGGATATCGTCAACTTATTTTTTCACGGTGAAAACCCCCCCGAAAACTGGAGGCCGTGGAGAAAATATGGTTAAGTAAGATCTTTGATATTCTTTAGTTGTAAGCTGAACTTCCGCATCGACCCTGTTATTTAATGCTGTATTAGGCGGCTCACGGCGTCTGTATAGATCCTTGAAGTATCCCTCACGGATACTGATCTTAGCAGTTAAAACCTGGTTTCCTTGCCTTGTTGGGTCTTTCTCAATGTTGTATTTGGAACTCTTGCGCCCAGTAAGTTGGTCTATTACTTTAAACACATCAGGAGAAGGTCTCATGGAACTTAGCCTTTGCTTATAAATGTTATTGACTTCATATTTATTGGATGCGTTTGTCGGTTTCACTGGTCATTATCGTAATCTCCGTTTTGAGCTCAAAATACTCTTTATTTAATCGGTTAAAGCTTCGATGGAATATGCGCTTTAGTCGTTGAAGCATATGTTTCCGTATTTTTATTAAGTGAAGAGTCTCCTGACCGTGTTACGGGTTTTTCTGGAAGGGGGCATGCTTGTCTAGACACTCAATTATTGTTGATGATATTGCTGATATTTTGGGTGTCTATTTTGGCGTTTGAGAGAGTCTTATTATCCGGTAGTAGCTTCGGAAGAAAGTCATTGAGGTCTCTTCTGAAGTTTGGTCATTCTATTGAATTATATGTTCTGTAGTCTGGTGGACAAGTTGGGACTGGTATATGGGTTCTGAGTGCTATATTTAAATAAAGACCATGGTGGTCTGATAATGAAGCAAATGTGGCGCATGTAATTGCGGGGTCAGAAAGAAGGTCAGATAAGATTAAAATGTTGCCCAAAAATGAACTACCTCCCGGGAAATTTGGGACATCTGCATTTACATCGGTGGCTAGTAGGAGGGCCTCTGCGTGGAGCCATTCAAAGAGAGAGTTTCCATTCGTGTTGTTAGTAGAATCAACCCAGTGCTCCTGTCTAGCATTGAGATCTCCTCCTAGTAGAAATGAGTCGAGCGATGATGCTCTTGCTAGGATTTGGTTGAGCGTAGTAGGGATTAGGATACCAAGATTACACGGGATGTAAAGGGAGTCTATTAAAATTATGGTTCCATTGGGGCGTTTGGTGCGGAGGGTCGCTAGTCTGCATGAGGAGTTACTTTGCTCGAAAGGGATTTGATGGACATCTAGATCGTCCCTAAATAATATCGCAGTGCCTCTACCACCATCTTTACGCAGAACATTATAATTATCTACACGGACTTTGTTATGAGGTTTAAGAACTGTCTCGTTCAAGAAGCGGATGTCGAGTAGGAATGATTTGACTAATACCGAAATGAAGAGCTTCTTGTCATGCAAAACTAGAGAATTTATATTAAGGGAAAAAATAATGAAACTATTTGCCAGCATAAAGGTTGAAGCAGAAGTTCAGGAGAGCCATTGGCTTCTCTTAGTCAGGTGTGGAATCAAAGGATTGAAGGAAAGATTGAATCTTCGAGAAGAGTTTACTGGGAGATATCCCAACCCTGTCGTTTGTAATTTGATTTAGATGCTCGACGGGATTAAGTGTCGGTGTAATCAATGGGGATTGGGGCGCTTCGCTGATGGCTGGGAAGTGTTGACTATACAGGTGGGGCTACTCGTTTGGCTTTTGCCTTCGTTGATCTTTCTAAAAGACGTTTAGGTTCCGGGCATCCGGAAAAGTTGGCGGGGTGTCCATGTACTTTACACATTGTTCAGAATGGAGCCGTTGAATGAATATATTATCTTCTCTTGTCTTATTGCTTCTAATATCTTGATGTCTGTTAAGTGCATCCCCATCGTATTGCATGGTACAGATACGCTCTTGAATTCTTCTGACATGTCTAAGCAACATCTTTAACCACTCTGAGCCTACACAAATTTATCTACCGCAACATTGGCTTCATTTGCCGATGTAAACAAGACTCTGAGCTTCCGCCTTCGTAACTTAACGCCGGTGATCCTTGTGCGGCCCATTTTAAGGGGTTTGCATTCAAATACAAAACCCTATCGAAATTGATTTTGTCTGTCCGTCTGTTCGTCCGTATTTCACAGCATTTTTTCTCCGAAGCTATAATTGCTACGAACACCAAACTTTGTAGGGAGATCAGAAGTGATGACCCCTTGGAAGTTTGGATATCAATAAAATTTTCAACGGTTTTTAAGGGAGGTCCTCCTATATCGGAAGGGAATCGCAAACAATTTTTTTCCAAAAGTAGTCATGTGGGGTGTCAAATGAAAGGTCTTGATAAGAACTTTTCAATACGGTGTGAAACATACACAACAACCGCAGTGGCACTGAACTCAATGACAAATTCACCTGTTATGTTGAGAATTTAAAGAGAAAGTCACAGCTCATTTTTGTTACGGACAGAGCTAAGAATATAGTAGGTGGTGCATTATCAATCTCACTTATAATGAGGCTTCTTTTTCAGCCTCGGCCAGCATGTCTCGACACTTACCGTTGAATTGCTTGCCATTCTTGCAGCCCTTAAGGATCCCGCTACTACCTCGTTTACTGAGATTCACTTTTTCACAGACTTCAGGATCGCAATGCTGAACATTGAAAACAATATAAATCAGAAAAAGGTATCTATGACATCTGACAGGTCATCAACGCCGAACGCCGAGTTCAGCTTTTACTGGATCCCTGGGCATAAAAGGATAGAAGCGGCTGCAGAAGGCGATCGCTATGCAAAAGAAGGGGTTAAGAGAGGCCTTTTGAAACACACCCACTTGGAGCAAGATAACATTATGGATAAGGTCGCTTCAAGTGTAAAACCTGACTGAAGTAATCGTTGGCACAAAGGTCTGGAAAAAGAGCCCACTGTATGAGGGGCGACAAACCATGGTTCCATACACAGGCGATTAGCAGTCTTGTAAGCAAGTCTATCAACGCAATCCTAGTTAACTTGAGACTGTTCAAAGCGAAATGGGTAGATTCAGAAATGTGCAAGCATTGCGACGCAAATTCCTTAGATGTGACATATACAAAAAAAAATTGAGACGAGTTTGGTTTTTTTTCCTAATTTTACGTGTTTACTACAACAAGGGATATCATGGCTTAGAATGATAGAAATCTGGTCATTGAGTTTGGAGCCTATAGGGATATTCCAAGTGTTAAGATTTAAATTAAATGGTGTTGGGTATCAATGGATTAAAAGATCTATTTATACCCAGCGCACTCATTCTTAAAATGGCCGGAACAACGTTCTCGATGAGGATCGCAGAGGTAGACCTAGTCTTTTGAGTGATGAATTGGCGGCGAAAATCAACGAAAAAACCCATGAAACTCGTCGTTTTACGATTACGAAACTCGCAGAAGATTTCCCCCCCACATTTCACAGAGCTTAGTTCATGAAATTGTGTCCATTAAACTTGGTTACCAAAAATTTTATGACAGGTGGAGTCTGAAAATCCTAACGGAAGAAAAAACAAAGACAGAGATTGGGATGTTTTCAATTAACCCCCGTCCATCCCTGATTTGTTCCCAGTAATGAAGACGTGGTTCATTATACAACGCTTTGATACTGAACTGCATGCCGGTGTAAACCAGTGGCTGAACTCACAGGCGGCAGATTTCTACAGAGAGGGTATTGAAAAGCTTGTACAACGGTTTGATAAATACCTTAACTTAAATGGCAATTATGAAGAAAATTAGCCTAAGAGTTAACCTCCAAAATAAATAATGAAAATTTTTTTTATTTTTTTTTTCTTTCAAAAAAACTGTCACTTTCTGGACAGACCCCGTATTTTACACGGCTCGCCTACATAACTTCTAGTTATGATAGGATATGATATCATGGCTTGCAATTCAGCATATACTTCACCCCGACTGTTTACTAGTTAATATTTTCTAGGTAATAGTCGAGGATTTCGCTGTTTACCAGGATTCCGTTTACCGAGGATTCCGTTTCAATTCGATTTTTAACGTTCCGAAACATTTGTCGGTCCTTCCAGTAACATAGCGATTTCTAACACTCTCAGTATATTTTTTCTTGAAAAGCCGTCGAGCCTTACTTTTTTGAGTGAGCAGATGCGTTTCAACTACTTTGAGTCATTTTCAGTGACTAAAAGGTTTGTGGAAGGAAATGATGATAATCAGGTAGGTCGTAGGTTGGACCATGTAGAGGGATATTAGGTTTTTGTTTTTTGTGTTGTTGGATGTCCGTTTGCTCTGGTTCGTATCGCTTCCGTTTTCGTCGGAGGGTGTGGAAATTGCGCCGGAATATGTAATAAGTTACTTGTTGATAATGTTACCGTCTGCCTTTCTATGTTTATATGTTTCAAGTTTTTCTAGTATGTTAAGTCTTGGTCCTTTGCTTTGTTTGTGTAATAATGTCATAGAAATTGTCACGGCGTCACGCCCTTGTGTGTGGTTTTGGAAGTGCGTCCACAATTGGAATCTACCTTATTATCTAAGAAAAATCGTAAGTGCTCTTGTAACATTGCGGCTTCTATGAACACCTCTTCGAGTAAAATCTCCGGCAAAGATGACAACTCTCGGCACAACGTCGATCAAACTGTCCTCGCGAAGTGGCATGGAGAACATCACCATCTCAGCGCAAGTGGCACTTTAAATATTGGAGAACATTCCAATAGATTAAGACTTGCAAACAACATCTCGGCATCAGCTTTGAAACTTGCGAACTTGGACTTTGACAAGTCCTCACAAATCGACATCTTACTGCGTGCTGAGCCAACGCTGCGGATTATCTCTCACTTTTTGGTTGGGTCATCACTGGAATCGTGAATTTCAGCGGCACACATTAAGCGGTGACATACGACAATAATGACGCCAACGACTCGAAATTCGGTACAGTCAACATAGGATTACTTCGGAAGTTCTGGGATCTAGAGAACACAGACGGTCAATCTGTCATGACTCCTGAAGAAAAGGAATGCGAGACTCACTACGCAAACTCAGTTCATCGGACTCAAACCGGCCGATACATGGTGCAATTTCCATTTCGGCAAATGGATCAGCCTCGCGGTGATTCGCGGGAATGAGCAATTCAACGATTATATGGCCCAGAGAAGCGTCTCAAACACAATCATCAACTGCGGCTAGACTACTTCAAATTCATGGCGGAATACTTCGGAGTTTCGACACAAGTCACCTCTGACATCAAAAACTTGCAGTTGGATGCGGAGCATTCTTATTACATATAGCACCACAAATAAGACAAAACTACGCGTAGTTTTCGACACTTCAGTCAAATCCATATCAGAAGCATCCCTTTAAGACAAACACATGGTCGGTCCTACCGTTCAAGATTATATCTTTACATTGCTCTGCGAATTCCGGACATTCTTTATCGCTAGGGTCGCCAATATCGTCAAGATGTATCGACAATTCTTAGTAGACCTCGTCAGTGTTATCTATCAGAGGATAGTCTGGAAATTTTCCACGGAGGGACGCATCATGTATTACAAGCTTAACACGGTCACATACGGCACCGCACCAGTACCTTTCCAAGCTGAGCGCACACTACAATAAATAGTCAATGACACTTCGAAACAAGCGGGGCAGTCAATTACTAACAATTTCTATGCCGACGACTACTTCGGCGAATCTGAAAACATTCGCGAAACTTCACAGTTGAACAAAACATCATCAACGACCTAAACAGTAGCGGTTTGGAGCTACACGGTTGGGTGTCCAATTCACCGAAACTTTCGGATTCAAGCAGTACCCCATTCTTTTGACAACGATGAATCAAGTACAGTACATGGATTAGTATGGAATCGAACTACAAACACTTTTAGATCACACCGACAACATATGCGAAGCAGACGTTCTTGGCAACATCAGTATGGATCTTTTACTCTCTCGGCTTTCTTACTCCAGTCTCAATCGTGATCAAGAAAAGAAAATTTATGGACGCCAAAGAGTGGCTGGGGCTACTCACTCCCCGAAGATTTATAACATACACTTGCGAATTACATATCTGGACCAACAGAACTTACTGGTTTACACATCCAACGATAGATAGGGCCACCCTCTTCATTGGAACTCATTGGCTTTGCGGATGCATCGGAAGCGGCATACGCGGCAGTGGTTTAAACTCGAGCCTTTTCGAGTCACATTCGTGGTAGCTCGAACTAAGATAGCACCCATTAAGCGAGTGATCATTCCTCGACTTGAACTATGTTCAGCGGGCCTACTTGCCAAACTTATGCGGCAGATTGCATCCTATATGAATGTCAATCTCAACAACTGCCACTGCTTTACGGATTTGCAAGTGACATTAGCATGCATATCGGACAACTGAAGGCACTGGAAGACTTTTGTGGCAAATCGGGCATCCAACATAATTAACGTATTTCCACTTGAAAGATGGCACACGTTAAATCCAAAGTCGAACCAGCGGATTGTGCACCTCGCGGCCTGGAACCATCACAACTATGTCAACATCATCTTTGGTGGAACGGACCAACCTTTCTAGATTTAGAAAGATATTTTCATCCACAGCCAGCGCCCATTACGGACGATTCATTAATGTCAGAAGTTCGGCATGTACAAGTCAACGTCAACGGTTCACAATTTCTCGGATTGGAAAAGATTACTTCGATTCACCGCCGCCTGTCTGAGGCTTATTAACAATTCACGGACGAAAGTTAAATATCATCGTGTCATCGACCCACTTACGAAGGCAGAACTTGAGCAAGCCTTGACATTTTAATACAAAAAGCCCAGCACGAAATTCATCTTCTTATGTGAAACTGCCCGCTTCGTCAGGCAAGCAAACTACTCTGTCTGGATTCATTCTTCAACATTTTGCGGATCAACGGCTTATGGGAAAACTCGGAACTGCCCTTCAATCAGCGGAATCCAATCCTGCTACATCGGAATAATCACATCCCTATACTTCTCATGAAACATCAGCAACACTTGCATGCTGCCTATCGATCATTGGAAACGACCCTATTACAAGTTTTGAATAATTGAATCAGAATCGTGTATTTGACATCGGGCGATTACATTGCACCAGAAGATGGCCCCATTGTCACCAGTTCGCGGTACTTCTGCAAGAGCCTTTGCGACTTGTGATGTGGACTATGCAGGCCCAATCATCATCAAATCATGGCACGGCCGTTCAGCCAAGCGATACACGGCTTACATCGCTTACGAAGACCATCCACCTCGAAACAGTCATGGAATTGACCACGGAGTGTTTCCTGGCAGCTCTAAGGCGGTTCGTCTCTCGGCGCAGCTGTCCTGGAGTGACAACGGGACCAACATTGTCGGAGCCAATAAGGAAATATCATCATTGTATCGGATGCTCAACTCTCGGGACCTGGTGGACGAAGAGTATTATGTGGCACTTCATTCCTTTGGTATCCCCTCACTTTGACGAACTTTGGGTAGCTGGAGTCAAATCGGTGGTTTTACTTGGTGATAGTCATCGGCAACAAGACGCTCACATTTGAAGAACTCTACACGCTTCTCTGCCAAGTGGAATACTTTTTAAACAGTCGTCCACTATGTCCTCTGGCGAGTGACCCCAGCGATATTGATCCTTTAACACCAAATCGTTTTCTCGTTGGGCTTAGGCGCGGACTCTTACTCTGCCCGGAACATCACGCAGGCCACATCAACTATCTGTAAAGTTGGAAGTACATTCAGAAGCTACACAACGACTTGTGGACCCGTTGGACAGACGAACACCTACGGCAACTTCAATCGCGGAGCAAATGGACTTCCCTGACATCATTTTCGGTACCCTGGTCATAGTCAAGACAGAAAACACACCACCGGTTACTCGGCATTTAGCACGCATCATCGAATTACACCCAGGCAAAGATAATCGTGTAAGGGTAGTCACCATTCGGAATCATCACGGCGAATCTAAACGGACAATCAGAAAACTCATTCTTCTGGCGGCGGACATAAACATGAACATGGCAGTGAGTAAGTAAACTTTATTGAGACTTTTTATAACTTGACATTATAGAGTATACTCAGTATATGGATGTCAAACTTTGATGATTATAATATATGTATACTTATATTACATTCGTGTTTTTGGATATATACTATGCCATTTGCTCTGCTTAAACTAAATCTAATCCTAATATAAATTAAATCTATTCCTACATCTAACCTTAAACCATAAGCTGTTTAGTACAGCACTCGAATTTGTATTTATCCTGAGTAGATTTTTATTTTATTACACTTATGAACTAGCAAAATTTACATGTTTTGTTTAACCACGGTATGTGATTGGTTCCCATGAAACGTAAAACGCCGGTTTATTGGTAGTTACGGAATTATTGGGATCGTGTTAGCATTGAACCGGTTCTACCCCCGTATCTCTGTAAAAGATGGAGTTCTTGTAGTACTTCTTCTAAGGCCGTCTGTATTTGGACAGGCAATTCCTAAGGATCTTCCTCTCGAAGATTTGGATTTCTTCGGCAGCAGTAGTCGAGATTGTTAGCCATGCTGGAAACGAGTAGGTAATGATCGGCCTTACAAAAGTTTTGTACATTAAGACCTTAACTTTTGAGCAGACTGATTTTGAGGAAACGAGGGACGAAATAATTGCGGACGCTGCTTTCGCTTTATTGAGGGGTTTCCTCGCGTGTCTATTCACCTTGAGTCGATTGTCAAAATGGACTCCAAGGTATTTGATCTTTTCCTTGAGAGGAATGATTTCACTAGCAATATGTGCACTTCTTGAGTAGCGATATAGTTTTTAAATTGAGTTTTGAGATTGTGCAGGAAGACTTCATTCTCTCGCTTTATAGGGTCTTTCTCAAAATCGAATTTGGAACTCTTACGCCCTGCGGGTTGATATATAGTTTCAAACGCATCTAAAGATGGTCGCAGTGATCTCAGTCTGCTTTTATAGAAGTTGTTGACTTCGGATTTGATGCTTTTTTGAATTTCACGGGAAATGCTTGTTATTTGCGTTTGAAGTTCCAAATACTCATTAAATCTGTTAAAGCTTCGATGGTAAATACGCTTAAGCCGTTGGAGCATATGCTTCCGACTGTTTATTAATTGAAGAGTCTCCTGAGTTAGACATCTATAAAGCGGGCTGCGTGGTTTCTGGAAGGGGGCATGCTGGTCTAGACACTCTTTAATGGCAGATGTTAGTGCCGATATATGAGAGTCTATTTATGCGTTCGAGAGAATATTTTCCGGTGGGAGATTTGGAAGGAGGTCTTTTCTAAAGTTTAGCCAGTCTATGGAATTAAACGGTCTGTAGTGAGGTGGGCAACTAGGAACTGGTATGTGTGATCTAAGGCCATGATGGTCCGATAACGAGCTAAATGTGAAACAAGTAATAGGAATTGTGAAACTGTTGAGATCAGATAATGTTATGAAGTTATCTAAAAATGAGTTCCCTCTGGGAACTGTTGGGACCCCAGCATTTATTATGGATGCTGAGAGGAGGGCGTCTGTATGGAGCCATCCGCATAGGTAGTTTCCGTTGGTATTCTTTGTGGATTCCCCGAAGTGTTCGCGTCTGGCATTAAGGTCTCTGAGTATAAATGAGTCGTGGGATGAGGCTGTTGCAAGGATTAGGTGAAGCGTAAATGGGATCAGGGGAGCTAGATTGCACGGGAGGTATAGGAAGCTAATAAGAATTTTGGTTGGGTTTCCAATGGGTCGCTTGGTGTTGAGAGTCGCTTACGTACATGAGGAATTATTTTATTCAAAAGAGATTTGATGGATATCTAAATCATCCCGAAACAGTATCGCAGTACCTCTGCCACTGTCATTACGAAGCACATGGTAGTTTTCCACTCGGACTTTGTGCTAAGGGTTAAGAACTGTCTCGTTTAGAAGGAGGATGTCGGATTGGGAGGATTTTTCCAAATCGGCAATGTAGAGCCTCTTATCATGTGAAATTAGGCAGTTGATATTTAGGGAAGGTATGGTAAATCTATTTGCAACCATAAAGATTAAAATAGAAATTGAGGAGAGCCATTATCTTCTCTTGGTCAGGAGTGGCGTCAAAGGATGGGAGAGACTCCCAGCCACTCCACGGTTATCTGTTGTAGTCGCTCAACGGGGCTAAGAGTCGGTGGAATCAAAGTGTAGTGCAGAGTTCTGCTTTTAAGAACTTCTGAATATGAGGTCCGATTGGTAAGAATATCAAACTAGTGTGGGATTGTAGGCGTTGGTGAACTATTTTGATAGCTGGGGTGCGGTGAGTATAAGATCGGAGGTGCCGTGGTTTGGCTTTAGCTTCGATTGCTCTGTCCAACATTCTTTTTCGGTCCGAGCAGGGGGGAAAATTTGCTGGATGTCCATATGTCTTACACACAGTGCAGAATGGAGCGGTTTCCGGCTTTTGCATATTTTCCCTGGGGCAATTTTCAGATGCTTACAACACTACTAGTATCATTGTGAGGTGCTACGGTTGGAGAGATGAAAGATTAATTAACATCGAGGTGTTGCCTCTTAGGGATTACCGTTCAACTATAGAGCTATCACACTGTAACATTTGAATTCCATAATGTGCATATTTTCCCCAGAATTGAAACGCAAATGCTTTTGCACATTTTCAAACAATGAAATGACCTGCCATTGAATGAAACAACACCACAGTTATAGCAGTCTAAAATTTCTAGCAGTTCTAGTGCATGTAATCAGATGTAACCATGCAACTCTTTTCCATATCATAGTCTTGTGTGATTCATGCTTTTTAGGCAAAAAACAATAGCAGTCAGCTAGAAATGATGGGTCTTAATCCTGAGACAGGAAACTTCAATCGTCTCCTACCCTTAAAAATTAGGATATTGAATCCTTACATACTTATATCACATCATTTCATTGAACTCTCCACATCTACACAAACATCCCCAAACCCTCCCTTTTGCAATCTTTAAAACAATGACTCAGCGTTGACTAACATCTTCCTTATTATATAACCGACGCTTGAAATTCTATTTCAACCCCTTAACTTGTCCGTTATCCTCGCAAATAGAGAATAGCAATTCCCACTATTCATCCGAACGAAATGAATAGTCAGGTTTGCTGTACATGTCCTGCTGCCGTTGCCTGTTCGCAATCTACGATGAGTATAGTTTGCCATTGAAGACAACGGCACGGATGCCAATGCCACACACTATATAGCCAGCAGCAACAGTGGGAAAAAAGGACATAACCGAGTACAACAACTGGAACGTCTCTCGCTCTCTGCTGATTGCCGGATCGGGAGCTGTATGAATGGTTGTCAAACAAGCAGGCAACGAAGCAAGCGAGCATCCAAGACTTGGGGCTGTATACCGTACGAATCAACTCTATATACAATCAGCCACCAGCCAGCCGAGGCAGCCTGCTTCCCAGACGTGTGTAGACCGCCCCATTTGCGACACATGCTACACCAAAACAGTAAAACGAAAAGCAACCAGAGCAGCAGCAGCACAAGGACTAGAAAGCCGGCAAATGAAACAGAATCCTGCATGAGTTGGCATGGCAAGGAGTTGGAGCATAAGTTGGCGAGAAGTTTTTGTTTTTTTTTTTGTATTCCCTCCTTTTGTGTTCGGGGTGAAGGCTCAGGTGTGGGAGCAGCCACAAATGTAGCGTTTATGCTTCCACCCTGAAACCGTTTCAATGTCTAAGGATATTGTTGGACGCGATAGTGGCGAATGTTGAGTTGCACTCGTTGCTTATTATCCTTGTTCTCGGACGTGCTTTCACGTTCACGAACAAATAGTTTCCCTGCATGATGCACTTGATCTCAGGTGAAAGTCCTGTCGATATGTCAAAGGAGGGTAGGAAGACGATGGAAAAATCAGAGGACGATGAAGCAAGGAGGGATCACACGTTTGTGATGATTCATCATTTTATTAAGAATCAAGTCGACTGTTGCGATTTTCCGATTATATGGAAAGCTCCTGTAGGGAAGATTAATCTGAAAGTGATGTCGGCGGCAAGGACTTACCTCTGTCTGGTGCGTAGACGTTCAGTTGCTCGTCATCGCGCGATACTTGGGTGATTATAGATGTTGCGTCCATTGGAGCATTTGCTTCTGCCGCAGCAGTCCTGTAGCGAGTGCAGCCGTGTCCTTCGTCGTAATCGTAAAAAATCTTGCTAGTCAAGCGTCTGGACGGGAAAATAATTCCCCCTTCACCCTTAATGCAAGAGCTTTAGGTTTAAGGCAGATTATCCTCAAGATAGCCGTGGCTGAGTGATTTTGTTAGACGATTGTTTGTAATGAAACCTTCAAATTATCTCCCACTAGAAAAGGGATCTATATGAGAGCTTCAATAGAACAACAGGGAAGGAGATATGATCCTGATTTTGATAGAAACACTGTAGCAATTTGTTTTCACTATAAAACCGCGTCCGCGACGATCGTTTTATTAATTTTTTTCCCTCGAATCTTCTATTCTGGTGGAAACGAAACTCGACTTGGATGATTTACGGCTGCATGCTAAAATAACACTCATAGGCCTTGAAACTCAAGCGCAAACGCAAACCACGAAAATCATAAAACTATCAACCGCGATCGCGTCGACACTATCAACATCATTAGCTAGCAATTCATTCCAGCTCGAATTCAATCACAGATCCCGCACTGGGGGATGGAGAACAGCCGGAAGGGAACACGTAGAGACACACGAGTGGAGCCAAGGATGGGAAACCGCAAATTCGCCACTTTTACTGTTCCAAGGAGGAAATCGGAAACCGCGAGCGGGACCCACTAAAGATCAATTTCAAGACTTTCAATTCTCGCCACACACACGACACTTCGAATTGTTGTCTAAGCAACTTTTCTTTCGAACTTTTGTTCTAGAGCGACGGATCCGGCCCGATGAGATCCGCGGATTGGATCGGAGCTACCACGGTCGGAATATCCGACTTTCCACTTATCTACGAGCTGAAGGAAGTCGTCGAGACTTTTCCCATTTCCTTTTCAGGAATGCAACAATTAATTCAACACAGCTTGGGAACTCATTCAAGTCGCTAGCTTGCAAACCACAATCATTGATCCGCTGACATTCTGGGCGTTCGGGGAAGTCGTAACTGGTTTCGCGAATGTACAGCGTGTCGCACTTTGGGGCTCTGCAGTTCGCACTGCTACCGTGTGTATGGTTCGACGATCGCGAGAAGGCACAACTGACGCAGAATGGGCGCACCTTCCTTCACTGTGGGCAATTTAATTCAATCCAAAAAAAAAAACGTTGCACAGTTCCGATTGGCCCCAAAAAAATTCACTCGCGGAAAACTGACCGACGTCGTCTTGGAAGTCTTTACTTGCACGCTCACCTCGCGACTGAGTATACTTGCAATTCTAAGCGGTTGGCTGTTGACGTTGGTGCTGCTTCACTTCAGAACGGTTCGCGGATAAGCAAAACCTCGCACTGAAACCTCCCTAAATCCTTGCTCAAACAAACACTTTTCAAACAAATCACACGGAACTAACAAATTCTCCTCTATCTTCCACAATTCTAAGTTTATTATTTCCGGCTTTCGCCAGAAGTCTCTCAAACCCGTCACAACTCCCAACTACTGCAGTCGTTCCGTCATCCAAGGATCTGTCACGTATGAGCGACAGACAGATTGAGAACGGGGAGAATGAACACAAAACACATCAATCGCTCGCAAGAATTTACTTTAGAATTAAATTCGCGAGTGTAAAAGGACTTCCCAACAATTTCTTTGGACAAATGCTGCGCGCACTAATCGCGTGTAGCCGAATCCGCACCTTTTGCTTTGTCGACGACTTTCAAACTCGAAATATTTACTCGGACTGAAATGAAAATGGCCGTTTCGCACTACCACTCGTTTGCTGTCGTCACAGAATTTTGAATGTGTTTAGAGTTGTTTTGTGTCATCGTCGTCGTCGTCGTCGACGGCGGTCAAACCACATTCCACAAATGTTACGCCCCTGTCTGCCCCACCGTCTTGAGTGTCTAAAAATTCAACGACGGCAACAACAAATTTCGATGGATAAACAACTTTACGCATACCAAAATAGAGTGCGGAAATGTGAATGCATCGATGTGTGCGAGAATTATGACATCAGATGACAGTAGGCTAACAACTGCAAAGGTGTAAATTCACACGGAATGTGGAATGTGGAACTAGTATTTTAATTTGAAAATGAATTACATCTAAACATAATTTCGAGAATTTTTAATAGTTCCAACGAGCCTCTCATTTTTGTGTAACCAATTCTATGACAGTGAAATGAAATTGTAAATTAGAAAATCAATTTAAATTATGCCTCTGCTCAATAGCAGAGGAAACACAATTTGCCAATATTTCGAATGAATAAACTTTCAGCTTTCAAAATTAACAATAATATGAGTATTTATAATTTATACACAACTAATAGGAACTAATTCTTCTTCGTAGTGCTACAGCCCCTCTCGGGCCTTTGCTTCCTGCAACGAGTGCTTCCAAGTGTCTTGGTCCATTGACCGCGTCCTCCAGTTTTGAAATCCGTGCACCGATGAACTGTCTTTGCCGACCGAGTCAGACTAGCGTTTCCTCGGTTTGTCCACTGGTCTCCAGCTTTCAGCTCTCCCAACGAATACCTTTTTGGATATCCGTTGTTCGCAGAGGCGGATTTAGGAATTTTCAAGGTATAGGCTATACAGTTTTTGCCGCCCTTGCCTTTACAATTGTCGTTGAAATTACACGTAAAATAATTTTTGGGTATATTTTTGAGCTAATCAAAGCTCAGTCATGTACGAGCGGGGTAATGTGTGCTACTTACACAATAATGTACATTTGGTAAACGTGAATAAATAATTTTTAATGCACTGACAAACAAACAATTAAAAATAATCAACTCAGTTAAGTTATAAAAGTTTGGTACTTCGTTACAATACCTTTTTGAACCATTTTTTGTTGGCAAAATCATGGATGATATCGTCGTAAGTAATTTTGTTCATTAATTCCGAATCTATACACAAAAAGCGTTTAATTTATCTTGGCTCAAAGTCGATCTCAGATAATTTTTCACTCTTTTTAAACAAGAACAATTCGTCGCTGGCGTACATAAGGCCATACGAAAGGATATGTCCAAGTTCGGATAACCACTCTGTAGACTCTGTTTTCGCAGAAACGAAGATAGACTTGTAATGATTTTCTCCTTTCACTTCGCTTGAACGAAATTGGAACCGACCTCTCATCGGTTCTAGACGTGAAGTCTTGGGACGTGACAACGGACTGTACCCTACAGGTCAACGAGTGCGGACACACTTAGTCTACTCCGAGGTGGCTGCTGGCTAGCTAGCTAGTTCGGAGAGGAGTTCAGTCGCTGGTCTTGCGCGAGCAGACTAATTCCGGAATGCAAAAATTCAGCCAGCGGTTCACATGCCCGTTTTACTAACGCGTCGAAACATTAACATACGGAAGAGAAACCTATCCTTACTTTATTCCGTATTTCTTAAACTCATCCAGACAACAACAAAAAACGTTTAGAATTCCGGGTTCCTGAGTTTCACTGACGTGGTATTGAAAAATATCCTAGTTCAACCCAAATCTGAAAAACCCGCGAAACCGGCCATCCACGGATTTCTTAAACCCTATCTTTGTAACGGCATACTTACCGTTCGCTACCATTCCTGGAGAAGGGTTCGCTGAAAAGGAAGGAGTTTATTACATAAATTTTTTTTTGAAGTGAAACATCTTTACGGGGGGGTAAAAATTTTCAGATGTAACGAAATACAGAACCGTTTACACTCCGGGCGGACAGCAAAACGATATTTGCGCGACAATCTGTTTTAAGTCGAAGTTTACTCATGCTGCGATGGAAATTTTCGGCTAAATTATCTCATTCCGCCCGAATCCTTATTGGGAATTGTAAAGGCAGTTTGTTGGGAGACTGGTAGTGGTGGTTTTCTAGTATGCATGTTTAGTGACGGCGGGTGGTGGCCATGCGGTGGATGAGAAGAACATGCATGAGGGTTGAGTAGGAATTCACTTCGTTGCTAGGTATTAGAACTGATTCGGCCGATGTGAAATGAATGCGATTGGCGATAGTGGGTCGTTGTGGGTGCATGCACAATAATCCTTGGTCCTAGCACCGATGTGCAACGTATTGAGGTGATGACGATGGAAAGTCATTGCGAGGTATTTGGGGATCATATGTGAATATATGGTGTTTCGGCAGTCCCCGTGCTTGCTCCTAGCACCGATGCCGCCGATGTGCAATATATTGAAGTGCCGGCGACGGACGGTCATTGCTTAGTATTTGGGGATCATGGGATAATGCATGGTGGTACGGCGGTAGCCGTGCTTGATACGCGCGCTAATGCCACTGATCTGCTTGTGGCGACGACGGATGGTCATTGCCGGGTATTTGAGGATCATGGGAGCATGCATGGTGGCTCGGCGGTAGCCGTGCGTGGTTCTAGCACCGATGCCGCCGATGAGCAATATATTGAAGTGGCGACGACGGATGGTCGTTGCTGGGTATTTGGGGATCATGGTCGAATGCATGGTAGTACGATGGTAGCCGTGCTTGGTCCTAGCACCAATGCTGCCGATGTGCATGTGGCGACGACGAATGGACATTGCTGGGGGCTCGGCGATCATAGCTGGTTACTTGGCGATGCGATAATAACCGTGCTTGTTCCTAGCACCGGTTCCGCCGATGTGCAATGTATTGAAGTGGTGACGGAAGATGGTCGTTGCTGGATGTTTGGGGATCATGGAGAAATGCATGGTGGTTCAGCAGTAGCCATGCTTGGTCTAAGCGTGAAGTGGTGACAATATTTTCAAGTTAATGAAAAAGGAGATATGAACACGGAAAATAGCTAGATATATGCTAGGGAAACCAGCAGAAGTCTTGAAATCTTGAAATTGCGACGACGGATGATCGTTGGTGGGTATTTGGGTAGCATGGGTGAATGTATGGCGGTTTCGCGGTAGACGTCTTTGGTCCCAGCACTGATGCTCTCGGTGTGCAGTGAATTAAAGTGGCGACGATGGCTGGTAGATGGGTAATCATGAGTGAATGTATGATGATTCGGCGGTAGCCGTGCTTACTCCTAGCACCGATGCTGCTGATGTGCAATGTATTAAAATTGCGACGACGGATGGTAGTTAATGGATTATTAGAGATCTTGAGCGAAAACCTGATGGTTTGATGATAACCTTCCTTGGTCCTAGCACTGATGTCATCAATGTGCAATGTGTGGCGGATCAGCCACCCACACGCAGAGAATATCCTGCAACACCTGAACAACGGACCGACATCAGACATCCAGCCCCCGATTGCCACGCACGCATCACCCATCTGGGTTGTATGAATGCTCAACCGAGCATCAGATAACAATCGTTAGCATATGGATGCTCGAATGGCGAAACTCAAGCGCGTGCTCGAGAAAATGCACAGCAGGCAGTCTGGCTGGTGGATGAGCGTGGACGTCTCAAGTATCAACAATGCATATTCGTCGGCAAGCGATGGCGACCACCGCGGGTATGGCCAGGCGTCCCTCGTCAGCAGTTTATGCACATTTAAGCGGCCAGCGCGTGAATTCTCTGCAAGTTCTAGTTCGATTTCTAACGTTGCGACAACGAATCGACAATTCAAAATTATACCCTCAATATTTTAGTTATGTGTAGAAATAATTAAAATAAATATCTTTATAGGATAAGACAACCACCGAGGCATTAATCTGTCCCGTGCCGGCCTCCGTGCACTTATTAGACACCCGACACGATCGACGCCCGCCAGGATGATGTCCAAACCTCGTGCCAGGAGGCACATCGCGACATTCACCCTGGCACGCAACGACCGACACACGCCAGCGCAACGCGAACACGGCACAACAGGATACCAATGATCAACGCTAGGACGATGTCCGAACCACGCGAAAGGATGCGCATCGCGACATCCACACCCAGTGCTCAAACCTCGACACACGTCCGGAAGTTGTCGCAACCCCGCACCAGGAGGCGCACCGCGACATCTGGATTACAACAACGCCCAACGAACGCAACGAGCTACCGTCGCAAAACCCGCGCAACGATGCACCCGTGGTACCCCGCCCGACAAACGCACCGAGCTACCGTCGCAAAACCCGCACAATGATGTGGACTGCGACACATCGCCCGACGAACGCACTGAGCTACCGTCGCAACCCCGCGCAAGATGTACACCGCACCACCGGCATTTGCTGCTCAACACCCGAACAGCCATTAGGATCTGGTAGGCCGCACGAACCACCGTAAGCGTGACTCCAACCTGATACGCTTCTCGAACCACGGCCCAACGGCCGCTCTATATCGTGGCTTCACCACTGCAGGGGGAGTACTGTGGCGGATCAGCCACCCACACGCAGCGAATATCCTGCAACACCTGAACAACATGCCGACAGCAGACATCCAGCTCCCGACTGCCACGCACGCATCGCCCATCTGGGTTGTATGAATGCTCAACCGAGCATCAGATAACAATCGTCAGCATATTGATGCTCGAACGACGAAACTCAAGCGCGTGCTCGAGAAAATGCACAGCAGGCAGTCTGGCTGGTGGATGAGCGTGGACGTCTCAAGTATCAACAATGCATATTCGTCGGCAAGAGATGGCGACCACCGTGGGTATGGCCTCGTCAGCAGTTTATGCACATTTAAGCGGCCAGTGCGTGAATTCTCTGCAAGTTCTAGTTCGATTTCTAACGTTGCGACAACGACTCGACAATTCAAAATTATACCCTCAATATTTTAGTTATGTGTAGAAATAATTGAAATAAATATCTTTATAGGATAAGACAACCGCCGAGGCATTAATCTGTCCCATAAATGTATTGAAGTTGCGACGACAAATGGTCGTTGCTGGCTTTTTGATGATGGCTGGTGTTTGGTGCGTATTTTGGGGTTATGGCCGAACACATTGTTTTTCCGCGCTAATCGTGCTTCCTCCTAGCACCGACGCTGCTGATGTACAACATATTGAAGTGGCGTTGGTGGGTATTTCGGGATCATGGGTGAATGCATGGTAGTTCCGTGATACCCGTGCTTGCTCCTGGTATCGATACCACTCATGTGAAATGTATTGAAGTAGCAATGATGGTTTGTGGGTCGTTGGGGATCATGGGCGAATACCTGATGGCTCGGCGGTAGCCATTCTTTGTATTAGCACTGATGCCACTAATGTGGAATATATTGAAGTGGCGACGACGAATGCTTGTTGCTGGGTTGTTGACGAATATGAATGAATGCATTATGGTTCGGTGGCAGCCGTCCTTGGTCCTAGCAACGATGCTGTTGATGGATAATGTATGGAAGTGGCGACGACGGATGATGGGTTACGAGGCATTTGGGATAATGGGTGGATGCATGGTAGTATGGCGGTTGCCGTGCTTGCTGGTAGCACCAATGCCACCGGTGTACAGTGTATAAAAGTGGCGAAAACGGATCATGGTTGGTTGGTCGTTTGATGATCATAAGCGAATGTATGATGGTCCGATGTAGGCGTCCTTGGTGTTCATACTGATTCCAATGATACGCAATCAAATAAAGTGGTGAAGACAGATGATATTTCGTGGGTGGTTGATGATCAGAGGTGAAAGTTATTTTATTTGCTTACGACCTGAAAATATTCAAGAGTAGCGGAGCCGTTGCCCGTTCACGAGCACTAGTTAAGTATATTGTGGGGAAAGTGGTAGTGATGGAGAGACCCTTGCACAGGATATCGTATAAGATAATATAAATAGAATTGATGAGAGGATAATAACTTCATTTTCTAGATCGAATTGATTTTATGAGCATATTATAATAATATTTAATAAATTGCTTATAGCACAGTGATTCAGGTAGGATTATCAGTATCATACTAAGTCATATTTGAGAAAACACAAGCTAATTATCACTGTGATAGAGCCTTATTGGTATTCTGTATATACCTGAAAGCAAGACGTTTCACTTTTGTCGGGCGTGTGCTCTACACGCATTTTATTTATTTTTTGTGATAGATACGTTAGCTCGCCACTATTGGCCACGTAAATAATATTAATTAAGTTTTTATATTTAGAACTTACTTATATAGATACCTTTACACCATCATCAACGACTCAAGACCAAACCCACAATGGCAACGAAGCAGACTCCGGAAAAACGGTGAACGCGCTCCAAGACGGTGCAACCAGCGAACTGCGAGATGTGTTTCGAGGATGTGGTAGAGGGCGTATCAAGTGTGCGATTGGAGTGCGGACACTTGTTCCACCACGCCTGTGTCCAGTAGCTCTTACTAACGTCGGATCTCTGTCCATTATGTAGACGCCCGATCGACAGAACAGCCCTAGATGCCCCATCGGAGCGCACGCCCCTAAGTGTGGAGCAGTAGCAAAAGACCCTCGGAGTGCTGAACCGACTCAACCACTGTCGGACACCCAAGGAGCCGCGGGCGGAGTAGCTCCAGTTGCAGGAGTACCGGTAGATGCCCCAACAGCGCAATCAAACAACACAGTCAACGACACGATTTTGTCCTTATTGCAAGGATTCTCCGATAGGATTGGACACTTGGAGAGAGGCTTCCAACACATCTGGATCAGCCAGCCCCGCAGCCGCGTAAGAAATCCATCTGGCTGGGAGCCAAATCCCAGTGCGGCTATGCCCAACTCTAGGCCAGTCGATGATTGAAACCTCCCCCAAAGGAACTCGGTAATGGATCCCAGAGCCCCAGAGTATCGACCGCGTTACAGCACTGCACACCTACAAATACCTACAATGCACGAATCGGTTCCTTATAGCAGGCCCAGCAATAATGCGAATCGCCCCGCGAATGTAGCGACGCCAACCCGAGACTCAACGCACCGCATCATGGAGTGTTGGCAACTCAGCTTCACCAGCTTTAACTCGGCGACACCGGTGGACAGGCTCCTGTTTCAAATTCAGGCTCTAGTCACCAGTACGCTGGGAGAAAACTTCTCGGCTTTCCTTAGACACGCACACCTTGGAGTAGACTAAGTGTGTCCGGACTTGTTGACCTATAGGGTACAGTCTGTTGTCACGTCCCAAGACTTCACGTCTAGAACCGATGAGAGGTCGGTTCCGATTTCGTTCGAGTGAAGTGAAGTGAGAAAATTATTACAGACTCTCTAACGATGAAGAAGCTGGTTTTACCAAAATGCTTTGCGATGATATGTGGCTTCGAAAATGTATGCATTTTTGAACTAACTCAGTCTCTAAATCATTAAGATATACTTCTTCTAAGGACAGAGCCTTTTTGTAAGGGTTGATCGTGACAATTCACTCATTTTGGCCAGAAATGAAAATTTTTCATTGAAATTGTCATACGCTTTCTTCCTTTTTTCTAATTCAGATAAAAGTCTGTCAATGATGACGAGAAATGTATTAACTCTGAAAGTATCACTTGCGGTCATACTCATTTCTTCATCGGATGTTTCATCAGCAATTTTTTTTCTTTTTGGTTGTATTTTTTCCAGGTCTTTTGTGTACCCCTTCGAAGCACTTAATTCCATTGCCATTTCTTTGAAATACTTAAAGTTCTCTTGTTGATCTACGAAGAACTTGCGAAGAGATTCATAAAGACTGGCTACAGTAATCAAATCTATGGTAGAAGCCTGGATTTCAACATTTACAGAAAAAAATTCCACACTACAACCATTAACGGCATTTTCAGTTTTTTTAATTTTGAAAGAATTCCTGTTGCTTCGTTTTGTGTGACAGGCTTTTCGGTGCAATCATTCCTGATTGTTTCCAAAGCTTTCATAACTTCGTGCCACGAATTTCTCAAACTTCTAAATGCATCCTCTCTAGCTGACCAACGTGTGAGGTTCACTCTCTTGACTGTTTTGCCTTCTCCGACTTCAGACATCAATATCTTCCAGCGTTGTGTCGAACTTGAAAAAAACGTATATTTCTTGAAGCAACATGAAAAATTGACAAGCTTCTGTGCAAGATTCAGCAGTCGCAGTTGCCGCTAAATTTAAAAAGTGGGCAAAGCGAGGAATGAAAAAAGCAAAAGGTGCTTTATTTTGAATTTTAGTCTGTAAACCATTGTATATGCCAGAAATATTTGCGGCATTGACATACAAATGTCCACGCCAGTTTTCAATATTCAAACCCAAGGTTTTTAATTCCAATGTAATGGAAGCAAACATTTCTTCAGCTTTATGCCCCACTGAGGGCAAAAATTTTAAGAATCTTTCACAGGGTTCTCCAGTATCTAAAACATATCGAATTACGAAAGTGAGCTGCTCCACATGTGCTATATATCCCTGTCGAATCTATGTTTAAGGAAAAGTATTTCGCTCTCCTTATCTCGTCTCCAATTTGCTTCAAGACTTTATGGCCCATCAAAAGTATAAGCTTATCACCAACGGTCGTCGATAAGTAACTGGTACTTCTGAATCCTTAATTCCGAAACCGTTCAATATGACTGGCTAAGAAAGAATCGAACTCAGCTAATAGTTCCAGAATCATAAAATAATTTCCGTTGTTTGGATCACCGAGCTTTTCACTTTTTCCTCTAAAAGCGAGACTCCTTAAACACATCCACTACACTACAGAAACAACCCTTTTGAGAACGTTTTTCCAATAATTAATTTCTTTGTCAATTTGCAAATGCAGTAAATTATCGGTTCGACCATCAATCGCACTTCTAGCTAGAATTAAGACGTGCAGAGTTTTCATGCTAAACTACTCAGTTTCCGCAGTTTCATAATCGTCGTCCAAAATTTCATAAGACTCACGGTTGTTTTGAATTCGCTATTGGTCTCCTTCTAGTTTCACTTCAATTATCTGCCTCAGGACCCAACACAAGAAAAACTCACCAGAAACACATTTTAATACGAACTAAAGAATGTTCCTAAAATGAATTCAAGAAGTGAAATATCGATTGAAAGAAAACAATGAAGAAAAACGTAGTTATGATTACTGGTTGTGAAAAATAGTGGTTTGATTGGAACTTTTGTGGTAGGTGTAAGTTATGTTACATTACCAGGCAATCTTTTGTATACTGGCATGAGCTGACTGGGACTGGAAATTCTAGTTGATGCGTATCCAATATACACTCCCAGAGGGATAACTTACTACATATACTTATATCTTACTTGTGGACGCTTGCCTATTTACCTTGACTAGATTAGTAAAAAAGAGAGTTTATAGAGGTCATTGGCAATTCACGAGTATTATTGCGTTATCATCATTACATTAAATTGTTACTAGTGCTGGTTTCTATGCCCCTATGCCCTATGAGTTCTTTATATGACCACAAATAAGTCCTGTTGGTGCTGCGGGATAAAGATATCGTTACTCTGGACTTCCTGCTACTGATGTTCATGTTGCAGTAGCGTTTGTCTGTGCTGAATTTCGTCTTCAGGTTCATCAATGCACTCGAGTGATGAGAATCCATTTAAATTGCGACGGCCTTTTAGCAAGGTGGGTGTATCTTTCGTGGTCACGGCCGTGCAAGGTACTGTAGGAGACCCAATGATTCCTTCCTGTTCGATGGCTGGGGTAAAACTGCGGTGAAGCTAACTACACAGGAATAGGTATATCACTTCGATGTGCACTCGCAACTATGGTGAATTTTCGATCGACGGTATTAGTTATGCAAAATACAGATGCCTTATGAGGGGATCCTTGGTTATGTTAGGGACTGGCATTGGTCTAATTACTAAAGCGGGCTGAATGAGTCATGGGCCAGCATTTGGGCTCTCCTCAAGAGCCTCCTTTAGGGTAGCTAACTGGTCCTCTGGCATTGACTCCTTTGTTGGCATGGTGATGTAGCATGATGGTTGTAGTGATTTTGTAGTAATTGAGTAGTTGCCTAGACAAAATGCTCGAAAAACACCATTGCTAATTATTCAATTTAAATTTAAAAATAAAATTATTTAAATTTACCCTTGAAACTCGATAACGGTAACTCCTTTGCAACGCAATTTATAAAAATGAATTACGGTATCACGCAATGGGAGATACCCGTTGCACGTGAGTGGAGGGCTCGCCAAGAAACCACCGTTGCGATACGGGTAGTCTCGTTGAGGTAAGCAACGGGTGCGCATGGAATTGTGCGACTGTGCTTGCATGCAAATACAACAATGATGTGGGGCACGTGATGCAACATTATCGTGTATTGAATGCTGACAAAACTCTGCGTGCAACTGCACTCGGGGTGAAATTGTACGCGCGTGTTTGTGTAGACAGTCCAAAGAATAGATCGCTTTTTTACCACTGTTGTGCTTAAATTTATTTGTTACCTACGTCCCCTAGTACAGTGTCCTGTCAAAAGTAGCGATTATGGCACTACACTATCATATCCGATTTTTCTAGAATAATATTCCAAATGCAACTTAATTTGTATAGTGTTTATATGGGAATAGTATTTGTCCATTAAGGACTGCAGTCGTGTTCCGCTACCTCAGTGAGCGGAATCAGTGCTTTCCTGGAAATGCCTTGCCTGGAGACGCGTAAGTGCACTGGCAAGATAGCTTCGCGGTGTCGTGGGGTGGGTTCTTTTCCAACAGCACAAGGACCTACTATGAAATATTTTCACACTTACGATTTATTAGGTGCCCTGAGTCAAAAGGCAAAGCCGATTGGCTGGTGGAAAAGGTTCCAAGGCCGAAGCTACCTACCGAATGGGATTACAAGAAAAACACGACGACAAACAACTAGTATGCCACGTGCAATACTTAAGACGATTTTATCGTTGCTGAGGACGGTCACGGCCCACTAATAAGAGTGGGGCATCCAGGTGGTGGTAGTGCCCCCATACATCACTCCCAATTTGGAAGGCCAAGCAGCTCTCCGAGAGAACCTGCAACAATGGCAAAAGGGAGAGAGCTCACTTGATGGCTAGCTCATGGGCGGAGGGGCCAGCTAACGTGGCGGGTCCCATACCCGTTCAGGGTTCCAAATAGAAAGACTAAATTTCTGGATCTAATTATTCAATCATTATTATTACTTCTTAGTTCATGAAAAAATTATGAAAAAGTAGCTCTACCGACCAACCACCAAAATTAATCACAAAATGGCTCGACAAATTCTTCTAAATCGGAAGGCCTTTGCCCAATATTTTTGGAGGGATAAATTCTTGTGATAAAATAAAGTGTATCACAAAAAAAATTAATAAAATTTTTATGGGAATAATAATTAATTTATAGATAAGTAAAAACATAAGGATTCTTACCCACTCCATTCAATAACCGCTCGTTATTGGGTGGGGTAATAGTGTCTGTAATCTTTAATCTTATGTTGATTGGATGCTATTTTTATAATCCACAAAATTCGATAAATTGGTTGGTAGGTCGGTATCAATTTCCTTGAATTAAATATTTTTCACTATCACAGCTTTCTTTACACGTTTTGGGTGCTCCTTGAAAATCGGTATGCACATGAAATCATCCGTTTGGCCTTTTTGAAACTTTTCCGAAAGCTAATCATTAAAACAAGCACCGTATTTTTATTTTTATTTATTGGCATCTTGTTCAATGTTGTTCACTTTAAACTTTGGATACATTTGAAACCATATGGTGTTTTCTAGTGCATAAACATTGTATTTATGTAGCTGTGACACGATTAAGTATCAATCAAAATATTTTAAGTCGACCCTTTATTGAACACTAAAGATAAAAAATTATGTGTGTTATCACATTAGAACCTTTAGACAGCTACACTACACCGGATTTTATTGGGATTCCTTCAGATTCAATCTTTATTAAGCAAACATGGTTCACTTCACTTAGCTTTCGTCGAGGCATGCACGAAATTTGCACTGGACCCTTCTTTACAATTTAAACAAACCACGCTAAATTTAGAGCATTATGGCAAATATATATTTAACCAAACCGAGCCAAAATCGTACAAGGGAAAACATCGTTGGAAGAGTATACACTCTAGTGCCGCACCAAAACTTCACAAACTGTTTGAACCCCGTTAATGAACATGCCTTTCACTTCTGAGTCCTTAAAAACAGGAAGATTTATCCATTTGTCCCCACAGCGGTATCAGATCTCAGATATCGCATTCAAACTAGACAGTCAACATTTACACACACTCGTATAGAAGGCGGTTGAGAAATGTTTTGTTTGATTGTGTCCCGAAAGCGTACGATTCACTCCACTCAATTGCGCTTGACTATGTTTTGCGTGGAGAATCACACCCATGCGTTGCCGTCAAAGATTTCTTTCTTTTCTCCAGGAAAATCGATCATATCGCGATAACTCCGAAGATTTATGCTACATCTTTAGTTGAAGTGCAAAGGATTGGGGCTCCTGCGAGTTTTAGGGCGATCGTCAGGTACTTTTCGAGTAGGTTGGAACTTTAAAACCGCGAAAATCAGGGCCACCTTTACAAACACTTGTATGGAAAACTTTCGGGAAACGTTTGTGGTTTCCGTGTCTTGAAACCGTACGATTCACTCACTCCATTGCCTTTATGGAGCCTCAAAATCTACTTTCGCGTCCACGCACAACCGAGCGCATTCTATCACGACGACGACGATAAAAATGAATAATGACGAGGAAGGCGACTCTCTTCCTATTACTTTTCTTCCCGGTTTTTCATTCAACCGAAAAGTTCTCCAACCAAGCACTTGATATAACTATCGACAATATTATGCGCTCATTGAAATTAACTTTTACTTGTGGGAACGAGATACTGAACACTTGATTTTTTTTCGTAGCACTACAGCCCCTTTCGGGCCTTCACTTAGAGATAGTTAGAGTATCTCATCATCATGATCGAATGTATCGGCACTTCTCAAGGTGATATGATCATTATCACGCTTTGGCTGTGTGTTCGCCCACCCAGCCACGATACGTTCTGATTTTAAACCAGCACGTATCATAACTGAACAGGCTTAAAGTCCGTCTGAAGAATCACTCGAACTTAATCTCGTTGACGCCAACGAAACTTGGGCCAGAGACCTTCCGCTTACGGGCTTAGGGCTCTAACCACTACACCACGTGGACTACTGAAGATTATTTGTAGCCAAAATTGGATGAACTTGACATCAATGATATGTGGTTTCAACAAGACGGTGCCACTAGCCACACAGCACGCCTCTCAGTCGATTTATTTGAATTACCTAAACCTTATATTATATGAGCAATCACTAACGAATCAAAAAGAAAACCAAACCCTTCAAGAATACTTGAAGTTTCTGGAAAACAGATTTCAACCTCTTGAGGCATAAGGCCAAAACGATAGACCTAATAGCACCAGAACGGTATTATCAGTCATAACAAGTGACGTGAAAGATAGTACACTTGTTTTACTTCTGACAATTTAGTTTTTTGCAAGCCGTTCTTCGCGTGCACGCCGTGTCGTGGTCGTAAGTCAACTCCCCGATCTGTCCAAAAATCTCTTTTTTTCCTTTCTACCGTATCGCTACCGGTAAATTCAATCAGCTGCTCACTCAGCCGAGCTCGATTGCCTTCGGTAATGTAACACATCATTGGGATGCACTAAATCAGTGTTCCCATGTCTGAAGTTTTAATTTACTGATTTAAATTTTTCAAAAAGAAAATTAACTGAAGTAAAGAAATATGTAAAAAAATTTAAATGGGAATAAAAGTTAAATCTCAAGAAGAATATAATTAAAGGGAAACGTTTTAATTTAATATAAAGGAAAATTGATATAAAATCACATTTAATAATAATAAGAAAAAACTATCTTATAAATTACAATTATGAATGGAAGTATTGAAATCTTTCTTTTTTGTCTAAATCTGCAATTAAAATTTCGGATAAGGGCTAGGAAGGTTTTCCAGCAGTTTGCTTGTATGACTGCTCGATTACTACAGAAATAATGTTCCGTGCTGACCGCTTTGTAGCATTGTATTTTATTTTGTAATTTTAATTCTCGCTTCTCTACAAGTGTCTTGCATATAGTAAATATTGCGTTTGTGTGTATACGATAAATTGCTGTTTGCATTTTATTTCCTTTTTTCGTCATACGTTGAATTGTCTGCTCATTCCATATCTAGTTATACTTCACCTTAAAGAATAAATTACAATACTAAAACTGAGCTAACTCAAAGATAAACTCCACGTTGTTGGTGTTGCAAAATTAAAACATGTGCGACGTCTACTCCCAGATCGCGTATGATTTACTTGTACATCTGGAGTTTGTGTATTAATTAACATGTGTTCCATCACTTCTGCAGTGAAAAGCGTTTGCCTTCGATTCCTTGAAGATTTCGGCGTGATTACATAATTATTAGTGGCATCATTTGTAATATCCCAATGCTCTTCGTGAAGGTTTCTCTATCACTTTCCCTAGGCGGACTGGTCGAATACTACATTATTTTATTTTTTTTAAACACCTCCGTTCCCTACCACTCTCTCCATCACTCTTTCTTCGTCGCACAACGCTCGTGCGATCTGCATTCACATTACGTCGCTTGGTCCTTTGTGCCAGCCAGACAATGTTTAACACTTCGGTCTAAAAAACAAGCAACGTCGAAACATTTTTCACTTGGAGAGTTATACTGGACACTGCGCTTAGAGCCTTAAGTGTGGGACTTATTTCTCCTCTTTTAAAATCTGTCCCAATATTTTGACAATTATATTTTAGCTGTCATTATTGACAGTTCTTAACCTTACCAGAGACGTCTCCTGTGGAAAATATAACGAGGCGCTTCCCAAACCATGTTTCTCACAAGAGTAAATCGTCCTACAATTCTTCGGTAAGGTCGAAATTAATGTTATCTCTAAAAATTTAACAACATTTCATTAATAAAATCATCTAATGCAGTGTACTCCAGCGGCCTGTCCAAGTGTCACAATTTTCCGATGATGGCAACTATTCATCTGATGATGAGAAGAAAAAGGCGAAAAAAGCGAAGCCACAGGAAACCCCTAAACAAGATCTGTCCGCCGCCGATAGATTAAATATTTTGCTTGCTAGTATGAATACTCAGGCTACCACCACTTTGGCACAAGCAGTAAAAATTCCTCAGGCGGGAGGAAAGAAACAGAAGCTCGCGCAAAAGAAGGCCGAGCAAGCCGCAAAGGAAGATGAGAAAAAGCCGGAAAACATTGCCCAAGCTGCAAAAGATGTTGCTGATTTAATGGGTGATAAAACAAAGCAGACAGAAACTGAGTTACTGTCGAAATTGTTGAATCACGTCGACGGGGGAAGTAGCCTTGGAGCGAAATCAGATGCTGGTGGGCAGTCGCTGAGGTGAATTATTGTATAATAAAGAAATTCTGGTGGAATCAATTATTTATATCTTTTATAGTGATCTTATTGTGAGTATGAAAATCGATCGGACGAAAAAACTACAACCAACACCAACCCGTGGGGACATTGTTCGCCAAGCAATCGCAAGTCGTCGCGCCCAGCGACCAGAATTGGAACAGCAGGAGCAGCAAGAAAGACGCTTCCAATCACGCCAACCCCGACGCATGGAACCTATCCCCTCAAGCGGTAGCATCGACTTATTCGGCGATCGTTTAGGCATCTTTACCAACCCTGACGAGTTACAAGACAGTCCAGACATCTTAGAAACATGGAGTCACCTTCAGAAGCGCGAATTGAAACTAGCAGTTACCCACCCGCCTAGGAACTACTTTGAGAAAATGATTCAATGGACCGAAGAAGGAAAGATTTGGAAATTTCCCATTGATAATGAACAAGGTTTGGACGAAGAGGCGAAAGTTGATTTTACTGAACACATTTTTCTGGAGCAGCATTTAGAGGGTTGGTGTCCAACTCGAGGTCCTGTTCGGCATTTTATGGAGCTGGTTTGTGTTGGATTGTCGAAAAATCCGTACATAACGGCACGGGAAAAAAAAGAACATATTTTGTGGTATCGTGACTACTTTGAAGCCAAGAAGGATTTATTGAAACAAGTTATCATCGATCAGAAAGAAACAGGGAAGGATGATGCTGAGACAAAGTCAATAGAAAATTAATTGTAATTATTGTTTATAGTTTGTTTGAATAAAGATTGCATTAGGAATTGTTTTAAAGTAGGGTTTCTTATTGGGCGTGTCATCAAAGAGTTAAAAGACATGTTTTTTGAAATAATTATGTAAATTTCTCGAGAGAAATTTACCTATTGCGGAGAGCATCTTTGCACTTTCTAACGGTTGCGAATAAAAATTAAAAATGACATAGAAAAAACCTTTTTCTGGTAGAAAGTTGATAGCTATTCACACTCTGAGTATGATCCTTCAAGGGGTGGACAGCTTCTGAACTACCCACTAAACACCTTCCCTGTCTAAAATTTTTCCCCCCCAGTCTAGACTAGTGTTTAGGCAGATATTGGCCCTGGAATGTATGCACCAGCCATCGATCATGTTCATTGGAGAAACTTGTAGTTAGCACACTCCGTTTATGGATGCACTTTGTTAGTTGGTTAGTACAGGGAAGCCTCAGTTTACGTCGTATTCGGGGTCGGGGAAAGACAACGTAAATGGAAATGACATACTTCGAATCTCACAGAAATTTCGCCTAAGGAAATGAAAAACGTGTTTAGCAGAACGAATTTTTATTAACGAAAAGCAACATTATTTCCTTAAGACCACCTTAAATCTACTCATTCGCTGCATCCATTAAGTGGTTGTCCGTCGCTCTCCTGACAACTCCAGCTTTGTGTTCCTTGGCTCTCCTGATTCGTGATTCCATCTGCTTTTCTGCTTACGATTTTATTGGCTCCATTCTTGTCTCCTGGTACAGTGCCTCGTTGGGGTAAGACCGTCCGTCCTCCCGTGTGTATAGACCTGTGCAAGCCCGAAGGATTTTTCGCTCCACTTATCCTATCTTGCCTCATTTGGTTTTCGGAGCTCTATTCCATATCATTACCGCATATGTGATTATCGGACGAATCAAGGTTTTCTAGGCCCAAACCTCGACTCGCTTGCTCGCTGTTGAATGTTTCCTGAAAATAGGCATAAGAAGATAATATGCATAAGTCACATTTTTCAAAATATTATCAACGTGAGCACTGAAGGTAGCCTTCCTATCGAAAACTACCCCCAAGTCCTTCGTTTGCCTAGAGCAGTGCACCATCTGCCCATTCAACTTAATTCTGGAGTCACAGATGCCTCTTGCACGACAACTAAAGTTTTTGTGGGGGTCCTTGAACACAATTAATTCACTTTTCTGTGCATTTACCTTGATTCCCCATTTCCGGTAATATGCAGTAAAATATTCCAAATATTTTTGGAGCCCCGTCCTAGCAAAGCGCAAATTTTGTTCAGTTGACCACACTAACAAGTCGTCAGCGAAGAGGCTCACCTGGATTCCGGGCTTATATTCATCTCTTACGCCCGGGATATCAGAGGTGAATCTGTTGAAAAGAAATGGGCCTAATATAGGCCCTTGTGAGACCCCCGAGCCAATAAAAAATGGGTCTGACTTAGCTCCACCAGCCACTGCAAAGGCAGTTTGTCCCCTCATGAAGCTGTCTATAATTTTTACAATATGGGCCGGAAAGCCAAGATTTATCATTTCGTAGAGAAGCTCATTGATCTCTACAGAGTCAAAGGCTTTCTCCACATCGATCAGGCAAGCTACAACAAGCTTATTGTTACACCAGCTTCTCGTAATATCGGCTTGGAACACGGCTATAGCACCCACCGTGGAGTGAGCTTTTTTGAGCCAAATAGTTTTTCCGGCACAATTCTTGCCCCTGCAGAGAATCGTATGATGCCTTCAAGTATTACCCTTTCAAGCAGCTTACCAATATTTGAAAGCAGCGAAATCGGACGAGTATCGCCTAAGTCAGTACTGCCCGACTTCTTGGGTATTGCGAATATTTTTGCACATTACTAAGTAGCACATTTTGCACATTATTAAGTAGCAAATGTTTATGCAGCTATTGAGAATGATCGCGAGGAGAACAAAGAAAGCATGGAGAAGCCTTTCAAGCATATAATTGGAGATTCTATCAGCCACTGCTGATTTTTCAAGAATTTTGCTCCAGTACAACAAAGTGACTCTCTCAGTACTGACAAACAGACCATGGTCAGTAGGTGCATCAGAGGGATTTGAAAAAGAGAACCTGGTCAAACACAATTGCTCATTGTCCCTGTCAAAATTCGTTGTGGTGCTGCTAGCTAACGAAGTAACGGAAGAGTCCTCACTTGCTGTCGCTCCTTGAAGAACTTTCGCAAAATGTTTTGCGATAGAGTCATCCATGAGCATGGATCCATCATAAGTGAGGACCTCGGACAGCCTTTTTCTGCCAGTTATCCTATTGATATGAGGAAACATACAGGGACCTGGTTTGATACTTTCCAGGGCCCGTTCAAATTGCTCGTCAGCAAAAGCCGTGGTTCTCCTCGAGATCATTCGGTTTAGATAGGTAATCACTAGACTATTAAACCGTCGAAGAGCGTGGACGTGTTTTAGATTCGCTCCGTGAAATTCATGGAATCAATTAGAGATACATTAAATCAATTAGTGACACATTAAAATCCAAAAAGTGTAAAGTGTTAAATTAGTTTATATTATAAAAAAAAAATAACTTCTTATTAATGTTTTATATTTTCTCCGCGTTGTCAAGAATTACGTAAAGTTACATTAAGGTGACCCAATTGCGCCATAAATTAAAAATCGACTTTCACCAGTGAACCAATTTCTGCTATCGATATATTGTAAGCATATTCGAACGCTTAATAATTTCGCGACTATTAATTGATTGAACTGTTTTGTGCTGTGTCTGCAATTTGTGCGAATTAAGTGTTTGTTCTAGTATTGTGTGCCATACATAGTAATCACACGACCTTGACATTGGATAGCATATATATATATATATATATATATATATATATATATATATATATATATATATATATATATATATATATATATATATATATTAAACAATGAACTGTAAATGTGATCTTGCTAATTGTGTAGCATTCGATCATACGTTTAATTATGTGATATGCAAAAGTTTCTGCAGGAGAAAACTACATGGTGCTTGTATGGATGCGCCAAGGGATTGGTTTCATCCCTATTTGGAGGCACATTTTATTTGTTCAGACTGCCAAAACGCTGAGGACAAATTCAGAACTTTCTATGATCAAATAACTGATCACATAGATGTCCTCATGAATGAAAAGGACCAATTAATTGCCCGCCAGAGTTCGAAATCCCGAGCAAACGATGAAAGCTTCGTGGAAATGGCAACCTGCTTTGATGAACTTGCTACGAAGCTCTCAAGCAGCAATAATAATATAATTAGAGCTCTAGAATCAGTCGACCAACGTCTTATTGCGATGAAAAACCTGATTTCGAATTTACATCCGCCGAGTACTGAAGTTTTGAACAAAGACAGGATGAAGGAGTTACTGGCCAACATATCGAATAAAATACCACATCAGCAAAACGATACACACCTTTCTCAAGTGTTAACAAAAATCGAAGGACTGCAAAAACAATTTGCCACTTTGGAAGAAAAGGTACAATGCTTTACAGTTGCTCAAAAAACTGCTATATATCCTATCAGTGCTAACACACACGAAGCTCATGATCATACATTGGAATTAAATGTCGATGCCGCTACATGAACACCTTCGATTCAAGTTCCAGTCGTTCAATCTCAAATTTTTAAACTGGGCACATTTTGGTCTGAGGATGACTGGAGAAACAGAATCAGGAAATTGGAGTTTACCAACCAAGCATCCTGGGAGATTTTCTATCTTAGAAAAGAATCAACTAAACTCGATGCCACCGGATTGCAGCAGTTATTCGAACGAGATCTCAAAATACAAAGCTGCAAAGTGGAGGAGTTACCGCATCGGAATAAACATCGACGCGCTTTCAAAGTTTTTATACCAAGCAGGTATGCATGGCTTTTTACAAACCTAAGAGCCAAGAATGGAAAGTATGTCTGGAATGGTATGGTGTTTAGCAAATGGCAAGCGGCAAAAAGATCAACAAATTCAGAGCACCCAAGTATTTATTTAAGTAATAAATTTTCGGTAAAAGAAATAACACGTAGACTAAATACCAAAAATATTAATATTAATAATACATTAAATCAAAACAATGTTAATGTTAATCCTAATCCAGATTCCAATCAAATAAGTCATGGCTCCCCTCCTAATCTCCCAACGGAGGATCTCTTAGAGCATCACTCAACTTCCGAAACACCAAGTGATAGCACTATTAGAAATTTGCAACAAAACAGCTCCATTGTTCAGTGCGAATATTCTTTAACCTCAACTTCAGCCGCTGAAAACAGGGGATCCGTGGATAAATACTCTAATTTTGTACATGGTGGTGTACAAGTCTCCACCTTACCATCTCCCGAGACGAATTCATTTTTGAACCCACTCATACCTCCAGTGGTGAAAGCCACAATCAATGCCAGCAATGATATGGACCGCAAATATCTCTTATCCCGACTTAGAGATCATAAAATTTTTGAAAATGTTAGGCTTTATCTGGCATACATGTACAAGGCTCCGGACACAACGTGCATTGATGGCAAAACAAAGACAAACATTATGGTTATGATCCAGCGGGAAGGCCTTCCTATAGATATTGGGGCCCTCCGTAGGATTTATATCAAACACCACGAAGAGTTAGGAATAACATCAGCACAAACTAATAAAGATCTGGAAACTTACGAGTCGCATGTGAGCTCCAATTATATATCAGCACTTCAACGATCTAGAGAGCAACATCGGAAATTTTTTCGTCCCCAATAACGCACTCACTTCTAAACGCCTCAACCTCTTTTACCATAATTGCGGTGGTATGAGAGGGAAAATTAACAAACTTTATCTGGACGCCAAATCATGCCATTTCAACGTTCTTACCTTAACTGAAACGTGGTTGAATGAGTCTTTTGTCAATGAAGAGATTCTGGATGGAAACTGGTCAATTTTTAGAGACGACAGGGATTCTCACAGCACTGGGCAATCGCGCGGAGGAGGAGTCTTGATTGCAGTGCAAAATTCGTTTTTCAGTGAGCCCGTCAGTACTGTCTCTAACAATTCCTACCAGCATAAAATTGTTCGTATCAAAATTGCGAATGTAAACTTGTATATAGGGGCTTTTTATATCCCTCCAAGATCCAATGAAGAAGTTTACAATAATGCGTGTGACATAATATCATCACTAGCTGCTTCCATCAATGAAGAAGACATAATAATCATCACTGGGGATTTTAATCGACCGAATTTGACATTCACTGTCGATGAATCTGATAATGGACTCCTCCCAGTCAATTTTCTAGACAATATAGACTTCAACATTATTAGCACCATGTATGGCAATGATTTGCAGCAAGTTGCTTTGACCCCCAACCTTCATGGTAATTGGTTAGATCTCATTTTTACAAATGCGTATGACGAAGTTGTGGTGATTCCAACTAGCGATGCGGAGCATTTGTTTTCTAACACCCGCCACCATTCCGCAATTTCTCTTGAATTAGCCACTACAGATAGAGAATACCATCTTTCTTACAATAATTCTATCGTTTTTGACTTCCATAATGCTGACTATGATAGCATTAACAATCATCTTGATACTATTGATTGGACTGGTACGCTTTCAACGTTAGGTACAAACGACGCAGTAGATTGTTTCTACAATATATTCATGTACGCCGTTGAGAGGTACGTGCCCAAAATTAAAAAGAAAAATAAGCTCTCTGAGCCTTGGCTTGATGGCGACCTTAGGTATTTAAGAAACCAAAGGAATAAGCTCCACAAATTAATTCAAAAAAGATCCAACGTTAGCCAAGAAATGAAAAATAAATATGATGCGCTGGTTAAAGAATTGCAACTCAAATCTCGGGAAGCATATGATTCTTACGTTAACATAATTGGTGAAAACATTATCCATAACCCAAAAAAGTTTTTTGATTTTGTAAACATTAAACGTAAGTCCCAAGGTTTTCCCAATTCTATGGTGTATCAAGACTTGAGCTCGTGCAATCCCGTAGACATCTGCGAATTTTTTGCAAGTCATTTTCAATCCGTGTACTGTCCAACCAACTCCTCATCCTACATACCTTCTTCAGTCGAAAACTCAGCGTCTCCCATCGAGGAACTCTGCATTTCTGAAAATGATATATCCAACGTAATAGAGGCACTTGACATCAATAAAGGGCCTGGTCCTGATTTACTCCCTCCTCGCTTCTTGTTTCACTGTAAAGAACAATTGATTCATCCTCTGCATATTATTTTCAATAAATCCCTCTCTTCTGGAATTTTCCCAACGATATGGAAGACATCCCATTTGATTTCAATATATAAAAGTAAAGATAAGGCATCAGTTGAAAACTACAGAGGCATTGCAACACTATCAGCAATTCCTAAACTTTTTGAAAAAATAGTCTGTTCAAAAATATCGCCCATCATTGAGCCTCTGCTAAAAGATCAACAGCATGGTTTCCGAAAAAATCGCTCAACTGTTACAAATCTTACAGTAATGGTTTCTAGTATCCTCTGTGAAATGGAAAAAGGTAACCAAATTGATGCAATTTACACTGACTTCAGCAAAGCGTTTGATCGTGTTAACCACGAAATTTTAGCAAACAAATTAAAAATCTTCGGAATCCGTGGTCCTTTGCTAGACTGGTTCGACTCATATCTCAAAAATAGGACCCAATTCGTCAAATTTCAAGGGTTTGTGTCCAAAGAAATAAATGTTTGCTCTGGTGTACCTCAAGGCAGCCATCTTGGTGCCCTACTTTTTAACATCTTTATTTCTGATCTCTCTGTTATGCTGTCTGATATTCCCCATCTATTTTATGCCGACGATCTTAAGCTATTCCATGTAGTAACGTCTCCTAAGGACACGGCATTCCTTCAAAACAAGGTAAACTCTCTTTTAGAATGGTCAGAAAAAAACCAACTTTCTCTGAATTTCGAAAAATGTGTGGTAATAAGTTTTCCCGTAAAAACTCCGTTCTTGCTTGCGATTATCATCTCAACTACCACAAACTTAACAGAGTGAACAGCGTCGTAGACCTCGGTGCTATGTTGGACAATAAACTTCGATTCAACTTGCATTACGATGAAGTTATCTCTAGGGCCAATAAGCTACTCGGCTTCATCAAACGTCGATCCAAAGAGTTTCAAAATATTTGGGTATCTAAGACGTTGTACGTCGCGTTAGTTCGCCCAATGCTTGAATATGCTTGTCTTATTTGGGATCCTGTTTTTCATGTCCACATTGACAGACTTGAATCGGTTCAAAAACAGTTTGTATTGTTTGCATTGAGGTCGCTATATGATCCTAAAAATTTTCAGGATTTACCCTCCTACGAGCACAGACTACAAATTTTGAATATGCCATCACTTGCTTCCCGGAGAATTACGATAACCTGCTGTTTCGCGTTTGATGTCCTCAGAGGCTCGATAAATGTTCCATTTTTAACTAATAAAATAAAAGTACATGAGCCCTTGCGAGTCACTAGGCACTCTCGTCTGTTGGTGGAAGAGCGGCACCACACAATCTATGCCGATAATGAGCCTATCAATAGATGTTGCAAAACGTTTAATTCACACGGTGCGCATTACTCCCCAGACATGTCCAGAACCCATTTCGAAGCTCTGCTATCAAATGCCCTAGCATCTTAATCCCATAATGTATCCAACCCTGACACCATATTTTTATTGTATCAATCTAATTAATTTTAATTTGTATTTTTTAAGTAATTATTGTGAGCTAGCGTACAAAATTTGTATATTTTTATTTCTTGTACCAGTGCCTTGCTTGGCTAATAAATAAATAAATAAATAAATACGTTCATACTCCCAGTTGACCATATTTAAATTGTGGTGATAGATTCTTGCGAGTAGCTTTCTGAGTCGACTACGTCTACGATGAAGCTCCAAGATATCTTCTGGTAAATCTCGATAAAGGTAATTCGTCGGGGATTTCTTGATGGAGTTCTTTGAGATGACCGTATCTAGGGTTGAATTTATACAAGCAACTGAAGTGAATGGTAGGTATAAAATGTCCGTAAAGGACGGCAGCGATGGTCTGCTGCCTCGGCGATGAAAGATGTTGATATCCGCCGAGAATGCCCTTGTCTGGGGACGCGTGAATGCGCTGGCAGGCTAGCATTGCGATCTCGTGGGGCGGGTTCATTCCCCCAGCACAAGGACCCACTACAAAAGAATTTCGCATTCACGAACTCTTGGGGCTCAAAAGAAAGGCCATGTGAATCGTCGGGTAACGACGAGGTTACCCTAAGTCCGTCTGTTTTGGTTTGTTTCAACTTGTTCTTTGAACAAGCAATTCCTCCCTCCTTATAATTACCCTATAATTTTTCGACTTCGGTCGCCTTTCTTTTGAAACCCAAGAATTCGTGAATGCGAAATTCTTTTGTAGTGGGTCCTTATGCTGGGGGAATGAACCCGCCCCACGACATCGCAATGCTAGCCTGCCAGCGCATTCACGCGTCCCCAGACAATCGCATTCTCGGCGGATATCAACATCTTCCTTCGCCGCGGCAGCAGACCATCGCTGCGGTCCTTTACGGACATTGATATTTATCTATTCACTACAACTTCCTCATCGATTTCAAGAATAGATAGGTTTTTCGATCTTTTGATTGAAATTCCCGTCAATTTGCTGTCAAGGTAAGCACTTACTGCTGCTCAACCGATTTGCTTGTATAGAATGAAAAGTTGAGGATCTGCAACCGCAAGTTTCACACCCTTTTTCACTCTTAAGGTCAGCTCAAGCAAAAGATGATCAGACTGGGCGTCAAAGGCTCCGCACTCGAAATACCTCCAACTGTGAGAGAGATTTACTAGATTAGCAGACACCATGAAGAAGTCAATAACAGACGAGCTTCGGCGGAAGGTAGGCTCTTTCGGGGCAATCAGTATGAGCTCCATATTTAATTGAACCCAGTTAGAGATAGCTGTTCCAGAGCCATTAGATGCGATATTTCCCCGCGAGGGATGCTTCGCATCAAAATCACCTCCAATGACATAGAAATCGTCAATGAGTTCCCCTACCGAGTATCCAAGTCGAACATAGATCCCCACGAACGCAAAGATGCACCCTCTCAGCATGGAGCTTATTATGTCTGCTTCAATAGATTTCAGACTTGGAAAGCAGTGTCTTTGGACGCTCAGCTGACCTTTGTGAGCCATAGCAACTCCAAGATTTCCCTCTGGATCATCATGCCTGATGATCTTGTATTTTCCCGGATACACTCTGTCTTTTTTGAGTCTTTTTTTCAACATAAACAAGAAGTCTGGTCTATGGGCTTCCAAGTATTTTGGAATGAAATTCCTTTTATAGTGTGCAGCTAGTGAACATATGCTGAGGATGGAGAGGTTAATGGAACTTATCACGACAACATACTTTGAAGGTGAATTCTAAGTACACAGCATTTTCCTCACTAGGGTTAGTGAGTATGTTATAGTGGAGGATAAAAGAGACTACTTTTCGAATGAGTCCCACTTGAAAATTGTTGGCAGTCAGGGCTCAAAACCGTATTTCGGTCATTTTGCGACTATTGGGGTTGCTGCATTGGGAGCTTGTTGCCATACAGGCTACAGCGCAGGCTGCTTCTTTGCATATTCATTACTTTCACACATACCCACAGATTCCAAAACAGAACTTGGAAGACTGTCACGGGAAAATGAAAGAAAGTAAAAATTAAGATCGCTATTGTCTAGTAATTGAAAGACTAAAAAGCAAAATAATTATATGATGAAGAAAAATAGTAACACTTAAAAAAGCCTTAATAATAATGTTTTCGTTTATTTCCAATTTGTCCAATTTCCAAATTCAACTCTTTTTCTCCACTCCTATCATTCCACTTGTGCTCGCACTATGCGCCTTGTCCAGGCATTTTAACTCCTTTTCTTTTTCCAAAATTTCCAAAAAAAATTCCTCTAAAATTCTGCAACTCCTGAAACTTCCAATTCCTTCCAAATTTCAATATTCATAAAAAGCCTCCGCAAATCTCTTGCTAATTGATCCGTGCTGCCTCAACGACTGCTCGACTCGCACTCATTGGTCGTTGCCAAATGGCGAGAATATTGGCTGCACTAAATACTACACGAGTTGGTCGGATAAGGCCATGTGTTGGTGTATTGAGTGTTAAAGCGTGTATGGATTCTTCTTCCACAGGCAAGTGACAGTACGCATCTGTTACGTCTAGATGGCAGAATATCATGGCTCCTTGAAAATATATTCAGATTTGGGTTCGGGGCAAAACTGACGATAGATACAAGCCATATGGTAGCAATTTGCATATGTATTAGTCGGCCTACTATGGACAAGCTTCCGGTAGCTGTCACCCAACTGCAGCATTAGCAAATGCTTATATTTCGTCATATATACTATTTTCCGAATAAAAAACGTGCCGAACGCATTCCGTGCATGCTATAAATTCACCTTGTATAGCCCATTGTGCTCCTAAACTTTCCAAGACGAGCAAATGAAGCACACGTTTTGCACCTTCGACTGATAGCTCAGCGTTGAGATGTAAACAAACTCCTATAAATTCACTTTGGAAGGCGATGAAAACTAAATGGGTATAAGAACTGAAATAATTTTCACTTCACTAGGAGCGCTATTGTGTTCTCCATAGATCATCTGGATTTCACTGTAGAAATCCGTGTCTAAATCGTACAAAACCTCGAATTTTTGCTGGCACCTCCACAATTCTTCATATAACGCCATGTAAGTTAGCCAGCAAAGTCGGCCTACTAATGGTCATGTGTGTGGTAGTAAGCGCTGCTGCCATATGGCTTGTATCTATCGTCAGTTTTGGTTCGGGGCAAAACTGACGTTAGATAGGAAGCCATATGGTAGCAATTTGCATATGTATTAGTCGGCCTACTATGGACAAGCTTCCGGTAGCTGTCGCCCAGCCGCGGCATTAGCAAATGGTTATATTTCGTAATATATACTATTTTCCGAATAAAAAACCTGCGGAACGTATTCGGTGCATGCTATAAATTCAACTTGTATAGCCCACTGTACTCCTAAACTTTTCAAGACGAGCAAATGAAGCACACGTTTTGCACCTTCGACTGATAGCTCAGCGTTGAGATGTAAACAAACTCCTATAAATTCACTTTGGAAGGCGATAAAAGCCAAATGGGTGTAAGAACTGAAATAATTTTTGCTTCACTAGGAGCGCTATTGTGTTCTCCGCGGGCCATCAGGATTTCACTGTAGAAATCCGCCTCGAAACCCCACAAAACTTCGAATTTTCGTTGGCACCTCCATAATTCTTCATAAACCGCCATGTAAGTTAGGCAGCAAAGTCGGCGTACTAATGGTCATGTGTGCGGTAGTAAGCGCTGCTGCCATATGGCTTCCTATCTAACGTCAGTTTTGGTTCGGGGGCTTGTCGATAATCATTCTGGGGTTAGTTTGTAGTTTCCTGTGATGCGAATTTCACCATTATTTTTCGTGAGTTATGGACGCCCGTTCGGAGTAGTCTACTCTTTTATACAAACTTGAAGTAATCTTGGTATCAACCTCCTTCTAGTATGCGTCTCGCTTGGGGTATTTCACGGGCTTAAGCGAAAATTGGGGATGCTTCAAATGAAGTGTGGCTGGTGGTCCTGTAAGTCGACCTGGTGCCTCGCTGAAAATATCATCGTAAGATGCCATCAGCTGATCAAGTCGCTTTTGCTGCTCTAGGTTGAGTTTGATGGGGCTCACTGATGTGACTGCGTTGATTTGCTCCATTGGGGGGAAATATTTTGGTAAAGTTGATTTCATGGGAAAATTGCCTGATCCATTCTCTCCCCAGGAGAGTTTCGAAGTCATCTTCCACCACGTAGAGGTTGACTTACCCATAGTGAATTCATGATGTTCAAATTGCCCGTAAAGGACTACAGCGATGGACTGCTGCCTCAGCGAGTGAAGATTTTGGTGCTGGCTGGAATTGGTCTTGTCTAAAGGCATGTCACCTTTGAAAACAATATCGATATTTTTCGAGGTGCACACTCCGACGCTAAACAGATTTTTCTGCAATTCGGGTAAGCCCATACATTTTCGAGTCGCGCTTCACTCTGTTCTCCATTAACAATCTTACATCCTTCGACGATCCCAATGTCAGTAACTGGACACTGCTTGTTGTTGCCGAGTGACACGCTCTCCCTCACCACCAATCGGAACTCCGTGAACCACTCTCGATGATACGTAATGTGATGGGAGGCTCCGCTGTCCAATAGTCACAGGTCAGTAAAATAGCGTTTCAACCACTTGTCGAGCACCTTTTTTAAAGATTTCTCGCTGATCGCGCATGGCTTATTCGACACCGCGAACACACGATTCACACTGGCTTTTACCCCTATTTTGACGAGGTCTCTATTTTTCTTCCGGCACTGTCAGGCAACGTGCCCCGTTTTATGGCTGTTAAAACGCTCTCGCAGCTCTCACGTCCCAGAGTGTCCTTGAGCACTTGACGATTTAGTCATTTTTCTCGCACTAGCGTCGCGTTTTCCAATAGCCATAGTGGCAAAAGCACCAGTCTCCTCGTCGTCAGCAGTCATTCTCAGCTCCTCCTTTATCAAACGGTCGATGAGGTTCTGAACTGTCTGATCGACTGCAGGCACGCTGTCCCCGGCCGTTTTCAATGTGTTGTATTTTGACGGAAGCGTGGCGATGATTTTTGCCATTATAGTGCGGTTCCAGACTACTTCCCCGACATCTTTGAGTTGTATCGCCAGGTTTTGGACTTTGGCTGTATACGTAACCATTGAGTCCATCGACAACATCGATTATTCCGGAAGCCGTCAGGGTCGCAGTCATTTAAAATTTCCACGCCTGGCAAGCGAGCTTCGTGATGTATTTCGCCAAAATCTCGTCCACCATTTTGTTTGTTCGTGTCGTCCGACACACGGTCAAGATTCCTGGGTAGCGCAAGAAACGTTTTTCACAGTGATTTCGCGATCTCGCAAATTTCTCTCTCGTTTAGGTTTACACAGAAATAAAACGAGGATGACGTGACGCAATGAGAAACGCTTCATTCTTTAATGGCGTACTTTACTGAACAGGTTACTAATAATATCGAAACGAATCTCGGCAATGACAGATCGGTCACAGAACTCCTCTCGTACAGCAGATTACTTTAGAGCTTATATTGCATTGAAAGCTAGAGCTGAGAAGTTTTGTGTTCTCATGCTTGGCATACATAAACGAAAAATGCAACATGCATTGAGAGTAAATAGCCGTTGAAGCAAATATTTTTTGCTCGAAGTATGGATGGTCATCTCGTAAGGCGCTCATCAGCTTTTCATTATCTCGAAACTCGTGCCAGAGTTTTTCAACGTCACTCAGCCGCTTGAAAAAATACTCTTCCGTTTTACTCGAGCTTGAGTCCTTCTTAAAGTTTCTGGCTGGGTTTTGCAACGCTTCGGCGATGTTTTTTTGTTTCAAAATGATAGCCGCAGGGCCCATCATATACTTGATGACGTAAAATTATCCTCAGGACTTATACCAAGAATAAGCCACTTCAGCATTTGTTGGCAGTCCTCACACAAGCTGGATCCACGAAATACCGAATGATCAAGATCAGCCGCTGTTGATAAAATTCGGAGTAAATTGCTCGAAGGACCAAAAGTGAATTGTAATTGTACTCTAGAACGGCCACAGCAGCCGTTGTTGATAATTACTTTTACTTAGTACACAGATAAAAAACAACTTGTTCACTTTGTTGGCGTACGAAGGAATACATTTATAATCATTTACACATGAACTTAAATGCAAAATATTTGATGATTACAAATGCTTGCAATAATCGAAGTCAATGTCCATTAAGGAAAATTTCATTCTATACAATCATACATTTCAATTATTGAAGGCAATAAAACATTAATGAAAATGCATACTATACAAAAAACTTTTTCATGCTGTAGTTAATGTTCATTCAGAGTTCAAACATTTTTGCTTACAAGTTCAGGTAGGCAAAAACGCGGCCGAAAGTGGGTCAATTATATTGATAGGAAGAATGACCGGGTGAATGGACATTGACTACTGTTGCGAACTCTGTTCAAGTGTTGAACAGGGCCATTAAGTTTGATAATAATTTTTCTTATGTTTTAAGTTTTCTTTTTGTTTGTAAAATGTTAAGGATAGGTTAAATAAAGCATATTTTCAATTTAAATTTTCCAAAAATTTGTTTCATTCAAGGGTTTTAGGGCTCATACCGGAAATTGCGGCTAGCGTGAAAAAAATTAATCAACATAAAGTCTGAAACAAAATCGTTCCCTAATTGTCATGATTTGTAATCCAATAACTTCAGCAGCTCGTAAATAACAGTCAAAACGCCAAACACGTTCAAAGCCATCAGAACAAATCAATAATTTATTGTCGGCTCCAATTAAACATTTATGTCTCTTGCAATCATACGAGTGCAGAAAACAGGTGTTCTCACCTGTTTCGCACAATTCCACTCTGGTATTGAAATTTAATTTAATATTTCTTCTACGCCGTTGAAGACTTTCATCAACAAAACTATAACGCATTGTCAAAAACATAAAAATTCAAAATCAATTCGAAATCATCCATTTTCTTTAATTACTTTTGCAGCAATGACACTTATTCGTATCTGTCAAGATCACATAAGCGCGAATTGTATGTAGGCGAACTATGTGTGCGCTACGTTACTTGACGTTTCTTATTTTGTGCTATGTTGATTGTAGCACAGCGGTAACATAAGTACTCGCCGCTCATGTGGGAGTAGTTGAACGGAGTTGAATAGTACAAAGGAGCAGTTGTTTCCCTCATTCAGAATTTTATGAACAAATGCAGACTTTTCTGTTATGTCATTTCGATGAGAAATGGTTATTTTTTCGTGTTTTTCAATCAATTCCCGTATTTTAGTTAACTCACTTCGATGCATCATCGCTTCCCTAACCTTCTCAAGAATAAGCTCTTCTCAATCTGATTTGGATATTTTGTTTGCGATTTTATAAACTGACTTAAAAATTCAATTCAAAGTTTATTTTGATCGCTTTGAAAACTAACTAGGACAAGTAAATTTGCGATATTGTTGATCTCAACATTACTGTTAGTCAATTGAAACTTTCTTGTACGCTCATTGAGTAGGGATCGGAGCAACTTTTCATCGGTGATGGTAATGATGATAATGGCGGTGTTTATTTCGGGTTAGTACTACTAATATTAGTAAGTTGCGTATTAGATTGTTCCGCATTTATTGCGTTACTATTATCAGATATCCGGAATGAAACCCGCCCCAAAAGGTAGTTTTTTGCGGACGCAACGGTGTCTCAAGAAGCACATGTGGGTGTGTTGTTGACATATAATGCATATTTTGCTTATTAACAATGCAATTGAGCCAGAAATGAGCATCATCGCTGAAGATGGTTTTTCGATAAATAGTAATTAATAGTAGCTTTTAATAAATTTCAAACGTTGCTGGTTCGTGAACTTTACCATGATGAAAATGTTGACTTTAAAAACGATTTGATATTGACAGTTCAGTAAAAAGTCTAAGGGTGCGTTCATATCAAGATATGATTTTGTTATGTTCCTAATGCAAAACCCTATATTATGCATGTGGTTGTCTAATTGGAATTTAATGATATGGGGTTTTGGTAATTCGTTTCCGAAACATTTTGTAATGATTTTACGTCTATTGCGAACGCGGAACCGACCTCTCATCGGTTCTAGACGTTGAGTCTGAGTAGTGCCAACGGATGGTACCAACCGGTCAACCAATCCGTGCACCGTAACCCATTCACGCGGCGGCTGCTTGTCGGCCAGCTAGTTCGGAGAGGATTTCGGTCGCGGTCTCCGAATGGGTTACGCTCATTTACTTATTTTCAGCCACCTGTACACGCCCGTTTTCTAAACGCGTTACAAAAACAAAACCATACGGAGAGGAAACCTATTCGAGGTTACTCCGTATTTCTTCATTAACCAGTCAAAAGTACCAAAAGCTAATTTTTATTTCGCGTTCCCGAATTTCCGACGCGGTACCGAAAAGTATGCTACTCTAACTCAACCCGACGAAAACTACTCTAATAAAACGACAAAACAACAAAGGTACCGCGTATCGCGCACGACGCTAAACCGACCTCAGCGGATTTTTCTAAACCCTACCCTCGCGACGGCATACCTACCCTGCACTTCCCTTCCCGCTGAAAAAAGAAGAACCACTGAAAAGGAAAGTCCGTTTTTAAGGTTAGCAATTCATGTTATATTTATAAAATTCCTTGGTTCTTTAAAATATAACTACAATATTTTTAAATTTCATTTTCATTCGTCCATCATCTTGTTTCTATTTTTTTCTCTCTCAAAATCTACATATAGAGTTAAGGTGTAGTCGCATATAATGATAAAACTAGTTAGAAAAAGGAGAAAGTTGATTTCATGCAATTAAGATGTAGTGTGTGTGGGTTTGTTGTGTTTCCTATCGTAAATTACTCTTACAATAATCATGTTCACATAAAATACATACTGCGCGAATCAGTAGCAATAATAAACAATGACCAAAATGTAACGTTAGCGCTATATCTGTAGAATGTTTTAATATTAATAAAATTATGCAAAATACAACTAATTATGTATACATGAATTCGCTTGTAACTTGCTTTTGTCCCTCCGTAGACTCTAAATATTTATATATATATATCGTAAAACTAGTATAATATATTAACAATGTTTTTCCTTTCTCTAAGCAAGATTTTTTCTGGGTTTTTGATTATACAAACAGTGCGTCAACGTATTTGTCCACAATAGAGTTCAGTGCAGCTCACCCCGTAACGGTCCTATCTGGCTTTGTATTCTATCTTACATAAATCCACTTTACTTCTTGCTAGAGACACCTTGTATTTTCATGTCAGGTCGCAGGACGTTGACTAAATTTTGCATATTTTTACAACACCCATGCTATAAAATGACTTTAATTCTTTTATCGTCGACCGCATTACTTTTCTTCTATCTTTGTCAAAAATTTTGTATTGAATCAACCTCGTTTCTTTTTAAATTTTTACTTTTGTTTTCTTATAGTTGTTCTGTACAAACTATCAACTACACCTCATTTTTTTTTTGTATCTCAGCTTACTTTCAATATAATTACATTCAACTCGAAAATGTTGATTAGACATGACAACTACCTTACTCCTTAGCATGTAAACTGTGGTAATAGTTCACTAATAACAAGCAGATCATACAAGTATGACGCACATATTCGTACGCCGCGAAGTGGGACAACGAGCAGCCGCCATTCTGCTACAATTTCCACAATCTTATAGAGATTTCACCCGAACTTTCGAGTTTTGCGTTCTCTCCAGATATAATAACATGACCTACTTTTTGATACAATTCGAGACTGGAACGAAATAGAATGTATCCATCACAAGTCTTTGCTTCCCCTGTTGATTCCTCAAGGACATCACCCCTTTTGTGTTGAATACAATGCGCCCTTTCTATATGTATATAATCATCATTCCATCCTTTCAATTCCGTATATCTCGAAGTATTTTCTCGCACAACACTCCTTTCGCTCTCTCAAATTATTATTTAATCTATCTTTCACTTAGCTTTTTTGTTCCATTTCTTTCCTGTTTTTCTCCTCGAGCGTCGATGGCAAGTGGGGATTAAGCGGCGGACGATTGAATTCTTGAGTTCCTGTTGGCAGATGAAACCTGAATGATATCCTCAGCTGGAGGTTGATGAAATTTTTCAATTCCCTTCTTTGCGGAAACCCCTTCCGAAACGGAGAAGCAACCAGCCCTCCGTTAGCTGCAGCACCACTAACGCCCGAAGAGTCCCCAAAAGGACATCAGAAACTCACTCCACTGATATCTGAGGTTATCTTTTTCTTTTTCCGCGTTTTTCCTCCACTGGTTGCGTCGGACTGTCAATTTGACAACCTCCGACAAAACAGATGTGGACTGGGAGTCGTCGCAACTAACGCGGAATGGAACGCCACATGGCGGCAATGGGCATTTTTATTGGTCGCCAGTGGCATAGTGTTTTGATGGCAACTGTGGGGGGCATTGCCAGGGCAGAGCATATCTACTAAATAGCAGCTGCAATTCGAACAAATTGTATTTCTTACGGTACTTATAGAGTAGAGAGAATTAGACTAAAAGTGCATATGTATGGTAAACAAAAACTTGAATTTGCAAGCAATTGAACCAACACATAGTAGACTTTAATCCATCTTTTACACGTTTATTTGCCTCTCTTTTCATTTTGACAGCTCCTTGATTGCAGGTGCTAGTTAGTATATATGCTCTGGCCAGGGTTCGGGATCGGAATCACTTCGATTCCCGGGCGTAGGCGTCACATTACAATTTGTTATTAAGACTTTCATATTTTTTATAAATTCTTGTATAATTTGAGGCTTTTTTATTTTCTAGGACATTTCTTTTAAATTTCTAGTGTTATAAGTAATTGTTTCGCTCTAAGTCTGATTGGTAGTTCTTTAGTTAAGGCAAAAATGAGTATGTGGGGAGCTAAATTCGGTACACCAATGTAACGTTTAAGAGGATTTGCTTTGAAATCATCAATTTTGTTATAGCATATTTATATGTTATGTTCGTTTCAATTAAATGTATTTTTAGGCTTACGGGAGTTTATTGCTTTTTTAGCCTATCAACCTGAGAACCTTGCCTAGAACTGTATAGAAAACAAATTAACCAACAGAAAGAAAGCTTTTCACATTTTCCCGCACACCATCTTCTAATTTTTAGCAAGACAAAAGTTCCATCTAAATATCACGAGTCTCTTAAACGCTTTATAATGCTTCACAAAAGAAGAAGATACCCAAGCAGCTTCACCAGTTCACTGGCTGTCGAACATCTGTAAACTAATTCCTAACCTCGACGTAAAACGAAGTTTTAATCTCGTATTAGGGCGTTCAATTTTCCAAGTGTTAATTCCGAATTATATTCAAATGGCTGCTAAATTAAGTAACGCAACTACTATAGATCTTGATGCTGAAGAAAACCTACAAGAAGCCGATGAAAAAAGTCTTGATGAAATGGAAGCAAATGACGGAGAAGATAACGATGATGCCGACAAGTCCGCCGAAACTGTGGAAGTTTTTAAAGTAGAAGTGAGAAATTTACCATTTTTTGGTATAGCGGTAAGTTGCATGCTCGCTGGGTAATGTGGGACAGGTTTAGAATGTTATTTTTGTTGTTTCAGGAAATGAAAAGAGTTATGTTGAAAAAGTTTGGGATAGAAGTCAGCAGAGTGAAATCGCCCAAACGCCGGGATCTTGCTTATTTGTGGTTGCAAAATCAGGCTGATCAGGAGAAAGCAGTTCAGAGTTTGGACGGATATCAATGGAAGAAGCGCGAGTTGTCGGCGTCGGTAAGTGGTTTATTTATGTTGAAATTAAAGGTACAGTTGAAATCGTTTATTACGACGTCGCTTATAAGCGTCTGAGACCGGCTAATAACGACGAATTTCACTTTTTTGTTTTTACCAAACATCGTTCTTTTTAGAATTTTGTAAAAACTGTTTTTTTTTTACAATACCCTATTAAAACCAGTACCTGTCCGTCCGTCCCTCCGCCAGTGCGTCACAGTAAGTTTTTTCGGGAACTACAGAAGCTACTACAGTCGTCAAATTTTGTGAAAAGCTCAGAAGTTTCTGTTCAATGAAAGTTCCCTAGTTGGTAAAAATTCTAAAGTCTTTTAAGGGGGGTTTCCCCATATAAGGATGTGAACTCTTAACAATTTTGTTCGTCAAAGGTAGTGGAGTAGGGTTTCGAATGAAGTTCTTGATGAGATCTCTTAATACCCGGTATAAAAGAGAAAGCGGAAGAACAATGAAAAATTGAATCTCCCTCGCGATTGGACAACAATGAAGCGATAAATCCGAAGTAATAGCCATATAGAGGTGCTGTAGCAATCGAGCAGTCCGTGCTGCTCGAGCAACTTCCAAGAAAATGAAAATGTTGATAATACAAATCCAGCAGTTGAATGGAATAACTCGGTTAAAAAGCCACAATGGAATTTTTAAGAACTAATATCGCCACTTTAGTCCGAGGAAAATATGAAGAAACACTGAGTGACATCATGCAGGGTGAATTTCGTATTGTCAGTAACAGGTGGTTTGAGCCTTAACTTTGCTAAAACCACACTGGTACCATTTACAAAAAATGGAACCTGAAAAAACTTCAAACCATAAGCTTAAATAGAGTGGAGAAAGAATTCAAGGAAGAAATTAAGTATCTTGGAATACATCTGGATAGTAAGCTCAGGTGAAATCGTCATATTGAAGTGGCAACAACAAAGGCCACAAGAGCCCTGATGGTGTGCAGGAACATGGCAGGCAAATCTAAGGGATGCAGCCCAACCATACTACGATGGATGTACACTATGATGATGAGACCAATCATCAGCTCAGGTGAAATCGTCATATTGAAGTGGCAACAACAAAGGCCACAAGAGCCCTGATGGTGTGCAGGAACATGGCAGGCAAATCTAAGGGATGCAGCCCAACCATACTACGATGGATGTACACTATGATGATGAGACCAATCATCACCTACGAGGCTATTGTCTGGGCGGACAAGGTTCAGGAGCGCACAACGAGGCAGGCACTCAATCGTGTTCAACGTCTGGTCTGTCTGGATCACGGAAGCAATGAGGTCGTGCCCAACGGTGGCACTCGAAAAAATATTGAATCTATTACCCTCCACCTAACGATAGAGCAGATATCAAGGTCCACAATGATCAGGATATTCTATCACGAAAGGGCTCAGGGATTGGACATAACGACCAAGTTAAGTTATCCAAGCTGTTAACATTGATTAGTGCACAGTTTGACAGCATAACGACTAAGTTCGTCTTTGACAAAAAGTTATGTACAAAGTTGAGCAACAAGAGGGAATGAAGCTCTGAATCCAATGTACAACTCATAGAGCCACATGCTATCAAGTGGCACACAGACGGATCAAAGACCGCAAGGGAAACGAATCGGAGTGTCTGGGCCGGGCACTAAACATTATGAACCACTGGGAATAATGCCAAGCATATTCCCGGCGGAGGTCTATGCAATTGCAGTAAGTGAACACAACGTTGCATAGACAAAAGATACAAGGCCAAAACGCTAGCCCTCTTGTGTGACAGCCAAGCATCTCTTAAAGCCCATGAATCATCAACGAAAAAATCGAAGATGGTTCAAGAATATTGTAAAAAACTCAATAAACTGGGTGAGAATAACAAGGTTACTCTATACTGGGAGCCAGAACACGCAGGAGTTGAAGATAACGAAAAAGTAGACCTCTTTGTGAGGAAAGTATGATCAACAGCGTTCGTTGGTTCTGAACCCTTCAATGCGGTCGAGATGGATTTTGTGTGAAGACACCTGAAGGAAATAGAAACTAGAGAAAGCAAGAAACACTGGAGTAGTTATCCAAGACTTAAAACATCAAGAGCGTTCTTTAGCGCCTATGATGAGAAACGATACAAATCCTACATCAAATGACGGAAGAATCAAGTATCAATTGCAGGGAACCCGTGAGTTTGGAGTGGCTTTCATTGTTGACAGCACATTTAAACAAATTATCATCAACTTCAAGCGTGTTAAAGAAAGAATCTGCGGTTCGTCTGGCCGCGCCCACAGAAAACAAGGAAGAGGCAATCAAGGACGAATTTTACAGCACCCTGGAACGCAGTGTCGATGCATTGCCGTCAAACGACATTAAAATTGTTCTGAGTGACTTCAATGCAAAAATCAGCCGTAAAACGGCACATAGAGGAACAACTGGAGGGTACAGCTTCTATGCAGAGACCGGCGACAACGGACAACGCTTAATAGACTTCGCTACTAGTAGAGGCTTCACAGTAAGATCCACACGCTTTCCGCATCGAGACATCCATAAGAGAACGTGGGCATCCCCAGACGGTCACACTTTCAACTAGATCAAGCATGTTCTCACACAATAACCAGCCGCCACCGGCATTCTAGACACGCGCTCGTTCCGCGGCGCTGGCTGTGATTCGGACCACTACCTTATAAGCGTCAAGTTCCGATGCCGCATCTCCAAGAGCTGTAAACAAGTAACATCAATTATTCCAAGGTACCAGATACACAAGCTAACGTCGACATACATGTCAGCGGTGGAAAATTGCATCCCCATATCCCCACAGGCGAGAGAAAGTAATTATGACATCAAAACCATGTGGTAGGCAGTAAGAGATACGGGAATAGAAGCAGCTAAAGAGGTCTCGGGGCACCAGGAAACGAAAAGTAGCAACAACTGGTACGACGAAAAATGCAAGGAAGCGGTTGAAAAAAGGAACCAGGCGCACACAGAATACATCCAACCACCACCGTAGTTCAACTGCCCAAAATCTGCTTGAGCAGTTTGCGAGGGACATGAAAGCCGACTTCTTGCTGCTGAGTGAGCAACACCATAATAAAAGTCCTGCATTATGGTACTCTGATGAAACTGGTACTGCCGCCATCTGGGTTCGGAACAGTGACTTTCAGGCGGAGAGTTGTGGACGGGGGGATGGTTTCGTGTGGGTTCGGTGCTCAGGGATCATCTTCTTTAGTGTGTACCTAACGCCTAACGAGTCGATATCATCTTTCCAAGCCAAGCTTAACGCTTTGGAGGGCACTGTCTCGAACGCAGAGGGCAAAGTGCTCGTTGGGGGCGACTTCAATGCTAAAGCAATCGAATGGGGCATGCCTCAGATGGATCCGCGGGGAAAACGAATCCTGGAAATGGCGGCCAGGACGGCCCTCGTCGTACTAAACTCCGGAAACACGCCGACTTTCCGCCGTATTGGCTGTGAGGGAACCATACCGGACGTGTCATTCGCCTCGGAGTCTTTAGTACGGAGGATACAAAACTGGAAAGTATTAGAGGACTACTCAGCCAGTGATCATCAGTGCATTCTGCTTGAGATAAGTGATGCTGTCTCCCGACGTCCGTGCTCTCGGCCTTCTACAACTGGATGGAACATCGGAAGGATGAACGTCGAGAGGTTCGTCAAGGTTCTCACAGCAGGTGAACCGCTGCAGGGAGCTTCGGAGGGGACGGAAGAACTGGCAGCTCAAGACGTGGTGAACTCTACTATGAGCATAATCACGTCTGCTTGCTGCGCTTCTATGCCCCGTCGAAGACCCCGGCACGGCAAGCCCCCAGTGTACTGGTGGTCTACTGAAATCGCTGAAAAGCGGAGGGAGTGTCACAAGCTTCGGCGTGAGGCTCAACGGGTGCGGAACCGTGACGAGGCATGCAACCAGGTGGCAGCATATAAGTCGGCCAGGAAATACCTTCGCAAACTGATCAACAGTAGCAAGGCTCGTTGCTGGCAAGACCTAGTGGACAATGTGAACAAGGCCTTGGCTACAAGCTGGTCATGGGGAAACTTGGTGCCCTACGGAAGCCTTGTATACATGACGCGGAAAAGATGGACGCGATAGTGCGGGGACTCTTCCCCGCCCATCCCGTCCGTGTTGACGCTGTCCATGGTGAAACAGCAGTAGAGTGCCCACTCTTCACACAGCTGGAACTGGAGGAGGCAGTCCTCTCCTTGAAAGCGAGGAAGGCTCCAGGTCCAGATGGTGTTCCAGCTGAGGTGTTGCGGCTCGTCTATCACCATTGTCCTGACTTGCTGCTCAGCACATTCAACGCTTGCCTACGGGACGGGGTTTTCCCGGTACGATGGAAGGTGGCGAGGCTCGTGCTGATCAGCAAGGAGAAGGGAAATCCCGAATCGCCGTCTGCATACCGCCCGTTATGCATGCTAGACACGGCTGGGAAAGTGCTAGAGAAACTCATCAAGGGAAGACTCACTGACGCGATTCGTGCTGCTGGGGACCTATCTCCTCGGCAGTACGGCTTTAGAGCAGGACGTTCTACCATTGATGCGATTGCAGAGGTGGTGAACGCGGTCCAAAAGGCAGAGGCATATAGTCGCACCAAGCGACGGATCGTCCTGTTGGTGACACTCGACGTCAGGAATGCCTTCAACTCCGCTAGATGGGTGGATATTCTGGACACGCTGGAAAACTCTTTTCAAGTTCCAGAATATCTAATGCGGCTTTTGAGGAACTACCTAAAGGACCGAAGCCTGCTCTACGACACGACACAGGCCCTGGACGCACCGTTGAACAAGCGCAACTTAGGCTAGGTATGCTAATGCGCCGAGTGAGGGACTGGATGACTGCTCGCGGGCTGAGTTTAGCACTGGAGAAAACCGAAGTGGTTATCTTGACAAAAAAGAGAATCCCTAGAGTAAGGATGATCAGTATTGGAGGCTGCTGATCGACTCGAACATGAGTTTCTCTGAGCAAATCGGGGCAACGGCTGAGAAGGCTGCTTCGGGAATATCGGCCCTGAGTCGACTTATGGCCAACGTAGGGGGACCCAGCCCATCAAGAAGACGCCTCTTGATGAGTGCTGTAGGGTCAGTGCTACTGTACGGAGCAGAGGTATGGGGCGACGCTCTCAGCAAGGAGGTATACCGAAAACGATTGGCACAGGTACAGAGAAGGGGAGCACTGAGAATTGCATCTTCGTATCCAACAGTCTCCGACTCGGCGGTGAGAGTGATTGCAGGCGTGATACCTGTCGCCCTCCTTGCTAGAGAGCGCCGCGCTATTTACCTGCGCCGAAACGAGGATGCGAGGGAGATAGCTGCCCGCGAGGAGAGACAGCGCTCGCTCAACGATTGGCAGCAGTCTTGGGTGAATTGCACGAAGGGAAGGTGGACTGCGCGCCTCATCCCAGATGTGAGATCGTGGCTAAATCGAAGGCATGGTGAGACTGACTTCTATCTGACCCAGCTTTTGAGCGGGCACGGGTGTTTTCAGTCTTACCTGCACAAGATCGGTAAGTCACGGTCTCGCGATTGTCGGTTTTGCCCAGGAGAGGAGGACAATGCCTGTCTCACAAATTTTTTGCGTGTCCAAAATGAGTCAGGCTGCGAAGGGAATTCTACAGGGAGACGGGAGAGCTCAGCCTGTATAATATAGTCGCGGTGATGCTCGAATCGGTTGACAAATGGAACCACGTGGCACATTATGCTCGGGCAGTCCTAAAATATAAAAGGGACTCACAGCAGCCGGGGGCGCTGGGGCTGGGGGATCGCTCTTCTGGCATTTCCTCTTCCCCTCTCCCCTCCCGCTAGGAAAGGGACTCCCCAGCTTGAAGGCGCCCCACGGCGCAACAAAACGAGACCTGGCCCGAAGTAATGTGTGAAACGGCTCCAGGCTGGGTTCTCAGGTTGACAAGGAAGGTGTTTAGTGGGTAGTCCAGTCGCGTATGGGAGTCCCACACTCTGTGCATAAATAGCATTCACCTCCCTACCACAAAAAAAAACCACCAACTCAGGCCAAAGAACAATATAAAATTCTTCGACGATAAGCTAAAAAAATGTACCGAAGAAAGAAACGACTGACCATCAACACCAAGATCCAACAGATAAACGTTAATATGACCCTACATGAAGTCAGATTGGCGTATGCCTCTATTAAACAACTAAGGCCACGATGCTAAACACAATCCCTGGTCAAGGTAATCGGTGAGCTAACGGGCAGCTTAAAAATTGAATCAGGCTTAAAATAAGGGGATGGACTTGCCCCGATCCTTTTTAATATTGCGCTGGAACACGTCATCAGGAAGACATCAGCTGAAACCTCGGGTACATTAATGTTAAAGTCCACAAAATTGGTAGCATATGCTGATGACGTCAATATTATGGCACGTTCAATCTTCGATGCGAAAGGAGCATTTCTGAGTCTGTAATCTGAAGCAAACCAAATTGGCCTACGAGTTTATGAAACTAAAACTAAATTCATGACTCAAATGAGGAAGAAAACCCCAGTTTGATAAAATCTAACCGTAGGCGACTATAACCTTAAAAGTGTGGATAATTTTATCTATCTTGAAGCCAACCCGAATAGAAGAGGCGCCGAAAAGGACGAGATTGGACGCCGCATAAAGGTTGCAAATAAAGCATATCACTCCGTACTTCTCATTCTAAAGTCCAGAGCTAATGTTATATGGAAGTGAAACATAGACCCTGACGAACGAATTCCAAACGGCTATGGACATATTTTAACACAAAGTGCTCCGAACAAGGAACAGAATGGAGACTACGCTACAACGATGAGTTGTATGAACTGTTTGACGATCCATCTGTTTCCTCTTGTGTAAACTTACGTAAATTGGAATGGGTATAGAAAGAATGGAAGAAAACCGGCTACCAAAAAGTACATTAAAGGGTAGAGCACAAGGTAGACGTTCAGCAGGAAGACCGAGGACTCGATAGGAATACACGATAAAAGCAGACAGTAGATCCTTGTTGCGAGTAAACAACCGTCGGACAAGTTCGCAGAACCGTGGTGATTGGAGGAGTTTAATCCTGGAGGCCAAGAGGCTTGGGCTGTCGCGCCATAGATGATGATTAACGATAAAAATAGTGAAAACTCGAACCGGGAGTGCTCAAAGTTGTGATCTGTAGTGTTGCACCCTTTTTATAGTTTTTCCGTTAGCGGGGCATTCCAGTCAACTTTCAGTTCCCAAATTTTTTGCATAAAGATCTTCGCTAATACCACCACGGGGTTCACTAGCCCGAAAGAGTCAAACAGTTGTGACATTTGTGCATTAGCGACTCGTTTCGTTACTGGCTGTTCACTGTCTTTAATATTGATATTGACAGCAAATTCGTCGGTATATGGATGCCATATTAACCTTAATACCTTGATAGCACAATTTTCTATGAAGTTGGTTACATAAAATTCAATAGCTTGATCCTTGAGGGCAAGATTCAGGTTGTTGAACACCATTTATGTTGGGGGAATGCCCCCTCGTTGAAGCAATTGGATGAGCTGTTTTTGTAAACATAGCGCATCTTTCAGTTCATCGCTGCGCGTCAGCAGATCATCAATGTAAAGATCTTGTTGTACTGCCTTTGCTGCCAAAGGGAAGTCTCTTTCTTCTTAATCAGAAAGGCACTGAAGGCACTTCAACGCTGGTTCCATATGTAACGGTCTTAAGGCGGTAAGTTTTTCGCAGTTCGCCGAGCTTTTGCCAAAGAATAAGTTGAAAATCTTGGTCGTTCTTATGAACTCGAATCTGCCAGAATATTTTTTGGATGTCAGACGTCATTGCATACTTGAAACTTCGGAATCGGATAAGAATGTTAAATAAATCATGTTGGAAGTGTCGGACCTGTATGCAAGGTACCATTGAGTGACACATTAGTAGGTTTTTTTCGCTGAACCATAAAAAACAACGCGTAGTTTTGTTGTCATGCTATCCCGTTGTAGTATGCAGTGGCCTGGCTAGTAAAAGTGTGGTTCGTTATGGTTGAATGCTTCTACAAGTTCAAGATGTGCCAATGCTTAATATTCTTTTATGGAAGAATGGTGCATTGTGTTAACGATTCCGCAGATTTGTTGAGTTGCCCTTCTACCTCTGAATCCCAATTTGCTGTATAGCTTCTCGGTAATGAAGTGGTGCTGAGAGCCTGAATCAACCAACGCTCGAGCTTGTATCGGCTCACCGTAAGCATTATTAATTGTAACGACTGCGGTACTGAGTAAAACATAAGTCGTTTTTTGTCTGTTGGTCTTGTAGCGCCGTTAATGCCTTTATTGCTGGACTTGCTTTATCAGTATCGCTAGCATTGCCTTTTAGGGTTTTTTTTCGATTTGCCTTTCCATTTATCTGCTATAGTAGTTCCAGTCTATCTGCTATAGTAGATTGAACGTCACCTTCTTGATTTGTTTGTAGTACTGGTGTTGAACATACGGTGAATCCTTATGATCCTCGATTTCATCCTGTTAAAGCGGTTGATTCCAGCTAGTCTTGTGTTTTCCTCTGTTGAGCATACTTGGAGTAGTTTTGCGCCATCTGCTCGATTTCATCTCCTAGATCTTGTTGTCTGCTAATTAGTCCTGACATCTTAAGGTACTTTACCGGTCGCCAAATTTTGAAAAGCTTTTCTGAAATAATAAAGGTTTCGTTACAGTTCTTTGAGTTGTAATGAATGTCTTTATTGTACCCATCTGTTTAAATACAATAAGTCTGCTTACTAAACATAATTTACAATTTTACCTTTCCCAATTTGCAAAGTCGCGGGATTGCACGTCGGTATGTGCTTGTGCATGGGGTTGAATACCCGCAACATGATCACAGCAGATCGTGCGATCACATTGAAAATATATAAAAATCGTGAGAAATGTGACTGTGGGAAACATTATTTTGTTGATCTAAAATTTTCGTGGGCGAAGACATTTCTATGGAATTTATGTTAGCGTAGGATAAAAATATCTTATAGAGTTCCCGTTGCTATGGGGATCAGTATTTTATGGAAATCGAACAAAGTATTTTGCCATTTGTTATTGGTGGTGGCGGGGTAAATGGGTTTTGGAAATTTGGAAATAACTTGACACCGTCATGACTAGACCAGAGAATGATTTGAATTGCTAGAGCACGCTTTGTATTGGTTATTGAATGATCTGATAGGATCGGATCACTTGGGCGGTTGCAATCTTTGAAAGTTTCTCAAGCAGTGTGCATACTATAAATGCTGCCATTTAACAGAGATTAAAAAGATTTTGCCCGCGAGTGAACTCGAACTCACGATCGCAGCGAACCCCAGGTAGAGAGTCCAGCGTCCTACCATACACTACGCAAAAGTGGATATTGGGAAGGTGAGTAATCGCAGCAATTGCTGACATTTCCTTCGCCCACTAGATATTGAACGATCAAGGTCTAATTTATGTCAAGTTGTTATACGCTTGAGCTGGTACAAGCGTCACAAACGGATAAGGAAATATAATTACTATACAATTGCTGTCCCATTGCAATGAATGAATGGGAGCAAAAGTACCATAGGAAAGAAAATGGAATTGACTGATTGAAGATTGAAAGTTAAGATTTTATTTGTGATTGGAAATAAAGTACAATGGAAAAAATTGAAATTGATTTATTAAAGAAATAATGAAACGATTTTTTGTGCTTAAAAATAAAGTAGAAAATGCAGCAGGGGATAAAAGAATAGAAAAATGAATAAATATTGATAGAAAAAAGTGTGTACGCCCAATAGAATTTGGAACATGATACAAATGAAGTTCGAGTTAGTGAATTGGAGAATGCCGGCGCGGCCGGAATTCGCAACAACACTGTATCTTATGCACACTGGATAACGTTGTGCTCTGATATAGGTCACGGAATACTCTCCACTCTCCATAATTGCCATAAAATACAGGGATCTTAATCCGCTCTATCTGAAGATTGTCTACGCCATTTGGAATTGGTTGCGATTGTTGGATTAAAGATCCAGCTCATGTGAATTTAGCGCGGAATCTGTTTATTCTGGCTTTCAAAATTGTCTTGTATTCCAAGACGAGATCCTCCATGCCTCCATTTTCTTTTGTGTACCTTTGCAGCAATACCTGTTTCTTATCCTCCTGTAGTAATCGAGCAGTTAGTTAAATTTACTATCTTTTTTTTTTTACTTTAAATTATTTGATAAATTCACATAGAATTCAAATTTTATTTATGTCAATTTATAGATGCTCGATTAGAATTCGGCGCCGGCAAAGGGTTAAAAGAAATTCATGCATAATATATCCTAGATCAACTAGTCAAACTAAAAACCAGCTGCTTTGTACAAATTGTATGGGATATCAATTTCCCTCCAATTCCATCACAATGAACGCAGCCCATTACGATTGATCGGGTACAATTCGTTATTGGACAGGCGCGGGCTGGAGGATGGCGTGTGGTCGTATCCGGGAGAGTTGTCACTTGGCCCGTCTTAAAAACCACAATAAACAAATCTTGTGAAATGTGTGTTTCCCACGTATTATTTGTGCGAACGTTTCAAACCTTTGTGGACAAGAATATCTCTTTGAATAAAACCCGTTGGGTGGCCGGAAAGCCGTCGGAATATATGGGATCAAAAAGTCTGGTTGACGTCCCGTGTGTGCGTGTGTGTCGTCGCCTTTAAAAAAGCATCAACCCGTAACCCGCCATTGAATATATTTTAGGATTTGTCAGTATTTCCCATGCCAAGTAATTTGCCGAATAATTCGAGATAGTTGAAATACGTGTGATAAACTAAGAAGTCGCGACCTAAGTGCACGCCATTCACATATTCTCTCGGTGAATCTTCAGAGGTTTTAGCAGAAAGTATCTGTAAGATCTGCAGCAGTAAAAACTGATCACAAATTTCAGTACCGCAGAATTCGCAATTGTAACGTAAATAACAGTGAATGTGGTGCATAAACATAGTTGCTCCGTTCATCTCACTATAAATTCTCTCTCGTTCCCATTCAATTTCCCATCGACGAAAATCACTTTTCCGTGTTGGCAGCAAAGTGCGAGATATCTAGTTTGGAAGTGCGAATCTATTCGCCTATGTATCTTTCGTATCATCCTCTAGTCCTCGACAATTGGAAAAGGCATTGAAGCAAATTCATGCAAATTTCGAAAGCAAATCAAGTATCGGAAATCAAATCGGTGCAAAGCGGAGTTCGGAACAGCAAACAGATATTTTTCAATCAACCTAATTTTAGTTCCCGTAGAACACTTTAACTAATTTGTTGTCGTAATCATACGTAAAACATGTCGGAGAAGATTTGTTGACCGCAGCAAGTGTTAATACAGACCGTGAAAAGTTGACCACTAAAGCTAAAAGACAATACTCTTAAGCGTGGTGGGTATCATACTGAAAAGGTATCCTGATTGCTCCCTGCATTAACATTTAGTGTGGAATCGGCTACTGGTGATTGAAAGTATGTGAAAAGGCGTCCGTTTCTATAATCTGAAGTAGAAACTGTGTCGAAGATAGCTTTCTCGGTCAAATAGGAATTCGATAACTCGGTGTGACAGCGATTGAGTGGGAGTAAGGCTGGATAAAACTCGAGGAAACGGGATTACAGTGAGGGAATATCCGTCAAATTTCATGCAAGGCTTCCAAGTGAACTTGATGGTCCTAGTGAAGGCATATCTTCGAATCGGCACTTAATGATCATTTTTGCTGAAGCAGAGAAAGGATTTGGCAGCACATCCTGCGAAGTATTTTTGGCTTGTTTGGCAGCTTGTTTAGTTCATATGTGCACTGAAATTCACCATCTTCGAAAGATATTTAAAATTATTGCAACCCAAAGTGAAAAGGGAAATTTTGTATTTGAACATAATGAAATTATTCACACTTAAACAAAACTTCATAAAATTTAATAAATGCCTTGGCAGGATGCATAGTTTCAATAAGGGCCCCTGCGTCGTCAACGAGCGCTCGTCGTCGGACAAAGGATGTAAGTACCTTTTTGTTTTTGTACTTTTTTTCTAAATTTGTTAGAAGGATAAAAAAAAAGATAAATAAGAATTTGAAAATACAAAGTTTTAAGTATGAAAGGATAAAAAAATGAATATTATAATTATGAATAGATAAAAATTCAAACGATTTAAAAAGGTGAAATTTTTCTGATAACATAAAATATAGTTGAAAGAATCAAATGTGTGTGAGTGCATTTATAAAGAATAAAAACAAGTGAACGAACTTGTTGACAGAGTAGATGAGACGATTGAATTAACCTTTAATTGGAACACGAAAACACATTTTAAACCAAAGGACCTGGACGCCTGGTTTCGCTCGGTAACGTCTGTTGTCTCGGAAAGACCTTGCTTAATCGGTACTCGTTTGCTTTTGTTTTGATTAAATACAGTTGCAATTATTAGATGAATGCTCTGATATTTCGTTTTATTTTCTGTACTTTCGTTTTATTTTCTGTACTTGAAATAATTTTATTTTCTAAAAATAAAATGCATTAATACCCGTAACTTTCGGTCTTTCCTTTCCTTTAGTTCTGACCGAGTATAGGACCCGGTACGGTGGCAGGCTTTCCCCTTAAAACATGAGCCAGCCGCCAGGTACTCACTAATCCTTCCTTTTGTTTCAGGTGACTTCGCGGGTTGAGTGGCCCAAGCAAAGTGCCTCTTTATGACATAGAGTTATGTAATCGAATTGCATAATTCTATGGCATAAATTGGTCACCGGAGTACTTCTCTTCTGATGGGAAGGCTCATGCAAGTTAAGTTGTATGAGTTTTCCACTCAGAAGAAGAATACCTGGCCACTGCAACAATTATGGATTTTAATCCGGTTGGGTGGGTGCGCAGGGGCTCCATCACCACACGGTTGCCCCTCTCTCATTTGTGGGCCATGAGCCTCTCCGGGTAAGGACGAGGTTATCCTGCTTCCGCTTCTTTTTACTAGTTTCTCTTGTTCCATGAACAAGTCAGTTGTCCCTGGTATAGTTGCCTACACTTTTTGCGACTTCGGTCGCCTTTTTTTTGTTTGACCCCAGAAATTCGTGAATGCGAAATTCTTTGTAGTGGATCCTTGTGCTGGGGGAATGAACCCGCCCCGCGACACCGCAATGCTAGCCTGCCAGCGCATTCACGCGTCCCCAGACAAGGGCATTCTCGGCAGATACTGACACCTTTTTCTGCCGAGGCAGCAGACCATCGCTGCAGTCATTTACGGACTTTCTGAATTACTTATCCACTACACTCCGCTTACAGATGAGTATGTATGTATTCACATGTCTTCCATTGCCTTTCGAGCCGCAGCAACCTCGTCTTAAAGTACGCCAGGGGGGGTCTATCATTTTTGTAGTTAGAGATGTCTCGGTCGATCATGTATCAATTTAGATTCTGCGTTGCAAATGAAACTCGCCATGTCTGTCGTCTAATGTTTTCCTTTCACCTATACACAAATGGATTCTCATCTTTAGGGTCTAAACCAATGCTGTTTCCTCACCTGGATACAGTTCACTATTGCTGCCCTTGTGATCAATGTTTGAATGATGCAATGTTTGTATCCTGCAATCCTATTTCCTGAATATCCCGGTATCTGGCTTTGACGGACCAATCCTCTGGGAAGTAAATCAATAAACATTAATGATCATCCTTTCCATTCTTACATTCTTTCTTCACTTTTTGAAGATGTTAATGACAATAAGCTTCGTGTAGTCCTTAGAAAATTTCGCAACATTACTATTAGAAATCCGTTCTTCAAGTACGATGTACAATGACACATCAAAATAACTGGCCTTCCATTATTTTCCAACTTTTTTCCATTACCACCTGTTAAGTTTTCTCTTACAAAGGAAGAGTTTTAATTTGTTAGTCTTCACCCTGGTAAATGATTGGCAAATCAAACGGATTTTATTCATCGTCGTCGCAATGTTGAAATGCAACATTGTCAATTGCTAAGCTTTTCCGATAAATATGTTTTCACACTTATAAATTTTGCTAAACAAAAAATTATCTTTATTACAGCTCATCGCTGCATCACGCGAACCTGTAAAGCGTCCTCATGAAGACAAAGACCCTAGACCGCGTTCAAAACGTCCGAGAACAATAACCGATGCAACATGTCCTTTGATTTCAATGCCCTATGAGGAACAGTTGAAAAAGAAAGCATATGAAATTCGAAAAATTTTCAAAGAGTTCGGAACTAGATTATGTAAATTGAATTCAAAAGCAAAATCTCTCCTAAAATATACAGACAATGTCATTCCATGTGAATTTCTCGGTGTGAAACCCTCTCCGAAACTGGAAGGATATCGGAATAAATCAGATTTTGCCGTTGGCAAGAATGCACAAGGTGAAATTCTTGTAGGCTTCCGTGTGGGTGATTCCGTTGATGGTTGCGTGGAAGTTGATTCGATTCAAGATTTGCCTCAAATTCCGGAGAAAGCGAGAAAAGGTGCCAGAGTGTTTGAAGAGTTTATCAAACAGTCGAAATTTGAACCGTACAAGCCATTGTTCCAATCAGGACATTTCAAGCAACTTAGTGTGAGAACATCGCAAACAACCGATGAAGTGATGTTGATTTGCGGAATATTTTCGAGTAATTTGACTGAGGATGAGATTAAAGAGATTAAATCAGACCTTAAAAAATTCTTCGATAATTATGACCGCAATGATTTTGTATGTACTAGTTTGTACTATCAGGACTTGATCACTCGCAAGCAAGGTCATGCGGAGGATTCCGTTGAACATTTGTCGGGGGCCACGCACATTCACGATGAGATACATGGCCTGAAATTTCGTATTAGTCCTTTGGCTTTCTTCCCACTTAATACGTCGGCAGCCGAAGTACTATATGATCAAGCAATCGAATTGGTTGCGCCCAAACCACATTCCACTGTTTTAGATATTTGTTGTGGCATTGGAACGATTGGATCATATTTTGCTAAGCGTTGCAAACAAGTGATTGGTGTGGAAATCATCCCAGATGTAGTTAAGGACGCTGAGTACAATGCAAGGGCGAATAATATTAAGAATTACGACTTTCGTTGTGGTAATGTTGATTATTATCTTGACTCTTTAACGGAAGAAGTAGTTTATGAAGCCCCCGATAAAAATGAATTGGATTTGATAGCAGTTATAGATCCTACGCGTGATGGAATAGGTGCGTGTGCTGCTTCTAATTTTTACTGTTGACTGGTGCTGATGGTATCTTTTATGTTTTTCAGGTGATCGTGCTACTGCTGCTTTACGCAGGGAGACAGAATTGAAAAGATTAGTTTATATTGCTAGCAATCCACGACGTGTCATGCGCGACTTGGTGAATCTAGGCAAGTCGGAAACGACATTTTTTCAAGGAAGTCCACTTTTGCCGACAAAAGCTGTTGCCGTTGATATGTTCCCGCATACACCATTTTTCCAACTGATTATACTGTTTGAACGTGTTGATGATGATGAAAAAAGTGATGACTTGGTAAATAGTGATGTCAAAAATGATGAAGATAAAGATGAATCCGTTGTCGCTGGTGACACAGACGAATAAAAAAATTGCTGAGGTGATTTTTAAGAAATTTTTATTCGATGTAGTGCTATGTTGATAAACAGTGGAAACCATCTAAGATTGCATTTTCTTAATAGTTTGTAAGTTAAAAAGTGAACGCGATGCACGAGCCGGATAGCTTCGACCATTCAGTGAATGAAGTAATACGAATCGGTAGCAGAAAAGAGACACGTTCCTAAAATGTAAGAAATTGATGTAAGCCCAAAAACGAAAATTGTTGAGAAAGAAGAATAGAGAAATTCTGGAACTCAAGAATGAAATTGCTTCATTGAATGTAATTAAAGGGTTGAAAATCGAAAGGGTTCAAGTACCAATTTCATTATTCAGAGGTATGACAAAAAACTGAATAAAACAACCATTTACTGGAAAAATTATTTATTCATTGAGTAATAAACAAAACAGATATGTTAAAACTAAAGGAAATCTTTAACAATTTTAGAAATAAGTAGATAATGAGCTGTCAAAAAAAACGCCTCAATTTCAAGCGCTATTATAATAGACATCCCGAGAGAACTTATTCTTTTGATTGATGCATCAGTTGTTCATGGAAGGGTCTATTTTCGGCGGGTGTGTATGGTATAGGTTTTTAAGGATAGTTTAGAAGGTCCGTGAAGAACTGCAGCGATGGAATGCTGCCCCAGCGAGCTGTAATAATCGAGCGCAACTGGAATCAACATGCCTGGCGATGCGTACTCCTGCTGGTAACTTATTACGGCTTCATTTATTCACCCCGAAAACTTCCTATCATGAGCACTTGAATCCCGATGCGCGTAAATACATATTGCATTAAACATCCCCACCAATTGAGCCACTGACAGACTGAAGTAAAAGTAATTTGCGGTTGAAATCTAAACTGGTAATATCTGGAAGGTAGCTGTTGAAAATAATATGTTTAATTTAGACACTTTATTCAGTTTTAATTTCAATACAATTTTATTATGTTTTGTTTTGTCATGGTTGTCAACGTTGTAAGAGATAGATGCCACCAGTTGTTCCTGGGTCAACTATCAATCAAGGGTTTATTCTTAGTTCTTGTAAAACCACCATTGTAGGTAATTCAATGTAAAGTTGCTAACTAAGATTCAATAAAAGTTATCTATAATTTCTTCAAAAACAACTTCTTCGATTCAATAACTCCTCAATTCACACTCCACGGATCAACCATAAATCGCTCAACAGGTTATGGGCCCAGTGTCGCGTGTGGGAACTGAGTGAGAAATTGTGAGTTGTTGTTATTTCAGTGGGTTCGGGTTTTTTCAGTTGAGAAAAAGTCGAGTCCATGTTGACAAAATGTGCAATTTGTTGAACTGGGTTTCAAAAGGTACCTGTCAATATACAAAAGAATGAGTTTCTATTCGCAACAACATTAATAGAAAAATTGTTTACAACTTTTAACAATAATAAAGGGTTTCATTTGTTTACAATATTGAAGTTTCTTAAAAGAGCTGTGCAGAAAATAAACAATAAAAGTTAAGCATGTGGCGACAATTTTTAAGTACGAAAAATATGACTTGAATTTATACAAAATAAACATACCTTTTGAATAGTTTTACAATACTAGTTTTGATGAACAAAACTCTTGCCAAACAATCGACGGATTGTTGCTCAATACTTTATACTTTCGTTGATTACAATTTTGGAGAACGGTTGCTTGTCGCCGTTCAATTTCGCTTTGTCGCTTTTACATGAAGTTATCAAATAAGTGCTTATCGTTTGCCAACTTAATTTAGTGAAAATATAGTAGAAAACACATTACCAACTTTGACTCTATATAAAACAAAAGAAAATGCAAGGGAAGGGTAGGGTCAAGGTTGGGTTGGGTTAGGTCGGGTCAGCTGTCAGTTGATCAAATCTCAACAGGATGGATCGTAGTAGTCTTTGCGTATAGACGTCTTTTAAATCGCTCCCGTCAAAAGTTTTCAAAAATTAAATTAATTTTTTAAAAACGTTAGTCCGAAGTTAATTTTTATCGGAAAAAATCTTATATTGTCGAAGTAATCGACTCAGGAAATTTCTATCGAATATTTTTACTTCGATTGGTAACGAAAAAAAATTCACAAAGAAATTTTGCGCCGCTGGTATGGAGGAGCCCGACGGCTTCCCACCGTTGGGGCAGCCTGGGGAAACGGCGAATACGAAACTGGCGACAATCACCAAAAGAAAACATAACGAAGAAAACTCCGTAGATGGAGGGTGCAAGCTGCAAATAATAGCGGACAATCAACAAATGGCCAAATTGCAGAAAGAAAATGATGAACTAAGGCAAGAGATACAGTCTCTCAAGGATCTTTTCAAGAAAGGGATGAAGCCTCAAAAGACGCAGCCACAAAATCAATGGCAACAGGTAACAAAGCCGAAGAAAAGTATGAAGCAAGTAAATCCAGAGGAAGTTCTAAGTGCTGCTGGCACCAACGAGAGCCAAAATTATTTTGCAGCGCTGAAGGGATTAACCGAAGATATGGAAATCGAAGAAAACATCGGAGGTAATTTTAATCAAGATAAAGACGTTAATTTTATTCAATATTTAAAGAACAAAACTAAGGAGAAAAAACCAGCCCGCAGTTCTGCTGGTTCCTCTGAAAAAGCTTCCAACAAGACAGAAAAAGTTCCGCCAATCAACGTGTTCGGACAAACAGGGAAAGATATGGTTCGGCTATTGGCAGCCAAAAATAAACTGGCCAATTTCGAAATCAAAAGAGTTAATGCCGAAAAATTAACTATAAGGACAAAATCACTGGTTGATTTCAAGTCAGCCAAAGATGCGCTGATTTCTGGGGAGGTTCCACACTTCACCTATGCCCCAAAAAGTGAAAAAATCAGACTTTGTTGAAGGGTTTAGACAGCGGAGAGGATACGGTCGATCTTCTTCAGGTGCTCAAGGAGGCTGCACCAGATATTGATTTTGTTTCAGTCAAAGCCTTTGCGACAAGAACGTCGACCATAGAAAGGAAGAATTTACCACTTTACCTGGTACAAATTGCAAATAAGAGCAGTCCAAGTGCCCTTCAACAAATAAGGTACTTGAGTTTTGGGAGTGGTGAGGTGGGAACGCCTCCAGAAAAGAGAAGTCAACCAGTGTTACCGGTGTCAAAGATTTGGACATTCGGCTGCCAATTGTGCCATGCACTACCGTTGCGTTAAATGCAAAGACGTTCATGCTCCCGGTGAGTGCAAATTGGCTCAGACGGAGCCTAAAGAAAAATTATACTGCGTTAACTGCGGTGTTTTTGGTCACCCAGCATCATATCGAGGATGCTCCCGATATTAAGATGCAAAAGTTAAATTTGCTCCAAAGCAAACACAAGTACACCGTAATATCATATCTTCCAACTTCGTCAAGCCCGGAGTAGAAAATGCTGGAAATAATGTAAGTGGCAATAATGAGCTGCTTCTCAAAATTTACCAGCAACTTTATTCTTTATCGGAGAGAATCGACAAACAAGATTCAAAAATTAACTCTGCTTTTCAGCGTTTAGGCCTTTCAAATAACTTGTCATCCAGTCATATTCCCATGGATAGGGTTCGCCTCATATCGCTCAACGTCAACTCTATCGTTGCTATACATCGACGTGATTATCTCCTTGAATTTGTTGTTAAGCAAAAGCCTGACACCATACTTCTCACTGAAACCCACCTCAATTCATGGCATTCCATGGAATTCAAAGATTTTGCATTCGTAAAAAACGATAGGGTAATAGGTGATGGGGGAGGTGGCACCGGGATATTGGTTAGAAGACCCTATTGTTTCCAAAATATTGAAAAAGTCGAATTCAAAAACTTTGAATTTCTTGAAGTGTCCGTCATCAAAATTTCACAGCTAGGTGGGGATAACCTCTTCGTTATCTCTGCCTATGCAACTGGTCAAAATGTTCTCAAGTTCAAGGAGGAACTCAATTCCTTGTTTGAAATACTCGAATTGAACAGGCTGCATAGTTATTATATTTTTGCCGGTGACCTGAATGCCAAGTATACATCATGGCTGAACGCCACCAATAATCCAAGAGGCGTATTCCTGAAATCATGGATAACAGAGAACCAAATTGAATACAGGTGCAACCTATATGGGTCGGAGTTCCCAACATACCCTAGGACAAATTCATATTTGGAACTCTGCATTGCTGACGCAAGACTTGAATTCAGCTTCAATTGTCCTCAACGGAAACTGTAGGTGCTTCCTTACGATAACGACCATAACGCAATCGTAATGGAAATCAATCATCAAAGGGATGATTTCTTCCTTATTCCAGTTCAACATGAAAACCATCGGTTGAATTTCAAAAAAACAGACGGGAAAGTTTCAAAAGAAGTTTAATCGGGAGTACCAGAAGCAATGTCCCCCTTCTGATGGTGGCAACTCTTGCTCAATGGTTCCTAATGACAGGAATCTAACTAACGATGAAATAGATCTCTATTTGTCGAAGTTAGAGAAGCTTGACGTTGGAAACGATTGAGAAAGTAGTTCCCAAGATTAAACATCGAAACAATATGGAAGGATAGGAAACACTAACCATCGCAAGGTTGAAAAGATTGAAAAGCCTTCTTCTCACACGCGTCAACAATATTTATCGACGATTTTTGGACTACAACCATCCCTCGTTGTCTTTTTTGAAATTACATCTGAAGAATGTCCGGAACTTAATCCGGTCATACTTCAGGAGTGAGGTCAGCAATCAATGGGCGGAAAAATTGAGGGGTATTAGCCCACAGGACCCAGACGGCGTTTTTGCGAAAGTGAATAGCATATTCCGCAAGAAGTCTCGAGTGAAGGCATCGAATCTTGAAGTCACTAGTGATGAGATAAATCTTCTCGATAGGGCTAGTATCGAAATTGATAGTACGACTCCGGATAGAAATGGAAACAGGATTATATGTGAAGGATTGGATAAACTTGCCCTGATTGGAACACATTTTGAATTGGTTCATCTACCAAACCCTGAGAGAGGGAATCAAATATTTTCAGAGGTCGTTGAAGCAAAAGTTTCCGACTTCAAGTCAAGCCTTTCATGTTTCAATGAAACATTAACATCTAACCTCATACCGAGCTTGAATCTTATTGATTATTTTGTCAGCTATGAAGACTTGTGTTTCATATTTCGCAGGAGAAAACAACAAGAAATCATGTGGTACTGATGGTATTCCAAATGTAGTTCTCCGACATTTGCCGGAGGTCGCTGTTAGGAATTATTGCATATTGTTCAATAACATGTTGAGCAATTCATATTTCCCAAATGAGTGGAAAAGGGCTAAGGTATTTCCGATCTTGAAGAAAGGAAAAGAATCTTCATGCCCGAAAAGCTATCGCCCAATCAGCTTGCTGCCTAACATCAGCAAGGTGTTTGAAGTGATACTCAACAGAGCATTAAACGCCCACATTGAGGAAAATGAGTTGATCCCGAATTGGCAATTTGGTTTTCGTGCCAGGCATTCGACCACACATGCAATAACGAAAGTAACTTCAGACATCTGTTGGAATCTAAATGATAGACAATGTGTTGGAGCATCTCTCATTGATATGGAGAAAGCCTTCGATACGGTGTGGTTAGATGGACTAATTTTTAGGGTTTTGTACTAAAATACAAAACCCTATTGCAATCACGACCTGTGTCCGTCTGTCCGTCCGTCCGTCCGTCTGTATGTCACAGCAGTTTTTCTCCGAAACTATAGAGGCTACAGCCATGAAACTTTGTAGAAAGGTCAGAAGTGGTGACCTCTTGAAAGTTCAAGGGTGGACAAATTTTTTAATGGTGTTTAAGGGCGGTCTCCCCATATAGGGAGGTGACCCCTCAAAAAAAAATTTTCACCATTGGTAGTTGAGTAGGGTGTCATTGGAAAGGTCTCAATGAGATCTTTTCAAAACAAGTCTTACAATTGCCTTATAAGTACTGAGGGGGGCAGGGGAAGGGGAAATGTGCGAACTTTTCGCGTACCCCCCTCGCGATTGGACACCTTCCATCCGAAAAATCTGAAAAAAATCATGAATGTAGGCCTTCATAAGTAAAACAACAACAAATACATGAGAAGTCGAAATTCACTCAACTTTGTTAGTAATAGTACGATTTATCGATTTTGTGTTTTCTTGAATAAAATCTAAACGGTACCTTTAAACCCAATAAAATTTAGCAAAGAGATGACTATTTATAAGGTTGATATTCCCGGAAGGTTTCATAAAGATCAAATAGTGTTTACCGAAGTTATAGCGATTTGAAGTTATAGCGATTTGAATTTTCCTGTATTACTATGGAGCAATATGCCCTGTATTACTATGGAAACATATGGCTATGGAGCCATATGCGCTTTTTACCGACTTAGACACTACAGCTTTGCTAGAATTTGCATGAAAATTTCAGCAATGATAGGTATCATGAAGATGAGTACATACAATTGAAACAAGTCGAAGAGTCAGGAGAGAGCTCCTAGCAAAAGGGCTTTGTAACCATTCTAGGATTCGAAAAAAAGGCCATGAATCGATGATTACAGTACAGAGGCGTGGCCTCTGAAAAAAATTTCATGAAAGGTAGCCGATATGAGTATCAACTGAAAGTTCTCTATGAGAGCTTTTCAAAACAGTTCCTAAACTGACAGTTTTTGCTTCAGTGGGGGCACAGGGGGGAAATACATGAAAAATGTTTTTCCTCCCTCGCGAATGGACACCCGGGATCTCAAAAATCTGAAAAAATTATCAAAGGAGATATTTATGGGTATAACTATAACAAATACCTCAGAAGTCAAAATTCGTTCAACTTTGTTAATGATAGTATGATCCTCGAATCACACATTTTCTCCAATAAAATTGTCTTTGACATGTTTCTTGATTTTATTCGTTGCTGGTTACTGCATTTTGTAAGTTGAGTACAAAACCCTTCTGACATGAGCATAGGTCTGTCTACCCAACTTGTTTTAAATCCTTCAGGACAAGTTCCCCAGACACCTTGTCGCCATGATGTATAATATGTTATACGGGAAATCGTTTGTTGTAACTGATGGAAATCTGACAACAATGCGCGAGTTCAAGGTCTTGAATGGTCTACAGCAGGGAACAGTTACCGCGCCTCTGCTCTTCTCAATCTTCATTCGCAAGCTATTGAACGGCTTTGATTTTAACGTCTCGCCAACGCGATCATTGGTAGCGTTTGCTGATGATCTGATCATCTATACGGCAGACCGAAAAGCTACAATAGTTCAGAGAAATCTCCAAAAAATGTTCAATGATGTACAGCTGTACACTGACAATTGGCGAATGAAAATCAATGCGCAAAAGTGTGAAACAATCTTGTTTCGGACAACGCTGCAGGGGGTCAGTCAAGACCTGAAACGTAATTGGAAAGATTTCCACATCATGGCTGGTGAGGGTAGTCTTGAACGGGTTCCACATAAATCCTGTGTTCGATACCTCGGTGTTTATCTCGATCAGTATCTGTACTATACTGAACATGTGAAAATAATGCTCAGTAAGGCACTTAAAGTAGTCATGGCCCTTCGAAAACTCTTTCATTCCAGATACATTGATCAAAAGGTCAAAATTATCTGTTACAAGACACTGGTTAGACCATTTTTGACATATGGATGTCAGATCTGGTACAACCAGAGCGCGATACTATGGAAAAATTAAGAGTTTTCGAAAGGAAATGTCTTCGTGCGTGTACTGGTTTGTACAGAAAGCCTGAGACGGATTGGAAACATTATATATCGAACAGAAGAATTTATCAAACTGCTGAAGTGACTAGAGTCGATATCTTCATATTGAAGCTTCTTCGGAATCATATCGCAAGATCTGTAACTGTGAGTGAAAACCCTTGGATTTCACAGCCGTTCCACCCTACAGACGGGTATATAGCGACTTGTCTCGCTACTGGCTTCATTCCTCCAGAAGCATTCGTGTATTTGGACATGAATCGATATGTTTTTGATTCTGACGGCGTCCAAAGTCATATATCACATATATCGACGGGCCATCGATAAGAAGATAAAATATCCTCCTAATTTGAGTTCACGAGACCAACGATTTCAATGGAGATACTCATTTGCTCGATTCATTGAAGCTGATCGAGTTGAGACGGCGCAATCCAGGTATTGGTGGCTGAATGACAATGTCTAAATTATTCGTGTTTGTTTCACTGTTGTGTTTAAATTATAAATAATTTTAGGATAGTGTTAGGTGGTTTTTTCTCCTTTTTCCAATTAAATTTTAAAAATATGTAATAATCTTAATTAATTGAATTTGCTATAGTTTTTTTGATGAAATGTGTTAATGATAACGTATAAATTTAGAGAGCCATTTGGGCCATTAAGTTTTTTTATTGTTATTGTTTGGAATTTGCTTTATATTCTTTTAAAATTTATAACGATTAGTATTAAATAAAGCGCTTTTGACTTTGACTTTGATTACTATACTAATATATAAATAGTTTTATATAGTTATAACTTTCAGTTAGCAGTGAAACGTTGAGGAAACATCAGTTACCGCTATTTGCAGAGTTGGAGTAAAATTTTTAGCTATACCACCAGAAGATTTATACAGAGTATATGAAGTGTTCAACAAACATATAAAAGAACATTTCCTGATATAGATTTCATTATAAATGCAACTGTTACTTTAGTCTGTTCGCGTGTCTGTATAAAGTTTAAACTTTACGTTTCGGCCATAGAAAAAAAAACGTTTGATTACTTGTTCTGTTTGATCTGAATAAAATTTCGTACATCTAAATTCTCTCACATATTAGTATGAAGATGTCCTAATGGTTCACTATCATATTATAGCTCTCCTGTAAAGACTATTTTACATCTCATATACCTGGAAATGTCTTGTCCAACAAGAAATATTGTTGCGAATTCTGGCGTTCCAGTTTCTCCCATTCGCAATTTCAAATTGCCACCGTAACATCTCCACCTTCTTTTGGACACATATACCCTTTTCCTCGGTAAATTTATTTAATTTTTATTAACATTTAACAATTTCCCTATAATTTGTGAGGGTGTCCCGGAAGACCCACGACACGACTGAGTGCTACCGGCCTCAGTATGCCACCTCAGGTTACTCACCCCTCAGCTGAAGCATAATGTCTGCAACTGCGGTGACTTCCGGTGAAATGTGTGTTTGATAGTCTTCACTGGCTATGATGCTGTCTGCTGTTGCAGTGTGGATGTTAGTTGGGGTTCACCGAATTTTGAGTCGTTGGTTATATCTCTCTGCACGGGATAGTTGGATTTGGATCCAAAACTTTGAATTAGCCAACGCTTTCGGCCCTTCTTTGAATTCATTAAAGCGATGGCTCTACAACTCAGGACTCCGATCAGGGACACGGATCTGCGAGACCTAGTTTTTAAGAACATGAATCTTTGACCGCAGGAGCATCTGGCTGGACATGATTTCTCAACCGCCCGAGGTCTCGTCAGATGGTTTCGCCAAATTGAAGCCACATGGCAACGGCTGGAAATGGATAAACTTCGATATCCAGTTCAGACATGTGGAGTCAATTCCGTGCAACTGCATGATGAATTTTCGGCTGGTTATGATTCATGTCGCCGGTCCGATACCCTCCTTGCCGAAGCAATGGTTGGGATTCAGTCTGTACCACCTCCCACTACCTCCTTGCAATCATTTTCTCGGGAAATTGGAATTCAGTCACCGAGATCTATAGATGTTTCCACACAGATGTCGCTGCCTGAGTTCCAACTTCACCAAAGCAATTCCCTGGACATGGCTTGTGACTTTGATTTTGACTGCAAGCCTAACCGCAAGCGGCGAGGATCAAAGCTGTGATTCACAGATCTTGGAAATATTTTGTCACGCGACGGTTTCTCAAGCGAGCGTGCTTTGAGTCAATCGTAGCATCGCACGAAGACAAGTGGCCTTATGCTGACATCAGCATTAAGAGTCGCAAATTGGAAGGTCTGTTAGAGAGTGGTGCAAGCGTTAGCATCCTGGGAGCGGTAGCCTTTGACCTTGTCCGTGACCTTGGTTTTTATCTTCATTCGATGCCCGCCAATGTCAAGACGGCTTCCGGTCATAAGGCTGACGTGTTAGGATACGTTACTGCCTTGATTCAATAATCGCACTCGTTTGATTCGGTTTTTGATTGTTCCGGCATTAACGTATTCTATTTATCTCGGGATTGATTTTTGGGACGCTTTTAACATCGCGCCAGTTTTATTGTCCCTGTCTGCAGAATCTTTTATGTCCACTCCAGTCCCCTTGAGTCGTTTTTCTCTTGCGGCTGATGGCGCATCCGAAGTTGTTGACCACCACCTTTCTGCCGTCGATGTGGTGAAGCTGAGCAAAAGCATCCCGATTTCTAATCGTCATTATTCGGGTACTGCTCATTACACGGTCGATACTCATTACAGTGGTGAAATCGTACTGCTGAATGATGTGCACAATAATTCGGATGGAGCATTGTCTACTGGGAGGAGCGAGGTAAGTAACGGATACTGGGGCTCGCCCATCACCTAATTAGAAACCAGACAGAATATTTCCATGGTGTAAAGTCCAGTGAATGTCTACCTTTTTTGTTTTTTTCCCAGTTACCCCTGCCGATGTCCCTTCGTTGCTCGGCTGAATGAGACACTCAGGGTCTGCCCCCCCCCCCCACGATTGTTGCGAATTCCGGCATTCTCCCATTCGCAACTTTAAATTGCCAACGTAACATCTCCACCTTCTTTTGGGCACATATACCCTTTCCTTCGGTAAATTTATTTAATTTTATTAACATTTAACAATTTCCTTATAATTTTTTCCCCCATTATCTCAATCCTACCCTTTTCCCTTATTTTCAATTACAAAAAAAAGTATATAGTAATTTTAATTTTCCCACTAACAACACTCCATTCATTACTTCCCATCAACAAAATTTCATTCGATACATTTTCCCTAACAAAACCTAATTCCTTCCTTCATACTAACTAATTTTATTCATTAGCTCCCACTAACAAATTTTATTTTTCCTACTAACAAAAATTCATTCACATTTCTCAACTAACAAATTTCATTCCCATGCCCATAAAGAAAGAGGCATAGTTGAAGTTGCTAATACAATGAAATCAACAGAAGGTGGCCCCGTTGGTAGCGTCGTGGATTCTCGACCGGAGGTCCACTGGAACCTTGGGTTAAAGTACCCCGAGCGCAGGAAAACACTCTTTTTGGAATATCGGCAAAAGCAATTGTTTCTGTATATATATGATGATTTGCATCTAACCAAACGCTATCATGGTTATGCAAATCTCCATATATGCGAAATGGAAATCGTTGCGTGGGTAGCGGAATCGAAGTGCAATGAACTTCGATTACGTTACCCAGATGCGGCAGCGGTAATTGGGAAGGAAAGGATTGAGAGATTGGTTTGTTGGTATTTGGCTTGTGAATAAGAGGGAGTTTTTTTTGCGTTGTCGAGGTGATTTTGGGGTTTAAGAATTCGAAAAAGGCAATTACGATTTTGGATCTTGATTGGGAATTGAATGGAATTGAGTTTTAGCAACAGAAGACGAGAGTAAAAAAAGTGGGAAAGTGAATTTTAATTTGGTGGATAAAGTTTTTGATTGGGAATTGAATGGAATTGAGTTTTAGTGACGGAAGGCGAGAGTAGAAAAATTGGAAAAGTGAAGTGAATTTTAATTTGGAGGATAAGGTTTTTGATTGGGAATTGAGTCAGTGGCGGAAGATGAGAGTAGAAAAAGTGGAAAAGTGAATTCTAATTTGAAGGATAAAATTTTTGATTGGGAATTGAGTTTTAGCGACGGAAGATGAAAGTGGAAAAGTGGGATCCCCGAGTGAATTTTAATTTGGAATTTGAGAATTATATTTCTATTTCTCTTTGGGTACTTATTAAATGATATAAGAAAAAACATGTGCAGAGATTAATTGTTCAGTAAAAGAAAAAAAGCTATTTTGATGGTTTGTGGAGAGGACCAGGTCTTTCTGCGATTACGCTTGCACGACGGATCGGAGAGTTGAAAGTTTTTGTGATTTTAACTTCAAAATCGAATTTTCAGTGGCCCCACGCTTCTTTTGTTGTATTTCAGCGGGTGCTCGGAGTTCTGCAAGAAAAGATGTAAGTACCAATCTGGTATTCTTTTTTTTAAATATTTTATAAACTATAATATTTTATAGTATTATGTTTATTATGTTCTCTATTATATTGAATAAGTTTATAGTGTTATATTTTAGCTTATTTTTTTCCCAATTTGGAAGGGGGTTTTAAGTAGTTTTTCATATTGTTATTCTTCATATAATTTGATTTGGATTATAATTTGTGAATTAAATAAAACGGCCATGTCGCCCTTAAGACTATATCTTTCATTTCTTAAAATGACCTCCCCCTTTCCCGTCCTTTTCCCTTTGTGTTAGTTATTATATGTAAGGTGGCTCAGCACGAGCAGAGGGAGTCCCGGAAGACCCACGACACGACTGAGCGCTAGCCGGCCTCAGTATGCCACCCCGGGTTACTCACGACTCTGCTGAAACATAATGTCTGCAACTGCGGTGACTTCCACGGTTGCAAAAATATTCAATATAGAAATTATCTCGGTGAATACAAATTTTACAGAGGACGGCGAATTAATGCAATACACAAATAAATCAAAGGAATCATTGGCTCTACAATTACGATACAAGATATAAAGATCAATTAATTTACTAAACGACAGTTAATCTAACATTCCTATTTTTAGTTTAGAACTCGTCTTTCAAGTCTTCTCCTTCTGTTGATGTTACGATCGAATGATCGCTTTGTCTTAGCCTAATAAAAGCACACGTTCCATAAATTCCGGGTGTTTACATTGCATGTATTAGCTCTAGAATTACCACGGTTATCCAACTAACTGTTAACGATCTAAGGAACCATAACTGATGGTTTCATAATGTTTCAATGACTCACCCGAACTTTAGCTTACGTATAGGGATCAACAAGGGAATCGCGCTGTTGTGTCAATTTGTCTGTCTGTGGCACAAATATCGTATTTGCTAAGTTGAGAAACACATTCCATATAAAAAAAAACATTCTTAGAAAAATTTTCCTTCCTGCTCTCAATTCTCCAGAGATAACGAAAAAACCGTTTATATCTGAATCGAACTAGCTATTATTCTCGGAATGTGTTGACGCCGGCCGTTGCCTTCTTACTCAGGCCCAAAAACGGAAACACCGCGTCACGTCGCGTACTAACCACTTCAAGCAACCTAATCAGCGCCGTCTAGTGCTGTTTACATCAAACAAATTTTTTAAAGATTTTTGACAGTACATATGACTGTAATTTGAAATTTTATCAGTACTGTGTCAACGATTTATTTTAAATGTGAGACGTCGAAGACATTAGCGCGCAAATATATGTATTTCGATCCCGTTTGTATCATTTCGGCTAAATTTCATCTGAGAAATGTCATATTTGACAATCTCAAAAGTAGCTGTTTATCGAAATTTAGAGCAACTGATCAGCTCTTTCCGGTACGGGAAGTGATGTCAGGTACGTTAATTGATTTCCTTATGGGCCTGAGTAAGATGGCAACGGCTTAAGATCAACCGAATGACATGAGCGGGAAAATTCCTTGACTAACATCATTCAGATTTTCTTAATACGCGTAACGGACTAAGAGGTCTCAGTAATGCGATCGGAAACTATTGATAATTTGTACAACAATGGCGCGATGCAATCTAGTTGACATCACTCTGAAAGCAAACGAAACCTGGACTCGTCTTTAGCACTTTAGCAGACGGTGCTCGCACTGTTATCGCCCTTATCGTGACTAGGGTATTAATCAAATAATAGACGGGCTAATGAGATTATTTTCAATCCATTATGGGCCATCATATTTGCACACACGTAAAAGTTGAATATATGAATCATCTTTTTATAACACAGCAGGCTCAATTAGAAAGTGATGCACTCAATACATATTATAGCGCTCTAATTGTGTACTACATCAGCGAGCTAGTTACATAGATTCTACTATTTTTGAAGCACTTTTTTCATTATGAACCTAGAAGGCCTTTCACGAAGATATTTTCCTGTATCATTCGTCCAAATTGGTACTTCCAATTATTTATCATGGCAAGACAAAAACGATTATTGACTCGTTATCCGGTTCACTTGAATCATATTACGATTGATGCGAATTTTTCAACACTATGCGTTCTGTGCAAATGTGAACGAGTAGGTAGGGTGGAGCACTTGGTGGCCGACAAGAATACCTGCGCGCGGAAAGTTCCCAATTGCGAATTACCATTGAGTCACAGTTGGTAATATTTCTTTTTAAGGAATATTTTTCGCCACTAAATTAAACTACTTATCAACTGGTCAACATTCATCACTCCCATTCTTTCCACATTTTCGCGCATTCCCGCACTTTCCTTTTTCTCTTGCCGGCGCGGCTTTCACGACGTCTGCCATGCGTGGCGTTCTACAGAAAACTCCCCGTTTTCTGCTCGTCATCACCTTACGGGACCGCTCCAAATACCAGTCGGCGAGCCTTCCATCCACTTTTCACGGCATTGCGGAAGTGCAATCGTGGAAGAGCTTCGTTGGAAAGGGGGTTGCCGTATCCAGATTTCAATTGCAAAATTAAAAATGAATATTATTTTAAATTTACAATTGAAATTTGGATCCGCGATATGCTGCTTTTCAAGCAGTTTGCTTAGGTGGCAGCTCGATTATCACAAATTGAATATCTCCTCAATTCACACTCTACGGATCAATCATAAATCGCTCAACAGTAGTTTTAGATAAATTTTCGCTTCATATTTAGAAAATTGGATGACAGATTTCTGCGACTGAACCGCCACTGATGTTGACAAGTAGTGAAATACGACACTTTCATTCAACTCAGACGTGTAACGCAACTATTCCACGATACTTGCGTGATGGATTGAGGAAGAGTGGTATCCCCTGATCAGGTTCCTTCTTTGAATGGCACACTGCCAAGCGTGGAACGTTAATTGAGCAGTGATATTCAAAATGAAGTTTCAAGTTTCGCGGTTTGTACGGGTGGTCCAACGAAAATGCACGACGTTCATTGTAAATAAAACAAAAAGTTTTCAGAGATTATGTTAATTTTTTTTAATATATTAGAAGGATCTATGACGATACCGTGTGAAACAAAATATCGCCCAAATGCTCGCCACGGCTACGGTGGCATACTTCTATCCGATGGTCCATATTTTGAATGACTTGTGGAAAATAATTGAGGTTCAATGTCGTTAATGTGCTGAATTATTTCATCCTTTAGCTCTTGAATTGTTCTTTGCTTATTGACGCACACTTTTTAATATCCCCAGAGAAATAATTCAAACAGTTGTAAACAATTTGAAATTGCCAAAAGAACGCACCTTGAAACCCCGTTCTTGTCATCCATCAAAGCTGCCCATAAGAGAAAAGCGAAATATGTTCACAATAATAAAAAAATCCGCGACTGACTGCAAGGGAAATAGTTGCAGAAATTAAGCAAAAGTTCTGGAAACAAATTTGTCCTGACATCATCAGGAAAATTCTTAAAAAGGCTGAGCTCAATGTACGAGTCGCACGACGAAAACCATTCATTTCCTCAATTAATCGGAAAAAGCGCGTTGCCTTTGCAAAGGAGTACTTAAACCAACCTCAAGAATTTTGGAATAATGTGTTTTTTTTTTCAAACGAGAGCATTTTCTGCATTTTTGATATAAAAGGACGAAAAATAGTCTGGAGAAAATCAGGAACAGCACCACAAAAAGAACATTTCCTACCTACTGTAAAACATGGTGGTGGTGGAGTAATGGTTTGGGGATGCATGGCAGCTGCTGGCGTTGGAAACCTAGAGTTCATTGAGTCGACAATGAATAAATTCAGTTACCTTAACAACTTAAGAAACAATTTGGAGCAAAGTGCGCGAAACCTCGGCTTGGGTGGATTATCACTTCCAGCAAGATAATGACCGCAAGCATACAGCCGAAATTGTGAGGCTCTGGCTACTTAAAATACCCCAAAACTGCTACATACGCACCGCAATCTTCAGACCTTAATCGCATTGAGCATTTACGGGACTCGCTCAAAGGAAGAATCTATGACAATTATGTGTGAAATAAACTATCGCCCAAATGCTCGCCACGGCTACGGTGGCATACTTCTATCCGATGGTCGATATTTTCAATGACTCTGAGACATAATTGGGGTTTAATATCGTTAATGTGCTGAATAAACTCATCCTTTAGCTCTTGAATTGTTCTTGGGTTATTGACGTACACTTATTCTTTTAAATATCCCCAGAGAAAGAAGTCCAATGGTGTCAAATCACATGATCGCGGCGGCCAATTAACATTGCCACAACGTGAGATTTCTCGCGCAAAAGAGTCATTGTTTCGTTGGCTGTGTGGCAAGTGGCACCAACCTGTTGGAACCACATATCGTTCAGGTCTATAACCACAATTTCTGGCCACAAGAAGACAGTTATCATTTCGCAATAGCGAACACCATTCACGATAACTGCTTGGCCGTCGTCATTTTCGAAAAAGTACGACCCGATGATGCCACCAGCCCATAAACCGCACCAAACAGTCACTTTTTGTAGATGCATCGATTTTTCAACAATCACTGGTGGATTATCATTTACCCAAATGCGGCAATTCTGCTTGTTAATGAATCCACTGAGGTGAAAGTGTGCCCCGTTACTGAAGATGATTTTCTTTGTAAAGTCACCATTCCCTTCTCTCTGTTCAACCAACCATTCGGTGTATTGCTGACGTTTGAAATGGTCAGTAGGCTTCAGCTCTTAACTCAATTGAACCTTGTAAGCGTTTAAATTCAAACCTTTATTCAAAATTCGCATCAGTGATGTTCTTGGGATGCTCAATTGTTTGGCACGAAGAATAGTCGAGGTTGATGGCTCTTCTGTCACACTATCGCGAACAACAGCAATGTTTTCCGCAGAACGAACTGGGCGAGCATGCACAGGTGATTTCACATTTCCTACAGACCCGGTTTGCTGAAATTTGCCACAATTCTCCCGATTGTGGACACATTTGGTCGATTATGCTGACCAAAAAATCACGAAGTGCACGAAATGCATTTTGATTTGAACGCACATTTTCGTAAGAGGCTTCAACAATCTTAACGCGCTGCTCAATTGTGTACCTCTCCATGATTGAATTTGTCAAACACTGAAACAAAGAAATGTCGAATTAAGTTGAGCGAAAACATTGTGCATTATGGTTGGACCACCTTTTATTAATAAATACATAGCAATAAAAAAGCAATAACTATACATAATAACCCTGAACAGCAATAAGCAATAATAATTAAATATACGGGTAATTAATACTAAATAAAAGATACTAACATAATTAATAACTAATCATGGTTGATAATGTTAGGTAATCAAACATCACTTCTGTGTACGCAAATAAAATTGATCACTTGGAGGCAAGTGCGGGTATAATACTCGTAGATAGATGAATTTTAGATGCCAATAAAATAAATGGATTGTTAAATCTTAAAACTCGGTCTTTAGCTTTCACTCCACCTGACCAGGTATAGGACCCGCATCGATGGTAGGCTCCTCCGCTAAAATGGGCTAGCCATTGGGTGCGCTCTTTCTTTTTTTGCTTAGCAGGGGCTCTTACCGGGTAGACTGGCCTTCCGTTCGGGTGTCCTTTTATGATATAGGGTTATGTGATTTCATGGCATAACGCTATAGCATAAATTGGTTACGTTTGTACTCCTCATTTGATGGAAAGAATCATACAAGGTACTTTTGTATGAGTTTTTCACTCAAATGGGAAATACATGGACACATCTACGTTTGGATCTAGCTCCGGGTGGGAGGGTGCGAGGGGGCACCGCTTCCACCTGGATGCCCCACTCTTATTTGTGGGCCATAAGCATCGTCGGTAACGACGAAGTCATCTTAAGTCCGTTTGTTTTCTCCAGGCCCAGTTTGTCCTTCGAGTCAGCAATTTTCTTTGACCCTTAGTAGGTTACATCCTTCTCGACTTCGGTCGATATTTCTTTGACCCTCAAAATTCGTGGATGCGAAATTTTTTTGTAGTGGGTCCTTGTGCTGGGGAAAAGAACCCGCCCCACGATACCGCAATTCTAGCCTACCAGCGCATTCACGCGTCCCCAGACAAGGCCAATCTCGGCGGATCTTACCATCCTCTTTCGCCGAGGCAGCAGTCCTGAATGGACATTTAATCTTCTTAATTCACTTCAGTCGTCAGGCCAGGTCATTCCATCGAAGCTCGAAATCTTAGCTTGCTGAGGCAATTAACGTCGCTGCTATCCTTCACGGGCCAATAACACTTCTCAACCCATTACATGGGTTAGTTTGAACCACAAGCGGGAATATGTCAGGAATAAAAATTATCATTTGATGAAACTATATTGTTTTTTGGTTGATATTCAATTTGAATATTGTTTAAATTAAGTGTCATGTGGTCCATTAAGTTTTTGATTATATAAATGTTTTTGAAATTTGCTTTGTTTTTATAAAATTTATGATTGATAAAATAAAGCGGATTTGAATAAACAAAATGGATGCATAACGTCACAGCAGGGACTAGTCTCTTATACCTTCTAGAGCTATTGACTTGTTGTTTTAGATTTATTGAAGACTTTTGAGAAAATCCTATAATTTTTTGACATTTTCCCGCACACTATATTATATACTAAACAATACAAAAGTTTCATCTAAATATCACAAGTTTCTTATCCGCCTTATAACACTTCAGAAAAGAAGAAGATACCCAAGCAGCTTCATCAGTTGACCGGCAGTCGAACATCTGTAAACTAAATCTTAACCTCAACGTAAATCAAAGTGTTAATCGCGTATCAGGCGTGCAATTTCCCCAAGTATTAATCCCGAATAATATTCAAATGGCTACTGAAGTAGAAACCACAAATACTATAGAACTTAATGCTGAAGAAAAACTTGAGGAATCCGATGGCAAAAGTCTTGAAGAAATGGAAACAAATGACGGAGAAGATGAGGAAAATGCCGACAAGTCGGCCGATTTGTCGTACACGAAACGCGGTTTGTTCACTTCGGAAATTTTTAAAATTGAAGTGAGAAATTTACCATTTTTTGGTATAGCGGTAAGTTGTTTTGTTTGTTTTGATAGTGAGGAAAGGATACAGATTATTTAAAATAATTTTCAGGAACTCAAAAAGTTAATGTTGAAAAATTTTGGGTTGGAAGTCAGCAAAGTTAAATCGCCCAAACGCAGAGAGTTTGCTTATTTGTGTTTTCGCAGCCAGGCTGATCAGGAGAAAGCAATTCAGGGCTTGAATGGATTTCAATGGAAGAAGCACGAGCTGAAAGCGTCGGTAAGTTGTTGTTTATTGTTTTGTTTGTGTTTCCCTATTTAATTTTTATTAGTTGTGGCAGTTGAGTAGTGAAGTGCAAAAGTATAGAAAAATTTTACTGAGAATGAATCTAAATATTTTATTGAATGCAGATTCAATAACATTTTACGTACATAAAGCGAATTTGAACATATAAATTCTATAAACTTGATGGCCTCGAGGGGAGTTTGATGCGAGCGTTTGAAAGCGTTAAAGGGACCCTAAACGACCCACTTCGTTGCAATGCGTGCACATTTCTGAATCTACGCACTTTGCTTTAAACAGTTTCAAGTTGTGATCTTTGTTGACAAGGATTCTGTTGATGGACTTGATTGTGGGACTGTGAATCGCCAGATTGTGAAACCAAGGTTTGTCGCCTCTCAGATGGTGGTCTCTTTTTCAAACACACTGTGATCCCTAGGCCTTTGTCTTGGCAACGATTCCTCCAGTCACATTTAATGCTTGATGCGATAATATCCATAATGTCATCTTGCTCCAAATGGGTGTGTGTGGCATGATGATCTCTTCTGCAGTCGCCTATATCCCTTTATGACCAGGAATTTAATGTTCGGTTTGACGTCGATGACCTGCCAGATGTCGTAGATGATTTTTGTACAACTTTTGTTATTTTCAATGTTCAGCAGCGCGACCCTACAATCTGAGAACAAGTTCAGCGCGGTGAACGGGGTTACAGCAAGATCCTTTAGCGCTGCCAAAATGGCATGCAGTTCAGCGTTAAGTGCAGAAATGGGCTCGTCGAGACTGAAATATAGGGTTTTGCAATAAGAGGTGTTATTTTGAACAGATCTTGTGATTTAACACCTTGCGACTTCTTCCTTTGGAGCCACGTGAAAGAAAAGGTCTACGCCAAAAGCCCAGCGTCGATTCAAGATCTCAAAGATGGAATTCGTGAGGCTATCAAGGACATAGGGCAGCCAATTTGCGATTTGGTTATGGAAAATTTCATGAAAAGGAACGCGTGGTCGTTGTGGTCATTTGCTTGATGTTATTTTCCACTATTAACGGCATACTTCCTCTTTAGAATGAAATAAACATCCGATCATTTATAATAAAAAATGGCATTTTTCTTTTAATATCAAAATAACACCTCTTATTGGAAAGCACTGTAGGAAGCCTCGTTTGTGAGGTTGATAAAGGCATCAGCTACACCGGCTATATTCCTAGCTCCGTCAGTGATAAAAATGAGCTGTGACTTTCTTTTTAAATTCTCAACATAACCGGTGAATCGGTCATTAATTTCAATGCCACTGGGGTTGTGTGTGTTGCACAATGGATTGCCAACCTCTAGAAATGCCTATTTTTAATATTAGGCGGTCTGGGGAATTATTCATTCAAAGGAGGCCTTGAATATCTCGTTACGTGGGCATAACTGCAAGCTGTATCCTTTCCAACTCAGAGTCGGGGAAGTTGTTAAATATGGATTTACTTAGCTCTCTTGCGTTGAACAACTAAGCTCTTAGTCATCAGTTATTCAGCTATTTCAAATGCATGAACATTCGCGGCGCTACGTGGGAGTCCAAGGCAGAGCTTTAGGACTTTCGATTTGGCGGAGTCAGTTCTGTCGAAAAAATAGTTCGGTGCATTTGCAAAGGTGGTAATTCCATATTCAAGTTTCGGTCTAATTAAGGCTTTATATAGATTCACGGCGTTGGTTGGTTTGAAATTGTTCATGGGTATACACAACACGTAGATCAGCTTTTGTTGGTACTGCTTACTAATGATTGTGTCAGTCCATTATTTGAAGGGTCCTGTCCTATTTATTTTTCTACCTAAGTAAAGAATGCTGTTTTGTCATGCAATCTGGCTTTCGTTCATGATTATAGCTTTGTGTTATAGCATATCCTTTAGCAGGATTCACTTTGAAAACATGTGAGTCATAAACTCTGCTGAAACCATTTAGATTGTATAAAATGAGTGTGCTGCACTTCAACCTTTACAGTTTTATTGTACCCTCATTCTCATTGGATTGCCTAGAGTTTCATGAACAGACAAACTTCTCTCAGAAAGTGGATGATTATCATTGGATCCAGGTATCCAAGTTGCTCCTCAGCTAGGCAGTAAGTTGTCAGAATGTCTCCCCTTCTCCGGAACAGAGCTACGCAACACCACGATGTTCTGGTGTTTTATCTGCAAACCTGCAGAACATACACTCGCCGTTCTCCCTAGAACCCATTTGCTTAAGGCGTCCGAGTTTTTAAGTGCCCCGTGAGGAACCCTGTAAGGATCTTTAGTTGATTCTTGCCTAATTTGATGCAAGATTTGTATTGTTTCTCATCATACCCGCTAAGAAACGCTTTCGATGTTTAAGTCCTGGCTATCTAATCCAGTGTTTCTTGCGTTCTCTAGTTTCTGCTTCCTTCAGGTGTTTCCGCATAAAGTGCATATAGAATGCACTGAAGGGCTCAGGACCAATGAACACCATTGATGATCCTTTCCTCGCTGAGAGGTCTGCTTTTTCGTTACCTTCAACTCCTGCGTGCCCTGGGACCCAGTACAGAGAACTTTGTTGTTTTTAACCAGTTTATTGGGTTTTGTATAAGATTCTTGAACCAACTTCGATTTTATCGTGATTCAAGGGGTTTAATAGCTGCTTGGCTGTCGGACAAGATGTCTATAGCTTTGCACTTGTATCTTTTGTCTATGCAACGTTGTGCAATTACTGCAATTGCCAGAATATGCTTGGCATCATTCCTAGTGGTTCATAATGTTTGGTGCCCCGCCCAAATACTCCGATTCCGTTTCCCTCTGCACTCTTTGATGCGTCTGTGTACCACTTGATAGCATGTGCCTCTATGAGGTGTACATTGGATTCAGAGCTCCATTCCCTCTTGTTGCTCAACTTCGTACAAAACTTTTAGTCAAAGATGAACTGAGTCGTTATGCCGTCAAACGGTGTACTGATCCATGGGAATAGCTTGGATAACTTAACTTGGTCGTTATGTCCAATCCTAGAGCCACTCTCCTTTTCATAATAGAATATCCTATTCATTATGGATCTTGATGTTTGCTCTATCGTTAGGCGAAGGGGTGATAGATTTAATATTTTTCGAGTGCCACCGTTGGGTCCAGCCTCATTGCTCCCGTGATTCAGACACAGGCCAGACGTTGAACACGATTGAGTGCCTGCCTCGTTGTGCACTCCTGGAACTTGTCCACCCAGACAATAGCCCCGGTAGGTGATGACTGGTCTCACCATCATAGTGTACATCCATCGCCGTATCGTTGGGCTGCGTCCCCTAGATTTCCCTGCCATGTTCCTGTACACCGTCAGGGCTCTTGTGGCCTTGGGTGTCGTCACTTTAATAGGTCGATTCCACGTGAGCTTACTGTCCATATTGATTCCAAGATACTTAATTTCTTTCTTGAATTCTATCCACTCCATTTAAGCTTATGGGTGAAGTTGTTCCAGTTTCTGCTTCTTTGTAAATTGTACCAGCGTGTTTTTTGCAGGATTAAGACTCAAACCAATTTCTTGCCACCAGTTACTGACAATACGAAATGCTCCCTGCATGATGCCACACAGTATTCCTTCGTATTTTCCTCGGACTAAAATGGCGATATCTGCGTATGCGTGACATACTATATTATGCCACTTTCAGATAGTCTTTTCAGATAGCCTTTTCAGAATATTATCGGCTACGAGTGTCCACAGTGTTCAAACCTTGGATTTGAGCTCCGTAGTTCCAGGGTTCTTGGATCAGTGCTGGCCCTAATTGTTCCTTTGTGCCCGTGGAAAGGGCTCTGCCATGATGAAGATTCGGCAGGACTATTTGGGTAACTCGATACTTCTCTCGCCACCTAATCAGTGCTACTGTGTTCCTCATTATCAGAGCTGATCTCCATGACAGAAAGGTCTAGCTCCTCAGGCTGCATGGTTTCCTTTATCCCTTCCAGCTCTTCAGGCAATGTGGCCTGATTTGCCTTCTCCGGGTCCGGCTCGTCACTTTAGCAGTTTGATATTCGAATATAATGCTCTCAGACTTTCTGTACAAACCAGTCACAGGATTTATGTGGAACCCTTTCTGAACTACCCTCGCCAGCCTTGAGGTGGAAATCCTTCCAATTACGTTTCAGATCTTGACTGACCCCCTGCAGCGTTGTCCGAAACAAAATTGTTTCGCACTTCTGCGCATTGATTTTCATTCGCCAATTATCGGTGTATAGCTGCACATCATTGAACATTTTTTGGAGATTGCTCTGAACTATTGTAGCTTTTCGGTCTACCGTATAGATGATCAGATCATCAGCAAACGCTACCAATGATCTTTTTGGCGAGAAGTTAAAATCAACGCCGTTCACTAGCTTGCGAATCAATGTTGAGAAAAGCAGAGGTGCAGTAACTGTTCCCTGCTGTAGACTTTTCAAGACCTTGAATTCGCGCGTAGTCGTCAGATTGTCATCAGTTACAACAAATGATTTCCCGTATAAGATATTGCACATCTTGGCTACAAGGTGTCTGAGGAACCTGTCCCGAAGGAGTTTAAAAATTAGTCCATCTAACCACACCGTATCGAAGACTTTCTCCATATAAATGAAACACGCTCCAACACATTGTGAGGTTACTTTCGTTATCGTATTTATGGTCGAATGCCTGGCACGAAAACCAAATTGTCAATTCGGCATCAACTCATATTTGCCAATGTGAGCGTTTAATGTTTTATTTAGTATGACTTCTAACACCTTGCTGATGTTAGGCAGAAATCTGATTGGGCGATAGCTTTTAGGACTCGAAGGTTCTTTTCTTTGTTTCAAGATCGGGAATAACTTAGCTTTTCTCCACTCATTTGAAAAATATAAGTTGCTCAACATGTTGAACAAAATGCAATAATTCCTAATCGCAACTTCAGGCAAATGTCGGAGAACTATATTTGGAATACCTTCAGTACTACAGGATTTCTTGTTGTTTATCCCGCGAAATATGAACCACAAGTCTTCATAGCTGACAAAATAATCAATAAGATTCAAGCTCGGTATGAAGTCAGATGTTAATGTTTCATTGAAATGAAGAATTATTTCGCCGTTCAGGCTTGATTTGAAGTTGGAAACTTTTACTTCAACGATCTCTGAAAATATTTGATTCCCTCTCTCAGGGTTTGGTAGATGAACCAATTCAAAATGTGTTCCTATCAGGGAAAGTTTATGCAATCCCTCACAAATAATCCTGTTTCCATTTCTATCCGGAGTCGTACTATCAATTTCGATACCAGCCCTATCGAGAAGATTTATCTCATCACTAGTGACTTCAAGATTCGATACCTGCACTCGAGACTTCTTACGAAATATGCTATTCACTTGACGCGTGTGAGAAGAAGGCTTTTCAATCTTTTCAACCTTGCAATGGTTGGTGTTTCATATCTTTGCATATTGTTTCGATGTTTAATTTGGGAACTACTTTCTCAATCGTTTCCAACGTCAGCTTCTCTAACTTCGACAAATCGAGATCTATTTCATCGTTAGTTAGATTCCTGTCATTAGGAACCATTGAGCAAGAGCTGCCATCATCAGAAGGAGGACATTGCTTCTAGTACTCTCGATTGAACTTCTTTTCAAACTTTGCCCAGCCGATTTTTCGCCCGATAATTTTTATGTTGAACTGGAATGAGGAAGACATCAATTCTTTGATGATTGATTTCCATTACTATTGCGTTATGGTCGCTATCGTAAGGAAGCACCTGCAGTTTCCATTGAGGACTATTAAAGCTGAATTCAAGTCTTGCGTCAGCAATGCAGAGGTACAATTATGAAATTGTCCTAGAGTATGTTGGGAACTCCGACCTATATAGATTGCACCTGTATTGAATTCAGTTCTCTGTTATTCACGATTTCAGGAATACGCCTCTGGGATTATTTTTGGCGTTCAGCCATGATGTATGATTGGAATTCAGGTCACCGGCAAGAACATAATAACTATGCAACCTGTTCAATTCGAGTATTTCAAACAAGGAATTAAACTCCTCCTTGAACTTGAGAACATTCGACCAGTTGCATAGGCAGAGATAACGAAGAGGTTATCCCCACCTGGCAGTGAAATCTTGATAACGGACACTTCAAGAGATTCAAGGTTTTTGAATTCGATTTTATAAATGTTTTGGAAACAATAGGGTCCTCTAATCAATATACCAGTACCAACTCCCCCATCACCGTTTGCCCTATCGTTTCTTACGAATTCAAAATACTTGAATGTCATGGAGTGCCATGATTTGAGGTGGTTTTCAGTGAGAAGCATGATGTCAGTACCAACTGCTTAACAATGAATTCAAGGAGATAATCACGTCGATGTATAGTAACAATAGAGTTGACGTTGACCGAGATGAGACGGATCCTATCCATGGGAATTTGACTGGATGACAAGTTATTTTGAGGCATTTCAAAGGTCTAAACGCTGAAAAACAAAGTTAATTATTGTGTCTTGTCTATCGATTCACTCCGATAAAGAATTAAGTAGCTGATAAATTTTGAGAAACAGCTCATTATTGCCACTTACATTATTTACATTATTTGCAGCATTTTCTGCTGGCCCTCTAGCGGTGGGTGCAAATGATACTCCGAGCTTGACGAACACTACGGTGTACTTGTGTTTGCTTTGGAGCAAATTTAACTGTTACATCTTGATATCGGGAGCATCCTCGATATGATGTTGGGTGACCAAAACGCAGTATAATTTTTGTTTAGGCTCCGTGACGCCACGATAGTGCATGGCGCAGTTGCCAGCCGAATGACCAAATCTTTGACACCGGTAACACTGGTTGACTTCTATTTTCTAGAGGCGTTCCCACCTCATCACTCTAAAATTAAAGTACCTTATTTGTTGAAGGGCACTTGGACTGCTCTCATTTGTAATTTGTACCAGGTAAAGTGGAAAGTTCTTCCATCCTACGGTCGACGTTCTTGTCGCAAAGGCATTTACTGAAATAAATTCAATTTCTGGTGCAGCTTCTTTGAGCACCTGAAGAAGATCGACCGTATCATCTTCACAGTCCAAACCCTTCAACAAAAAGGTCTGATTCTTTTCACTTTTTGCGGTATAGGTGAAATGTGGAACCTCCCCAGTATTCAGCGCTGACTTGAAATCAACCAGTGACTTTGTTCTGATAGTTAATTTTTCAGCATCAACTCTTTTGATCTCGAAATTGGTTAGTTTATTTGCGGCTGCCAACAGCCGAACCATATCTTTTCCGCTATGTCCGAGCACGTTGATTGGCGGAACTTTTTCTGCCTTTTTGGAAGCTTTTTCAGAGGAATCAGCAGAACTGCGGGCTCCTTATTTTTATTTTTTAAATACTGAATAAAATGTAAATCATTATCTTGATCAGAATTACCTTCGATGTTTTCTTCGATTTCCATTTCTTCGGTTAATCCATCCCTCCAGCGCTGCAAACAGTTTTGACACTCGTTGGTGCCACCAGCGCTTATAACTTCTTCTGGATTTGCTTGCTTTGCACTTTTCTTCGCCTTTGTTACCTGTTGCACTTGATTTCGCGGCTGTGTCTTTTGAAGCTTCATCCCTTTTTTGATTAGATCTTTGAGGGACTGTATCTCTAGCCTTAGTTCATCATTTTCTTTTTGCAATTATTTGTTGATTGTCCGCTAATATTTGCAGCTTGAATCCTCCATCTTCGTTATGTTTTCTCTTGGTGACTATCGCCAGTTTCGTATTCGTCGTTTCCCCAGGTTGCCCCAACGGTGGGAAGCAGTCGGGCTCCTCCATATCAGAGGTTCTGAAGTTTTCTTGGGTTCTTTGCTTCTCTTTACCAATCGAAGTAAAATAATATTCGATAGAAATTTCCTGAGTCGATTACTTCGACAATATAAGTTTTTTCCGATAAAAATTAACTTCGGACTGACGAATTTTAAAAATTTAATTTAATTTTTGAAAACTTTTGACAGGAGCGATTTAAAAGACGTCTATACGCAAAGATTGATACGATCTCTCCTCGCTTTTCAAAACTTCAAGGGGGTACCAATCCCAATAGAATGCTCCACCTCTGGTCGTGGGCCACAATTTCCCTCATCAGAGACGAGGTGGACATGCGGAGGTAAAAGTCGAGTAGGTAGGGAAACCAATAACCACCTTTAGTTCTGGCCTTAGCCTTTCTTTTTTCTTTTCTTAAAGGTACGGTAGACTGAATTCGTATATGCGAATTAATTTATAGTGGGACTTGGTGCTAGGGGATAGAAACCGCCCCGTGACGTTGGCAGGTTAGAGCACGTGTCCATAGACCAGGTCGTTTTCAGTTGAACACCAATCCTTGGCTAGCTGAGGCAGCATGACCCCGCTGCAGCTCCGTACGAACAACTTCAGCCACTTTGAAAACTCTACAATCTCCTCCCCTTCGGATCTTCACAAACTATTATTATTGTTACCATTCTCGGATTTACAACCAATCGTTCCTCATCCCTCATATCTCGTTTTTTCTTCAATATCAATTGGCCCGGTTTAAAGAACAGCTACCCGAGCTTTTGAACAGAACACCTTCTGGAAGTTAGAATTCTTAGCAGGCAACATATTGTCGCGTGTTTTCGGTTCGTGGCCAATAATTTTAATGTTCCGGGAAAGTGAAAACGCAATGTCTTTTAATTTAAGTTAAAAGAGTTTATTTAATTATTAAAAATGCGAAATAATCAGTTTAACACTTTCCCTAATTTTAATTTTCACTATTGAAAAAATCTAACACGTCCATAAATTTCTTATCGCAATTGTCTTCTAAATCACACTTCGGTTTACGGTGTTCCTGTATGCGATATACGACGTCGTTGATTCGCTTTGTAACTCGGTATGGTCCCTCCCAATTATGCCGCAACTTTGGCGACCTAACCTTCCGTCGCTGTGGGTTATATAGCCAGATAAAGTCATCTTGCTGGAAGCCAGTAGAATTTGCCTTTAGATCATACCTGGTCTTCACGCGGTCAGTAGCCGATTCGAGGTGTTTTCGCACTGTCCGATGTATCTGGTTCAACCGTTGTCTTAGCTCACTTGCGTACTCCGAGATCGTTTGGGGTTTCTCAGGGGGTGTCCCGAACTTCATATCAGCTGGCAGACGAATAGTCTTTACAAAAATGACTTTGGCTGGGGCTTGGCCCGTCGATGCATGTTCGGCAGCTCTGTACGCCATCAAAAATAGTGGGATATGTCGGTCCCAGTCCCTTTGGTTCTCGTCAACCATCTTGGCCAGGTGTTTATGGAGCGTGCCGTTGAAACGTTCGACCATTCCATCGGATTGGGGATGCAGCGGTGTTGTCCTCGTTTTCCGTATTCCGAGCAGCTCGCACATTTCGCCAAAAACTAGTGACTCAAAGGTTCGGCCTTGATCCGAATGTAGTTCGCAAGGCACGCCGTACCTACTGACCCAATTTAACACTAGCTGTTCAGCTACAGTAGTTGCTTCCTGGTTGGGAATGGGGTAGACCTCGGGCCACTTGCTGAAATAATCGGCTACAACCAGCGTGTATCGATTTCCCCATTCAGATTCAGGAAAGGGTCCAGCGATGTCAACAGCAATCCTTTCAAACGGTACCCCCACGTTATAGGTTTGCATTTGTCCTCTCAGTCGTCGTTTTGGACCTTTGACGGAAGCGTAAATTGTGCATCTGCGACACCAGTCCTATACGTCTTCTCGAGCGTGGAGCCAGTAGAACCTTTCCCGCAATTTCGCTAAGGTCTTGTTAACACCAAGGTGGCCTCCCGAGGATCCTTCATGCATTTCCTTAACCACATCGTGGATTCGGCTTTTGGGTAGTATAGTTTGCATCCTATAGGAGCTGCCATCCGTCGTTTCCCATTTCCGCTTGAGTACGCCACCCTCCACCTGAAGGAAGTTCCATTGTGCCCAATAGCTTTTCAGGGTTGCACCATGCATTGAAATGTCCTTCCACTCAGGCCGCCCAGTCGTCTCCTTCCATACGAGCAATGGTCCGATGTCTTCATCGGCTAACTGGGCATTTCGAATCTCCTCCGATGACCAACCTTCATCGAATTCGGCCGTTATCAATCGCAGATCAACGGGTGGTTCCTTTTCCTCAATCCGTCGGCAATGCTTGCAGTTAGCTGGACATGGACGACGAGATAGGGCGTCAGCATTTCCATGAACTCCGCCCTTTCGATGAACAATTTTATAGTCGTATGACTGCAATCTTTCAATCCATCTCGCAACTTGTCCCTCGGGGCTTTTGAAGTTAAGTAGCCATCTCAGCGATGCATGGTCCGTTCGAAGAACAAATTTCTGGCCATATAGGTACTTGTGGAACTGCTTGGTGGCCTCTATTATAGCCAATAGCTCCTTCCTGGTCACGCAGTAGTTCCTCTCACTTTTTGAGAGAACTCGACTGTAATAAGAGAGGACTCTTTCTTCGCCATTGATCTGCTGGGAGAGTACAGCTCCAATACCGCCATTGCTTGCATCGGTGTCAACTACAGGCTGTCTGGCATTGTTCATTCCAGACATACGGACGATTTTTCTCGGTTAACTGATGGAGACACTTAGCTATTTTGCCAAAGTCTTTGACGAATCTTCGATAGTAGGTTGCCAGACCCAGGAAACTTCGTAGTTGGCGCTTGTTGTTTGGTGTTGGCCAGCTTTTCACGGCTCTCAGGGTCTGTTTTGACCCCTTCTGCTGATACGACATGTCCCAGGTATTTTACTTCAGCTGCGAAAAGGGTACACTTCTCGGGACTAAGTTTCTAATTTGCCAGTCGCAGTCGGGAGAAAACCTCTTCTAAGTTCCGCACATGCTCTTCGAACGTTCTCCCGATGACGATGATGTCATCTAGGTACACCAAGCAGGTTTTCCAGGTTAGACCACGTAGCACGTATTCCATCAAGCGTTCGAAAGTGGCTGGAGCATTGCAAAGCCCAAATGGCATCACCACAAACTGCCACAATCCGGTCCCAACTGAAAATGCGGTCTTCTCTCGGTCCTTCTTGTCGATTTCTACCTGCCAGTAGCCACTCTTGAGATCGAGTGTGGAAAACCATTTTGCGTCGGCTAAAGTGTCCATGATGTCATCGAAGCGTGGGAGCGGGTAGCTATCTTTCTTAGTGACGTCGTTAAGCTGCCTATAGTCGACACAAAAGCGAGTGCTACCATCCATTTTCTTTACTAGAACTACAGGCGCGGCCCATGGACTGACAGAAGGTTCAATAACGCCTTGTTTTTCCATGTCCGAGATCAGCGCGCTCACTTCTCCTTGTTTGGCTATAGGGAGGCGTCTGGGTGCTTGTCGAATCGGCTTGGCTCCCTGTGTATCTATGACGTGAGTTACCAGATTCGTTCGGCCTTGGTCATCCGGGCTTGTTGAGAAGATGTCACTGTACTTGGTGACCAGATCAGAGGCTCGCTTGAATAGCTGCACTGGCAATTTGACCTGCTTCAATATTGTAGACGTGGATTCCCGGGCTTTGTCTGTGTCTTGCCTCCTTTTGCAATGATGGTCGTAAGTAGCTTCCAAAGAGGTGATGGTGGAAACAGGCTGGCAGCTGCCGATGACTTCTCCCGCCTTGATGCTCGTGGTTGAGTCTGCGGTGTTAAGGACTCTAACCGGCACATATCCGTTCCTTAAAGATCTTACAAGGCTTCGTCCTACAATCAAACTGCGCAATGCGGACGTCTTCGTTGGCTCTATCAGATAAGATCGGTGGTCTCCAGAATCACCATCAAGCTTGGCCCATACAATGCTTTCGGAAGAATTCGGTACATCAGTGTCAGTACATACCACTACATTCATCTTGGGAATTCGGACGCTGGGATCCTCCATCAGTACTTCGACATTTTGCCATTTCAATACACGTTTGCCCAAATCCAACGTGACTCCATGTGGTTGCAGAAAATCCATTCCGAGAATGCAGTCATCCATAATATTCGCAACCAGAAAATTATGTCGGAACACAAGGTCTCCCAACTGTATCTGGAGGTTGACCTCTCCATGAACAGGTGCAGTTTCTCCCGTAGCTGTCCGTAGTGAGAAAATTCTGCCCTTGTGAAGTTGTTGCTGTCTAACTAGGTCTGGTCGGATAATCGATCGGGTTGCACCAGTGTCGATTGTTATGGTGCAGTGTTCTCCGTCAACTTGACCCGGAAGGCATAAGTCCGCTTCTCCACGATGTAGTCTTGAGACGGTGATGGTGGTGCTGGGGACGTCGATCCTCCTAGCCAACCTCTGCCCCACGAAGTTGGCTCTTACATGTTTCCCGACCCCTCTGTTTGAAAGGCTTCCATTCTGGGCTCCTGACTCGGTCTGGATCTCCTCCTAGCTGCACACCCTGGACAATAGCTTGGTTTTCTTCGCTTCTTGCAGTCCATTTGCAGGTGCCCCTTCTCTCCGCAATTCCAGCATCTAGGCGCACCATTTACATGCGGGTCTCGCTCAATTTCCACGCGCTCACACCTGCACTCGTCTGTCACTACCTCACGAACCCGGGCAGTGGTACGAGTCACATTTTTCGCTGCCTCAAAGTTGAGACTGTAAGCCAATGCGTCCTTAACCGTTTGCTTTTGAGCTAAACGCTTGTTGTAATTCCGGGCCCTTTAGTGCGCTGATGAATGCTTCTGTCGACACATCATCTCGATGTTCTGGATCGTAGGCTGGATAAGCCAAAACTGCCAGTCGCTCAATGTCTTGGGCTAGCTGCTGTAGGGTTTCACCAGACTTCTGCATTCGATGCCGTAGCTGTGACCGATAAATCTGCTTTATATGATCGTCTCCATAACGCATGTCGAGCGCATTCATTATAGCATTCGGGTTTAAGTGCAATTCAACGGGGATCGTCTGCAAAAGCTCGGCAGCTGGGCCTCTTAGAGCAAGAATCAATACAGTTGCTCGTTCCTGGTCATTTCAGCGATTCGCCCTTGCGGCAGCTTCAAACTGGGTCTTGTGAATGCTCCAGACCGTTTGCCCATCGAATATTGGTGCTTGCACATTTCTGGATGTGCTTTGCGCTGCGGTTGTAAGCGGGACTGGTGAGGTAGTTACTACTGCCTTTGCTGCTTTCAATTCCTTTTTCATGTTTTCCATATCATGGTTGATTCTCTCCTCGACCTGGCTGACCTTTTCCTCGACCTGGCTGACATTTTCCTCGATCTGGCTGACCTTTTCCTCGACCTGGTAAACCTTTTCCTCGACCTGGTAAACCTTTTCCTCGACCTGGTCAACCTTTTCTTCGACGCCTTTAATTTGTTTGTTCAGATGACCGAGCTCCGTTTTTATTTCGGTTGACTGTTTCTCCAGCTTCTGTGTGATGTCTGCCTTGATGTCTGCTTTGATTTCAATTGCTTGTTGGTCCAGCTTCGCAGTTAAATTAGATGACTGTTGTCGCAGCTCTTGCTGCATCAGCATTAACATTTGCATCAGCGCATTTTCTGGCTCCTTTGATTTTGGTGTTTCTACTTCTCCACCTTCTGCACCTTTTTCCGCATCTGAGGGCTCACCCGAATCCAGATTCACGCCTTCCGACTCGATCGCGTCACGCAAGCGTGCAATCAGTATGGCCTTTGTACCTTGTGTGGCCAGATTCCGCTGTTCCAACTCCTCCTTGAGCTCCGCTATGGTCAATTCATTAATTTTTAGATGCAAGTTTCCTGGCATTTTTATTGTTTTGGGCTATTTTTCCACCAGTTTCTACGTTAAATTTCACTGTTCTATCTCACTTCTTGACAAAAAAAGTCGCGTGTTATGGTTCGCGGCCAATAATTTAATGTTCCGGGAATGTGAAAACGCAATGTCTTTTAAATTAAATTAAAAGAGTTTATTTAATTCGTTAAAAATGCACAATCACTTTACTAACAATTTCACAACTTTAATTTTCACTATTAAAATTCTACCTTCCACTTGTCCATAAATTTATATCGCAATTGTCTTCTCAAAATCACTTCACTATTACTTGATCGCTTTTCAATTCGCTTTCCACACACTATCGCAAGTTTTTATCGCGGTCGAATGAATCCCCCCATTCATTCAGCTCGCCTTTATATAGGGTCTCTAATCATTCAACTCAGTTCTCGTACATTGGTGAATAAGCGGGAACATTCCAGCATGAATGAATGGGCAGTGACTCACTTTCAGATGTTGATAATGCTTGTTGGGTTCTCGTGGTTTCGAGTAAATTCATTTGTTGATGTTCTTAATGATTGTGAAAACAATTGCGACAGTAGCTCGCAGAATTATTTGAACATGTAACAATATTGTTCAATAATATGCAATAATTTCTAATAGCAACCTCTCGCAAGTGTCGAAGTGGTATATTATGGTTGATCCTAATAAAACATTTCAACTTTACTATCTGCTCTTAATTATTCATCAACACAGGTTTTAACGATTACTGTTCATTTATTTCATTTTTTTATCATACATATAACGTAACGAAATTTTCCTACACCTACATGCGCCTAATGTTTATTCCTCAGTTTTTGCCGTAGGAACTTCTTTGTCCTCCTGCTGTAAACTTTCCAGCATAGCTTTCTGTTGACTTATCATTTTTTCTCGAAACACTTGCATTTTGTTGGCAATTTGCTTATCAGTAAGCTGCTTTTCTTTCAAGGAATGAAGATATTCTGCAGCCTTTAAAAAATATTTTGGAATAATTAGATTTTTTAAAGATTAGTAGAATTACCGCAATACGAAAAATTTCCTTAACTTCTTCTTCATAATCATGTGCCATGAAACGCTTGATTATATGCACTCTATTTTGTGGAGTGCAACAAAAATGAAAATTGCTGAAAGAGATTTTTAGAAATGACTTACTGATAATTTCTTAATCCTGATAATTTTCTAATTAGCGACATTCTGGTGGATTCTCCTGAATTTAGGTAAAATATTAAATTTATATAATAAGATTTTTAATGTATTTGAACTTTTCGGCTCTAAATAGAATACATAATATTTTGTGTTTGTTGAATTTGACAAATATTTTCAGATGACGTTTGTAATTTTATATTAAAATCTATCAAATACTTTCGAAAACTAGTCTACAGACTTTATTTGAAGACCATAAACTCTTTAAGGGCCCTGTAGACGCTAAGACGTGGTGTAGTGGTTAGAGCACTCACCTCGTAAGCCGAGGGTCCTGGTTCGAGTCTCGTTGTCGACAAGCAGATTTGTTTCAACTGATTCTTCGGACGAAGCCCGTGCAGTTATGATACGCACTGGTTTCAAATCAGAACGTATCGCAGTGTGGTACAGACCATATCACCTTCCCGAGTGCCGATATATTCTATCAAGATAATGAGATACTCTAACTATCTCTAAGCGTAGGCCATGTTGCGCAATATCTCAATGCGAATATTCTATCGGAACTATTATGGGTTCGATTATTCTCCTTTTTACTAAATGGTTGGCTGCGTATTGTCGTCGATTGATGTGAAAATTTGTCCTTCTAGAGATTCATTTACCCTGTAGAAGAAATGAGCAGATGATATAAATTATTTCTTTTAAGGAAAAGTATTCAAAGATTGCATGTGTTGCTCTTATAGAATACTTCAGAATCCTAGGGGTGATTTTACACAAAATCTTCAAAGGAGTGCTAGTCAAAACCACAAAATAGGTATAGAAAGCAGGAAAGCTTCGAAGAAATTCCCGCAATTGGCTCAGAATCCTTGAAATCGGTAAGATTTGGCAGTCCCAAACATGTTTTAAACGAAGACAAAATAAGAAAAGTAAGTGGTTGATTTAAGCGAGTTGCGAAGCTTACCTTCTAGGTGTATCTATTCTGTGGTTAAAATATCTCGTATTTACTTTTAGTTAAATCGTTTCTATTTTCGTTTATTCGGTGTACTACTATCGATATATAATTTAAATCCTTACAACTTTTGCTAATTAATAAATTGTTTTTGTTATAGGCTGCCGCTGCATCACCAGATCCTTTACAAAAGCGTCGACGTGAAGGTAACGATAATGAAACAGATACAAAACGCCCAAAAACAGTGGCAGACGCAACATGTCCTTTGCACTCTATGCCCTATGAGGATCAGTTGAAAAAGAAAGCAAATGAAATGCGACAAGTTCTCAACGATTTCGGTGCTAAATTATATAAATCTAATCCAAAAGCAAAATCTCTCCTTAAAAATGCAGACAATGACATTCCATGTGAATTTCTTGGCGTTAAACCTTCCCCGAAAGTTGATCGATATCGAAACAAATCAGAATTCGCGATAGGCAAAAATGCGCAAGGTGAAGTTGTTGTGGGCTTCCGTTTGGGTAGCTACGTTGATGGTTGCGTAGAAGTTGGTCCGATCCAAGACTTGCCTCATATCCCGGAAAATATGAAGAAAGCCGCCAGAGTGTTTGAAGAATTTATCAGAAAGTCGAAATATGAAGTGTACAAGCCAGAGAATCATTCAGGACATTTCAGGCAACTTGGTGTGAGAACATCGGAAGCAACCGATGAAGTGATGTTGATTTGCGGAATATATTCGAGTAATTTGACTGAGGATGAGATTAAAAAGCTTAAATCCGACCTTAAAAAATTCTTCGATAATTACGACAGCAATGATTTTGTATGTACAAGTTTGTACTATCAGGACCTGAAACATCGCAAGCAAGGTCAAATGGTGAATCCCGTTGAACACTTGTCGGGGACTACGCACATTTATGATGTCATACATGGCCTGAAGTTTCGTATTAGTCCGTTGGCTTTCTTTCAAGTCAATACAGTGGCAGCTGAAGTACTTTATCATCAAGCAATCGAATTGGCTGCACCCAAACCACATTCCACTGTTTTAGATATTTGTTGCGGCACTGGAACGATTGGACTATGTTTCGCCAAGCGTTGCAAACAAGTGATGGGTGTAGAAATTGTCGCAGACGCCGTTAAGGATGCTGATTACAATGCAAAAGAGAATAATATTGAGAATTGCAAATTTCATTGTGGTAATGCTGATGATTACATTCAATCTATGACGCGTCAAATAGTTTATGGGACCCCTGTTAAAAGTGAACTGGATCTGATAGCAGTTGTAGATCCTCCGCGTGATGGATTACGTGAGTTTGTTGTTTCTAATTTTTACTGGTGACGTGTTTTGATTGTCTCTTTTCTGTTTCCCAGATGATCGTTCCATTGCTGCTCTACGCAAGGAGCCAGAATTGAAAAGATTAGTTTATCTTTCATGCAATCCACGACGTGCCGAGCGCAACTGGTTGACTCTAGCTAAACCAGAATCGAAACAGTATCGAGGAAGCCCATTTTTGCCGACAAAAGCTGTTGCTGTTGATATGTTCCCGCATACGGAGCATACTGAACTCATTATTTTGTTTGAACGTGTTAATGATGATGAAAAAAGTGATGACTTGGTTAATAGTGATGTGAAAAATGATGATAATAGTGATGAGACTCTTGATAATAACGATGAAAGTGATGAAGTCAAGGCTGAGACGACTAATGATGAATCCGTTGTTGCTGATGACACAGACGAATGAAGAAAGAGCTGAGGTGATTTTTAAGAAATTTTTGTTCGATGTAGTATTTTGTTGATAAACAGTTTAAACTAAATTAGATTGTATTTTCTTGATAGTGTGTAAGCTGAAAAATGTAAAGCCCTGGATAGTAGGTTCATTGACTAAGATAATCATTTGGTAGTGAAAAATGCTGAATCCGTTCATTGTAGTCACTTTAAAGTAATCCCTGCAGGGCAATGATCGTATTAACATTTTTAGGGCATTGTAAAAAATCAAATCGTGACCTATCTGTCTGTCCGCCATCTGTCCGTGCGTGTGTCACAGCATGTTTTCTCGCAAACCACAAAATCACACAAGCTAGAGTCATGAAATTTGATGGGTAACTGCGTCAAAAGTGATGCTCTCTCAAAATTGTCAGTACAAAAAAATGTTTATACAGTTTTTAAGGGGGTGTCCCCATATACCATTTTTTTGCTATAGATAGCCAATATGGTTTTCAAATGAAAAGTCTTGACGAGAAATTTTCAAAACAGATCTTAAACTAACAGTTTTTGATTCAAGGTGTACAGGGGAGGGAAAATGTACGAAAAATTTGTCTCTCCCCCTGCGATTGGACCTTTGATTCCAAAAATCTGAAAAAAAATCATGGAAGTAGTTCTTTATGAGTAAAAGGCTAAAAAAAATCTCAGAAGTCAAAATTCGATCAACTTTGTTAATAATAGTACATTTTATGAATTTTACATTTCCATCTATAAAATCGAAAAGTGACCCTTAAATTCTGATATCGACCACATGTTTCCTGAGTTACAGCCGATTGAAAGTTTATCAATTAAAACAACAATAACACCTGAATTGTGAAGATACGCGTGTGAAGATACATTACAAATATGTAGGAGTTTTGATGAAAATTTTAGAAACGTCATACATACATACAAATTTATTGAGCCTTTATACATCATGAATATACAAGAATGGAATAAAACATATTGACAGCGAAACTAATTGTCTAGTAAGTAACCATAAATAAAATTCGGTCGTAACCAATACAATATTATTGTTCCGTCTCCGTCTATTTTTCAACAATTCCTAATTCCTGGGAATTTTCCAGTCTGCAATATGCTATTCACTATTATAACAAAAAAAAAACATACAAAAGGACCATAGCATTCGTTATTAAGTATTTTGTAGATTACTTATGGAATTGCTTGCAGCTACATAAATGAGTTGCATATTTTTAATAATAATTTTTCTGAAAAATTATTAGAGAAGAAAAATGTTAGAAGAAGGTGGTTTCGACGTGTGCACTAATTCTCTTCAGGCCATCACTCTTAGATACACACCGGTGATGGCGACCACCATGCTTAGAGGTGAAGGAGTTAATTTTATTTTTTCTTCTTATGCGAACTCAATATGTTTTTTGTATCTGCAAGTTATGTTCAAGGTAAATTTCTCTTGTAAGTACTTGTATTAGCTAAACTTTTTAATTGGATCATTTCACCCTTTTCACATAACTTAATGTAAATCTATACGACAAATTTGCTCTACATTGAAGCTTTTCTAAGGTCGCGCGGATATCGATCACTCTTGCGGATGGCTCCGATAGCTCCAGTATCCAACATCATCGTCCACCGTCAGTACTTCGAACGCCAGGCCATCAACAACTATCGAAGTGGTATCCTTACTATTTTCACTTATCCCCTTTGTTATGTTATCACCCGCAAATTTCCAAAGTGGAAAATTGATGATCGTCGGATTCCCTAACCCCGTTACGGCCACCACTTTATTGTGGCTACTCCGGTGGAGGCTCCACCGTTCCCAAACTAGCTCACCCGAAGACGGGCGTGGGCGCCACTCGTCCGCTTTTCGAGCCTCCCAAGGGTCGTCCGAACGAGAGGACGACCGCCGGAGCAGAAACGGAGAAAGGAAAACTACCGCTGGGACACTAAGCTGCGGGGACTCTATCACCCAGGGCGAGTTGGAAATAACGCCCTCACACCAAATCTTTGATTTCCTACCCCCGTTCACTGAACTCCGCCTAACGCAAAAGAAAACGAGGAAACCGGCACTCACATTTCCTACCCGAACAATACAACCACCGAAAAGACTTCCAGGTCTTCTCGCCTGGTCACCGCTCCCGGGAAAGATTTCCCGATCCGCACTTTTCACAAATCGCAAGAAAATAAATAATTTTGCTGTATGGAGGAAAGACTATACTTATTGAAATGAAGAACAATGCACAATCTCAAAGTCAGGAAGCCACTTACTTTACTTTCCTAACCTAGGAGAGGGGCCCCTCGCTTCCGCTCGCTCCCAGATTTCCTTCGCCGTCTCGTCGACGCTCGTGATACTGTGATCGCTATCCACAGTTGCGGTTCCCACACCGATTTAATTCCCGGAGGCACCACCGTTGTTCGCACAAGTTGAACTATTCCCACGTACTTAGTTTTTTTTACCGCACCACAGTTGTTTGCCGATTTGCGGAAGAAAACTTCACCGTCCCAGAAACACAGCAGAAAAGAGGCCGAATGCACCAATCTTCTCGACTCAAATAATCTTACTGAATCCCGTTTTTACCTTTTTCCCTTACATCCACCGGGAAAAACTTGTTTTGAGTGACTGCTCTGCTGAACGAGTAACTCCCCTCGCTTGTTTCCACTCAACCTACATACCACCTGTGGCGATCCTATTGGGAATCGAATGTACTATCCGCCGAATGCATTGATTCCATCTCCATTGTCTGTTATTGTTGATTCGTCGTTTATTCATCATTTCCTTCGACCGACGATACGAGTGCAGCATCACTTGTCGTTTGCTTGTCTGCTGTGTCGTCTTCGGCGACTGATGATGCTCCGATGATAACAATCATTTGAATCTTTGGTTAGTTTCGCTTCTTTGATCATACTCATTTGTATGTTTAATTTTTAGCAAATATTACCCGCAAATTATTAAGTCATGGTAAGGTCTTTTATAGAGCCTTATAATGAAACTAGTTTATAATAGGATGAGAACTGCAACAACCCACAAATTAGCAGTTACACTAAAATGTCGCGTGAATGATGAAACAACCATCTTTAGTCGCAAATGAAGACTCTCCTGGCCGGAAGGTGGGATTTGATGTTCGTTTAACCTTCCCAATTGCTTAGAAATCTTTCCCAACTATCATTGGGATTCAAATGTAATTTTCCATGTCTTAGCATTGTGGGCATTATCGACTGATTTAACGCCGACGATGCACTTGCGCCTATTAGGCTCGGTATGTACGATACGATGTGTCTTTAGAGTTTTGGATGTTTCATAATATCTGCCACAATCACTGTACTCATGCTTGAGTGCGCAAACATTGCATTGGGATGGAGCGGGATTAGAGTACAAAGCCTTATGACGATGCAATTGCGTTGCCTGACTACATGTTTTGCCGCATATGTTGAATGGATGACGAATGTTTCCGCTACCGTGTGTATTTCTCATTTCGTGTTCGAGCTCGCGCTGGTGCTTGGTGCCTCCGCCGCTTGCTGCTGGTTGCGTTGTCCATAATTGTGGCGTGTGGAGCATAAGCGACCTAGCTATATGAGTTTAAGTACATTAAGTTACAAAGCAAAATTACTATGTGGCTTCCTGTTTGTAATTAAAACAATTATTAAGCTTAAAATTATTGTGTGGCTTCTGTTTGTAATTAAAACAATTATTAAGCTTAAAATTATTGTGTGGCTTCTGTTTGTAATTAAAATAATAATTCTTTCGTGAATGGAAATTTAAATTACTTGTTGATAGTTACATCATCGGACTACCAGAAACAAACAATTAATAAAGTGCGGCTCGGTATTGCGTAGGTTAAACTCTTACGAAATCGCGTATGATAGTGTTCGGGTGAGCAGCGCTACGGAGACTCAATGTTCACCCGTAACAATGAGGATTCTGTAGATCGCGCTCTTCTAGAAAAACGGTTCCAAGAAAATGAATTAAATCGCGAAAAGTTTGAAGCGGTGCAACTAGAATTAGAAGTACTTGGTGAAATAGATAATTCGGAAGAACAACGAGTAGAATTCGAAACAAGATATTTTGAAACTTATAGTAAGGCTATGAAATTTTTAAGCTCTCAATCAATTTTGCAACAATCGACATCAACTACCGTCCTTTCAAATCCGCAAGCTGTCGTTAGTCCAACAAGCAATATTCATCCTCACATGTCGAATCTTCCTAAAGTTTCATTGCCGACCTTTAACGGAGCCTATGAATCATGGTAGGAATATCATGACCTCTTCGAAGGTTTTATGCATATAGACGAGCGTATTCCTAAAATACAAAAACTAGTATACTTGAAAGGTAGCTTGGAAGGTGAAGCTGCCAATGCAATTGCCTCTATTCCGCTATCAGCTGAAAATTACGAAGCAGCTTGGAAAACCTTGAATGAACGCTATAGTAACAAAAAACTTCTTCGACGAAAGCATGCTAAAGCTTTATTAACTATCCCGAAAATTAGCAAAGACTTTTCTCTTCGATCATTGTTAGTTAATATACAAAATCATCTACTGACTCACGGGATACCCTCATTATCGCTATAAAAATGGAAATATTTAGTAATTTTCTTCTAGAAAAATGGTCAGAAGCCACTCGCGATTGCCCACAGCCAACATTGTCCCAAATGACTTCCTTTTTATTGCAGCGTATCGAGCTTGATGATACGCGCAATAATCAATATTTATCGAAAGATAATCGTTTGACAGATAAAAAATCTCCGCAGCTTCCTACAAACCCACGGTCACAGCAATCTTTCGCCACCACTACCGCTAAAATAAATTGTTCATTTTATGAGGGCGAACATAATATAAATTCGTGTAAAAAATTCGTTAATCTTTCACCGAAGGCACGTTACGACACTGCAAAAAAGGCTAGTGTTATATATATGCAACGAGAATTAAAGACAATTTAATTATGTGAAAGGTTGAATATATCGTAAAGACACATATATATCTATTTGGTACAGTGAATTCTGTAATCCAAGGCACACAGGATTTATTTTTTGAACTTCTGATAAAACACACAAATTTAACTTGTTGTTCCGACACATTTGGGCTTTAACGCAAGAAGGGCCTTGAATCCATTCGCGATTAGTTTTTATCAAATTAAACTGATGAGTAAGCAAAAACGAATTCGATCAATTCACGTTGCAGAGCAAGCGTTACAATGTCTGCACTTTTGGATTCTTTAGAGTTGACGATGCAGAATGTCTCGTCGCATGTGTGGTAATTTGATACGTTTAAAGAAATTAGATTATCGCGAACGATGAAGCAAATTATTTTGTTGATTAATTTGAACGAACGGAAATAAGTATGCAATTTGAATTCATTCATGACTTCATAATTAAAATTTTACATAACACTAGCCTATGCATAAATTGTCTTAGAAAAAATCATTGCGTAAGCCAATCCCCACATCTACTAATTGTCGCACATGTCAACAAAAACATCATACTTTACTGCATTTTGAAAAGAAAGAAATTTCTTACCCTACATCGTCCATAGCAAGTGATGAGCCTCGTGTCACTCCTGAACAATTTTCACCTGTTGTAAATTTGCATGCTTCTGTTTCTTCTGAAGCAATATTAGCTACTGCTGTTGTTGATATCGTCAGTCCTCAAGGAAAAAGAAAAAGTTATCGTGTATTGTTAGACCCTGGTTCGCAAGCCCACTTCATTACTGAAGAAATTGCAACCTTTCTCGAATTAAAACGAAAACCTGTGAGTATTACGATCACAGGATTAGACGGAATCGTCGTTGATGTTCACCATACAGTTTCAGCTATTCTCGAGTCGATGCACAGCAAATATCGAAAATCCACTGAATTTTTAGTAGTAGCTCGTATAACATACTCATCATCGGCACCAATAAATCGTACAAATCTCGACATTCCAAACAATATTCTACTTGCCGACCCCGACTTCCATACTCCGTCAACCATAGGCGTTAAATTATTCTATCAGCTATTGTGTATAGGCAAAATCATGCTTAAAAATCATCCGAACGTTGTACTCCAAAAAACTCTACTTGGTTGGATAGTCGCCGGAGAACTTAGTAATTTCCAATAAAAAAATAAAACAACCCAATGTCATTTGTCAATTAACTCATCCGCATTAGACGCTGATCTCGCACGATTTTGGAAAATAGAAGAAATTCTAACTCCTAAGGCTATCTCTCCAGAAGAAAAGGCCTGTGAAGATCATTTTAATGATCACACCACTCGAACGCAAGAAGGTCGTTATATGGTTAGATTACCATTTAATTAAAAAAAGAATTTGATCGGTAAATCGCGCACGATGGCATTGAGACGTGTTCATGCGTTAGAAAATATATTCGAGAATGAACCTCAATTAAAAAATGATTACACTGAATTTTTGTTACAGTATTAAGACTTAAAAAACATGTCGATTAGTAACCATAGCAGCAATGATAATTCTTGTTTTTACCTGCCTCACCACGCCGTAATTAAGAAAGATAGTATTACAACCAAGACCATAGTCGCTTTCGACGCATCGTGTAAATCCTCTACTGGTATATCGCTAAACGATTTGCTCATGGTCGGTCCTAAGCTTCAAGATGATCCCTTTGCTATTCTCACTCGTTTTCGAACTTATGCCGTCGTTCTCACTGCCGACATTGAGAAAATGTATCGGCAAATTTTAATTCACTCAGATGATGCCAAATACCAAAAAATTCTATTTCGTGACAACCCCAATAGTCCTATTCTCGAATATAATCTTAACACTGTCACTTATGGCACTTCTCCTGCCTCCTTTCTCGCAATACGGGGACTCCAACAGTTAGCTACAGACGAAGGTGCTGCCTTCCCGCATGCCGCTACAGTAGTCAAGCGAGATTTTTACGTGGACGACTTATTAACTGATGCTGACACCCGGGAAGCCACGGAGAGTCTACGTGACGAATTATTGAGCCTTTTACAAAAAGGTGGATTTTCGCTTCGAAAGTGGGCCTCTAATGACCCCACATTAGTTACTGACTATCACAAAAATCCAAATAACACGCACATGTCTCTTGACCTCGATTTTACAATAAAAACATTAGGAATTAACTGAAATTCTCGTACGGACACGATTTTCTATCACGTAAACTTAGAAAATTTTTCTAAAAAGGCCACGAAGCGCGCGATATTGTCACAAGTAGCGAAACTTTTTGATCCTTTACGGTTACTGGGACCCGTTATAGTCAAGGCCAAAATAATGATGCAATTACTGTGGAAGGCTGGTGTAACTTGGGATGAATCAATTCCATCAGACATACTGCATGGCAAACATACAAAGATCAGCTTCCCCTATTAAGTAGTGTACAATTTGACAGATTAATGCTTGCACCGAATTTTATGGAAGTACAACTGCATGGATTTTGTGATGCAAGTGAAAAGCGTACGGTGCTTGCTTTTATCTCCGGTCTGTTGACAAATACGGCAAAATTCACATATGTTAAATTTAATTTGTTCCAAATCGCGAGTAGCTCCAGTTGTTTCATTAACCTTACCTCGTTTAGAATTGAGTTCCGCAGTTCTCTTATCGCGCCTTTATAAGACCATTAAAGAATCTCTTACAATAAAATTCAACCCAGTTTATCTATGGTCGGATTCAACAATAACGTTACATTGGATTAAAACGCAGTCTCATTTGTTGAAAACCTTTGTTTCAAATCGCGACACTATACTATCGAACACTTACACAATCATGTCATTGGCAACATGTGCCGTCATTGGATAATCTAGCGGATTTTGTTTCTCGCGGTCAGCACCCCGCCGGATTCCTCCAAGAAAATATTTGGAAAACTGGTCCTTCTTGGCTATTTAAAAATTAAACTCATTGGCCCAACCAAAAAAATTTCGCCTATCGATGTATCAGAGTTCGGGACTCGGCTAACCCGTGGAAACGGGGTACATTTGGCGCCACTCGTCAACCCTTAATTTACCCCGGAGCCGCTGACGAGCTTGAGCTCTCCGGAACGTACCACCTAATCGCGCACGGAACCTAAATTTCCTTTGGCATCAAAGAGAAGAAGGAATCTAACACGACCGTGTCGCATAAGGGAATTCAAGGCACTTTACGCCTAAAATAAGAAGGAAACGAAGACACTTGACGCGAAGGATACGAAAACACAACTATTCATCTACTACTACTATTTCCCCCTGGAGGATCCCAGCACTCCTGTTGCGTTTTTGACGCGGTGAGTCGGTGCGACCACTCCAAGAGTGATTTCACCGGCTGACACTCGGTAGAACAAATTTCTTCAACCACAAAAAAATATCACACAATATCAAATATGTATATCAAAATAAAAGAATCCAATTCCTCAAATGCAAATCAGTCTATTATAATTTCAACATTACTTACAATCCTAAATACTGTTGAGAAGTTGGGGGCCCCATCCGACGAGAAATCAGGTTGATTCGCTTTGCAGTATTTGATCCAGCCGTAACGCACACACAATAAATGCCATTGTAATGCTTTTCCGTCTAAAATCGTCTACGTCCGCTCGAACGAAATCGGAACCGACCTCTCATCGGTTCTAGACGTGAAGTCTGAGTTGTGCACCCGTAATCCATTTCGCGGTGGCTGCTTGTCGGCCAGCTAGTTCGGAGAGAATTTCGGTTGCAGGTCTTTAAATGGATTACGCTCAATTACGTATTTCAGCCACCATTAAATGCCCGTTTCAAACGCGTCAACAATCCAAACATACGGAAGGGAAACCTACTTTACTTTATTCCGTATTTCTTCATTATTCCAGTCAATTACAAAAACCTAGATTCAATTTCGCGTTCCCGAATTCTACCGACGCGGTACCGAAAAAGACACTACGTTAATTCAATCCCGAAGAACTTTTCACTAAGAAAAAGGCAAAGCAAACGAAGGCACCGCGTACCGCACGCGAAGCGAAACTGGCCATCCGCAGATTTCTAGAACCCTACCCACTTCGCGGCGTACTTACCCTGCACTCCCACCACCACTGAAAGAGAAGGTCAGGCTGGAAAGGAAAGTCGTTAGCCGTTGATGAAAATTCCTTGTCAGTTAATCGAGGCGTCGTGGCCTCATTCCCTCCTTATTTTCCGTCTTTCACTACTTTCCACTGACGACCGGACCTTCCCGCGCTCACCATGTGGCTATCAAGTCGACTTTTCCACATCCCACGACAAAAACTGACGTGGGATGTCAGTTTTTGCCGTGTGTATTGGTCGCCAGTGGCGTAGGTCCGATTCATGACATCATCCAGCCGCTGGCGATATGATAATTATCGCACGCTGACGCCGAAACGCACGAACAATGAAATACAGTCGCCGCTGGCGATATAATGATTTTTCCCACGCTGCCTCAGTAATGCAATTAATACTTGCACCCGCTGTGTCTTCCTCCACTTAGCTGACTCCGAAAACCAAAGAAAAAGAGCGAGCGCTTCCACAGTCCCTCGCCCTCATATAACTTTTTCCGCAACGGCTCTTCCCCAATGGTGAAGATCAAGTTCAAGGTTATACTGCCATCGTCACCGCAGCTCAACCTTCAGCCTTAGTAATGGCACAAACCAACATTCAGCGGCCAAATTTTTTGGCGCAGAAGCGTCCAAAGTTTGATTTGGTTTTTTTGATAAGAATTAACTACAGTGGGAAATGCAAATGGACAGGAAATGCTCAAATTATCTTGTTGTATAACATTACATCTTCGCATTCATTTTCCCTAATAATTTTCAGTGGCTCTTTAGCAATCTCCCGAATTTGTGGTTCAACATGTGTAGAAGCTTTACCCTGAGATGAAAGGAATATTTGTAAGGCTATCGCCGCCTCCAAGTTCACAAGTAGATTAGCATCGTTGAGTCGAGCGTTTGAATATTAGATGAATGATTTCAGGTACTTCACGATGAGTAATTTGGCGACGAATTTCGATCCATTTGAAACACATTTCTTTTATTGTTGACTCTAGAGGGAGTGAGAGCTGTGTAGAGACATAGTAAAATTTTAGAATTTTATTTTTTGCAATAGATTATTCTGACCCGATGGTTTGTTTATCGAGTTTATCGATAAATAATAATTAAGTGGTAAATGAAGATTCATTGTGTCGATTAATTGTGTTCGTTCTTCAGAATTTTTTGTACTCGTAAATCTTAACCAATTGGTAGATTGTTGCGAAACTCTCATTCCAATCATTCACCTCTGAATGTTGTAAAAATATACCAATTTCACCCACTACCTGGGGCTAACGTCCAGCACAATGATATTTGATTATATGAAGCACACCAACTGATAGTTGAAGCCTTAAAAGATCATTCAACATTACTTTTACTGGTCATTGCTCGATCTTGTCCGTGTATCGATTTTCAATTTCACGTTCAGATGAGGTAAGCCAGTTTACGCGGGTCCCTTTTGTCGTTCTTTTCGGTCCGCAAGCAATCTCTAACCAAAAATCTCCTGTGGGAATGGTTAAGCTACCGCACACGCGTAGAAAGTTGTTTCAAAGCGCACTTTTTTAACGTCGAACTTGGAAGGCTTTGTCGAATAAAGCCGCGGCGGCGATCCCGGTTAGATAAGTGTTATGCGATGATGCCTTCCAGTAGCGAGGTATCGATTGTTTCCTAACCAATCATCCTGGACCTACTTAACTCTAAGTTTTTGAGCAGAAATTTACTTTACTTAATTAACTATTCTTACTATTTTCAAGTTTAATACATATTCAAGAAGGAAAAATAAAGAAATAGAATTACAATAATAATCTTAACCAGCTCTTCACAACGTGGAGTGGTCTATGAAAACGTGTCATATTTGCTTGATGTTGACGCCGGAGTGCTAGAGATCCTTGTAAGCCGTGACAAATTATACCGAGAAGAACGGCCGATGGTTCTAGATTTGAAAGTACGTTTTATTTCTTTCTAATGTTCCGCTCGCAACAAGATAGATGTGTACCGTGAGCTCAAAGAAGGTAACAATAGTATAGATTCAAGTTTGACGTGTGTCCAAGACGCCGAAAGTGCGAAGCCTGTAAGCATAACATCTGTCCGAGACTCCGAAAATTAGAAGCCTGTCATCTTGACGTAATTTTGAATATTGTCGTTTGAGGATGAAAATGCCCTCACATGCCGCCCGCCTTGACACAGTCAATTGTCAACATTCACTTTCGTAGATACTGGCAGAATTCTACGTGGTGGTTCCGAAGGGTGACTATTCTGATGTGATGATCCTTGCCTGGGTGCAACTGAATGATGCGTGCTAAATGCCACGTAGCCGTGGTGTGTTGTCCGCTTTAACGATGGCTAAGCTTCCGAGTATGATGTCCGGGGTAAGGGAAGTAGGGATGAACGATATTCGAAAACATCGATGTCATAATCAATAGCCCAACATCGATATTCGATATGTATCACGAACTGAACTTCGATGTTGGGTAACATTGCACTGATAATTAGCTACAATTTTTGCACTGATAATTAGCAACAAAATAAAATACAGTAAAACCGTTTTAAATTTACTAAGAAACAGAACAAATTATTGCATATTCCAATATTTTGTATCAACTGACTGAAGGAAAAGTAACTTTGATAAATAAGAACCTTTTAATCTATTTCTTTGTTGATAAAGAGTAGACCCAGCTTTTGAAAACAGTCTTTCGGATGGCGTTGATGTTGCTATAGTACTCAAATATTTCACAGCTATTTTTTTAAATTTTGGGTAAGTGGAACCGATGACATTATTCCAAACTTGGATAGGATCTTGTTTAAGATCAGACACTGGATTTTTCAAAAAGTAGCTCAACTCGGCAGGCATTTCGTGATCACTATGCGAAAGCGTGGAGTTGTCATTTACAAGTTTATAATGTTCGCTCCACAAATTAAATTCTTCTGTTAGATCTGGCGCACGACTAATAACTTTGTAGGAATAAGTAAAAGACTTGATAACCTACAAATAAATTCATTTAATAATCGTCAAATAAATTGTCGCGTGTCGACACGTCGTCGTGACACGTATAAACTACAAAACCAAAAAGGAGAGCGAGTTGAACTCGCATGCTGGTTAAATAGTAATTTTGTGCTGACTTCGTCGTCTGCTCCAATCCACGGTGGTCACCACTCCATCTCTTGAATATGCTTCGCTTGCATAAGACGTCCACTTGTTGGACGCTAATCCACCAGCCAGACTGCTTACCGTGCACATTTCCTCATGCACGCGCTTGAATTGCGGTCAAGCATCCACATGCTGACGATTGCTATCTGATGCTCGGTTGAGCATTCATACAACCCGAATGGGCGATGCGTGCGTGGCAGTCGGGGGCTGGATGTCTGTCGGTCCGTCGATGAGGCGTTGCTGAGTATTGGTTGCGTTTGTGGCAGTCGAGTGGCTGGTCCACCACAGTACTCCCCCTGCAGTGGCGGAGCCACGATATTGAGCGGTGGAGTGCATTATGATCCAGGTGTGGTTGTCACGGTGCGCCTCCTGGCCCGGGATCACGACAACGTCCTGGCGTGTGTCGAGGGTGTCGGTCATTGTGGGTCGGTGTTTGGGCCCTAGGTGTAAATGTCGCGATGCGCATCCTTGCGCGGGGTTTGGACCTCGTCCTAGCGTGCGTTGAGCGTATTAGTTGTTGCCTTCAGTTGTGCCATGTTGGCGTTGCGCTGGCGTGTGTCGGTCGTTTGGGGCGTTGGTCGTTGGGTGCCAGGGTGAATGTCACGGTGCGCCTCCTGGCGCGGGGTTTGGACATCATACTGGCGTGTGTCGAGGGTGTCGGTCGTTTTGGGCGCTAGGTGTGAATGTCGTGATGCGCATCGTTGCGTTCGTTGGGTGGTTGTTGCGGTGCGGGTATGCTGTATTAGCATGTGTCGATTGTTGAGTGCCGGGGTGAATATCACGGTGCGCTTCATAGCGCGGGGTTTGGAGATCCACCCGGCTGGCGTCGATCGTGTCGGAATTGCTAGTACTTGCACGGGGGCCGGCATTTCCTGGCCTGCGGCCCGTAATGTTGGTGGAACCAATACGGCCGAGGGCGGAGCGTGGCGACCTCATCATCCTCCGACGATCGATCATCTCGTTCAAGTTGAGTCGCTAAAACCGCAACGGCGTCCTCGAGGTTGGAGACCCTGTTGGCGAGATTGCGGAATTCGTCAGTCCGACTCGGTCGGTCCGTCGACTCGATTAGTGTTGAGATGTTGGCAATGGAACGCGTGTTATCGGGGTGCGGGCTACTGCTTGTCGCGGCGTTGACTGGGAGTGTAGGTCGACTGCGTTGGATGTCGTGGGCGGCCACCAGTGCGTTGGTGAGGCTGCCATACTTGTCCTTAGGCGGCGGGTTGGTGACTGCCTGACGCACTTGTCGTAGTGCCTTCTTGTCGAGGCTTGCCACCAACCAATTGAATTTGGCATCATCCTGCGTGACGCCGTTCGTTGCAAGCGTCGCGTTGACGCGGGCCAGCCACAGGTCCAAATCGTCGTGCCATACTGGTGGGAGTTTGATCATCGGCGTGGCTGTTGTTCGGTTCGTGTCGGGGATCCCTTCGTGTGGCGTGGATCGAGCTGGGGCGACAGTTGGTGGGACTGGTTCCAATAAATTCGACATCGTGGCTTTGAACTGCGTCAGGTGCAAACGTCGGGTGAATTTCTGGGCAATGTCCCAAGGTGCTCCTGGTGGTGGTCGGATGTGTCCTTGATCGTGTTGTTGAGCGCTGTTCGACTCGCAGGATCGCCACTGTAGGAATAAGTAAAAGACTTGATAACCTACAAATAAATTCATTTAATAATCGTAAAATAAATTGTCGCGTGTCGACACGTCGTCGTGACACGTATAAACTACAAAACCAAAAAGGAGAGCGAGTTGAACTCGCATGCTGGTTAAATAGTAATTTTGTGCTGACTTCGTCGTCTGCTCCAATCCACGGTGGTCACCACTCCATCTCTTGAATATGCTTCGCTTGCATAAGACGTCCACTTGTTGGACGCTAATCCACCAGCCAGACTGCTTACCGTGCACATTTCCTCATGCACGCGCTTGAATTGCGGTCAAGCATCCACATGCTGACGATTGCTATCTGATGCTCGGTTGAGCATTCATACAACCCGAATGGGCGATGCGTGCGTGGCAGTCGGGGGCTGGATGTCTGTCGGTCCGTCGATGAGGCGTTGCTGAGTATTGGTTGCGTTTGTGGCAGTCGAGTGGCTGGTCCACCACAACTTCTTCAATTACTTATATTTCCGTCGAAGTAGTTAGTAGTTCTTTGACATATTTAATTGCTTTAGAACATTCTATGGAATCTTGAATGTGAATATTTTTGAATCTTGGGTGTAGCAATGTAAATACAGCCACTATTTGAACATGTTCCGAAGGCAACAAGCGTTTATATATTTCAGAAATTATATTCTGCTTAAGATCCTGGCCCGTAGAACTGTTTGTTTTAAGGTTGTTCATTGTCAGATTCAGCATTCGTGTTATGGGAATGACTTTGCTACTGGTAACATAGTTTTCTCCACATACTTCCTTGGTAGCAACTTCTATAGGGCGTAAAACTACAAAAATTTCAGTCAACTCTTCAATACCTTTTGCAGTTATTATTAGAGGAGCACTTGTATGACAATTAACAATTTGATTAATCGTTGGTCGAAGATTTAAAAATCTTTCCACCATATCAAAGGTGGGGTTCCAGCGAGTGCTGACATCTTGTATTAGTTTTAGATCAGAAAACTTTCGTAATTCAACACTCGCCACTACACTGTGTTTGAACCAGGTAACTATCCTTTTGACAAATCTAATTAATTCTGGCAATTGCTTTGTTTTTCCAATTGATTTTTGAACTACCAAATTAAGTAGGTGAGCAAAGCAAATAATACGGGATTTTCTTCCAAACGAAATATCTACAGCTTTAACTACATTTGCGCCACCAGCAGTTACCACAGCCAATACTTTTCTGGATCTATACACCATTCATGACATGTCTGCAACAGCAGTCTTCCAATGTATTCAGCAGTATGCGATTCCGCTAACTCATAAACTCCTAGAGTCATTGATGTCATGCGTTCATCGTCATAAAAGTGTATAGTGAAAGCCAAGAAAACTCCTAGTTTGCATAGTATCCGTCCATATGTTGGTTGTCAGGGTTGTATTACTTAGCCCTTTAAATTTTTTTAAAAAGATTCTGTACAACTTCATATCGGTTCTCTAGCATTCTTTTCAAAGTATGCCTGGATGGGACTTTATTCAGAGGTGCAGCTCCTTTCAGCAAGTTTAGAAATCCTTCATTTTCTACAATCTGGAACAGCTGTGAATCTTTGCGAATCATAAACAAGATAGCATTTGTTAAGCGAATTCCTTAAGCTCCATTTTAAGTGAAATCAATTATGTTCCTGAAACTCTGATTTAGTGTCGGCTGAACTATTTTTTTGTGACTAGACTTGCACTAAAGCTACAATCAGAATCAACTGCACTGTTTTCATATTAAGCAGAGTTAGATGCAATTAGCCAGCAGAAGTAGAAGCGGTTGACATTGAAGGTTTTACGAATGTCTTCTTGCGTGGTTTCTTCGTGTCTGTTTTATGAATTGTGTTCTCCTCACTGCTATTCTTCCCTGATAGTAATAATAAACTATGCATTTTAACAATGTGATTTGTAGTGTTGCCACAAGTTTTTATGATTTTATAGCATGTCCATGGCTTGATTATTTTCAAGTTTTTCAAAAAATTCCCAAAAATGACTTTTTGGTGGCAATAAAATTCAGTTTTGACCTCCGATAACCAGAACATGCAAAAAAATTCATTTAAAAGTACGCAAAATAAAATGTTCTGTCTCCTTAATATTCAATTGTTAATACAACTAAAACAGCAACCATCCACAGCCGTAAAAAAGTGAAATAAATGTCTATGGCCGAGACATTCACATTCGATATTCTTGCGCGAGAGAGAACGAGAATTGCTCTCCTTATCTTATGCTCGTATATGCACAACAGTAAAATACTATCAAATGCGTAAATTAATCCAGCCAACGTATGCACATAAAGCAAGACGACAAAGAACGAACGGAGGGAACGGCCGGTGCGTAGTGAATGAATGAACACTTTACAAATGACATTATAGTATGGATGCGTTCAGAATTTAAATAAATCTGTACTTATGGATGCGCTCATAGAAGACATACTTTGGTTTTTACGTTGCATTGGTAGTCGTGAGTGAGTTAACATCGATGATCGATTCCGTTAACATCTATGTTTCAATATTTTTCGTATAGTATCATCGATGTGTTTGCTTTCAACATCGATGATCATTGAGCATCCCCAAAGAGAAGCCCATTTGTTCCGTGATTGCAGTTGCCGCAAGTATTCGTTTGTCCAACGTGTCCACAAAGCGTTGTATAGCTTCTGAATATATTTCCATCTTCGCAGGTGGTTGATGTGGGAAAATGCTCTTTCGAATCGAATAAAAGTCCGCCGCTGATACCAATGAGGAAATGATTTGTTGTCAAAGGATCGAATCGCTGCGAGGATATAGTGGCCGGCTGTTTAAACAAAGTTCCACTTGATAGAGAAAAGTGTAGAGTTCTTCGCATTGCCGATGACTCTGGTCAAGTCAAATTTAACCGATTTGACACCTGCCTCCCAAAGTCCTCCAAAGTGAGGGACTGCCGGAAAAATGAAGTGCCAGTTGATGCTCTTCGAAGATGTGAAATTCATGATGTCGTCCACCGCCTTCCGAGGCTATTTCCTTGTTCGCTATAAATGTTGTCAGGACAGCCGCGCCGAGATATAAACCGCCTTAGAGCTGCTATACAGTACTCCGTAGTCAATTCCGTGACTGTTTCAATATGAATGGCCTTCGTAGCCAAACAGACAAAGAGCGCTATATAGGCCTTGTACAGCTTGGCTGACCGTCTGCACCATGATTTGACAATGAGTGGTCCTGCATAGTCGACACCGCAGTTTGCAAAGGCTCTTGCAGGTGTAACTAGTACCCTTGGTAATGGGACCATCTTCTGATGCAATGTCTTCGCCCTATGTCGTGTACACGTAATGCGTTGCGAATGAACAGCTTGATGCGATCCGTGATCTAATTATCCCAGATTTGTGGAGTAAAATGGTTTGTAGTAATCGATAAGCCGTATGCAAATGTAGCTGATGCTCATGGGTGATGAGAATCGAAGTGATGTGATGATTCCGATGTAGCAGGACTGGATGCCACTGGTTGAAGGGTGATTCCGCATTTTCCAAACTGCCGTTGATAGTCAAAATGCCATCAGTGTCGAAGAATGGGTTCAGACCGCGTATTTTGTTTGCCTTAGGAGACGGACAGCTCCACGTAAGAAGATGAATCTCCTGACCGAAAGACTCCGATTGGGCCTGTCGTACCAAAATGATGGCTTGATTAAGCTCTGTCTTCATAATTGGACCGATGACACGATGAGATGTTCGTGAATGTTCGTAAATTGTTGATAAACCTCAAGCAGGTGGCGGTGATCTGAAGTAGTTTTTTCCAATTCGAGAAATTGTGAATCGGGAGGTTGGCTATCAACCGTTAGCAGGTTAACTTGTACATGCCGAACTTCCGACATGACCGATTCGTTCATGATAGGCACTGGCCGTGAATGAAAATATCTTTCTGAAATTAGAAAGGTTGGTCCGTTCCACAAATGTTTTCGAGTGCCTAGGGTTATCCGATATACAAGCTAATGTCACTTGCGAATCCATAAAGCAGTGGCAGTTGTCCAGATTGACATTCATGCAGGATGCAATCTTCCGCGTAAGTTTGACGAGTAGATCCGCTGCACATAGAGCTCAAGTCGAGGAATAGTGACTCGCTTGATAGCTGCTACCTTAGTTCGAGCTGCAAGCAATGTGACTCGAAAAGGCTCGTGTGCGTCTCCAGTTTATGTTCTAGAGTAAAACATTGCGGTGTAAGCCGCTTCCGATGTGTCCGCAAAGCCAATGATTTCCATTGAAAAGGGTGACCCGATATATCGTGGAATATGTCCATAAAGCCCAGCCAATCCCTGACGTCCATAAATTTGGCCACGATTGAAACTGGAGCAAGAAAAACGAGATGGCAAAAATCCGTGTTGAAGTAGCCAAGAACGTCCGCTTTGTGTATGTGTTCGGTGTGGTGATGTCGAGGTTGAATCTGAAGGTGTCTTAGGTTGGATTCCAAAGCACCTCAAGTACCGAGCTTCACTAGTCATTGTCAAAGGAATCAGATTGTGCTGTAGTGTTAACTGGATCCGAAGGTTCAGGTGAATTTGATACCCAGCCGCGTCGCTCCAAACCGCTGCTGTTTAGGACGTTGATGATGTCCCACTTTAGCTGTAAAGCTTCGTTAATGTTGTCAGCTACGCCCAAGTAGTCGTCAACATAGAAATTGCGACGCTTGATTTGTGTGCGCACAGCTTGAAATGATGCTGATGCGGTGCCGTATGTGACCGTGTTAAGGTTATAGTCTATTATCCGTTCCTCCGTGGAAAATCTCCAAGCTATTTGCCTATACATCTTCACGATGTCGGGAACCATGGGGTTAAGGAACGTCCGGGATTGGCAGAGCAATGTAAAAATGTCGTTTTGTATGGTCGGACCGACCATGAGGTTGCCGTTGAGGGATACTCCTGATGTGGATTTGGCTGAAGCGTCGAAAACGACTCGCAGTTTTGTTTTGTTGCTTGTTTGCTTAAGGACTGCATGGTGCGGTATGTAGTATGAATGCTGCTCATCCAACTGCAAGTCCTTCGTTGTCAAGGGTGACATATGTCCGAGGTCCAAGTATTCCGCCATAAATTTGTTGAAGTCTAGCCGCAGTTGGTGGTTATGTTTAGCTTCTCCAGGCCGTGTAATCGTTGAATTGCTCGTTCCCGTGAATCACCAAGTGGCTGAGACGCGGGTCGAAATGGAAGTCGTATTAGATATCTGCCGCTTTGGGTACGATGAATCGAATTTGCATAGTGAGTCTCGAATTCTGTATCTTCAGGAGTGTTGACAGATCGACTCTCCATATTTTCTAGTTTGCAGAACTTCCGCGATAGTGACTCTACGTTGATTCTGCGCATCGTTTGCATCATGATGAACTATGTGGCCGCCGAATGGTTGCCGCCGAATGGTTGCCGCCGGAATTTACAGTTCCCGTAATGATCCATCCGAAAAATGTATTGCGAGCCGTGAAATTATTAGTTGTGATGGTGCGTTGATCCAGTATGATGCGCAAGGTTGGTTCCGCACCGAGTAACATGTCGATATGTGCTGGCTTATCGAAGTCCGAATCCGCAAGTTGTAACGTGGGACCGATGCCAAGATGTTGCCTGTTTATCCGCTGTGTTGAAATGTCTTCTAGTATCTGACGCACCACTAACGCTGATATTTTAATGTTCTGGATGCCACCTTTCAAAGAAAGTTTCATTGTAGTTATACCGAGCGTTTTCAGTGACTCCGGAAATTGCTATTTGTAGTGGGGTCGTGGGAAGCCGCACTGTTTTTATGACGTTGTATGTGATGAGTGAAACCTCCGATGCCGAGTCCAGCAATATTCTGCATGGAAGAACAGGTCTGCATTTCTGATAGATGAACGCTGTTGCCGTGGGTAATATGTAAGCATGTGCCGCACTGTATTATAAGTGAGTTAATAAGCAGGTTTCCGAGAGAGTTAAATTTTACCGTCTGCTCTCTTGTTTGGAAGTGGATGGTTGATTGCCTCGTTGTAATGAGCCGCGTGATGCATGCAACAAGGTGTGATGAATCCCGTTGCGAATCTTGCACCATATATTTCTGCATTTGGTTGCCGAGTGACTAGGCGCCAAGCAGTTGAAGCACACCTTTGCCTGCAGTGCTGTTGCCTTCCGCTGTTCCACATTAAGTTCGATGAATTCCGCGCATTTGTAGAGCTGATGCGCTCCACCGCATTGCCAACACGATGTTTGATTGGGTGCTGCTGGTGTTGCTGCCGCTACGATCCGCGATGTGGGGCATCGAGATGACCACTGCCGCCCAAGTGTGTTTGAGTAGGATTGTAGTTCGTGCTGCCGCTCCTCAAGGCATGATACGAACGATTTAAATGTCGGCCGCTCATCCGCTGCTGAATGCCGCGCCCAAAGTTGACTTGACATAGAGTCAAGTTTGTGGCTTGCTATGTACACCAACCAACAATCCCAATGTGACTTGTCGTAGCCGAGCGCTTGGAGAGCTCTTACAGCCTCTTAATGTATTAACCGGCTGCCGTATATCATGAGCCGTGGGCTTTGAGATTGGTAGATAATCTATCATCCGCTTCAGATGCGCTTCGGTGATGTTTTTGGATTTGTGCTACCGTGGCTTTAATTGCCCCCATGCCGCTTTGTAATTTGACTCCGTGATTGCCATATCTTTGATTGTTGATGCCGCTTAGTCGACCAGAGCATCTTTTAGATAATGCATCTGCTGCATCCGAGATAGGTTCGCGTTGTCATCGACTAGATTCTGGAACATATCATAGAATGACATCCAATCCTCGTATTTGCCGCCAAACTTTGAGATGTTAATGGTTCAGAGATTCACCGCTGCTGGTGTTATTGTCCGCACTTCCGCCGTTGTCAACCGTCCCAACATTCTGCTGATCCGCATTTGCTCCTTTGTGAGTGACTGAATAATTTCGTTCACGTTTTCTGCCTGTGATGGAGGTGCCTGAGTTTGGTGCCGCTGTGACAGTTGTAGTGAAAGAAGTGTAGATAAAATGTCCGTGAAGAACTGCAGCGATGATCTGCTGCCTCGGCGAACGAGGGTGGTGGGTTTCGCCGAGATTGGTCTTGAGTGAGGACGCGTGAATGCGCTGGCAGGCTAGCATTGCGGTGTCGTGGGGCGTGTTATTTTCCCCAGCACAAGACACACTGGAAAAGAAATTTCGCATTCACGAATTGAAAAAGGTATGATGCGGATCGACTGGTGTCTAGGCCGAGGCAACCTACAAAGGGTGGAAATGGCTTAAAGCCAGTAACAAACTAAACCTGGAGAAAACAGACGGACTTAAGCAGACTTCTTCGTTACCGACGATACTTCTGGCCCCCAAATAAGAGTGGGGCATCCAGGTGGAATTAGTGCCCCCTCGCACCCTCCCAACCGGATCAAGATCCAAATGTAAGCGAGCCCATATATTTTCCATTCAAGCGAAAAACCCATACAAACATAATTGAAATGAATTTTTCCTTTAAATGAAAAATATAAGTCTGTGAGGCCTAGTGGTTAGAGCATGAATGCATAAGTGGTTAGAGCATGAATGCATGAATGCAACGTGATTTAGTTCAGGGGATTTTTCGGACAGACTATGAGTGTTCGCTCAGTGGTGATATGTACTGATTTAATCAGATCATATCATAGCTGAGCAGGCACACGGGAGCATGGTACTGACCAAACCAACTTCCGAAAAAATTAATCAATACGGTCATGAAAGTGAAATACTCTTAACTATCTCTAAGCGAAGGCCCGAGAGGGGCTGTAGTGCTACAAAGAAGAAGAAGAAGAAAAATATAAACCTGGAAAATTTATGTCGCAGTATTATGTTAGGGAATCACATAACACTATGCCATAAATAGGCACGCGAGCGGAAGGCCACCTTACCCGGCAAGGCACCTGTTAACACATAGAAAGGGGTGAGCTCATCCGATGGCTAGCTCGTTATAGTGGAGGGGCCAGCCAACGTGGCCGAATGGAAAGATCGGCGGTAATTTTCTACTCAAACATTTTCTTGTTTCTTCAATCAAATCTCTCGAGTTTTTTCATGAAGCTTTATTTGTGTTCATACCTATACACGTTATCTCATTTCGTAAATTTTTTGTAAATAGCTTATTCGCAATCAATATCTCTGTTCTTTACTTTTTGTTAGGCGTATGCACTTTTTATTTTAATTCAATAAATATATACACATCCTCTCTGAGTATAATACACTGAATTACATGTGTAGAATCGCTGCGTGCAGCATTCAGTCTGATATTTGTCATGTTTGAAATTTGGCATTAGAAATGGAAGCGGATGTCGAAATAAAAATCTTATCAGCTGATGTGGGAAAATCGACTGCTATACTAAAATTCCCCGCGAAATTAAAACGCCGCGCAGCGAAATTATATTTTGCAACAAATTGCAGCGCTGCAGTCGAATGCAGCGTTTCCCATAGAAAATATTTTGCTGCATGCAGCGTTCTGCACATGTAATTCAGGCATAGCTTTCCGATTGAACTTAAAATCCATTTACAATTGTGCTCACATCTATAAATCGAATCAACGTGTTACGAACTTTTCCATTTTTAATTAAAATATCGCCGTTTGGCTTTAGTAGTATCATGAAACATAGCAGCACATGCATTAAAGAAATGACTAGAACTAGTATCAACAAAGATGATCAACGTTTTCTCAATTCAAAACTCCTTGTTATTTATATAATTTATAAATAATTTAAATTTTTTTTGTAAATGTAAACAAATTTATAAAAAAAGAAAATGTGGATGATGCTTTGACGAATTCCTCTATTGCTGCTTCTTCGATAATCTACACTCATTTAACATGATAAGTTTTCCGTGTGCAATTCACATCTTCGCCCCGCGTGATTCACATGGCCTCTTTAGTACAAATGGCTGTTCAATCACTGCACTAAAGAACCGTAAATCTTTCGGTAATATTTACTTCCGCACTTCACCATATGGATTACTTGAATCTTATCCATTTGAGCGATTGCTCCACCACTGATACTGAATATCAGAAGAAATTTCTGACTATCGCTTCGCGAAGTTGGAAAATTCGAGAATCGAAGTATTTACGGGGTAATGAACTCGAGCAGGAAAAAAGTATCCGCGCAAAAATATCGCCTTGATAGTTCCGTGTACTGCTCAAGTGTTTCGCGCTCACTTTTTCTCCGTGGGCCAGCACGATTCTTCCAGACGTCCGCTACATGGGGCAATCAGAAACAGACTTGTGGCCTCCTTTCCAATGCCAGCGTAGTCTGCATGCCGCAACGGTGATTTTCTCGCGCCCAAGCAGATTTGTCTCTTGCCGTCCTCCGTCCTCCACCGTATCGTCACGTCACAACGGTGGATTGACGAGCCTCTGGCTCAGCCAATGTATATTGTACTGTATTGTTGTCGATTCTACAATTCTATGTTTATCATAAAGGAACATAACAATATTTATAAGGATAGTTTCATTTGAAGGAAAAAGGATACACAGAAACATTGATTCTAATTTTAAATCAAAGTCATTAAATCAGGACCTCAGCTAAAATACTGTTGCTACATCTTTTCATTCTATCTAATCATAAGCTTTAGATACATTATACAAATCAGTGGGATAGACTATTTATTAGAAATATATTTTCATTAACATCAGGTTAAATAAATCTACAAGACTTTGTTTCTTCTATAAATTAATAGTAGGAAATTGTGATTTTGTTACAAACCAGTATACCCTTTGTATACTGGTATGAACTGGGAGCTCATTTGATGTGTATCCTATATACATCATCAAGGCTCCCGGGGAAAGAACTCGCTGTAACACCACTTACCTGCTACTCTGTCCATTTAAACCAGAACAACAAGGCAAGTGTTAATTTTAAAGAATTGCTTTTATTTTATTGTTCATCTTTTTGGAACATGTAAATGTTTGAATTTATTTTAATTTAGTTTACAACTGGATTTATCTACTTTCAGCCAGCCTGAAGAGGGTAACATCTGGACGAGCTAATGGATCGGGGTGGCCATACGGCGTGAAACGCCAAAAGGCCGATTGAGGACCGCGGCACAAGCCAACGCCTCACCATTTTGTCGAATACTGGACAGCACTTCGAACTCGAACTTGAATCGCGTTATTGCACGTACGGTTAAACTACTGGGTAGCAGCACGCTCCCTTTTGGACTTGAATACCGACTGACTGGTATAAGACTCCACGACTATAAATATTAACCCAATACGAGCTTTTGATCTAGTTTACCGCTAAAATCGCTGAGACGATGAGAACCAAACAATGAATTTCGTTTTATGCCACATCATGCAAACTAAAAGCAAACGACACGAGTGAATAAAAATATCAACAATAATACTTAAGAATAGAGAATCCTTTGGAGTTATTTGATCGACATCGGTCTTGGTTGTGCGCATTCGTGCAAAGTTAGATTTAAACCAAGTAAAATTTAAAAGGAGGCCAAGTATCGACAAGAAAACTCTTATCCATCATATACGAGTATTATTACTATGGCCGAATATGATATTAAAATTGTGCTAAATTTTTCTAAATGATACGTAATCTCATCTTGTATTGAATAGTTTGGGTTTTTATAAGGGGATCAGAATCTTAGACTTGTCCAAGAAGTTTCGAAATTTGGGCCATATAGATTGAAAAATTTTTGTTTAAATACCTTTCAGACTGCACCTTGCGGTCGGCTGTACTAATACGGACACGCTTGCAGTCAGTCCTACTACATCCACGAATTAAAAATGCATCACCCGTAAAAACTAGTCCTTGACCATGAACCACAAAAGACATGCATCCATTAGTATGTCCTGGGGTCGAGATCGCTTGAATGTTGTGTCTTCCAAAATGCTCCGCTCGCTTTTGCACTTTTTGTTTTAGGTAACAGTTGTTTCAAATACCCGGTTCCTGTTATATGATCTGCATGCATATGTGTATTCATTGCATATTTCAATTTAAATCCTCTTGCGCTGAGGCAGCAGACCATCGCTGCAGTCCAAAACGGACATTCATCTACCTTCTGTTTCACTAAAAGGTGACCCTCAAGAAGAGGTGGGGCAACCTGTTGGGATTGGTAACCCCTCCCAGGCGGGCCTAAGGTCCATGCGAAAACTCTCCATCCATGGCTGTCGCTTTCATTTCAATTTTGAAAAAGGCACACATATTATTGGATTCGTGAGAATATGCGAGTACGGATAAATGAAATTGAGACACCAACCCAAAACGATATCCAGCTGACGGTTACCCCTTCTCACGCGCGCGTTGTTCAAGCGTATCATGTAAATACAAGTCTACTTTCCTTCTACCTTTAAGCGAGGTCGCACTCCTGTTTCGATTTATCTATTCTTTAAATTTCTCAACATGTCCCGATAGCAAGTGAAAAAGTAATCGTTGACACCATTGTCCAATTTTTTACATGCTTGTTAAGACTTTCCTACACTTTTCACCCTTTGAAACGCTGTTACTCCTTGGAAAAATTTCGCCCTTCTCAAAGAAGGTCACAACGATCAAAACTGTTGCCAAATATTCGGTGATCTTGCATCTAACCGCAATTGGCATAATATAACTGATACGTCGTGCCGACCAATTTTATTCACTCCCTCGATATACTCTGAAAAAATTTTCATAGAAATTCTAAGAATCCACGCACGCGTTTCAACTTTTGTGGAGTTCACGGCTTAGGGTAGAAATTTACGCGCAAATATTACTTTTAGCCCAATGTGGCTGTCATCCTCCTTCCTTTTCCTACAATTTCAAATGCCAGGAGACGTTCAAATTGTGAGGTAAATCACCTCTTTTCATCTGTACGGCCAGCACACTAACATGAGCATGAAATTAAGAGAAAGCTTGATATCGTTAAAGGAACATCATCGATTCTGCCCTAGGTACTCACTTAATCTGTGTCTGGTGACGAGTTCACGGGGCCCGCAACCACATTTCTACTTTAAGCAGTTTTTGGAGAGTACGCTGAAATGGCTGCGATTGATGGTTTTGTTTGCACATTGCCACTCTACCTCCGTAGCAATGAAACTGTAGCCACCATAATTGAAAGAAACAAAAGAGGAAATTTTTTTGTAGTTTTTCACACTCACCGTGCACTTTTATTTTTCGTCTACACTTAAATTGCAGGTATCTGGCCAATTAGTTATTTAAATACATACAAAACGAAATAAGCAATACTTCTGACTATACCTTTCCACAGAAAATCCAGTTGGGTTAGTTTTTCCCCTCTTGGTGCTAAGCGTTGACAGCCGTGACAGAATTTATTGAGCCTTTTTTAATGTCCTTCGTCACCCATCTCGGGTGCGATCGATGCGTGGAAATTTATGGAGCCTTTTTCGAAAGTGCTTGGTGGCCGTAAAAATTGCAGGGTATAAAGACTTATAATGATTTTAATTTAAAAATCATCTCGTACATGTCTCGAACGTCGTGATTTCCAAAGGAAATCTGAACCGACCTCTCATCGGTTCTAGACGTGAAGTCTGTGTCGTGGCAACGAATGGTACCCAATCGGTCAACCAGTCCGTGCACTCGTAATCCATTTCGCGGTGGCTGCTTGTCGGCCAGCTAGTTCGGAGAGGATTTCGGCCGTAGGTCTTTTAAATGGATTACGCTCGAATACATTAATTCAGCCACCATAACGTGCCCGTTTCAAACGCGCCTAAAATACATCCATACGGAAACGAAACCTATCTCTACTTTTTTCCGTATTTCTTTCATTCAGTCAAACTACAACAACAAAAACTGGATCTAATTTCGCGTTCCCGAATTTTCTTTGTGCTAGACCATATTTAAATTTTTAATTTTATTGAATATTTATTTACGTTATTTATAAATGTTAAATTAAATTATGTATACAAGCTACAAGACTAGTTAATATTATATAATTAATATTCCTTGCATTTTTTTCCTGTTATTAAATATAAATCGACGGTTAAGCAGTGAGAGAATTTGTTTATGTCTCCGATCTCCCACTTTATAATCTAATCTAATATTCTTTTTTGTTTTTGCAGATTGTCTTATTTTCATTTTCGTTCATTATGAATCTGCAATGCCTGTTGTTTGTCTTATTGTTCTATTTCATTTATAAAGATTGTTCTGTTTTAATCAAGAAAAAAGTACGAACGATTTCGAATATTCCCTGTTTAACGCTTTTGCATATTTTTCACAGAATCAAAAAAACGACCAGTACAAACAATAGGAAACTATTTGTCTTTACAGAAAGTAATAAGTGTAAAATGTATATGACATCAAATGACGTTTTAAAACTCTTTTTTCGTTTTTTTAATTTTTTTCCCGGCCGATGTCCACACTCGGAGGTCTTTTCACGTGACTTTTCTTCTGCGCGCACCGAAGGTCATACCTTTTCCTTCCTTTTCCTGACAACTGTCAAAACGCGGTTCAGTCTCAGCGAGTGGTTAAAGGGTCGCTCCCGAACCGTCGACGTCAATAGCGACCTGCTGATCGTTGTCAGTAGCGTAGAACTAATTTATTACAGACTCAATAAACGCCCCCACTTCAACAATTTAATTCTGTCCAAGGGAAAACAGCATATATGATGCCAACACCAATTATTCAGCAACAGCCAGCGCTCAAGGTAAATCCTCATGCTCAAGTACAAACGCAAATTGCAACATCGAACCAAAATGCAATTTTTCAACCTTCGCAAAAACTACAACAAGTGCAAATGCAAGTCACACAAGGAATGCAAGCTAATCCAGCAGCCGTTGCGCATCAAGGTCAACAAATCAAAGAAATCGCAGTTTGTAAGTGTAGTGCAGTTCCTCGTGATTTAAGTTCCATTCGATTAACGGCAAATATATGCATAGTGATTTTTATAATTGTGCAATTTGTGTAGCTACGAGTAAAGTAACAAATGAATTGTGTTCCGCAAAACGAAAAATCCTGCACACCTTGGTTCTCTACACTTTTTGGTAACATTTTTGGGCATAAAAATGTGAGTGACTTGTGGTGCAATTGGTCATTCGTTTGTGCGACAAGGTGTCATTGATTTTATTTTTAACATTTTGATCGTGGTCTTTATCGTGATTTGGGCTTGATGTCATCATCGTCTGCCATTCGTAATACAAGCTTGAGCTTATCGCGGGCTGGCAATGTCAGAGTTTTGAAGCGGCTCCTAGGAAAATTCTATTATAAACTCGAACACTGTCTGCCAAAATGTTTGTCAGTGTGATCTCTGGCAATGACAGGAACAGTGTTCAAGTTGAGTGTACAATTTAATTATGAGGGTACAACATTATTAGGACTAGAACTAGAACTTGTAGGTAGCGGGTATCGATTATTGCTTGTAAAGAGACGATTTGTGTCAGGTAAATACATTTGCGACGATGATGGTATTTGTAGTAGAGCAATACCATCACCATCATCAGTCGGATAATCAGGCCCATACACAACCAAACCCGGATAGTCAGCTAATTAGGGTAGGCTCGTCCAAGAGGACGCACTTAACTTACGTTGCTCAATAAAACAGTAAAAATAGTTTGAGTTAGTTTTATATTCAAATGCTTTAGTATATTATACTTAAGTCTAATAAAAAAATTAAATAATAGCTACTTCCTGGTCCATGTAACAAATATATTGTAATTTTCATAAAAAAGGAAAATTGCGTATTCTTAAGAAAATGAATCCTATCAGTACGCAACATTTTTAATTATTGCAAAAAAATATTGTAGTTACTAAATAATTGAAACAATCTTCGTGCCTCCAAAGTTCCCAGTTTATGCGCTGAATGCAATCTGAAGAGCTGAAAGTTTCATTGCATCCTGGGCAAATTATATCCGTATTATCATTCCCAAACGAAGGTTTTTTCTTGTTTGTTTTAGGCTTTGTTTGTTTTGTTGTAAAACGATTTATTCCGTCTGATTTTTGCGGTTTATTTTCCTTCTTTTCTAATATTTTGTTTTTACAAGGCATAGAAGAAAGTATCTCAGATCTTTTCGATTCCCTTTTTCTTCTTCTTTGTGTGCCTTTGGGAAATGGCAAAATCATTTCTGGAGAGACTGAAGAGCTTGATGACTTTAGTTGTAGAGATGAGCATGAAGCCCCAGGTAAGTTTCAATTATGTAGCCTAATATCAAAAGCTTTAACTTGCTCATGTGTTGGATTCCGAATAGGTGTACTATTCAATGCTCCCAAGTTGAGGACCTGCGGAGTTTGATATACTGAAATTTCTCTTCTTCTCTGTTGTACGGATGTTCGACATTATTGCCTACTTCACAATAAGGCTTACTTGAGACTTCAGCAGGCGCTAAATCAGCGTCAGTAAAAATATCGGGATTGTATGGATAAATTCCAGTACATGCGAATAATTTTTTACATATTTCGATGGTCGCTACTTTCGAATATGCGGCATTAAATAGTCCAGCCATTTCTCTCATTGTTATTGCCCTTCCTGGATTGTTTACCATCCACTTATCGCACTCTGAAGAGAAAGCTGTTTTTAGCCGGGAGAAAAAACCTCTATCTAACGGTTGAATTTAATGACTTGCATGAGGTGGTAAAGTCAAAAGAATAATGAATTGTTTTCTTGCAGATAAAATAGCTTCAAGAAACCAATGAGGTACATGGTTGTCCAGAAGTAGTATTAATGGACCTGCTTCCGATGGTTTAACATAATTAAAGAAATGTTGAACCCAATTTAAAAACAGGTCTGAGTTTATGTATCCTCTATCAGATATCATTTTCAATACGCCTGGAGGTTATAGAAGAGTTCGTCTTTCATACGCTTTCTAGGAAAAATAAGACCTGGCGAAACCCAAGTACGGAAGCATTTATGCAGCGAACCGCAGTCACTAAGTGTCCTCTTTCAGCAGACATAATTTTGAAAATAGTTCTTTTACCTGTCGTCCATGTTAAATACCCTGTGGGGTCGAGGAGCTGCTCCTCCATAAATTGTTTTCAAATTTTGCAAAAATCTTTCGCACTGCGGCTTATTAAAACTAATTGCACGAGCTAAACTACATTTTTCAATGAGAGTCCGTTTCTCGACATAAAACTTTGCACCCAATGAACTCCAGCCATTTTTGTGCCAACATTAAATCTATGCTGAATTTTGTTCATTTCAGCGTGTTGGTATGCCAAGGCACGTACGTTTTTCACGGTGAGTCCATACAGCTTCAAATCCAAATCCCGAATATGTTTCGCTAATTCCTTTTCTTCTTCGGCAGAAAATATTGGTTTAAACCTACCCAAGTTTGATGGAACTGTGCCCTGAAAAAGATGGACCAATACCATTTTTAAGGCAAATTTGTAGTGATTATAATAAGGATTTTCATAAGTCCGTAAAGGACTGCAGCGATGTTCTGCTGCCTCGGCAGAGGAAGGTGTCGGTTTCTGCCGAGAATGCCCTCGTCCGGAGACGCGTGAATGCGCTGGCAGGCTAGCATTGCGGTGTCGTGGGGCGGGTTCGTTTCCCCGGCACGAGGACTCACTACAAAACAATTTCGCATTCACGAATTGCTTCCAGATATCAAAAGAAAACGACCGAAGTCGCAAAGTTGTAGATAACCTCACCGAAGGAATTATGACTTGTTACGAGAACAAGTGAAACCTGACAAGAAAGGCGAACTTGGGGTGACCTCGTCTTTACCCAAATAAATTCAGGGCCCACAAATGAAAGAGGGGCAACCGGGTGGTATTGGAGCCCCTTCATACCCACCCAACCGGAATAAATCCATTGTTAACTTGTTGAAGTGGCCAGGTATTCCTCTTCTGAGTGGAAAACTCATACAACTTGAATTATATGAACTTTCCCATCAGAAGGGGAGTACCCCGGTAACCAATTTATGTCATAGAATTATACAATTGAATTGCATAACTCTATGCCATAAAAAGGCACTTTGCTTGGGCCACTCAACCCATGAAGTCACCTGAAACAGAAAGATTATTAAGTACCCGGTGGCTGGCTCATAGTTTTAGGGGGCAGCCTGCCACCGTACCGAGTCCTATACCCGGTCAGAGTGATCGGAAAGGAAAGACCGAAGGGTATCGTTTAATTCCTCATTTGGTTTTTTTTTATTATCTCATAAATGTGTTTAATACAAATTTTTACACGATTCTGACCTCAGTTTGGTCTTTTGTTAAAGCCGTACTGGAATAACAATTTACATTTACTTTGGTAAATCACTCAATAATTCACTCAATACAACGTCTACTCGAGTATGATTGGGGTTTTTTTTTTTTTCTTTGATACAAATTCATTGCTAACGGAACACGACTAATTCCTTTCTTTTCTGGTTGTTCTCGTTGTGCTTCATAAGTTTTTATGAACAATAATATATTTTAATTTTTATTTATTCCATAAATAATAATATTAATAAATAAAGTGAAATTTATATTATTTTAAGTAATAACGAAATTTTTTATGAAAATTTGTAATAATTTACTAATAATCAAAAAAAAAATGAAATATACCAAATGTTGCATGTTTATACTATGCTTTTCAAGTTAGTTTTTTTTTTTTTTTTTTTTTTTAACTTAAGATTCCATCCAGTTTTCTTAAATATTTCGTAAGGTTTTGAAATAACCGAGTTGCTTTTCAACAGACAAAGTAAAAAGGTTTAATTTTAATCACGTTCAGCTAATGAGAACGCGTCAACTAAATTTCTAGGCTTCCAATTAATTTGAAACCGAACTCTATGGTCGAAATCTAATATATGTATCTGCATATTTTGTATATATATAAAAAAAAAATTTTATAATTTATTATTAATAATATAAATAATGAATATAAAATATTGAGCATAGATTTTTATTAATTAAAAGGACTCACTGCTTGTTCCGTCGAGCGCTCGATGGGGCTGGAGGTGTCCTGTAAATTCTCAATTTTGTTAGCTTCGTTGCTATTAGTATTAGTCTCACTTATCACTATAGAGGTTCTTTGGGCGAATGCCATACAAAATTTAGTAACAAAATCACTTGTTAAGATATATTCTCGTCCGCGGGCAATAAACCGAAGAGGTAAGAATGTCGGAAAAATGGTCAGTTTAGCAATAAAACTGAGGAAACTCGCTATTGAACCACCGCCTGTTAAATGAAGTAAATTAATTAATATCTTCCTCATCAACGATGCCAATCCGGTTTAGATCGATCACAGCAGCTTCTAGCATTAGCGTTACAATTTATGGGTGTATCGAATTCAAATCGTGCAGCTTCCTCCATACGATAATAACGGGTTGGATCTCTGTAGTCGATCAGGTCTTTGCGATTCCAATGATTGATGTTATTGCCGGTTCCTTTATTCGTTGGGAGTCCCTGACGGTAAAGTAATGTGGTTATGTTTCCTTTTTTTTTTTTGAAGCAATTTTCGTTTAATGATTAGGCGTAATTAAGTGGGAAAAATCGGAAGAATTAGACAAATTTCAGGGGGTTTAAATGATACAATGATTTTAGCGTTCATATAATTTAAAAGGTTAACCGTTTCGTTCTAAGCATTTGTATCCCGCGTTACACCGCAATTTGTTAAATTATATTCAAAAGATATTGTAGTAAAAACACTACACATTAAAATATTAAACAGTTTTAGAATTTTGTTTCCCGGGAGTTAAGTACAAAAGACATTTTCTGGACCTATTTTCCATGCAAAAAAACGAGTGTTGCGATGGGGAAGGTGACTCAATCGACTGAATCCTTGTTAAATTGAGTTCGTGCTGTGTGCCTGTGTCAGCGCTGCTTTTAGAGCCATAGCTCCTAGATTACTACACTGGATTGTTTACCATCCACTTATCGCACTCTGAAGAAAAAGCTGTTTTTAGCCGGGAGAAAAAACCTCTATCTAACGGTTGAATTTAATGACTTGCATGAGGTGGTAAAGTCAAAAGAATAATGAATTGTTTTCTTGCAGATAAAATAGCTTCAAGAAACCAATGAGGTACATGGTTGTCCAGAAGTAGTATTAATGTACCTTCTGCCGATGGTTTAACATAATTAAAGAAATGTTAACCCAATTTAAAAACAGGTCTGAGTTCATGTATCCTCTATCAGATATCATTTTCGATACGCCTGGAGGTTATAGAACAGTTCGTCTTTCATACGCTTTCTAGGAAAAATAAGACCTGGCGGAACCCAAGTACCGGAAGCGTTTATGCAGCGTACCGCAGTCACTAAGAGTCCTCTTTCAGCAGACATAATTTTGGAAATAGTTCTTTTTCCTGTGGGAGCATAAATCTTCGGCAGCTTTGTAGTGAATAAAAGTTTTCAATAAAGTCCGTGAAGGACTGCAGCGATGTTCTGCTGCCTCGGCAGAGGAAGGTGTCGGTTTCTGCCGAGAATGCCCTCGTCTGGAGACGCGTGAATGCGCTGGCAGGCTAGCATTGCGGTGTCGTGGGGCGGGTTCGTTTCCCCAGCACGAGGACCCACTACAAAAAAATTTCGCATTCACGAATTTCATACATAGATCAAAAGAAAACGACCGAAGTCGCAACATTGTAGATAACCTCACCGAAGGAGACGTACTTGTTACTAGAACAAGTGAAACCTGAGAAGAAAGGCGAACTTGGGGTTGACATCGTCATTACCCAACGAAGTTCATGGCCCACAAATGAAAGAGGGGCAACCGGGTGGTGGTGGAGCCCCTTCATACCCACCCAACCGGAATAAATCCAATGATAGCTTGTTGAAGTGGCCAGGTATTCCTCTTCTGAGTGGAAAACTCATACAATTTGAATTGTATGAACCTTCCCATCAGAAGGGGAGTACCCCGGTGACCAATTTATGTCATAGAATTATACAATTGAATTGCATAAATCTATGCCATAAAAAGGCACTCTGTTTGGGCCACTCAACCCATGATGTCACCTGAAACAGAAAGGATTATTAATTACCCGGTGGCTGGCTCATGTTTTGGGGTTGAAGCCTGCCACCGTACCGGGTTCTATACTCGGTTAGAGAAATCGGAAGGGAAAGACCAATTTTTCAATCACTCCTGCATTTTTATTATTATTTTTTTTACAATTTGCATGTTTTTTTGTGTTGTATATATAAGAAAGATATTTAATAAAATCAGTATAAATGAAAAAAATCTAATATGTTTTGCTTAAAACGTTCATATTGTTAAAAAAAAACATCCAGTTTTCCTATTTATATGTAAATAAATACTAGAAAATATGTTTGAAATTCTGAAATCTAGAATACTATTTCATCAGAAATGTATTAAAAAAATTTTAATCATATAAAGCCAATATGGATATAAAGTTTTAGTTTTTTTGTTTTATCTACTCTTCGTAGTAAAATCGTTTCTATGGATTCAAATCAGATCGTAAAGTTTATTTGAATTTTTATCAAATCTTGAATCCCGTTTATACCATGCTAAATTTCCAACTTGTATCGGATCAGAAATTTTTAAGTGAAGTTATAACTATTTTCTAGTTTATTATGCCTCGGTTCTTATTCAATATAATTGTGTTGTTGGCCGAAAATCTGACAACAATAATTTTGTTGGTAATTTTATTGCTATTGTAAAGTGTGTGTTTGTGTGTTTTGCATACATCAAATTGAACAGTATTTTTTTATTTAAAATTTATCTTTCTGGTTGTGTTTGAAGGTGTTTTATTTTATTTTAAGGGTTAATAGAAATATGTAGGTAGGAAGGATGCATTCGCGTATATCAATGAACAAATACGAAATCGATAAAAAAAAATCATTTCTTATATATATTATAAATAGAAGAATTAATTATTATATATATTGGGGACGCTAGAAAGTCCCGTTTCGTCCATGTTTAATACCCTGTGGGGTCGAGGAGCTGCTCCTCCATAAATTGTTTTCAAATTTTGCAAAAATCTTTCGCACTGCGGCTTATTAAAACTAATTGCACGAGCTAAACTACATTTTTCAATGAGAGTCCGTTTCTCGCCATAAAACTTTGCACCCAATGAACTCCAGCCATTTTTGTGCCAACATTAAATCTATGCTGAATTTTGTTCATTTCAGCGTGTTGGTATGCCAAGGCAAGTACGTTTTTCACGGTGAGTCCATACAGCTTCAAATCCAAATCCCGAATATGTTTCGCTAATTCCTTTTCTTCTTCGGCAGAAATTATTGGTTTAAACCTACCCAAGTTTGTTGGAACTGTGCCCTGAAAAAGATGGACTAATACCATTTTTTAAGGCAAATTGACAAAAAAGCGTACTTGGCGCAACCGATTCCTTAATGTGCACTCGTTTACGTTGAAATATCATGCAACAGACCGTTTGCTTTCGCCTCGATTGATGCGTTCAGCTGCTTCTTTTAGCATTGCTGCTATGAATTTCAACTCCTTGTCGTTTTTTCTTATGTATTTACCTATATCCTACATAACAAATAGAAACCGAAAGGATAACTGCATATAGGTCTAAGAGTATGCATGCGTACTCTGTAGGTGCGTACTCTTAGAAAAAGTGCACCACTGCTACAAAAACCACTTCAACTTCATGGATGTAACCGACGTAAAAACCTGGAAGATGTCTACTTCATTCTATCCACTACAAAGCATCTTTAAGCACAAATATAAAACAAAATTAAATGCCATTTTGTACACCATATTTCTTACATGGGGCCAGCTAAATATTTTAAAGTGATTTTTTACCTTTTTCTTCATGAAAATTCCTGCAAGCGCTTCGAAACAACTTCCACGCACTACTGACTGTTGCAGTGGAAATATTTGTCGACATATATCCCCCGGCAGGGTTGCCACTTTTGATATACAGCTGTTGCGTAATCTTATTGAATGCTTACAGTTAGGCGAATGAATACGAAAAAACAAAACATATCCACAAGCACTATAGATCAACAATTGCAAAATTTGTTTTTAAATGCAACTTAAGTATTGAATAGTTTTAATGTTATTGCTGAAAATGCAAAGAAAAGAACTTATAGCTTCTAACAGCTCTTAGTGAAATATTAACAATGCAAAAGAAATTGGCTAAAATAGCTAAACCCGATGTAAACTGTGATCACGTTATGTAGAGAGGTATGTTTATGTAGATATTTCGCGATTGTCCAAGAATTAACACATTGATTGGATATTTAAAAAAAACTTAAACTAGCTCCATGGATGCAAAATTGAATAATAAGAATTACATAAATGAGTGTTTTTATCAAATGATGTTTATTTACAAAAAATTGTAATGATTTTATCTCGCCTTGTTGGCGATTTTCTGAAGAAACTCAACCGATCACTCATCTGTTGAAGACTTGAAGTCTTGAAGCGTATCAATGAAATGAGCCTCTTGAGGCCTGCATGTTCTATGCTCTCAGTCTACTCCGAGGAGGCTGCTCACTAGCCAGCTGGTTCGGAGAGAATTTCGATCGTGGGTCTTGACGCGAGTAGACTACGCTCAAATATATTCTTTCAGCCACCGGTTCAAATTGCTCGTTTAAAACACGTTCAAAAATGTTTTGATGAAAAATTCCGATATTACTCTACTGCAGCCTTTCCGAAGTTTCCGAGAACAACTTCCAACTCATGCGTTCCCGATCCACATAGCGACGCGGTGTCAAACAAACTTTACGTTAATTCTAACTTAAACACTCTAAAAAAGTAAAATTTCCAAAATGCAAACTACGATACCGCGTATCTGAACCGAAAGCCTGAACCAACTAGTCACGAATTACCGAGAACCCCGCCTACTCGACAACATACTCACCTTCCGCTTTGGTTTTCGCTGAAACTCTAATCTCTAGTATAACATATTCATATAGTATCGGCATTATACGTAGGCTCGGGTAAACATCGGACAGCGTTTACCACGTGCTCAACAGCAGATAGAAGCAATTTCCTGCACAATTGGTCTTGGCAAGTTTGCAAACAACGGCTCAACATTAGCGCGACATTCAACTTGCATCGCTAAATGCAAGGGTGCGCACAGCCGCTGACTACACAAACCCTAGTGTACAAAATATTGTCGCGTGTTATAATTCGCGGCCGATAATTTTAATGTTCCGGGAAAGTGAAAACGCACTGTCTTTTAAATTAAATTAAAAGAGTTTATTTACTAAGAATGCACAATCATTAATTTCCCTATTTTACAAATCGCATTTTAGTATAATTTTCCCAGTTAAAAATTTATATTCCAACTGTCTGTATTACTTCAATATCAATCAATAACGCCTTTAATTCGCGCTCCACTCTTATCGCAGTTTTTACTATTACCCCTTTCCTATTCATTCAGCTCGGCTTTATATAGGGGTTTTACTACCTGGAATATTCGAGCAATTCTGAATACCCCGCAGTGACGTCACTTTCAGATATTGATCATGCTTGGTCGATCCTTGTGCTTTCGAGTACATTCGTTTATTGATCATGATGTAATTAATACTTGCGACCACAATTGCCACAGTAGCTCGCAGAATTGTTTGGACATGTAACAATATATCCAAACACGACCGGCCCTGGCAATTTTGTGGCGTCTCTGGGAAAGTATGCAACACAGGGTAATTGGAAGCTGTGGATCATAGATGTCAGAGATAATGGATGCGAAATAGATCGAGAGAGTTGAAGCATTTCATGATGTGGAGTGAAGTCGGCATGTTATCAGCTGTTCATTCGATTTTCAAATAAGTTTGACGTTACGTCTTCCACCGAATTTCGCATCTTGAATCAAAGCTATTTTTCGTGCGATAATTCTAATTTAAACGAAATAAAAGATTCAACATGACTTTTCCTACGAAGGATACGTCCCTGGCATGCTTCCGATAGCTGTTTTTAAAATCCCACACACACACATCACTTCATTTTTCTTTTCACGACACAACAACACTCGCGATGACTGTCAAACTTTTCAGTTTACTTTATTATCACTTTTGAACTACATTCAACACGATTTATCTTAAGAAATTGTTCTGTGTAAAATTTCAAATTCAACTCGACAAGATGTTTCCCGCCATCTGTTGAATTTCCCGAATCATATGTTTTCAACCAACCATATGTTTGAGTTTTCGTTGACAAATCGGAGGTCAAAGTATAAGAGGAGTGGGATTTTTGTGAGATCAACCATAGAGCCACTGAGTGTGTGGATGCTATAGCGGCGTGAAACGCATGGGGATTTCAATTCGTGTGGGAGAGGAAGGTATGTATGTAGTAAAAAATGAGGAAGGTATTCATGTAGTACAAAACCTTCACTCATGAATGAATGATAATAAGCATATTTACCGTCCATTACTTTATATGGCTTTGCTCTGAATACTATGTGAGTGTACTATGCTCTAATCTACTGAAAGGAAAGAGTTCAGCTGCATTCCATATTCAGTGACCGCGTTCGTGGGCTCATCTGATCACATCGTATTGTATTGCTTTGAGAACGACTAGTCGCAAGGCTCCGCCGTCGTTTTTGTGAACGATACCATGCTGCACTACGGAAGCGTAGTCAATACCTCGTCCTACGATAATTTTCTCAAACTCTGTGCGCGTTCAACTTGCATTGGTCCCGTCTTGTCAAGTAGACCGATACTGGGCTACAGCTTAGAGCGTCGCCGTGCTTCATTGTCCGACCTGGATTATGTTCGAACGTATCTTCGTATTCGTCAATTAACAACGTCCATCGTGCTACTCTTGCACAGATTTCCTTCTTCGCCATTGTTAGAGCCAAGGATTGAGAGTCTTCACAATCTTCACCGGATTTCCCAAAAGATACACTCGGAACTTCTTGAGTGACTTGAAAATTGCCAGTATCTCAAGTTCGCAACTCATATACTTTTGTTCTGCGGGCGTTGTTTTCCAACAGGCGCAATATATCGGATGCAACTTTCCATGCTCGTGATCGCATTGCAGAAGAATGGCTACTAGTTCGTACATGGAAGCGTCGGTATGAAGTTCTGTCTCAGCTCCAACACGAAAGAGTTTAAGAACTGGTCAAAGTGGCTTTTAACTCGTCAAAGGCGCGTAATTAGGTAGTTCCAATTTCAAAAGGAACTTCGTCTTTCAATAATTCCGATAATGGGCGAGCAATCTGAGCGAAGTCCCTGATAAACTTCCGGAAATAGCCTACTGAGCCCAAAAAGCTCTGCACGTCTTTCGCTAACTTCGGCTGACTAAAGTGTTCAACAACTAGCGTCTTGTCACGATTTGGTTTCACGGGCCCGTCCTCGACAATATTTCCAAGGTATTTAACTTTTCGCGTGAGCATTTTACATTTTTTCCAATTAAAATGAACGCTGTACTTACTAGCTGTATCCATGATTCGTCCAAGCTTTGCGCAGCCTTCAGCTTCGTTTCTAGCAGGAATGATAATGTCGTCAAGGAATGCCAACATCGTCCCGTCGGCCAAAAGATCTCTGAACACGGCTCTTATGTGTCTTTGGAAGACCGCTGGTGCATTGCAGATGCCAAATGGAACCCGCAAGAACTCAAACTGCCCGTCTGGCGTTATAAAGGACGTGTACTTGATGCTGCCCTCTTCGGCCGGAACACGATAGAATCCGTTCTCCAAATCCAATACACTGAACACCTTCGCACTCTGCAGTTTGTCCAGTAGATCGTCTTTAATCGGCAGTGGAAATCGGTCTCGAACCAACTTTTGATTTAGTAACCGAAAGTCGACGCACATTTTTGTACTACCATTTTCCTGTTTCGTCAACACAATAGGAGTAGCATATTCAGATATGCTAGGACGAACAACGCCTTCCTTCATCAGCTATTCTATCTTGTTAACTATCCCGCATTGTTGAGCTGATACCCGTTGTAGATTGTGATAATACACACTATCTAAAAATAAACACAATTAGAAGTAACCCTCTAACAGGCCAATTTTTATATAACAAGAAAAAATTTTAAAGGGTGTATTTCGTGCATACTAACATATTTTAACTTGGGAAAAAACCTGTTTTTTCAATATCCTAGGTTCTAGGTACCAAAATAGTCACCCCGCCTTAAGGCGGACCTGCCCTGTTACAAAAAAAAACACATATATAAGAAAAACATACAAAAGTGAAAGAAATTTATTTAAGCCATTAACAAAAGTAATCTTTATCAATTTTATTTGGTATGAAATTCTCGGAAACATTTTCTTGTTGACGATAGACACAGATTCAAGTGGCATTTACAGCAAAAAACCTGGGTTTCGGATTTGCAACCCTTATTTTTGCACATTCGCTTACCGCTCCTGTCAAGAAAATCTGCCATATGATTCAAACCATCAAATCGAATATCTGGCTCTGGAGTGTATGTTTTGTTGCTCGGTTTTGCCTCTGGCATTTCATCTTGTTGTGAAGTAAGTGATGGTCTGCCGGGTCCTTTTTTCGGAGCTTCATTTGCGCAGAGCGCAGAAGCTACTTTAGCTCTAAAATTTGGCAATGAGGGTGAGGTGCCGTGAATGCGCTTATGTAATAAATATGCGTTTACCATTGCCACATCGATGAAATGGTAAAATAATCGTAAAGTCCATTTACGGGTCTTCAAACGGATGTGGTACCTTCCAAGCAGACCATCCATCAGATCGACTCCACCCATGTGGTGGTTATACTCACGTATAATGGTCGGGCAATCAATCTCTACGTATTTTTTTAGTTCGATCAAACCGAGTTGCCTTAGATGGCTGCATATCCTTTGTGCTCTTGGAAGGGAGTATTCCGACATATGAAGACGCTAAGCGGACGTTTTTATTGTCCTTCCATAAAACAGTCGTCAAATCTACGCCATGTGCACTTCCAACGTATTCAACAGAGAATCCTTTTTTAACTTTTGCAAGCTCTTTATCGCTAGGTAGCTTGCAATTAGGAATTCGACCAGAGCGAATTGTCCCTAATGAGTAAATTCCTCTGCTTCTGAGATAAATTGGCAGCGGCAATGTAGTATAGAAATTGTCGATATAAAGTACGTGGTTGACGAAGTTCGGGATGGTTTGCGACAAACGTACAACAACATTGGCTGCTGGACCTAAATCTGGCATATTTGGCAAAATGGTGTTGCAACCAGCTCCGGTATAGATTTCAAAACCATAGGAGAATCCGCTGGTGTCACAGAGCACGAAAATTTTGAACCCCCACCTATGGGGTTTTGCTGGCATGAACTGTCGCAAAGTGGAAACCATTTTGGTTGCGCACATTTGTTCATCTATACACAATCGAGGTAATTTAGGGACTGTTTCAAATCGTGCATTGAAATGTTTAACTAAAGGTGAAACTTTGTATAATGGGTCAAATCCAGGTTGGCCCCGTTTTTTTCTTTTGACTTATCGTTAAAGTGTAGATATTTTCGAATCGCATAAAACTGCTTGGATGTCATTGCTGTGCGAATCGGCTCAAAAGAATAACGACCCCAATACTCTGCAGCACTTGGGTATCGATATATTGACATGAATATTAATATGCCGATGTATTTGCGTATATCTGAAGCTGCGACTGAAAATGTTGTTTGAATATCATGCTGCCGAGCGTATAAGTTTGACTGTTCTGCAATTTCTTTAAAAAGTTCCTGGGTAAAAAAGTACGTGAAACATTGGTAAGGTGTTTCCAAATCGTTAAAACTTGATGGCAGATTTGCATTTCCACGGAACACCACTTCATTTTTATGTAGCTGTAAATGCTTTTTGCGCCATATAATCGATTTGCACTCATTTGATTGTGCTGTAAGTTCATGCACAGTTCGAGTATACCCACCAGCATTGGTGTCAGGAATATTAGCATCCCCTTCAAATTCTGGGAGAGTACTACGAGGTCGTTTGCTCGGTTTCTTACGTTGTTGGAAGGTGGTGGATAATTCTGTTTTGGATGGTTCTGTTGAAAATGAAGATGGCGCAGACGCTACTGTTGATGTGAGTGAACCCGATGTTGATGGTTCCACATTGATACCTTCCGCTGAAATCGATACTTGATGATTGTTATTGAATGTCTCAGCTGCTTCATCATCAAGAGATACATCCAGCAACTCAATGCACTCATCAATTTGGTGTGCTAAACCTGGCAATTCCATGTGGTCATCATCAAAATCACATCCCAATTCATCATCTTCATCATCGGTGGTATCTTCATTGACAGATATAGATTCCAAAAGCTCAAATACTTCATCAGCTGACATTTTGGATAAGTCAATTTTTTGGAAGAGCAATAACCATTTCCTCGATTCATATTTGATGCCATGTCTGCGTACGAAACGGCAATGAACAAGAATTAAAAATTTTGCCTCCAACGGGCAAGACCGCCTTTAGGCGTGTAGTGGTTGTATGTAGTTAGCAGCAAAAAGCAAGTTTTGTTTACAAGCTATTTCATTAAAAACACTTTTATTTACTCACTTATAAATTTTTTAGTTTGATAAACACGCCACCTATATTTATTTTCCACACTGAAAATTATGCGCTTGCGTTTTGTACACTTCACTTGGCATCTCACATCAAACTGACTAGAACATTTGAAAACGGAACGCAGCTATCTTTCCATCTCTATCAGTGCATGGGTACGTTCAAAACAAACGTCAGGGCTGCGTGTTTACTACAAACAAAATTAATTTGCGTGCATAAACGAGATTTTACAGAACCCGCCTTAAGGCGGGCTTGCCTGTTAGAGGGTTAACGACTCACTCATTCATATTTTCAAACAAATTACCCATTATCATTGTCATTCAAAACCAAAACATGTGACGGTAATTCATTTCCGTACACAAACGCCTTGACATTGAATTCAGAGCATGTATACATATCTCAGATTACAAGAAATGTTCTCTACAGTACATTGCCATCATAAAATGTTTTCCCTTTTGCATTGTACTAAGCTTCATATTGCACCAATGCAAGAAGCACGGCTAAAGATATTGTATTACATTACACTACTGAATATTCATTCATAGTCTTGGCGATTGGGTCAGTATAATGTTTTGTAAATGGTAGTTGGGAGTATGAATATGTAAAATGATGATTTGTGAGTAAATTGTATTGATGACACATTCTTAAATCGTATTGAAGACATTAGCAATTTAGTAAATCGTATTGATGACACATTGGTCGCGTGAAGAAGTCTTGTTCACAAATTAGTCATTAAGGAATTTAAAAGTATCTAATTTAGGTCATAGAATTTGTATTTAAGGCAATGTAAAAGTGATTGGAAAATACAGACGATATCTGATCGTACTCAAAGCACACTGCTAAAATTGGCGTGTCTTTTAATTTCTTTAGGAATATCGGCTCTTCGGATGCCATCAGCGTAGCGCTTGCGCTACACAGGTATTTACTTAAAGTTCTTTTGAGGCAAAGTCCCTAAACTTACAATACCGTGTAGGACTTTGATGAACTGGCATGTCGTCTTTCAAACGTATCTTCATTTCAACGTGGGTACGTCTTTCATTCGTCGGTGAATACTGTTGAATGAGCTTCTTCACTTCGTCTTTAATCGTCGCATCGTGGATGCTTTCTACGTCCTCCGGCCAATCGTCATTATGTACGCTGATGTTTAGTACGCTCTTAACGTCGTTTTCTTCGTCGGTCTGGAGCTAAGAAAATACGGCCTTTTGGTTTTTAATGTGAATTTCAACGACTTCCGAAATCCACCACTCAACCAAACGTCATTGGCCAGAATCTCGTCTGCAACGACATGGAATCGGAGAGTAACGCGATGTTCGACAAAAGCAACGGCCACTTTTAACTGCTCAATGCTCGGAATCCGGTAATTCCGACTCCGTGAAATGGAACTGTTGCTGTGTCCAACTTCGGTGCTCTAAGTCGGATGTACATTGTCGCAGTCGTTAGGTTTAAGTCACTTCCTGAGTCTATAATCGCTTCGACCTCGACACTATTGATCGCAATGACTTTGTACACCTTCTTGTTCGTCGACTGTAAGGTGGTAGACGTCTTTTAAGCGGTTCCAATGGTGAATGTTTTTTTTGCAGGGAGACGCGATGTGCCCATATTCGTTGCAACGAAAACACTTTGCCCGTTTCGACTTATTCAGGCAATTTCTGCTGATGTGCGAAGACTCTCTGCAGTTGAAACATTTCTGCCGGTCGCTGTTTAGTTTCGGCTGTGGTCTTGCACTCGTCACCGGTTGTTTTGCTGCCGTCTTACTTCTCATCGCCTGGTACTGACTCAGCTTTCTCCTCAGCTTTTGTATATGTTTTTCGAAGGACCGTACAAGATAACTTTACTCGACTCGGTGTCAGGGATACCATCAATGATATACTGGATTTTGGCCTCGACTTCAATGTCCGCATGGCTGGCAATTTCCAACATTCGGTACTTATACTCTTGATATGATTCGTCACCTTTTTTCTTCGTCTGATTTAGCCGTCTATAAACATCTTTACTAGTACTTGCATTCGCGAACTCTGATCACAGCGACCTTTTCAACGTCGTCCAGCATTTAGAATGCGATTCGAAATTTACGAACAGCTTAGCGGACCCACCAAGCAGCTTTTTCGCGTAAACAACTTTTTGGAAATCATTCCAACGGCAAATATCGGCGGTCTTCTCAAATGACGGAAGCCACCTTTCAACGATTTCTATGCCGTCTCCGTTAAACGTTTCCAAAGAATGTTCGACGTTGATACGAACGTTGGAGGGCCACGGAATCAAACGCCAAATACTACTCCATTTCGGTCGTCGCAAGGAGTTGAAGAAACTCAATCACTCTTTGTTCCCCAACTTTTGGGTTTAATTGGTTTGCTGGTACACTTTCCGGACAAGCCTAGAAAACAGGAAAAGAACGTTTATACAAACGAGTAAATCTAAGAGTCTTTTATACCTACCGAAAGTACAACCGCCAGAGACCTCCAATCGTTATGGCATTCTACTCTACGTTACCGCGTCACGACATTCATTTTTACACTACCGCGTTATGGCTTCAACGACACATCACCGACGAATTTAAACACACTGGGAAAAAGACGCGACCACGATTTTTAATGTTTTTTCCAAACTCAAACATTTGGCACGATATAAACAAACACGAAACTGACAGAGTGTCAGTCTCATTGACATTTTACACCTGATGGCGAGTGTACTAAAAAGGGAAATTTAGATTTCAATTCCCCGATGCACCCCAGCTGGGGGATCTGAATTGAACATCGAATCGCCCAGGAAAAAAGTTAACGGCTCGCCGGTTGAAACCGAGCCGATGAAAAATCCAATAAGGAAGAACGGCTCTTTCTCTTTTCTGGCGGGTTCGAGACGACAACGAGGACTAAGCGAGGATAGCGCTCTGAAACTTGGAAAAAATCCATCGAAGAAAGGAATTGCGACGGAGGCAAATTTCAACAGCGGAGAAAAATTTTAACAGCGGTCCAACTAAGGGAGATTGGCGACATCAGGCAATAATAAGCGAGCTGGCAGAAAATTGCAACGCAGAGTACTTCGGGGGGCCCCCGCTTAGGTAGAGTAAGTGAAATTTGGACTTTTTAATGCATTATATTTTTGGAACTTTATTTGCATTTCGTGATTAAATATATAGTAGTTAGTGAAATAGTGGAATATTTTTGGAACTTCATTTGCATTTCGCAATTAAATATATAGTATATAGTGAAATAGTGGAAGTTTTTGTGTGCTTGTTGAAGGAAGAGTAAGTTTGCCGCGCATGTTTGGCTCGGGTGTGTTCGAAGGTAAATTTCCTTGCGATTTATTCAGGAATCTCGGTAGCAAAAGTGTTTCTTATTTAGTTTTTTTTTGCTCGGTGTGAGTTACGCCGGAAAATCTGAGCCCGGCAAGTGTGCACATGGTCACCCGGTGATTCTAATCTTCCCCTGTTAGGGAAGAGCTTAAAGAGTGTTAGTACGAGTTGTGTGAGGGGTTTTCGGCGGCCGCGTTCTCGTGGCGCCACCTACGACCGTCTTCGATGGCAAGCCGGGTCCGAGGTCCTTAGCCGAAGGAACTCCCACGCGGAGGGTAACTGGTGGGTAGCAACGTACTTGTACGATAGCTGTGGGGTAAACGCTCTTGCAGCCCCCCGTACTCGCTGTGAGTGCTAACATCGTCGTCAATTTGGCTTCGTTCATCGTCCGGCTTCTGTTGTAATGATTTTATCACTTCTCGTACGTTCGAGATTTCCCAAAGGAAACCTAAACCGACCTCTCACCGGTTCTAGACGTGAAGTCTTGGAACGTGACAACGGACTGTACCCATCAGGTCGACAAGTCCGGACACTCTTAGTCTGCTCCGAAGTGGCTGCTGGCTAGCTAGCTAGTTCGAAGAGGAGTTTCGGTCGCGGGTCTCACGCGAGCAGACTAAGTCGGAAATACGAAGCTCAGCCACCGGTTCAAATGCCCGATTTACAACGCTTCGAACAGCTTCCATCGACTCTACTCTAAATTACGTGCTTCATTACAAAGAAAATGAACAAACACAACCACTGAAGTGATACGCGCCCCCGAATATAATCGACTCGGTGCCCGAAATACACTACTCGAATGCAAAACCGAAAGGAAACTACTCTAATAAAAACGCAAACACAAACTATGGTACCGCATACCGACTGCAACGCGAAACGGACCATTCGCAGATTACTGGAACCCTAACCTCTCGGCGGCATACTCACCGTTCGCTTACATTATCTTGCTGCGAGGGAAAATCAGAGGGCACCTTATTGTATCAAGAGGTTTCAATTCCTTGTAAATGGTAAAGGATTCCTTCTGGCTTCTTGGGTCTGCCAAGTGCGAGGTTATCACAAGTGTCTTATTTTTTCCAGCACGAAATGGGATGAAACGGAATATGCCCCATCTGCTCTGTCCCAAATGAAAAACCGAGATTGTGCGTTCACTGTTGGCTTAAAAACGAGTAAGATAGTAATGTTTCGATGAGTTACTCGCGAGCTTCATTTTGTTTCAAAAGTTTTGCACATCTCATCTAAGCGTTTTGAGTTGTTTAAGTCAAACTACTAACAAATTAAAGCAAATGACTTCAAGAGGATCGTAGACATCTCTTCAGCGCTAATTCTGCATGAATGTAAGGTGATACTAGCATCAAAACCAGGTGATGTTCTCAGTCCTACAAACAGTAAAGACCAGAAGAAGAAATCGGATTGCACTAATGAGTGTGGGTACTGTAATCTTAAAGATCACTGAATTCGTTTTGACTTCTCGCACTGCACGCGTAACAAACGCCGAGCGTTTTGCCTCTGCCCTCACTTGACTTTTGTCCCCACGAATAAAGAAACGAAATAATTGTGAAATGATGAAGAAAAAAATTGAACACGTGACGCACTTCTTCTTCATCTTCACTGGCACGCTTCCTGCTTTGGGAAAACACGTGAAAACTTCGTCCTCGAAAACTTCCCTCTCATTCCTTTTTTTCCCGACAGACGTCAAGTCGCGGTTCAGTGGCGGCGATTAGTTTTAAGGTCTCTAACCACCTGACGACGTCAGTGGCGTAGGGCATATGGAGCAGGTGGTCGGCGTCAGTGCCGTAGGGCGCCAAGCGCGAGGTTATCACACGGTCCATCATAGACTTCAACTTTTGTCGACATGGCTTCTTTTAGGCGTGCCCTCAGCTCTTCCTTTATACCCTTGGCCTTCAGGCCCAACTCATGCAATCAACTCTGCAACTGAAAGATTTTTAAGTCGCGCAGCTCATCTGGGACTATTATCGTTGTTTCGGTGTCACCATTCACGCTTACGTCATCGGCCGACGTCGCCATTTCTCCGCCCGTCTGCACTCCTCGTCGATTGTGCGCCCCAACTTGTGAAGCGCTTGTTATCATAAGCCGTTACTGCGCCCCAGAAATAAGGCGCTCCGCTTCCACACGCCGTCGTCGTCTGAGCGCCACAAAAGTCAAGGCGCTCGTCGTCACACCAATAAATATAGCGTTTTGTTTGTATGCCCCAAATTGTAGGGCACTCGTCGTGAAACACTATTATCGCCTAAGGCACTCCACTTCCGTTCACTGTCGTCGTCTATGCGGCTCAAAATGCAAGGCGCTCCGCTTTACCCGGTCGTTGTCTATGCACCACAATAGTAAGGCTCTCGTCGTTCATACACCGTCCTCGTATGTGCGCCCCAAAATGAAAGGCACTCATCGTTGATACACGGTGTCGCTGTATGTGCGCCCCAGAATGAAAGGCGCTCCGCAGTCACACACCCTCGTCGTCTATGCGCCACAAAAGTAAGGCTCTCGTCGTTCATATACCGTCCTCGTATGTGCGCCCCAAAATGAAAGGCCGTATGTGCGCCCAGAATGAAAGGCGCTCCGCAGTCACACACCGTCGTCGTCTATGCATCACAAAAGTAAGGCGCTCGTCGTTCATAAACCGTCCTCGTATGTGCGCCCCAAAATGAAAGGCACTCGTCGTTGACACACGGTGTCGTCGTATGTGCGCCCCCGAATGAAAGCCGTTTCGCAGTCACACACCGTCGTCGTCTACGCGCCTCAAAATTCAACACTCGCCGTACACACCGTCGTCTGCGTGGCACAAATGCAAGGCGCTCCGTATTCATGCACCGTCTTCGTCTATCCAAATCGATCAAAAACGTGCCGCGTCCTCAGACACCGTCTTAACGATTACACTTTAAAAAGCAAACCCGCACCGCTTCGACACCACACGTCGTTGTCGTTCTTTTCACCTGCCAAACTAAAAGTGCCGCGTTGCTGTGTACACTGGCTTCGCATGTGTATGATGCACGAACTATCTCGTTCGACGAGATGGTACATCACACACGATTATTTCGACGGACCAAAAGTTTTACGGTTAAATGATAAATATTTAATTAATTAATTGAAAGCCTTATGGCTCCTACCTTTAATTGAACACCTTTATAAATTTTATAATTCACGTTAAACAAAATACAACTTCACTATATTTTGTTTTCTTCCAACTTTATACTTTATTAATCTATGTCACGAATTCTATTCTTTAATGTTTCTATCTTCACTGTTTCTATGCAACTGACTTTCAGTTAGCAGCTAACATTTAGCTAGCAACTAACCGGTACTTTTTTCCTCTATTTCCAATTCAATTTTCTCTATTACATTTCTATTGGTGCAACCCATTAAACGAGAATTGTCAGATTGACAATAATAGTAAACAAGTATGACGGTTCTTGTCATACAAGTAAGTGTTATCATTCAAAACCCCCGACATGCTGCATCGCTCCCGTCAGATAAGTACCAATATACATTTCCATAAGCATTTTGGTTCTTTGTGTTTCCTTTTCCTCTTTTGCAGGTCTTGCAGCAGATTCAGGAGATTCCGGAAAGGAAATCCACCATACGACATGCAACAGCATGTGTGTGTGTGCACAAAAACAAGCCGAAACACGATCTGCTAATCTTCGTCGTGGTGCGCCGTCGTATATAACTCGGAAAAGTGAGACTCGCTGCGTTGCTCCGCGCTACGTTGCCTTACGTCGTCGTGTGTGCGCCCCAAAACTAGGCGCTCCGCTGAGATGAACAGAAATTCAATTTCTCACTCGCGAACCGAATCCCGGTTGAGCCCCCAATTTGTGGGACTCGTTTTAACGGAAACACGAGTTGAAGTTTTAATACTGTATTTTAAACGAAAAGCAGATACAAAAATATAATATTCAGCAAAATCAGTTCTCAAGTCGCGTGTATCGTCTTCTTCCTCTGTCATGTCGTTCTCACCTCTGCAGCGAATTCAAAAAATCCGCAATTCACTCCAGAACTATGTAAATGTAATTTAAGCACAAGACTCAGCTAGGTTTAGCTTCATCTTCGCGCAGTAATTATGCCAAATCGTTGACCGACCATCACAGCAGGCATACATCAATAAGGTATACGTCGACACTTGAAGCACGGAGCCTACGCCTGGCTGTCGTCGGCTGGCGGATGTAATCACAGTTGCTCAGCATACTACAACGTTATATCATCTTATATCATCTACGCTACACAGAAATAGGGACCAAATAAATAGCATAAAAAAATATCTACCCGCAAATCAGTTAATAAACAACAGAATGCCGATTCAACGATATCCTCATCGCAGGACACACCGTCGCTTCGTTCAAAACAACAACAAAATCAAAATGTCGGTTGTAAATTGTCTGAACAACCATCAACACCTACCAGTAAGGATAGCAATCAATCAAACGCTGCAGATTCTAAACAAAAACGTCGTACAATTTCTATACAGAGCATATCAACCCCAAACCGGTCTACAAAGGGAGCCGCTATAGAGTCAACTTACTGGTAATGCTGACAAAACCACACCTAAGGAGATAAAGTCGGAAGAAAATTACAACTCCACAATCGTGCCATTGGTAATGTGATGAATGCAGCCAATTTTAACCCTTTCACGCTCAATGGTCTGCTAATGCAAAATAAGAAAAGGTCGAGGATGCAGTTGGGATGCGAAAACGTTCACAACATCTCGCTGCCCGCTTGAAAAATCTCGCTAAGCACTTGGCCGACGAGGACTTCCCTGAGGCGAATCAAGCACCAAAACGTCTTGCCCTGCAAGACTCAAATATTAGTCGGTATGCCAAGGAAATTTATAGAAATCTGCAGGCATGACTTAGATAGTTCAGATAGTTCCTCTGTGAAAGACCCTCAAGTTGAAGAGGGCGATTATCGATATTTGCCAAATGAAATACTCCAGGAGGATTACGGGCATTTGTATGTATAAAGCATATATATTTTCATAAGGGCTGACTTTTTCCGAAGCAGCCGATGGTGACCCTATGTTATATTTTTATGCTATGGCCCAATTTTTCGAGCCATATTGCTTTACTGCTTCACTCCAACACACTTACCTTTATCTTGAACATACTCGGACTCTTTCATTGTACTCTATTTAAAGATATTGTATTTTTAGTGGAATCATATTTTTTTTTATTTAAATGTTTTTTGTTCCATATTTACAGTTTATACAGGTTAACTTAATCCTGTCGTTCCGTTTTTCTTTGCACGTTGCCTCGTTGGTCCGGGGCCGCCCGTCCGGCGTGTCATGGTGGGGTCACCTTGCCCTTCCCGGTCTGTATTTGCGTTTGCTTGCGACGCCGGTACTCCTGCCGCAGTTCACTGACCATGCGCCCAACCTTGTCGCGCTCCGCTGCAATGACCTCTGCCAAAATCGGTCCTGGCGGCATCTAGGGCTCTAGGCAAATAGCCAACCAGAGCACCTAGATATGGGGAGATGGGTCTAGGCACTTACCCAACCAGACCAAAACCAGGCGCAAGGCCAACTAGTTTTTAACCAATCTGTTAGGCAAAGCCAACCAACAGAAAAGTTTTATGGAAAGTTGTCTAGGCGCAAGGCCAACTAGACAGGACCAGGCGCAAGGCCAACTAGACAGGACCAGGCGCAAGGCCAATTAGACAGAACCAGGCGCAAGGCCAATTAGACAGAACCAGGCGCAAGGCCAACTAGACAGAACCACGCGCAAGGTCAACTGGTTTTCCTAGTCAATGTGTAAGCGAAGCCAATCACTCAATGCAACTTCTGATAGTCGCTTGAATTTTCCCAGCCTGCTTCGCTGTTTACATATGTTATTTTTGCTTGTTCAGCAAAATTGTCTTTCCCTAAATCGTGGGAAAGAATTAATTTGTACCTCACTGCCGCTGCCGTTGTCTTGGATATCATTACGATCAAAGTTTCTAAATAAGGTTATTGTATTGGAACAGTGGTACGAGGTTGTTGTCTCTACTGTTATATTTTCTATGAAAACTAGTTTGTTGCTTCCACAGTTCTATTTTCTGTGGAAACTGGGTTGTTGTATCAACTGTTCTATTTTCTATGAAAACTAGGTTTTTGTATCAACTGTTCTATTTTCTATGAAATCTAGTTTGTTGTTTCAACTGTTCTATTTTCTGTTATACTCGAAAAGTTATGTTCTAGTGGATTAATAATGTTCTCTGATGGTTAGAGAAATTCCTATCGTAACACCTTTACCTAAGATTGGATCCGATTAGTATAAGTACAGACCTGATATGCCACATTTAAGTCGAGAGTTTTATGATTTGATAAAGTTAATGACGCATCCTAATTCTGAGCGTCGGCCAACATCTGCAACGATAATCAATTACCCAATATTAAATCCCATCGAATCAAAAAGTAAAGCACAATAGTCATGAATTAGCGATCGAGCGGCAAATAAATGAATTATTGCTTCGGAAACTGAAAGAAGCGAAGAAAATATTGGTCTTACGAACAATCCAATACACCAATTACCAGACGTATCAAACATCCATCACCAACAGTATCAGTTGAGTTGAATTGGAAGCCGAATGTGCAACAACGCGCATCTAAGGAGAGCAATTACCATACTACGAAACGAAGAAGCAAATGGTGAGGTGTTGGCATTACTAGCCGTGTTCCTCCAGGCCTATTAGCGTAATCGCTTGCTGGCCACCATTGCTAACCTTCCCTATAATTTCAGGCGTCCCAGGAACGACACCGCGGCAAGGCAGCCGACGCAGCAAAGAGCAGCACGAAGACTACAGTAGCAGGGTTAAGCAGCGTCTGCGTGCCGCTCTATCACCTGTCAGCCAGTGGTACCAGACAGGTAGCGAAACCGATCCGTCCACAGCAGGCAGGCACAGCGTTCCGTAGTCGCCGTGGATTATGTGATAAAAACAAAAACGTTATTGATGATCGAATATTTTCCTATTTAATGCATCATTATTCTGGATGCCAACCCCAATTAAATCTTAAGGATGAATTTGAATAAGCCTTTATCTATATACACAAAACACAAAAACATACATACCAAGAAAATCCAACACATGCTAGACATGTAATTATTAGAATTTTATGATTATTTTAATCTATAAAAAATACTGTAAAATGAATCCGAGGAAGAAATAAATTCCTCTTACCAACAGGGGGGCAATCCATCTTCACCACACACAAATCAAACTTTTAATTCCCGAACATCAACGCAAACTTTTAATTTTCGATTGCCAAAACAAATCAATGTTTCTTTTGACAGATGACAACTGCCCTATTGACGTTTGCAGAATTCACCTTTTCCCCACACAGATGATCGAGCAGGTGAAATTGTCATTGAGGTGAAAAACAGTTGCAACGTCCGGAAAATGAAGTTGCCTTTGATTGGAAGTTCAAAACAACTGAGTGGAACGAGAAACAATATGGGTGTTTGAACTTTGTAAGGCGGTTGACCGGCGAAGTCCTGGAAGAAGGAGCCGCTACGCGGAGAAAAGGTGAGTAAGAAATTTTGGTGCGTGTTGGTCTCTTCGAATTATTCTGGGATTTCCTCTCGGGACGAGCGGAGGTGGTAGCAAATAATGTTCAGCGTAAAGTAAAATCGTTAATCAGTTAATCAGTTCCTTATGTTTTCTTTACCTTTTCCGGCGTCTACTGCAAAAGGGCCCCAACAAGTAGGGTTTAGTAAAGGTATGGCTGCTTAATTAATAACAAACGGATTGTTTTAATTTCCTTTCATCGAAGACGTTTCGCGGTAATTCGCCTTTTATAATTGGCTTAGGTAGAATAGGAAGTGCTGGCCAACTGCGAAGGGACCGGGTGTACGAAGAAGGTTTCATTGGTTTTCAATTTCCTTTCGGTGCTCTTTTTTTAGGGAGTTTCAGGTTGTGGGTAAAATTTGTCGTTTCGTGAGCGTCCCGCGTCTTCTTGTGAATTTTCTTTTTTTCCGGAATAACTAAGGACGAAAACTCCGGCGAGCCGCTAATTCACTTGGCGGTTCTTGGGAATATCAAAGTGAGTGAGTGGCGCTTGTGATCCGTCCTCCGGGGAGCTAACCGGGACCAAACAGCCTCCCCGGAGTAACCCCTTTTAGAGGGTAACAAATGAAGTACGAAAAAGTCGCAAACAGCTAATTTTGAAGAGGGTGTATGACATAATCGTCACTCCGCGACTGCTCTTGATAGACATCACACTCTGATTCGATTCCAACCTTTTGTCACAATATCAGTGGAATCCGCGGAATACTGCAAATCCAACTGGCCGAGTATGTAAATCCAATGCGAAACAATGCCTTTTAAACGAGGCTCGCACCAATAATTTATCACAATCCTTATGCCAATTTACTTTGGGGGCCAAGTTGCGAGATGTTCCATGCGTCAACGGCGCAAAGCAGCTCATTCAGCATGCAGTGGTGGTGATAAGAACCTCATTGCATTGCTCATTCATTTTGGAAATATCAGCAGTTTCGGTGTTATCATCGATATATTTTTCTGGTTCCCCAACAGTTAAACTACTTTGCCCAATCTCATAACTGAAAATACTGTTTTTTCAATGTTAGATGTACTAGTTGAATTTATATCAATTGTTTTTTTTTTTAAAGAAGTCAATCTTTTGAAGTTTACCTGTTTTTTCTACCCTCTCTTTCTGTAGTTTTCTTTTTTGAGAACCACTCAAGTGTTTATACGACTGCTGTGCCATAGCAAAACAATGTACTTTCTGTTAAATAATATAAAACACAAACACACGACACTGTTCACACACTTTCCCACGTTTGTCGCTCAGAACGCTCGCAATAAATCGCCCGTACCGTTCTGCGATTCAACTGCAACTAACAAATTACCAATATAAAAGTTTATTTGTTTACCTGATGCTATTTTCAATCTAACGGACCGGATGTTTATCTTATCGCTGGCCACCGAGCCACCGCGATGCGCGACGTAGAGATAGCTGTATTACTTATCGGCCAATAATAAACAATACACATACGAGTACTTCGTATTATGACATTAAATAATAAATACATTAAGCTTAATTAGTAATTTTTTGACAATACTTACATAAATATCGTGATGTAAGGGGGGCGAGGGGCCGTATGGTGGCGCGGCGCCCGTCATGGTTCCACTAAGGGCCCGAGTCCCGGTAAAATTTTCCGAGAAAACCCGGTCAAGGTGTAGTGAATTAAAAAGTTTCAAAAGTCCGCAAAGGACTGCAGCGATGTTCTGCTGCCTTGGCAGAAGAAGATGGAGATATCCGCCGAGAATGCCCTCGTCTGGGGATGCGTGAATGCGCTGGCAGGCTAGCATTGCGGTGTCGTGGGGCGGGTTCATTTCCCCAGCACGAGAACCCACTACAAAAAATTTCGCACTCACAAATTTATTGTGGTCAGACTAAAACGAGGCGACTGAAGTCGCAAAAAGTGTAGGTAACTACACCGAGAGAAAAAGAACTTGTTCCGAGAACAAGTGGAACATGTAAAAAGGGGCGGACTTAGGGCAACTTCGTCGTTACCCGACGAAGCTCATGGCCCACAAATGAGAGAAGGGCAACCGGGTGGTGATGGAGCCCCTTCGCACCCACCCAACCGAATTTAAATCCATATTTGTTGCAGTGGCCAGATATTCCTCTTCGGAGTGGAAAACTCATACAACTTGACTTGTATAAACTTTCCCATCAGAAGGGGAGTACCCCGGTGACCAATTTATGCCATAGAATTATGCAATTCGATTGCATAACTCTATGTCATAAAGAGGCACTCTGCTGGGGCCACTCAACCCGCGACGTCATCTGAAACAGAAGGAGTTTATTTAGTGCCCGATGGCTGGCTCATTTGTGGCGTGGAGAGCATACCATCGTACCGGATCCTATACCCGGTCAGGGAAGACAAAATAGAAAGACCGAGGTTATTGTTTTAATTCCACATTTTTCCTTTTATTCTATTATAAATGTGTTTCTCATACAATTATAAATCGGTTAATTGTGTGCAAATTGGAATATTGTAAAAATGCAATTACTAGGAAAAATTCAGACACACTACTCTATTTGCACAATTTTTTGAATTTTTCTTTTCCCTTTTCTCCTTTTTTTGTCTTTAATTATTATTTAAAACATATATTTTAGATTTGTATATAATTCAAAATAAAACATGCAAAAAAATTGATAAGAAAGGGTACTTACCCATACCTCCTCCTACGAGCGCTCGTGTTAGGGGCGGGTAAGGGCCTGCGACTGTTATGGCAATTATTAAATTTTATGTAATTTTGCTTCAGCGTGGATATTCGGATTCGATAATTATGTGCATGAAGAAAAAAAATAAAGGAGTGTAAAATACTAAACGTTATATGAATCGGGACTACTTTTACTTATTATAAACTTTCCATTAATTCCTTGGCTCCACCGTACAACTTGGCGGAACACGAGTTTTATTCGCTTTTTCACTAATCTACACGACTAACTAAGCGTTCACTATTTCCACGATACTTTAGAGCATTCTCTATACACTCCTCGTTAGCTTAAACTTTCGATCAATCCCGGTACCGACTTCCTTCGACAAACACTTTCGTTTTTTTTTACCACGGCAGTTTCGAGCCGTCTTCCGCTTCCGACCTTCTCGCCATCGCGATCCCGAGCCCCAGCAACACAAGCAAATGCCACTCCCGCTATCGCCACCGCTATCGCTGGCATTCTCTTCTTCACCATCCTTTCTCGCTTATTTTCAACTCGCTTGCGACTCGTTCCAACAAAATGAAGAGAATGTTCAAGAATGCTAAAATTGATTACTATGCGTGGGTGCGGGAAGTCAAAGTTGTATGCATCGGTTGCCCTGTAGTATCTCATGCAGTTTTTGCGAGAATGTTTGTATGGACTATTACACAGTCTCGTACAAGTGTTGCATGAGTCGAATGCGTAGGCTGCGCAGTATGTGTAGTATGGGTTAGGTGTGTTGGGTGCGTCTCGAAGCTTTACCATTTGAATGGGATTTTGTGTTGCTTGATTGCTGTATTTATGTGAGGGTAAATGTTCGTACGTGTTGAATGAATGCTGAATGCAGTTTGTTTTGCTATGAGACAAAATGTTGTTTCTAATGCATTTATTATTTCTCTTTCCTCTTTTCTCCATTAATTGCAGTAATAATCTGTTTCTCTCTTTTTTTATTGTTTTTATTCAAATAATGATAATTATCTTTGAAGAAACCATATCATTTTTGGAATATGTTATCATGTTTTTTTTTTTTTGGTGTTCTCCCTTTTGACTAGGTTTTTGATTTCGTACCATATTGAGGATATGCTGGGATTTAGGGTTGGTGTAAAAAAAATGTTAAATATAAATGTGCCATTTTGGTTTTTGTAGCCTGCAACCCCGGGAATTTTCAGCGACGTGTCGCATACGTCTTCGATGTAAGGAAATTTTTCACCGGTATGTTCCATCCTTAGCTCGCGAAGTGATAATACTGCGAATAATTGCATCAAACGGAATTTGATCGTCTGATAAATTATTTGCAGAGTTCTCTGACGTAAGGCTACAATCGGCAACAATATTCATTTTTTCTCTAATTCCAAACAATTAAAACCCTGGAACATGAAACAGTGAACTACACACAATGAAAGACGATTTCATTATGCTAGGAAGAGGTACAGATTATTCTATTTTATTCAAAACTCTCGCAATTCATTGTACTATACTGTTCATAGGATTGTATAGTAATGAGCATATTGTTTAGAGGATTGAATTTCATGAACCTTGTTCTTGATTTCCCTTCCAAATTGTATAACAGCCGATAAGTTCGCCAGTGCCATATTTTCACGTCTTTTCTAATAGGATAAGCTACCAAAATCATGTATCGGATGGAAGCATATCGATGGAATGATGTTGCCAAATTCGGTTTGGTTTCCATAGAACTCTTGCACGCTGGCTTTTTGAACCTTACCTGCTCGATTACTACAAAGGCGCGCGGGCCCCCCCAGCTTGCGTATCCGCTGATAACTAGTGATCACGGCTCAGAGGCTATTGTCGGTTTCCTTACCGACTTTTAACTAAAAATAGCATGTCCACCGACAGTTTCGGTCGACGACTCAGAGGCTATTGTAATCATGTAACATAGACATCAGAATAGCGTGTCTGTTGATAGTTTCCGACCAACAGCTCAGAGGCTATCTTTTTTTTTTGCTTAGACTAAAGGCTGAGTGGCTACTGACAGTTTTGTTTTGAAGAGATCACATTTGTGGCTGTCAGCAGGTGGTTTTTGGGGGACCACTCAACTTCTTAGTTTTTCCCATTAATTTATAAAATCTTGCCGGGATTAATTGGCTTGACTGCCACTAATTTCCATGTTATTACTGCTGATGCTATTGAGCTCTGAATTCATATTTCGTCATTCGCGGGCAAAAAAAAGTGGGACTTGAAAGAGATAATTGGTTTAAAAGTAAATTTGTTTGCATTGAGTTGGTCTATGTTGTATTGGGTTATAATAATTAAACGTAGATTGTTTCACAGTATCTACCCTTGGATTATTTCAGTGAAAATTGAAATTATTTTAGTTTCTTGTTTAGCATTTGTATTGAAAAATGTTCTCTTGTATGTAAATTTTATATTCATTTCACGCGGTTCGTTTATTTTGTTAGTACTTTAATTTAATTGCATTAAAAATGATTGTCCAAATGTCTACTCATTAATTTATTTAATCAAATGCATATTTTTGTATGTAATCAATTTATAAATTATAAGCTGTGGCGGCTAGAGATTGTACACTTAATTTCATTAAACGCTCTCTGGAAATTATTCGAATGCTAGTTGAATTTGAAAGATAACACCTGAATATTCATGTGGGTGCGCGTTATTGTTATTATTATTATTGTTTCAGTTGTTTGAGCGATACAAGGTGTTATGTTGATATAACGATGGACACGCGTTTGTTTGGGTCAGGTACGTTAGCTCCGGCGGGGCTTACATACCTGGCGCGGGGCACCAGTCGCTAGTGCACCAAGGCCCCAATAAGCCACCAAGCGAGAATACGGCTTGAACCATGTTACACGTCTTGATTTCAAGCCGATATTCCCAATTAAGCAATTATCGCCTTGGAATTGTTTCCGAGTAGGCTTGTTATGATGGCTTAATTGGGCGTTCCGGCGGGGTCCTTGGGGTCCCGGCTAACCCGCGGGGACGGGGTAGGTTGGTGCCACTCGTCAACCCGTAATATGCCCCCGGAGCCACTGACGAGTTTGAGCTCCCGGAACGAAACACTAAGGAAGAGAAGCGCAACGGGAAATTCAAAGCAAACACATGAAACTAAGGGAAAGCTAAATGATCCAAGATTAAGCAATTTTCTTATTCGTTTTCCCTACACTAAAAAAATTTAGAGGAAACCCAACGCTGCAACATCAACCACTTTTCCGTTTCTTTCTTTTTCACTACACTTCTCGGGACTCCGCACTCCACCTACGTCCTTTACGCGGAAAATCGTTGCGACCACTCCACAAGAGAGTTCGCTGGCTGAAAATTTATATATTATATATATATATTATTTATAAGTCAAAAGAAATAAAATTACAATTAAAGTTCTTACCGGCTCTTCACCTCGTTGAGTGGTCTATAAAAATTTGTCATGTGTGCTCGATGTTTACGCTGAAGTGCTAGAAACCCTTGTCAGCCGTGACAACCACTTTCCAAGATGCGAAACAACGGATTCTACCTACAACACGAGAATTATACGACCCTCTTTAACTCTATCCAGGAAAATTAAGACCGTGTAGTGAATGGATGATAAGTCCGTAAAGGACTGCAGCGATGGTCTGCTGCCTCGGCAGAAGAAGATGTAGATATCCGCCGAGAATGCCCTTGTCTGGGGACGCGTGAATGCGCTGGCAGGCTAGCATTGCGGTGTCGTAAGGCGGGCTCATTCCCCCAGCACAAAGACCCACTACAAAAGAATTTCGTATTCACGAATTCTTGGATCTCAAAAGAAAGGCGACCGAAGTCGGAAAAATTTTAGGCACTACAAAGAGGGGAAATGACTTGTTCAGAAAACAAGTGAAACAAGTAAAAACGGACGGACTTAGGGTAACTTCGTCGTTACCCGACGAGGCTCATGGCCCACAAATAAGAGAGGGACAACCGGGTGGTGATGGTGCCCCCTCGCACCCGCCCAACCGGATCAAGATCCATATCTGTTGTAGTGGCCAAGTATTTCTCTTCTGAGTGGAAAACTCATACAACATTACTTGCATGAGCCTTCCCATCAGAGGAGAAATATCCCAGTGACCAATTTATTCCATAGAGTTATGCAATCGGATCACATAACCCTATGCCATAAAAAGGCACTTTGTGCGAGGCCACTCAACCCGCGATAGTACCTGAAACAAAAAGGAGGTTAGTATGTGCCCGATGGCTGGCTCATGTTTGGTGGTGAGAGCCTGCCACCATACCGGGTCCTATACCCGGTCAGATTTGACGGAATGGAAAGACCGAGATGTCCATTTAATTCAACATTTCTTTATTTGTTAGTTTTGGCATAATTTTTCATCAATATTTGGCTACTCTCTAATTCTACAATGACGTTTTTAAGACACTTTTGGGTTGATTCGATATAAATTTATAGTTACGTATTTTGTTGTTATTTAAATACATAATATAACATGTAGTACAAAATGGGAGTTTGTTTTTTCTCACTTGAAATATAGAAATGTTCTCTTCAACAAAAAAATTTCCCCTAACAGAAAAATTGAAACTTTTGTCAAACTAACACGAATTAATACAAATTATCTACAACGTTTCGACCATAGAATACCATGCATGGTTTTCCTCGTGCCGATTTTCGCGTTTTTTCTCCCATACGGAAGAAGTCAGGTTATTCCCTCAAGATGGAGGCGACATTCTTCGGCAACCACAATGACATCTCGTCACTTTAGCCAACCTTGCAAATACGTAGAGGAACATCGAAACACTTCACACCTATCTTTTCGATGCAAGCCTCAAACTAGTTTGCATATGGTTTTTTTAATATGTGTGGGTGCGCACACTTAATGAGTATAAATGCAAATTATGTACGAATAAACAGAAACCAACGGGAAACGAAGCGCCTCGAAAGGCCTTAAGAAGCGCTTGTTCTGAAGCACTAAAGCGCTTACTCTTCATACGAGTGTTCATTATCATTTTAGCATTTGATGTCCGCAGAAGTAAGCGCTTACCTCTAGATTACTTCGAAGCGCTTTTGAAGCGCTTCAAACTAAGGCAAAAAGAACGGTTTGGAAGCGCTTTTGAAGCGCTTCAAAACGAGCCAAGGAATAACGGTTTGGAAGCGCTTTTGAAGCACTTCAAACCAAGGCGCAGAAGAATGGTTTGGAAGCGCTTCTCAAAATGCAAAGAAGAGCGGTTTTGATTCGTTTCAGAGTCTCATCTGAAAATTTTTAGACAGTTGGCAAGTAAAATTTTGATTTTTTAATATTAATCTGAGAAACGTCATTTATTCTTTTTCTTATTTTTAACACTATAGCTCCTCTCGGGCCTTCGCTTGGAGATGGTTAGAGTATCTCATTTTCATGACTGTATTGACTTTTTCGGAAGTTGGTTTGGTCAGGACCATGCTCCATGTGATGAAATTGATCTTTTCTTGCTGTAAAGTCCTCATCTATTCTTAATGAAGCAACTGATGTAGCGTATGTAAGCCAATTGTTTTTCTTTACAGCAGTTTGCGTGCATTTAGAGCAACCTTTACTTGAAGTATGACCAACTATTCCTACGATAAAAGCTCTTGCAGGCGCATCACAAATAATGGCATTTATTTTGAAAGCAAAATAAATGCCATTATTAATAATCCGACACTGCTTAAATGTTTTATTTCTTTCACAAATTCCGACAGATATTCATTAACTTTTTCCGGTTCTCGAGGACCAACATAAGCACCTATGAGGAACGGTTTTCTATTCAATTTTAGGAAGTAGTGGAACTCAACTTTGGCCTATATTGGGATGTATCCAATATAGGCCAAAGTTGAGTTCCACTGCTTTTAAAAAGTGGCAGGCCATCGATACCTATGTCAATTAGCAAATATGTTTCTTCTCCTGTTACAGATATATTTAACATTTCTAAGGCTTTTTGCAGACCAAAATGGAAGTATGTTCCTGGAGGTAGTGTGAAGATTTCAATTTCAATATTTTGTCTCTAATAAAGTTTTACTTGATGATGGTATATCTAGTCCGGCTTGTTTTATTATTTGCAAAATTTTATCGCAGGCCTTGCGCTTTATTTTGTTTTCAATGGCCCAATCTCTTATTTTTTCGGCTCTTGTTTGATTTCCTGTTTGATGCTCATGCTCTGGCGGCACATTTTCTTGCATTATGAAAACCAGATCAGTAGGACTGGCATCTCTTATTTTTTCGGCCGTCGTTAGAATTTCTACCTGATGCTCACTCGTGTTTACAGTGAAATCAGACTCTGTTGCATTTTCCTGCATTGCAATAACATGATCAGCAGGACTGGCATCGTTCATTAAGTCACGATTTATATTTGAGTTTTTGTTAATATATATTTCACGCGCAACTAAGCGCCTCATATGTCGCTTGCTGGTGCCGCAAATTCGCCGCTTTAATTTTAATGAAATTCTAAACACAAAATGTTATAGTAAGCAAAATCCTTAACACTTTCACAAAAGAATATTGTTTTGAGTCAAAGCTGCTTTGCCTTGGCTAAATTTTGTTTTTACCTTGGCCCTATGCCAAGGTTCTGTTGCCTCAGTTCTTGTACTGAGACAACGCCGCGATAATTTTCAATGAAAGCTTGGCCTTATGCCAAAGTTTGGTTGCCTCAGTTCTTAAACTAAGACTTGAACTTGTACCTTTGAGTTAAGCCGATGCTTGTATCGGCTAACTCGCTGCGAATAAAACGACTTGATTGCTTTGATGATCAAAATTCGACTGACTTTATTGCAGGTAAAATGTGCTCTTATATCTAATTCACAATCTAATTTACAATCATAATTCGTATACTCAAATGTTTACCTAAACTCACATGAATGCGGTTCCCACAAATTTGCAAGCGCAACAAAATTCATGTGTCTTATAGACACATAGGTCACGTTGCACCTGCTGTGGGAATCTTTTGTTCAACGCGCACAAGGTAAATGCATTCATGGGTGCGCGCCAGACAAAACACGGATCACGTTACGTGCACATTCCGGTGAGTTTAGAAGAAGATAATGAATATGAATTTGAAGACAATAATAATACATTATGGAAAAATGCACATGCGACAATGTTATTTTAAGCTAAAGATGAAAATGAAGATGTAAAAATATTATTTGAAGATGAATATGATTTCGTACATCCTCCCCCGCGTTGAACAGTCCGTTCAACCTTACGTTTGAATCACCGGCAGGCTGTGGCATCTTGGTCGGGGAATAGGCCGTCGCTCTCGAGAGATGTGTTGATGATTCCGCCATTTGAAAACAAGGTAAATTGCCAGTGCAATAATTAAAGCGAGGCTGAGATATCCAATCGTGTATTGATGAATATCATGATTGTCCAGTTCATCAAAATCAATAGTTTCCTGAGTGTTTAATTGTCGTTTTAGTTCTTCTAGTTCTGAGGCATAGGCTTGGTAGTCTTGAGTAGATTTGTTGAGTGAATTGTTGGCTGTTTTACTGTTAGTGGTGGGTGAACGAACTCTTGTATAAGAAGCTCTGCGTTCGTTTGTATACATTTGATGACCCTGAATGGTGACCGTATCGGATTTCAGTATACAGTCTGAGTCCATTTTGATAATACCGGAGCCCTCCAAAGTAAGAGTTGAGGGTTGACCACCGCAGACAACATGAACCACTGTACGATTGGTCAATGCATAAATCCACTCATTCGAAAAGAGAATTTGGCTCCACAGGGCTGAACTTTCGAGTTCCGTTATGCTGCATTCGACTGGGATGGAATACCCTTCAAGAGCTTGACTTCACAAGTGCTGATGTTTGCTTCCTTGTGGTACAGTGGATGAGATTGTTGACACATGTGAATAGACGGATCCATCTGGATGCATGTGATGTATTCTTCTTCTGTGAGTGGGTAATACGAATCACGGTGTTGACTGATAATCAAGTATCGGGCGCCAGGAATTATCGCTATTAGTCGGCTATTTTTTGCTACAGGTATGGGATAAAGTCTGAAGAGATCGAAGGTAATTGTGTTGACGAGTGGGATCTTGAATTCAAAAATAACGAAGTCTTCGATTAGTCTGGCGCTAATTTTTGCTATTCTGAACAGTCTCAAAAAGTTGTCGTTAGCTGCTGGAAAGCGAAGCGTATCAGGTAGATGCTCTTTGATATTAGATATGACTTCGCTCAATTGCTTCTGCGACAACAATAATGGGTTGAAATTTCCATGCTGGGTATCAGTGATGATGCTTATTATGGAGGCCTGAATGCGTTGCAAATTGATTGTAATTAGAGTCATTTGAAATGACAACATCGTGATGAGATTTGTCACCTTGCTTTGGTTGCCCTCCTGATTTGGGCCTCTTACCATGTTGGTTAATTGATCAAGCTCCTCCTCAATCACCTTGAACCTTTGTTGGACTGTTTCTTCACTTCGCTTGATGATGTTCAACGTAGAATCAATAATGGATGTTTGATTTTTTAATAAGGAATACAATTTAACTTGGTTTCCTTTTACACCTTTGATTGTCTGAGTCATCTGATTAGCATATTCTTCGTCTAGAACACCAAACAACGATTTGGCTACGCTACCAACCATGTTGAAGGCTCCTCTTTTGGTTCGAACCTTTAGCAATCGATTGATGTTTGTTAGTTCATTTTGCACATGTATGAAGTGGTCCTTCAGCATAAAGCAACTGGTCTTAAATGTTCCCTGCTCACAAAGCTGCTGCAACATCCTCGTTCCGTTTTCCAACGTTGTAAGGTCGGTCCAATATGGCCCTAAATCATAGTAGATTACGAGCTTGCATTACCTAGTGATTGGAAATGCAATCCTAGATGCGGTCCGAAAGTTGATACCTTGACTGGTTCTGCGTGTACCAAAGGTACTATCAGACAGGCCAAAAGTAGTGAGACAATTGACGTCCCCATTTTTCGTTTTTTAGGTGGATCTTTGGAGACACAGGATTCTGGGTCCTCTTCGATGGATGGTCTCCTCTTAGACTCAGGAATCCCTTCCGTGGACGCGCCTTCTTCACGGCGTGTGTCTTCGTCCAGTGGCAGTGGAGCAAGTCGATGTATGGCTCTCTTTATAACACCTGATGGAGTCTTTATGTCGGCCACTCGCACGAAGCCATCATTGCCCTTATAAATTTTTATGATTCTTCCAAGTGGCCACTTCATTACCGGCATGTTATCCTCCTTGATGATTACAAACATACCCGGTAGAACATTCTGGCAAGACTGTTTCCACTTCGAGCGGTGTTGCAATTGATTCAGGTATTCTTCTGACCAGCGTCTCCAGAATTCGTCCTTAATATGGCGTACAAGTTTCCATCTCGTAAGCAATCCGCCTTTTACAGGTTCTGCCATGGCATCTACGACAGCTGTTGGAGGTTCTCCGATGAGAAAATGGCCTGGTGTCAATGCTGAGAGGTCGTTTGGATCTTCTGATAGCGGTGTTAATGGTCTCAAATTGAGGATGGCTTCAATTTCCACCACCAGAGTTTGTAGCTCTTCATACGTTAACGTTGCTGATGAAGCTCCTCGGCGTAGCAAATATTTGGCAGATTTAACTGCCGCCTCCCATAGACCGCCAAAATGGGGCGCACGAGGTGGTATAAAGTGGAAATCTATATTTCGGGTATTGCATACGGCGGCTATTTTCTCTTGAGATTTCTCGGAATGTAAAGATACTGCTAATTCCTAAGCTGATTGTGGGCTCCCACGAAATTGGTGGCATTGTCGGAGTAGAGATTTCTACAGTGGCCTCGTCTGCCGATGAACCTTTTAAAGGAGCCGATGAATGCTTCGGTGCTAAGATCGCTCACCAGCTCAAAGTGTACTGCCTTAGTGGCAAAACAACAAAATATGGCAATGTATCCTTTCTGCGGTCGCGTTCCTCGGCCACGGTAATGAATCATCATCAGCCCCGCGAAGTCGACTCCTGAATTAATAAATGGCCGCGCAGGCTGTACACGTGTTGATGGTAAGTTTCCCATGACCTGAGAAAGCAGCTGCGGATTCGCTCGAGTGCATCGTATGCATCGCTGCACAATGGATCGTGCCAATGATTTTCCTTTTATTGGCCAGAAACGTTGCCGTGTGATCGTAAGCAATGCTTGTGGCCCAAGATGGCAATTGTCTTGGTGAATGTCGGTCATTAGCAGTTTACTCAGTGGATGCCTGTAGGGTAACAGTATCGGATGTTTTGCATCAAATGATAGGCTTGATGCTTCAAGTCTTCCCCCAACACGCAGTATCCCCTTTTCGTCGATAAAAGGCCCGAGCCGGCCCGCGTCCCATTAGCAAGGACGAATATCTGCGCAGGTTGAAGGCGCCTTTGGACACCAGGGATAACACCGCCAAACAGAGACGTCCACGAGGAGGCCGGCGGGAGCGTCAACAGCACGAGCTCTACGAGCTGAGGCGGTTAGCCCGTTTAGTCGTCACACCCACGGAGCGGGCCTTCTTTCGCCGCCAAGCACGGGAGTTACGTCGAGGGATTCGTCGGGAGATCGCGACCCGTCACCGCACTGCAGCGAAGAAAAAACTGAGAACATAACACTTGCGTTTCCATTTCAAGGAAGACAATTCAGGCTTTGCAGGTGCATAGGTGAGTGCAGGTGCTGGCAGTATCGCGGGGCTCCCCGGAAGAGGCCGGCAGGACCCCCGATAGGTAAAGCATAACATTACAGTTGTAAGATGACGCTGTGGCATTGATCCATCCGAGCACAATTTCGGAGTCACTCCAGAAAAAATGTATCACCTCATCCATATGCAGAGCAGTCTTGACTCTGTGGGCCAGCTCTGCTCCTAGTTTGGCTGCACAGAGTTCCCAACGGGGAATTTTTACGTTCCGAATAGGAGCTACTCGAGATTTGGCACATAAAAGGCGTACAATAATTCTACCATCTGTTAAGGTAGCTCGAGTGTAGACCGCTGCTCCATATGCCCTTTCTGAGGCGTCACAGAATATGTGTAACTGCGTTCGCTTGGGGACCTCCTTTGCAAAAACATGTCTATGGAATTGTGCCTTCTGCAACGCTAGTAAACTCTTGCGAAAGTTGTACCATCTGGTGAACATGTGTTCTGGTAAGGCTGCATCCCAGTGGAGCTCCAATCGCCCTATGTCTTGTAAAAACAATTTGGCCGTGACGATGATAGGCCCCATGATGCCCAGTGGATCGAACATTCTGGCAATGTCAGAGGATATCGTCCTTTTTGTGATTTTGTTATTTTCTGGATCGAGGTTAATCCTTATTTGAAAGTCGTCCACCTTAGGGAGCCATGTTAGACCGAGGGTTTTGATGCAATCCTCAGTGTGACTAGTAAAGTCCAGTTGCACTTCTTTATCGTCAGGTGCTATATTGTGTAGTAGGCGAGGGTGGCTGGCACACCATTTGCGGAGCTTCATCCCGGTACTTAGTAGGAGTTTGATTAATTCATCCTGTGCCTGAACCGCTTCTGACAGGAGGTTCGATCCTGTCATGACGTCGTCCACATAAAAATCTCGTTGCAGGATGATGCCACCTAGTGGATACCGTTGCATTTCCTCTTGAGCGAGTCGTTGGAGGCATTTGGTTGCCAAATATGGAGCACACGTCGTTCCATATGTCACGGTGTTCAGTTGATAATATCGTAGCGGTTGATTTGAATCATTCCTCCAGATCAGCAGTTGGTATTTCCGATCGTCAGGATGCAACAGAACCTGCCGATACATCTTTTCTATATCGGCAGTGAAGACATAACGATGCAGTCGGAAACGAAGCAAAATTGAGAATAAGTCATCTTGAACAGTTGGCCCAGTGTGCAATATGTCGTTCAACGAGACATTTGTAGATGTTTTGCAGGAAGCATCGAATACAACTCTGAGCTTAGTAGTGCTACTATCTGGTTTCAGGACATAATGATGAGGCAAGTAATAAAGTGGACGTTCACACGACTGAAGCGTTACCTCCTGCATATGTCCAAGGTTGATGTACTCGTTCATGAACTCTTCGTACTGACGCTTGAGCTCTGGATCCCGTTGAAGCCTTCGTTCCATACCAAGGAATCTGCGAGTGGCGATATCCCTTGATTCACCTAGATGTTCAGGGTCATCATTGAAAGGAAGTCTCACCAGAAATCGGCCTTCGCGCGTTCTTTGTGTCGTCTGGCTAAAATATGTTTCACATGATTTCTCGGCAGAAGTATACTGTGGTTTGCTCTCTACTACTTCCTCCAGCTTCCAAAATCTTTCGATTGTATTATTTAACTGTTGATCTTCCGCAAGGACCCCACACGTAACAGAAGACGATTGGTCTGTGCCAACTTTGCCGGCCACTATCCAGCCAAGAAGCGTATTTTGCAGGACTGGCAGTTCGCTGCCTAGTTTTATTTGGCCAATTGATAAAATGTCGTAGAAATGTTCAGCACTTAACAAAAGATCGATGCGTTCTGTATTATGGAAGTTTGGATCAGCAAGCTTCAGGTTTTTCGGTATGGGCCACTGAGATATGTTAAATTCTACCGATGGTTGAGGAGATATTATCTTCTCCATTATGTAAGCTTCTAAGCGCGTGGTGTATCCATTTAATCTTGACTGCAGTGCAACGTTCACCCTTTTTTGTGCCCGTTCCGCTGATCCGCCAACCTTTTCAATAAGGGTCGATTGGTAACATGATGGAAGACCCAGCTTCTTTACTATTCGATTAGTAATAAGGCTAATTTGGGAACCCGGATCCAGTACTGCTCGGCATTCCATTGTTTTTCCGTTGTTACCACTCAGCTTTATAACGGCAGTACTCAAAAGAACATATTTCATTTTTCCTTGATTACTAAGCGTGGTCAAGGAGAGTGCCGAGCCATCTTGTTTGGTGATTGCTTTTGAGTCTTCTGAGGATGTACTTGATTGTTTTGGGGTAGAGGGTGTTCCCAAGTGCAACAAGCTATTGTGTTTCTTGGAGCACTCCTTACAACCTCGTGATGCACAGTTCACCGATTTATGTCCTTCTCGAAGGCAGTTGACGCACAACCCTTTGTTTTGAATAAGTTTCAACCTCTTTGAAGGAGTGAGTCGCAGAAAGTCTGGGCAATAGTAGACTGGATGGGATTGATTGCAAACAGGACATGATGACATTGTTACGGCCGCACTGGTTGATTTCAAATTTTTCTTACGGGGTTCCTCGCGGTTCTTTGGTTGATTGCCAAGTGCCTCTAATGCTTGGAAACGTATTTCCAAAAATGCCAAGAACTCCTTCAATGACTGGAGCTTACGTGGGTTGACCAGCGATTGTTCGTATAAAGTGTGCGTGACGGTATCAAGTTTCCTGATAAGGATGTGAAGAAGCAATGGATCCCAATTTTGTGTAGCCACATTGATGTTTTCCAGACCTCTTATGCATTCGACTGTTGTATCGTGCAAAGATCTCACTGCTGCTGCTGAGGGCCTATCACTTGTGATGGATGATTGGGCCATCAGCTTGTTGAGGAGGGCTGTAACCAATAAGGGTCTATTTTCATATCGTTTGTTTAGAGTCTTCCATGCAGACTCGTAGTCGTCTTCAGAAAGCGCAAAATTTTGTATGAGTTTTGCCGCTTCTTCAGTGAGATTGGCCTTTAGGTACCACATTTTTTGACATCTGGATAATGGTTGATTATGAATCATTTCACAAAACAGATCGTGAAATTGTCGCCACTGGAGATGGTCGCCGTCAAACTTAGGTAGGTTAATTTTTGGTAGTTTCAAACTGGGTGCTGTTATTGGGGATGTTGGTTTGGCAGGTGTCCCTTTTATTGCATCGAGCTCACCTTCCAACCGTATAAGCCAGTCTTGAGACAATTCTTCGAGGGTTTCGTGTTGGTCTGGTTCAAATCCATATATTTCAGGCTCTGTACCAATCTCATACATCCTTTGTTGACACTCCTCCAATTGTGACCAGTAACGATTGATTGAGGCAATCTTCAACTTATAAAACTGCCGGGTTTGACCTTTGGCTTCGCCAAGTCGAGAAAGGAATCGTCGCAATGAATCTGCCAGGACGTTATACCGTCGCACTTGTTTGATGACGTCAGATGATGTCTCGATCGTTGACGTACTCGAATCATCCTTGCTGCCCTTGCCGGTAACCTCTGCTTGATTTTGAACGTTCTGTTCTGCATGCCTAAATGCCAGCATTTTCTCCTTGAAATATGCTTGAAAATTCTGGTAGTTGGTTTCGGTTGTCTCATGCAAACCACTTGAAAAATAGTCATGAGTCGGCGACACATCTTTCAACGAGCGAATTTTTGCATCCACTTCTTCGAATGCGTCCCATTTGGATTCGAGACGTCGGAGTCGCTCCTCGTAGTACTCAGCCCCTTTTTTACGACTCGTCGGGTCCTTTTTGTAGTTGGCGATGATCGCGTCAATATCCGCTGCTAGAAGCCTCTGATGCTCAGCTAAACTGTCCATTCCTGCGGGTTGTGGCGTGGATCACGTCGGGGTCACCAATGTTTTGAGTCAAAGCTGCTTTGCCTTGGCTAAATTTTGTTTTTACCTTGGCCCTATGCCAAGGTTCTGTTGCCTCAGTTCTTGTACTGAGACAACGCCGCGATAATTTTCAATGAAAGCTTGGCCTTATGCCAAAGTTTGGTTGCCTCAGTTCTTAAACTAAGACTTGAACTTGTACCTTTGAGTTAAGCCGATGCTTGTATCGGCTAACTCGCTGCGAATAAAACGACTTGATTGCTTTGATGGTCAAAATTCGACTGACTTTATTGCAGGTAAAATGTGCTCTTATATCTAATTCACAATCTAATTTACAATCATAATTCGTATACTCAAATGTTTACCTAAACTCACATGAATGCGGTTCCCACAAATTTGCAAGCGCAACAAAATTCATGTGTCTTATAGACACATAGGTCACGTTGCACCTGCTGTGGGAATCTTTTGTTCAACGCGCACAAGGTAAATGCATTCATGGGTGCGCGCCAGATAAAACACGGATCACGTTACGTGCACATTCCGGTGAGTTTAGAAGAAGATAATGAATATGAATTTGAAGACAATAATAATACATTATGGAAAAATGCACATGCGACAATGTTATTTTAAGCTAAAGATGAAAATGAAGATGTTAAAAATATTATTTGAAGATGAATATGATTTCGTACAAATATCCATACAACAAGAAGCGACTTTTTTCCTCTAACCTCACCAAGGAATACACAAAATCCCATTCCTTAGGTGGAAGTAGTGCAGAGCGGCATTTTAAAATCATTGAAAATCGATGAACGATAAAAAGATTCAATATTCGATCTGTAAAGCCGAAAATACAATTTTTTCATTACTAGGGCCTTTAGCATGTAACCAAATACACATTTCCCTGTTCTGCTGGGATGATCTCTTTGTAATCAACGGGTTGTAAAGGATAGCAAACCTTCGAAAAACGGACACTTTGTGAACAGATTAAAATTTTTATTAACTCATGCGCATAGGTTGTGAAGGTTACAAAAAATTAGAGTAGAAATGGGAATGACGCTTCTTGTCATGCATATCTAATTGACTTTTTACTTACGTTTTTATCTCAGCAAAAAACTCGGCACAAATCACTTTAAAAATATTTACTTGACTACCTTCCCTTCTCGCGCACTTCAATAAAATGACCACTTTGCAGGGAAAGCGCTTGGTTGATTCTGCGTAATTTGTTTCGTTGCAGGACAGGTCCTGTAACGAAGCAAGTTGCGCAGAACCAACCAACCGCTTTGAATTCGCTTTTAAATGAAGCGTAAACAAAGCGCTTCATTGTCGCTTCATTTACAAGCGCATATGAAGCGCTTGGTGACTTGTGGGCATGCAGAGAAAATCAAGCGCTTCAAATCCGCTTGTTGATGAAGCGACAACGAAGCGCTTCGAATGCGCTTCCTATACAAGCGCTTCTTAATTTGCCCGTTGGGAATTGCTTCTTGGTGGTTGTTTATGTTTTTAACTGATACTATTATCATACGGTTTTATTGATAAGTTTGAATTCATTTCCAATGTAAAGAAACAATAATGAATAATGCGTAATAATATATCGCAGTTTTTCTTTGATTTCAAGTTGGTTTAAAACAAAATTGGTGTGCGAGGTGTTTGTTAGTTCGGGATTATTTTAAAGAAGACATTAGATATTTAGAAGAAATTCTAAACTGAATAATCATTAATGTCTACTTGTCGCCGCCCATAGCAATAACTACTGTCTTCACTTTTCTAGTAAGAATTTCAATTCACTTTTCTAGTAAGAATTTCAATTTTCTTGATCACCATGCTGTAGGGGTGATGGAGATAGGGAAGTGTTTGAGCAGTTTGATAGGGTGACTGCTTTATTGCTACAACCGCGAGAATTCGTCATACTCTACGGGTGCCCCTCCCGAACACTGACACTCGCGAATTCACCCAAGTCGCTTCCGTTACAACTGAAACTTAATATTTGTCAAATTCAAATGTAATACAGAAAGAAAATTTAATCTTTGCTTAATTTTCACTTTTAATTCACTTTTTAGAAACTTCAGTATTACAATATTATTTTTCTCCTCAAATCCCATCATGAAAATAGCAAACAAAACTAAACGGTTGCAATCGAGCAAAAAGAAAAAAAAAATTAATTTTTCGGATAACTTACTACGAAGAACAAAGGAGCCCCTTCGCTGCTTCCGTCGACGATTCCGATATTGATTTGCCACTTGTTCTACGGCTTCTTCCTCGATGCCTTCGTACGCGCTTGTACTTCTGAATTTCGTTGTTTGTTTTTTCTACTCCTCCACCACTTTCACGACAACCGCTTTCCGTCTAGTTCACACTTGCCACACCTTATTCAACTAAGTCCAAATAATCCAAACAGAACTCGTCGTTCGTTTGATCAGCAATCGCTACACCTTTTCCGCTCAAGTCGAAAATTCAAAAAGAGGAGGCGCGTCATCATCGCGATCTTAAATAATTTCGCATCTAACGGTCACTTTACCGCTCTCCGACTGAGTTCTTTGTCTCAGGGTCAGCCACCTCTTCGGAGTGGTTCTTCCTGCTCCAGTGGAGTGGTAACACTCAAACTCGACGTTATTGATCAATAACGCTAATAGACTTTAATTTGAGAAGATTCAAGCATCACTTCACCTTTTCTTCTAGATCATTCATTTTAAAGATTTTCTGTAACTGAAGCAAAGAGAACGATTCATCATCCTCCATACCGATTATAAAGTATTTGATAATGGCTTTATCTTTTAACTGAGTATCGCGCCCCCTTTTCCAATTTAGAAAATCGAGTAAACTGTATCAAACGGATATTGTAAAGATGCGCGTTCTTGCACGCGTTCTTGCTCCTCACTAAGTATAGATGTAGGTTTTAGTGGGATCAAGAATACGTTATAAGGTTAGAAACCTACCTAGCCAAGCGGCTGGGCCGCAGATAAAATAGCGAGGACATAGTGTCCACTACGCTAATGTTACTAATACCGCAAATGAATGTTAAATTCCTTGCGACGAGATATAAGCGCAACGATAAGATATTGCGTAGACAACCATAGCTTCGATCCTAACAGCGTTATCACGCAGAGAAAAAGAACGACTTGAAAGTCAAAAGTATAACTGTATTTTCTCTTAAATTTACAACGGTATTTATATCATTTTCTAGAAGTCATGCTCTACTTAAATTATTACACATATAAAAATATTAGCTCGTAAACCTACTTAAAATATTGGTCATAAATTTTCCTAAACCCAAAACCTACTTTCAACACTTCAATTTCAAAACATAATTCTACGTTCATTTATTATTCATAATTTTTACTCCACGAAAAGTGTCAACATCCTCATTACATTCTTCACACCTCTAACAAACCCGAAACCACTTGACCTTATTCTTGACTTGGTCAGTTCACAAGCATATGCATGCATATTCCTTTAATTGTCTATCGAAACAGATAGCATGTCGTAAATCAGATCGCATGAATGGAAATGCATGTACTTGTTTATCCTCAGCACGCGACTAGTATCGCATTACACAGAAAAGGTCTGTGTGAAAAATGTAATGAACGATGCATTCGAATTCAAAGTCAAGTGATCATACCACAAAAATAATTATTTGAACTTGACTTTGATTTTCATGAAATGTTTCTTACGATAAGAATTTTATGTGCATGTTGAAATATAAGTTTGGGTTATATTTATTACAATTTGAATTGCTCGAAATAGATTCTTGCAATTAAAATTTATGTTCATGTGAAATGTATTTATCTTTAAGTGAATATACAAATATGTCAATTAAAATTTATGTTCATGTGAAATGTATTTATCTTATTGTATTTATCTTTAAGTGAATATACAAATATGTAGAGTTACACAACAATATGCACATCTGCTACGTTTATTTGGGGTGTATATCGTTCAAGCAAACTCTTGGATAACTGCGCTCACTTTTGTACGACAGTCTCACTTCTGTCCCACCATTCTTTCGCTGTTCCTCGTAAATTCGCTGTTGCAGCATATCAAAGCAATTTGCTTGGCCACTCGTATATCTTCGTCAGTTTGTCTACTTTCGTAATCCACTGCCCGATCGTAAGACCTCGTTAATCATCGGGATTAAACTCAGGTAAAATATCTACTACATCTCGTGGTGTGAAATAAAAATCATCATGTTCCTGTTTCATCGCCTTTTTTGTTGAATTTTTCATGTCAGCTCTCATAATTGTTTCTTTGGCTGTGTTGCTTGTTGTCGGATGGGCTTGAGTTAGCTGAATGAAAACACCGGTGTTAATTTTCGTAAGTTCGGTTATTCTGTCTACGGATTTTGTTTAAAGTTGTCTTCAAATCCAGCGCTGAAACCTGAAAAAAAACACAAAGAATCGGTTTTTTCTTTTATATTTAAATTAGAAAACTTATCTGAATTTGATGTTGTTTACACTCCCAATCAATATTGACAGACGTTTCTGACATCTGATTGTCAACAATTACTGAAGATCACGGTGATGATTTTATCAGAAATGATATATTGTGAATTTAAAGTTACGATATTGTCAGTTTGAAATTCACTGATAGCGAATTAGAAAGTACCGAATTCCTTTGTTTTTGAAAATTGCGGTACAGCGAAAAATCTGTACATATTATCTCATTAGTTTTCTGAATGTGAACGGTCGAAAAGTAAATTTGAAGATAAATTTAAAGTAAAATCGATAAATTTGTAATTGAATTTAAATTAGAAAATAATAAGATTGTAATTGAATTTAAATTAGAAAAAAATAAGGTGGAATAAATAGTAGTTTTGTTCTTTCAATTCAAAAGGTGTTTATATCCGGAACATTTTTGGTCCGTCGAGCCGGATATAAGAATTTGTATAGATAATCGAATCCGGGTACCAATTAGTTATTTGATGTGGTAAAATAGAATTTGGTTACAGTTTCTTTAGTGGTATTATTTAAATTCCGGGCCGCGTGGTGAATTAAATCCAAGAAATATGGTCAACGGCAAGGAGGTCTAGTAAGTCCTTTTCCATTTTCCTCGTTTATCCTTTGTTTGAAAAGGTCTATAGTTCTGTGCGTCAAAGAGACGTAAAATATAAACGTTGTTTGGAATTTTATTTTCCATTTTTTCTTATATGACATATCTGTTTGAAAGTTTCTCAATTCTGGGCGCTAAAAGACGCCAAGCAAAACTTTGTTTGCAGTGTTTGGGCTTCAACTTTAATTTTGAGCGGTTGGTGTTAAGAAACGCACGAATTAAACTGTGCGAAGTGTTTGACGTGGTATTCAAGAACTTACATAAGCAACATCAAACGTTTGAATAATAGTGACCAAATATTGATAATAGGAGATAGCATATTACAGGTCAAATTCGGTTGTCACAGACAAAGAAATTGTAAGCCGAACGCAATCTGCCGACTTTAACACGTACTCTTCCTAGTACAGTATTTTAAAACTACGGCAGACTGCAAAAATGGAACGTTTAGTAGCGCAACAAGACTTACTAAACGTGCAAATACATAAAATGTACAATAATTTCCGAAAGGACTCCAAAGCCCGTAAAACGTTGGCGTACGTCAATAAATTAATACAACGGGTACAAGAGGTCCGTCGACCATTTATTCAAACTTATGATCAAATATTCGCATTGGTTCAAGGGAAGGAAGATTTGACACTGGAATATTTTACGAAGAATGTGTATGTTACCTTCGAAGAGTTTAATTTGAATTTCAAAACGGAGTTAGAGGAATTGCGTATAGAACATGAATCGCAAGGCAATCAGAATACACAAAATCAACCCTCGAAGGCTTCAGAAGAGACAGACGTTCGACTCCCGAGAATAAATTTACCCAAATTCAGTGGGGGATACAGTGATTGGACAGCATTCAAGGACCTATTCACATCGTTAATTCACAACAAAACAAATATCGCCAAAGTGTAAAAGCTGCACTATTTGAAATGTAGTCTTGCAGGAGAAGCTGAGCAGCTACTGAAACATTATTCAGTCACCGATGACAATTTGGACTTGGCATGGAAGCTTCTACTAGAACGATACGATGACAAACAGGTCCTCTTGAACGTGCAGCTGAAAAGGTTACTAACGTTAAATAACGCTAATGAATCTGCTTCGTCAATAAAGCTACTACTGGATAGAACGCTTGATTGTGTTCAAGCAATAAACAACTTAAAAATTGACGTTAAGTGGGATGCGATGTTGATTCATCTCACCACACAACGTTTGGCAACTGATTCACGCCAATTGTGGGAACAACAGCAAGCCTCTCTTCCTGAACCACCGTCATTTCAAAAGCTGAAGGATTTCATGCAATCTCGGTTCAGAGCGTTGGAGGCTGCTGGAGTGGATAAACAAAGAGCAAACAGAACTGTTCATAATGTATTGATAAGTAAAACAGGTCAACGATTGAATTGTATTCTCTGTAAGGATTCACATAATCTCAGACAATGTACAGAGTTTCAACAAGCTAGTCACTCAATTTTTTTTTTTTTGTTTGTGGTAGGGAGGTGAAGGCATTTATGCCCGCCGAGTCTGGCAGTGTGGGACTCCCATGGAGGATACCTTTGGACTACCCACTAAACACCTCCCCTGTCAATCTGAGAACCTAGCCTGGAACCGTTTGACACATTACTTCGGGCCAGGTCTCGTTTTGTTACGCCGTGGGGCGCCTTCAAGCTGGGGAGTCCCTTTCCTAGCGGGAGGGGAGGGGGGAAGAGGAATTGCCAGAAGAGCGATCCCCCAGCCCCAGTGCCTCCGGCTGCTGTGAGTCCCTTTTATATTTTAGGACTGCCCGAGCATAATGTTCCACCTGGTTCCATTTGTCAACCGATTCGAGCATCACCGCAAGTATATTATCCGGGGTGAGCTCTCCCATCTCCCTGTAGAGTTCCCTTCGCAGCCTGGCCCATTTGGTACACGCAAAAAATGTGTGACAGGCATTGTCCTCCTCTCCTGGGCAAAATCGACAATCGGGAGACCGTGACTTGCCGATCTTGTGCAGGTAAGACTGAAAACACCCGTGCCCGCTCAAAAGCTGGGTCAGATAGAAGTCAGTCTCACCATGCCTTCGATTTAGCCACGGTCTCACATCCGGGATGAGGCGCGCAGTCCACCTTCCCTTCGTGCAATTCCTCCAAGACTGCTGCCAATCGTTGAGCGAGCGTTGTCTCTCCTCGCGGACAACCATCTCCCTCGCATCCTCGTTTCGGCGCAGGTAAATAGCGCGGCGCTCTCTAGCAAGGAGGGCGACAGGTATCACGCCTGCAATCACTCTCACCGCCGAGTCGGAGACTGTTGGATACGAAGATGCAATTCTCAGTGCTCCTCTTCTCTGCACCTGTGCCAATCGTTTTCGGTATACCTCCTTGCTGAGAGCGTCGCCCCATACCTCTGCTCCGTACAGTAGCACTGACCCTACAGGACTCATCAAGAGGCGTCTTCTTGATGGGCTGGGTCCCCCTACGTTGGCCATAAGTCGACTCAGGGCCGATATTCCCGAAGCAGCCTTCTCAGCCGTTGCCCTGATTTGCTCAGAGAAACTCATCTTCGAGTCGATCAGTAGCCCCAGGTACTTCACCGCTGGCTTCGATTCGATCTGTATATCTCCAATACTGATCATCCTTACTCTAGGGATTCTCTTTTTTGTCAAGATGACCACTTCGGTTTTCTCCAGTGCTAAACTGAGCCCGCGAGCAGTCAGCCAGTCCCTCACTCGGCGCATTAGCATACCTAGCCTAAGTTGCGCTTGTTCAACGGTGCGTCCGGTGACCAGGGCCGCAACATCATCCGCATAGCCGACCAAGCGCGACTCATCTGGCATCTCAAGTCTCAGTAGCCCGTCGTAAGACACGTTCCACAGGTCCGGACCAAGGATAGATCCCTGGGCAACACCCGAGGTAATTTCCATCCTTCGTTGGCCCTGTGTCGTGTCGTAGAGCAGGCTTCGGTCCTTAAGGTAGTTCCTCAAAAGCCGCATTAGATATTCTGGAACTTGAAAAGAGCTTTCCAGCGTATCCAGAATATCCACCCATCTAGCGGAGTTGAAGGCATTCCTGACGTCGAGTGTCACCAACAGGACGATCCGTCGCTTGGTGCGACTATATGCCTCTGCCTTTTGGACCGCGTTCACCACCTCTGCAATCGCATCAATGGTAGAACGTCCTGCTCTAAAGCCGTACTGCCGAGGAGATAGGTCCCCAGCAGCACGAATCGCGTCAGTGAGTCTTCCCTTGATGAGTTTCTCTAGCACTTTCCCAGCCGTGTCTAGCATGCATAACGGGCGGTATGCAGACGGCGATTCGGGATTTCCATTCCCCTTGCTGACCAGCACGAGCCTCGCCACCTTCCATCGTACCGGGAAAACCCCGTCCCGTAGGCAAGCGTTGAATGTGCTGAGCAGCAAGTCAGGACAATGGTGATAGACGAGCTGCAAAACCTCAGCTGGAACACCATCTGGACCTGGAGCCTTCCTCGCTTTCAGGGAGAGGACTGCCTCCTCCAGTTCCAGCTGTGTGAAGAGTGGGCACTCGACTGCTGTTTCACCATGGACAGCGTCAACACGGACGGGATGGGCGGGGAAGAGTCCCCGCACTATCGCGTCCATCTTTTCCGCGTCATGTATACAAGGCTTCCGTAGGGCACCAAGTTTCCCCATGACCAGCTTGTAGCCAAGGCCCCACGGATCCCTATTTACATCGTCCATGAGGTCTTGCCAGCATCGGGCCTTGCTCTTGTTAATAAGCCTGCGAAGATATTTCCTGCCGGACCTGTATGCTGCTAGCTTAGTGTCTGCCTCCTCCCGTGTTCGCGCCCGCTGGGCCTCTCGCCGAAGTTTGTGACACTCGCTTCTTTGTTCGGCGATCTCATTTGACCACCAGTATACTGGAGGCTTACCATGTCGGGGTCTCCGACGGGGCATGGAAGACTCGCAAGCAGCTATGATGGTACTCATAGTTGAGTTCACCAAGTCCTTGGCTGTAGGCCCTCCACTCCCTGGCGGAGCTCCCAGCAACGGTGCGCCTGCCGTAAGCGCGTCAGTGAACCTCTCGACGTCCATCCTCCCAGTCCTCCATCCGAGGATTGAAGTTTGGGCATATGCACGCAGAGTGGCACCGTCGTGAATCTCAACAGCTATATACTGGTGATCACTAGCCGAGTAGTCCTCTAGTACTCGCCAGTTGTGTACTCTGGGTACCAGGGACTCCGAAGCGAGTGTCACATCGGGTATGGTTCCTACGCAACCCCAGCGGCGGAAAGTAGGGGTGTTACCAGTATTTAGGACAAAAAGCGCTGTTCTGGCCGCCATGTCCAAGATTTGCTTTCCCCTTGGGTCGGATTGTGGCATACCCCATTCGATGGCTCTAGCGTTTAAGTCTCCCCCGACCAGCATGTGGCCCTCTGTGTTCGAGACAGCGTCCTCCAGGGCATCGAGTTTGGTTCGAAAAGATCGCATTGCCTCGTTAGGCGTCAGATAAACACTGAAATATGTTATCCCTGAACACCGCACCCACACAAAACCATCCCCGCGTCCATGGCCCTGCACCTGAAGGCGGGCGCTGTCTCGAACCCAGATGGCCGAGGTACCAGTTTTGTCAGGGTACCACGCTTGCGAGTTCTTGTTATGATGTTGCTCGCTCAGCAACAGGAGGTCAGCTTTCTTATCCCTCGCAAACTGCTCAAGTAGGTCCTGGGCGTTTGTGCTTCGGTGCGAATTGACCTGCAGGATACGGATCATTTGAGTATCAATTTGGCTTTAGTTAGGGCCTCCTTGAAAACCCAGCATCTCCCTGTCCCCGGCTCATGTTTGACGTCGCCGGGTGCTAGCTTAGCATCCTTGCAAAGAATGCATTTTGCCTCGTTTGTGCACTCCTTCCTTTTGTGCCCCGTTTCACCACATTTGTAGCACAGAGATCTCCTGTCGGGTCCCCTACAACCATACGCGGTGTGTCCGTATTCGAGGCATCTGAAGCAGCGGATAGGGATCGCTCTTCTCCGTATCCTGCAGATCACCCAACCTATCTTAATTTTGCCCTTCGCCAGGATTTGCTGGGCGTCTTTATCAGCTAGTTCGACAATAGCCATGCGTTGCCCCCTTGTGTTTTCACGTGTCAATCTTGCCTTGACTTCACTTAAGCTGGGGAACTCCCTCCTAATGGCATCCTCTACTTCAGCTTTGTCCGTGACGCAGTCGAGGTCCCTGATTTCCAGGGTGGCCATTGGTTCGAGCGAGGCAACCGTTGCCGCATCTCCAAGAACCTTTTGAACCGCGTCACGGAATGCATCTTTGTTTGTGGCCTCTGGCCCGAATTCCACCAGCAAGCCACCGGTCCGGGTTGGTCGAACTGCTTTGATGGCAGTTTTGGTGTCGTCTGGCTTGACCGCTCCTTTAATTTCACGGAGGACATCTGCGTAGGTTCGGCCCTTAGTGGGTTTAATAAGCAGTGCCTCTCGCAAGGGTTTGCGCCGCGGTTGGCTTTTTGTTTTCTGCGGTATATCGAGGGGTTCTTTGTTCTTTTCATGGTTGAGCTCTTTGTCTGTTTTTTCTAGTAGTAGCTTTTTGGCCGCTTTTTTCGCTGCCTTGTTTCGCACCACATGAAACTCCTCGCCTGGAGTGTCAACTTCGTTTATGGTCTCGTCCTTCCTCCTTTTCTCACAGTCGCCTTCAATTGGGCTACCGGCCATTCTTTTGCTGCTGCTAGGACCCACTGATGCCTCGAGGGAGAGCGTGTCTTTTTGGTGCTTTTCGGTTGCAAGCCACCTCCGCCTGTATAATCAATAAAATTTGATACAGTTAAAAGGAATGGCTTATGTCTGAATTGTTTGACAAAAGGGACACTTGGTTGGGCAATGCCCCAGCAAAACTAGATGCTTTCGCTGTAAGAAAGCACATCACACGCTGCTTCACAGTTCTGAAATGACAAGCAATACCAACATCAGCCATCGAACATACATGTCACCTAGATACGAAACTCAGGTATCGAGTTCTGGAATTTCCAATGAGCAACAACGAATGGCAGCACCTAATGAACAACCCACAATGGCATTTACACATAGCATAGGATGTGTCCGGAAACCTCTTATCGAATAAATCACCAACAGCCGCTATAATGGACACTCCGATTTTGGACAATATGCAAACGGTATTATTAGCGACAGCTTTAGTGAATGTAGAGACTTCAAATGGAGACATAACACTCCGTGCTTTACTAGATCAAGGGTCACAAACGTCAATTATTTCGGAATGCGCAGCCCAAAGATTAGGACTTAAACGAAGATCCACAAACACGGCTATAGCAGGCATTGGGAAATCAAAGGGTATTTCGACAAATGGAAAATTGATAATGAAGTTATATCTCAGAAATAACGAACATTTGACCATAGAGGCTATCATTTTAAATAAATTGACTAACTTTATTCCACCACAGACTATTTCTGCGTCCATTAGAAAACACCTAGACCTCGCTGATCCTCACTTTGATAGACCCAGCAAAATTGATCTGCTATTAGGAGCAGACATTTATGCACAAATAATCCTCGGAGGTATTAGAAATTTGAAACAAGAGCCAGTACTCCAATTTACCAAATTGGGCTGGATAATATCTGGGAAAGTTGACATAGGCGACACCCAAATATTACATACATTTGCAATTGAAACAAACCGAAACTTAGAAATCAGCGAAGAATTAAAAAGATTTTGGGAAATTGAAGAAGTCGGAACAAGCCGAGTCATGACACAGGAAGAAGAAGCTTGTGAGCAACACTATAGAACTCACGTACAAAGGGAGTCAAACGGACGATATCAGTTCCGATTACATTTCAAAAATATGGATTGCCAGCATCAGTTAGGAACCTCTAGAACAAGTGTAGTAACAAGCCTATTGAAATTAGAAAAACGTTTTGCCGTGAACAAAGAACTTTATGCAGAATACTCAACCGTAATCCAGGAATACATCAACTTGGGCCACATGAAGGAAGTTCCTTATTGTGAAGAATCAGTTTTCGAAGCTGGAAGGAAAATCACCACAGCCAATTTTCTCCCACATCACGCTGTATATATAGAAAGTACCTCAACCAAATTACGCGTAGTGTTTGACGCGTCGAGGAAAACGAGTTCTGGAGTGTCACTCAACGATATTTTGTTGACTGGACCATCTATTCAAAAGAGCATGACGTCAATCACCATCCGATGGGGGTTGAAGCAATTTGCAATGATGGCTGACATCACAAAGATGTATAGACAGGTGAACATGCATCCTCAAGATGCGAATTTTCAAAAGATTGTCTGGAGGTCTCAACCGAATGAACCAACCAAAGACTACTGCCTTACAACAGTGACTTTTGGAACCACGTCTGCCCCGTTTCTTGCAATACGCACGCTAAACCAATTGGCGATGGACGGAAAAGAAAAATTTCCTGTGGCTTGCGAATCGATACTAAACGAATTTTATGTGGATGATTTGCTATCCGGAGGACACAGCCTACAAGAATGCATGATCAAAAGAAATCAATTGACTGAACTACTGAGCTCTGGTGGTTTACAATTACGAAAATGGATAGCAAATAACAAACAAATTTTGCAAGGAGTCCCAACACAGGTTATAGAGATGAAGGAAGCAATCGACTTCGATATGGATCAAGGTTACAAATCGTTAGAAGTTATGTGGTTTCCATTGACGGATTACTTCACATATCGACTGAAGAAGCATGAACAACTAACAATGTACACAAAACGCGCTATTCTATCAGAAGTAGCCTGTCTATATGATCCACTAGGCTGCATAGCACCTATCATAATAGTGGCGAAAATATTACTTCAAAGCCTTTGGTTGTCTGGGCAAGTTTGTGACGACCCAATACCAAGTCATCTAAACACAGAATGGATTACTTTGTGGAAGCAGCTACCTCCAATTGAACATATTAAAATAACAAGATGGGTGATATATCAACCAGACGCACTTGTATCTCTCCATGGATTCTGTGACGCTTCTCAAAGGGCGTACGCGGCTGCGGTTTACTTAGTCTCACAATCAGGTCCAACGGTCACCTCTCATCTTCTTGCAGCCAAAACCAAGTTGGCACCAGTAAAACCAGTGACTCTTCCCCGCTTAGATTTATGTGGAGCAGTATTATTGTCTCGGTTAGTAAAGGAAGTAACAACGGCATTAGAATTGGAAAAGATGTCCACCTGGTTATGGACCGACTCGGAGATCGTTTTAGCTTGGTTGAGAGGTCATCCCACCCGATGGTCTATCTTCGTCAGCAATAGAACGGCTAACATTGTTGAAAACGTTGGCAACGTGCCGTGGCGTCACGTGCCGTCAAAATACAATCCAGCTGATGTAGCTTCGAGGGGAATTAAACCCGACAAGCTGGTCAATAATAAACTATGGTGGCACGGACCAAGCTGATTAACTGCACCGATCGATGATTGGCCTGAAAGTAAAGATATACCATCAACTGATATCGAACAACGTAAACGTACGATGGTTAATATGGGAATAATAAAGGACAATTTTTTGGATGACCTTTTGAAAAAATACTCGACACTAAAAAGGGCATAATGAGGGTTGGAGGTCGCCTACAAAACGCTCAACTCTCTGAAAAATATCCAATAATCTTACCTCAGAGTGGAAAATTTACTGAAATAATTCTAAATCAGATACACCAATCAACAATGCATGGACAAACGCAGTTAATGCTAAATAGTTTGAGAAGAAAATTCTGGCTAATAAACGGACGCAAACAAATTAAAAAATTCATACACCGATGTGTCCGCTGTTTTCGTGCTAATGCAAAGGGTTTGACGCAACTAATGGGAGATCTACCAGAAGCTCGAGTAACTATAGCACGACCGTTCACACACACAGGTATCGATTTCTGTGGCCCATTCAATCTCAAAGATCGCCGTGGAAGAGGATGCAAAATATCAGAGGGCTATGTGGCAATATTTATCTGCCTGGCTGTGAAGGCTATACATATAGAAGTCGTTAGTGATCTTTCCACACCAACATTTCTAGCAACGCTGCACAGATTAATGGCAAGAAGAGGAGTTTGCAAACACATTTATTCCGATTGTGGGACAAATTTTGTTGGAGCAGCTGCTGAACTCAAAATAATGATGAAAATAAATGCTGATGCGGCTGACACCTTAGCAAATGATGGAGTAAAATGACATTTCAATCCACCAGCTTCCCCTCATTTTGGTGGGCTCTGGGAAGCCGGAGTGTGTTCAATTAAATTGCACTTACGTCGAATAGAAGGCAACATACCTTTAACATATGAAGAGCTTTCTACAGTGTTAGTTAAGATAGAAGCTTGTCTTAACTCTCGTCCTTTATGCCCTCTAACTGACGACCCTAGCGATATCACTGCATTGACTTCAGCCCATTTTCTCATCGGTGATATTATGGGAGTACCACCTGAAAGAGAATTCAAAATGGCCAATATCAATCACTTAGACCGATGGCAACTGACTCAAAAACTTACCCAAGATTTTTGGAAGCGATGGCAGAAAGAATACTTGAGTCGTCTCCAACGTCGGCCGAAATAGTTAATTAAAGAAACCAACGTGAAAGTTGGTGATTTATGCATTTCAAAGGATGAGAAGCTGCCATCCTACCGATGGCCTTTAGCTCGGATCACGCAAGTACATCCGGGCCCCGATGCAATAGTACGCGTTGTTACGGTTTGGGCAAATGGCAAAACATACAAACGATCCATCTCTAAAAAAGCACTACTGCCTATACAAAGAACGACACCATCACAATATACATCATAGCCAAACATTCCAATTTATCATTTCCTCGTTTCCCAACCTTTCCATCAATTTCCCATGTTTTCAGAACCGACTTGCCGTAACCACTACGAACATAACCGCAAACTAAAGCGCGATGACGGTGTAGGTGGACGCCCAGCATAAGATGGGATAACTTCACCACGCCAATGCATCGAACCACGGATCAAAACTTAAGGAACGCTGAAACCAAACATCCGAGCCTAATTGACATCAAAGAAACTGCACTTGAGAGTAAACGCTGATGAGAGTTTTCAATAAACTCCTCGTCCGGGGGAGTATGTTTAAAGTTGTCTTCAAATCCAGCGCTGAAACCTGAAACAAAAAAAAAAAAAAAACAAAGAATCGTTTTTTCTTTTATATTTAAATTAGAAAACTTATCTGAATTTGATGTTGTTTACACTCCCAATCAATATTGACAGACGTTTCTGACATCTGATTGTCAACAATTACTGAAGATCACTGTGATGATTTTATCAGAAATGATATATTGTGAATTTAAAGTTACGATATTGTCAGTTTGAAATTCATCGATAGCGAATTAGAAAGTACCGAATTCCTTTGTTTTTGAAAATTGCGGTACAGCGAAAAATCTGTACATATTATCTCATTAGTTTTCTGAATGTGAACGGTCGAAAAGTAAATTTGAAGATAAATTTAAAGTAAAATCGATAAATTTGTAATTGAATTTAAATTAGAAAATAATAAGTTTGTAATTGAATTTAAATTATAAAATAATAAGGTTGAATAGTAGTTTTGTTCTTTCAATTCAAAAGGTGTTTATATCCGGAACAGATTTAGATACTCATGTTTAGGAGTTGTTCGTAAGACTAACTTAAGATGAACAATTTGTGCTCTTATATACCATCTTAAACGATTATGCCAGATGCTGCAATTTACTGCCAGGAGCATTATCAGGATAATCTTGCTAGTTTATTCAGTGATCTGCGCCGCTCAGCATATGGTCACTATCATAAAAAGGTGACACAACAGTTCGTCTTTATCGTATTCTTTACAATTCGAAAAATCTTACACGATTTCCCGTCATTTGCGTCGCTTGGTGTATGGTAATAAAAAGGCGACACCCAGTCGGAACCATCATTATTGCGGTTGTTTGTAGCACGGAAAATCTCACAGGATTTTCTGTCATTTGTGTCACTTAGCATAGGGTAATTAAAAGGCGATATCCAGTCGGGACCATCATTACCGTGTTCGTTCCGGATAATGTGCTAACTCTTGTATACGTATCATCTCTGTTTTATTTCCTTCGTTGTCTTTATCTACAACACTTCCCAGAAGTGTTTCGTTCCCATGATTCTCGCTGTTGCTGTCATCACTCGTAGAATTTTCTGCGTCGTTGTTGTCATGCACAGTTTTGTCTATTTCTGATGTGCCGATTATGTCAGCAAAATCTTGTAATCGATCGGCAAGTTTATTTTTAACTTGAGCTATTCCTCTCGCCTTTCAATTCTTTCGCCGTCAAATCATCGAAGTCACTCATGTTTATTTCTGCACACTTTTTATGTCACTCGTTTTATTTTTCAGTAATATAATTCAACTTGCGTTGTTTATAGCTCGTGGGTATCCCACTTTTGAATTGTCGTAATCACTTTTTTAGTAAAACTGATTTCACAACGGATATAATTCTTTATTAACGAAGTTTACACCACGTATACTTCCCGTCTGTTCCATTCACGCTCTTATTGTAGACTGATTCATCGCTATTTCGTTGTCACTTTTTACACATAATTGACGGCCACCTTCAATGTTGTCGCTCACAATAATTACAAACTAATTTACAAAGGGCATTTGAAGTACCAACTAATAACAAAATCATTGAAATAAGATCAAATTATTTTACGCGTTCCCTAGGTCCGTATTTAGCCTTAAATTTTAAGGTATCCTTGGAATCCTAAAACTTTTCGCTGCAATCTCCACGTTGCCCCATTCTATTTAATGTTTGATTCTTCGCGTAGTTGTTTAGTTCTACCTCTTTCAGTTTGCCTCTATTAATAAAGTAATTTGTAGAGATGTTAATTGAGTTGAGTATATTTTTTTTTAATTTGGATATCTCATTGGCTGACAAACTCTTCTTGCTTGTCTGACGCAGCACTTATTAAAATTGTTTTTGCTTTGAAATCACGTTTTCCTTAACCCTTTGTTACACCCCCAGATATTTCACGGGAGCAACTATTGCACCCAAAAGAAATTAGGGTGCTCCGGCGGGGCTTACGGACCCGGTTCAGCTCGTCCGGAGATGGGCGTGGAGTGCCACTCGCTTGTCCACCGAGGCCCCAATAAGCCGCCAAGCGAGAATACGCCTTGCCGGTTTCTTATTCTCACACCAAGGATCAACCAGATTCACTACTCCACTTTCTTCCGACTTGCTAACGGTCAAGCAAAAGCTAGTTGCCACACTATGCACCTCGTAACACACTTTCCTCGGGACCTTCTAAATACGCAACAAACGCTATTTTTTACCCTACCAGGCCCTCCTACGTATCCCTCGATTTATAAGGGAAACCCCTTCACTCGCCCTTTTCTTTCTTTTATTTCGATTACGGGGTGTGCAAAAATACTACCCCTCGAATTTCCCACCCTATATACGCCACCCCCGAACGCTGACACAAAACTTCCGGCCTGTTATCTGTATTTACACTCCCCACCCTATATACGCCATCCCCGAATAATGACACAAAACTTCCGACCTGTTATCTATATTTACACTCAACCCCTGAACATTGTCACTGTTGAATCATGACTCTTTTGCCTTGACCTTTCTGAACTTGGGCCTTATGCCAAGTTCCGTTACTCCAGTGCAATGTACTGGCGTAACTTTAATTGTAATTATTGGCCTTATGTCAATAACTAATACGCGTGTTTTGTATTTTGCACAAGTGCATAAACTTGTACAAAATAATTGCTGTTAGGTAGTATAAATGAAAACACACGCCTTGACTATTCGACTTCAAGTGAAGTTTATTTTGGATATCAATCTTTTATATTAAAACTAAGTACATCGTAGAGTTGTAATTCCCACGCCAAGAAATGCAAACGCAACGAGATTCACCTATTTTAAAATAGGTAGATCACGTTGCATCCACATCTGAATCTTGTCTAGCGCACATCGACAAGACATGTCGAAGCGCGCTAGACAAAACAAGTTTCAATTACAGCTCCACGATGCACGTACAATTTATTGTCTTGAAACAAGAACTTTAAGAATTTTGATGTACAATGATGAACTTTAGGTGGTGATATCTATGAGAATCAACATATGGGAATTTCGTTTTTCTGTAATGTCGAATTGCTGACCAAGATATTTTTGATGTTGATTCTCATAGACATCACTTCACATTGGAATTTGCTACAGTCACTAACTTCCGATATTCCTATCTTTTTACGTAATTTACCACTCAGGCCGCACCCGTCGCAACGTGAAACATTTAATTCAATTCTTTAAATAAAATTTTTCTTTTTTCTTTTCTTGGAATTTTAAGTTTAATAACACGGCTTAAATTTCTAATATACAAAATCATTAATCAATTAAATTCCGCAAACTCTTTAACTACTTCAAAATATCTATCTTGATCACACCAAAGAAGAAGTTTTTCTTTTAAGAATGAAAACTTACTGACTACGCGTTCCTAAAGGGGCCCTTCTCTGCTGCCTCCGTTGGTGTTCATCCTCTTACGTCGCCACTTGTTGCACACAATCCTGCCTTGTCGTTTTCTTCTGTCCACGTTCAATCGCCACTGGTTGAATAAACTTCCATTTCGTCGCTTTTCCACGTTTTCTGTACGTCACCACTTGTTATCACCACCAACGCTCGTCGCTTCACTGTTTAATCTATTCCGCCAAACTCAAGAAGAAAAAGAGGAGGCATGTCATTCGTCGCGCGCTTTTATCATCTCCTCCTAACGGCCAATGTCCCGCTCTCCGACCGAGTTCCTTTGTCTCGGGTTAGCCATTTCTTCGGAGTGGTTCTTCATATTGTCGAGGAGTGGTTTCACTCAGACTCATCGTGATTTCCACTCCACCTTCAATCACTCTGGTGGCGATCACTTCAAGTACGGCTGAATTGGCTGAACATCTTGTCTGACAGTTTGTACTGTCAGATCAGTTTGTAAATAAAAGTGAAATGGATTACCGTGTAAACAGAAGTGAAATGTTAAATATCATCCGCGTTAATGAAGTGAAGTCGTTCGTTGTCACTAAAGTGTCGTGAGTTGTGTGGGTCCTTCTCAGGTCGGCATTGCCGCGAATCGTGTTTCCTCCCCAGAAGGTTGCAAGTGAATTTTCAAGGTAAGTATTATGAAAGACCGCAACAATTCGATTAATTTAGGTCCCCCGCGTAATTTTCCGTCAAATGATCATGTAGAATGTAATTAGTGGAAATACATGGCGGAAAACGATATCAGAGCGCGGAGAATCTTACGATTGTATGCATTTGTGGTGTTACGTTAAAATGTCTTCGTTTCTAAGAAGTTAAAAGAAAGCTTTAGCACATCCACATTTATACAAATTTATTTTAAAATTTTGAACTGCTTATAATTCATGTAACATGCTTAACCTTATGAGTTACTGTTTACAAAAGGGAATAGATGTCAATATATTATTATAAATTGGATTTATTTACAGACATAACATGTCGATAATCATTATTATTTGTATTCTTTGTTGAATGTGCGTGAGTCAGTTCAAATTTCACATACTTTCTTCAGAAATATGTTTTCTATAAATTATCATATCAACCAAGGTTCTCCGAATATTAAACCTCAAAGGAATATAATGGGGTTATCATGCATTAAGTGCTACCGCAATTTTATTTGCTGACCTCAATGAGTGAGAAGTGTGGAGTTACTTATCGGGACTACATAAAATTTCTCAAGCCGAGAAAACTTACACAGATGGACAGGCAGGTCCCAGCTTTAGTGGAGCTCCGCTAAACCTTTTTTTTTTCTTTTAAATTTCTCAAGAGAATTTGAGTACTCTAACGGAGTACTAGTGGTTAAAGTAAGTTCAAAATTTTATGTTCGAAACTAATGTATATTTAAGTTAGTAAAAATGAATTTAAAGTTGTAAGGATGATTTTTGCAGCACATTCAAAATTTCTAAACAAAATTATCACTTATGACACTGATTCTTGTAGAAAATAAATAATTCGATGATATTGGTATTTTGGTCTCCGTATCTTTCATTCTTCGATAAGAACTTCTTTTAATTTGTACGAGTATCAGACTTGCTGTTCATCCGCGGCATGCTAACCAACTTTCCGTCATACACAAATACAATTGTTACTTAACACGATAAACAGCTAAGGACCACAGTCTGATTAAGCGAAACAACAAGCACCATTAAGTGTTCTCCTAGATCAGCTAAAAATGATTCACTGGGGAACGGGACAACTTGTTCTGCTATTTCAGCAACCAGACTTATGACTTCGGTGCAATTGTTGAATGGCACTCACTACTCCCACACTCTGCTACCATGTGGCTGTCAATTCACTTTGACATCCCACGACAAAACTGACGTGGGATGTGAAACCTTCACAACCAACATGAGATGGCAGCAAGGTGTATTGGTAGTGGTCGCCGCGGCGTCGAATGATTCATTACACAACTGTTGTAAGTACAACCTTCTACGGTTTGTCGATTTCTTCAAGTGGGAGTTATTTTCCATATAGATGATGAACGCTGCAAATGCAGCTATACGAGTATCTATAATGTTGTTAAAAAAAGCCAATGGCCATCTATTTGTTCTCCTTTTCGTGGAATATTCGCCAAGACATTTATCCATGTTATCGACGCCTCCCTTGGTTCGGTTGTAATCTAGAATCATTTTTGGCTTTCATTTCGGACCTTAAGCTTCTGCATCGTAATAAGAAGTTGAAAGAATTACAACGGTCTTATTCTTTTTTGGAACGTATGAGCATATGAGCACCTTGATTCCTCTCCCATTCTCCAGAAGGTGCCATACCAGTATATATTTGCCCTTTGATGGGATAAGAAAGAGTAGCGTCACATACCCACCAAATCTTGATCTCATACCTTGCCGGTTTCGAAGGTATATACTGAGTGAATCCTGTTCCACCACGGTAAGGATAAAGCTGTTTATCAAGAGTGAAATTGTTTCCTGCAATATAGCACTCCTGAAGATTTCTATTCAACATGAGGAAAATGTCAGTTATGGCTGCTGCTTTGTCAGTTTGTTTACGTTGCCGGCGTGTATTTCCGTTATCAAATCGAATGAAGCGACTGATTGCCCAAAAGCTCTGAAAACCCATTGATGCACGATACATTGGATGTGAGCTAGTTTTCTAAGTGTCTGTTGTTTGCACACTGTTAAAAGAGTATTCCTAAATAAGCTTCAAATTCCAATGAAGTAATGGTTTTCCATTTGCGAAGTGGTCCTGTTGGGTTTCCCTCACGTTCACGTTCATAACACAAGGTTGCTTTTCTATTTGTTTCACGCATAATTATGTTGCACATTACAGGTGACAGTAATTTTCAAAATGTATCGATAATACTGAGACCTTCTGTTGAACGCACTGGTCCACTCTTCGTAGATCTGATGATGTTATGAGACAAAAGTCGCCGAGGTTGTGGTGGTTGGCTTGACCAAATTGTACCATCCCTGGCTATGTAATTATTCGGAGGAGATTCAATGGAATCCATCTCAAATTCTTCGTCAGAATCAACTTCATCAGCAGGATTATAATCTGGTAACTGCAACTCCTCTGCATCTGAATCTTTAACTTGCACATTATTATCTTCGTGATTACCTTCTATATCTAATGGCAAAAGTTCGGTAGAACTTTGCTCATCTTCACTATCAGCTTCTAATACTTCCGCCAATCTTTGTCGTATATATTCTGCTTTCTCTTCGCAGCTTAGTCTTTCCAATTGTCATGGATTTAGCCATTTACCATCAGCCATTATTACTAGGAGTTCAAAATGATGATTACGAATATAAAACTTTTAACATTTTTCTAGTACCTGCACAAAAAATATGTTTTCTGATATCAGCTTATTTTTCCAAATACTGAATATTTTCACTATTGGATTTCTAAACATAACAAACTATATTCACAAATTCAAATATATTCCACTGAAGTGATAAGCATGCAGTTCTCGTATCAACATCAATATGAACTGTTCGGTAGTCCCTGAGTTCTGATGTACTGTTTATTCGAAGCAAATCGCAGTACCGTTAAACGTCCAGAAAGTCTACCTGTTCTGCATTAACAATACGAATCGACTTCGCAATTGCGATGTCAGGGAGCTCTCTGGACCGTATATAACAAATTAAAAACAAATAAGCGCATTCAACATAGAAAAATGAATGGTACACCCGGGTATGTTGGTTGTATGCTTATGTATAAAATGTTGGTTGTAGACACAAGGGTTAAGCAGCTTGATCGTCTGCAGCATTCTTGACACTCTTTGTTTTCCAAAATATTCAAAAGCCTGAATTTCCAGCTTGAAAAGTTTACTCCATCAAACACTGGAATACTCACGTCATCTATTTTAGCTTGCTTTGTCATTTCTTTAACGTCTGTTTATTTAAAATTTCAAAATCAAAGTATTTTCTAATATCTTGAAAAATGTTTTCCTCAAGTGATTCTTGTATTCCACACTTAGCTTCTTATGTATGTGCGTAACCTCAAAATTCGCAATGATTTCTTCACTTGATACATATGGATAATCTCAAAATGTTTATTTTTGTTTCATTTTATTACACTCTGCATAATAGTACTGTACAACATCCTGCTAGCTATTTAATTCAATATCTAAGAACCTAGAAGCTCGTTTCGAGTGGCTAGCATATTCTTCACTATTTGCATATTCATCAACCAAAGCAACATCAATCACCGCACTAACATGCAACTATGCGTGTGGCATTTAAAAATGCTCTGCTACTATGTTGCAATTTTTGTGCTTTAAATGATTCTGTTAATATTCCACATCAACAATCCTAACAAAAATGTGTAGCTATCGAGCCGTCGCCTAGGAAAATTGTTTGAAAGCCAACATAATGTTTGATCCAATTTAAATTGTGTTTGAAAAAATAAATATTTAAATTTACAATTAAAATTCGATCACGGCAACCCCTTTGTAACGCAACTTACCAACGAATTGCGTTGTACCGCAATGGAAATTGCAATTGACGGCATAAGCGACGCGACGAGTCTGTTACGGATCGCCAGACATAGCGCACGCCGCGAGAACAACGCAACGAAGTGGGATTTAACCGCGGGGCTTTTGAGCAGCAGCAGGTGAAGTGATTCGTGAGAGAAATTGAAAAATATTAATTCCAGAATGCGAAGCGGACGTTGGACGATCATTTGTTTATAGTGGATTAGTTGTGAAATTGTCCTAAAAGTTTTTGTTGACTTGTTTTTGTGCTCGTTCGACGCATCACAGTATGCTGTCGATAATTTTCAAAGAGCTTTGATAAATATAATTAGAATTTTGAAGTTTAGTGCGCCCCTGTAGCAATTGGGCAAATTATTTTGGGTATAATTAACCTCCAAGGGGTCACCATGTCTGCCCTGCTACTGTCTGAATAGCTAAGCCCCAAGGCACTAACGAGGCTTTGTGTAGCTTCCTTTCATAACCTCTCTACTAATCTGCATTAAATCCAGCGCCACCATGAGTTGAACTCACAAAATAAACGCTTAGAATGTTGACTGTATGGCTGTAGTGTTATAAGAGCACTTACGACAGAAAAAGTGGAGTCGTGCAAAGTCTTTGAGCCTGAACCCCTCATCTTACAGTAAAAAATTAAAATAAATACCATATTCTGCAAAATGAAACACGGGAAAATAGAGCAAGAACGATTCCCAGAAAATGTTTTCGGGATGAAGAAGGCATCGCTAGCGGCACAGACGGGTTTGCAGCAGTGCCAGTGTAAATTGCGATCGGAACGTAAACAATACATTAGCGAGCTCCTCGGCTGCTTTAAATGACAGCAGTTGGCCATTGCTAATCCCATCGGACACCTGTAATTTCGCACCCGCTACCAACGATAACAAACAATTGCCACCTTTCAAATGCGAAATTGGTGAACCGGCCCGAAAATATTTATCACGCGTTCAAGAACTAACATTTCGTCATTTTAGAGTGTGAAGGAAATAACGGACTATAAAAAGTTGAAATTGTAACTGAATCATGGGGGAGACAAGCACCATCCGTTAAACATCATTTTCACCCAATGTTTAGATGTTCTTAGAATTCAAATTGAACCAGAACAAGTTAATCGGAAAAAAAATACTTCGTCAGAAAAGTCGCTATTGGCGGCACGCAGGTACTGGCGAGCTTGGGTCGTGATGACGGTCCACCAGGTGTTGAAGCGCACTTTTCACGCCGTCCTGAAGAGGCCACTGCGGCTGCTGGTTGTCCACCTCTTCGGGTTGCCTGCAAGAAGGAAAAATTATATTACTTATGGTGGCCACACAGCGCTTACACGCTAAAAGCCTTGGAGGAACACGGCGCTAAGAGCCAACACCTCACCATAAGTAATTCGTTGATTGATGTAAGTGGAAATCGTGTTAAAAACCGGAACTTGTACCGTGTTTTACTGTCGCAGCACGTATCACGACTGACTCACTAATGTTTGCCCAAGAACTTTAAATACCGTTCTCTCGTAAGCTTTTAGCCTCGATTCTCGCAAAAAGTGCTGAATAGCCGAACACGTGCGTTCTCGTTCCACGAAGCACTTTTCCTCCCCGCTCCGTTTCGCTTACGAATATGTGAAACTGGGGAAATTGAGCGAGAGAACGCTTTCGCTTAAGCTTTCGGCTTCTTGAGGCGAATTGATGGAGCTGGGGAAATTGAGCGAGAGAACGGTTTCGCCTGAACTTTCAATTTTCCCTTCAGCTGGGAGTACACCCGAAGCATGTCGTCTACGTGGTGATCATTCGTGTGAAGCGAATTGTGTATTGATATTTGCTCGAGCTTTTGCTCGCTCATTAAACAACAAGTATATGCTTCGGTGATAGTGGCCTATGTGCTTGCTTTTAAAAGTTGATTGGTGAAGCGCGAGTATATAGGCAGTGCTCGCTCGCTTCGTAAATACGTAGGCGGTATTAACTCGCTCACAACAGGCTGCCCCAATCAAAATTAGAAGGCAACACTCAAACTAACAAATCAAATATAAGCAATAAACACAGCTAATACTTTTTCTAATTATACAAATAAAGAAAATACTTATATAAAGTTCAATAGAAGTTTAATTCAAATTTTTATTGGAAAAATATAAGTCTAACATTTAGGAAAAAGACATTTTTAGATTAAATATATGCATATAACTATTTCTTATATAAAGTCAGAAGTATATTTATATATTAAGTGTGCATAAAATTATTCTAATATTTACGTGAAAATTGAAGACTCTTCGGCTACGCGTCATCGGTCAAAACAAATGGACAATAGAACGAGATCAAATTCTCAACGACCCAGTGTCGGCCGATCCTCGAAAATACCCTTGTCCATTTGCGTAGCGTGGTGAATTCTTAAATTTTTTTGCCTTGGTTCCGGCAAGCTCGCCGAAAACGGGTCTGGCGCTACTCGCTCATCCTGCGCCCTTGAGTTGGCGAGCGAGATACCGACTCACTGGAGATAATTTCACTGTCTCCACACTGTGCAGTAGTAAGTAACTAATAAGCCTCGATAATAGCCTAGAATAGGAGAAGGAAAAGAACCACTAAGCAAATTTCCGTGATAATTCCGCAAACTACCTATCGCTAGGCTTAATTCCCACTAACCGGGAGCTGGAAGTCAAGATCAAAAGAGCTTAATCCACCTCAGCACATTTCCCTTCTTGTTTTGCGTAAAAAATATGCGGCTTGAAATTTCTACTCGCACTTCTGAACCAAGTATCACAAATTTTCGTACGTTCGTGAATGGGAAAATAAGAAGAAAACACCGCTTTTACTTAACTTTGTAATTCACTTGGAATTGAAGTATAATCCAACAATAAAAGAAATTATTTTTTACATCTACAATTATATCCAAACTAACCTCACTTAGAGCTGTCGTCCCCAGGGCCCCCGCTAAAATTTCGTTTGGCTGTATTTCCTGTTCGATTGACTTTCGCGTGCAGCGTGATACCAGAACAAATTAATTCCTGCACTTTTCAAAACGAAACCATAATTTTTGGAGAAACTGATGGAATAATGAAAACAAAAACTCAGCTCAACGCTTATTTCCGTCGCTGCCAACTTCGCAATTAGGCTGCCAACTTCGCAATTAGGCTGCCAACGCCGTACTTGCTCTTCGCTTATCGGGTATGATTCCTACGCTTCAAATGAATAATCGATTTTTTTTCTCGCTCAGACGTCCTTCGCACTCAGGTTTCCAACACAGAAGAGATATCCTCGTCCATTGTCAAATCCGTCCTAGACTCGGGTGGGATTCCAGCCTCGTTAAAAAACCTTTCAGTGAAGTTGGCCACAAACATCTTGCAATCGTGGACTCCAGCGCCTTCCTTGAACTTTCGAATCTTTAGCTATACGTGACTCCAACCTTCTTTGCTGCAAAGTAATGGTGGACATACATTAGGGTGTCCCTTATATGGCAAAACATTTTTTTTTTGAATTTCGAAACGCATACCCTTTACTTTTTTTAAAAATGCTAAAATGTGCTTAAATATGAAATTTCATATTTGTAGCATGATTGCAACCCGTGCCGACCGAGCTCTAAAGTTTAATAGAAAATGGTGTTTTGGCCTAACATTTTGGTTTGATCCAAAACTAATAAAAATGCAACAAATAAAGTAAATATGAGTAAAAATAAAATAAGATCAACATAAACTTTTATTTAAATACAAATTATATTATAAATAAATAATTAATTAGGGTAACTCCTCTTTAGTGTAGTTTTTTTACAGTCTGGATACAGATTTCTATGTTCCTGAACACAACGCAACAAAAACTGTTTTTGCTCTTCTTCAGCCGTGATAAGTCTGTTATGCTATATAGAAATGTCGACAATCGTTTAAGCATTCGCACTCCGCCAAGTGTTATACGGTCAAGCACATACGCCCATTGTCATCAAAACATGTACTTGTCGACCAACGGCAAGCGAAAAGACTTCATAATTCGCTTTACATAAGCCATAACATTAGCGACGACGACGACTATGTACATGAGAAGCTTCGGGGTGTGCTTCCAGCGGAGTGACACTGTGAAGAGAACAGAAAATCTAAACAAAAGCTTTTCCTCGCCTGATTTCTCCAATTCCGCCAATTCGCCGCAAAGTTTCACCATGCGAGCAAGTGAGACGGAGCGCGGAGGAAGAAGCTTTCGTGGAACGAGAGCGCACGTTTCGACTACTCAGCAAATTTAGGGCGAATTGAGGCTGCAGAATCGTTTAAAAGCAATTGATCGAGCGAGAAGCGGCGAGTAGTGATAACAACAGAAAAGCAATTGTTCGAGCCAGTCGGTGTGTAATTCGTTCGAAAGTTTCGCTCCGGTGCAACTGCGGAATATCTTCGCTTTGGTTAGATGGTGAGGTGTAGGCTTGAGCCGCGAACCTCATTCGGCTTGAAGGCGTTTTACGCTGTGTAGCCACCATCAGCTAATCCTTCTCTATTGTTTTTGTTTCCCAGACACCTTTGCAAGAAAAGGGCTTCACCCAGTATGGATAGATGTTAAAAATAATTGAAGAGGTGTAAAGGTAATTAATTTAAAATATCAAAATAAAATAAAACTGAATTCTTTAGACATGTAACTCTCGTCTTTGATGTTGTGGTATTGAATGGAAAGAGTGGTGGGTAAGTTGTGTTACAGTGAGTTCTTTCCCCGGGAGCCTTGATGTTGTATATAGGATGCGCATCAAGTTGAGCTCCCAGTTCTTACCAGTATACATAGGGTGTACTGGTTTGTAACAAGTCAATGAAAATCTTGCATTAATTTAACAGCTCTTTCAGCAGTGTCATTTACGACCTTCAAACGACTTATTTGTCTTCTAGCTTCCAAAAAAGCAGGATTGTCACCCCAAGAAGACACATCTTCCCGAAGAAAACTTTTGTCGATCTGCAGTCGAGATAGAAATTGTTTGCTTCTTTGAGTCACAAAATCATCCAGCGTCATTTCTGTTAGAAAGAAAAAACAGTTTAAATATGCAAAAAGTAAGCCACGAAACTTTGAAAAAAGAAACAAGAAAATATTAAGCTTACCAAACAAATTTTGCGTAATTTCTTCCTTCGATGGGAGATAGCGTTTAGCGGAATCTGAACTTTCGTCTTTGTTTAAATTATTAATCATTTTTGTCTTGGTTTTGAAATCAACTTCTTCATCAAAGAGTGATAACATGACTGTTTCTTCACACAAATACCATAAATGACGAACAAACTTGCTTATGGATGCCTTGGAACTTGTCGCGTCCACTTTCTCATATTCTTTTAGAGCTTTCAAAAAGCACAAGTCTTGGTTAGGTGCTTTAATTGCATTCGAATAGGTTGCTCTCGCCATCCATCGCGCTTGATGCAAAGCTCCGGGGGGCCTGAGTTTTAGTTTATTCTCTGTATCTCCTCCTAAGAACACAACGCATAGTTCAACCAATTCGCGGTGATCGTCTCTAATAAAAGGTTTTTCCAGTTCAGTCTTATAAAAAGTTAACAAAGATGTAATGTTTGTCTCAGCAATATGTGCGTTAAGGAAATCGAGAGGTGGCTCAATGTTATCGGTGTTAATATGTTTCCAATTATCTCTTAACTTTTTGAAAATTGGAATATCTGGGCTACTTGTAATTTGCTTTGCCTTGGTTTCAAAAACAGCTTTAAGCACCAATTCATAAATGTGACGACGACAAGCAAAAAGCAGCAATTCCCTTTCTAAATTCTGCTCCGAAATAGCACAAGCTCCACTGAAACGGCCAGTATTTGAAGCTGTTGTATCGCAGCACATTATCTGTACTTTACCATGGAGGTTCCAGTCAAAGAGTGCAGTTGAAATGGCTTTAGCTTGATGTTTTCCAGAAGAACTCTCTAATTTTGGTACTGCAAGAATCTGTTCTCTATCGTGAAATGAAGCAATAATTGGCAAGGGTTCTTCTTTTGAACTTCGTACATCCAATCCAGGTAATAGTTTTCCATCCCAATGGACTGTGACTACGTCAAGCAAGTTATTCTGGAAGTCAGTTTTTATTGCTTCTGCCCTGGATTTTCTCGCCTGAGTACAAATTCGCTGAATCGAGGATTTGTTAATAGGGAAATCATCGCTGTTCAGACCAAGCGCTTCTACAACCGCATGGAGAATGTAAACTGAGTCCCTTATGCTTAATTGGCATCGGTCTAAATCTGCTACCAGTTTAGGAGTTATGAAACTTTTCGTGCCTCTTTTAGAACTTTTTTCAGGGCAAGGAATCTGAGTACTAAGTTCAGAGTTTGAAATCTGTTCCTCATACGAATTCTCAAGATATTTCAAGCCATCTATCGAAGAAGTAGATGCAACAGCCAATAACTCTCTTTGTTTTAACTTTCTTTCCTCTTCTTCCAATCGTCTTTGCCTAATTCGGTCTTCTTTCTCTGCCAATTTTTGTCAATTCCACCTAAGCATCCCGGTCGACCAGGCTCTCTCTGTTTCTTTAAAAATTCTTTGTCTTTCTCTAACTTCATTCTGTCGAAGGCATCAGCATGTGCAATATCAAATAAGTTATCAAGGTCTTTTACAAAATTATTTTCACGGTTCTTGAACGTCACCTGAGTTTTCTTACAGTTTTTTGGAGATCCCTCCAAACATGATATAAGTCAACAAGTTTCTTCATGCAGTTAGGAAACGCCTTTGTAGGAATTCTGGCTTTTTCCCAAAATATAATGCACTCTGTTATAACAAGATTCGCACTTTCACTAATAGTCAGATTGACTTCACGAATATTGTAAAATAAAACGGTGAGAACTTGTCGATTAGATGGTAATTTTGCACCATCGATTAGGTAAATACTTTGTTTATCACTTCGTAATTCCACAGACATCTTCACACAATAAACAACAACGCACTAATAATGTTAGAAATCACGTATGTAATGACAATTGAAACTCGCAGTAACAGGTCGCAGCGCTGCACCCGCGGGACTTGTATGGACAAGTTAAAAACTCAAGTCGGCACGGGTTATCGTTTATAAATCGGGCTAATATTTATTTCTAGACTATATTAGGTCAATGCGAAAGTTTTTAGAAGGTATGCGTAAAAATATATTGAAATTGAAATTTAAGGGACACCCTAACATACATGTTCGTTGTAAGCGTTTTCCCTGTATTTTTAATTAGCTGGTTTTGTTTTATTTTCAACGTTGTTAGCCCGTGCCTGATCGAAATGTCAATTGTCTTTTGTTTTTTTATGTTTACTCTATCCTGGAGCAGGAATTAAATTCCTTTTTGCGTTTTGTCAGTTATTTTCCTTTTAGTGTAGGTCCTACATTGTCGGCAGCTTCGTTGACGATATTGATGGCTGGTTTGATGTATTAGAAGCTGGACCAGCGTCAATATCGTCTATATTGTAACGCACTAGATCATTACAACTGCTTCGGCAATACAGTCCGCTCGAAATTCCTTGATGTGTTAGTTGGGACTACTGTCGAAGACTGCTAAACACGGCTTGATTATTAGAGGTAATTATTTATAAATTATGGTTCACCAATTCCACGGACTAATTTCCCGGGCTAGCCATTTGCACCATAGGTAGGTACCAATGGTGTATTCGACAATTTCTAGTTCGTTCTTTCAGCAATACGAACGCGAACGGTGAGACTTCTTTTCCGTGTAAGTTGTAGTGAATTTGAGTTTCCATAAGTCCGTGAAGGACTGCAGCGATGGTCTGCTGCCTCGGCAGAGGAAGATGGAGGTATCTGCCGAGAATGCCCTCGTCCGGAGACGCGTGAATGCGCTGGCAGGCTAGCATTGCGGTGTCGTGGGGCGGGTTCGTTTCGCCGGCACGAGGACCCACTACAAAAAATTTCGCATTCACGAATTGCTTTCAGGTCAAAAAAAAAAAGGCGACCAAAGTCGCAAAGTTGTAGATAACCTCACCGAAGGAGATGTACTTGTTACAAGAACAAGTGAAACCTGAGAAGAAAGGCGAACTTGGGGTGACCTCGTCGTTACCCAAACGAAGTTCATGGCCCACAAATGAAAGAGGGGCAACCGGGTGGTGGTGGAGCCCCTTCATACCCACCCAACCGGAATAAATCCATTGATAACTTCTGAGTGGAAAACTCATACAACTTGAATTGTATGAACCTTCCCATCAGAAGGGGAGTACCCCGGTGACCAATTTATGTCATAGAATTATACAATTGGATTGCATAAATCTATGCCACTCAACCAATAATGTCACCTGAAACAGAAAAAGGAATTATTAAGTACCCGGTGGCTGGCTCATGTTCTGAGGTGGAAGCCTGCCACCGTACCGGGTCCTATACTCGGTTAGAGAAATCGGAAGGAAAAGACCCATGGTTCATTTAATTCATCATTTTATTTATTTACTTTTACTTTGTTTTGTTTCATCTTTTCATCATTTCTATTTAATTACTTAAACTGTAAGAGATAAGAGAAAAAAAATCACAAAAAAATGCTAGTAAGGTAATAAGAATTATTGAAAAAAAAAACTATTAAAACATTTGTAACATTAGTAGTTATAATTGCTATTTTAAATTGAATGTGTAAGATATTTGTTGGCTTACACTGCGTTTAGCGTTTGACATTCACAATTTCAATTTATCTGTGTAGAATTCGTTAACATTCTTCATATCTCTATTGTGTAAAATTAAGGTAGAAACCTTGGTGAAGGCAAAAAAGAAACAATATTTGATTTGTTACTAGTTTTATCTCATTGCACGATTTGACTTATTTTGAATTATCGTTTACAGAAATAGGATTTTGGTATGCGAGATACGCCAATTATAATGAATGTACGTGTATGCTCTTTCTGTAGTAGTTGTACTAGCTTTTCCGAAGCTCTGTGCTAGTAGTATTGTGGTATGATTAACTTAGTATATATTATAAATAACAAAATTAATTATTATATAATTAGGCAACCAAAAAAGGACTCACCGCATGTTCCGTCGAGCGCTCGATGGGTGCAGGTATTTTCTTCTACCAACGTAGAACAGCTGGTTGTTTTACTCGTACCTAAAAATCAATCACACACAATCACAACAAAGTGTCGTCCTTACTGTACCCAACTTTACCAAGATCTGCTGGCTAGGTTACTTTATTTTTCGGTGCAAATACTATTGTCGGTCCAACCAATCTAAGTTCCACTTGAACTACCGTCATGAACAGGAAAAAATTATCTTCATATGATACGGCCCAATATAAAGTTTCGTTTGGGAGTCGATGCACATGAGCCACTTTCACGAGCCAGTCAATTAAATTGCACGTTCGATTGCTCTTGTGCGCGAACGTAGGTTAGAGGTCAATTTATTTGCGCTTCATGGTGTTTCTTATGTTGTAGACTAATTGCCTGTCCCTGCCGCGAGTTGTAACGTTTCCTAACTTCGTCTCGTTCGATCGCAATCAGAATCGACCTCTCATCGGTTCGAGACGTGCAGTCTTGGAAATGACAACGGACTGTACCCTTCAGGTCAACAAGTCCGGTCACACTTAGTCTACCCGTGGTGGCTGCTTGTAGGCTAGCTAGTTCGGAGAGGAGTTTCGGTCGCGGGTCTTACGCGAGCAGACTAAGTCCGAGTTACGTAACTCAGCCACCGATTCACATGCCCGATTTATAAACGCGTCAACAACTACTCATCCAGAACAGGAAACCTACGTTACGTTAGTTCTGGATGTGATCTCTCCACAGATCTCAAATCAAAACACTACAAAATCACCATAGGCGCGTTACCGAATCACCGACGCGGTACCAGAAAATAAGCTAAACTACCTCAAGTCCAAAATAATCTACTCTAAGAAAAAAACGAGCGCAAACAAGGGTACCGCGGACCGTAACCGACTAGAAATCAATCATCCGCAGATTATGAAAACCTAACCCACTTCAAGACATACTTACCCTCGGTCATTGTTTTTATATCCCAGAACAACAAAACCTACATACCTCGAGATCGCTTTACCTTCCCTCCTTTTTGTCCAAATCCTAAAACATAGACCGCAATGCCAGGTCTATTATGTTGATGTGGAGTTGCGTGATGATCCAAATGATACAAATTGTTTGCCGATGGATCCCCGCCAAACAGCTGATTGGAAACGAAGATCTGTTTTGAAATCTCGAGCAATTTCACGAACCAAACGTGGAACGGTAATTTACGGATCAACAATTCTGTGGACTCCTGGTAACGACGAAGTTCTCGAAGAGCAACCGTACCGGGACGATAACGATGTGGTTTCTTTACACCTCCTGTCAATGGCGCACTTTTGCGCGCTGCTTTTGTTGCCAATTGTTCACGTGGGGCTTTTCCTCCTGTTGATAAATTCATATTTGTTATCTATTCCCGCCACGCTAATTTTTCTTCTGACTTACCGCTAATCCTCGCGAAACTTTTCACTTAACGCGAAGCACCGCGCGCTTTATGCACAAGGAATCACCAGTTTGCTACCGAATAAAATTAGCCAACCACTAGGTGGTATGTACTACCGTTTTGCAACTAGCCTAAATTCTGACCTTTAGTCGAAATTTTGTTGCTTGAAATTATCGTTGTCAATTCCCGAAATACCGCTTTTTCTTTCGGCGACGATCTGGTATACAAGTGATGCTTATGTATTCACTCGCCCGACAGTTAACCGCGAACCTTCTGCCTCGTTGACAGTTGGATGACAACTGTGGGAGGCATTGCCAGATAGATATGCTTCGAAATGTATCAGTATTTTACTACCGAAAATATTTCTCCACAAATATAAATATTTGAAGAAAAATATTTTCGGCGCAATGATATCGGCACGAAAGATGAAGTCTGCTTGCATTTCGAGGTCATACCCATCTGGCCGAGTGCAAGGGTTCGGGATCGGAATCACTTCGATTCCCGGGCGTAGGCGTCACATTACAGAGTGGTTTAAGCGTTTTCAACTTGGCCGAGAAGGCGTTGAAGAATATTCACGCCTAGGTCAACAACTGATGACAATATCGAAAAAACCAGGATTCTGGTTTTCACTTAGATAATGTAAATTGTATAGTTATGGGCGCGGAAAACTCACACAACACTTGAGTTGAATTGCAAAATTAAATTAAGTTGAATTAACTACTTCACTTAAACAAAGGATTTCGGAAAAAAGTTAATGTTTTAAATTATGGACTGAAATACACACAGATATTTACACCACCGATGCAAATATTCACAGATATGACATTTCAACGAAAATTTTAATTTAATTCGAAAAATTTTCAAGAGAATAAAATTAGAAGCGAAGAGTACTTCAATTGCCACGTTCAATGATCAATGTTGAAATGATGCATCGACCGGCAAATGACCGTACGGTAAATTTTACATAATAATTGTGGAAAGACAAGTCATGGGCTCTCCACCAAGACAATGTGGCAACTCTCTTTGTCAAGAGGTTTCTAGCCATGTACAGTCTCCCTGTATTAGATCATCCACCTTATTCGCTGAATCTTACAGCAAGCGATTTCTACCTGTTTCCTGTGATGAAATCTGCATTGAAAGGATCAATATTTGAGTCTGTTGAAGGTGTGAACGAGATTGCGACGTTCGTTCCAAAGGGACTGACAGAAAATTACTTCCAGCACTGTCACAAACAATTTAAGATACGCTTGGAGCGTTGTAGGCATAGAGGAGGCGTAAATATTGAGGTTAGAATAAATGAATATGTATGAAATCAAAGTAACATGCTTTACAGGGCCAGTCCCTTTATTTAATAGTCACACCTCGAATCAATTACTGGACATGATCAATTTCAAATTGACTTTTCGCATGCGACAATACCGAAGCCGGTCAACTTTATTACAAATAATTCATATGTAATTTAATCAATTTAGGCCTTCGTGTCGCGCCATTATAAAAAAAGAAAAAGAAAAAAATGATGCTGAAATATGAGATTGAATTCTGTCAAAAATAGAAAATTGCAGGCCTTTTCTATGAATCCGAGGATGAAAACTAAGCGAAGAAGATAATCACACTCATGAACAAAGTCATTCCTTTCTACGGGGAGAGATTGAAAACGATAGTGGAAGATCATAATGGACATTTCGCTTTGCAAGAAGACTTACATGAACAGATATTTATTTGGCTGGCATTTTGAATTTAGTGAACCCCAGGTGCCAAAAAGAACCTGATTGAAAACTACCAGAGATTGGTACTACAAAACTTATCATTTTATACATGGCTTCAGATTGACCACGTAACCTCGAAAAGAATACATACCTATTCATTCCTAAACATACATACATTATCAGCAACTACATATAGCATGAATATAGTACACAGTCATACTTACTAAATGCCAGCAAATGTTATCATCGGAAACGGAAACACACAATAAAGCACAAATGTATCAGGAAACGTAATAGTCAGAAATGTCAACAAATCAATTTCAAATCATCATGTGGTGGAACATGGAACCACAGGCATAAAACTAAAAGTGTATGAGGTGTGGAGTGGTTGATGTACATGGTGTGAATGCAATTTCATCCAAGGCACTTTCAATAGAAGTGCAATAACACTGCATTGAATGATTGAAGCGGGTCACCGATATGTACGAGGGATTAAAAGAGGCCAAAGCCCACGAAAGGTCTCTTTTTTCCAACGAATGGGTGTTAGAAGCGAATCAGCAGAAGCAAAAGTTTGTGTTTTTGAAGTACGAGCTTAAATTGGAGTTCATTCGATACGGAAAATAAGTGGTGGACGGCAAGGTGTAAGAAAAGTTCTAGTTGTGTACTCTGACGCCTCCTCGATGAAATAAAACAATTCTCTTGAGTTAATTGAAATGACTGACTTCATTTTCTTAATTGCTTTGTTTTTATACACATACATTCTAATGTGGGAAAAAGTTCTGTGAGAAAAATCGTTATGCTGACTGTATAATATTGCCCGAAGCCGGCAAAATCTTGCCGGTCGGTATATGGGGGGAGGGGTTTCCTAGGGACAATGAAAACACTTATTGGCGGTTTACCGCCGTGCACTTGCACTATTTATTTGCACATATGAATTGGCGTACATTGCCCACTATGCTCACCGCACTGCACTTAATCTATCGCACTCTTGCACTGCTCGCTCGGGACCGGCACTCGGGACAGATTCTCGGAGGCGACTGACTATCTCGTGTGTGGCTACTAGGTCGGGTCCACCGGACAGTGTTGCTGTTCGGTACAGTGACGGATCATAATGATCCGTGAGACAAATTTTTCCAGGTGAAAATTAACACTGGTGATATCTTCTTACTGTCTGGTATTTGGAATTTGTAGCTGAATGTGATGATGTTGGGAATGATAAATGTATGAAATGTAGAATCTGATGATGTTGAGAATGTTAACTATGGGAATATGTGTTAGTTAATTGGATTCATGGGAATATTTTTCTTTATGGAATTTATACGCGAACATTGTGTCTTGGAAGTAACATACGTGCATAATTTGGAGTTTATTCGATACAGAAAATAAGTGTCGGACGTCAAGGCGCAAGAGGCTACTGGTGGTGGACGTCGGAAGGGGCCCCCTCAACGAAGTAGGGAAAGATATAACATAGATAAGTTGAATTCATGAATTGGTTTGTTTTAAAAAAGATTTAATTATTGAATAGATACATATTAAGTAACAAATTTTACATCGTTGTTGTTATTCGCTAACTTTTACTTTCCAGCCGTGGTGGTATTGGTGCGCGTAGGAAGTCGGTTGGGTATGTTTGATCATTTTTTTCTCGTGGTTTTCATTTGCGAATTGTTTCCTTCCAATTGGTGCTACAAGTGGTGGGAGGTGCACGTTCCGCGTAGGTAGTAGGACTCCTTTTCGCGCTAGTTTGTTGGAAGTGCATTTTGTTCTAAAGCGAAAGACTTCCGCGAAAGGTTTTGTTATTATTTCTGTCAGTGCTGCCGGGGTTTGAGAACAACGTCTTTGCGCGCGATTATCGCTGGTGGAAAGTAGGTCTTCCACTCGTGGTAGTGGTTAGTTGTGTCTCTGTGTATAAATCTAGCGTCGTTGATAGGTTCCATCCTTTAGGGAGGCTTTTTGACAAAAAAAGGATCACCTCGCTTGGCGGCTCGATTGAGGCTTAAAGGCACAAGCGAGTGGCCCCTACGCCCATCTCCGGGTCCGAAGGCCCCAACCAAAGTCTGTCGTAGTTGCCGGAAAATAACCGGTGGTAAATATCCGTCTACCGAAAGTCGCGGTAATATTACATAAAAATGATAATTAAGAATCAAAACTGTCATATGGTCATTTTGCGGTGCCACGATCTGATGGGATATTGTGGCGGTGGCAGTTTGCAGGATATCTTCAAAGTATCGGGTCCACCAACAGAACGACAAATCACCTATATGTGCCGTGAGGCATACAAGGGGTTGGAGTAGTTATATTCGACGGGAAAAATACATGGGGATATAAACCGAGCGAATACCCTGCACACGGAGATGCGAAATTGACCGATTTCGGCCTATCAGCACAGATTGCGACCACGATAACTACAACAACTGCAACTAGCAATAATGCTAGGATCAATATGAATTCAAGGAATAAATACACTGGTTCTACTCACCGATCAGATTCATTCAACACTTTAAATCAATCGAAAATATCCTGTTCACGTACGACAAATTTACGAATATAACCACGTATGATGGAATATGCCACCAGCTTTTCATTTTTGCTATAAAATAAATTTTCGATAAATAAATAAGTAAACATATACGAATGTGCTAGATGAAGGGAAATTCACATTTCAATTGCCCAATATGACAACAGTTTGAATGCCGCTGGTAGATGCGCACGGCTAGAAGAAAGTTCATTTCCTTCGAAAAAAATTTAACGGGTTCCCGTTTGAAACGAATTGACGAAGGCCGGGAACAATGAAATCTTGCTCTTTAGCAGAACGACCATTGGCGGCGACGGAAGCAAAAAAAAAACTCGGAAGGGATTGATCAAGGATTTAATTCTCATCGACGACAACAGAACGATTGAAGTTGGCGGCAGCAACCCAGTTTGCTGAATTTGTGACAAAAAAAAAGAAGTTTCCGAACAAGAATTTTGGGAAGACGGCGGAATTATCAGGGGCCCCCCTACGTGCGTGGGTTCATAATCAGCAAGTGAATTACATAATTTAAATTATTGTTAATAGTATAAATATATTTTCGTCTTTAAAATTGAAGCTTGCATTGTTGTGAATTCCGGGAAAGTTTTAGATTTGTTTGAATTGTTGTGAATTTCGGGAAAGCTTTAGATTTGGTTATCGTTGTGAACTTGGCTCGTGCGTAACGCTAAAAAGTAAGCAATATTGAGCTTCTTTCGGGATATCGGTTGTGTGTTGGAAATTCCCAATTTAGGTGCGGCAGCAAAATTACTCCGATAAACCGTCCGCTCGCTTGGCAGTTGACTTGAGAGTTTAATGTTTGGTCGAGTGGTGCCCACGCCCGTCTCTGGCTAGCGATACCGGGGCCCGCAGAATCCTTAATCGGAGCGCCCTCGAGAGAAGGGTAACAATGTATATTATATTACGAAAAAAATGAACAGATCAAGACCTAAGGAGATGAATCATAAGTATATAAGGAGATGAATCAATAGGGAGCGTTTTAAACTATAATTAAAGTTAAATTCGATTTAATTTATGTTGAACTCTTTAATGTTTTTTTATTTATTCCAAGCACATAAGTTAACAAGTGGTTTCATAATTAACAGTTACAGCGAGCTAAGTTATAACATTATTCGTTGGTTGTCGTGACAATGATACAAGTTTAGAGTCGTAACAGAAGTAAATTTATTTGTATTTATTTGTAGGTAAAACTTAAAGGAAGATCACTGGAGGATGAAGGAATGATGGATTAGATGATTAATGAATGAGTGAGTGATCAGACTAACTGAAATTAAGGTGAGAGCCTGCTGGTCTAGATTGATCTGAATCGCCACAAATTTGGTCCCAGCAAGCCTAATAAAAATTAAGGTGATAACTTACTGGTCTAGATTGATCGGAATCGCTTGGTCTTTGGTTCCAGCAAGCCTAATGAAACGGGCTTCTAGAGCTAGGTCTGAATAAAGTCACTGATGGAACGATAAAAAGCAGATCTGAGGAATGCACTCGTTTATGAAGGTTCAGACAAGCTTTATTAGAGTTCAGAGCAGCCTCAAACTAAAACACGATACAGGGATGTTTTGCGGAAAAGATATTCACTATATGACAGTTCAGAGCAGACTGAGACTAAACATGATACAAGGATGTTTCGCGGAAATTATCCTTACTTTATGAGGGTTCAGAGACAACTCAAACAAAACACGATAAAAGGATGCTTTCGCGGAATTATTCTCACTTTATGAGGGTTCAAAGAAGACTTAAACTAAATAGACGAGACGCCAGGATGATGGTCGAAAAAAGGTGTAGTTTTAGCTTATCAACAATTCCGATTTGTTGATAGAGTTGTGGAAGGGAGCGATATGGAAAAAAGGTAGAGTAATAAAAAAAGGTTCAGAACAAACCCAAGAGTAGGTGTCATGTGCGCGCCTCATGTTCAAAAGGTTTCTAACATTTGGCAGTGCGCTGTGATATTTTAGGATGCGCGAAGATTGGGAGACACAAGCTATAAAATTTGTACATGTTTGCTTATGGTCTATTTTTTTTTGTTTTTGTTTTTTTTCACATGCACAAACGTACTTTGATTTTCTAACATTCGCAATCCCAGTAGAACAGATGGAAGTAGTTCTATCCAGGATGTTGGTTGACTGCACATAAGAGCTGATTTGAAGGTTCAGTGTCATCGCTCAATAGCACCACGTTGAAGTATCGCAGTAAACTGTCGCAATGCCGATTAACAGCTTTTGTCGTTGTAGTCCGGTGTTGTTGCTGTTGTCCAGGAGCACACGAAGCTCGTCGTCTTCTTGTTGAGCTTCGGCTAGTTGAGTTGGTTCTAGGGTGAACGGCATGTTGCTGGAGAAGGCAACCATATGGATGGGACTGGCCCAAGGATTACTCGATGTACGGCAGATACCCATTTTAAGCATCCGATCGACTTCTGCTGCTTTTAGTTGTTCGCCTGTTGAAAAACAGGTGGTCAAGTTGTTTCGATGAAATATACCACTAGGTTAGTTGGTGCTGTTCCATGTTTGGCTGATAACGCAGGCGCTGATGCGTGTATTGTTGTCGCCGTTAAGAACGTGCCATAAATAATAGACTGAATGATAGTTGTCGTTGTGCGCTTTGCGGTAGTTGTGGTAGTGGTAGTTGTCGTAATGTGCGTGGTGGTTGCCATAGGAGTTGTGGCGGTTGCCTTAGTGCCTGTTTTTGTAATGTTGGCGGCGGGTGCCGTTGCATGTGTCGTGCACACCCCGAAAACATCAACAAGAGCGATTTTTGCTGGGCTGGAGCAGGTGGAATTGGTGTCTTAGAGCCTTCTGTTTTTTAAATCGATCAGAAGTCGGTAATGCGTTAAGAAGTCAGCCCCGATATTCAGTGTAGAGACATTTGCTACAATAAAATTCCACGCAAATAACTGCTTGAAACCCAAGTGGATCTTCAGGGGCCGTTTACCATACGTGGTAATTGTGTTGTTTTTGGTGGCGTATAACGTTACCAGTTGTGGCTGTTGAAGTTGAGCGAAGTGTTTAAGAAGCATCTAGATGGACGATCCGTAGTCGATTAGGAAGTTAAAGTGTGACTGCTGATCGACTAGGTGTAGTTGAAATTCTGGAAGTGTGTCTATGTTGTCTGCCACTCCGGTGATGGAAGGCAACTATATCAGTTCCCTTGATTCTCGTTTGCTTGGAACGAGCAAGCCTCCAAGCACCGTTTCGCGTTTACACAAAATTTTGTATGATAACATCATGTCTTGTTATTAGTCGGAGTGCGATAGCCTTTTGCACCGCCTGTCAAACCATGCAAAACAGCGGGGTTGAAATTATTTGTTAATTTTGTCACCTGAGCGACAACGTCATTGTGTTGATACTCGATTTTGTCAATCCGTTTGTTGAGTTCCGATGTATCAGGTGCCATTGCCTGCGCGGAGTAGCCTCTGCAGCCAATACGTAAGCTGGAACACTGTTTTCCACTATGATATTTTGGCAGTTTGTAGAGTTCGAAATTCTCGCAAGCAGTGAGCCTGACGCTCACTGGTAACCGTTTTATCCACAATGTTTTGAGAATGTCCTCAGACAAATCCAAAGGTGCGAAGTTTCGCATCTCTCGAAGCGATTCTGACGGTTGTTTTCCGTCGAGCTCTGCTCCTTTGAGCAACCGGTTTAGCTGTCGCTCCTTAGGTTTGGAGAATCTGGTGGTAAGATGCCGTTTGAGCGAACCGTATTTGTTCGTGACTGGTGGTGAACGGATGATGTCAGATACTTGCTGCAAGGTATCGATGTCCAGAGCAGCGATGATCGTGTAACAACGAGCGTTGTCAGACGTTATTTTACTAGTGGAAAATTGCGCCTCGGCCAGCACAAACTAAAGCGTTGGGTCGCTTCGCCGAAATGGTGGCAATTTCACGTCTTTGACAGAAGTAACTTCCGCAGACGGTGGAATGTTTGTTGCTGTATCAGCTGGTGGCAACAATTTGGGCGAAGACATCACGTCCTTGCTCGGTTCGTATGACATGTCGAGCAACGTGTTGTTATCGCGCCTTGTTGGCTGCGGTGTATGTTGCTCAGACATGCCCTGTGGCAAATCCTTAGTCGGCATTGTAATTTTAGCAAGAAGTTTACTATCGTGGAAATTTCACGATGCACTAGGATGGTATTGTCCTCAAAAAGTGAAAATTTGAGGACCGGCAAACACGATATGAAGAATGTCTTCGTAAAACATGCGATGATTGAGGTTATGTTTGGATGCTTCCCTAGCCGAGGCTCACGTCGATGATAAGGTCACCAGTTGTGGCCACCTTTAGTATCCCGTTGACCAAGACGAACATATCGAATTGTTAAGACTCACTTAATGTGATAACAAAACAATTTGTTGCGAAATTAAATATACTATAAAGTTCAACAAAGAAACTATAACTTGTTAATTCTTGTTCGAGTCGCGATCAAAAATGAGAGAGAAAAAGCAGCTGATCATCAGTTCGCTCGTTGCCAGATGTGGGTTGTTAGATTTCCTCGAGACGATGTCAGCGCCACTCAGTGGTGAAAATGGTGTTCATGATTGCCATAATGGAAGTTGGTTGGTGCCTACACTCAGCTTAGCGTAGACTACAAAAAAATTGGATATTCATTCACTGAGAACCTTTTTATGTTATTTGCACATTGAGTATAAAATAATGCTGAATGCTTAATTAAATTTATACCAATAACTTGAATATTACTAAGAGAACGGGTTAGAAAATAAAGTTGAATCCCATTTGCGGATATAGTTATATGAAAATTTATTAGGAGTTTATTTAGAAAATTTGCGAAGACATCACAACGATGGTGTACACGTATGTTTGAAAATTACCCAGATTTCGTTTTTTGGTGTTGTTGAATAGCTTATTCATGTATTTAACCGCATAATTAAATACTAACAAGGGGTTCAAATGGACCCATCATAATCAGGGAATTAAAAAAAAACGAAGCAATAGTCAAGATGAAAAATTGATTAAAACTATTGAAACGGCAAACGACTCAAAAGTGATTGAAACTACTGCAACGCTTCATGAAACAAAATCTAAGTAAATTTTAATGACTTTTATTTATGAGTAAATTTCCACAACTTTTGGAAGTGTAGCTCAATAAAAGCAATAAGAATATATCCTAGATTTGTGAATTAGTCACATAAATTCCTTAATTTTCCCTGCATTTATCTGTATTCAACCTTTTAACCTTTACATTATCATTTGCAAAACGAAGCTAAACTTCCCATCGGACACTCCCAGAATACCTCACTGCTGTTTTTTTTAAATACCGTATATGATCTTAATTTTGACCGATGGTATACTGTAATGTGACGCCTACGCCCGGGAATCGAGGTGATTCCGATCCCGAACCCTAGCACCCGGCCAGATATGTATGACTTCGAAGTGCAAGCAGACTTCATCTTTCGTGCAGAGATCATTGCGCAGAAAATATTTTTCTTCAAATATTTATATTTGTGGAGAAATATTTTCTGTCTACGTGATCCGTGTTAGCTAGACGGACAAAAGGATTTGAAAATTAGGAATATGGAGGAGTCAGCCAACGATAGTGCTCAATAAAATTTGGGCGCCATGTTAGCTAGACTAAAATTAACCAAAATTCACAAGAAAATTCGGGCTATTGATAATAAAATAAAGGTAATATTGCATTACTACTTCCACTTCTGGCTTCTTCCGTTTCCAGTTACTGCTTCCAGAAGTGGCTTCATGCGTAGTATGAAGATCAGATGCTAAAAAAAATTAAAGCTACATTTTTGTTATGAAAGACCCGATGGGTCACCTTCGCAGCGAAAAAGGAAAGAAAAGAAACGTCTAGCCAATAAGCTGCATGATGGCAGCTGAAATAGTAGAAGGTTGCCGGCTAGGCTCACCTGTGACGGTCGGGGTTTATTACCACATTAAATACCGTAAGAAAGGAAAGACAGAGAAAGAGACGACCTTCGTGCAGTCACCATGAGGATGCCCGCACTCCACCAATCTTGCCTCAATGAAACATGTTAATTTTTAATACTGTACATAATTTAATTTTATTTATTATATAATGTGGCTATTTACGTTAATTGTTTATAGCTTATTAGCAAACTTATACATAAGATTTCGACATTTTACCAGACTAATATGCAGTCCTGGACCGTATACATATACCTAGTATATATAGTACTATGAGTACTTTGACATTTAGTATTTCTGGTTCATATTTGAATATTATAATATAAGTAAGTAAATCTTTTGTTTCTCATCTAACTTGTATCTTAAAACATATATTGTTGCTGCTACATCTAAATTAGCCGATTTTCTTCTTTAAATTAAATAATTATTCTGCTACTAAACTGCGTTTATCCGCTTAAAAGTTCTTAAATTAATTATTGTCTTCCCATCAAGTACTTAAAGTAGATGAATAAGGTTTTGACATACTTTATATCCGTTGTATACAATTGATATTCACTACCATACATTTCGATTTGATGATTCCCGCAAGATAATTTTTCACAAATAATTATTCACTTACATTTTTTTTTCTTCGCAGTTGTCGTAATTGCTTGTGTTGAAATCTATAATATAATTTAGAAACAATGGATCGTAATTTGTAGGTGAAAGTTCTCCGCACTGAACGTTAAAGTAAAAAAAATCGTTTTAGTGTCACATCACTTTTACTTTTTCTAAACTTTTCTTGCCTTCTTTATTGGATTGAATTTTCGTGGGATGCAAAAGATCGCGCGCGAGACCATCTCAAAGTGCAAATTGTATGATTGATTTATATTTCTAATCCAAACGATTTTTTTTCAAACTGAGGAAGTTTATTTTGCGGAAAATTCTTTTGGGCTGGATAACACTATTTTTAAAAAATTGGATATTTATATTTTTTTCATTCCTTCTGGATGATAAATGCCATATAAAACTGATTTAAACACTTTTCAGGCTTCAGTTTTTATCTAATTTTATTTTGGGGATTTTTTCTTTTAAATTTTTCACTAATCAGTCTTTGAAATTCGAAGAAAAGCTTTTCATGTATGTTTTATTTTAAATTCTGGCCTTGCTATTTTAATTTTGATCTATGTATATGTATATTAATCACTTGTGGCAGCACTAAATTTTCACCAATTAAAATGCTAATAAATCGTATTCGCGTGATAAAACCACCAATGCACACCGTCTGTATTCCAAACCCGATATTTTCTAGTTTTAGTTTCTATTTAACGTTCCTCCTCGATTGGTTAGAAATAACGAACCGGCTCGCGGATGCAAATGTAAAAACAAAACAAACTGCACAACGACAGACGCCAAAAGTAACACATTCGCCACAATCGCGTAATGGCGGACCTTTGTCGCTGCTGTTGCTGCACGCACGAAAATTCGTTTTCGCCAACTGCTCGCGAGTTCACCCACGGATTAATTGGTTTGCCAAGCACCCGCCAACAAGCACAAACGCATCATTCAAATTATCAAGTAGCTGTTATCACTTTGCCAAGCAAGTGTTAACGTACACGCACGCAATGGCTTTATCCCTCGTTTTAATGCACTTCGCGCACAACTCACCACCTTTTGCACTCCCCACACTCAAGTGCAACTCGACCGCGACTTTGATGGACAAAAAGTTGATTGCAGCGGAGGAATGACTATTTTCCGTCTGCAACAGCGTCACTAGTGGCTGTCGATGCATCTAATCCATTGCTGGTGTTGCAAGTTCAGAAACCATTAACAAGTGGGACACTGGGAGATTTATTGATTGGGCAGGCATCGATTATCTACGAACCGCACAGCGCAACTCTGAGTAGGCACATCAGGAAGTTGAGATCTATCCACACTAGACCAGTGTCGCGTTACATATCCGGCCCGCCCTCGAGAATGTTACAAAATCGTCGGTGCCAAGGGAACTTTCGAAATTCCTTGAGAAGGGCATACAAGACGCTGCGAAGGTTTCAAGAACCGGTCATCGTTCAAAATGCGTCTCGAACCTAACCGAACCGCAACGGTCTTGATCTTGAGTCGCGATCACTTGCACGCACTAAAGATAGATCACGGCAGAACAATTTGAGCCATTAGAGCGACTCTTTGAAAACAGCCGTCGAGTTGGTAAACATGCACTAGAGCTCCATCCGTTTCCTATTCAATTTAGTTTATTTACTGCTCCCCACATATGTGCTACGAGTATATGTCGCTAAATCCAAAGCGATCACACACGAACGATAGATATACAAAAAAAACAACTGACCTACGATAAAGCTAATTTAAACTCAGCGGATTTAATCAAGTCTAGTCCGCGCGCGCGGCTAAAGATAGAAACTGCCCCCCAACCGCCCGATCAAAATATCTTGCAGAACTAAACTAGCCAATTCGTAAGTCGCAGCAGCGTCTCGCCTGGCTCGCTAGTTTGCTAGGCGCGATCGCGAGTCTGCAATACTAATGAATTTTGGAAGTGATGAAAACGCACTCTTGCGCTCAGACTCGTATTCGAACACCGCCAACTAGTAACTGCCTGTCCCATTCGCAATCGAAAATTCTCTCTCTCTCCAAATTTCCCAAGCCGATTTGGACGAGAGAGAAAACTTCCCAAGCCATTCTTCTGTTTCCCTTTTATCTTTATTCGGGAATGTTTTGAGAAAACCTCAATCAGCATTGAAGTGTGTCGCCATGGCCAACATTCAGTGTTGCCAGTTAGCATGAAAATATTTTTAGCTAGTAAAATTTTTATTTCAGGGAAAATTTTATTTCAAAATTTGCATTTTTATTTCTTGAGGATTTTGTTTATAGCTAAAATCGTAACACGTGGGGACGACCTACCCCTTGAGAAGGGTCTCATTCCTAAAGCCGGGCCCTATCATGAATATCAAATATTTATATATATAAAAAAAAATACGCGATGATATGAAAATCTTAAAGGATACGATACTATAATTGATACTATGCTAACGATATGATATATATATAAATGCGATAAGAACAATAGCGATACGGTACGATATATATGAAACTAAATGCGATACTATAATAAGATAAGTTCGATACGACGATAGCGATACGATAATACTATAAATTCGATATGACGATAGCGATACGATAATACTATAAATTCGATATGACGATAGCGATACGATAATACTATAAATTCGATATGACGATAGCGATAAGATAATACTATAAAAATACTACAAGATACCTAAATTAGGATGATAATACGATTACTATAATGCGATAATGATATCCAAAAAACTAAATTACAAATTAGTCGATAATATTTACATCGGTTCCTAATATACCTGAGGTGTGAGAACGATCCTTAACAGAGATAGATGAAAATTGGAATGCTAATAGTGGTGCACTACTACTTCCACTTCTGGCTTCTTCCGTTTCCGGTTACTGCTTCCAGAAGTGGCTTCATGCGTAGATAAAATAAGGAGAGGAAAAGATAGACTTGATACAAAGAAAGAAATTCGACACTCATGTGCGAATATCCTGAGCATGAAAGTTACCCAGTGATTTACCATTCGGAGTCTCCAACTCATATGCAACTTGACCTATATGACGCTTGATTTTAGCCGGTATGAATTTAGGAGCAAACTTAGCTGCAAATTTGTCAGTGGCGCTACTCAAGACATGATTTCTGACAAAAACATCTTGTCCAATGGCAAACGTCCTAGCTCTAGCTCGCAAATTATAATGACGTTGACCCTTGGTATAGGCTTCGGTTAATTTTTCCCTGACTTGGTCATGAATTTTTCTTAACCGCTCGTGTGGAGTCATGAGTGCCACTTCGCCGTCCTCAAAAGCGGATAGCTTCCTAAGAAGTTCATAGTCTGAACCATGACTGACAGCCTGAAAACCAAACATGAGATAATGTGGTGAGCAGCCAGTGGCCTCATGCACTGTGTTTCGGAAAGCCGCGCCAGCTTCTCTCAGATATTTATCCCAAGTACAATGATCATCACCGACATAAGAACGAATAGCAGCAAGAATTGACTGATTTACGCGCTCGGAAGCGTTAGACTGAGGTGAATATTTAGGAGAAAAAATATGTTTAATGTCATAATCCTGAATAAATTGGGTGAACTGCTTGGAAGTGAATTGTACTCCATTATCGGAATGAATAAATTCTGGCACACCAAAAGTGTAGAAGATATCTAGAAGAGTTTGAATTACTTTTTCGGTAGTGGCCTTAGGCATAGCCTTCATCCATACAAATTTTGTATAATGGTCAAGTACGATAAATAATTGGGTGTTTCCACTCTTAGAACGTGGATACGGTCCTAGGAAATCGATGAACAAGCGTTGCATCGGTCTGTCTGAAATGCGCTCTTGGCCCATAAGGGGTCTAAGGGCTTTATTGTAAGGCTTGGTTTGCTTACAGGTAGTGCATTTAGAAATGTATGCAGTAACGTCTTTACGAAGAGTTGGCCAATAATAATATCTCTGCAATACTTCGGTAGTTTTACGTATGCCACAATGAGAGGCTTCGGGTCTATCGTGGGCTTGAGAAATTAGCCTTGATTGCTGACTCTCAGGTATCCATAACTTGGTACGTGGAATGTCCAGATCGGGATCATTACTTCTTCCGACATTGATATAGATTCTACCATCTCTTATCCAGAGGTTGGGAAACCTTTCGGGTTCTTTCGATATAGTAAGGATCCGACTGACATATTCTGGTTCTATAAACGCTGCATCCAATATTAATGAATCAAGGTGGAGATGCTCAGGAAGTAATGGAAGGTATAGACAAGAGAGCTCATAACGACTCTCATGGACTCTAGAAAGGGCGTCAGGGACAATATTAGCTGATCCTTTAACGTGTTCTATGTTAAAATTGAAACCCTGTAGCTTCAAACTCCAGCGAGCTAATCTACCAGTAAGGTCTTGTTGACTCATGAGCCACTTTAGACTAGCATGGTCCGTGATGATCGTAAAAGGCAGGCCCTCGACATAGGCACGAAATTTCTTAACACTCTGCACCGCGGCTAAACATTCTAATTCCATGATAGTATAATTGCGCTGTGCAGAAGATAATTTAGAGGACATGAATGCTATTGGGTGATCGTTCTCTTGGTCGTCTTTTTGGAATAGAACACCACCAATTCCCACCATACTTGCGTCGCATTGAATATAAAAATGCTTGCTAAAATCTGGATTAACGAGGACAGGAGCAGAAACTAAAGATTTTTTTAGCTGTTCGAAAGCATATTGTGCGGCATCATTCCATTTAAAGGATGATTTAGATTTTAATAGGTCCGTCAAAGTCGCGGTCGAGTTGCACTTGAGTGTGGGGAGTGCAAAAGGTGGTGAGTTGTGCGCGAAGTGCATTAAAACGAGGGATAAAGCCATTGCGTGCGTGTACGTTAACACTTGCTTGGCAAAGTGATAACAGCTACTTGATAATTTGAATGATGCGTTTATGCTTGTTGGCGGGTGCTTGGCAAACCAATTAATCCGTGGGTGAACTCGCGAGCAGTTGGCGAAAACGAATTTTCGTGCGTGCAGCAACAGCAGCGACAAAGGTCCGCCATTACGCGATTGTGGCGAATGTGTTACTTTTGGCGTCTGTCGTTGTGCAGTTTGTTTTGTTTTTACATTTGCATCCGCGAGCCGGTTCGTTATTTCTAACCAATCGAGGAGGAACGTTAAATAGAAACTAAAACTAGAAAATATCGGGTTTGGAATACAGACGGTGTGCATTGGTGGTTTTATCACGCGAATACGATTTATTAGCATTTTAATTGGTGAAAATTTAGTGCTGCCACAAGTGATTAATATACATATACATAGATCAAAATTAAAATAGCAAGGCCAGAATTTAAAATAAAACATACATGAAAAGCTTTTCTTCGAATTTCAAAGACTGATTAGTGAAAAATTTAAAAGAAAAAATCCCCAAAATAAAATTAGATAAAAACTGAAGCCTGAAAAGTGTTTAAATCAGTTTTATATGGCATTTATCATCCAGAAGGAATGAAAAAAATATAAATATCCAATTTTTTAAAAATAGTGTTATCCAGCCCAAAAGAATTTTCCGCAAAATAAACTTCCTCAGTAAAGTAAAAAAAATCGTTTTAGTGTCACATCACTTTTACTTTTTCACATCACTTTTCTTTCTCTCTCTCCAAATTTCCCAAGCCGATTTGGACGAGAGAGAAAACTTCCCAAGCCATTCTTCTGTTTCCCTTTTATCTTTATTCGGGAATGTTTTGAGAAAACCTCAATCAGCATTGAAGTGTGTCGCCATGGCCAACATTCAGTGTTGCCAGTTAGCATGAAAATATTTTTAGCTAGTAAAATTTTTATTTCAGGGAAAATTTTATTTCAAAATTTGCATTTTTATTTCTTGAGGATTTTGTTTATAGCTAAAATCGTAACAGCCGCTGTAATTAAACACTGATACATTTCGAAGCATATATATCTGGCAATGCCTCCCACAATTGCCATCCCAAACGTCAAAAAGGTACAGAAGGTGCGCGGTTAACTGTCCGATGAGTGAGAGTGAAGATTGTTCTAGACCAAAGTGTTTCATTTGTCTAAGCTTTCACTATATACCGACAAGTGTAGTGATTTTCGACAGTTCGGTGGTAGAAAACAAAAAATTGCGAGCGAATATTGTCCAAAACTATTGTTTCATTGATGGTTTTGCACAAATAGTCTTCTGTATGAAAACAACGGTTATTCGTAACCGTTGGACGCATCTAGGTATGGTAAAATCGGTGTGTTGCCGCACCTGCGAAGCGAGTGATAATTTACTATTCCTTTTTAGAAAAAGGAAACGAAGATGCTCTTCGCATGCTTCAATCGATTGCATCATCATCGATCACCTTGACTGACCGCCTTCCACATCATATCTGTCTACAATGCAACAATGTGTTACATGTGGCATATAACTGTAAATTGTGCTATGCAACTGACATCACGAAGAATTCTACCAATATCAAAAGCAATACAGACACTGAAGGCGGAGAAAGTGTGGCTTATGGGAATGCTAATGGAGCTGAGGATGATCCAGGTGACCAAGGAAAATCACTGCCGAGCTCGGTGGTAAGTGTCCAAAAGTACGTTTAATAACTCTTACAACGTTATGATCAGGGAATCATATCAAGAAAGCCGAGTATATTTCCTTTGTTTCGCATCTTGTGGTGCGTTTACATGAATTTCACAAAAGGTCACCATCATATTTCACTTTCGTTGTCAACGGTATAGTCAATCCTTTCCCAAGTAATTTTGACATGCTGTGATTATTAAAGAAAACGGAGTAAATTTTGACAACATCATAATGAGAAATCATCGTAGAATATATCGGTTTCCCAAAAATATTCGTTAAATTTTAATTCAATTGTAACGTCCAAGTACTTAATAAGCTCTCCGTATGAAAACAATAAGAAAACTACTAAATTCAAATCACCCTAAAAGCCTAACTAGACATAGGTTATAGAACATCAGCATCCCAGGCCCGCCGAGCAAAGCTAGGGGTAAAAGCTAGTATAAAACAATTTTTTCTGTAGGCAACAGTAGCTTTTTGGGATTAAAGGCACCCTACGGCCTTTTCTGTACTCCTGACAACGACGGTGACGCAGTTAATGCAAGCAAGCATAACGAACAAACCAAGGGAATAGCCTTTCTCGGGTTAAAAGGTATCCTATATTATTTTCTGTACCCCTGAAAATGTGTGTACAAACTAAATCACATCGCGTTTATAATATAAGTTGGGATTATAAAAGCTATTGACATATGTTTTTGCTGAAATCAAGTTAAAATTTTCAGTTTGATAAGATAAAAAAAAATGCACAATAAATGAAAAGAGACTGGAATGTGAGTGTGAGGTCGAGTGGGCGGGGTTTGATGTAATCCGCGACTAAGTGATTCTGTGCTTTTGGTTAAGTTCGCGGTCACAGAGTTTGTATTTTGGCAATTTTATTTAGTGTAGGATGCTTTGGTTAAGATTAGAATAGCTGATGTCTGGCACTTCGTTGGTCAGCAGATTGCGAACGCGTAAGGTTGACGTGGTTCTCGTTGATTTATTGGAAGTCCTGAAAAGGAACGGGAACGTAGCCTAAAATTTCTAAATTTCCTCTTGAAGAAATTTCCGAACGCGTTTTAAACAGGCAGATTGAAACAGTGGCTGGAAAACAGTATTAAAGTGTAGTCTACTCACGTCAACTCTTAGGAAGTCTCCATTTCAATGTTTAGTAAATTTATAAAAGAATGCAGGGTCGATGTAATATATTACTTTAATTAATTAATTGAGTTTTATTTAACAATGCAATTTATGTTTCTTTATTGGCAATGTCTTATAAAAATACTAATTGCCTAGTAATTTGCCATTTAATGCTATTTTATAATTCATTAAATATCTCATGAAGTTTAAGTTTAATTATTCTTCACTTTACACAATGCGTAGTAAAGCTTAGAAAAACATTAAAATAATAAAGGATATCTTCAACCATACCTACCGATTTTTGTTAAGAAAATATTGTATATGAAAGCTATCAAATTATTTGTATGGTTAATTTGAATTTATTTCATAATAAAAACCTAGTCGTATCAAATTATTATGCATACAATTTAACAGCAAATAACAGTTAGACGTAAACTTCATTTTTTTTTTTCAATAACATAAAGTTCAATGGTGTTATTATTTTTTACGCTTACATTATTTGCCACTAAATTCATCTTGAATAATCACCAAAAATAATCAAAATAAACAACAAATCAATATAAATCAATATAAAAATTTTATTGCTAGGTTATAATATAATTATTTTAAATGATTAATGTAATTTAGATTACTATTTAAATCGTGCCAATAAGGATTTAATTTAAATCCCTAACCAGTAACATTGATTAATGTTTGATGACAACTACGGAAAGAAAGTATATTAGTTATATATTGTACAATATAATGGAATCTTATTATACAATACATTGAAGTATTTTCATATAAGTATCTTAAGAATGACAGTATAATATTTTGTAAGACGGTGGTTTCTTCAAAAAAAATCAGAATTGACGTAATTCATTGTTCCAAATGCTGGTCAAAAGCTGCGGAAATCTCCTTGATACGGCTATAAGTATAACTTAATTAAGCAAATAAATTAATATAATTTTGTTTTGCAGAGAATATTATACAAAAACAATGTAATTAGCAGTCAATTCACTCATTGATACGAAATTAAGCTCAAAATATAATTTTAGCAACATTCATCATTTCAATTAATTTAAAACGATATGAATGTTTTCAGTTTCATTGCAGTTAGCAAATAGAATTTAAGGAAAAATATGTACATTAGTTAAAAACAAAACGAAAGGTATTTATTCAACCAAATAATATTGAATGGCCATAACACTTGAATTTTAATCGCCGTATATCTCATTAAATTTTCAAATTACCGGAAAATATTCGAATTCGAAATAAATTTTATGACTTTCTTAAGTCTATAAACTTTATTAATCATTGATCACTAAAATTATTAACCTTTGATAATAACTACGGATAGATATTTTATATGCCAAGTATTGTGCAAGATATTATACTCTTAAATTTAAATATTGTTCTATAATTAGCTTAAGTAAAAGACATTAGTTATTGTTTGAATGTAAATCTCTGAAAAGTAAAGCAAGAAGTAAGGGTTAAAAAGTGAAAAGTTACTACCTATGTATGACACTCTAAATATTTCACTTATCGAAAAAAAAAAACACTTTATAAATAAAAACCAAACATATACAATTGTAACCCAAGTAAATACTATATATGTATGCGAAAATTCAAAATGATAGTACTAAAGCAAAAACAAAAACATTTTAAAATTCGGATGTATAGATGGAAAGGAGTATGAATTAAATGTAATACATACAATACACCTTTTATATATTTACATTATAAACAATACATTGAATTCGAAGTAAGAAGAAAGAGAAATTATATAAATAAGAAAAAAAAAATAAGTATAATATGGACTAAGTTTTGTATTAACAATTTTTTTTTATTCTTATTATAATTGATGAATATTGTATTAATGATTGCAAGGAATAATTACAATAGTATGAATTGCTAACAAAAGATGGATTTTCCTTTCCAGTAGTTCTGCTTTTCAGCGGGCAATGGGGTGCAGGGTAAGTATGCCGTCGCGAGGGTAGGGTTTGGAAAAAATCCGCTGAGGTCGGTTTAGCGTCGTGCGCGGTACGCGGTACCTTAGTTGTTTTTGGTTTTTCCTTAACGTAGCATTCGTCGGGTTGAGTTAACGTAGTATACTTTTCGGTACCGCGTCGGGAATTCGGGAACGCGAAATAAAAATTAGATTTTGTTCTTTTGACTGGTCATAAGAAGAAATACGGAGTAACGTAGAATAGGTTTCCTCTCCTTATGGTTTTGTTTGTAACGCGTTTGAAAACGCGCGTGTATAGGTGGCTGAATTATGTAAATGAGCGTAACCCATTCGGAGACCCGCGACCGAAATCCTCTCCGATCTAGCTGCCCGACAAGCAGCCACCGCGTGAATGGGTTATGGTGCACGGATTGGTTGACCGGTTGGTACCATCCGTTGGCACTACTCAGACTTCACGTCTAGAACCGATGAGAGGTCGGTTCCGCGTTCGGACGTAAAATGCTTAAATCATTACAAATGGCGCCCAACGTGGGGCCTAAAGGGGAAACAACACCACTCTCCTTCGAGCTCTCACATTTTTAATTTTGCTGTCGGCAGATGAACCGATTCAATTTTTATTGTCGTCCTCACCATTTGATATTAACGTGGCATACTTTGGCGGGTTCCGTAAAGTAAAGATAGAGTCACCGATAAACTCTCTTTTGGTGTTGTTTGTCTTGTCTTCGGTATAATAAGGTCTATAGCATCTTCTGGAGTTCTTCGTTCGTGGTGGCTCAGTCGCCTGAACATGCCGATGATGTTATAGAGTAGTGCGTCCCTTAATGTTACCAAAAGAAAGGTTTGCACATTTTTATACAGTTTGAAGTCGGACAGTTCTAATTTTGAACAAACTGATGGTGCCAGGGGTTTTCAAATAAATTGCTTGGAATCGCGTCAGTTTTTGCTGGGAGCTAATCTGATGACCGGCAGTGATAAAATCCGCATCATCAATAAGTCCTGACCGACACCCGATTTGTTTTTATGATTGGTTAGCGGTTTTTATTAGCATACTTTCGTAAAAGACAGGGACTTGTACTCAAGGAGAGGGGCCTAAAATTATAACAATCATCTCTCCACTGCGGAAACAATTGTTTCTTCACTAGTGTAGAGTTAAATCCTTCAGTCTCTCCATGCCTGGGTCGGCATCGAAGAGACTGCCCTGTAATAAACATAAGCAGTCGAGCAGCCCCGTGGTGATCAGGAGTGGCTGCTCCTGAAGAGATAAGGTGGTCACCCCGTCGAAACTGCTTAGTTTGTTGTTTTACTAGTGTAAAGTAAACTGCATCCGTTAAGTTTCCATCCTTTAGGCAGAGATGAGTGGTTCACTTCAGCCACTTTAACATCTTTAGGTTTGACATTCCCCTTGTAATGCAACGACCTTCTTCGGAGAAAGTAACGGTTGCTTTTTGTGTAATGTTTGCGTTTGTCTCAAGCCTCCGTGTCCGCTAACTTTAACGAGGCAAAACAATATTGAATTTCTGTAGAGTAGATTAATTGACACCTAATAGAACTTTTCTAAAGACAATAAAAATTGATCGGTGCGTCTTGTAGAGTAGAGTACGCGTGATAAGTATTTTGTAGTGTAGCTTCGTGGCTCGACAAGAACCCGCCTCATATGATCCCGCAAATGCTAGTCGTCAAGCACGCGTACGCGGTCGTTAAGCGAAGCTAGTAAGCTGAGCTCGGTGTTGTTTTAGCTCGCTGACACTTGTGCCAGACCATCGGCACCCGTGTCCTACACGGACATTTCGAAATTCATTACAATACCCTGTCACCCTACAAAAGTCAAGGAGAGCTTATCGCTCCATGACCGCCAGATCTTCTGTTGCGATATAATCCATTTTATAAGGCCGAAGATTGCTCTGATTAACGGCTCAACTCTGAAATAAAATTTCAGATATGCAGCATTCATATAAGATGAAACTATTTCTTATTTATTTACCAACCAAGGTATACTAATTTTTTTACATTCTATATATCGCACACCTAGATCTAAACAGCGATTAAGTCTAAAAACCACTTACTTCCTTATAATAAACGTCATAATAGGATTTGTAACGGTTTCCTACCTCCGTCTGGTTCGATCGCAATTAGAACCGACCTCTCATCGGTTCGAGATGTGCACTCTTGGAAATGACAACGGACTGTACCCTTCAGGTCAACAAGTCCGGTCACACTTAGTCTACTCCGTGGTGGCTGCTTGTAGGCTAGCTAGTTCGGAGAGGAGTTTCGGTCGCGGGTCTTACGCGAGCAGACTAAGTCCGAGTTACGTAACTCAGCCACCGATTCACATGCCCGATTTACAAACGCGTCAACAACTACTCATCCAGAACAGGAAACCTACGTTACGTTAGTTCTGGATGTGATCTCTCCACAGATCTCAATTCAAAATACTACAAAATCTAAAACCATAGGCGTGTTACCGAATCACCGACGCGGTACCAGAAAACAAGCTAAACTACCTCAAATCCAAAATAACCTACTCTAATAAAAAAAGACGAGCGCAAACAAGGGTACCGCGGACCGTAACCGACTCGAAATCAATCATCAGCAGATTATAAACACCTAACCCTCTTCAAGACATACTTACCTTCGGTCATTACTTCCGCTGTAAAAGAAAGAGCAGGCGGAACGGAAAGGCTTATGGCTCCTTTAGTATTTCATTTTATTACTCCTTACTTAAACAATGTTTATAGGTATTACTTTAATTTTATATAGCCTATTTGGTTTAAATTATTTTAAGTTACTTTTCTACCCCTGTATATCTATGGAATCTGTATTAACATCCATCCATACTAATAACTACTAGGCTAAATATTGTAATATATAAGCACAATTCACTCATTCCACAAAAATTATAATTTATAGGACTTGCCTAGGTTCCGCAAAGAATGTTTAACCCAAACTCTAGTTTTTAACAAAATAATTTCAGAAAATGACGAAATACTACGAAACGTTTCAAATACCTTTGTTCAAAGCATCTTAATTTAAGAAGATCAGTTAAAATTTAAAAAAAAAGAAAAGGTTTGAAACAAAAGTGCTTTAATTACGCATATAAATCCAGGGTAGCATTTAAACGCACTCGGTTTGAAATTAAAATCTAAGTATTATAAGCATTTACTGGAATAATGTGCATTACAATCTAGTATAGACGGTTAAACATGGAACGTCTCATTTTGAACAAAAAGGAAATTATAGAAGGATGCATCGAAATAGAGCTTCTTCCTCAAACATTGTTCCCTTTACTCCATTAGTACCGATAGAAATAAAATTGGTTGATATGCTCTGACAATTCCATAGAAGCATGTATAGGAAAACCATTTCCGTTTAGTAGTTATTAAAAATTGAACCTCCAAACGAAACGGTGAAAACATTAGGAAGGAATCCATATAGCACGCGAATATTATTAGCAAAATAAGAGCCTTTCCATGGTTAGAAACAAGATGTCTTAATCGATTTATCGAATTTATTTTAGCTTAGTTTAACTTGTTTTTATTTATTGGAATAAGTTTTAATTTCGTTTTTTTTTTTTTTTTTACCCTCAGTAGGCTCTACATATTATATATATATATATATATATATATATATATATATATATATATATATATATATATATATATATATATATATCGTGAAAATCGTATAATGTACATATATTAACAAAGTTTTTCTTTCTTCAAGCCAGATTTTTGTTTCTCCTTCTGGATGTTTGCATGGATTCGGTTGCAAATGAGCTGTATCAACGGCCTTTGGTATCACTGAAACTTGATTGTTCAGAACGAGGGCATGCAGAACTGTATTTTCTTTTCCTATATGTGATACTTATATTCAGTGGTTGCAGGTAGATAAGCTTATTTCTAAAAACTTATACGTAACCACTGCAGCGAGATCTGCAAATCCAACTAGAAGGTGATCGGTGAAAACGGTCTATAATCCGAATTTCCATGAACGATTTGGATCTCCTCCCACAGCAATATATACCGAAAAGAATGAAATGCTCGCAATCAGTGTGGGCAGGACACATTCACTGTAGAACACTTTAATTGACTTTGATACCGTTTATCCTGTAGTGTGCATCACGCCGATCACCATACACATGTGTTGTAACAATTACCTGATAACCGCGTATTAATAGGCATTGCGGTAGATTGGAAATGTGTTTCTCCAAGCCGCTCGCTATGTTTTTTTTTCCTGTCCAGTGCAGCTTGACTCCCAAAACAAGGTTCATATGCTCGCCAAGTCACCCATTTGCTACCTCCTCCTGTGGATAAGTTAGATTGCGTTATATGCACGCCACGCTAATTTTTTTTTTCGCTAACCCTCGCGAGAATTTTAATTCGACGGACAGCTAACCGGCGAACACGTTCTGCCTGTTTGACATTTGGATGGCAACTCGTGGGTGGCATTGCCAGATATATATGCTTCGAAATGTATCAGAGTTTTACTTCAGCGGCTCACATTGACAGAAAATATTTTTCCACAAATATAAATATTTGAAGAAAAATATTTTCGGCGCAATGATGGCTGCACGAAAGATAAAGTCTGCTTGCATTTCGAGTCATACATATCTGGCCGGGTGCCAGGGTTCGGGATCGGAATCACTCCGATTCCCGGGCGTAGGCGTCACATTATGGGGGGGATGACGTTCTTAGCAATCAATTCACGTATGTCTCTTTTTTGTATCAGACAATTGCGATTTATTCAGTGTATGCTTGTGTTAAATCAATTGAAAATAACGACTGATCAATTGCAGATCCGGATCCTCTCACGGAGAGAATCCTCTTTCGCACACAAATTTTCCTACAGGTTTTCTCTCCAAATGATTTTTTTATGAAAAACGCTTCAGGGTGTTCTTTTTCAACCCTAAGAACCTTAATGTCATGCCACTCGACTAGATTCTGTGCCCCACAATTTTTGCAAACTTTAACGTCATTTCAATGACTGTGTAAGGTTTTCCCGTCTTTTTTGCTGCACCAATCAAAGTTTATATTGCTCTGGTATATAGATTGCGCTCTACTGCAAGTATCTTTTAACTCGTTTTTCGATGACACTATAATCATTGTCACATTCACTTTGTGAGTGGCCACGTATTAAAAACTTGTGAGTAATGGATTTGACTCTCAACTTGTTGACAGCGTAAGCATAGACAGGCAACATAAATTTTTTTTTTGTTGTCCGCCACAATTGTCCGAGTAGAAAATTATGTCGATTTCTTTATTAGGATTTTGGTCTACTTCAACTTTAACGTAGTCGAGTGTGTAGCTGCCAATTTCAACAGCTCTTCTCTTTCCTTCGGTTTCATCCCAAAAGCAGCATTCAATTCCTTTTGCCGTTAAATCGCTGATAATAAAATTGAAGCAGTTGATACTGGATTTATAGAAAAATAGGGATAATTGTCCCTTTGGAATCTGCAATACTGCCAGCAAGTCCTAAACAGCTACGATACTACCATCGGTCCTACCTTCGTCATTTTCTTTTTCAGTTCTTGCCAAAGCTTTTTCTTTTAGACGCTGTACATATTTTTGGCTTAACTTGCATTTTTCTGCTACATCTAAGTTTCTGTACCTTTCGCACAGGTCACATTGGTCTTTTTCGATACGAAGAAAGAAATATGATCCGTGTTGAATATTCTGTTGAATGTCAAAGATGTGGCAAAACATAAACCATTCTTTTCAAAAAGTTGTTTATAGTCTCTGTAGATATCGGTACATGATTTATCACTTGAAGTAAATGCTCTTGTTGTTTGAGCTCTCAAGTAGTGAGCATCAATCCTTGGTATAGAACTTATAAAAGCTATAAAGCTCTGTTTAATTTGTGGATCAATAGTTGATTGATGGCCGTGTTTTTCTCTCAAATCAGTTTTTATGACACCTGATTCTGTTTTCTTGGAAAGTGCCGTTAGTATCGCTCTGTAACTTAAATCAAGAGTGGCTTTGAAAAACGGTTTGCACACCCTAATTTTGGATCCATCAACCTCAAAATAAAAGGCGGTGTTAAGAGCTCTAAAATCGTGTGTGCTTGAGTACTACGAATTCTCTCTGCCTTTCAAGATTGGTGAGTCTCCAAGATACATAAACAAGCTGCTACCTTGAAATTTCATCAATATTGTCTTAACATTTTAGCCGACATTTTTCTCCACAGGGGTGGTCCAACTTTTCTCTCTGGCATTTGCATATTTGATTTTAATAAAGACTGGTAGGCTTTCCTAGAATTTCTCAGCACTTCAGCAATTTTCGATTTCTACATCGTTGGTTTTCGTACTCTCTTTTTACTCTTTTTTCTTGTATCCTAGGCTTTTTGGCGTTAACTTCAGTAACCATAGCATTTTAAGGGTCAAGTTGTACATATGCACTATCATTTTCAGTGTCCGATGTGGAAATACATTTTGACGAACTCTTGCAGCTGCTGCTGTTAGTGCTGGACGAAGATAATTATGAACTAGTGGGTACGACCTTAGATGATGTCCTGCTTTTATGGATCATTCGGAAATTGGGATCCTCTTCCAAGTGGACGAAGTCACTTTCGTCACTTTGGATTGGCGAAACATAATAATTTGGTGTATTATTCTGCTGTTGTTTGGATGTGCTGGGGATTGATTTATCAACTACAAATAAGGCGGAATTAGATGCGTCTTCATTGCTTGGTGACAACTTGACGCCATATTCTGGCTGTGGCCTGTTTACTAATACTGGTCTGGATTATCTTGATCTGCTAATTAACAAAGTTCTTTAATAACACACCTGAGTGAGTTTCTGCGCACACGGTCTTACATTTTGAAGGATAGGCAATCCTTTTATGGTGTCAACGAAGTGTACCGTCAATACTAAAAAGCTCCTTGTGGAATTAGTGATAGTAGGTATATCACATGTGAAGCATAAAAAATTTGCCTCAGCGAAAGATTTTCTAAAAATCGACTTTGTGGCCCGATATTTGCTTTTTACCAACTGAGTAACCTGGAATTAATACATAAGTAGCAATTATACTACTTTTAAATTAGAATGATGTAATGATTTTAAGTCTAATTACACGAACGAAGTCGGAACCGACCTCTCATCGGTCCTAGACGTGTAGTCTGAGTCGTGTCAACGAATCCGTAATCCATTTTCGCGGTGGCTGCTTGTCGGCCAGCTAGATCGGAGAGGATTTCGGTCGCGGGTCTTAAAATGGATTACGCTCAATTACATATTTCAGCCACCCTTAAACGCCCGTTACAAACGCGTGAAAAATACAAACATACGGAAACGAAACCTACTTTACTTTATCCCGTATTTCTTCATTATTCCAGCCAAGTACAAAAATCTAATTTCCATTTCGCGTTCTCGAATTTTACCGACGTGGTACCGAAAAATACACTACGTTAACTTGAACCCGACGCAAACTACGCTAATGAAAAAGACAATTCCAACAAAGGTACCGCGTACCGCACGCTACGCGAAACCGACCTCAGCGGATTTTTCTAATCCTAGCCAAATTTAAATCTCGGCATTGTCACTTATTCACGGTTTTACTTAAACATTAAAATTTTATTTTTTGGAAAGAAAACTAAAATTTTATGAAAAGCCGAGAATAACTGCACTTTTCGTTTTTCCTTTGACAACCGCCCGCCATGTGGCCGTCAATTCCTTTTTGACATCCCACGAAAAAACTGACGTGGGATGGGAACCGTCACGACAACGCGATATGGAAAGCCACATGGCAGCAAGATGTAATGGTAGTGGTCGCCAGTGTCGTCGAATGATTCATTACAATTATAAATTATTATATAAACACCTTTTTCTGGAAGGAAGTCTATACAGATGACTGGTTCTGCGCATACGTTTTTGCAATCCTTTCTTCTCCACACATGATAATGGCAAATTTTCTTTGCATGTCATGTAAATTAATGCTTGCGTTATTTTATTATGCTCTTGATTACCTTCTGAAAAATAAAAAAACTATCATAGGCATAAATAATGTCATGTATTAGATGATGGCCATAGCTAAATTGCAAACCATTATTCATTGAATGAAATCATTAAAGAGTCTATATCCACGGAATAAACTTTACTAAACATGATCTTGACGCTAAGAAAGCTAAATTATAACTCAAAAACTACAACGATTTGTGCAAAAATTTAATGTACAAAAAGTGCTTATGCAATTCTAATTGCAGACGAAATTTAAGCAATTTTAATGTAGGATGATCGGGTTCACCGGCTCGTGGGAACGTCTCCATATGCCCGTTTCACGTGAGGCGTTTGCACCTGGCTTGTGTTCAGGGTTGCGCAGGTGATACCGTACCTCCTCTCCCTTTAGTTTTGAGCTGCCCGTAAGGAATGCCACTAGCTACTTTGATAAGGCTAAGGATTTCATCAACGTTGTCAATGAAATCGAAAAGCAATCTAGGATTACCGTCACATTTCGGTAAATTCTTGATACAGTCTGGTATTCTTCGAGAATTGAATAAATCTGTAGGCGTGATGGTAGTTTCGCGAGTACCGGGATTTGGCATTGTTCCTCGCCAGTCATTTGTTGAATCTTCGACTTCCATCTCTTCTGCAATCATAATTTGAAATAGAAAAGAAAAACACACAAAGGATCGTTGTTTAAGTAAACTCAATGAAGCTACTTATCTGACCACAGCAGGAATCACGAATCCCGGTCACTTTTTCTTTGATAAGTTTATTTATTCAAAAACTTTGTTCCCGCACTTGTATAAATAATAACAATTATGACATTTAAAGTGAAATGTCAAATTAAATGTCATTAGGAGATTACAATTCAGAATAGTAGATTTGAAAGCATCAGAATATCGTACCATTCACAATGACAATTATGGTAAATAGTCAGATAGAGACAACTCAATTTGTTAAAGCAAAAGTACCGAAATCCTTTGTTCGAATTGCTTTCTTTTTTTGAAAATGTTGGTACTTTTTTTGCAATTTAAAAGTAAGTCAGTCGCATTTTGGAATTTGTATACGGCAGAACTATCGGACCATCGAAATTAAGTCATTACTAGTGAATTTGAATTGTTTCGCTAAGTAAATTTGTGACACGTTTATTATTTTAACGTCCCGTTTTAAAATAAAGTTGTGTCTAAAGTTTTAAAAGTGTTTTCTTGTTTTGTCGAGCTTTTCCGTAATCGAATAGAGTTTTCAGTGCAACAGCCATATCGAAAGCACTTCAATTATTTCCTTTTATTACGTTATAATGCGATTGAATTAAGTCACTAGTGTGATCTTTTACTATTAAGTTATTTTCTTTTGTTAAATGGTTGCACGATAGGGTTAAATCACTTAGTTGATCTCCTATCAAAATGCTATTACAAGATCCGTACAACTTACCTAAATTTTGGAGGCTTGTTAAACGAAATAACAACTCACTTATCTCACTGCATGTTATAGTAAATCGCATTGAATTATTAAAATCATTACCATTTCCTTGTAAATTTGAACTATTTTCACTAATTTCTCTAATAATAGTCACTATCTAGATAAACGGAGTGAAGTATAGGGTGTAATTATGTTATTACATCTAATTACACTAAAAATTAAAATCATCTGAATAATTCCAATAAGAATTATTCAGTTCAATATATCCACATATGAACTCACATGTATTCCAAGAGGAATCATATTTCTTCCTACATAGTCCTTTAGCGAGCGGGAATTGAAATGACTAACCGGTTTTTGCAATAATAATAACACGTATTTATTTGTTAGACCAACTATACTCGAACAACTTGGTAGATACACGATCGAACACGATGACTTCTGGCATTAGAATGGCGGCATCATCCTCTCAACAACCTCTCGGCAATCCCGCCTGGTGGTCAGTTACGAAATGAATGAATAGTCGGCAGCAACTTTGACCCGCGTCGGCACAGTACTCCCCCTCAAGTGTCATTCAAATGAGACTGATACGTCAAGCAAATCCACGGACGCGGTTCTTGCTTGGTGGATAAGTCCTTGTCCCGGCGGGTGCAGGATTAATTGGTGTAGGCCGCTGATTTACTGACGGGCGAAACACGTCAGGAATAGAATGCTGTTGTGGCGGCGGGCTCGGAAGAAATGCTTGAGATGAACCCGAAACAGGCGCTCTAGCTGGTGCGGTGACCCTCGGCGGATGAATTGTTCTCAGAGTGTCATCAAATGCAGGTGAATTAGTGGTCGGAACCTGGTCTTGATCGATTTCCATGAAGGCTGGCTTCAACCGCTCCGTTGACACGTTCACTTGGCGCCCGTTAATGTCGATTTTATAAATTACATCTGAAAGTCGCTGAAGAACTCGGTGGGGGCTGAATAAGGTGGCGACAGCGGCTTACGAACTGTATCTACGCGCAGGAAAACATGCGAGCAGGAACTGAGCTTTTTGTTAACAAAAACCGCTCGATCGTTGCGGTGGGCCGCCTGAACCGGTCGTAGCTAAGACATACACTTCTGCAGATGAATGAGAAATTCGTGCGGGCTTATCGCTGCAGTGTGGGGGCTGATGAATTCCCCTGGAATTGACAGCGTGGTACCGTAGAGCAGCTCCGCACAGGATGCGTCTATATCCTCCTTGTAGCTAGTGCGCAGTCCTAGTAAGACCGTGGGAAGAACGTCCGGCCAGGATGGGCCACCGCCGTGACACATAATGGCGGCTTTCAATGTACGGTGCCATCGCTCGATGATTCCGTTCGACGCAGGGTGGTACGGTGACGTTCTAATCCTGGAGGTTCCGATGAAAGCGGCAAGAGATTTGAATAGCGATGATTCAAACTGAGTGCCTTGATCTGTCGTGATGAGGCGAAGTGTACCGAAGCGAGTAATCCAGTTGTTAAATAACGCCTTTGCCACGGTATTAGCCGTCTGGTCAGCGATGGGGAAAGCTTCCGGCCATCTAGAAAAACGGTCGATCACCGTAAGACAGTATTTGAAGCCCTGCGATGGGATGAGTGGTCCCACAATGTCCACATGAATGTGCTGGAAGCGACCGTCAGGCACCGGAAACGACTGAACTGGATTTTTCTGATGGCGAGTAATCTTCGAACGCTGGCACGGTATACACGAGCGAGCCCAGACGCGGACGTCTCTTCGAATGTGCGGCCAGACAAACTTCTCCGCAATGGCTCTGTGAGTAGAGCGAGCACTGGGATGCGCCTGTTGGTGGAAGATGTCGAAAACCTTTCTGTGCAGCGACAGCGGGACGAAGGGCTTTAGGCGACCCAGAGACTCGTCACAAATCAACCGCTGAAGAGAGCTCGTGGGGGTATGCACCAGTTTTAGGAAGGTGCTGTTGTTCCGGAGTAGCTCCTGAAGCTCAACATCCCGGTTCTGCTCTTGAGCTAATTCGTCCTCGCTGATGAGCGTTGGCATCTCGATAGTGTCCACCCGAGATAGAGCATCTGCGACTTCGTTACTGGCGCCGGATATGAAGCGAAAGTCCGTGGTGAACTGCGATATGTAATTGAGATGCCTGAGTTGCCGCGGCGAGGCCTTGCTTGCAGATTGGGCGAACGCGTAAATAAGTGGTTTGTGATCCGTTAGGACGAAAAACACAGAGCCCTCTAGATAGTGCCGAAAATGACGAACGCTGGCATATATAGCGAGCAACTCGTGGTCATAAACGCTATATTTGGACTCGGGCGTCGACAGCTTCCTCTGAAAGAACGCCAACGGGAGCCACCGACCATGTTGTTTCTGCTCCAAAACTGCGCCTACGGCCAAATCAGAAGCGTCGGTCGTTAGTCTGAGAGGTGCACTGGCCTGAAAATGGACGAGCAGGACGCAGTCAGCCAAGCTGTTCTTGCATTTAGCAAACGCTTCCTCAGTATCCGGGGTCCATTCGATCATAGTTTTGCCTCCTTTTTTATTTCCTGCGCACAGCTTGTTAAGTGGGGCCTGAAGTACCGCGGCGTCGCGGATAAACCGCCGATAAAAATTCAGTGCTCCCAGAAACCGCCGAAGATCCTTTACAGTGACAGGTTTTTTAAAATTCCGCATCGCATTTACTCGAGATGCTGGGGGGTGCACGCCCTTTTCGCTTACGATGTGCCCCAGGTACTTCACTTCTCTAACTCCGAACACGCACTTCGAAACATTCACCACAATCCCAAACTTTTACAGCCGCTCGAATATCAGTCGCAGATGCTGCAAGTGCTCCCTCTCCGATATTGACGCGACCAGTATGTCGTCCAGATAACACACGCAGAAATCGAGCCCTTGGAGCACCTCGCCCATGAAGCGCTGAAATGTTTGCGCTGCGTTACGAAGACCGAACGTCATCACCGTGAACTTGAACAAACCGAAGGGGGTGGTAACCGCCGTTTTCGGGACGTCTTCTTCCGCTATCGGAATTTGATGGAACGCGCGCAACAAATCAACTTTTGAGAAATAGCGCATACCATCCAAGTTTATGGATGTATCCTCGATGTGCCTCATAGGATATTTATCCGGGACCGTAGCGGCGTTGAGGCGACGATAGTCCCCGCAAGGACGCCAAGTACCATCCTTCTTCGGGACGAGATGCAGGGGACTTGCCCAAGGACTCTTGGAAGGCCGGCAAAATCCTCTATCAAGCAGGAACTGGAATTCGTCTCGTGCTATTCGCAGCTTGCTCTGATTTAGTCGACGTGGGCGGTCCGCCGCCGGGGGGCCAACGGTTGTAATAAAATGCTTAGTATGATGCACGGGTGTGGTTGCGGCGGCTGCAGGGTTGGTAAGGCTCGGAAATTCCCTGAGTAATGCCGAATACGTTGAATTTCCCGCGACGGTCGAAATGGACATCTGTTGATGACAACCGATCTTGCCAGAAACACTGGTGCAATTTACGGGGTCCGCGAGCTTATGGTTCTTGAGGTCGATGAGCAGGCCAAAATGCCTGAGGAAATCGGCGCCTAATATTGGGCGCGACACCTTGGCGACACAGAAACGCCAACGGAACGAGCGTGGAAAACCAAGTGAAATCGAAAGAATTCTGTCACCATATGTGCTGATTACGGTTCCATTCGCGGCAAACAGCTTGTACGGCGAAACGCCTTGCATTGGACGCAGGTGCGAAACTGGGATGACGGAGATGTCAGCCCCTTGTGTTTGGGTCGAAAATTTCGAGGCGACTTTTCGAGGAGCCACCAGCTGTCGCCTGCTGGACTAGCGGCTCGACGAGTTTCCCGCTTGCTTGGAGACAAAAGAACATGGCGGCCAACATTGTTTTGCCGCGGCGCCGAAACGGCGATGATAATAACACATTCGGCCGATGTTCCTACGTGGGGCAGCCGATCGAAATGAGGAATGACAAGAGCTGCAACCAGAAGAGCTGCATTGCCGTGACGATGCTTGAATGCGGCTAATCTCCGTTCTTAACTCGTCGATGCCTTTAAGGATTAATTCGCTGTCATCCGCCGGGTGCGAGGCCGGGTCTTTCTGGACGCAAGATACCGCGTCGGGCGCGCCGACACTGGCTATACGATCTGCGGCGGACGCTAACTCCTCGAGGCTACGGCCAGGATTGCGCGGATGTTAGAGGGGAGCCGTTGGAGCCACAGTGACTTTATTAGGTTATCCGGTATGGATTTTCCAGCCGTGCATTGCAGGCGGCGCAAAAACTGGGACGGGCGCAGATCCTCCATTTCGAGTTCGAACAGCACGTGGCGCGTTCTTTCCTCCTCCGTGACGTCAAACACAGCCATCAGCCTTCGCTTCAGGGCATCAAACTTTCCCGACTCGGGCGGCTCCTCCACAATGTCAGCGACATGGGACAGGATTGGCATGTCCAATTCGGCCACAATTTTGTCGAAACGTGCTGAGTCTGAGGTAATCCTTCCGGTGCGGAACTGCGCCTCAACACGCGTGAACCACAGTCCCGGTTTGCTATGCCAGAAGGGCGGCAATTTGCACATGATGGCGTTCGCTTCAACGCCCGCGGTGGTAGTGGCAGCGGCGGCTCGGCCGCCATCATCGGCATCGAAAAACTCGTTTGGCATTCTACTCGCGTCGAGGTCACCAATTTAGCGAGCGGGAATTGAAATGACTAACCGGTTTTCGCAATAATAATAACACGTATTTATTTGTTAGACCAACTATACTCGTACAACTTGGTAGATACACGATCGAACACGATGACTTCTGGCATTAGAATGGCGGCATCATCCTCTCAACAACCTCTCGGCAATCCCGCCTGGTGGTCAGTTACGAAATGAATAGTTGGCAGCAACTTTGACCCGCGTCGGCACAGTCCATTGTCTTAAGCAGATGCCAAGATATGGACATACGACAACCATAAATAATCATGGTCAATGTCGTATATCACTTTACCATTGCATAGGTTCATATGCGCTACCATCAATTAACACATCGTAATGTGTAGAACATTTTGTTCATGAATTTATGAATGGATGTTTTGAGCACATCCAGTGTTTTTCAATCTGTGCCTTGCTAAGGGGGTCGCGAAGCCTTATTGGTTGGCAGCAACTTTGACCCGCGTCGGCACAGTCCATTGTCTTAAGCAGATGCCAAGATATGGACATACGACAACCATAAATAATCATGGTCAATGTCGTATATCACTTTACCATTGCATAGGTTCATATGCGCTACCATCAATTAACACATCGTAATGTGTAGAACATTTTGTTCATGAATTTATGAATGGATGTTTTGAGCACATCCAGTGTTTTTCAATCTGTGCCTTGCTAAGGGGGTCGCGAAGCCTTATTCGGGTGCTCGACGGCAAAAGAGAAATGACAAGGTTCTACACTACAATAAAAATACAATATCAGTGAGAAGGATGTGCTTGTTTATTTTTCAAAAAAATCTCAAAGCGTGGTGCTATTTTAGAAACGTTAAGAATAAAAAATTCAGGGACGTTCACCACAAATGCAACGAGTAAGTTGATATCCTTGGCCACGATGGTGACACACTTAATATGAATAGTGCATAAACAGGTGTCCATGGATCCGTTGTCCGTTGAATACTATCCTTTTTAGATTGCCCAAATATTTCCTGTAAGACCATTAAATTTAATCTTTGCAAATTATTTTATGATATATCGCTTACCACGAATGTAACGAACAAACCAAATTGAGGAACCATCACATCCAAACTATGGAAAAGTACATAACATCCTTGGCCATGATGCTGATACGCTTCACAAACGGGCATCTCTGAACAAACCAATCATCACACACCTTGAGTGAATTTACTCTTTGGAAATAGTTTTTCAGCCCTGAAAAGGGCCATTTTTCAATCATTTTGCGAACGTTCACCATGAATATGACGAACAAGTTGATCATCGTGGTGATATGCCTAGCGTGAATATCGCACGAACTGGCATCTTTGAATAAATCAAAATTGATGTAACCTCGCACGGAAACGTGCAGAATATCTGCTTCACATTATGAGTACGATACGGGAGACAACGCCCAATTTTGATGGCATTCAATCCAGATCAGTGTAAGCAATCGTGTTTGTTTCGGAAGCTTGCGCGAAATGTCCTTGGCTTTCTAGAAAATGAAACTTAAAAATTTAATTTTTCCTCAAAAAATCTTTCCTTTACAAGTAGTTCTTGGTTTCATCACTTTATTTCGGAGCGATGGCAGCGATGGCCATTTCACCTATAAAGTTTGGTAACGTGTCATTGATTCGAGATAAAACCAAACACACCAGACGCATTGTCATCGGATGTGATGTTAATGTGAGACACACATATTGGGGTAACAATCTCTCAATATCAAAGGCGGAATTCTTCTCTAATGGGTTGAAAATTTGAAATTCAAAATACTTAGCACCGGAATCTATACTTTTAGAAGAATTACAGTTGACGGCAAATGTATTTTGTCCTCTCCGGATATTATGATCTGTGAAAATCAGTCATTGTCCAATAAAGATCACAATAAAAACGGACTCGAATACTGGCGGCTGTTTCGATACAAGGACAATATGAGTAATGATATCGCGACTAGTTCTTTCAACAGAAATTTCAGGGAGATCATCAATGACTTGAGCCAAATGATCAACAATAATACCACACACAAGAGAGTTAAATACAGCAACAAGTATTGGTGGTCGAAAGAATTAATGAAGGTCTGGGAAAGAACGAAGCAAAACATGAGTGGAAACAAATTTAGTAAGTAGGAGAGTGGGCCTACCAGAAGGTCTTTGTAACCACCCTAGAGTATGTATCACTCATGAACACGTGTTATTGTTGTTGTAATACCAAACAATTGAAATGACTATAACTCACTTGGTTATGATTGGATTTCCATAAAGGATCTTATTTCAATCTATATAATTGCTGAATTCTAAGAAATTTGAAGATACCGTTTTGATTTTATGGGCAAAAATGTGACTTCTACAAATCATACTATTATAACAAAGTTGAGTGAGTTTCGATTTCTGAGGTATTTATTGCCCTTGTACTTTTTGGCTCAAAGATGTCCAATCGCGAGGGGGAGACAGAAAATGTTGGTATATTATGCCTCCCCCTGGATCCCCTGATGCTCAAAATAACTTTATAAATTCAGATTCTAAAAGTTCTAATCAAGACCTGTAATGAATCTTGTGACACCGCTGGCGACTCACTAACACACCTTGCCACCAAGTGGCTTGGCATCTCATGTCGGTTGTGACAGTTGCACATCCCACGTCAATTTTGTCGTGGGATGTCAAAAAGGGAAAATGGACAGCCACATGGTGGTAGAGTGTGTGTTGTGAGTCGCGCGGCGTCTATTAACTCAACCATTGCGAAAATCAGTGAACTTAATCTAAGCAGCCGATTTAGGTAAGCAGCATACCAGACGCAGGAAGTTGGTACGCGGACACAAAGGTATGATGTTCAGTTCGATCCAAATTATAATCAAATCTAAATAAATGCATTCACCCCAGTCGCCATCGTCGCAAGCTGCATATAATCAATGCCAATCGCCATTTGCCACATCTTCATCATCGTCGTCCTCGACGACCAGCAAGATCGCGCCCGCTATTTCGCAACACGAACCTCCAGGTGCGCATCATTTAGCCGACGAAGCTCAATGGACTCACCGACAAGGGTAGAGCAACTACGGCTGATGATAAAAGCTCAGCAGTAAGTGATTTCAGTCGTATGGCCAGCGGAATCATATCACCATCAGTACAACCTGATTCACCTTCTCCGTCCATGCCACAATCTCCACGACGAAACGGCAATGTAAATCTTCCGTTTGTTGCCCCGAATTCATCCCAGCAAAGTGACGTGATCAGTCAGCCATTAAAACAATGTTTGAAATGAAGTGAGTAAGAATTGTCAGTTATATTAAACGACGCCTTTAAGTAGTTCTGCTTGCTTCAAATGATATACGAGTATATAAACATATAAATCAGAATACTGAGTACTTCTCTCAAAAGATAGAAAGGTTATTAGAAGTACATATAAACAAACAAAAAAAAAATATTTTAAAAACTGGAACGATAAATTATTCTCCGTTTGGTTACGAGATATGTTGCATATTACGAAAAGCTTGTTTATTTTTTTTATTTATTATATTCCAAATGATTTATGTCCTACTTAATTTTTAAGTTGTTAAAAGAATATGATGAAATGATAAGCATTTGTGACTATAATATTAGTTGCACACAAATATCACCATTTTATTTTGCGGTGGATTACATTGAAGTTCCTCCCGCATTAAAATAATTACTTAAGAGGGTAAAATAATTTTTTTTCTGTGTTGTCGGTAAAATCAATCAGTTAGCATCCGTCATTGTTTGAAGAGAGAAAAACAAATTGTTTTAAATAATACTTAATCTTTCATAAGTCCTTTACACTTGTAACCTTAACTTTTAACGTGTCGTACGAAACTGATCAGCTTCACTGTAATTGGTTGTAAGTGCAGCTTGTAGAGCATTCCTGGTTGATGAAGAAATACGGAGTAACGTAAAGTAGGTTTCCTCTCCGTATGGTTTTGTTTTGTAACGCGTTTGAAAACGGGCATGTATAGGTGGCTGAATAATGTAAATGAGCGTAACCCATTCGGAGACCCGCGACCGAAATCCTCTTCGATCTAGCTGGCCGACAAGCAGCCACCGCGTGGATGGGTTACGGTGCACGGATTGGTTGACCGATTGGTACCATCCGTTGGCACTACTCAGACTTAACGTCTAGAACCGATGAGAGGTCGGTTCCACGTTCACACAGAACACTTAAAATAATTACAGACCTTTTATTTGATACTCTACTCGACTACTACTACTTAATTAAAAAAAATTTAAGGGCCACTTTCTCATAAGGGGTGACCCCCCTTTAAAAGTTTTGAAATGCTTGGTAAGACCTAACTTTTGAGAGACCACTACTTTTGACCTTTCCAAAAAGTTTGAGCTTTCTAGCATCTATAGTTTCAGAGGAAACTCCTGTGGCGCACGGACAGACGGACGGACGGAGGCACAGAAACTAATATGTCTTCATGAAAAATTTTTTTTGCAAAGACCTTAAAAATTATGCTTAATGACCGCGAAGGAGGTAATATTAAATGCTGTTGGACCTCTATATATCTTCAGGATATCTGGAACAAGCAACATTCTAACACCAATATTACCAAGGAAGCTGTAACAGCCATTAACTCCAAGAATCCTATACAAAGCCAAAGAGGTACAACCAATTTTCAAGCCCACTACTCTTGGTGTCGACTTAATTGGTTATAACATGCTAAAAATTATCCTACGTAAAACGAAGATAACAAATTTATAGAATTATATAAGTACTGCCCATATAATCACAGTGAGCCACTCTGGGAGTGTCCAGTCGGAAGTTTAATTTCTTTTTGCAAATGACTATTTAAGGATTAAAAAGTTGTATATATATATATATATATATATATATATATATATATATATATATATATATATATATATATATATTGTTACATGTACAAATAATTCTGCGAGCTACTGTCGCAATTGTTTCCACAATCATTAAGAACACCAACAAATGAATTTACTCGAAACCACGAGAACCCAACAAGCATTATCAACATCTGAAAGTGAGTCACTGCCCATTAATTACGCTGCTGGAATGTTCCCGCTTATTCATCAATGTACGAGAACTGAGTTGAATCATTAGAGGCCCTATATAAAGGCGAGCTGAATGAATGGGGGGATCATTCATTACAACCGCGATAGAAAACTGCGATATAGTGGAACGCGAAGTAAAGGCGATTGATTGTTTGAGTGTGAAGTGATTTTAAGTGGACAGTTGAATGACAAATTTATAGACTAAGTGAAAATTAAAATTGTGAAATACTAAAATAAGTGATTTTGCTTTTTTTTGGTTAATCGAATAAACTCTTTTAATTTAATTTAAAAGTCATTGCGTTTTCACTTCCCCGGAACATTAAAATTATTGGCCGCGAACCAAAAACACGCGACAGTGGTGTCGAGAAGTGAGATTAAAATTTTGGAGGTGAAAACGTTTAAACAATGTTAAAGTGCACAATTGTGAAAATTAACGTAGAAAAATAGCCGAAACAATAAAAATGCCAGGAAATTTACATCTAAAAATTAATCAATTGAGCATATCGGAGCTCAAAGAGGAGTTGGAACAACGAAATCTGGCTACACAAGGTACAAAGGCCATACTGATTGCACGCTTGCGTGATGCGATCGAGTCGGAAGGCGTGAATCTGGATTCGGGTGAGCTGTCAGCTGCAGAAAGAGGCGCAGAAGGTGGTGAAGCCGAAACACCAAAACCAAAGGAACCAGAAAATGCGCTGATGCAAATGTTGATGCTGATGCAGCAAGAGCAGCAACAACAGTCATCCAATTTAACTGCGAAGCTAAATGAACAGACATCCAGTTTAGCTGCGAAGCTAAATGAACAATCAGCGAAGCTAAGTGAACAATCAGCGCAGCTAAATGAATAGACATCCAGTTTAGCTGCGAAGCTAAATGAACAATCACCGAAGCTAGACCAACAAGCGTTCGAAATCAAGGCAGACATCACACAGAAGCTGGAAAAACAGTCAACCAAAATAAAAGCGGAGCTCAGTAGTCTCAACAGCCAAATTAAATGCGTCGAGGAGAAGGTATACCAGGTCGAGGAGAGAATCAACCTTGAGATCAGCCAGGTCAACCATGAGATGGAAAAAGTGAAAAAGGAATTTGAAGCAGCGAAGGCAGTAGTAACCGTCTCACCAGCCCCAATTATAACCGCAGCGCAAAACTCATCTAGAAATGTGTATCCACCAATATTCGATGGGCAAACGGTCTGGACTATTTACAAAACCCAGTTCGAAGCAGCCGCTCGCATAAATCACTGGAATGAGCAAGAACGAGCAACTGCATTGATCCTTGCTTTAAGAGGCCCAGCTGCCGAGCTGTTGCAGACGATTCCCGTTGAATTGCACTCAAACTCGAATGCTATAATGAATCCATAATGCGTTATGGAGATCATCTTCTAAAGCAGATTTATCGGTCACAGCTAAGGCATCGGGTGCAGAAGTCTGGTGAAACCCTACAGCAGCTAGCCCAAGACATTGAGCGACTAGCACTTTTGGCTTACCCAGCCTACGACCCAGAACATCGAGATGATGCAGCGACAGAGGCATTCATCAGCGCACTAAAGGACCCGGAATTGCAACAAGCCGTGCGTTTAGCCCAAAAGCAAACGGTTAAGGACGCATTGGCTTACAGTCTGAACTTTGAGGCAGCGAAAAATGCGACTCGTACCACTGCCCGGGTCCGTGAGGTAGTGGCAGACGAGTGCAGGTGTGAGCGCGTGGAAATTGAGCGAGACCCGCATGTAAATGGCGCGCCTAGATGCTGGAACTGCGGAGAGAAGGGGCACCTGCAAAGAGACTGCAAGAAGTGAAGAAAACCGATCTATTGTCCAGGGTGTGCAGCTAGGAGGAGATCCAGACCGAGTCAGGAGCCCAGAATGGAAGCCCTTCAAACAGAGGGGTCGGGAAACATGTAAGAGCCAACTTCGTGGGGCAGAGGTTGGCTAGGAGCATCGACGTCCCCAGCACCACCATCATCGTGTCATCGTGGAGAAGCGGACTTATGCCTTCCGGGTCAAGTTGACGGAGAACACTGCACCATAACAATCGACACTGTTGCAACCCGATCGATTATCCGACCAGACCTAGTTAGACAGCAACAACTTCACAAGGGCAGAATTTTCTCACTACGGACAGCTACGGGAGAAACTGCACCTGTTCATGGAGAGGTCAACCTCCAGATACAGTTGGGAGACCTTGTGTTCCGACATAATTTTCTGGTCGCGAACATTATGGATGAATGCATTCTCGGAATGGATTTTCTGCGACCATATGGAATCACGTTGGATTTGGGCAAACGTGTATTGAAATGGCAGAATGTAGAAGTACTGATGGAGGATCCCGGCGTCCAAATTCCCAAGATGAATGTAGTGGTATGTACTGACACTGATGTACCGAATTCTTCCGAAAGCATTGTATGGGCCAAGCTTGATGGTGATTCTGGAGACCAGCGATCTTATCTGATAGAGCCAACGAAGACATCGGCATTGCGCAGTTTGATTGTAGGACGAAGCCTTGTAAGATCTTTAAGGAATGGGTATGTGCCAGTTAGAGTCCTTAACACCGCAGACTCAACCACGAGCATCAAAGCGGGAGAAGTCATCGGCAACTGCCAGCCTGTTTCCACCATCACCTCTTTAGAAGCCACTCACGACCATCATTGGAAAAGGAGGCAAGACACAGACAAAGCCCGGGAATCCACGTCGGCCATATTGAAGCAAGTCAAATTGCCAGTGCAGCTATTCAAACGAGCCTCTGGTCTGGTCACCAAGTACAGTGACATCGTCTCAACAAGCCCGGATGACCAAGGCCGAACGAGTCTGGTAACTCACGTCATAGATACACAGGGAGCCAAGCCGATTCGACAAGCACCGAGACGCCAAGCACCGAGACGCCTCCCTATAGCCAAACAAGGAGAAGTGAGCGCGCTGATCTCGGACATGGAAAAACAAGGCGTTATTGAACCTTCTGTCAGTCCATGGGCCGCGCCTGTAGTTCTAGTAAAGAAAAAGGACGGTAGCACTCGTTTTTGTGTCGGCTATAGGCAGCTTAACGACGTCACTAAGAAAGATAGTTACCCGCTTCCACGCATCGATGACATCATGGACACTTTAGCCGACGCAAAATGGTTTTCTACACTCGATCTCAAGAGTGGCTACTGGCAGGTAGAAATTGACAAGAAGGACCGAGAGAAGACCGCATTTTCAGTTGGGACCGGATTGTGGCAATTTGTGGTGATGCCGTTTGGGCTTTGCAATGCTCCAGCCACTTTCGAACGCTTGATGGAATACGTGCTACATGGTCTAACCTGGAAAACCTGCTTGGTGTACCTAGATGACATCATCGTCATCGGTAGAACGTTCGAAGAGCATGTGCGGAACTTAGAAGAGGTTTTCTCCCGATTGCGACTGGCAAATTTGAAACTTAGTCCCGACAAGTGTACCCTTTTCGCAGCTGAAGTAAAATACCTGGGACACGTCGTATCAGCAGAAGGGGTCAAAACAGACCCTGAGAAAATTGAAGCCGTGAAAAGCTGGCAAACACCAAACAACAAGGGCCAACTACGAAGTTTTCTGGGTCTGGCAACCAACTATCGAAGATTCGTCAAAGACTTTGGCAAAATAGCTAAGTGTCTCCATCAGTTAACCGAGAAAAATCGTCCGTATGTCTGGAATGAACAATGCCAGACAGCCTTTGAGACCCTGAAGGAAAAGCTGTGTGAATCACCCGTGCTGGCGTACCGGAAAAATATTTGTAGTTGACACCGATGCAAGCAACAGCGGTATTGGAGCTGTACTCTCCCAGCAGATCAATGGCGAAGAAAGAGTCCTCTCGTATTACAGTCGAGCTCTCTCAAAAAGTGAGAGGAACTACTGCGTGACCAGGAAGGAGCTATTGGCTATAATAGAGGCCACCAAGCAGTTCCACAAGTACCTATATGGCCAGAAATTTGTTCTTCGAACGGACCATGCATCACTGAGATGGTTGCTCAACTTCAAAAACCCCGAGGGACAAGTTGCGAGATGGATCGAAAGATTGCAGTCATACGACTACGAAATTGTTCATCGGAAGGGCGGAGTTCATGGAAATGCTGACGCCCTATCCCGCCGTCCATGTCCAGCTAACTGCAAGCATTGCCAACGGATTGAGGAAAAGGAACCGCTCGTTGATCTGCGATTGATAACGGCGGAATTCGATGAAGATTGGCCATCTGTGGAGATTCGAAACGCCCAGTTAGCCGATGAAGATATCGGACCATTGCTTGTATGGAAGGAGACGACTGGGCGACCTGAGTGGAAAGACGTTTCAATGCATGGCGCAACCCTGAAAAGCTATTGGGCACAATGGAACTCCCTTCAGGTGGAGGGTGGCGTACTCAAGCGGAAATGGGAAACGGCGGATGGTAGCTCCTATAGGATGCAAACTATACTACCCAAAAGCCGAATCCACGATGTGATTAAGGAAATGCATGAAGGATCCTCGGGAGGCCACCTTGGTGTTAACAAGACCTTAGCGAAATTGCGGGAAAGGTTCTACTGGCTCCACGCTCGAGAAGACGTAGAGGACTGGTGTCGCAGATGCACAATTTGCGCTTCCGTCAAGGGCCCAAAGCGACGACTGAGAGGACAAATGCAAACCTATAACGTAGGCGTGCCATTCGAAAGGATTGCTGTTGACATCGCAGGACCCTTTCCTGAATCCGATTGGGGAAATCGATATACGCTGGTTGTAGCCGATTATTTCAGCAAGTGGCCCGAGGTCTACCCCATTCCCAACTAGGAAGCAACTACCGTAGCTGAACAGCTAGTGTTAAATTGGGTCAGTAGGTACGGCGTACCTTGTGAACTACATTCAGATCAAGGCCGAAATTTCGAGTCACTAGTTTTTAGCGAAATGTGCGAGCTGCTGGGAATACGGAAAACGAGGACAACACCGCTGCATCCCCAATCCGATGGAATGGTCGAACGTTTCAACGGCACGCTCAATAAACACCTTGCCAAGATGGTTGACGAGAACCAAAGGGACTGGGACCGACATATCCCACTATTTTTGATGGCGTACAGAGCTGCCGAACATGCATCGACGGGCCAAGCTCCAGCCAAAGTCAATTTTGGAAAGACTATTCGTTTGCCAGCCGATATAAAGTTCGGAACACCCCCTGAGAAACCCCAAACGATCTCGGAGTACGCAATTGATCTAAGGCAACGGTTGAACCACATACATCGGACAGTGCGAAAACACCTCGAATCGGCTACTGACCGCATGAAGACCAGGTATGATCTCAAGGCAAATTCTACTGGCTTCCAGCAAGATGACTTGGTGTGGCTATATAACCCGCAACGGCGAAAGGGTAGGTCTCCAAAGTTGCAACATAATTGGGAGGGACCATACCGGGTCACAAAGCGAATTAACGACGTCGTATATCACATACAGGAAGACCGTAAACCGAGAGCCAAAATGAAAATCGTGCATCTGGACCGTCTTGCCCCATATTACACCCAGGGAGAATTGACTACCACTGGCGACACATCTTTTCGGGGCGAAAATAACTGAGGTGGGGGCAGTGTTACATGCGCAAATAATTATGCGAGCTACTGTCGCAATTGTTTCCACAATCATTAAGAACAGCAAAAAATGAATTTACTCGAAACCACGAGAACCCAACAAGCATTATCAACATCTGAAAGTGAGTCACTGCCCATTAATTACGCTGCTGGAATGTTCCCGCTTATTCATCAATGTACGAGAACTGAGTTGAATGATTAGAGGCCCTATATAAAGGCGAGCTGAATGAATGGGGGGATCATTCATTACAACCGCGATAGAAAACTGCGATATAGTGGAACGCGAAGTAAAGGCGATTGATTGTTTGAGTGTGAAGTGATTTGAAGTGGACAAATGAATGACAAATTTATAGACTAAGTGAAAATTAAAATTGTGAAATACTAAAATAACACTACTGTTTTGGCGTAATCTTCTTGTGGCGTGTAGGTGTTGCGACATTGGGACGAGTGAACGTGGTGGATCATTCTTGGAGTGTTTAGGGAGGGCGAGCTAAGACAGCGTTGGCGAGCAAAAACAGCTTTGGAGGAGTTGAGACAGCGTCGGCGAAAAGTGTTGTGGAAAATGTATTGCGGCAGAATTATTTTTTCGTGCTGTTAGTTTTTTCTGGGCTCACTCATCTCGCTGATATAAACGTATCTATAGCGCACCGCAAATTTATAATCTGCATCGGCAACTGGCGGATGCTTATGATGGAAATCCTCAACATGAAACAATCTTACGGAGTTAACTTACAATTTTTTATTTACACTTCATTCGCTGGGGTAGTATTGATTTTTTCGGTTTTAGCTCGAGGGCCGAATTGAGCCGAAAAAGTCAGTGATGGATACTTTGTTCGGATCTCGGTACGAGTATGATTTGAGGGTGAACTACTTCTTCTACTTCGTAAAATTGAATTATATGGTATTCAAGGCAATGCAAATCAGCTATTTAGAAATTACTTGAAAGGCAGAGCGCAGAGAACAGCAGTCAATAAAGTTTTGAGCGACGCTGCTCCTATGAAATCGGGCGTTCCACAAGGCTCGATACTTGGCCCAACCTTTTTCTTGTTATACACTAATAATTTGAATACATGTGGACTTAAAGGACATTATGCACTATACGCATATGAGACAATACTACTTTCCTCGGGACACGAAAGAGATTACCTCGAAAACACCATTAATGAGGATCTATAAACATATCATTCATGGCTGTTTGATAGTAAACTAGCACTGAATACTTCAAAAACAAAATTCGTCATTTTCAAGCAAAATAATAAAGGTGACATTGACATAAAAATTAATGACGAAAAACTAGAAAGGTTAACGGAGATCAAGTATCTTGGACTTATCGTTGACCATAGACTAACATGGATATCACACATTAATAACCTAAGGAGACAATTAGCTCCTATTGTCGGACTACTTAGAAGATATGAAGGTTTTCCAAAAAACAGCAAGCAGATGATCCTAAATGCATTCGTACTGTTAAAACTACATTATGGAGTGGTAATTTGGAGCCAGTCATCAGAGCAGCACCTTAAAATCATCTCTAGAATGCTCACCAAAGCGTATGAAAAGATTCTAAATCTTCCGATGCTCCATCAAACCAGATTAGTGTACTAATCAGTGAAAGCATTAACCTTTCCTCAAATCATTGAAATGGAGAAAGCCAAGTTTATCTTCAAATGTTTACTATCAAAATCGTCATCACAAGTTCAATTTATTAAAGTATCGCAAAAGCAATACCTTTTGCAAGAACGGACCGTCTGAAGAACGATGCTACAAATGGTGCGCCGCGAATATACAACAATCTTACTGATTCAGTTAAGGAAGCAAACTGACTTATAGTCTTTAAGAAAAGCTTAAAGAATATTTGATTAATAACGTTTCAAATTCAGTTCAGTAAAGTTCAACATAGCATCTTAGGGCATTTTTGAAACCCTATCGTCGAGATGCTTGAAGAGACAGCTATTTTATAACTCAGAGTATTTTTTTAACTGCGTCGAATTTGTAATTTTTAGGTCTTTGTAAAAAATTTTTTTACAAAGACCTACTAGTTTCGCGACCTGTCTGTCCGTCTGTCCGTCCGTCTGTCCGTGCGTCACAGTTGATTTCCCCAGAAATTATAGAAGCTAGAATGCTCAAACTTTGTCAAAAGGTCAGAAGTGATGGTCTCTCAAAAGTTGAGGACTTAACAAAAATTTAAAAAATTTTCAAGGGGGGTCCCCCCTAATGACGAATTGGCCCTTAAAATTTTTTTTATCAAAGGTATTCGAGTGGGGTATCAAATGAAAGGTCTTGATTAGAACTTTTATAATCTGAAATAAAAAAATCATTTTATGAATTAGGGGGTCCAGGGGAAGGCAAAATGTAGGCAAAATTTGTTCCCCCCCCCCTCGTGATTGGACACCTTTCAGCCGAAAAATCTGAAAATTATCACAAACGTAGTTCTTTATGAGTACAAGGGCAACAAAAACCTTAGAAATCAAAATTCGTTCAACTTTGTTAATAATAGTATGATTTGTAGATTTTACATTTTTGCTCATAAAACCAAAACGGTACCTTTAAACTTCTTGAAATTTCGCAATTATATAGACTGACATAAGATATATATGTTCACAAAATTTAATTGAGATCGAATCATAATCAAGTGAGCTATAGCCATTTCAATTCTATGGAATTACAACGACAATAACACGTGTTTATGGTTGTTATAGGGTTTTCCAATAAGAGGTGTTATTTTAATATTAAAAGAAAAATGCCATTTTTTAATATAAATGATCGGATCTTTATTTTATTGTAAAGAAGAAGATATGCCGTTAATAGAAAAAATTAACATCAGGCAAATAACCACTACGACACGCTTACAGGACCATATCCTCTTCATGAAATTTTCCATAACCAAATCGCAAAGCGGCTGCCCTATGTCCTCGATAGCCTCATCTTTGAGATCTTGAATCGACGCTGGGCTATCGGCGTAGGCTTTCTCTATCACGTGGCTCCAAAGGAAGAAGTCGCAAGGTGTTAAATCACAAGATCTATTCAAAATAACACCTCTTATTGGAAAACCCTATATATATTTAAAATTGACTTAGGTACTTTTATTTTCTTTCAATTTTCATGAAAATTTATGGAATAGTGTTTAATTTGAACATGTTCAATCGGCCGAGCATTCACAAAGCTTATGAAAGAAACTGTGCATCTTTTGTATAAATTTGAACGATTTCATATCCAAGTATTGGATGAATAATTCAAGTTATCGATTCACGCCATTAGAAAACTTGTTTCTAACCCTAGGATGGTTACAAAGACCTGCTGGTAGGAGCACTCTCCTGCTTACTCAACTTGTTTATCTCTGAGAGCTGATCACGAATTGGACAAGGAAAGATTTGTTACATAATAATTAATTTAAACACAGCACAGTCCTAATAAAATTGAATTCGCCTTTTATTTAGAACGCCATAATTATTTCACACCGTAATATAATTCACGCCATATTCTATATGGACTCTGTCCGCGCCGATGTCGATAAGAAGACTACTCTTTACACTCGCCTGTTGCACGCCATGCCGCCGATCACCCACACGTTGCCGATTATGTGCGTCTTTCTTTAGGGTTACCGCCTCGCCTTGACGCCGGGAAACTACGCTGTAACATTCGGCCATCCTGCAATATTAAATGTCCTCATTAATAATAGGAAATTTACATACTACCTACTACGACTCTAACAAATCTATCAAATCTAATCGGTCAACCTCTTCACCGCTTTCGTCATCGCCAGCCACCTCAATTTCATTCACCCCGTGATACCGCCTAAGTGAATCTACCGCCACTAATGATCGTTCTGCAACGCCTTAACGATTCGATACGGTCCGTCATACTTATTCGCCAGTTTCCGCCCTACGCCAATACCTGCCTTATTAGTAGCCGCTTGTCGCCATAACACCAATTCGCCCGGCTTATACTTATCAGCCCTCTTTCGCCTTTGATCGTATCTTGACGTCATTCGCCCTGCCGCCTTAGTTATATTTTCACTCGCCTTTGCGCGGTCCAGTAATAGCCTTTTTGCGTGACTTGGAACAACTGAGTCGTCACCCATCCGTTTCCTCGTTGCAACGCCAGTAGTCGTCATCTCCTCACCTTGACCAAGATCATGATGTAGATCGGTCGCCACGCCTGTTAGGTCATCGCCCACCCCGCCTTGTGAGTTCTCTTCGTGAAGATTAGTCTCCTCCGAATTTCCTTCACCGCCTTGAACTCTCGCCTCGCCTGTCGCCTCGCTAGCTAGCTCGCCACTCGCCAAATTCGCTATTACACCACGACTTCCATGGGAGAACAACAATTGCGCCGGGGAAAACCTTGTACTGGCGTTCATCGTGTTATTCAGACCCCACCCAATCTCAGGTAACGCCTCATCCCACCGGGCTTCTGTTTCTGCGCCAGCCGCCAACGCCTCTATAATTGTTCGGTTGGACCTTTCCACCTGTCCATTCGCCCTTGGTGTCGCTATCGCATTCAACACATGCCTAACGCCTTTTTCCGCCAAGAAGTCCTTAAACACCTGGCTCGTAAACGCCAATTCCTGATCGCTAATGATCCGCCTTGGATACCCATATTCCGAAAATATTTCTCTCAACTTTATCACCGTCTCCGTAGATCTTAAGGTTTTAGTTGCGCGCGCCAGCACAAACTTAGTAAACCCATCAATCAACACCAACAGATAATTATTACCCTTTGCACTCTTCACAAAAGGTCCCAAATGATCGACATGCACCGTGTCAAATGGTATCGCCCGTCTCTCTACTGGATGTAGATATCCTTCGCCACGCCCGTAATCGCCTTTTACAAATGCACATTTCAAACATGCCCTCACATATTTCAAAATGAAGCGCCTCATTTTGGGAAACCAATACGTCTCCTGAACTAACTTTAGGCACCTCTCATAGCCCGGATGTCCTATATCATCATGATGCTTATGTATCAGACTAAAACGAGCCAATGCAGGAACATACAGTCTATCGCCATTTAATGTCTTCCGATATAATCGCCCACCTTTAATTTTGTAATTCGCCATTAACTCAGGACTCGGTGTTCCATCACTGAACGCCCGTGTAATTTCCTGCGTCTTAGGATCCTGTAGCTGTACGGTAAAGAACCAATCATGTTCTCCTATTTCTACAACGTTGATCCGCTTAACACCTTCTTCAGCCTCCAAACCCCACGGATTCCGACTTAGAGCATCTACATGTTGCATCCTTTCGCCAGGACGATACTCCACTTCGAAGTCATACTCCTGTAACGCCAACCACCATCGAGCTATTCGAGGAATTAAATCTTTCCTTAACATTGTTGCGCGCACCGCCACGCAATCAGTTACCACCTTGAATTTAATTCCTACCAAATAGACCCGAAAACGCCTTATCGAATCTACCACCGCCAAGGTTTCAAGCTCATAGCTATGATACACCTGCTCTTGTATCGAAGTGACTCGACTGAAATACTCTACTGGCCGCCACGCCTCGTTTTTCTCATAACGCTGTAACAATATGCCACCTAATCCCCATTTACTAGCATCTGTGTGTAACTCCGTTTGTGCCTTACTGTCATATATCGCCAACAGTGGTCGTGTCACCAGATTGTTTTTCAGTAACTCAAACGCCTTTTGTTGTTCATCGCCCCAATTCCAAGTACACCCCTTCTTGGTAAGATCCGTTATAGGCCTCGCAATTGAAGAGAAATTCCTAACAAACTTTCTAAAATAAGATACTAATCCTATAAATTGTCGCACGCCATGTACATCCTTTGGAGCTATATATTCGGACACCGCCTCTGTCTTCCGAGCACCTGGTCTTACGCCATCCGCCGAAATCTCATGCCCTAGATATTCAACAGTTCCCATCAAAAACGAACATTTCTCCTTATTTAATTTTAGTCCCGCCTTTTCTATCAAATCTAACACAATACTTAACATTTCCATACCTTCATCAACACTTGCTGATGGAATAAATAAATCATCCATATACGCCAACACTTTTCCATGCTTCAAAACACCCAACATTTTATTGATTACCCTCTGAAATATCGCCGGAGCATTCGCCAATCCAAAAGGTACTCTTAAGTATTCATAATGGCCGTTAGGAGTAATGAACGCCGTTTTACTCACTGATGCTTCCTGCATAGGGACCTGGTGGTAACCCTGCGCCAGATCAAGTGTCGTATAAAACATTTTATTTGCCAGCTTATCCAACTGATCCGATATTAGTGGTAAAGGATATCGATCCTTCACCGTAATTGCATTTAGCGCCCGATAATCCACGCACATTCGCCATTCGCCGGTCTTCTTTGGAATTGACACAATTGGACTTGCATACGCCGAGTTTGATTCCCTAATAATCCCCGCCTGCAACATTTTATCCACCTTATCTCTTACTGTATCTCTTTCGGCCACCGATAATCTATAAGGTCGCCGGAACACGGGGAGTTCTGTTGTTAAACGGATTTCCATCTCACCCAATCCAGTCAACCCCAAATCACCCTCATTTTGTGCGAAACAGTGTGCCTTTTGTTCTAATACTTGCATTAATTTTCTTCTATCAGTTGCCGAAATGTTTCCTATTTTCAATTTGTTTAACTCAACTTTACTATCTACCAATTCAATACTCACTCTGTCTTTTTGAACCGTCTGTATCTCGTCTTCGTTTTGTCGAGTCTCTGCCCTAGCGATGAGCCGTCCTTTCGCCCAATTTAATTCCTTATTGCCTAGATTGCTCACCAATATCTCATTGGACTGTCCGCCTATTAACACTTCGCTGGGCATCGCCGTCCAGACTTGTCCGTCTCGAAACATTTTTGCCGCCATGCAAACTTGTTCACCCGCCATTGCTTTTAGCACCTCAACTACTGCCCGCCCTGTAGTCTCGCCTTGGCACTTAAAATCTTTTACTAACACCACTTTCCGCCGTGTGGGTTCCGCCTCTAATGTCAGCTGACTAAGTGCTCTTGCAGCATCGTTTTTCCTAACCAGTTTGACACGTTCACCGCCAATTATCAAAACGACACCGGGATCATTAATCGCCGGCCATCCCAACAGCAACTCTGCTCTTCCCATACTACCGTCAGTTACCAACGCCTCTATGTTTATCTCACAGTCCGGCAGCACCAAAAGACATTTTACCCAGCCTAGTGCTTTCAACACTCCGCCGCCAAATCCGCACAGTTTAATGCCTGCGCCCGACCGTGCTACGCTAAGCCCTAATCTCTTGACTAAATCCACCGTCATGAGATTACTTTCACTGCCCGTATCTACATATACCCGAACTTTGACGCCGTTTATCTGGCCCACAAGTTTGTTTTGATTTTTGTCACAGGAATTACTAACACTCACCTGTTTCCGAGCACAATCTTTCGATAAATGACCGCCTTCGCCACATCGCCAACATCGCTCCAATCTCGCCTTAGGACAATCTCTGCTCAGGTGCGTGCCCTGTTCCTTACAATTATAGCATCGCCTTGCTAAATTGTGTCCATACCATTGCCGTTCTCTACCGATGTTGCGACTAAAGCTGCCTTCTCGCGCTGGCACAATCGCCTTGCCACCGCCCGATTCTCTGTACGACTCCAACCCCGCCATGAATCGTTCATACAATCTTTCCGGCGTTTTGCAACCTGTCGCCTGTGCATTGGCACGAAGTTCTTCGAGCAATCCTCGAACAATGCACGACACGGCATCCTCGCCTTGGATTTTTACCCGTGCGCACAGTCCTAATTTGGCATGATAATATGCCGTCATGCCCTCGCCGGATTGCTTCCGCCGCGCAATCATCTCCTCGAGCATAACCGCATACTCATAACGCCGTGGAAATGCCGCCCGCAACTTTACCTTCCACTGCTCCCACGAAAAATTGTACTGATCCAATCGATGGAACCACCGCTTTGCATTTCCCGCCAACTTCGCTTGCATAATCGTTGCCCGTTCGTACTCCGACCATCCATGAATATCGCCATGCTGGTCGATTTTCCCAAGCCACCGCTCCACGTTCTGCTCGGCATCGGCAGGATCGAACGTGTCGATAATCTCATGCCCGATGCGCAATGCCTGTCGTCCGCCATTCGACCTACCGTCAGCACTATCCGAACGCGACGCCGAGCGTTCCTCCTGCTGCTGTTCCAGCAACTCGCCAAACGCCAAGGCAGCCTGTTGCTGGACCGCCTTCTTTATTTGACCCGCCAGTCCAGAGCGCATTAACTCGCGTATGGCTTTCGCCGTCGCTTCGCCGCCCGCACTCGCCAAACCCTTCTCCTTGTCGCCACCGAGCCCATTGCCTTGACTCGGACCACTTGCTTCCTTCGTCGCCTCATCGCCATCCGACGAAGTCCGTCGCCAAGAAATCTCTTCGTCTTCGCTATCCATGCTTGTATCTTTACGCCGATTTGACATTTTTTTTTTTAACACACAAAAGTACAGTGCGACCAAAATACCCAACCGACACCTATCTATAGGAATGCACTTAATATGGTCGCCCGTAGTTTTTCTAAATATATCGCACACGCTGGATTCTCAATCCCACTTCTGAATTGTTACATAATAATTAATTTAAACACAGCACAGTCCTAATAAAATTGAATTCGCCTTCTATTTAGAACGCCATAATTATTTCACACCGTAATATAACTCACGCCATATTCTATATGGACTCTGTCCGCGCCGATGTCGACAAGAAGACTACTCTTTACACTCGCCTGTTTCACGCCATGCCGCCGATCACCCACACGTTGCCGATTCTATGTGCGTCTTTCCTTAGGGTTACCGCCTCGCCTTGACGCCGGGAAACTACGCTGTAACAGATTAATAGAATCACTTCACATATTTTTGTGTGCACCCTTATACCGATGTTCTAAACATTGTCTGGGTGTCACACTAGAAGAAGCGACGAAATGTGAAGTGCAGATCGCACGAGCGTTGTGCGGGGAAAAAAGTGTGATGGAGAAAGTCGTAGGAAATGGAGGTATTTAAAAAACAAAAAAAAACTACTTGTGTATGGAATTTTCTGTTGAAGCACTGTTTTATCAAATTTTTACCGCTGGACAGATTGGGCTGAAATTTTATATTCCGGAGCACTTTTTGATTGAAAAGTCGAAGAGGTGAGGAAAAATTGGATTTAAGTATGTTTTTCAATTAAATTTAACGTATTTTAGGTTTGACATGACAGATAAGAAGCACAACATTCCTTCGGCGGTTTACAGCTGCCAAATTTATTTCTTTTAGAAAAGTCTCCTAAAGGAAAGAAAGGTGTCCTTCTAAAAAATAGACAGATGACCTCCTAAAGAGGAATAGTTAACATCGAATGTCTCCTCATCTTGATATACTCGTATTTGCCACAAACTATTTCAGCGCCATCGGGCTTCTGTTAGTATGAATATGTTAAGGTGAGGAGACATTCGATGTAAACTTCTTGTTTAGAGAGCACCCTTCTAATCGTATTTTGTAGAAGGGCACCTGTTTTGTTTTTTTGTAGGGCACCCTTCCTTCCTTTAGAAGGACACCCTTCTCAAGGAAATAAATTTGGTAGCTGTAAACTGACGAAAGAACTTGGCGCTTTTCAGCTGTTATGTCAAAACTAAAATACATTAAATGCAATTGAAAAAATACTTAAATCTAATTTTTCCTTACCTCATCGGTTATGTAATTAAAAAGTGCTACGGCAAGTGAGTGCTACGGCATATAAAATTTCAGCCCAATTGGTCCAGCGGTAATTATTCGATAAAACAATCGACAACCGAAGTTTCCTTGAGGAAAAATTATAATTTTTAAGCTTTGTTTCCTCGAAAACCAAGGACATTTCGCACAAATGTCCAGAGCAAATTTGATTGCTTACACTCACCTGGCTATCAAAATTGCGCTCCGCCTCCTTTATAATACGCTGCACCTAGGGTAAAAAAACGCTTTTGATATTTACTTTATAAACTAAGTAAATTAAACTTTTTCTAAGAATTTAAATTACATTTTGACTTTGACACTTAATGCTGTCAATTAATGTCAATATCACAAGTACAGCTGATGGGTTATCATCTTCGCTGCATACGATAGGAGCTATCCTATCATATATCTTCACCCATGCTATTCAACTCGCAGGTATTTGCCGCGCTTGAATTTCACCAATGTTCATCTGCTAATCTCAGGCGCAAAATTTTGTCCTAAAAAGCTCTTCCCCAGCAGGGTATTGAATCGCCCTAATAAGATGTGCTATAATTACAGACACAAGATAAGAACACTGTCACAAAAACTAGATGGCAGGTCGAGATGATAACAATAATGAAATGTCTAAAAAAGAATTTGGCAAACAGAAAGCCAAGATATAAATCCGGAAAAAAACACTGTGGGATGCAAGCAAGACACTATTGTTTAGCACTAGCACTAAAAGGGGCCAACAAGTCACACATGCCACCACAAAACTCCACGATATACGTCAACGGACCAAGAAAATATCGTTAATAGGGAGACAGCTGAAAGCGCACGACTTGATGGCGTGTGTAAGATGAAGATATGTAACTTCACAATAGCGCTCCCTTAGATCTTCTACACATTTAATTCCATAATTTGCACGATCCCAGCGATCTTTTTGCCAATTCGTGCCCTTGCATATCGTACAGAATTCTAAAAACTTAATTAAAATAAAAACGCCAAAATTACTTGCCTCAACGAATCGCATATATCGTCGGTGGTTTCCGCTACTCGGTACAGATTAAGTGACTGTCTTAAATATTCTCCTTGGTTGGCACACATCACAGATGCTTGGGCGTTGAGCGGGCTCTTGATGTTTGGCTCGGCAGATAATGGTGAAATTGACAGAAAGATCGTTCGCACATCATACAGGGCGTAACATTTATCCTTGGAAATGTCTAAGTAAATCGACCCATTCAGTTCCACATTCGGACAAAAACACGACGTGAGGAATTTCGCTAGAAGCGCTGAGTAAGGATACGAGTTAGGCAACTCGAGCACATGATTATCTTTAATGGTCACAGTTTCTTCACTCTGTTTTATTAGGTTCAATAATTGAGGATGCTCGAGATAGATATTTTGGGCCTCATAGATTACAGAAAAGGAATAAAGCTATAACACTTAGCCATCAGAATAAAAAGTGGACATTGAGTGCACCCGCGTAGACGGGTTGTGAGATGCCACACGCTTGCTTTTTTTACCCCGGGGGTCACCTGGTTGCCTGAAGTGCGAATCTTCCACCAGGGTCGTCACTCCTATATTACCACATAAGTTGTCCCGCAAACAGGAAGAAAACCACCACTTGTCACTTCCTGAAAAATCAAATGAAAAATTTGCCGAAAGAGCTTTACGTTAATCTTCCCACACCTATCCGATAGTTCGTCTCTTGATCCCTACTTTGCCACTCGCCACACACTTCGTTGCCTCTTCTTGGTTCCTTGCACAAATTACCAAATTTTCACTTGCACGACTATCAATTTCCCAAATAGAATCAAAGTTCAAGCCTCCAATCCATTTTACAATTATATTCTGAATTCACATCGTTAATTCAAATGAATCCAATCACTGAATAATCTGGTTCTAGATCACTTAAACTAGAAAGTTTGCACTATTTGAAAACAGAATTTAAGATTCTATTTTGCTCACCTAACCTTTTCCTCATCCCAGGGGGCGCCTTAGTGTCGCTGTCCAAAATTGCACTGATTTGCCAGTAATTGAAGCCACCAGAATTTCAATGTGGAACCGCCAGAATTCCACAGTTGATGTTCTCACCATCTAGCATGTGAGTAGAATAAAAGAAGCAAGAAAAACACAGCCACTAGCATGCTTACTGGAAGACTATCAAGGGAATTTAATACAAGGCGGGTTCTAGAAACCTGAATTAACTACTGTGAACCACCCTGATGCATACCTTGTTGAGAAAATTATTAAAAGAAAAGGAAATCGTGTTTTTGTTAAATGGCTTGGCTTTCCTTCTCATCATTATTCCTGGATAGATATAAAAGACGTGCTCTAAAGTGGGCGACATTCATTCAAAATATTGTGTTTGAAGCGAAAATATGACCGAGTCCAAACGTTCACCAATCTTAATACTTAAGCTTACCCGTAGGGGTTTCTTTTACACAAATATAAAGGACCAGGTTAGATGCTGCTTTTGCTCGGTCATCATGGACGAATTGAACGCATCTGCGGATGTCGAGAGTGAACACTTGCGACCAGCACCAAAATGTTTCTACGCACAGGGAGTAGACGGATGCGTTATATTCAAAACAGCTGTGAAATCAAAGTTTGCAAAGCAAAATGTAAAAATCTGGCCTATACGCGGAATCATCCTTGGTACACTAGGAATTATACTTACATCTGTGAAGTTTTAATATCTGTAAAAAATTATATTATTCATAAAATCATGAAAATCTCTACTTATTGTAAAATTATAATATTCAGAAATATTATTATTGTTCAGAAAACAATTGGTTTGTTTTTATTCACATTGCCCCAAAGAAAATGTTCAACCTAAAACCATTCTCCCATCTTCATCCTAACAATCCTCTGAAGACCATTACTATAATTCATCATCCATTCACTCATTATCTCTTGGCACATGAAAATTCAACGCGAGTAATAATCATCACATTCATTACAAAAAATACAACCCTGAAAAAAATTCGTACACATCTTAATACCTGGCACTTGTTTTCTTTCCTTCATCTCATCTTCGCAAATGTCAACCATCATGGCAAAAACCAAAACATATCTGCAAACATTTTTCGATTCAACCATGAACGATACGATAAGACCTTTAGCACGCGGGTATTAATTGACGTGTTTATCACAATCTATTGATGACACAGTTTAACGCTTCCATATACATACACACATAATCAGATATACAAATTCTTACTCCAAATAGCTGGCTTATAGTATTCAACATTTCATATCAAAGCTATTTGTTATGCTTCGCATATTTACCGCAGTTGTATACAAAAACCAAACATGTAAATTACGCCGACCGGTAGGATGCCGTCAATTTGTACGAATATTATTCATTATAAATAACTTTAATGAGATCGCATACTTGTTTGTACCTCATCCACATACAGCTATCAAGACATTTTCTGCACGGACATCATCCGAACGGATCGATTGTAAACAGAGCGAAAACAAGTTTACCTGTTAAAGTCTCCACGCGCAATACACACATTTTGCTATAGCAAGCATATGATCATGATCTGCTTGAACTGGATGTAAATAGAGAGAAAGCAAATTTACCACTTATTTCGCTCTGCAAACTACAACTGCCACTCACTCCCTCTCACCGCTGCAATCACACTCTTGCATTTCTATTTCACACAACTACAACCCACTTTATCCCTCACAAAATATGCTGCCATCCCTTCCCAAGCCGTAAAAGCCGTGCGGGCCGCCATATATTTCAAGAGATAACAATTTTATAACGCGGGGGTTTCAGGCTATATATTTTTTTTAACCAATTTCATACATTTTGGTATTCGAACCCCCAACACCACTACTGAGTCGAATACTTCCTTCGACAATCTTACTTTTTCAAAAATTAATCCTCGCGCGATAGACGTCCAACTCCCTCAACACTTGAAACCACACAAAAAGAGATCGAGCGCGGCTCGACCACTTTTGCTAGCTTTCCTGCGGTCAGCGAACTTGGTCTCCACCCAAGTTTATCCTCGAATTCTTCAGTTCAAGTTGATTCGCTCCATTCCTTAGTGCGTCACTTCCATTGTCATTCGGCACATGACGTTCCATTGAAATCATTCGGGTTCGAATAGTTCCGAACTGCTAGCGTTGTTTGTTTATATATTTTCGTAAGTGAATAGTAAATATGCAAGTGGTTTGGCCTAGGTTGCCTTCGTTGTTTCGCGAGTGAGTACCAGCACATTCCGCAATCATGGTAAGTAAATTCTATATGTCACAACACTTTTGCCATTTCGTGTGATCTGTGAATTTATCGCATTTGTCCCTGTGCTTAGGAATACTCGTCGGGAGTAGGTTGAATCCAATTATACTTATGGTTTGTGTTGGTCCCGTTTTTGTTGTGTCGTGGCTTACATTTTTTGTTCAGGCCTTGAGCTATGCCCGTAAGTGGGTTGCCGGCTCGGCTTGAAGGGAGGGTGCTCCTGTCACTGCATAACGAGCGCCTCCGCTCAGCATCTGAGTTTCCTGCAGTGGGACGCGCGAAAATGTGTGGTGCCTAAAACGATTGCGTATAATCAGCTCCATCTTTATTCAGGGAAATTTGGATGCCCCTTGGGACTATAGTGGTAATCCTGTGCGGTTTGCTGGGTAGCTACTGTATTTGATTATTTTTTCAGATGGCAATGTTAGTTTAGCTTGATTTGTTGAAGAACTCGAGAAAATTGAATTTGCACTAAGTGCGTGAAAGTTGTCCACTACCATGTTGTAGCTCCCACGATTGAACTCGTCGTTGCAGTCTTGTGTGCAAATGATGCTGCTCCGACTGTTGATACTTAGCTGAACTGACTTATAATTAACTGACTGATGCGATTCCGAAAATAATGCCTTGCTATCGTGACGATCACAAAACTGGACCACCATTCAGGGTGAGAACAACATCACTAATACTTTTTCGATCTTTGACACAATTTGCCCTATCCGCATCTGAATATGCTGCGAAAGTGTTCGCATTGTTGCTTCCGTAAGCGATGCGGACGTTCACCAAGACACTTCAATACACGCTTGCCTGCATTCCAAAGTTCTTCCATAGAATACGTTTCCTGTGTTAGACGAATAGCTCTATCTATGCGGGAGCGAATATTTTGAATTCCCAAATAGAAGTTTGCTTCTGCACTTTTAGTGTTAACATGCTCGCGTATTGCATCGAGTAAACTATTGATTTTCGGCTGTGATTTACCCACAACTAATCCATCATCAACATAGAGTGCGACTAATAGTTCACCATTTCCCGTGTAATGTTATAAATCTCCTACCTCACAGGATCCTCCCGGCCTTTTCCGAGATGTCCTGCTTCGGTACTTTGGGCACCACTCAGCCTCGCCACCTGCAGCTTACTTTATCAACCTCAAACTCTTTGGACTTGCCAAAAGAAAACACCTAGTTTTGTATTTTTTTTAAATATTTATTTGAATTTTTTACAACTTCTCGGTCGCCTTTAGTAGCGCGTATGCGATCCTTCACCTCCTTCTTGATCTTGCGCCGCAGCTCCGTCACCTTCTGCTGCCACCGAGTCCGCTCCGCTGTCGTGGTCGAGATGCGTGCGAGCCGCCTGAATTCGTGGAGCTGCTGCCGTAACTGCTCCCGTCGACCGCCGCGCCTCCGCTTGTAGTTGGCTTCACGGACGGAGGTGTCCAGCGGCGCCTTCAATCTGCCCAAGTACTCCTCGCGGGTGATGGGCCGTGGACCTGCCCTGGCGTTTTCCCGGAGTGCCTCCTCCAGACTCTTCTTGGGTGAACGATGGAGTGCACCTGGGCTGCTGGTTGCGGACACTCCGGCTGCCACTCGATAGATCGGGATACACACGCTGGCGAGTGCTGGTCTAGCTGGGGTGCTCCTGTCCTCCTGAGCACGGCTTCTGATTTTTCGCTCTGCTCGGCACGCTTCAACCGTGCGTCTGGCGGTGTCTCCACGGACGGAGGATGCCTGGAAGAAAGTAGGAATTAATCGATGGTGGCTACGCAGCGTAAAAACGCATCCAAGCCGAATGAGGTTCGCGGCTCAAGCCTACACCTCACCATCTAACTGTTGTGTTGGTTTCCTGCAATTGTACCGGAACTCGTTATACTTTCTGGCCTCGCTGATTACTTCGCGGCGGAATACACTTCGCGTACAAAACCGTAACCGCTGTTGTTACTACTCGCCGTTTCTCGCTCGATCAATTGTCTTTTAAACGATTCTTGCGGCCTCAATTCGCCCTAAATTCGCTGAGTAGTTGAAACGTGCGTTCTCGTTCCACGTAAACTTCTTCCTCCGCACACTTCTCACCAACTCGCATGGTGAAGCTTTGCGGCGAATTTAATAAATGGTTTGAAGGCAGGGTTTAGCACAGTGTCACTCCGCTGGAAACACATCCCGAAGCTTCTCATGTACATGGTTGTTGTCGCCGCTAATGTTATGACTTATGCAGTATAACACTTGGCGTAGCTTGTCGATATTTCTATAAGCACACCCCGAAGCTTCTTATGTACATGGTCGTTGTCGTCGCTAATGTTGTGGTTTATGCAGATCGAATTATGAAGTCTTTACGCTTGCCGTTGGTCGACAAGTACATACTTTGACGACAATGGGCGTAGCTTGTCGATAATTCTATAAGCACACCCCGAAGCTTCTTATGTACATGGTCGTCGTCGCTAATGGTATGGATTATGAAGACTTTACGCTTGCCGTTGGTCGACAAGTACATGTTTTAATGACAATGGGCGTATGTGCTTGGCCGTATACACTTGGCGGAGCTTAGACAATTGACGACGTTGTATATAGCATAACACCCGCATAACATACAAATGATCCGCATTTGTTGGCTTTGGACTGAATTGTGTCATAATTGACAGTCCGGGAAAATAATTTGATATTTGTTGACAGTTTTATCGTGTACGTCATAACTTTCTACAATTGATGGCTCTTCATCGCAATCGTCGCGCTCCTTTGCAAATATTTTGTTCACGCATTGGATTCGTCGTGCAGTTGTTTTTGACCTGCTTTTAGACAAATCTCACATCTAATTCGTCGTTGGGGATTAGAGCAATTAATAGATAGATGTCCCTGAATGCCACAATTGTAGCATTTGGGGCTTTTTATTGTTTTGTTTTCATTGACGTCTATTGTGTTCATGGTGTCACTTAAACGTCTCGCCTCGAATCGTGGTTGTGTCGTATTGCCTCTCGCCGCCGATAACGTTTGTGCCTGTGGTTGTGAATTCAGCGTAAATAGTTGCACAGCCACAAGTAGTTCCGTTGTTGACTCAAAGTGCTGAGTTGCAAGTCCATTTTGCAACACCGGATGTTTAACTCCGTTTCGAAAATATTTTATGATATCCGTATCGCATAATCCACCACGTCTGCCCATTGCCACTACACGATAAAAGAAATCCCCAGTCGTCTCATTAGGATTTCGAATTGTTGTATGCATCCGCAAATGCACGTCAACAGCGCTTTCATCTGTCGAGAAATCGTTTAGCAGTTGAGCGGCAAATATTTCGAACGACGTATGCTGCACTTCTAGTCCGTTGGCTCAAACTTTCACGTTGCCCTTCATCTTCATTAACATTGCGCACATTAGCAGTTTCTCGTCCCAATCATAAATCTGCCATAAATGTCTGATGCGATTTACAAATTGTGTTGGATTGACTGTCGAATTCAGGCAAGGCTTCAACGATATTTCGCACCGTAAAGTGTGGTTTTCCCGTGTGGTAGTTCGATAATGAATTTACTTGCTCGTAAAAAGGTCTGATCGACGCTAGATATCTTGTGTGTTAGAAGCAAAGACATATAAAAAAAGTTGAGTAAGCAGGAGAGTGCTCCTACCAGAAGGTCTTTGTAAACATCGTAGGGTTAGAAACAAGTCTTCTAATGGCGTGAATCGATAACTTGAATTATTCATCCAATACTTCGATATGAAATCGTTCAAATTTATACAAAAGATGCACAGTTTCTTTCATAAGCACAGTGCAGCCGCCATTTTAATCCCGCTTAAATGATTTTTCTGAATGCTCGGCCGATGAACATGTTCAAGTTAAACACTATTCCTTAAATTTTCATGAAAATTGTAAGAAAATAAAAGTACCTAAGTCAATTTTAAATATATATAGGGTTTTCCAATAAGAGGTGTTATTTTGAATAGATCTTCTGATTTAACACCTTGCGACTTCTTCCTTTGGAGCCACGTGATAGAGAAGGCCTATGCCAATAGCCCAGCGTCAATTCAAGATCTCAAAGATGAAATTTGTGAGGCTATCGAGGACATAGGGTAGCCACTTTGCGATTTGGTTATGGAAAATTTCATGAAGAGGATATGGTCCTGTAAGCGTGTCGTAGAGGTTATTTGCCCAATGTTAGTTATTGCTATTAACGGCATATCTTCTTCTTTATAATGAACTTAACATGCGATCATTCATTTTAAAAAATGGCATTTTTCTTTTAATATTAAAATAACACCTCTTATTGGAAAACCCTATATGAACCATAAACACGTGTTATCGTTGTTGTAATTCCATATAATTGAAATGGCTATAACTCACTTGATTATAATTGGATCTCAATTAAATTTTGTGAACATATATATCTTATGTCAGTCTATATAATTGCAAAATTTCAAGAAGTTTAAAGTTACCGTTTTGATTTTATGGGCAAAAATGTAAAATCTACAAATCATACTATTATTAACAAAGTTGAGCGAATTTCAATTTCTAAGGTATTTGTTGCCCTTGTACTCATAAAGTTCCACATTCGTTATAATTTTCAGATTTTTCGGCTGAAAGGTGTCCAATCGCGAGGGGGGGGGACACAAATTTTGGGTACATTTTGGCTTCCCGTGGACCCCCTAATTCATGAAATGATATTTTTATTTCAGATTCTAAAAGTTCTAATCAGGACCTTTCATTTGATACCCCACTCGACTACCTTTGATTAAAAAAAATTTTTAAGGGCCAATTCGTTATTAGGGGGGAGCCCCCTTAAACATTTTTTAAATTTTTGTCAAGGCCTTAACTTTTGAGAGATCATCACTTCTGACCTTTTCACAAAGTTTGAGCATTCTAGCTTCTATAGTTTCTGAGGAAATCAGCTGTGACGCACGGACAGACGGACAGACGGACAGACGGACAGACGGACAGACGGACGGACGGACAGACGGACGGACAGACGGACAGACAGGTCGCGAAACTAGTAGGTCTTTGTAAAAAATTTTTTTACAAAGACCTAAAAATGGACGAGCAACGTGAATCTGTTTACTAGTCCATGTGGGAAGCAAATTTATCACATAAATAAGTTATAAATAACTTACGCTCTCCAAACTATATGATTCCCTCTGCTTCTCCTTCCCCTTTGTTTCCAGGCAGGTTTTTCTTTCCTCTCTTCGGAAGAATCACTTCCCCCACTGACACCCGCGCACATCGACAAAATTTCGTTTCACGTGCACACGATTGCGCCTTCGTTATCATTCGTTTACAAGTTTGAGTACAACACAACAAACGTTCTCTCGCAACAAAACAAATGCACTGTTATGGGGCTCTTTGAATAAACGCACACAACACGTCATTTGTTTCACTTTTCTTTTTATTTAACAGTTTCACAAACTTTACCATCTATTACACCTTTATTTTATACAATAATTCCGAACTTTGCACTACTTTACAAACTTTTCACAATAATACTTTCCTTACAATAGAACCTTTTCACAACAACTGAATTTGATTTTAGCACAACGATAATCATCTGAATTACAATTTGCAAGTTTCTTTTATACTTCAATTTTGTTTATATTAACTATGGATACGCAAGTTCCTTTTCCCTATGAAGATCATTTTGTTTATCTAGATCGAATTTCATCTTAAGTATTTTAATTCGCCGCGCGAATTTGTTGGTTTAAAAATTTGTCATGAATTTCAGCTATTGTTTACTTTTGAAAATTTAAAATGTTTCAAATTTGCCATGCGAATTTGATTTGATGATTTACTATTTGAGTTAAATAACAACAACTTATTGTGTTGATCCGTTTATTCTCTACTTCTGACTGACTTCCTTAATATCTAAACATTCCTTTTATATCTTATGAGCTAAACTATTTCCTACCAATACATTCTTATGCTAATCTATAATTAATTACTTACTAACGAAAAACATCATAAACTATGAAACATCATCAACAATGGATCAGGGTTTATGACATGCATGTAATTTAAGAAAATAATTCGGTCGGCATGAAAAATACCGTCATAAACTATGATGAGTCAGAGTATATGGATATAACTTATGAAGAAAAGAAAAATGCAATTAGGCATTTTCGTTTATGACTCAGAACCAGGGTTTAGGAGAGTTCACGTCCTTAGTGACTGATTCCATAACTATTTGAACTATTGTTTACGTTTGAAAATTGGAGATTTGGGATTGCTTTTGTTGATTTCGCAATTCGGAGTATTATGTTTGTTTGATTTGCAATAATCGCAAAAATACAATTTTATATTTAATATCATTTGATTTAGATTTGATGTTTCCTGTAGTTGGCATTGTTTATATTTCTGGAAGTCATTAAAAGGAACGTTAATTGATATCGAATTACTGAGAATTTAAGTATGTAGATAGATTTCTTGGAAACAATTAGGGTTTCATAGTTTTTATTAATGATTGACTTTTGCTGATTTATCATGAATTCAAATAATTAAGTGATTATTGATGATTCATTAAGTTTTGCGATATTGATTATACATGGTAGGTGAATGTAGGGTATTAAAGGGTTAAAGGAATCATGCGATAGGTGAGTTGGGGGACAGGTGGTCCATAACAGCACACGTGGGAAAACTCGGCTGTCAAAAGTGATACATTTCATAAAATTTAAATAAAAATCGTGAACTAAAGTGCTGATTTTGTACACACGATCTTAAACTTGAAAACATTATCACCGTGAAAGTGTTTCGAAGTGAAATCAAGTGCAAAAACCGAAAAATGAAGTGCGCGGTTAAATCGTGTAGAAACGTTTACAAAAAGTATTCACCGAATGTTTCATTCTTTCGGTGAGTGCCAGAACATTATAAATTATAAATTTAACAATCACTAACACTTGTTATCATCGATTTAATTCAAAATTGTCCCCTCGATTTTTATTGAAAGCCGGAGGAAAATTCAAATATCAACCACAGATTGAAATGAACACCAGTGATAAAGTTTACAGATGTTTTTCAAAGCTGAAATGTAGAGTGATGTTATTATACAGGGAATATAAAATTCCAACGGCGGTTGGCATTTTGAATAGAGATTTTCATGGAAATCGAGAAATTCATCAGAAAAGTGTCGATTGGTGCCTATGCACCAATCTAGAATGCTGCACACGATACTTTATTCACATATTGAATTTGTATGGAAACATAGATGTCTGCTACATCTGCGAATTTCTTGGAAATGGGAAGTGACAGTGTTTGACTTGAATCGCGGCTAAATTTGTTGTTGTTTTTTCTTTTGTCTTTTAACGGGTAGTTTAATGGCGTATGAGTTGAGTCGTTGATACAAAAAAGCTCTTGGAATAATAATATTAAATATTAAGAATAAAAATATCGTGTTGCCTTTGTCTTATACACATCTGTGAACTTATAAGGTCTAGTACTAACGGCACCAATATATATATATATATATATATATATATATATATATATATATATATATATATATATATATATATATATATATATATATATATATATATATATATATGCGAATGGATTGTGTACTGTTGAGGATGATGTTACCGATTTTTTTGTATGGTGTCGACATTATCGGTTCTTGTTGAGTTGTTGGTATTGGTGTACCATGTTGCGTGTTGGCAACGGTGTAATTTTGAATAGGTCGACGCCATGACGCCATTTTGCGCTTCACCTGCCGTGGGCAATTTTTCAATTATATTACGCAATCGTGCCACCTCGAACGGCAACTCATCGATTTCGCTCATCTTGTTAGAGTCACTACCTGCGCTTAGCGGCACGGCGCCTAGTAATTCCGATAACCGAATTTGATGAACGGCCTTGTTCTCAATCGTTTTGAGGCCTCGCTTTCGCAACTCGCGTTTCAAACTTGGCACGCTGAGTCCATTCGTTTTGCACGACATTTTTCTTAACGCTTGGATAAATATCCCACTTCTGATATTGTAACATAGTGAAAGAAAAATGAACAGAAGACAACACTTTTAAAGATTATTTTATTTAGTTAAATTATATACTCCTCGCTACATTGACCGTTCCCTTTCACTTCTCACTACCAACTGTCGAATCTTCTCATGAAATGCGGGGTTTTCATGTTTTATTCTTTTTCTCCATTCCTGACGAAGCTGACATTTGTCTATGTATGTTTTGGATAGCCTCACCACAAATAAGATATCTGGTCGCCAGGTGAATGAGATGCTTCTGCGTTTAACCGCCACGAAATCGGTAACAAACTGAAGACCGCAACCTTTCACTATCTTTGCAGTCATACACCACCGACAGCGCTGGGCAATACAACTAGCAAGCTCAACTAAGCTCCTCCTATTAGCTTTTAGCTCCTTCTGGCTGCCACAAAATGATCCGTTCGGTCGCACTTCCTGTGGCAAAATGCGACGAGCCACTATTGCGATTCTTCCTCTTGAAGTTGGCCACGACACGTTAAAAGCTCGCTTTGGGGGTGATTTTCTTAGTGACACGAACAAGATGTATCATAGTCGTTGAATTTTATTCAAAAAAAGATGCGCTATGTTTATGGAGAGTGTTTGAGTTGATAACGATTTCTGATAATTTAAGTGGTGTGAAGAGTGAGGAAAATTACTACAAACTCTATCAATTTAATGATAGAGGTGTTATAACCTGTGCCCGATGTACTTCTGGCCTCTTCCAGTCGTACTCTGTGTAGCGTATTCTACATTCCTTATAAATAAAATTCCACATTTTCATAAAACCCACACAAAAAGAAATAGTAGGCGTAGATGAATTGTCAAGTAAGAAAAAATAAAATATTTTTTAGTTCATAAAACTATGTCAAATAGAGCGTTCATAATTACTGATAAAATTTCACTTATTTCAATAATTATACTTTATTTACTTAATCTGAAAGGTTAAATGATTTTCATCGTATATTCGAGTTAATAAAACAGTGTAAGACAGTAAAGTCGTAAATTGAGTTTCATTTTCCGATACAAAAATTTTGTCTGTGTAGTGGAATACGAATTTCCATCTACACCCTGGTCTTCACTTCGCCCTTCATAACAAAGTTCTCTAACCTCCACCGTTCGGAATGAAACACCAACTGTACGCAACGATTCTACAATGTATTTCACAAGGTATTACAAGATTTGTTTCTGCTTGTTTCGCTTAGTGACCATCGTGCGTTTTGTGCGTGGAGTCCTTGGGGCGCGTTTCGGTTGCTCCACGGGCATGCGTACAACCTCAGACCTTGGGAGCGAGTATATATCCTCGGCTCAATGCCTAGAGACACCGACGCGTATTGAAGTTTCGTAGAAATGACTGCACTGTGTCCTTGGCTTAATGTCTAGTGACACCGACGCGTATATAAGACTCGTAGATATGACTGCACTGTGTCCCTGGCTCAATACCTGGTGACACCCACGCATAGAAAAGACTCGTAGAAATAACTGCACTGTCCTCGGCTGAATGCCTAGTGACACCGACGCGTATAAAAGACTCGGAGAAATGACTGCCCTGTGCCCTCGGCTCCATGCCTAGTGACACCGACGCGTATACAAGATTCGTAGAAATGAGTGCAACACGTAGAAAGATAATGACCTCTCCTCTATCACGAACCGTTACTTTTATTGGGTTAAAAAACCGACACTACGTAGACCTTAATCCAATTATTCCATAAGGTTCGCCAACCCTGCTGACTGGAATCCCAATTCCGTACAAGAAATTGTTGTGGAATCCGCATGCTGAACAAAGACCCAATTCCATAAGTTCAACCACCGCACGTCCAATAGCTCAATACTATGTATTTTTCTGCGCAATATGCATTTGCGTTCCTTTCCTCATTCTACCTAGGTCATAAAATGATGTCAGCATTTCAATTGTTTACTACGACCGGGGATCCCAACATCTGTTATTATGAAATTCGATCGGGGGACTGCTCCTTACTCGCATTGTATATTTTTAACTCGTGACGCAACATGTTGGTAATGCGCGCATGTATGTTTTGTGTGTCATTTTATGCGGTGTGTATTTTTTTTTTTCTTTTTTTGTTTTTTTTTGTATGTTGAGTTGGTGGACGCCTTCTGCTAGATATTATTTTTCTTAGCCAAGCGGTTTGTTTTGATTTTTATGCGTAATATTTGATATTTTCTTTAGTCACACATTATGTTCTTACATGTGTTTTCTGCTAAATATGATTTTACTTAGTCGAGCGGTTTGTTGTGGTTTTATGCCTAATATTTAATATTTTGTTTAGTCACGCGGTATGTTGTCACATGTGAAAGTTTTGCTTTCAGGCAGGACATGGTGACGAGTCCCTTGCAGAGGTAGCGATTAAAAGCTAGTTTTTAGACTGCTGTGTCATTTTCGCTTAAAATAATAATAAAAAATAATGTTAAATTAAATTTAGAAACACGCATATGTCAATAACCCAGTTTCGTACGCATCACCTGGGTATGGTCGCTAACCCCTTGCTGAGTAAGATAATTAGCGTGCATTGAGTGTGGCCAAGAAATACTTCCACACGTGATGAGTTACGTATGAAATGCAACGTGATATGGGTATACTCGATACTTAGAATGAGTGTAGAAGAAATTAGAAGAAATTGCATTGAATGATTATGCAACTGGTATGTTTACATGTAGCCATGTGATAGGATTGATATTTCATGAATGTCTTTTTTTTTTTGCTTAGATTGGACCTTTGTTGGTTAGCAAATGACTTTTGTTAGTAAGCAAATGAATTGAATGATTTTCAATTGAACATGTGTACATATGTTTGCTTATGATATGTACGTATGAATATTATTACGATTTTTGTTTTTGTTTATGATATAGGAATTCAATCTATTACACGGTTCGCCACCGCGAACTACTCGATAAATCAGCCAATACACCCGCAAATGCATCAGCCGACGCATATGCATAGGCACCTGTAAAAGGTATCCGCAGCGCGTATGCATGTCTGGCCGGTCCACGTAGACCCCACCCGTGTTGTTAAAGGTTAATAATTCATTACTATGCAAGAAAATCGTTAGAAACGAATCAAATTTACCTACGCCGTGCCCTCTTCCCGGATTAAATGTTGATGTCCCATACATCTTTATAAGTGATGGTGCTTTTGCACTCAGTACACATGTAATGAAACCATACCCTGGCAATCATGATTCAGCTTCACCAAAAAGGAAATTTAAAAGGTGTCTCTCCAGATCTCGAGTTGTAGTACTAAACACATTTGGAATTTTGACTGCAGTGTTTAGAATATTCCGAAGACCTATCGACTTACAACCAGATGTTGTGTCAGAATTGACAATGACATGTGTACTGCTACATAATTTTCTCAGGAATAGTAAACACTCTTCTGCAAGATATACTCTTCCAGGAACGTGTGATGATGATAATCTGGTAACGCCTGGATCGTGGCGAAGACATGCAAATGAATATAATGCCATTCGAAATTTACCATGCATACCACGAAGATCACCTCCAAATCCAACACAAATCAGGGAAGAATTTTCCTCATATTTTTGTAGGGCTACTACAAGCAGTGTTGCTTGATAGTCAAACTAAAAATTTGGTGACTAAAATTACTTATCACGATTGGAAATTTTAGTTTCAGTGTCAACTAAATAATCAATTATTAATTTAAGTTTTATTTAAAAGTAAACTTAATTTTCATTTGATGTGAATTTCTAAAGTGATAGTTTCATATTCGGAACAGCACTTTATATTTTGATTTCTATTTTCACGAAAGTATAGATCCGATTACCAAATTTTATCCGAATCGGAGTTACACTTTTCGCTCGGCCAATTTCGCTGGTAGTTATTTGAGATATTAGCCCAACGAATTTTTCCTAAAAATTTGGTGCATATTGCAATTACTTTTCACACTATGTATGACTAACAAAATAATAAACCATTCGTTTAAGTTGATTGTAGTTTTTTTGCATTTGCCTTGACATTTCGAGTTCAATGAAAATTGAATCAATGAAAATTGAAAACTAATTCAATCGATCGTTTTATTTTTACAAAATTAATTATTTTAAATCTTCAATACAACTAAATTTGTGCCCACACGGGCTACAAGTACTAGTATAATATATGTTTGAATTATATGTAAAAGTGCGTAATCTATAGTTAATTATTAATTTCTCATTACTACCCATTATGTAAATTCAATTTGTAATAAAGATAAACGTATGTCATACAAAGTTATTTTTTTACATACCGCTTCTGTATTTAATGTTTTTCTCGATGTGTATATCGGCAGCAAAAATGATTCCATCAATTCATACGCGAACCAAATTGGCTCGTATATTTCGTCACTCCCTGAAAAAAAAATTAAACAAGTTTGTCGTAGTTTAGGTAAATAATGAAAAGATACCTGCGCCAGATCGTGCTGAATCCTGCTTTTTTTTAAGTGGCGTCTAAAGGTGCCCATCAGTACAACCTTTTTAGTTTTTAGCTCCTTTATCGGTAGATTCATTTTTCCGCTTAATCTCTCCCAAGCATCATGCATTTTTTGTTGTCTTTATGACACGGGTGGTTTGGATCCCATATGATTCTTTCTTCCTGATACAATTCGAGGAAGGTCAAAATTACGTCGCTAGACCAATCAGACATATTATCACCCGGTCATTGTGAATGTCCACGAGATACTGATCCGATCGAGTGCATGTGAACAGGCACACGGGCACAAGCAAATTCAGCCTTTGAAGTGTGCCAAAAAACCGACAGTCGCCCGTTCAACAGCATGCACATGCACAAACAGACAAGCAGCCTATTCACATGCACGTGCTCGTGCTTTTGCTTGTTGAATGTGCATTTGAACGCGCGCGAATAATGTATTGTCCGAAGTTTCGTATTAAAAAAAATTAACGTGATTTAAACTTTATTTTCGATGTGTCACTTAGGCTAATGTAACAACAACTGATGATCGATCAGTCAATTGTTCTTTTATTGATTTATTACTATCTACTATGTCATCAGTTTTAACTGACCCAATTGAGTTGCCATTATGGTGAAAGAGCAATTGACTGCTAACAGCATTTTTAACATATGGCGTAATATTTAGTTCTGACCTAGTTACAGTATTTGTTGAATGTACATTATTGGCGTTGGGTGAATGAACATTCTTAATGTTGGGTGAATGAACATTCCCTATGAGAGTTTTGGATAAAAACTTGAGAACAGCCGTCGAAAAGCGGGATTTTGAAATTGTTTTTTTTTGCCGAAAAAGGGTAGTTCGGTTATCGCTTGGTAGATGGAAGTTTGACTTACACGTGATGAATTGTAAACGCAAATTGAAGGTGGTGGCCGTGAAGTGATGAACGGTTCTATTACTTTCGCTATAAGTGCATAAAAAAACTGATTTGAATATTAAAACTAATTGGGATTACAACGAGAAGGTTCCATTAATTTAGAAAAACTTCCTGAGTGGATTATTAGGAAAAAGTTAGTGATTAGTGTTGCTAGTCGAATTCGAAAGTATTTCAAGTATCGTAATGACGTTTTTTGGATAAACACCGCGAATTTGCGTGTGATTCCGCGCATATTTTATGAAATTACGCTAACGAATACTATAAATGTGTATATATTGGCTATGTGCGGTGTCTTAATAACAAAATGTGAAGAATTAATGCGCGTTTTTCATGGAAGAGATATAATTAACTTTCTGAACTAGCTATCGGGCTGTAGCTCCTTCCATTTTTGAAGTTCTAGGGGCTCTCGCCTGGGTAGAGTGGCTTTCCGTACAGGTTTTATATTTATATTGAATTTTTATATGATTCTATCATATAAACTTTTAATATAAATCTAAAACAAATGGCCACGTCTACAATGGATCTTGATTCAGATGGGGTAGTGCGAAGGGGGACTGCTTTCAACTAGATGCCCCACTCTTAGTTGGGTGTTGTGAGTATTCAGTTGTAAGGACGAAATCGTCTCTCTTTTTGCGCGTTTTTATCTCTTCGGTAGGTTGCGTCGGCTGTCGACACCTTTTATTGGTTCGATCGTTCATTTGTTTTTTCATCGAACAATTTGTGAATGCGAAAATTTTTTGTAGTGAGCCCTTGTGGTGGGGAAAAAGAACCCGCCCCACAACGTTAGCCTGCAAGTGCATTCACGCGTCCTCAGTTAAGGCAATTCTGGCAAGCACCAATATTTTTCACTCACTGAGGCAGCAGACCATCGCTGCAGTCCTTTACGGACATTCAATCTCACCGTAAACAATACATCATTTTTCGTTTCACTTATAAGAGACTTTCATTTTCCAATCTGCTTATTTTTATGCTCAATTTTCCCATCTTATATAAGACCGCGAAAATTTTAATTTAAACCATTCTATTTTTTTCTTGTATTATTTTCAACAAAATTCTTCCACAATATCTATGGTTGACATTATGTTGAATATCATTACGGCTTAGAATTATTATCGACTTAAAATGGGAATCGAAATGGGAGTAACACACAGTAGAGCTCCAAGTTATTCCAATGCACTTTTACACAGAAGTTGGAACTAAATGCTCCTTTAATCTGACCAGCACATACCCGGTTCAAGTGATGGTAATCTCTGGATGTGATTTGATAAATACTTTACTTAGAATTTTCACAAGAAACAGCTACAAATGATTGAAAACTTTGTAATGATTTTCCGATCGCTTCAACTCTTATTTCTGAAGTCGCTGCAGCCTGAAGCATTTCCAAGATCTCTGCGTTCATTTTTAAGTCTCCACGACACTGCATGCACTAATTGTTGCAGCACTTGTGGTTGAGACAGTTGTGGCTGTTGAGCCAAATTGCATTGTCACTGCCCGATGCCTCCCAACAACAGCAAAACACACATTCTCACACACATCACAATGATGCGATTAGGTGAACTCAGCTGGGGTTTGTACCTGCAATCACAATTATTCCACCAAATGACGATGAATTCCTATCACAGTTGGTTATGTTCTTTCCTTCCCTATCCACCAGCTGCGTCGGACTGCCACGTTGACAACCCCCAACAAAACATACGTTGAATGGAGGAGTCGTCGCAACTGACGCGAGATGGAAAGCCACATGACAGCAATGTGCATGTATTGGTTGCCAGTGGCGTAGGGCCGATTCATTACAACTTGGATAGCCTGCTCGGTACCAAGCGTGTTCAGAGTTGAAAATCCGAAAATCTTATATTTTTATTTATCTGCCACAATGATCAGTTTCTTATGGAAAGCCACTATTCGTTCTGTTTGCGGATTACATGAGGGAAAATAGAATTTCTCATTCAATGAACGAGTTTGCACGACTTGCATTAAAAGTTTCAAAACAGATACAGACAGAATCCTTGGCCCCATTCTTCTTAGCAACAAAAAAAATCTCTATTGCACTCGCATTCACACACATGACACAATTCTTTGAGGCAACTCGTTCAGTTCCGCACACGGTCCCCACGAGTTTCCCCTCGCTCTAATCTCGGATTGTCATCGCTGACATCTGTTCCTCTTTCCAGTGCATTATGATACAGCGGTTATGTACAGTTCTTTTTCCCAGTAGCTCTGCACACTTTTCTTATTACAGATGTTTAAGGTCAATTTTACTCTTCTAATATAAAAGTCAATTTTACTCTTCTAACATATGCTTTATTTCACTCTTTGATTTAATGATACAGCAAGGTGTCGGAGGAGGACGAGCGGATGCCGATGCGGTCGCTGATGCTGCTGCTGATACAGTCACGGTTACTGCTGCTGATGCGGTCACTGATGCTGCTGCTGATGCGGTCGCTGATGCTGCTGCTGATGCTGGATGATGCTGCTGCGTTAAAACACACTGAGAGACTGGGTGTATGAATCCGTTCTCCTATATCAACATGTGAGAATCTAGAAGAACGGTATCATATGAATTCCATATTTCTCATGATGAATTGCTTGAGCCGGTGGGGCGATTTAGGCTGGCAAGTATAGATCTGGCGAGGGACGAGAGTTTGTTTGCGCCGTGAAGGAGGTGCTGATGGTGGGACATCTCGTGCCGCCACAGTCACTTCCTCCCCAATGACCTTCGTGCTCGTCGAAGGGAGTGAAAAGGTGACCTTCTTCTTGGCGGGGGGTTGAATCGCCTGATTTGGCAGCAAGGTGGCGGCCGGGTGAAACGCCTGATTTGGTAGCGAGGGCGGTAGCATAGGTGACTGTGGTGCCGATGAGGGTGGTATGGAGCAGTGTGGACACGGTTGATGCCCAAGAGGCGACCAAGCTGATGCAGTAGGTCGGCTTCAAACTGGCGTCCTTGGTCCGATGTGATCTCTAGTGGCGGGCCAAATATGGAGATCCAGTGGTCGAATAGTGCCCTGGCGATGGTGTTAGCTTTGCTGTCACGCACTGGCACTGCTTGAGGCCACGTGTATAGCGGTCGATAATGGTGAGGCAGTTCTCGTGTCCCTCGCATTGTGGCAGCTTGATCAGGTCCACATGAATGTGATCGAAGCGCCCGTCCGGCGTCTTGAAATTTCCCAGTTCGGCACGGTTGTGGCGGTGGACCTTCGATAGCTGACACGGTACGCATTGCTTGGCCCACCGGTATACATCTTTCCGCAGACTAGGCCAAAAGAATTTCAGCGCTACGCGCTTCGAAGTGGCACGTCCGCTTGGATGTGATAGCTGATGGACGATGTCGAAGGCTTGACGGCGGAGTGCAACCGGCAGGTAAGGCTTAATGGTGTCGTTAAACTCTACGTAGTATCCTGAGTAGCCATCCAACATCAACTGATGCAGTTTGAGACGGGGACTCGCCAGGAGGTGGGGCAACTGTTCGTCTGTGTCCTGTGCTTCGCTGATGGCTTGAGCTGTGATTGCGGGGGGTATCGTGACCGTCTCCACACGTGATAGTGCATCGGCGACGATGTTGTCGTTCCCTGGTGTGTACTCCACCCGCGAATCGAATCGGGAGATAAAATCCAGTTGCCTGCTTTGACGGGGTGAGGCTTTGTCTGAGCTTTGCGTCAGAGCAAATATAAGTGGCTGGTGGTCGGTATAAATGACGAAGTGCCTTCCCTCCAAGATGCGCTGGAAGAACTTGATGGCAGCAAAGATAGCAAGGAGCTCGCTGTCGTAAGTTGAGTAGCGCTGTTCGGTTTCGGAGAGCTTCCTTGAGAAGAAACCTAACGGTACCCAAGTGCCGTCGCTCTGTTGTTGATCCAAGGCCGCGCCAATGGCAGTGCTGGATGCGTCGGTACGAAGAGCCAATGGGTTCAGAGGCGAAAGAAAGGCTGACGTGGCTGCCTCGGCAATGCCTTGCTTGCAGCGTTCAAAAGCCACTTCAGCCTCTGGTGTCCAGGTGAGTGGTGCACTCTTTGTCGTACATCCTTTTAGCAGTTCCGAGAGTGGCACTTGGGATTCGGCAGCGTGTGGCATGCAGCAGCGATAAAAGTTCAGCATCCCTAGAAAACGTCTTAGCTGGGATGAATCGGCCGGTTTGGGAAAGGATCCGATGGCTTGTGTCTTGGGGGCTGGTGGTCGGAATCCTGTTTCGCAGACGTGGTATCCGGCAAAGATGACCCCAGCCTGACCGACTTGACATTTATCCCAGTTAGCGTGGAGATTTGCCGCTTGAAGCATGGAAAAAAGTTGCTCGAGGTGGCATTGGTGATGGTTGTGGCTGGGGGAGAATACTAGGATATCATCCTGATAAACCCGGACGAAATCCAGCTTCCTCAGCAGATGGTTTAGAGTCCGCTGCATCGTTTGGGCTGCGTTGCGTAGACCCAAAGGCATTCCCAGGAACTCATAAAGTCCGAAAGACGTGGTGACTGCCGTTTTACCGATATCCTCAGGAGCCACCGGGATTTGGTAGAAGGCACGCTGGAGGTCAATTACCGAGGAAACTGTGCCGCTGGCCTCTTGGATCAAATCCTCGATGATGGGTAGTGGGTAACGATCCGGGCGAGTTTGAGTGTTGAGTTGACGGTAATCCCCAGTAGCTCGCCAACGGCCGCCGTCCTTGGGCACCATGTACAGAGGACTAGCCCACTGGCTCGATGAAGGTCGAATTATGCCTCTTTCCAGCAAGAAAGCGAACTCGGCTTTTGCTGCAGTGAGGCGTTCTCCCGCGAGGTGACGTGGCCTCGCAAAAACCGGTGGTCCATTGGTGACTATCTGGTGGTGGACAGGAAGGTCAGCTACCGAGGCTAGTTTCCCGGGTTGTGCGGGTGCATCTGCATATTTGCTGATGATCGCTTTGTACCGGTCTCCAATGGTGCCCTTTAAGGTCGAACCATTGTTGACAGCGCTAATGCTGTGTATAGTTGGAACTGGACCGATGGCGCAGGCTGTGGAGACTCTGGTGAGATCGTCCATGAGGCGTCGGTTGCGAAGGTCGATGAGTAGACCATGGTGTTTTAGTGCGTCGGCCCCTAGAATGGCAGTCTGGACGTCTGCTATGACGAACGACCAGTGGAGGGGCCGGCGTAGCCCGAAATCCAGGGTGAGCTGCTGAGCTCCGAACGTGGTGATGGGAGTGCCATTGGCTGCCTGTAGCACGAGGTTCTGTTTGCGAAGAGGCTTGGCGATGAAATGCCTTGGGATGATAGAGAGGGCGGAGCCGTAATCTACCAGAAACCTGGTTTTTGTAGTACGGCGGGAGACATACAGGCGCTTCTCCGAGGTGTTGCCGGTGGTGTCCGCTGAGTACAACGCCGGCAACCCTAGTTTTCCGAGCGCCTAATGGTGTGCTCTGGAGCTGGGAAAGAGCAGGGCTGTTTGCATCGCATTGCTAAGGCCCCGTGCTTGGTGTGATACCAGCAGTGTCCCGTGCGACTATCTGGTCCGGGAGTGGCGGAGCGTCCCCGTCGTTGGCTTACATCTCTTGAAGAGGTGCGCTCCCGCAGCGTATTGGTGCAGGCGTGTGGTTGTTGAAGCGCTTCTCGAGTCAAGGCTGTTAGCTGTGTAACTGCCAGACGCAAGGCAGCTAATTCGACTACGACTTGGTCCGAAGAAGTGTGCGGTGAGGAACGACCAGATGTGGGTGTTGTTGCGAGCGTGGGTGGTTGGAATGACGTGGCCATAACTCCCGGGCCCATGTCTTGTGCCTCGTCTGCGACAGCGGCAAGCTCTTCTAGCGTCTGATTTTTGATTAGTAAAAGCATGCGGCGCGTTTGCTGGGGGCAGGAGGTCAAGCCATCTCACTCGGAGAATACGTCGCTGACCCGCGTTCCAGCGAGGGAACGCATGTGCCGTAGTACCTGCGATGGTCTCCTATCTCCAAGCTCAACACCTGTGAGCAACTTATGTAGCTGCGCATCAGGTGAGGCGGGTGACGATGGCTGTTTTGAGCGCTCCGTACCTGTCGTGCTCGGGTGGCGCACGGATGATGTCTGCTACATCCGTGATTGTCTCGTGGTTCAATGATGATACCGTGAGGTGGTACTTGGTTGAGTCCCTTGTGATCTGGTGCACCTGAAATTGGGACTCAACCTGGAAAAACCACAGCTCCGGGCTAGTACGCCAGAAGGATGGCAGCTTACAGTAGCCTACACCGTATACCTGTTGCGCTGATGGCTGTTGTAGTAGGTCGAATGGTGTCGCTCTTGTAGGCAGAGGCTGTCGGCTTTGACCTGCTGTTGCTGGCTGGCTGGGCGGCTGTTCCAGTGAGACCAAGAGCTCTGCGTTGTGCTGCGTGGCGGTGCGCGCGGCATCCTCGTCGTCTCGTCCAAGCACCATGTTGTTGGCCGACTCGGGGTCACCACTTTAAGGTCAATTTTACTCTTCTAATATAAAAGTCAATTTTACTCTTCTAACATATGTTTTATTTCACTCTTTGATTTAATGATACAGCAAGGTGGCGGAGGAGGACGAGCGGATGCCGATGCGGTCGCTGATGCTGCTGCTGATGCAGTCACGGTTACTGCTGCTGATGCGGTCACTGATGCTGCTGCGGTCGCTGATGCTGCTGCTGATGCGGTCGCTGATGCTGCTGCTGATGCTGGATGATGCTGCTGCGTTAAAACACACTGAGAGACTGGGTGTATGAACCCGTTCTCCTATATCAACATGTGAGAATCTAGAAGAACGGTATCATATGAATTCCATATTTCTCATGATGAATTGCTTGAGCCGGTGGGGCGATTTAGGCTGGCAAGTATAGATCTGGCGAGGGACGAGAGTTTGTTTGCGCCGTGAAGGAGGTGCTGATGGTGGGACATCTCGTGCCGCCACAGATGTTTGTAATAAAAAAAAGATTAACAATTTGGTTCCAATTGATCTTTGTGAACCTTTGCTGAATTAGTACGAAACCTGTGCTCTCTTCACCACTTCTTCTACGTCTCAACTAATGAATGCTATTCAATGATGACGCAACAGATGAAAGGTACTTATCGGGATCTGGTTTCAAACAACCCACGTATACAATTCGAGGAGTTTATCATTTGAAAAACTACATTAAAGTTTATCTACTATTTCCATTCGTCGTTTCTGACGGCTTTTTGTTGTGTAGACAATCGCAACGAACTATAATTCACAGGCTCCGAAGTGCCAATAGATCATTTTATTTGCGTGTGTGGGTATCATCGAAACCGGTTAAACTTAAAGCTTTAACCGATAAAAGATTTTGTATATGTACAATCCGCAGCAGAATGCATGTGGGTTTTTCTGCGTAGATATTTGCTTTTATACCTTCCGTTTCTTGATTTAGCAGCGTTATTACACCGGCGGCTTACCGTGGTTCAACATACGACACCAAGTGGTTGGGTTCGAACATAGCTATCTTTGAATGAAATCATTGAGTTTGCGCCTGCCCTAGTCTGTCTGTCTAGCTGTCGGCGACGAGTGTCAAATTGTGCACGACCCGAACGCCGCCTTCTACAAGTATACCAATGGAACAAAGGGAGAACTGAGAAATTTTGTAGTGATCCATATAAAAACTTCCAATCACACTAAATCGGCCAATACTCAGGGATGCTACTTTTCGTCCAAAATTTTGAATAAACTTCTTTGGACAGCAAAAGGATTTTTACGCGTACGCTAGTAGACACCTAACGTTTTGCTCGTCGCCACTCTTGCCCACGTATTTGCTGACAGTTGACAAATGACCAATCGCCACGATTCCTGGAAGCATTGTCTGCTCTAATCAGGCCCAACTGCTATATTCGATGATTCATACTAGCAGGCAACTGACAGTTAGCTGTATCGTCGTGAAAAGATGTTTTGCCTAAAATTAACAAGCATAACTCATAAAAGATTTTCACTCGAAAATTTCGTTTTCTTTATCTTTCCTCGGACTGTTTCGCATCTATTTCTTCATAAGCGTTGTAAACCTGTATAGAATAGTACAATCAATATTTAAAAACTTTAAAATTAGTAAAATTTCACATGATGTTGATGAAATTGTTTGACGTTTTGACTTGTCATTGTGAATTGTCAAAGCTTAAACTCAGGGCCAGATACAAAAATCTGTCCTTTACGATAGTTAAATTTCGGTCCAATGCTGATGTTCCCTTTCAAAAAACCAGTTGGCTAGGTCTAGCTTGAATAAACAAATTCATTGAAATATCACAAGCAACTGAAAAATTTTAATTTGCATTCTCTTTGTTAAATATAATTATTCCTAATTAGTCAGCGATATTGCTCGCTCTCAGTCTCTAAAATTTTTCATAGGCGAGCATATCGCTGACGCTGCACAAGTGCATGTTTACGTTTAGCCAACGACATGAACATGCTTCCACGATCCAACATCACTCGTGGGAACGTGCTATTATATCGCTGTTTGTATACTATCGCATGTATGCCCGTCGCGAATTCGTCCGATTTTAGAAGTAAAGCTGCAAAGAAACCCAAAAGTAGAACGCGAGAAACTGCCTCCTGCTGCCGTCGGGCCACCACGTTTGACTCGTTTCTGCGAATCCACAACTTACCTCCTTCTGGGCCAAACTACCGCTGGAACTTTTATTGAAAAGAGGACAAAAATTTTGAACACAAGAGAACCACAGGAAAAAGAAATGATTTTCGGTTAAAATGTCTACGTTATATTCAAGCTAAACAAAAATATATAATACAATATCATTCTTCGTGATAACATTCGGGCCACTTTCTGCTTCAAAATTAACTTGCCGGTCACCGGTAGGTGGAAAAAAACACTTGTTCGCTTTTACACCTATTTATTTAACGGTAAAATGATTGAACACACTTTTATACAATTGATTAGTATATTGTGCGCGTAAGACGTAAATGAGCACCCTAATGCAGCCTCACATTAGGTGGGTAGGTTAAGGAGGCTTAACCGTGCTCCGCGAATCACAAAACTTTTATAAAAACCAACCCGAATTGAATGTCGTTGTCGCTTTTATATTATGAAATTGCTATCTGTTGCACAATTCTTATTGTTGCAACAGTGCACCGAAAAGGTGAGCAATGACACCTGAGTAAGTAAGTTCTAATTTCGAGTAAAGTGCTTGTGGCAGAAATGCTGACGGAATTCGTAAGAATTCTGTCTGTGGGAATAGAAAATTTAAATTGAAGTGAAATTGTATCTTAAGGAATTTAGGTTACAGTGAATATAATGAAGATTTGTGGGAATGGGGAGATTTGTGGGAATGGAATGTAACTCTTCAACTCGTCTATCCCCTTATCCATACCGGACCCCCGTCTCATAGAACATAGAATATTGCTCGAATTTAGAAAATTCTTTTCTGACGCGTTTTTTAGAATTTATTTCCTGCTCAGATTTTTCTGACTTACTCTTAAATATATTCAGTACCTCTGATTCCTACTTCATATATGCTTTTAAAACCACCGGCGCGATCCACTACCCGGGTAACCTGGAATTTTCCCCCTTAATCTATTGCTTACATCAAAGCTGTTTCGTCTTTTACGTTTTTCGACGACTCCTTTACTTTTCAGTCCACAAATAATTTCACTTGAGCCCATTTACACTTTCAATTGAATACCGCCTGTGGTGCTTGATTTTCTTCAAATCACTTTATTTTTTCGCCTTTAATTCGAAGGATGTTCCTTTCTTTAATTCGTATGCAAAACACTTCGTGCTTCATCGTGCTACTCCCTTAAATAGCTTTGGCTAACAACGGGGGTTGTCCGTTATCCGAAAGGAACGATGACCCGCGATCCACCTGTCGTTGTTCAATTTTCAATTAGCAACATAATTTTTTTGTTGTTGTAGTTTCTCAAACTGACGACTACTTGCGCTTAGTGTAACCTCGAACCAACCTCAAACCAATATCTCAAATATCGCAAATGAACTTGTTCGAGTCTCGCTCAATTACTTGAGCTAGTTTGCTGCGACAAGTCAAAAGTGAAGTTCGGACTAATTGTTTATGTTTACATACGTGCCGTGCTTGCGGAATAAGTTCCGAGTAATAAGTTTGTTCGCGTGGAGTGGGTGAAATGCGATGCCACCGCCAGCACTGGTAGGATGTTTCCAAGCGTGATGCCGAATCCATCCACTGAAGGTAATCCAAATTTAATGTTTTTAGTGTCTTTATCAACAACATTCATTGACGCGTTGAATGTCCCCTTTGGAGTTCTATCGGCAGAAACATAACACTTTCGACTCTGATACGGGAGAGTGTTCTTTTCTGAAAATAGTTTTGTTTACGAGATTTGCCGCATGCCATGGGGTTACGTATTACGTGAATGATAGTGCTACCTCCATCCTTTCCGGGTACGAGTAGAGTAACTTTTGATCTTCACCCATATTGCTGAAGCCGAGCATGATTAGGGTCCGATATACTTGAAGCTGTTACTGTCAGGATCTGGTGCTTCCCACGACGTCTCTGTACTCCAATGATGGGTTGTGAATGAATATTCAAATAGATTGAAAAGAACATAAATATCTTCGGTTAGGATTTAATAAAAAAAATATATATATATTTTTCGATATTTTTCGTATAATTGACAAACTTAGACTAATTCTATAGTTAATTGTAACTTTAAATTAAACCTAACCAACTCCATGTGACCGCTGACTCACCTAAGATTTATGGGAACTGTAGCGCTGCGTGTGAAGAGTGTCCGGTGATTTTCATTGAATGTAGGAAAATAGAAATTTCGTAATATGGTGACGCTAGTAATCGTGTAAAATGTGGGAAAATCTTGGTTTGCTGGTGTTAACTTATATATTGATTACATTACATTGTACACATTTTGCAAAGCGATGACCTCGGCTCGGAAAGGATTCTTTTTATTTTTTTATTATTGATATTTAGTGCAAGTTAAATAAACTGACTGGCAACCCGTCAATTTCACTTGTAACAAATTGTAGACTTGAGGATACTTATTTAACCATTGTAACACATTAACAAGCAAAATAAAGGAAATAAAATCAAACTCCTCAACATAACTTGCCCACATTCTTTCCATTTACCCTGATCAATTATTGAATCTGCGTCATTTTTTTTAGTATAAAGTAATACGATAAACTGTAGACAGCATTACGTCAAAGAGAAATTGGCAAGATTTGTTACGGGTGAACATTGAGGTTTGTAGTAACCGAGCAATCACACAAGCAAACTGCTCGAAAACCTTCCTATCTCCTATTCAAAATTTTAATGGCAGATTTAGAAAATCTTTAATTATTTACATTCATAATCGTAATTTGTAAAATAGTTTGCCTTCCTTCTTCTTTTATATCAATTTTCCTTTATATTAAATTTAAACGTTCCCCTTTATTATATTTTTCATGAGATTTAACTTTAATTACTATTTAAAATCCTCATCATTTTCTTTACTTCAGTTAGATTTTGTATTTAAAAATTGTAAATCTGCAAATAAAATTTTGAGTATGGGAACGCTGATCTAGTACAGCCATCGCCAGTGTAATCGAACCCGGCTGAGCTAGCAGCTGATGCGATTGAGCGGTACACGAGAAAAGAGAAAGAAGAGTCTGGTGACGGATCGAGGAGTCCGCTTCAAATCGCCCAAGGGTGAGGGTCGGTTCCGAGCAAGTGCGCGTAGTGACATAAATACATATAAAGGTGGACGCCTATGCGTTGAGTTCTATCTGTAAGTAAGCATTCAGCGTGATTAACAGCAGTCACAAAAACTTTAGCAAAAAGGGAAATTTTGCCAAAAGTTCGATTCGCATGGGATACAGCGGAGACTTCTTAAATGTCATTCACTTCGACCGAGGACATGTTCTGCACTTGCTACTCAGCATTTTGAAGCTGTTGACAAGTACGCGGTTGGTGTTTTGGGGCGGACGGGCTGAGAAGGTAAACTCCGGGTGGCATGCAACTGAACCGGTGGATGAAATTTCGCAACGGTAAAAATAAAAGTGAGGAACCGTGAGCTGGGTGTGACGAATGTCGGAATCTTTACTAGTTCCAAGGAATTTCAATTGGCCACTGAGAATTTAAATTGGACGTAAACAAGTGTCCGACTAGGCAGCACGGCAGGGCAAATTCATTGGAAACCTTGGACGGAATCATATAAAGTTTCTTGGCAAATAGCTCTTCAAATTCGGCGAGTCTTGACGTAAATGGACACACGAGGCAATGCATCGTAGTCACAGTCGTCGTGTGTAAATATTCAACAAGATCCGGTGAGTGATCGCTTTTAATTCAAATTTACCATGGATTATCGCTGAAAGAAGCCCTTGGACAAAAACGTTCATATTCAAAATCGTCAATCCAGAAGGCGAAATAAATAAAATTTCCGCAAGTCCATCGGTACTCACAGTAACTGCATTATTTATTTTGTCGCGTGATAATCAGTTCCTAGCAGATACAAGGTAATTGTTAAAGCTAGTTCGAAACTTAGTTAGCTAGTTTTCGCGGTCATGGACATTTAATCGCTAATTTCCATATTAAGCTGCTGAGAACAAAAATCTAGTTGCCGCGTCGGGAAGAAAGTGAGCTAAGAGGAAAGAAATATTGTAGAACGGTCAAACGGGCGCAAAAGTAATGAACATAAGAAACTTGTCAGTGATTATACTTAATAGCATTGTTTGCGTCAGGACTCTTTTGTCCTGGCCTCTTCCTTCAATAAGAATAGTAAACTTGAATACCCTGTTGAACGAGCTAGTTATGCCATGCCTTCTTGTAGTTCGCTTCCGTCATACTTAGATTTTCTATTAAACCCTTTGCTTCGCCTCCAACCGAAGTTTTTGAATGTCCTTGAGCTGCGAGTTCTCATTAACTAGCGTTTGAAATAGTTCATGGAACGTGGCCCATTTCAGATAACCCCCTTCGAATTTCGGGATTTTAATCCGATCCAGACGTATGGCGTCGTTCACCAAAGTTTCTGATGATTGAGCCTGTTGGGTTGTTTCTCGAGGTCGATCTGCTTTTTCGAACTCCCTGATTGCTTCCTTGAATCTTGTCATCAGGTTCAAACATGCCTCCTCAGCTGTCTCATAGGCTGCGATGTAATCCTTAAGTAGGGTTGCATCTTGCAATTTTGCCTGGTACACACTTGGATGCAATTCCTGGGTGTTTCGCTAACATTCCTGCAGACGCTCCAATCGAATTTCGAAATACTGTAGGCTGTGTCGATCCTTCGAATCTTTTGGGAAGTTAGACTTGATTCTCATTGATGGTATCGAAGTTTATCTTCTGAAGAGTCCCTCGCGTTGGTTCGGTCATTGTATCCAATTTATATCTCGAAGATGTTGGGATGATGATAAGGATGCTTCCAAATCAATCTGGCTCGACGGATCAAAAATGTTCAGATATCTAACCTAAGGTCAGATATTAAACTTCACCACAAATATCCAACCTTGAGCCAGATATTAACTTTGTAAAAATTGATCTGATTTTAAATCAGATCAGAGAAAATATAATTACACCTTGACATGTACTTAAGGAAACAATTTTATTTTCATTTCATGCTCTTAAATACAAAATAACATCTTACATTAACAATTGTCTTTTGGCATACAAAGTTCAATTGGACAATATGCTGGCGTAAGCTAATTGTGCTCGCGCACGCATTATTACATTTATGCATTCGCGGAAACAGAAATGAAAATTGATCTATCTACCTTAAATGAATGTGAATGAACTTGAACTTCATGTGAATTTAGTGCTGATTCGGAAAGAAACCTTGAACTTGATTTTAACGTTCAGGAATATTCTTCACATGAATTTAATTTTGATGAAAGGTGTTAAATTTCGAGTTAATGAGCTGATAATATGAATTAGATTTTGATTACGAATGAAGTCACTTTTTAATCAGGGTTTATTGAACTCTACATATGATTTTGATAATGAATTAGGGTTTATTGAACTCTTACAACTCATAAACATATCAAGCCGTTTGTCAGATGTGTTGTAAATTGTATCAAAATTTATTTATATATAACAAAAAATAGCATTACTCAATAAATTATTTCCATTAGAAAGAAACACAGTCTTTTTAATTTAACAACTAATCTAACACTGCTCAAGTAAACGAATACCTCAAACAACAAGCCAAAAAAAACCTAAACATTCCTAGCATATCCGAAACTCCCAAATATCAAACACTTAACTCTACCATTCAAAAATATCTAGCGATAGACAAAAAAAACCCGCATGAGTTCATTCAACTCAAGTGTACATCTGTTCATCAAATTACCAGCAGACAAATACCTCCTGATCATCTCTTAACACCCTACAATGACTTGCGACCATCCTTATCAAGAACACTATATAACATATGCTACTTGTCTATACACGATACGATGAGATCGATCTAAAAATAGCCTACCATACACTCATATGCTACCACACATCGTTATCTATACCGAACTATCTTACATAAACATTAGCCTAAGTGATCTATAGTAGCAGTGTGCCAACCCAAAACATACCCTATATGTTGAAACCTATTAAGATCTTCTTCAAACCTATAAAGAATCATCCAAGAATCCAGCAGAAAAAAATTCTAATAAGAAAAAACTCAACAAGAATATATTTTACTTATGTGAAAATAATACTTGAATATGTTAATGAGCATACCCGAAAATCCCTATGATGATAAATCAAGCATATTTAAAATCCAGTAAATACGTATTTGAAAATGTATATGAATAGAGGCGAAATGACTTTACGCTTTATATAAGCACACAAAGCATGAGGTTTGTAAATATCGTGCAATCATATAGGCACTAAAAGCGAAAATATTGTCGCGTGTTTTGGTTTGCGGCCAATAATTTTAATGTTCCGGGAAAGTGAAAACAAAAATGCACAATAATCAATTTAACACTTTCAGTAATTTTAATTTTCACTATTAAAAGTCTAACACTTGTCCATAAATTTCTTATCGCAATTATCTTCTAAATCGCTTCACTATTACGAAAATCGCTTTTCTATTACTCGAACAATATCGCTTCCCTCACACTATCGCTGTTCTTATCGCGGTCGAATGAATGATTCCCCCATTCATTCAGCTCGTACATTGGTGAATTAGCGGGAACATTCCAGCAGTGAATGAATGGAGCAGTGACTCACTTTCAGATGTTGTTCATGCTTGGTAGGTTCTCGTGGTTTCGAGTAAATTCGTTTTGCTGATGTTCTTAATTGTTGTGAAAACAATTGCGACAGTAGCTCGCAGAATTATTTGTAAATGTAACAATATGCATCCGAAAAGTATCAACTAAATCACATCATCCATGCATGCAAGCATTCCAAAGGAGATAATAAATTAAAAATTCTCATACTCAAAACATTAAGTTCCTAATGCAGATATGGCTAAAGAGATCCGGAAATGTCAAAAAATCATACATACTGTGAAGAATATGAGACAAGCATAAAATAATAGTCTTACTCTATATTATACTGACACTCATGAAACTACCTAAACTAAATAATACAGACCAACAATAACAACACCTAATTCAAAGTAAATATAAAAATTCAGTCAATCTGTTGCATGCATATAATGCCACTATATAGGACTAAAAATATTTTTTCATGCATTATGCATATAACCAAAGAATAATAACATAGTACTAATAAACCCCTAATGTCAATGATCTGACACCTACCACTTTTTCTTTATTATTTATCTTTCAGTTAGTAATAAAAAACTATCAATGAAAATTCGTAAAGATTCCCACTCATTAGGACCATAAAAAAAGTAGCATCCCAGAAACCATAAATCGTAAAATCTTTCCTAGACCACATCCATAAATAATCTGAAATTGGGAACAGATACCCAAACCATATATGTCAACATAGTGATCTAAAAAAATAACGCATCTTTACCATGCGCTTATCAAAAGGGACAAATCATATATTGTATGAACAAAATTATCACCATCTCATGCACTACAAGATCATTAATTTGAAAAAATAACTCGTCTTGGAAGAAATTATTAGAATTTTCGAACAAACCCAATGAGCATCTTATAGGAAAGAAAACATGAATGAATATAGTGCCATACTTCTACATAATAGTAAAATCAGAGAATGAAGTATAGAAACTGCTTTAAGAAATAAGTGATGATGATGAAGACAAACAAAATGCTGCTACAAGCAAACTAAAATTTAATACTATACTAAATATCAAGAACGCATTACAACAAACATTAAGATCTCTTACACTGCATCCATAGATTTGAGCAATCAACATAGTAGTCTAACCGAACAAAATACATTGTAGACGATTCTTAAAGTATTATTGACAGAAACCGATAAAAGCAATAATATACAATAGCAATGAGTCACAAAACAAAGAAACGACGTATCCAAGCAAAAAGAAACTGAAAACGATCAATGTAAATAACAATCAGCAAACTAGAACAAGCGCATCTTTGAATGGACATGTATGAAAACACGTCTCAATGCCGCGCATCACGTTACCCGCTGCCCACGCCCAACACAACAAAAAAACCATATTGCAATGCAATGTACGCCATGCCACTTCTCTTCCACGCTGTAAATTCCGATGCCCTAAAACTCCCGCCGACAGGGAAGTCTATGCATACGAAACGCTACTCTTAGCAAGCAAACTCACTTGCCCTGCCACGCATCCTCGAGGTTAATTTCCATGCCTTGCAGCATTCACCGCCGAACAAATCTACACCCCAATCACGATCCTCCAAAAAGCGACGCAAATCATTCCGAATCGCCGACAAGGCCGCCCATACTTAAAGACAGGCACCCTATGATGATCAATGCGGAAACTTAACCAAACGCTCACGAGACAAATTTGTACGGCTCATGACATCCGCCTCGGTGGAAACGTACACCTCAAATTACTTCCTCCAACAAGCGACGCTTATCACATCTACAATACCGTCCATCTTTAACCACAGACATCAAACGAGAAGCAAAACGTACCTTAAGCAATCACCCACTAAGTAAATTCTCATGTCTTAGAGCACCTATCGAAAGGCAAGCCTGTCGTTCATCCATAATGCAAAGTCACCCGTCTATAGCAGCGCCCTCCATCACCACGCAACTACTCGCATCGTAAAAACTTCCGGCACGGCTAGCATGATCAAGCGAATAGGCCATTTCCACACGCAGCCGTCTATCCTTAGCCAAAGACACCAATTGCTGAGCAACGCGTTCCTTATCCAAGCGCCCATGAAGTAAATTCCTATGGCTTAGAATACGCGCTGACGGGCTCGTCCATCATCCATCAATATCGCAGTCATCCGTCTATACAAATGCCCGCCGTCACCACGCAGCCAATCGCACCATAAAAAACGTGCAACATGCCTAATGTGATAAAGTAAATCGCTCGACCCGGAAGCCTCTCAGTAGTGAGGTACGCTAGAAATTCTCAAGCCCTATAAGCAGTAAACCTATCGCCCAGAGCGCCACCTATCCAAAAAGCTTCCCTAATTGATCAGCAACCCTAATACTTCAAGCTATCAACTCTAAACATGGATCTCCTAACATATACATTATAGTAGTCATAGGTAAAAAACTATCTACCGCTAGAAGCGTTAAAGACCCGAGAAGCACTTCCACCAAAGATGAATAACAAAACTACTCGAAGACTAGAAGCAATGAATATGTGACAAATCCTTCCACTATAGATGAAGAACAACCATGAATAGTATAGTTATCTATCGCTAAAAGCGTCGAAGGCTAGCTCCTATTAATTGCAAACTTTTATATTGACCCAATATAAACGCACGTTGAGAAATCTAGAGCTCTAATCTATTGATTGAAAATATGGGACTGTCCCAGACTATAGTCAATATGCCTAGTTTCACCATTTACCATTAGAGGCTACTTAGGCTAAGAAAGCGCACCCGTAATCTAAAGACATATGTCTATTCTAGAACACACCCAACAATACTAGTTCTACTAACCGCTAGAGGCTACTAAAACCCGGAACGCTTACCTACTTGACCAGAACACTGATCTCCACTTACCTAAACCCGCACCTACTTATCCCGGGCACCAATCTTATACACATACCTAAGGCACACATCTACACTAATCTGATACATACACCTTTATACCCTAGACGCACACTCTCGCCGCAACCATCCATGACATCCACACCTATTTCGGACTCACACCTTATCTCAGGCACCTACCTATACTACCCTAATACAAGCACCCACACACCCTCGACAACATTTGAAATTTGTATGAAAAATTTGAGCCAGAATCGGCATTCTCTAGCTACTCATAAGCGTCTCTCGCCTGAAAATCGCTGATGCTCGTCACATTTACAATGCATGCTGATAAAATGCTTCAACAATATTTTGCTGTCTCGTGCGCGCCAGCTAAGAAATTTCAACTTCAAATTAATTGTGCATCGAAAATTTACAAGATGTTTAAATTGAATTTACAAATTGACCAAATTGAAATTACGATAAAGCCACATTGATTAACTGAATTAACAGAATTAAAAATTTAACCTAAATCGAACTCGCGCTTAAATTCGAACTTAACCTAAATTAAAATTCGCGCTGCTGGCCGCGAGTGGGCATTAACAGTAAGATTACTAAAAGCAAGCCATGTGAAATTTTTGTTTGCCGTTCCACACCATGTAATTAAGCTTAAATAGGTAATTCGCTTCCGATTCTCAGTATCGACAACGCCAGCAGTAGTGACTAACGTGAGCTCGTAACGAAACGCGAAGTTTCTGGCACTACGACTAGATCACACGGAAGCGGAAACTATCGACACCCGTTCAACGTATGCGGAATCACAGAATACATAACCCCTCTAAGCGAAATATATAACCCCTCGAAGCAATGGCTTCGGACATTAGAATAACGTATGAAAATTGGACATTATTCAAAGGAAAAGATATGCATAAATACGTTTTAGTGAAGACAACCGTCTATCAACTGGGAAGATCGATGATTATTATAAAACATATTGCGGTGAATTAATTGATAGAAGCGAAGCATCTCTAATATTTAATTTCGATGTTCAAATAAGTAATCTACTACTATTACGTTTCAATTTGAAATTCGTACCAAAGGATCCTGCAATTTGGATATATGGAATGCAAGTAGCAAGCAAACCAAACCTAAAAGCCCTATCAATTCTTTGCAATCAAAATTAATTTTGATAATGGGCAAACCATTCTGGCTAAATCAAAATATGCCCTTACACCTAATACTGAAGAATGTAAAGAACTTCTATGTTCTGATGCCACCTGTAGCTCCCCAAAGAGGACACTAACATCGTTGACGAACAAACTATGTAAATTATGTTTGCAACTATAAAACATCTTATCACCTCTCCTGACTGGCTAGTGACATCGTGCCGCTGCACATAATTTACTCTTCCCGCACAAATTCACAATTATCCACTACGGGAGGCATAAACAAGCGAAATTGCCACATTTTGGGGAGAGAATCGATAACTGAAGTCTGGTGGATCAACACCACTCACGATACACCACGCGTTGGCACAACGTTACGATTCCCACCGGGGACGAGATAGACTGAAATTTTAACGACTCGGCTCGGAAGATTAGAACACGAGGACTATCAACAAAATCCTTAACCCCCGTCGAGATGTAAATAAACATTACTGACAGGTCGAACTGTCAACCAAAAGCATTCAGCGCATTCAACGCGCAATTTTTTCATTCCCACCAGGGCCGCCATCGAGTGGAACTTGTTGTGAGTAGAACCGAAGCGAGGGGAACTACTCCCACGAACGAAAAAATCCACTCCTAGAGGGTGGTTAACCCTGAAATGAGATTTTCCCAGTGGACAGAAAGTATTTAGGTCCGGGAAGATTGGCGCGCTGGCTCTGTTTTCGATTATTGGCAGCGAGAAAAGACGACGCAGAAGAATAACAAAACCAATTCCACTCATAACACGACGAATCCAGATGAAGACTCAGACGTTCCATCACCATAAACAATCACACAATTATACTACTTCACACTACTAGCTTTCTTTTTGTAATAGAAATTAAATGAAATTTGGAATTCGGAATAGAAGTTACCCCCCTCAATAGTTTCTATGGCAATCATTTAAAAAACAATTAATGGGATATATCCCGCTACAAACTCTTAATCTCCGCCACTTGGAAAGATTGCAACACTGCTGTTGGTGCATTAAGGTTAGATGGACTCGGCTGCGTGCTCCTGAGCAATCCTGTCCTCCTGTCGAAAACTGTAAACAGGGCACAATGTATACGAACTGAGTAGAGAAAACCATTTCTCGTCATAAACCTTTTCTTATCGACTTCCCTTAGATTTTTCCTGACCCCCGAACGGCGCTGTTACACTCTCCGTTCTGTTTTGTCACGTACAAAACGTGAAACTTAAAACTCCCTTTCGCCTGGGACTTAGCAGATTCTCCAAGAACCACCGTTTTAGAGCTAGCTCCGGCCCTGGCAGGTTACTCACTCACTTTACAGGATCCCAGTTTAATCTGGATTTTATCTTTGGCGTATGGAACGGAGAAAATATGGGAGGAGGGAAGTATTAGGGGGATAATATTGCTAATTATTTCATTGCTTTCCCACCATTTGAAAAGACAGTCACAGCCAGTTCGTTCTAACAATTCACAAAATAATAAATCACTCTCACTCGTTCCTTCTTCTGTAGATACTATTATGTTTTTTTTTTCGTAAAAGAAGAGATTTCTACGGTTATCCTCTTTATTGTATACGTATAAAAATATTTTCGGTTCGGCGATTTCTCGGTTTTCTAGCTTATTTGTGCTGGGCTTGCGATGTTTGGGTGAAACTACATAGAGATGAGAACAAAACAAACTAGCAGAATAGCTAGACACAACGGAATTAAGTTAACACTATTTCGCATTTCCACGCAATGGCTAGTGGACACCTAGAACAAAACTCCGTGTTCGGCGCTGTCTTGCCAGCTTTCACTCACAAAATCTTGGTCTAGTGAGCAAACAGAACACGTAAACGTCGCGACAGGGTCGCCAAATATTAACTGAGCACTCAACTAGGCTCTCACACAGGTTGGATGCGTTTTCCAATTAGGGCAATTACAAAAAACACACAATTATTAGACAAAGAGTGATATTCCCTGTGCAAAATCACCATTGAATTTCCAGCACAACACAAATCCAATATGATTTTCCTCTTGAACTGGAAACGTACGACCGAAACTTATGAATGAAAAAACCCTAGCGAAAAACTTCACCGCTATCTCAATTTTTGCGAATGTAACTCTCTGCAGTCTGCAGACACTATTCAATCCCATTTCACCGCGAACGACTTTCTTCTCACAAAAAACCACGAATTCGATTTGCCTCCATCGAGTCGCAAATCTATTCTCTTGACCGAGTTTCAAATGTACACTCTCGACCAAGTTTCAAAGTCTATACACTCGACCGAATTCTAAAATCTATACTTTCGAATAAGTTCCAAAATCTACACTCTCTGCCAAGTTCCAAATGTACACTCTTGACTGAGTTCCAAAATCTATACTCTCGACCAAGTTCCAAAATCTACACTCTCAACGAAGTTCCAAATGTACACTGACTTTTCTCCCTGCATTCTTTTTTTATTTTTCTTATATGGCCTTCTCTAATCAAATCAAATTTTTATGTATGACAGTCTGTAAAATTGTGACAAGTGTTTTGTATGACATAGGATTAATTTTGATATGTATTTTGTATGAGCAAATTCAATATACATATATATGACAAACCACCGATCCAGAAAGATAATTCTACCTTTGATTTATTCAAAAAAAGCGTGTTACAACTCTCTACATTAAATATTGAGTCTTATTCCACTGCCTATAATTTTGTATTAATTCCACTGCCTTCAACTTTGAAAAACAAACAGTTTTTGTCGGAAAAAAATTAATTTCTACTACTTCAGATTACTTAGAAAAACCGTCGCCGTGGTCAACTTACTATTTTTATCATCAAGTTTTAAATTCTGACGGTACCAACTGCCCGCACAATACGCCTTTCTTTTTTTCTTCACGTCCTCACTTTACTGCCGGGACCAATTGACTTTCACTCCAACACGACTCCTCCGTCTCAACCAGACTCATCTCCAATCCCGCAACCCTTTTCTCCCAATCATCCGCTGCCGTTAAGAGTTAAAGTAATTGAAGTTCATTACACTTCAATCCCGTTCCCTCTGTTCATCTTTCAAACTTTCGTCAAATAATACAATATTTCCAATTGTATATATTGTCGCGTGTTTTCGGTTCGCGGCCAATAATTTTAATGTTCCGGGAAAGTGAAAACGCAATGTCTTTTAATTTAAGTTAAAAGAGTTTATTTAATTACAAAAGTGCACAATGATCAATTTAACACGTTCCCTAATTTTAATTTTCACTATTAAAAATCTAATACTTGTCCATAAATTTCTATATCAATTGTCTACTAAAATCACTTCACACTCAAACAATCAATATCGCCTATACTTCGCGTATCGCAGTTTTCTATCGCGGTTGTAATGAATCATTCCCCCATTCATTCAGCTCGCCTTTATATAGGGTCTCTAATCATTCAACTCAGTTCTCGTATATTGGTGAATTAGCGGGAACATTCCAGCAGTGAATGAATGGAGCAGTGACTCACTTTCAGATGTTGTTCATGCTTGTTGGGTTCTCGTGGTTTCGAGTAAATTCGTGTTCTTCATTGTTGTGAAAACAATTGCGACAGTAGCTCGCAGAATTATTTGTACATGTAACAATATGTATGGTGATTTGTATACAATCATGATAATGCGTGGCTATATGCAAATCGTGATCTACTCACAAATATTTGTATTTGAACCCACGGTCCCAGTAGAACCCCAGATTGGGAGTCTAGCGTGATGTTCATGTGAATATTCGCACCATTTGCTGACATTTCCTTCTCCCATCACAGATTGAACGAACAAATTCCAATTAATGCTAAGCGATAAAATGCTTGCATCAATTTGGTCATAAAGAGATAAGGAGATGTAAATATTTGACGATTGCTATTCCATTGCAATGAATGAATGAGAACAACAAGAAATATGGGAAAACAATTGAACTTCAAGGGGAAAGAAGAAAATTTAGTTTAGTTTGTAAATGAATTAAAATGCAATAGGAAAGGAAAATTGAAATTTATTCAAGGGAAAGAAAGAGTTATGATTTTTGCTACTAGGAATAATAGGGTAAATTACAAATGGTGATAACAAGAGATTAAATACATATTTTAAAAGAAATGTGTCCCCAAATAATTTAGAACTTGATATTTATGAAGTTCGTGTTGCAACCACGAAAGGCATCGCAGTTGCAGACATTAATTTTGATGGCAGAAGATTCTTTAACCCGGGGTGGCATACTGAGGCCGGCTGACGCTCACTCGTACCGTGAATCTTCCGGTAAATCCTCTGCCCATGTTGGGCCACCTAACATGGACAAATGAAAACTAATACATCATTGGAAAGGGATTTTGGCGACGTTGAGGAATGAAAATATATGGTTTCCTTAATAATTCATGGCCGTTTTATTAATTTAAATAAGAAAAAAACAGAGTTCAATGGAAGATAAATTCAAATAAAACAAACCAATCAACCCCCTTCAGGAAGCGAAGGCCCGAGAGGGGCTGTAGTGCTAAGAGGAAGGAAGGAATTTACCTCTTTTTAAATAAGTTAAATTCAAAATATGGAAAACAAATCAGATGAAAGCTGTTAATAAAAGTTCAAAATATTATCTTATATTTAAAAAAAAGAAAACAAAAATACAGGTACAAATTACTCACTCCCGTAGTGGTGCTGCTGAGTGCTATGCAATAGGATGGGGGCATTGAAAAAAAATTAATTTTTGTTCTGAAATTAGAAATAAGTTGTTTTGTGTCATGTTTTCTTCTTCACCCAGCAATCAAAATGGTTGATTCTGAAAAAAGAAAATTTGACGTCCACTTGAATTTTAAACCAATCTAATATTTATTCTACTTTAAATGGCCCGACAACCTTCTGGCTTTTTTTTTCCAAAAAAAAAAAAAATTACAGTGGTCGCAAAGTTTGGCTTTATCAAGATTCACATGAATTTACTTTTCCTCTTTTACTTGCTTTTTAAAGTTTATTAATTCTGACATTCGATTGTTTAAATATTGTGGTGTCTCTGCATCGAACATTGGACTTATTAGTCCCATCCCATTAAACCTCCACTGTGTATTGAATTCGCACCAATATTGGTGATAGATTCTAACATGAATATTTAAATCGTCTTCGATATTTGTTTCACTTCCTTTAGTTTTGGGAAACATACACCGTAACCTTTGGTTTATTGTTATTCCTTCTTCTTCGAGAATTTATCAGGCTCGGAACACCAAATTTATTTTGCGAAGTTACCCGCACATTTAAAAATTTCAATCCGAACTCTTTCTTATTTACCTATTTTACATTTCACGTCCTCACCAGACTCCCGATACCAACTCTCGCTATCACCTGACTTCACTCACTCTTTCTTGCAGCCCAATCCGCCACCAGTCCCGCTGACACATCCCGTTTCTCGCTTTGTTTTCCCAGCTAACTCTCGTTCGTTCCGTTTCCCTTGCCAATGCTAAGCATGTAACGATGTTAAAGTTCAATGTCATCTCACAGAATATATTGATCTTAACACCAACAGTTTGAAACAAAAACCACCTGTACTAAAATTATGATCATGCCGCCGCCAGGGACCGAACTGAAAACCCATCGAGCCACGTTAATATTTTGGAGGAGGAGATGAAGTAAAAAAAACTATTAACTGATACTTCAATGGTAACTCGAATAAATTACGTTACAAAAGAAAAAAAAGAAATGAAAGAATTAATAAGTTAACTAAAAATGCAAATATACTTAATTAACGTAAGAAGATAAGCTTACAAGAATTAACTTGATAAACAGGAAATTAAATGAATAAGATGAATTAAAACCTACAATACACGTTAATAGTTAATAAAAGTAATAAATGAAATTCAATTAAGGGGTTAGGTGGGTTTCAGAGGGTAAAAATAAGCGTATTTTCATCATTTTTTTTAAATATATACAATCATATATTTCATTCAAACAATTCAGCATATCGAAGGTACATATTTAAAGACTATTTTGTGAAATTTTCATGTAAAAATTCCGAAAACTCAGCCGTTGACAACTCATGTCCCGTGACGTCTCAAAAAAAGTGATCTTGCCGTGGACATCATAACTCATAATTGGATTATCTAAAATCAAAAAACCAAAAATATTTCGTTAGTATATGTATATATCTCGTTATTGAACGAAGGAAAAAAAATAATATTGATATTTGAATTTTTGACAGACTTAGAAAAAAATAACACATTTTTCGGTTAAATTTTCGCCATATTTTGGCTTGAAAAAATTATTTATTATAAAAAAAAAAAATGATCGTTGATTAAGTAGATAATGTTATTCCAAAGATGTGTGCAAAATTTGAGCCAAATCGGTTCATAACTTTTCAAGAAATCGCGTCCACCGACTTAAAAAATAGAGTTCTGAGATAAACGCGTTTAAAGTTTTGAGTTAAAATAACATGCGAAAAAAAATTTTTTTTTCAACTTACATCGAATCATCGATTCCGGCACCATAAAGCAAAGTACCTGCTGCTGTGGCAATATCCAGGGCATCCTTTTGTTCTTGTCTGTGACGAATTCTTGCTTCACGAGTCGTAGCGTCAGCTTGCCTTTCGACAATGAGTATGCGGTTCGCATCTTCATTTCGGGCATAGTCATGCCTGTTTCGGCCATGCCATGCATAAAAAGCAATAAAGCGAAAATTCCTTTGTTGAAAGTTCCAGCAGCGACACATGCAGCAATTTCTACTATTTTTGAGTAATTTTCCAAATTAACTGGTTCAAACTTTCATTATTATTTTGTGTAAAACCACCAACACACCTCTCCAAGAGCTCTTCTTTGCTGAGTTCTTCATAAATAGGCTTGATAGCTAATGAAACGTCACTTGGTAATGGTTCGTAGTCATGTTGATATGATGACAGAGTGTTCATTGCTGAAGCACACTGCCAAGTGCACCATGACAATTTTCGTGCTGTGGGTTTTTGTCTGTGGAGATATAGTGACAATAAGTTGCCCATATAGCATCTCTCATATTTTGCACCGAAAAACAGTTTCTTCTTATAGCTAGGCCATAATAAACTGTCAACTTATCAATTAATTTGCCTGTAAGTTTGCCTTTGCCAGACAGAATTTTTTTTCTCCTTACTTTACCTGTCTTAGTTTTAGATTCTTCTACAGTTTTATTGACCAAATCACGTAATCGCTTGCCCATTCTCTTCTGCACATGTCCTACGCATTCTTTTTTATTTATAATAAAATCATCGCCATAAGGTTTGGCATTAAGAACCCCGGAATATGTTTTGTAGTCCCCGTCACCAATATAATTTGAGTACCGTAGGCCAAATTTTTCAGAAGAGCGTTGAAACATCGCAACGATTGATGAAACTTCCATGTTACCAGCTGGTCCTTGGTGATTGGCACTACATTCATTTTTGGCAAAATGATCTTCCTTCCACTCATCAAATTCTACTGTGTTCAGTTTTTTTTTCCACACTTCACATAATTTACAATATGAAGATTTTACAAAAATATCCAATACTTTTCCGCTATAATAACCAATTAACGAAGACACACCGTATAATGATGAAAAACCGCACTTTTTCCAAGTACCATCACCTGATACAGTTACATCTATCGTGTTATCAATACCAGTTTCATTACGCGTTAATTTTTTTCTTCCTCTGCAGCCGATGAAAGAAACGTTTCAGCAACCACCAGAACAGATTGATGAACTTTCTGAATATAAAAATCAAATGTTGACTTATTCAAAAAACGACTAGTCATATCCATCAAACCACAGAATTTTTTACATCCGGCAAGTCCTAAGCCTAATATTCGCATCACAAATATAAACCTACGATTTATTTCATAAGATTTACCGATTTTTTGACACGATAAAATGGATCTAGGCAGACATTTCTCACACTCTACGATAATTTTGAAACCAAGGCCAAATTTCACAGACTGTTTAAAATCCACTTTGCCATTACATATTTTATCCACTCCGTTTTGATTTATTATATAAGAACACTTCACGAAAGTAGATAGTGTTGAAAACACTAAAAAAAAGTCGATGATTGCATACTGCAGAGTACCGTCCTCTGGCACGTCTTTATCATGTTGACTTTTAAGTTTTTTCGCCGACGTGCTGGTAAAAGATTCGTCATCTATCTCCGTAGTTTTCGGATTAAAATATTGATTTCTTTTCTTTGGTCTATCTTTTCTTAGACCAGTAGTTTGTCTAACAGATCTTGTAACCTTACTCATATTTTATTAATATTAAAAATTTAAAAACACTTATAACCTCAAATCAACCTATTGGCTCAAGAAGCAACAATAAACTAACAAAATATTCAAAACTTGTTTGAGTTGCCTTTGAATTATAAAAGAAAGTAGGAAAGGGCAGCCTAACAATAGCTAAGCAGCTGCTTCTGTATACCTGCGAAGCGCTGCGCTGACGTGGCCTGATGGGCGGAACTTCCGAAGAGTATATCTCCTAGAATTTTACTCGGATCGATTTGAAATTTTAGGAGAATATTCTAAACATATTGGACTATTTAATAAGACAAAAAAAAATCGATTTTTTGAAATTTTCAAACCCACCTAACCCCTTAAATAAAGGAAGATGTTGAATAGAAAAAAAAAACTAAAGACAATAATTCTCGTGCTGGTCGTAATTTGTAGATATTGGAACAATTTAAAGGTGACATAAAAAAAAACAATACGACGACCGGACGCGCAGGTAGTGCTCCGCAACATTCGGCCATAATGAACAATTGAATCAACTTGGGACAACAATTCAAACGCTAAAAGATCGTAAAGGAAGACGCCCGAATTTCAAGTAATAACCTTTAATATTAAATATTTAAAAACATTAATGGATTCGATTGACTTACGTGGTAAACAATGTAACAAATACAACCAATTAACAATAATGAGAGGTCCACGATTGAATTTTACAAAATAGTAGCTTACACACATGCCACGAAAAGGAATTCTTTCGGGTATGTCTGCCTGGGGCAACTGATTGCAGTAGCGGAGGTGTTCCGTGCAGGCGTGTGACCGCTTGACAGCCACACAGCCCGGCATGCAGCTTGACAAGCAACACGGCACGGGTTCAATACTCGATTTTGTTGACTGATGCAATACAGTTCAATTACTTTTAATAAATTATGGATTTGCTCACATTTCAAAGTTCATTAAGTTAAGCTACTACAAATAGGGTATTCAATGTATTTACATAATTTTACTTAGTCTACAAAGGTCATTAGCTTGTACGAACAGATTGGGCTCGCAATTAGCTAATAATTTTTATGCTGTGTATGCTATTATATGCATAGGTGAATGAATTTAGTTTTACGTGATAAAATATTGCAGGAATTTCTATGGATTTATGGACTTTAACATTATAGGAGTTTATGATGATCTGGTTAGTTTGTAGTTTTAACATACACGTTTTTTTTTCCTAGAAAACATATGAAACTCATGAGCAAAACTAAGCGTGTTTACGTCTGTTCAAGTAGAAAACCACTACACAGTGAGTGCGGTGTTGTTGTGACCGGCCAGCGAAAGATTCGAATGGTCCGTCTATACCAGTGGCCCATCTATCCCGGATTTACCCTATTATCTACTTAAAATGGAAATCAAAATGGGATTAACACACACTAGAACTCCAGTAATGGTCGCGAGATGCACTTCATCATATTTTTTGTCTGCTTCCTCAGCGAAGGGCCAGGCTTCTTTCAATTATAAACTTTTCTAATGAGTGCGCTAATATTTTCGTTGGCATGGAAAACGCTTTTGTACCTAACATGCGATTTATGTGTTTTCTCGATTGTTCACGGTCTTACTGCTACAGTTTCCACACACTTGACTTTGCTTTGTATTGTCATGATTTCTTTTTTTTTCCTGGCGTCGGAATCCTCTAAAGCTGCCACTTTTCCTGCACACACATTCGCAGTGAGAGTACAAGTAAACCTGCATACCGAGCCAATTCGGCGTTGATTTCTGGCGATTACTAATCTGTTCCCTGGATGTCTAATGCTCTAATGCGTGACGTGTTCAACTAAATATGACACTTGGCCGCCATCGTTACTCGAACTTTGGACCATAAATCTGTTTTAAAAACTTGCACGATTTCACGAACCTTGGAATAGTATGGCAATTTATGAATTAATAACACTGCTTTTGACGAATTTCGTGCCGTACAATGATCCCGCATGGTAACGAAGACGTTTCTTTGCTAGCGCAATCTTTTTCCCGCCGCTTTCGTTGCAAAACTCCCTCCCGCCTTTTACGCTCCAAAAAACAACGGACTTGAACTTCGCCCAATGCCAAACTGTAATAAGTGGTGATTAGTGTCATGCAGCATCATCAATTGTTCACCAATCACCACCACCCAAAGGACCAGCTAGACACCCACCAGTATATAGTGTTGCAGCACAATTGGCCAGATCACAGTTTTTAAAATGTGCACATAGTCATGAAGTTGATTGAAGCAATAATGGACTCCTACAGTGATGCACTAATCTAAACATGGTGGAATGTAAATTACAGGAAAGAAAGATCGAAGTAAACTTGGCCGACTTCTTCAATTAGTGCTAAGGTGTGCTATAAATTGTGCAGAAAAATAAATATACATTATGTATGAGTTTTGTACACGAGATAAATCTGTTTCGAGACAACATAACATACAAACAGTCAACAATTCACAACTTTATTTTCAAAATGAGACGGCTACAACAATAATAATTCAAACGAGAAACTAGAGGTCCGCTCACACGGGTTGTCTCGGTGAAAACTTCAATCCACCATTCCCTTGTGAGACGCGAACGTTCCACATCGGCGCCGTCTCTCATCACACACACACTGAGTCAAGTTGGCTTCGTGTCACCCAGTGAAGTTGGCTCCGTATTACATATGGATGTCGTCAGGAGGCGTTGATACGATGTGTTGCCATGGGATGCGGTTACACGACATCCACGGATCGTTCATCGTTCAAATCGAACACATTATGATAGTAATGCAGCTACAAGACTTGGAATTCGCGTGCCAAAGCGCATCTCCTCTTTGAAGTTTTTTCACTTAAAAATAATGCAGGAAGAGTGCGATGCTGTAGCGCAAAAATGTTATAAAAGTGGAAAACAGATTTATTGCAAGAGCTTATGAGCAAATTGATGAAAGACTTAGGATGAATGGTATTTTTTTGGTGTGGGCGATTGGCAATTATGTGATGCAAGGATTTCAATTGAAAGAGCTTTGCTACAATGACTTTATCAGTATGTTATATTCCAAAATGATGTATCCAGAGATGAAATTCTATATAATTATGTACGCAAATTGTACCATGTCGTTACACTATCATACAATGCACTTCGTATACCCGAAGAATACTTTAAAGAAGCTCCGTGACCTTTTGCTCAACAGAAAATCTCTTATACTCGTATTTATGCAAATATAAACTCCAAATAAAATTAAAACGTGATGTGAGATGCACTTCTGGTATCATAAATCTCCTGCGAATCGGACGTGATCGTATTCCCGCTACACATGATATACTTCCCGTTTTTATTTATGTTATCATTAAGGCTAATCCACCTTATCTACTATCAACAATTCAATATGGAAGCTGTTCTTTCGGTGATAAACTTGACGGTCAACAATTCAATTGGACCTAATTTTGTTCGGCTGTGCAATTTATTAAAACGATGGATTATTTACTTTAAGTTGAAAGGCTTAGAGACGTTAACACATAAATGAATGAGTAAATTTGAACACTTTATTCATTTGTAGAGTTTGCATTGTGCTACCAGAGGCTTTTGTGTTTCTTGCGAAAATGATCATTTTGAAATAATTCGAGCTTGTTGGTAGCGGATTTCGATTGTCGCTTATAAAGAGACGATTTGCGTTAGGCGAATACATTTGCGAAGTTCATGGTATTCGTAGCACAGCAACACCAGCACGACCAGTCGGATCATCATGCCCATCCTGAGCCAAATTTGGATAGTCAGCTAAGTACAATAATAGCATTTAACGAAATTTCAAGTAAATGCATGGCACACACGCAACATATAAATCTTTAAATGTTGCAAATCTAAAAAAAATACAAAAAAAGAACGGAAATAAAATAGAAAATCCATTACTACCATGTAATGATTTTATGTCTACGTCCGAACGCGGAACTGACCTCTCATCGGTTCTAGACGTTAAGTCTGAGTAGTGCCAAAGGACGGTACCAACCGGTCAACCAATCCGTGCACCGTAACCCATTCACGCGGTGGCTACTTGTCGGCCAGCTAGATCGGAGAGGATTTCGGTCGCGGGTCTCCGAATGGGTCACGCTCACTTACAATATTCAGCCACCTATACATGCCCGTTTTCAAACGCGTTACAAAACAAAACCATACGGAGAGGAAACCTACTTTACGTTACTCCGTATTTCTTCCTATAACCAGTCAAAAGACAAAGATCTAATCTTTACTTCGCGTTCCCGAATTTCCGACGCGGTACCGAAAAATACACTACGTTAACGTAATTCCGAAAAAAGCTACGCTAAAGAAAAATCAAAATCAACTAAGGTACCGCGTACCGCGCGCAACGCGAAACCGACCTCAGCGGATTTTCTCAAACCCTACCCTCGCGACGGCATACCTACCCTGCACCTCATTTCCCGCTGAAAAGAAGAACCACTGGAAAGGAAAGTCGTTGTTAAGGTTAGCAATTCATATTATTTTATTTTAAATTATAGAAATACATTCCTAATTCAAGAAATTTAAAAAAAAAAACACAAATTATATTAATTCAAACTAAACTAAATTTGGTATTAAGTATACAATCGTATTGATTTAGCACAATTTATATTTTTTTAGTAGGGTTCATTTCAATAATTTTTTTATCATGCGAGCCTATAATTGTCTTTCTAGTTTTTTTTTTTGTTTTTTGCAATGACAGTTTTTTTATATTTAAGCATTTCATGTGTTTATATTTTATTTACTTTAGTACCAATTTGGCTAGGGTTTTCATCAAAATGCTTACCTAGGTTCGGCGTTGCATACTAAATGAGTCCCGCAGCGATGTAGACGTGACCTGGGTACTTTTTAATGGTGTAAACGCAGTACTGTTAGCCAGCGATGATGCTGACGATCTCATATCAGGTGTGGACGTTTCCATTGAGGATGAAGTTGGCGTGGATAGCGATGACTGACTAGTGCTTCCTGCAAACAAGGGTAACCTAGGCGTTGAGGATGGTGTTATACTCGTAGAAGTTTATGACAATTGTATCGACGATATCCCACTATCAAGGGAATCGGATGGCTTCTTGATAGGAATTTTGCCTTCGAATTTCTTAGCGGATTTGCACACTTGTAAGGCTGGATGTGTGAATGATAAGGTTACGTTACTCCGTTGAAGCGCCTATTATAAAGTCGTCCCAACGGCCTACAGATGTGCATCCAATACACTACAAGAAAGTAAATATAAAAAAACCTGGCGATTTTCATGGACAACTAGTTTACGATGTAATTACCTGAGACGAGTTCGTTTCGAATAGGTTAACTATATTAAACCACCCGGCGAATCTTAAATCGCGACCGGCCAACTCAAGATAACCTCCTTATGCGTGGCGGCCACTACCTCCACACTTCAATTCCATGTGGCTGTCAAATTCTGTTGGCATCCCACGACAAAATAGACGTGGGATGTGCACTGGTCGCAACCAACGTAAAATGACAAGCCACCTAGTAGCAAAGTGTGTTGGCTGTGTGTAATGATTTTCTACCTTTCAAGTTCGAACGCGGAACCGACCTCTCATCGGTTCTAGACGTTAAGTCTGAGTAGTGCCAACAGATGGTACCAACAGGTCAACCAATCCGTGCACCGTAACCCATTCACGCGGTGGCTGCTTGTCGGCCAGCTAGTTCGGAGAGGATTTCGGTCGCGGGTCTCCGAATGGGTTACGCTCCATTACAATATTTCAGCCACCTGAACATGCCCGTTTTCCAAACGCGTCAACAACTACTCATCCAGAACGGGAAACCTACGTTACGTTAATTCTGGATGTGATCTCTCCACAGATCTCAAATCAAAAACGCTCCAAAATCCCATAGGCGCGTTACCGAATCACCGACGCGGTACCGAAAAATATGCTACTCGAGATTAAACCGACGAAAACTACTCTAATGAAATGACGAAACAATCAAAGGTACCGCGTACCGCGCGCGACGCGAGACCGACCTCAGCGGATTTGTCGAAACCCTACCCTCGCGACGGCATACTTACCCTACACTCTCTATTCCCACTGAAAAAGAACGAGCCACTGAAAAGGAAAGTCTTGGGTTAGTTAACAATTCATGGCTTTATTCATTTCAGATAGATTATAATAACAAATGAAGAAGAATACTGAAATAAATCGAACTTATCAAGAGGATTATATGTTATACTCTATGAATTTTTTTTTACTTGGGTATGTATCACTAAGTGTTTGTTTTTAATGTGAATGTATATTGTATATAACTATGGTATTTTAATCATTTCGCTTGTTCATGTTTCTTGTAATTAATGCATGGTATGAAGAAACCAAAATCGTTTTGGGTACCTCTATCTCTTTGTTTCATTTCCTTCCTATTAATGCGAACAAATTTTATTTTGTCATTTTTTTCCTTGTATTCTTCTGTTTGGTTATTATTTATAACAGCTATGTTAATAGTGTTGTCTATTATTAAATTGTAATTTCTTTTTACCGTTTACGTTAATGTAGTCTTTCTTACATTTTACATATTATTGTAATAATAAATATAAAAAAAAAATTATTAGCTATTTAATACATTATATTCTTTTTTGTGATTATATTTATTTAAAATTGATTAACTTCTTTTTATTTGGATTAATTACGAATTGATCTTTGTTTGTTTCGGGTTTACACTTTTTGTAAGGATTTTTTTTTTCTACTTCATAAAACATTCTATACTTTTGCGAGTTACTGATTTTACTTTTTCTCACCGTTCAATATGATTCCAGCTCAACTTTTAACGTTACATGCTCTATCGTGTGGTTGTGATTTATACAGCACCAGAAAAAAATCATATAAATATCGCGTTTACTTGATTTTGTATGTTTTTGATCTTTTTTCTCTTGAATTAATTTAATCTATACCTAAATTGTATAGTTAATTTATACACGGGATGTACTATATCTATTTATATATGTATATTAGTTCCCCATCGATTTACATGACTCTCGCGTTTCCGCAATTCCGGTTATGTACAACTGAGAATTAAGATGAATGTTGTGGGAAGCCTTATGTATTTGGTTAAAGGAATTATGTTTGGTGGAAAGTAGAATATAAAATTCCAAATTCCGGAAATACTTGATACCTTGGCAATATTAAAAAAACAGGAAGATCTAAAAGAAACTTAACAACAAAAAAAAACATACAACTGCATTGTATATTTAAAAAGGTATTTTGATTAGTCAGTGAATGCCAAATAACGTGATACATATGATTATACAGAAAACACCCCACCCTAACTTTAGCCTGGAAAAATAGTGTAACAATGACGCGCTCCCTACAAAGCTGATTATGCGCTAAAATGCACTAAAACCTATGAGTGGGTGGTCCTTTTTAAATGGAAGATATTACTGACCTAAATGTAATATATATCTGGCGATCGTACTAGTTATACATTAATTACATGGTGTGAGTAGAGAGTTTGGTACCTAAATACTACCCGCTAAAAGGACTTCACAATACTGATCTACCCAAATATATCCTCACCAAAAATATAATATTGCCAATATTTAAAATATTTATATCGCGATTCCTAGTTGGAAATACAAGTTCACCTAAATCGAGGGATCACTGTGCAAATTGGAAATGAGGGTTTCGTTCATTGCGTTATTTAGTTGTTTTTTTTTTCTTTATATCTTAATCAGCTCTTAGAGGTTGTTTTCTATTAACACATTACTTAATATAATTATCGAATATTGTCAGTAAGTAATCAATTAATTGCATAAATTAATTTGATCTTCCTCAATAACATTACTGTATCGTGTTAGTCCTCAAAGGATATAATTTAAATTAATTTGTAATTACCTAACTTGTCGTCTAGCCCGTTTTTACACTGGCCAAATTGTGACGTGCACCAAAGCTAATGCTTTTATGCAGCAAACAGAATCTAAGTTTGGCCGAAATATCCAGCCAAAGTATTATAATGATCAATAAAAATCTTTCCCTTTAGTCTATAATAAAACCAGCCTAAGATCACTTTGGCCGAACTCTTTATTACAAGACGGGTCAGAATTTACTGATCCCGAATCAATACATTCTTTTCTATTTATACTAATTCTACTCGTTGTTTATAATCTATTTCTCACGCCCTCATTACTTAACATTCAACTTGTGTGGTCATCAACACCTCGCATTCCCATTTACCACACTCATCATCGCAATGCAATTTATGACCTATTTTCTAGGTCATAAATTTCTTTTCAAGTGCATTACTAGGTCGCTAGCATACACATGGCAAATCGAATGCGGAAGAAAAGTGAAAGTAAAAGAATTCGAACGTTGAGTAATGAGGTAGGTTTCATGTTACATATGTTCGTCGTCACATTAGTCTCTGCGACATGTTTTGGTTTCATATTCCAATGCAATGGCTCGTGGTAGTTATTTATGACCTTACCATGGGATTGGAATATGAGACGAAATGCAATTTGAGTATCTATATTATGAATGAATGATTTAATTGAGTTTATGCAACCTATTTAGTGAATGAATGATTTAATTGAGTTTATGCAACCTATTTAGTGGGAATAGTGGGAATCATTACACCCTCCGCGTTTTTGTTGTTGAGCGTATATTCATATTAAGCGAAACAATGAAGTTGCATAATCTTATTACAAACATTTATATAATCTTAGCTGATTGTTATGTAATTCTTTTAATACTCCATTGACATCGATTATGGAGTTTACACCTTTCTTATCTTTTACTATAAAAGGACCTATATATGGTTTTTGATTTTTCTTACAATTATTATTCTTAATTAATACCTTATCACCTATTTCAACGTTTAATGCATTAATATCTATTTGCTTTTCTAATCTTTTCTTTTTAACTTTCTCTATTATTTCTTTTGTTTTATCTATCGTTGTTTTCAATCTTAGTTTTAATTCATTGGCAAAGTTGTCAAGATTGTATGTCTTTGTGGACAATTTTTTATCATTTGGTAAATAAGCTAATTTTCCGAAAACTAATTCGTATGGTGTGTAACCAGTATCTACATTAGGTGATGTATTATAAGCGAAAGTATAATACGGAAGCCAAGTATCCCATTCCGAATCTTCAGTGAATGAGAGTAAGAATTCATTGAGAACCCTGTGGTTCCTTTCAACTACGCCTAAAGTTTCATGGTGATACGGTGTTGAAAATATCTGTTCTATTTGTAACAAGTTACAAACCTCCTTCATTAGCTCATTTAAAAATTCAGTACCTCTATCTGATTTTAAAGTTTTAAATTGACCATATTTTAGAATAAAATCTTTCACTAAGGTTGCCGCTATAGTCTTCGCATCCTTTGATTCAATTGGGATGGCAACAACAAACTTCGATAATTCACATTGCATTGTGAGAATATAACGAAAGTGATTAGATAGTCTCAATGGACCAACCGTGTCAATTTGAATTGTCTCGAATGTTGTTGATGGTGTACTCGTATGTACAAATTTTTCTTTAGTGTGCCTATATAACTTGCTAGTAGCACAAATCTCACAATTATTAATAAATTTCTTGACCATAACGCTCATATTCTTCCAACAATATCTTTGTTTTAATTTTAGTAAAGTCTTTCTAACTCCTAGATGACCTCCATGTGGTGAGCTGTGGTATTCTTTTATTAGTTTGTTTTGGGTATCTTTATTCAAAATTTTCTTAGCTGGGGTGTATATTAAGATATTAGTTCTCAAACGCGTTTTATTATTATTTAGTTGCAACTCATTATATATCTTCTTGAAATCCTCAATGTGGACACTATCAAATAAGTTATCACTGCTTGATAACGCGAGCTCGTTTATTTTTATTTTGCGCAAAGCATCAATGAGTTTCTCCATAATGAAATCTAGATTTCTTTTAGGATTATTGCTCTTTGATTTATAGATAGATGATGATAACTTCTTTTCATCAGGAACTGATTCTCTGGAAAATTTATCGTTACCAACATATACTATTATTTCATCGGTCGTACGTACGATTTCTAGTGTAGGATTTCTTAATTCATTTATCCGCGGTATTTTAAATCTAAGCTTTGTAACATTTTTGACGTCATTTAACGATGTGCAATTCCAAATGTGAAGTTGATCAGGCTTCGATTGGATATTGGCATCGGTTACTTTGCTTTCTTGTGCACATGTATCTCGTTGCTTCTTATTCATACCCCTTGTAATAGCTAAAGTTGTCTTTACTGATTCGTCTATTTCTGGAGGAATCATGCTTCGTAAAATATCAGTGTTTAATTCAATGCGAGATAAAGCATCAGCATTCGTATTGATTTTGCCTTTTTTGTAAATAATTTCAAAATCATAGTCGGATAAATCTTATCTGATTCGTGTGAGCCTTGAGGATGGGTTTTTGTGTGTAAACAGTGAAACTAGTGGGCGGTGGTCTGTTACCACAATAAATTTTCTGCCATATAAGTATGGTCTGAAAAAATTTATACCTCAGTGTATTGCAAGTAACTCCTTCTCAATTATCGGTTTATTGAGTTCACATTCATTCAATGATTTACTTGCATAGGAAATGGGTAGGTCAGAACCGATTTCTCCTTGAGACAAGACTGCTCCTAATGCATAATTAGATGCATCTGTCGTCAAGATAAATGGTTTATCGAAGTCCGGATACTGCAATATTGGTGGTTTCATTAATTTTGATTTTAATGACTTGAATGCATTCTGGCATGTTTCATTCCATATAAAATCTGCATTCTTCTTAAGAAGAGAATTGAGTGGTTTTGCGATGCTCGCAAAGCTCGGAATAAAACGCCTATAATAATTGCAGAATGCTACAAATCTACGAACTTCATCCGCATTTTTCGGGATTGGGTAATCTTTGATTACTTGGTACTTGGAAGGATCAGTTTTTACGCCATCTTTGGTAATGAGATGACCTAAGTAGACGACTTCTGTCTTTAAAAACTGACATTTATCAGGATTAAGTTTAAGATTAAACTTCTTCAATCTTTTGAAGACTTTTCTCAGATTTTCGTTGTGGTGATTAATACTACATCCGAAAACAATTATATCATCAACATAAAGGAAAGCTTCGAAATCAAGTCCGCAAAGTGCGATTGTGAGCATCCTTTGGAAACTGTTTGAAGAGATTTTTAAACCAAAAGGTAATCTCTTAAACTGATAGTGACCATTATTATCTGAAAATGCTGTAAGTGGTCTTGACTCTTTCTCTAGTTCTATTTGATGGAATGAACTAGTCATGTCCAGAGTCGAAAAATATTTGGCTCTGCCCAGTTTATCTAAGACATCATCTAGTCTAGATAATGGAAATTTATCATTGACTATTTTAGTATTAAGTCTTCGAAAATCTACAACTAAACGCCATTTCTTTTCAGTACCATCACTCTTTTTTGGTACCAAAAGTAACGGTGAGTTATAAGGGCTTACGGATGGCTCAATTATCTTATTTGTTAAAAGATCTTGGACTTGTTTTTTGATCTCATCGCACTGAGAATTAGGAAGTCGATAATTTTTTGTGTAAACAGGTATATTATCGGTTACATTCAAACTTTGAGTGTAAAAATTGTTAACACTCAGTTTCTCATCATCCAAATGAAAAACATCCTGATATTCTTTTATAATTTCCAGAAGACTATCTCTAGCTTTGGGATCATATGAAGATATATTGATAGAATTCAGAAGTGTTTTGAGTCGTGTAGTGTGAGTACTTTTGCATTTATTCAATGCTCTCACATCATAATTGCGTAAAGGTACAGTATCAATAAGATCCTCAATACCATCAATTGTGACTTCGGAATCTCTTGAATTCAAAATTTTTATATGTTTGATCCCTTTGGATGGTATAATGATGCTTCCTACAAATATACCTTCCATTATCTCCTTATTTAGGATTACCATGTCTTCCTTAGTCTCCAAGTTAATCGGAAAAATAGTTTCGGTTCTGGCAGGTAATGTAATCTGCGCAATTTTGCTTTGTTTGTAATGCATAGGTAGTACTACTTCTTTGTCATTTACTAGAAAAGATATTGTGTAGGTCTCATAATCTATCTTGCACAAGAACTTCTCCAACAAATCTCTACCTATAATTCCATCAGTATTGATAGGAAATTTTTTACCCACTATGTAAAATTTTCCTTGAATGATGTCTTCATCATTCAATTTCATCTCAAGGTCTATTGATCCATAAGACGTAATTGTTTCACTTGTAATCCCCGTTAATTTGCATTTATCATCCGACCAAAATAGCTCATTTTTGTTAATTTTCTCGCATTTACACAAGGAAACATCTGCTCCTGTGTCTATTAAAAATCTCAAGTTCTGTGAGGCATTTTTGCAAAATACACTAATGTAGTTCGCACAATTATCCGAAATTTTGTATATCTTCTGTCCGGAAGGAATCTTTACTCCGTTCCGGAGTCCTGGTAGTTTTCCTGTTCCTGTACTACATTTATATTATTCCTGTTTCTATCATTATTGCGTCTATTACCTCTAGTATTACTATTACTATCCCTACTGTATGTATTGTTTTGGTTATCCCTATCGTTACCTCTTCTTCTATAATTGTTCCTATTATATTCGTTATTGCTACTATTATTGTTATTATTATAATTACGCCCCCTGCTATTGTCTGTATTACCATTCCTATTATCATTATTTCTATTCCTATTATTTCTCCTATTATCATTATTTCTATTCCTATAATTCCTACTATCTCTCCTATCACCCTGATTCTGATTATTTCTATTTTTCTTATAATAAAATACACTATTAACCTGACTTGCTTCAGTCTTCTCAACCTCCAGAGCTAAATCTGTAGCATCTGAAAAACTCTTTGGTCTCGCCGCAAAGATTGTGCTCCTTAATTGATCATTAAGGCCATTCTTAAATACCGTTAGGGCATAGGAATCGTTCATTTTCACGATCATGTTCTTTTGATCTTGAGTGGCACTTGCACCAAGGTTAGATATTTGCAGGCTATTTAATTCATCTACCAGCTCTGATATTTTATCCTTATAAGAAGATACACTCAATTTTCGCTGGGTCAACCCACTCAAAGTGGTGTGTATATGAGGGATGGTGTTTGGGCTCTTGTATTTGGCTTGTAATTTTGCCGCTAATTCCTCAAATGTCTTGGGAATTCCTGAACTTACTATAGAGGTCTGTACACTAGTTGATAGTTTTATATTGTACACAAAATCAATTAGGGCTTCTTTTCCTTCTGTAGATAATGTCTTGTAAAATATTTCTACTAGCTTCAAAAATTGCTGTAGTGATTTGAAACATCCTTCAAAGACAGGAATTGTTTTTAAACAAATCTCTAAATTAAATTCTGCCATTTTTACTCTATTCTGCTCTCTCATACTATCTAGATTTTCCGATAACAAAGACATTAGCCTTACGAATTTCTCTTTTAATTCCAATGTTTCTTCTTCTATTTCACTGCTAAATAATTGTCTTGCTTCTTTCCTTAAATTTTCAATTATTGTCGATTTCAAATTTATTGTCTCCTCTGTATAGGGACGATTTCTACATTTTTTTATATTTGCCAAAAGTTGTTCTAATTCTTGCACTATTTGTTCTAAACGCTGCATTAGGAAGACGATTGCTTTCAGATATCAAACATTTATGTTTCTATTTATTCTACTTCTAACATAATTTCTATTCTTTACATGGTATGCATACAGTACTGTTAAAATTATACAAAAAATAATTGACGTTATTATACTTTGCTTATACTCTACTACAAACGAATCTGTGATATTAGTTGTCGAACAACTATTACCCATTTTACAATTTCTTTTTTCCACTTAACGAGTTTAACTTCCTAAATAAACTCTTCTGTACTTCTCCTTCCGAGATTGATATCAAACGATGAAGCTCTTTTCGTTCTCCCCTTAATTTTGCCTTGCTTCCTGCACGATGTTTCTTCTTACGCTGCTGTACCGCGCTGACTATCGGTGTTGATCGCTTTTGTCGTTGCAAATATTCCTCTATTGTTAACTTCCTTGGTCCTAGTTCGCTGATTGGGGCTGGAGTGTATGCAGGTGCTTCAACCGTACTTGTAGACTCAGGTTGATATTCTACACGCTTCCTTTGTAAGTCATCCTCCGCCTGCGCCAGCAATTCACTGAACCTCTTGTTTAACGCCTCCAATTCAGTTGCGTCGAACAACGCTTCCATTTTTGCCTAAAGTTGGCAGGATCGCCATATCGTGTTAGTCCTCAAAGGATATAATTTAAATTAATTTGTAATTACCTAACTTGTCGTCTAGCCCGTTTTTACACTGGCCAAATTGTGACGTGCACCAAAGCTAATGCTTTTATGCAGCAAACAGAATCTAAGTTTGGCCGAAATATCCAGCCAAAGTATTATAATGATCAATAAAAATCTTCCCCTTTAGTCTATAATAAAACCAGCCTAAGATCACTTTGGCCGAACTCTTTATTACAAGATGGGTCAGAATTTACTGATCCCGAATCAATACATTCTTTTCTATTTATACTAATTCTACTCGTTGTTTATAATCTATTTCTCACGCCCTCATTACTTAACATTCAACTTGTGTGGTCATCAACACCTCGCATTCCCATTTACCACACTCATCATCGCAATGCAATTTATGACCTATTTTCTAGGTCATAAATTTCTTTTCAAGTGCATTACTAGGTCGCTAGCATACACATGGCAAATCGAATGCGGACGAAAAGTGAAAGTAAAAGAATTCGAACGTTGAGTAATGAGGTAGGTTTCATGTTACATATGTTCGTCGTCACATTAGTCTCTGCGACATGTTTTGGTTTCATATTCCAATGCAATGGCTCGTGGTAGTTATTTATGACCTTACCATGGGATTGGAATATGAGACGAAATGCAATTTGAGTATCTATATTATGAATGAATGATTTAATTGAGTTTATGCAACCTATTTAGTGAATGAATGATTTAATTGAGTTTATGCAACCTATTTAGTGGGAATAGTGGGAATCATTACAACTGGATATTTTGAGATCTTCCGTCTTTACATTCGAATTAAAACTAAAATTAGAATTTACTAAGTTGTAAGGGTTTATGAATGTTGAGCTCGTGGTACTAAGATTCCCAGGTAAATTTCCCGTCGTTAGTAATGAGTCTTTAATATCGGGTTTATCCCTAGAATTTTCTTCTTCCCGTGAGTTTTGAGTTATATCTTGGGAAGCGATTTTTTGCTCGTTCGGTGGTTGATAGGAATTTATATGATGTAACTGATCCGCTGATTCCAGGGGCGTATTTTTATTTTCTGTAGATTTTAGAAGTTTATCTCTGAAATCAGAACTCGAAAATGACATTGAATCATCGGAAATATCACTGTATGCAGGGCTTGTTGCTCCATCAGGGAATGTTAGACAGTCTGTACTTGATAAAGAAAGCATAAATGGGCTATTCTGCTTCTTTGCGTTGTTCTTTTCGCCACCTCAGGGGCGCGTGGGACTCTTTGTTGCTGATAGCATCAGCCATGGTCCCTCAGGCTTATGTACGGTTCAGTGAATAATGTTGTGTGATTTTCAACTGGCAACTAAACTGGGCTTATCTCACACGTTAAAATGTTAGGTTAGTTATCATTTCACTAAGCGTCACAACAACTATTATTGCGTCCACCGCCTTCAAGGTTTGGGAGAGGAGTGAAAATACTTATGCTTACGAGTATGATGCTTAACCGATACTTAGCTGGGCAATTAGGATCCTCCACAGCCTCCTTGAGCAGTAACAATTTGTCCTGTCAGTGCTTGATTGTGTGATGGTGTTGTTGATGGTGAATTTTTATTATTAATTGATTGATTCGACCTATTTGTCGGGACAATTGTTGCTTCAGCACCGACTGTGGCTGCTACGACATCTTGCGCGTTATGTATAACTATTTGATTATTGGCCGATGAATTTGAGTCAGAATTTTGTGCAAGAACAGGCGATGGGTGAGCTGGCATCACTTGTACACTTGAAATTCCAATAGGAACTGCTGTTGTGGTTCCGACGGGACTAGGTGTATTTCCACTCAATGGGTGGGTAGATTTTTAGGCGGGTCGAATGCTGAGGCGCTTCGACGACGAGGGGGCGATGAACTCTTAATCGTTTTAATCACATCTAGGACCGCGCCAAGTCGCTACCGACACCACACCATGACACGTTTTGCACTTTTTCTCCATGTGGCTGTCAAACCCAACCGGTTGTCACATCGGACAAAACAGATGTATGTGGAATGGCACGCCACATGGCGGCAATGTGCCTCTCCATTTGTCGCCAGTGGCATAGTTTTTTGATGGCCACGGTGGAGGGGCATTTCCAGATGGATATGTCTCCAAATGTGTCGGGGTTTGGATTAATTTTATATTTCGAGTATTTATATCCACAGATCTAAATATTTGGACAGAAAAGAAATATTTTCTGCGCAACGATATCCGCACGACAGATGAAGTCCGCTGGCACTTCGAGGACATACCCATCTGGCCGGTTGCAAGGGTTCGGGATCGGAATCACTTCGATTCCCGGGCGTAGGCGTCACATTACATGTGGTCACCAGCGGCGTCGCATGATTCATTACAACCACTACTACTAGCTTCAAAACAAAAAATCATTTAACACACTTGATGTAGAATATAAAATATACTGTATTTGCCAAGAAACCCCTATTTTTTTTTTAAGAAAAAACCAAGGAATGAAAAAGAGTAAGATAAGAAACATAAAAAAACAAAAACCCATAAATAAATAAAAATATGTATCTATATTATGGAAAACAAAAAAAAAACAATCACTTCTTATTCACTACTCCTCACCTACTAAACGGTGTTTTTTAGAGGCGGAGAACTTAAAAATGGCAACTTTGTTCTCAGTAACAGCTGATGTCAAGGTTCTCGGTTGTTTTGATGTTAGTTCTATTTGGCAATTCATTATAAATATACTCACGCTGCAGCAACGTTTGCAAATTGGGACGAAAGAAAAATTGCCATTGATCCGCAATTTAATTTGACAGTATTGATCGGTGATGAAGCACAGTTTTAGATAAATGGCTACGTCAAAAAAAAAGATCGCCACATTTGGAGTGATGATAATCCACAAGCAGTTGTCAAAATACCATTACACCCAGAAAAGTCACCGTTTGGGTGCGCTTTATGGGCCGGTTGGATAATTGGTCCATTATGGTCACAATGCTAAAGTCAACGATGAACGGTATAGAGACATGATGACTAACTTTTTGGTTCCTTGATTGGAAGGCATTAATGTTGCTGACATGTGGTTTCAGTACGACGACAGTGCCACATGCCACAAAGCCCGCAATACAATTTATTAACTGAAAAACACATTTGACCAACAATTAATTTCACGAAGTGACCCTGTTAATTTACCACCACAGTAGTGCGATTTGACACCGTTAGATTACTTTCTTTGGAGATATCTAAAGTCAAATATCTACACCAATAAATCAGAAACAATTGAGCACTTGGAAGCCAACATTTGACGTATTATTGCCGAAATACAGCCTGTTTTATTGCGAAGAGTGTATAAAAATTAGACATCCAGCCGCGGCGGCTATATGTCCAAAATCTTTAAATAATAATGACAAAAAAAATATATTTCAAATAAAGCCAATTTCATGAATGTGAAAAACATTTTTCTTTGTTTTATTTCTATTTAAATTTCGCCGCCTCTAAAAAAATACTCATACCCTATATATATGATTGAAAAAGAAAAGAAAAAATATGTTAAACATTTTTTTATGTTTTTCGTTGCATTTGTGGCTGACTTTGTGGCATCTCTATGTTCTCTTTTGAGACGATGGTAATCAATCGAATTTTGTCTCGTCTAAAAAAAGTTGTTCAATTTCGATAAAACCGGACTGCAACTGCGGGCTACAAAGCACAACGTACGAATAATTTTACGATTGGCTGCAATATTCATGCATAGTTGCATGTTAATATTTACAATTTCTTCGTGTTATTTTTTTCGACTCTTGTTTCATTGTGTAGTATTTCATTGGATGTTACAAGTCCGTTTAGGACTGCAGCGGTGGACTGCTGCCTCAGCGAGCGAAAAATTAATGCTCAGCTGGAAATGGCCTTGCCTGGCGACGCGTAAGCGTGCTGACAACTAGCGTTGCGGTGTCGTGGGGTGGGTTCTTTCCGCTAGCGCAATGACCCACTTACAAAAAATTTCATACTTAAGATTTCTATTACGTGACTACAGGACATATTCGACAGGTATCGAAACTCGAAGTAACCGACCAAAAAACATTACATTAGAGACGCGACGACCTTTCCGAATTACCTAGGCGCGATGTCCGACAAAAACCCGTCATGGACGCGGGTATTCACGGCCCACAAAAAGAGTGGGGTATCCGGGTGGTAGTGGTGCCCTTCTCGCACCTTTCTCAAGCAGATCAAATATCTAACAATGACTTGGCCATGTTGAGAAAATGGAAGGCCAATCATTCCTGGCGAGAGCCCCTGAAATAAATAGAGAGAAAGCTACGCCCGATGGCTGACGATTAGTGAAACTTACTTGCGCTAACCTAAACCACTTCTACTCTATCACCCGTTCAGTCATCTATTCTTTGCATAACACCTATATAAAATTTCGTGAATTTCCCCTTCTCCTGCCCCTCGACTCTGATAAACCAATTTTAATACATTCTTTGAAAATATCTCATTAAAGTCTTTCATATGACACCCTACTCCACTACCTATGGTGAGAAGACCCCTTAAAACCCTTTGAAAAATTTGTTTACCCTTTAGTCTTCAAGAATCCATCACTTCTGACCTTTCCATAAAGATTGATAACAGTAGCTTCTATAGTTTCGGATAAAAATTGCTGTGACATACAGGCAGACGGACAGATGGACACAGGTCATGATTTCACCAGAGTTTTGGATTTTAATATAAAATCCCTTAAAATGATCTACTTTACGTTATTTTTCTGAGCGTGACTAATATTACGATTCTAATTTGCACACATAAATTTAAAAAGTGGTCTAAGCTACATATGTTTAAATTGCCCGTCTTAATATGTTAATATAACTATCCAGGGCTATTCGAGTAATTAGTGATAATTTTGTTTTAATAAAATAAAAATTGATTTATTAACATTATTTATTTTATTCTTCATATCGTAAAGCACGCTGTAAATTTAAATATAAGATAATATAGAGGTAAATGAATCAATAAAACATTAAATTGAATTTTATGAGCGTTATTTTTTATTAATATTTTATTTCTTAATATCTTTTTAAGCATTCCCATTCTCAAGAATTTTTGTAGATTTCAATTTATGATGAATGAAACAAATCAATGAAAGGTAAGCCATAAAATAGATACTAGGAATTAAGGTACAAGGTAAGCAGAATACAGGAGTGGCAGCAGAAAGTGCCGCGCGAAATCATTAAAATTAGGGTAAGTACATGGTGAACTGGAACTTTCTAGAAAGCTATAACTTTTTAATGTGGAAATGATTTTTATTGATGCCAATGAAAATAAAACAATTTGAATTGCAAATTCATAAATTTTCAATATGGCCACCCTTAGCGCGAACTATGGGTCTCAGTTTTTCGAAAAATGACTCACATCGAAGGAATGTGAACACATGTTGTAGATACATTCTGTGGCTTAAAAGGAAACATAAACGATCATCAATACATCTTGCAGTGAAGGGAGGTACATAAGATCTCCGTACAGGACCAAATGCTTAATTTCTGCCGATTTTGCTTGGCATCCCGAACGACGGTGATGCAATTAGACCGTACTAATTTTCTCGTTGGCGGCTAATCCGACTCCGTACTGTCGCATAAAAACATACAAATGCACTTCATGGAGTACACGAAAATTCACTGTGGAGATGCGCTGCGAGTATTTGCTGATTGCCGTGCTCAATTTCATTATTGACAATTTACGCGATTCTATTTTTAAATCCATTCCGGCGTGCCACACCAATCCAAAGAAAGAAAGAATAAGTCTATCAGGGTGAGACAGGTTATCACGCGAATCGACAAACTGAGCGACATCAACAGGGCAAAGCAATAAGTAGTTTTCGCTTCCACGCCGATAAGTCCCCGCAATGGTTAATGGCGGAAACTCACATTCTCTATGTTCTATTTTTTCCGCACTTCTCACTTTTTATTTGGGTCACTATTACTTCGTGCGTAAGCATCGTTTTTGTTAATTTCAACTGCTGACAAATTATTCCTTTGCTTCAAGCAAATGAATTTCCCATCTAAACGCACATTACACAATGGCAATTAACAAGTGATAGCAGCAAAATATTGGGTTTTTTATCACAGAACATCATGTGCACCTGTTCGCGTTTCACCGAACACTCTACTTTTTGCAGATATCATTTTCCGTCCCGAAACTAGACCTTTTGCCTAATCACCGGCCCGGTTCTCCCAACGTGCGCAATGCGTGGCGATCAAAAGCAGACTCCACGACTCGCCCAAGTAGAACTACTCACTGGTCCGAACAGCCACCGTACAGGAGATGTCGCAACGGCAGTTGCATCTACTTTAAATTGCATTGCGGCAATTCAATTCGCGGAAGAGCTGCATTATAAAGTTGTTGCCGTGTCCAAATTTTGATTGCAAATTTAAAATAATTATTTTTTTTAAGTTTACAATTAAAATTTGATTAGGATTATGATGATTTCGAGCAGTTTGCTTAGGCGACTGCTCGATTACTACATTCTATAAAAGCCCCATCGACTGGAGTAGCACAAGCGTTGGTTTAACATTTGGGCCCGCTTTTCAACGTTTGCTTCCACTGTAGCGACACTCGAAAACTGGGAGTGCATACCAAGCGAACAGCACATCTTTAAATAATTCTCTTGTCGACTCTAGAACCACACATACGAGTACATTGACTTCTTTGCTTCAACAGTACCGTACGCCCTGCCGTTTTACTTTGGTCGGGATTATCGTATTTTTCTTATTTTTTTTTCAAGTTTTATGTAGGCCGTACTTTTTTCCGCGCAGAGTGAGATTGGAATAAGTCTGGAGCGAAATCGTGTTGAAAAATAAATCGAATTTATCCGAGTTGCCTTGATTTTTATTAAAAAGTTGTGTGCCTGGAAGTTTCCTCACAGATTGGGGGGCTAACCCGAAATTGTCACGGAAGTTTGTAAGCTAATGGCTCGATTTGAAAGAAACAACATGTGACACCTTCACCGATTTCTTGCGTGTATACTTTTCAGTGCTGCACTAGGCCTGGAAACTCATCGATAAGTTGAGCGAATCAGCATAGGATGACCATAGAGGCCATTGTGCAAATGAAGGAAGTGAGGGAACTTTCAGCCCTCCTCGATCGACGTGTGTTATACAGCAGAGTCTTACTGATACCTCTACTGCCTACGCCTAAAATATTTATTGTAGTTACTGTCGGCTTCAGAGTACTTTCTAAAATTTTATCGGTACACAATTGCATTGACTTTGAATCCATGGTCCAAAAACACCAGTGAAAAACGACCATCGGAATATGCCAATCAATCACAAATAAAGGATTTTCCATTAAGGATATAACAATAAACAAACTTCAATAAATCGATTGAGAGGCGTGCTTTGTGGCTAGTGGCGCCGTCTTTTTGAAACCACATATCTGTAGTAACCGAGGAGCTATGGCTCTAAAAGCCAGCGCTGCCACAGGCACACAGCACAAACCCAATTTAACAAGGAGTAACCATTCAGTCACCTTCCCCATCGCAACACTCGCTCCTTTTCTTTTTTTTTCACATGAAAAATGAGTCAAGAAAATTTCTTTTGTATTTAACCCCCGGGAAACAAAATTCTAAAAATGTTTAAAATTTCTAATGTGTAGTATCTTATTACCATATCTTTTGAAGATAATTTAACGAATTGCGGTGTAACGCGGTATACAAATGCTTAGAACGAAACGGCTAACCCCTTTAATTATATGCACGATAAAATCATTGTATCATTTAAACCCCTTAAAATTTGTCAATTTTACCCATTCCAACCATAATATTAATTAAAAATTGTTTTGTTTGCCGGTAATTAACGTGAGCCTGCCTAATTCTTCCGATTTTTCCCACCTAATTACGCCTAATCATCATAAACGAAAAATTGCTTTCAATTGATAGCTTAATTGAACCTAGAAAAGACAGGGAAAATGGAAATTGCAAATACCGCCGTCATAAACTACAAATGATAAGGAAAAAGTACATTTGATAGCAACAAAAACCTTCAATCGTGTGATTTCCCCCTTTCTGAATGTGTTCGTATTGTTCGACTTGCCCATAAAGTGTCGTAGTTGCTTGAGTGTACGAGTTCCGCAAGAGCCGTACAGTGGAAGATTTAGAATTGCGGAAAAGAAAAGAGCCCGTCGGAGATTGGGGGAGTCGAAAGTGCACCAGCAGGCAGGGCAGTACGAGACAGCCACTGCTTTTGAGCGTGGTGTCCGCGGGATTTTAATTCTATTGTCGCGTTTTGTTTTTACTGCGGTTTAGAAGACTTTGAGTTCTACATAGTTTGTTTCGAAAGTTTATTCACATTTATCATTAAAAGGCTTTCGCTAATAGTTTTAATTAGTGTGTGCATTCTCAGTACACCAACGGGATTGACGAAAGTTCTGCTGTCGGGAGCTGTCGACACACTCCGCGGAGTCCGAGTGAATAATATAATGTTTTTGCGATTTCGACACTTTCGCGTATCGATCTACGTAAATTTGATTTCAAGCCGTGAAAATTAATGGAAGCGATTGACTCTTCCGTCGCGACTGAAGGAAAAAAGATTGCATTGGGAGAAGTGGAGTGTGCCGGGGCAATCAGACTTGCGTGGTGTGTTAAACACAAATGGACATTATTCAGTGAAGAAATGAAAATTGTCTCCGGGAATTAATTAGAAATCTGATTTCTAGCGCTGATAGCCGAGTTCAAAATATTTTTTAAGTGATAAGAATGTTGGCTAGTCCTAGACAAGTGTGTGTGAACGAGCGAGAGAACGGTTTGCAAAGTGTGGTGGTTCGATGGTTTGCCGCTATTTTTATTTTTTTTTTGCGAATTGGGGGAAGAGCACGCGATTTCTACACGACAGCCGATTTGCAAATTCATTTTGATTTTTGAATTTTATTTTGACCTAGTTCAAATTTCGATTTGCTTTTAAGTTCTCAAGCGCGAGGATATTGCCAAGAATTGTTTAGCTTGAAGTCAAGTGTTTTAAGGAAAAGAGAAACTCGTGTGTACTTGTGTTAATTTTTGGAAGTTCAAAGGAATTTTGTTACGCCGGGAATTTCGACTTCGTTCGAGGTCTCGCGCGAATTGACGTGTGCAGAAGTTGAAAATTTCTCGAGTGGTGAAGAACGTAATTGGTCGATTGGGCAATCAAACGAGGACCTTTGATACGCATCGACAAGCAAGGAACACGCGCGAGTGTTGTGCCAGCGTGATACCTCCACTACGAGTGAAATTCGTGCAGAAATCCGACGTTCGCTCGGTTGCATGTATAGTGCGTGCATGCAACAATTTAGTATTCGGGATGAAAATTTATCGGAACGTTATCGCATCGGACGACACGAAAAATTCGTAAAAGTTGACGCCAAACATTCTTTAACGACTCGCATCTGTGATTTCGCGACGATAAGTCTAGCGCCGCCATCTTGCTGCTGTACTACAAGAGATTTCTTGACGACGACTCGATTGAACGAAAACGACAGCAAAATCGTTCGCAAGGAGGGAGAAGACGCGAGCGACTTAGTAAAAATCGGTGAATTCACATCATATTCGTTATTGCAGAGCGCCAGCATACAAGTCAGCGACAACCGTCGAAATATCGCAACGACGTAGCATAGACGCGGGGAATCTGGCAACAGAGCACACATATAGGAAAACAAAAACACCAGTCGTCATCGATAGCAGCAAAACAAAAACATTCGCCGAAAAGCGTATTTTATATGGACTTTTGAATTGTTCTCATTTTTTTTCTGTACCATGCACCATCTCTGAAGAAAGATATTGAGTTGCTTTATCTTACAAATTCCGTACTAAACACCTTTCGAGTTAAGATTATTCATTAGTACTGTTGTGATTGTGTGTGATTAATTTTTATGTACGATTAAAACAACTAGCTGTTGTACGTTGTTAGAAGAAATTACCTGCACCCATCGAGCGCTCGACGAAACATGCATGTAAGTACCTTTTTGGTTGCCTAATATTATTATTCATAAAATATACAAGTATATTAACTCTAATTTCCTACCTGACCCGTTTGGTTCAGTAAGCACACACAAGACGTATTTATGCAGGACAAGAAATATTTATCGAAAATGTTTAATTTAGACGCGAATGCCTCCTTCCTACCTACATATTTCTATTAACCCTTAAAAATAAAATAAAACACCTTCAAACACAACCAGGAAGATAAATTCTAAAGAAACAAAATACTGTTCAATTTGATGTATGCAAAGCACACAAACAAACACTTTACAATAGCAGTAAAATTCCCAACAAAATTATTGCTGTCAGAGTTTCGGCCAACAACACAATTAGATTAAATAAGAATGGAGGCATTATAAACGAGAAAATAGTTATAACTTCCCTTAAAATTTTCTGATCCGATACAAGTTGGAAATTTAGCATGGTATAAAAAGTAAAATAGGAGTAACATCTACACGAAAATATATAATATTAATTAAAGAAAAACAAAACAATAAAAAAATGATGGATTAAACGGAAAATCGGTCTTTCCCTTCCTGTTTTTCTAATCGGGTATAGGACCCGGTACGGTGGCAGGCTTCCCCCCCAAAATATGAGCCAGCCACTGGGTACAGATTAATTCCTTCTTTTGTTTCAGGTGACTTTATGGGTTGAGTGGCCCAAGCCAAGTGCCTTTTTATGGCATAGAGTTATGCAATTCAATTGTATAATTCTATGACATAAATTGGTCACCGGGGTACTCCCCTTCTGATGGGAAAGTTCATATAATTCAAGTTGTATGAGTTTTCCACTCAGAAGAGGAATACCTGGCCACTTCAACAATTTAACATTGGATTTATTCCGGTTGGGTGGGCATGAAGGGGCTCCACCACCACCCGGTTGCCCCTCTTTCATTTGTGGGCCCTGAATGTATTTGGGTAAAGACGAGGTCACCCCAAATTAGCCTTTCTTGTCAGGTTGCACTTGTTCTCGTAACAAGTCATAATTCCTTCGTGGAGGTTATCTACAAATTTGCGACTTCGGTCGTCCTCTTGTGATCTCTGCAAGCAATTCGTGAATGCGAAATGTTTTGTAGTGAGTCCTCGTGCCGGGGAAACGAACCCGCCCCACGACACCGCAATGCTAGCCTGCCAGCGCATTCACGCGTCTCCGGACGAGGGCATTCTCGGCAGGAACCAACACCTTCCTCTGCCGAGGCAGCAGAACATCGCTGCGGTCCTTCACGGACTTTATGAAAACACATTATTCACTACATATCTTTGATGTCAAGTTCGTCCAATTCTGACCACAATAATCTTCCAAAATAACACGATAGCGCTCTCCATTGACGGTAACATGACGGTCCTTTTAATCCACCAAAAAATATGGCGCCCGGCATGAAAACCCCACAAAATAGTAATTTTTTGTGGATGCAACGGTGTCTCAAGAAGCACATGTGGTTTTGTTGCTGACCAACGACGCATATCAGAATTGCAATAGCATGCCATACATTTCTCTGTCTCCATCGGTTTTAAAACAACTGGCCTGTGCAATGGAATTAATTACAAATTAGTTTTCCTGCCGGAATTATCCAGTATTCTGAATCTGGCAATAATATCTTTCGTAAGCATTAAACATTGCTAATCTGGGAACACGAAAATAGCTAAATTTCAACGCACACAACTATGATTTTGCGCTTCACGTATAAGCCCATAAAATCACACTCACTCACATATGGGACACAGCTATATCTGACTCTCACAAAAAAATGAAACCCATTTATTTTCAGTCCTTGCTTGTTCTCATTTTATATTGCCCTATCAATTTTTGTTGTGATAGTTATTGACAACCAAGAGTGAACGTACTTCTTAGTTATTGTATTGTGCCAGCAGTTCCTTACAAAGTTGGTTGCAGTTCAATGAACCAAGCATACAATTTTCGATTTCTTATAGCATGAAGACAATTCGAAAATTCCTTTAATTTCGTACATGTGCAAGTTAGAATGAAACAAAATATGAATATAAATAAGTCAATTCTTTTGTAATGGAACTTTCACAAAAATGCATAATTTACTTGAAGTTTTCGATTCACAGTAACAATTAATTAATTATCAACATACAAATACATTGTCTTTTGTATATCTGCTTCCATTTTCTTCTTCTTCGCCAACTGCCACGCTTCCAAACCTTTCCTTACATTATCCAATACATCCTTATACATCAATCGTTTCTCCTCTGGTCCTTCATTTAGTTCAATTTGCGTTTTGAAATCATAATTTGGTTCATAGTCATGCAAGCGTAAGAAATGATCAAAATAAAACGGTATACAATTATCCTGAAGAGAATTCAAAATATCAGAATCGGCTCCTTCCAGTTGATCCTCTTCTGCATCGCTTTCAGTGAAAGCCTGAATGAATAGCATATTTTTCTCAGAAATGGGTTTCACTTCTTCCCTTTTGACAATTTTTTTCTTTTTGAAAAAGAAACGCGGCAGTTTACCCTCACGCTTAGGCTTCTTGTAGGGTGGGGCCATATTACGTTTAACTTCTTCTAGTGCTAGGTGAATACGCTTTTCAATAAGGCAGGCTTGTTGCGATTGCATCTTCTTATAAGCTAAGTTTTTGCGGTAGGCCCTTTCAATTTTTTCACGTTTTTTCGTTGGTATTCCATCTAGCTTACCTAGGAAGTTAAAGAAAGTTTAATTTATTCATATAGAACAAAGTAAAATAAATTAGGAATGAGATTTTATTGCGGACTATCCACGCATTTTGTATAGTCGCCTTGCGAGGAAGGTAAATGTTTATGTTTTACAAAGTATCAAATGACCAATTGATGGGGATTCCCTGGTGTCGTCACGATTTCGTTTGGTTGCAGATAATGTAGTTATTTAGTTCTTGTTTTAACTTAAATGAATACATACTACTTCTTCAATGTGCTAATTATTAAGCTTCTGGTTGTGTTATCTATTATGCTAATTATTATGATTGTTACACTATTTATTTGTAGGTTTCTTAGATAGGTGCCAGTTATTATATTATGTTAATTAAATACTATTGTTTTGTTGGTTGTGCTAGCTATTAGGTTGCGTTAATTATTACGTAACAGCAATTTCCACTTGCGAATATATCCCAACATACGGGAATCAGCGGTTCATCTTTTTTCCGTACCTTAGCAAGAACCCAACATTCCCACAAAATTGAAAGCCTATTTGTCTCCTCTCATTACCGTCAAAAATAGCGAATTGATTGCTTCAATATCGGCTTAAAGAGGCTGTACGGAACTTCAGCGCATGTCTTGAATGGAGAAAATAGGCAGCTCTGATTATATTTTATAAGGCCTTTTTCTTTGTCTGGCATGCTAGACATATTAAAAATGCTTGAATTCAATTTGCTACTACAGTTCACCCAAATAAATTGCACCTTTTTGGAGAGAAGAATATTTCGTGTCAAAATTGACAACCATCTGTCAGGTTTGCAACCAATTGAAGCAGAACTTCTTCAGGGATCACCCATCTTACCGGGTTCATACAACAGGTCTCAACCTGCTCCCAAGAGTGCAAACATCCCTCTACGCTGATGACGCAAGACAGACACACAAGTAAGAGTATTTCCTTCAAATTTGCTACGGTCAAAAAACGCTTTTTTAGAGTATTTTCGTGAACAGAAAATCTAAATTAACACCTAAAAAACTCAAGCAATATTCCTAATCAGGAAATGGTGGCGAGCTCCACAGACTATTATAAGTAACCACGATACAAAAGAATGAACCAGGATAGTGAAATACCTGGGATTTATACTTGATTGACTATTATGGGTGCAGTATATCCAACGCAAACGCAACTACTGTATACTTAAATTATCCACTCTTCATCCACTTCTTAAGTCTTAGAACCTCAGAATAAAAAACCGAATGCTTATTCCCAAACATAGCATACGACTGATGCTACAGTAATAAGAAAAGTCTTGAAATTCCATTGTATGTCAGAAATAATACATTTAAAAGGATTTCAGTGTTGAAAATATTGTTACATATCCAAACAATTCTGTGAGCTATAGTCGCAATTGTTGTCGCCACTGTTAATAGGATCATGATCAATAAATGTACTCGAAAACACAAGAATGGACCAAGTAGATGATCAACATCTGACAGTGAAGTCACTGCGGGCATTCAGAATTGCTCAAATATTCCAGATAGTTTTCGTCAGAACATTCACCAATGTACGAGAAATGAGTTGAATGACTAGAGACCCTATATAAAGCCGAGCTGAATGAATGAAGGGTAATAGTAAAAACGGCGAGAGTGGAGGGGGTCAAAGCCGATATTGATTGATAATGAAGTAATTTTCGTGATACAGACAGTTGGAATATAAATTTATAGACAAGTGAAAAAAAAACATATTAATTTTTTGCAAAATAGTGAAATCAATGATTGCGCATTCTTAGTAAGTTAACTCTTTTAACTTCATTTAAAAGACAGTGCGTTTTCAATTTCTCAGAACATTAAAATTATCGGCCGCGAGCCGTAACAGCGACAGTGGTGTCAGAAGTGAGAAAGAAAATTTCGAAAGTGAAAACTTTTAAACATTTTGAAATTGCAGAATAGTGTAAAGTAACATGGAAACTGGTGGAAAAAAGCCGAAACAATAAAAATGCCACAAAGTTTAAATTTAAAAATTAAAGAGTTGACCATATCGGAGCTTAAGGAGGAGTTGGAACAGCGAAATCTGGCTACGTAAGGTACAAAAACGTGACACCGTCGAGTCGGAAGGTGTGTATCTGGATTCGGGTTAGCCCTCAGATGCGAAAAAAGGCGTAGAAGGTGGAGAAGCAGAAACAGCCAAATCAAAGGAACCAGAAATTGCGCTGATGCAAACGTTGATGCTGATGCAGCAAGAGCAGCGACAACAGTCATCAAGTTTAACTGAATGAACAATCAGCGAAGCTAAATGAACAATCAGCGAAGCTAAACGAGCATTCAGGACCAACAAGCGATCGAAATCAAGGCAGATTTGCAAAAACAGTCAGTCGAAATAAAAGCGGAGCTCGATAGTCTGAACAAACAAATTAAATGCGTCAAGAAAAAGGTTTACCAGGTTGAGGAGGTCAGCCAGGTCGAGGAGAGAATCAACCATGAGATGGAAAAAGTGAAAAATGAATGGGAAGCAGCGAAGGCAATAGCAACCACCTCGACAGCCCCACATAACCACAGTATAAAGCACATCCAGAAATGTGAAAGCACCAATATTCGACGGGCAAACGGTCTGGAGTATTTACAAAACAACGTTTGAAGCCGCCGATAGAACAAATCACTGGAATGAGTAGGGGTGAGCAACTGCATTAATTTTTGCTCTAAGAAGGCCAGCTGCCGAGCTTTTGCAGACTATTTCCGCTGAGATGCATTCAAACTCAGCTGCTATAATGAATGCGCTTGACATGCGTTATGGAGACGATCACCTGAAGCAGATTTATCGGTCACAGCTATGCCATCGGATGCAGAAGTCTGGTGAGACCTTACAGCAGCTAGCTCGACATTGAACGATTGGCACTTTTGGCTTACCCAGCTTACAACCCGGAGCATCGAGATGACACAGCAACAGAAGCATTCATCAGTGCATTAAAGGACCAGGAATTGCAACAAGCCGTGTGTTTAGCTCAAAAACAAAGGGTTAACGATGCATCGGCCTATAGTCTGAACTTTTAGGCAGCAAAAAACTGCTACTACTATTTTTCCAAAATAGCTGTGTCCATCAGCTAATCGAAAAAAATCGTCCGTATGTCTAGAATGAACAATGCCAGGCAGCCTCTGAGACCTTGAAAGAGAATCTGTGTGAATCACCCGTGCTGACATATCCGAAACCTGGAAAAATGTTTGTAGTTCACACCGATACGAGCAACGGCGGGATTGAAGCTGTACTCTGCCACCAGATCGATGGTGAAGAAAAAGTCCTCTCATTTTACAGTCGAGTTCTCTCAAAAAGTGAGAGGAACTACTGCGTGACCAGGAAGGAGCTATTGGCTATAATAGAGGCAACCAACTAGTTCCACAAGTAGCTATATGGCCAGAAATTTGGTCTTCGAACAGACCATGCATCGCTGGTTAACTTCAAAAACCGCGAGGGACAAGTTGCGAGATGGATCAAAAGATTACAGCCTAACGATTACAAAATCATTCATCGGAAGGGCGGAGTTCATGGAAATGCTGACGCTCTATCTCGTCATCCGTGTCTACCCAACTGCAAGCATTGCCGATGGATTGAGGAAAAGGAGCCGACCGTTGATCTGCGAGTGATAACGGCCGAATTCGATGAAGGTTGGTCATTGGAGGTGATTCGAAACGCCCAGCTAGCCGATGAAGACATCGGACCAATGCTCGTATTGAAGGAGACAACTGGACGATCTGAGTGGAAGGACGTTTCGATGCATGGCGCAACCCTGAAAAGTTATTGGACACAATGGAACTCCCTTCAGGTGGAGGATAGCGTACTCAAGCGGAAATGGGAAACGGCGGATGGCAGCTCCTATAGGATGCAAACTATATTCCCCAAAAGCTGATGCACAAATTGCGCTTCCGTCTAAGATACAAAGCGACGAATGAGAGGACAAATGCAAACCTATAACGTGGTGTACCGTCCGAAAGGATTGCCTTTGACATCGCAGGACCTTTTCCTGAATCTGAATGGGGTAATCGAAACACGCTGGTTGTGGCCGATTATTTCAGCAAGTGGCCCGAGGTCTACCCCATTCCCAACCAGGAAGCAACTACTGTAGCCGAACAGCTAGTGTTAAATTGGGTCAATAGGTACGGCGTACCTTGCGAACTGCATTTGGGTCAAGCCCGAAACTTTGAGTCCCTAATTTTTGGCGAAATGTGCGACTTGCTGGGAATACGGAAAACACCACTGCATCCCCCATTCCGATGGAATGGTCGAACGCTTCAACGGCACGCTCAATAAACACCTTGCCAAGATGGTTGACGAGAACCAAAGGGACTGGGACCGACATATCCCACTATTTTTGATGGCGTACAGAGCTGCCGAACATGCTTCGACGGGCCAAGCTCCAGCCAAAGTCATTTTTGGAAAGACTATTCGTCTGCCGGCTGATATAAAGTTCGGAACACCCCCCGAGAAACCCCAAACGATCTCGGGGTACGCAAGTGAGCTAAGGCAACGGTTGAACGAGATACATCGGACGGAGCGAAAACACCTCGAATCGGCTACTGACCGCATGAAGACCAGGTATGATCTAAAGGCAAATTCTACTGGCTTCCAGCAAGATGACTTGGTGTGGCTATATAACCCACAACGACGGAAGGGTAGGTATCCGAAGTTGCAGCATAATTGGGAGGGACCATACTGAGTTAGAAAGCGAATCAACGACATCGTATATCGCATTTTAATTCCTTAAATATACCTAAACAAGATAGTTGCTGAAACTATAAAACTTCACTAATGAACTTACCTAATACATCAATAACAGCCCCGAATACCATTTGTAGTTTGTCAAGAGCGCTACAATCTTCTTTAACATCATTCCTTATATGTTGCGGAATTATTTCCACATACAGCATATCACACAACGGCTCAATCGTCCTTAACCGCGGCGATGCCACGCTCGTTTCTAACGGCTCACTAATCAGCTCGTGAGTCTCTTCTTCCAAATACTTTGCTCGATCCTCCATAAAGTATCGATTGGCTCCACGGTTTTTGACGATTTTGGTAGTCTGCTCAATAAACCGTTGTGAATCTCGCGTAAATTGATTGTACTCATTCTGCAGATTCGCCAGGACCCACATTGAGAAGTGCATCTCCAATAGACAAATGAATGTTCGCACTTTCAACTTGTTCACCCCTTCGTTGAATGTTTTGGCATCGGGAAAGACTATTTCAATGGGATGCTTATTGGGCAGGTATACAGTTTCGTAGTACTCCTTAATTGCCCAAGCGTCATCGCGGTCGCGTTTGCGGATATTCACGGTTTTGCGATTGTTGATTGAAGTGCGGAAATTCTCTAGTGTACCATCTTCCTGCAAATGTATCCAGTCATGTTCGAGCCTCCAATTTTGCTCCATAATTAGATAGTGGAAATTTTGCAGAATAGTTCGGCGAATCCAATCGTCCTCAATGAACACGATCCGCATGTTGAGCTTTATCATTTGCTTCTCCAATTCGTTGTAGCGCTTTTTGAGTAAATCCGTTTTTTGGTAGAAGGGTTTGATTTTTTCTATCATCAGCATTGAGGTGTGATAATACCTCTCCTGCCATTTTTGGAATAGATCCTGGCACATGTCGCGCAGTTTTGTGATTTCATTGGCGTACTCCGCCTCTTTCTGCTGGACAATTTGTTGCTCTGTAATCTGCTCGCGAATGTAAAGCGTCTCAAACTTTTTGCGTAGACCATCACGGAGCATCATCATAGTGGTCTTTCTTTTAAAGGGGGTAACTGGAGGACGATTGCGGATTTCATGTTGAAAATTTTCATCCCATTCAGTGGCAAGTCTTGAGGGTGCTTTAAAATCTTTAGTTCCCAGCAGCTCAGTTTTGAAGTTAGGCGCTTTGACCTCTAAACGCTGTCGCATTCCAACTCGCGATCTCTGCACGTAAGTGTAGAATTTGTCCTTTGGCTTGGCCAAATTGATTTGATCCTGCTTTTGTCCGGAAAAAGGAACAGTGAAGTACGGAGCATTATACTCATCCACAGCATCAGCCAAAGCTGCCTTAACTCGAACACGATCAATTTCTTCAAACGGAACGAAGGATTTGGTTATGTAATCGCACGGGATCTTCTTGTCCTGTATCATGATGAAGCTACCACTATCGTTTGTAAAATTCGTGCAGGTTGAACTCACTAACGAAGTGACGCACGAGTCAATACTTTCAACGTCCCGCATAAGTTCTTTTGCGAATTCCTCTTCATTGACAGCAAGTTTGTCACCGCTCTCCTTGATGTTCTCCAACTCTTTCCTTAATTCAATCGCCATTTTGCGCACTGCCTCAATATACTCACTTTTTCCTGGGAGGTCGTCCTGGTACTGGGTTCGACTTTTGTAGTTTTTTTGCTTGGCTTCAAAGATTGTGTGTGCGCTGGTAGTCTGTTTGACTCGCACATTTTTGACAAGTTTCCTTTTCTCCAGTTCCCTAATTTCCTCCGCAATTTCAACTTTTGGCAATGAAAAGTCCCGCTCCTTATAGTCCTTCCCTCTTGGATAAGCTTTTTCAAAAGGCCGCTTTTGCCTGCAGACCTTTTTTGCGGGATCTTTCTCTGGCGAGTTAATGTCAGGCAACTTGTTTTTATAACGAACGCCTATGTCCTTGTGGTCTGTAGGATCGGCATGACCATGATGATGGCGTGCATCGAAAAGCTTGCTATAGTCGGTCTTTTTCATTTCAAGGTTTGCTGGTCGGATGGCATCGGGAGGTACGGCCGCTAGACGGGGAACATCGTAAGGAGCTCTGGGGGATCTTTTCTTCAGAAATGCCTCATTCTCTGGATCAGGTTTTGTGTAAATACTAACGGAACCTGCTGAGGTAACGTCAGATACATATGGCGAGTCATCTTCAGCTCTAGGCCTTCGTGGATGGTTTCTCAGTGTGGGCTCACGAAACTTAGGTGCTGGCATATTTGCTACTGTTGTATGATGTTTGACTAAATCGTAGGCAGAACGGCCAAGATTTTCTCTAGATGCTCTCTCTTGATTTACTTTGCTAATCGTTTTGTTCTCGTTGTCATTTGGTATCCATTCTGAACTTTCTGTTTCGGATGTTTCGCATGAATCTTTGATGCCATTATCAAAGTTTTTGTCAAACGGAATGCCGAGGTAACGCAAACGGTGATGCCTGAAAGTTAAAGATAACTTTTAGTAATACATGCTCGAGAAATCTGAAGAAATTATCATGGACTAGCTGCCCTTGCAACAAGAAATTAGGTTTGAAAGGTATGAGCACATTGTTAGAAGCAGATACTCTGAAAAATCATGTTAACCGCGAGTAGCTAACCAAAGATATCCTCCCCGCAGTGGCATCTGGGAACTGCTTTTTGCCCAGTCTTAGAAATGGCGATAAACACTTTTCTTTTCATGGTGTTATGTATATTTTTATCTAGGGCAGGTAGACGGCAAAATAAAACTTCGGCTAGTTATTAGATGATTAAAGAGGATATAAAGAAACATAGGTCGAGATCTGGACTTTAAGCGAGTGTCAAAATTCCCTTAGTCGTCAGGGGCCACAAAACTTCAGCTTGGGAGGTGACTGGGGCACGAAATCATTTATTATCAGCATAGTAAGGTAGTTTAAAGTACGGGTAGTCGAGCGAGTACGGTTAATCGAGCAGCCCCCCTAGGCAAACTGCTCGAGGGACCTTTACGAAAATAATTCGATTTCATAATAATAACAACGCAATAAGTGCGGAACAATTTGATACGCAACTTATTAACATTATCATCACTTACTTGAAATAAACCCCGCCACTAAGACCGCTACCATTCTCGATAAAAAGTTTTTCCGTTGAAAAAATAGTAAATAAAAATTGATGATGGCAGCCCTATTGTGGCATAATCTAGTTAAACAGTTGCTGCCGTTACCGCCTTGAAAAGGAATAACGAACGAAACGACTGGTTGACGATGGCAATGGGTTGGTTGCGCTAGATTTTGTGAGATGTGTGTCGAACGGCGGTTATTAGGGCGGTACGCGATTGTAAAGAGTGGAAGTGAATGAAAACTGCAAGAAGTCTTCTTCCTTTGAAGCCTCAACAAAACCGAGTCTCGATCGTCCACGATGTGATCTTTTTTGCAAAAAACTTACACGTTTGAATCATTCGAGACCATACGTGAAGGGTCGTATATTTACTTAGTTCCCTACAGGGTCAAATACATGAGGCGCTTATTATTATAGTGTGGAGCAATGAATCAAGTGTACTTAAGTTAACATTTTTTCAGTGAATCTTAACCTAAATTCACAGCCAAAGGAGTTAATTTTGATACGTCCGCATTGTATTGAAGAGTGTATATTTCATACATAGTATTCCAAATATCAAATGAATTGTACAATAAAGCAAATAAGGAGTAAACTAATGCGCTCGGTTGTGTGGACGCGAAAGTCGAAAACTTACTTATATGTGGCTTTGGATTGATTAATCGATCATAGTGAAATAAAGTTGAAAAAGTGATTTTCTGCAAGCGCTTAGATGTCGATCGATGCTTGTCACTAACATTAGTAACACATTACATGCATGCAAATTGAAAAGTAGTGGAAGATAGCGAATAACAAGTGTACATAAGCGGCAGGTCTGATTGCCGCGCGATGCTAGAAATGGTCATGTTCGTGACGAGTAGTAAGGTTCACTTTTGACAAATTCATTTTGAGTAATGTGGATGCCCCACTCTCATTTGGGGGTCGTAAGTTTCGAGTAGTAAAGACGAGATCCTCTTAAGTCCCGCGCGGGTTAATCAGGCTTGATCTGTCGTACTTTAGTATTACATCATTTCGGTAGGTTAGCACGGCCTCGACACCGTTGAACCGCGAGTCTATCCTTTAATTCGTGAATGTAGTGGGCTCTTGTGCTGGGGAAAAGAATCCGCGCCACGACACCGCAGTGCTAGTCTACCAGCACATTCACGCGTCCTCAGACAAGGCCAATTCCGGTGAGCACTATTATCTTCGCCCATCCTGCAGTCCTTTACGGACATTTTGAACATCGTCAATTCATTACATCGGTAACAATAACACAATACTCTTTATTAATAATATCAGCTAAGTTCTGAACATACACCCGTTCACAACGAAGTACAAATCAAGATAGATTATGAAATCTTCATGTCCACCAAAACTACTTGTCATCCTGGCACACGATACAGCAACGATCAAAAGTCATCTGCAACATTGAGCCCATATTGACACAGTATTCCCTCCCCAAGTGACATTTAAGTGGCACTAACATGTCACGTTTCGCGAAAATCCGGGAGCACAAAAAACGCATATGCTTCCTGCTCGACGGGTAAGTCATTGTGCCAGTGAGTGAAGGATTTACCGGTACAAGTCGCTGTTTCAACGCTGGGCGGAACACGTCGAGAAGGGAAGGTTGTCGTGATGGTGGGCCTGGCTGTTCCATTTAGGACAAAATCAAACCAGGCACGCTGCGGAAGTCTACAGCGGGTGAACCGCTCCAGATGCGTTAGTGGTTCCAAGTACGCCAGTGGCTTCAGGCGCGTAATCTATCGGAAGCAAGTCCGCTGCGAGCTCCATGAAAGCTGGCTTGAGTTAACATTGGACCTTGCGACCACTACGTTGATCTTACACAAGACCCCCGACAGCCGCTGCAGAACGTAATGAGGTCTTGAATACGGCAGCGATATCACCCTGCAAACTGCATCTATGCGCAGGAATACATGCGTGCAAATGTCAAGCTTTTTACTAATAAAAACTGCTCGGTTACCACAATGTGGCACCAGCACAGGCTGGACTATGGACATAACTTCCCGCAGGCTTACGCTGAATCGCTAGAACTGATGAATTCTCCAGGAATTGATAGCGCAGTCCCGTAAAGTAACTCCGTACGCGATGCATTTATATCTACCTTGTAGTTAGTGCGCAGCCCCAATAAGACGGTAGAGAGAATATCCAGCCCGGAAGGACTATCGCATTGGCACATAATTATGGCTTTCACTGTACAGTGTCAGTGCTCGACAATCCCGTTTGACGCAGGATGGTACGGTGACATTCTATTCTCGGAGCTTCCGATGAAAGTGGCAAAAAATCTGAACAACAACGATTCAAATTGTGTGGCCTGATCCATCGTGATGACACAAAGCGTACCAAAACGAGCAACCCAGTTGTTAAACGAAACTCTCGCCACGGTATTTGTTGTCTTATCAGCAATGAGAACCTGGAAAAACAGCAAATCACTTTTGAGCAGGATTTATAGCCCTGCAAAGGGAAATGAGGTCCAAAGACGTCCAGATGAATGTGCTGAAAGCGACCACCGGGCACTGAAAAATACAGTATCGGATTCTTTTGATGGTGACCAATTTCCGAACGCTGGCATCGCACGCACGAGTGGGCCCATACCCAGATCTTTGTCCTAATGTACGTCCAAACAAACTTCTCAGTGATGGCCCTTCAGCTAGCCCGAACGCTGGGACGATGTTCAAAACCTTTCTGCGCAACGAAACCGGGCCGAAAAGCCTCAGCCGATCCAGAGAATTGTCGTATACTACCTGTTGACGAGTTCCATGGGAACGGCAGACAAGACTTAGGGAGGTGGTTTATTACAGAGAAGCTCCTGAAGTCTAACGTCCCGGCTCTGTTTACGAGCCAGCTCGTCTTCGCCACCCGTGAAAGCGCGTCCACGACCTCTCTGCTGGCACGGGAGATGATACCAAAGACCGTTGTAAACTGCGATACGTAATTAAGATGCCTAAGTTGACCAACGAGGCTTTGCATCCGGATTGGGCAAACGCGTACGTGAGTGACTCGTGCCATTAGGACGAAGAACACAGAACCTTCCATGTAGTGCCAAAAATGACGAAGGCCGGTATACATAGTGGGCAACTCGCGGTCGTAGACACTATACTTGGACACGGGCACGGAAAGTTTACTCTGGAAGAAAGCAAACGGGAGCCACCGACCACCCTGTTCCTCTTCCAAAACAACACCCACGTGATGTCAAAAGCGTTGGTCATAAGCCTGAGAGGCGCATTGGCTTAAAAACAGACAAGCAAAATGGAGTCAACCCAGTTATTCTCACACTTCTTAAAAACGCATCCTCAATCTCAGGGGTCTATTTGATGACAGTCTTGGCTCCTTTTTTGTTGCCTGTGCACAACTTGTCGAGGCAGGCCTGTAGTGTAGCAGCGTTGCGGACAAGCCACTGATAAGAATTTAGAGTTCCCAAAAACCGCCGGAGATCTTTTACGGTGACGGGCCTCGTAAAGCCACGTATCACATCTACTCGAGACGTCGGGCTGCTCACACCCTTTACGCTGATAATGTGCCCCAGGCACTTCGCCTCACTCACTCCAAACACGCACTTAGACATGATGACAACAATTCCAAACCCCGATAGGCGTTGGAACACTAGAGGAGTTGCTGTAGATGCTCTTGCTCTGATCTCGACACGACCAGCACATCGCCCCAGTGGCATACGCAGACTTCAAGTCGCCGCTTCATACTGAAAAGTCTGTGCAGCGTTACGAAAACCAAACATCATCACCTTGAAATCAAATAATCCAAGCGGAGTCGAGTCAAGACGCCCTTCTTTGGTATCGGAATTTGAAGAAACGACTGCAATATATCAATCTTTGAGAAAAAACGCCTGCCAATCAAGTTTAGGAAAATATCCACGATGTGCCGCATAGAGTATTTTCCCGGAGTCGTAATGACGTTGAGGCGACAACAATCTCCGCAAGGACGCTAGAAACCATCGCTCTTTGAGACGATGTGCAGGAGGTTTGCCCAGGGATTCCCGGAGGACCAGCAAAATCATCTTTTCAGCAAGACCTGGAATTCTTCCTTTGCTACGCGTAGCTTGCTTTGATTTAGCCGACAAGAACAGTCTGCCACTGAGGAGTCCATGGTCGTAATAAAATGCATTGTTTGGTGTGCAGGATCTGTAAGGCCCTGAAATGTTTTAAAGTAGTGATGAGTACGGCTTACTCCCGTCGATGGTCGAAAAGGATAGCTGCTGATGCTGACTAACCTTGCCCGATGCACCCCCGTGGCTAATGGAGTACGAGAGTTTGAAATTCCTGAAGTCCCCACGAGTAGGAGGAAATGCTTGAGAAAATCAGTGCCCAAAACTGGTCGTAACACTTTGGCAGCACAAAAATGCCAACGAATTGAGCGTGGATGGCCCAGCAAAGGTTTAGGACTCTTTCATCGTATGTGCTAATGACCGTTTCGTTTGCCGCCAACTACTTATACAGAGACATATTTTGGACGGTTTACAGTCGTAAAACCGGAATAACGGAGATATCCACTCCCATGTCGACGAGAAACTTTAACTTCAATTTAGGGTCAAAAGTTTCTTGTGGAACCACTAGTTTTCGCCTCCTGGGCTAGCGGCTCGATGCGTTTTCCGCTAGTTGGCTGAAAAAGGTAACTTTCATTCCCCTCCCAACTCAAAAATAAGAAAGGAACATGGTAAACGACACTGCCTTGCTGCGGCGCCGAAACGGCAACGAAAATACAATATTCAGGTACATTCCTTGGTGGAAAAGCAACATGGGGTAACGCTCTCATAAAGGAATTGTACCGGAAATACTTGATACACGTTCAAAGAAGAGGAGAACTGAGGATCGCATCTTAATATCCGACAGTCTCTGATTTGGTGGTGCTATTCATTCCAAGCATAATACCTATCACCCTCCTTCCTAGAGAGCACCGTACTATCTACCTGCATCGAAACGAAGACACAAAGATGACAGTCGCCCGCGAGGAGAGACAGCGCTTACTCAATCATTGGCAGCAGACCTGGGAGAGTTGCATAAAGGGAAGATGGACTGCCCGCTTTATCCCTGATTTGAAACCGTGGCTCAATCGAACACGTGGTGAGACTGACTTCTACCTGACCCAGCTATTGAGCAGGCATGGGTGATTTCAGTCTTACTTGCACAAGATTGGTAAATCACGGTTCCCCAACTGCAGGGTTTACGCAGGGGAGCAAGACGATGCTTGCCATATATTTTTTTGTGAGTGAAAGATGGGAGAGGCTGTGCCGGGACCTCTAAATGGAAACAGGAAAGCTCTCCCCGGATAGTCTAATCAGGGAGATGCTTATATCAGTTAAAAAATGGAATCATGTGGCATATTATGCTCGGACAGTCCTAAAAGATAAAAAAGGCAGCCAAGGACGACGGGGCTGGAGAATAACTTTTGTAGCAATCTCTCTTTCCCGTCCCCTACCGCTAGAGGAGGAACCCTCCAACTTTAAAGTTCCCCACAGCGTAGAAAACGAGAGTTAGCCCGAAGTAATGTGTCAAACGGTTCCAGGCTAGATTCTCAGGTTGACAGGTGAGGCGTTTATTGGGTTTTTCAGACATCTTGCGCGTCTGGGAGCCCACTTTCAGTGCGTAAATGACTGAACCACAAACAAAATTTATTAGTTTACAGGCCTTTTTTGTCCATTAATGTCGTTGACCACCATATATTGGTCATGAAAATTGCTAAAAAACGTAGAGAGCCTCATAGACTTCAAGATCTTGCTTAGTGTTAAAAAACCAGGATGGAGATTGCAGCACATTTAGTAACATATATACTTTGTAGATTGATAAATGCAGACAAAGCTTGTTTTCGGCTTGACTTCGTGTAGAATAATAATACCCATCAATGTCAAATGTGAACAGTAACCTGTAAGGCCTGGCATATAAATACGTGACAGAGAAGCTTGGTGCCCATCGGAAACCCTGTTTTTCCCAAGCAGGCTTATAGAAGTATTCTTCTCGGCTCATCTTCTATGAGCCGGCACTGTATGCATTGAAAAAAATCAAACTGTCAATTTTATACAGAGAGAGAGAGCTTGAAGAAGTGGTACTGTAAATTAGCCACTAAAAGCACCTGGATTGGTTCATATTCGTTGAGATTCTTCAACGGATTTTTTATTTTTGCTTGAGCATTCAAATCAATACGTACAAAATGTGCCTTTTGAAATCAGTTTTTTAAGCATATTTTTTTATGGCAAGGTGTTGAAAGCTATATTCGCCTGAAGTGTGAGACTCTTATCAGAGTATGGCTTCTGGACTAAACGCGCATTGCACAGTCAATTTGAGAGCCAAACTAGAACCATTTGACAGAAAGTTCAGGTTAGGTCTCATCTTGCTCAAGTCGTTAAATTACAGAAATGCATTTTCCAGCAGGAAAGACGGAAGACGGAGCAAGTGCTAGAAAGGCTATTCCCGATACCTCCAGGCCATCAATAATCCCCCTTTTCATCTGATAGGAATGTGTAATGAATTTTTTTCCAGAAAGTCCGTGTAGAGCACGGGTGCCGATTGTCTGACACAAATGTCAGCGAGCTGTAATCAAGACCGAGCTCAGCTGATGAGCTTCGCTTAACGACCACGTATGCGTGCTTGTCAAGTAGCTATTTGCGGGATCATATGAGACGGGTTCTTGCCGAGCCACGAAACTACACTACAAAATTTTATCACGCGTACTCTACTCGACGAGGCGTACCGATCAATTTTTATTACCTTTAGAAATATTCTATTATGTTTAATTAAGCTACTCTACAGTAATTCAGTTTTTTTTTTGTCTCATTAAAGTTAGCGAGCCTGGAGGCTTGAGACAAATGTATACAAAAAAAAAACCGTTACTTTCTCCGAAGAAGGTCGTTGCATTATAAGGGGAATGTCAAACCTAAAGATGTAAAAGTAGCTGAAGTGAACCAGACATCTCTGACTAAAGAATGGAAACTTGATGGATGTAGTTAATTTTAATCTCGTAAAACAACAAACTAAGCAGTTTCGACGGGTAGCCTACCTTATCTCTTCAGAAGCAGCCACTCCTGATCATCACGGGGCTGCTCGCGTGCTTATGTTTATTACAGGCCGACAACACACGTCTCAGTTCCGTAGAGTGAGCTGGACAATGAAGCGAATCGCCCAGCGGTCTTTGCGACTCAAGCCTGAGACTCGACACCTCGCATAAGGGAGAGTTGGCGACTCAGCTTCACCGGCTCTAATTCCACAACACCAGTGGCCAGGTTCTTGTTCCGGATACAATCATTAGTAGCCAGTACGCTGGGAGGAGACTTCCCGGCCTTTGTTCGGCACGCACACCTTATTCAGTGGGGATGCCGCTGAATGGTACTGGAGTTTTAAAAAGTCCGTAGCACGCCCTGATTGGATTTCTTTCTGTATGGCTCTTCGCAACCACACTGGTGACAGTCTCACTGAACGGAAATTGCGAGAACAAATACGGAAGCGCAAAAAATGCCCTCATGAAACATTTAAATAATTTTATACCAGTATACTACGCCTAACAACTCGGCTACGAACACCTATAGCCGAGGACAAACTGGTGGATACCATCAGGAAAAACATGCGGTGGGAGCTTCAAAACAGCCTTCTTCATGTACCAATAAACACCGTGCAAGCCCTTCACCTCCATGCCCATAGACAAGAACGATTAGATGAACGGCGAGGAACCATTTGTCAACAACCTCGCATGACGGGACCAAGTCAACGAAGCAATCATACTGCGGGATTAGTAGTAGCTGGTCACGTAGACACGGAGCTGACACATTTCTCGAGGAGTGGAGTCCCTCTGGATTGCGAACCCAAACTGGAACCACCGCTTTGAAGCAGGAATCCAGGATTTAAAATTTTTTTCGAGGCATGCAGCTGTCAAAGCAGCTAGAGTTGGATTTTCAGGTTTAGCCTCTATTGCAGAAGATCACTACACTGCATTTTGTTAGCTGCCATTGAAATTAATTTGCTGTGATTTATTGCCGGATCTTGAGCTCCACCACCTGCGATGAGCTCCCAATAGGAAAATAATCATTACCTTGGATTCGTTCTCGTATACCGGTAGGGCAAGGTGCCCTGAACGCCCGCCTAAATCCTTGCTCGCACTGCACGTGTAACTAACGCCAAGCGTTTGGCCTCTGCGCTCACTTGACTTTTGCCCGGATGAACAAAGAAACTAAACAATTGCGAAATGAAGAAATATCGAACTTCACTTGTACGCTTCCTGCTTTGGGAAAACACGTAAAAGACTTCGCACTCGAAAACTTTCCTCTGCTCCTTTCTTTTCACTAGTTTTTCCGACAAACATCAAGTCGCGGTTCAGTGGCAGCGATTCAAATTTTAATTCGCTCACCACCTCTCGGCGTCAATGGCGTAGGGTGTAGGGATCTGCTGGTTGCGTCAGTGGCGTAGGGCACCAAGAGCGAGGTTTTCATAAATGGTTGATCGCAGTGTGCCATATGGTTCCATTTGTTAACTGCGCTGAGCATTTTTCCGGCAAATCCCTCTGATAAGACTTCCGGCTGAAGATAAACCCATTTTGGGCTATGGATGTCAACCTATTCAAAGCAATCACTCAACTTATTAACATGGCACCCTGCTCAAAGTAGGGTGTCATTAGATACCGGGAATGGACGTGGCAGATATTTTCGACAGCTTTTGAAATTATTAGCCCTATTTCCTCCTGTATGACACTTAGAACGAACAAGAGGCTAAGAAAATTCACCAAACTATTTCGGGACTAGGATGTCTCAATAAGAGGACATTAAGCGGATAGTCAAGTCCAGTACTACTGGAGGTTTCTTGTGCCTTTATATAAAATCCCGAACGCTTCTCCATGCATAAGAGGTAAATCAACTTTTTGTTTAAAAATGGATGCATCCTCAATACAAAAACTATGTATTTGCTAGCATTGAAACTATTTTTGCGATTACTCTCTTCGTTTTGACATGAAGCAAGGTTTGAATCTAGAATCCGCTAGAGTAAAAATTAAATAAACGCTGATGTACTCACCTCTTAGCCCTTCGCTCTTGTCTTTTATCATCACTATAAGTTTGAACTTGTTTAAAGAATTTCTCAAATACCTCCTTACGTCCAGTATTTGCACTTCTTCGAGATCTCTCCCTGATTTTCTTTTGTTTTTTCGCCCCGTACATGTAGCCCGTCAGAGTGAATTTTTTGACTTTAATATATTTAGGCTTTTTGATCTTAAGCCGAACTTGCTTACTTTTTGCATAACTATCAGATAAAGCATTTTGCAAATGCTCTTTAATCGGTGCCTTCTCTATATCTTTGACAGTTTTAAATTCGGGTGGGAAAAGATTTATATCAGAATCATTGGGTTGGTAACTTCGTTTCAATGACGATGGATTATATTGAAAAAATGCTGGTGGACTGATATCGGGTACAAGTTGTTTAAACCATGATGATCGTGTTTGACAAGTTCTTGGTGGTCTTTCTAATTTTGTTTTGTGCTTTCGATCCTTAAGACCACGTGGTTCAGTGTCAAGTTTATAGTGAAAGCCACGCAGCTGATAGGCTTCCTCTTCTTCTTTTTTACCAACAAAGCAATCATCTTCATCATCTGTTGACTGTTCGCTTAGCGAAACTGCATCTCCTGATACAGATTGAGCTTCTGGAGGAATCGGTGGGTTATTTTTGACAATACCTTAATAAAAAATGGGTTATATTAGTAAATTGGTATTTGATGCAGCTTCTTTAAAGTTTAGTAGAAGTAAGCAAGAAATCAATTATTTCGCGCTATAAGATCAAGATGTTGTGACTATAAAGTACGCCTCTACTGACTCTAGACAACGTAAAACAATCTAATTATTTAAGGTCCACACCATATGAATATAATATGAAGTAACACACTCAAATTTGGTAGAAACACCAACAATGCATGTCTCTCTAAGTGCAAACATGCCTTTTAGGCACCTTCAGAACATTATACATACCCTTGGACTCAAAGACTTTAGCTCTGATTAATGCTTTCTCCCGTTCGATTTTCCGTAATTCCGCCATTTTTTGCCTAAGACGCTTCGTTTCACGCAGTGTATGTGGATACCGTCGTTTGACATGTACCGGTGGAAGATTTCCATACAACTCCAAGCACTCCTGATATTTATCCTTCAGCAATTCTTCAAAAAATTGTTCGCCCAGTTCCATTACCAAATGTTCTGCTTTAACTTTATTTTCTTCAGCAAGCTTTTCGGCGGCCTTAAATTCTTTATCTTTTCGTCGCACCCAAAGTTGGTAGTACCGATCTGTTCGACGATTTAACTCATTTTCAATAACAGTTATATTTTGCTTTTTCGTTGTGGTACGAAAAAGTTGGGCAAGAACTTCAGGCTCTTCCTGCACTTGAATTTCTTCAGGCATCTGCTTTTTATATTCAGGATATGGTCTTTCTATTGAGACACCTTTGAGTGACTCCTCTTCGTTATCTTCCTTGCCCTCCTTCTCTATTTCCTGGAAATCAGCGTCAGGGTCAAAGAATTCCGGGACGGCGTACTTTTTCTTTCGCTCTCTTTCTTCACTCAATTTCTCAATTTCTGCTTTCATGAGCTTACGCTTCATATGAAGCAGTTGGTGATAATATTCTCGGGCGTTTTCAATTTCTTGTTCATCATTTTCATACGTTTGACGATAGTCTTGACCCTGCCAATACAAGAAAATTGAAAGGATGCCAGGTTTATTAGAAAGATTCAATTCTTACTTGAAGATCCAGGTTCATTGGGTTCTCCAGATCGAACATCTCACACTCTAGCATTGAAGTAGCAGAAGGAGTGGCCGAGTCAACATTATCCGCAAGACCTACTTTTTCGGTAACCTCCTTAAGCTGTGCGAGCTTCTGTTTGTGTCGTGGGACAGCACAATGGGATTGACGAGGATTCTCAGTAAGGGACAGCACTGGATAGTTTCCTGTTCGCATTCTATATATCTTCTGTACAGTCGTTGGTCTCTGAGGATGCTTATCGGATCGTTTGTTACCCACACATGGCCCCAGTCCTCCAACGAAATTTATTTCATTTTCTGGCTTCCTCGTGTTTAAGTGAAAGTCTCTAGCCGAACCTGATGACGTACTTGGATGAGACTTCAGCGAAGGCTTGTGTTCTGAATCGACCAGTTTTTTTGAAGTTTCAGTTAAATTAGTCTCCATCGAATGCCTTTTTTCGCTCGTGGTATCTTTAATCTCCGTGCAAGTTGTATCACAAACTTTTTCTTTGAATATTTTTTTGTAGATTGGATCCTGTGGTACCGGTCGGCATTTCAAAGGGTCGTCAATTTTCAGCTGAGATGTATCAGATGGGACTTGTTTTGCTGGCGGTCTTCTAATACTTGCTTTACGATGATCTTCAAGAGAGAAATGACCGACCTCCGATGACCTTATAGATTGGTTAAATCGGAGACTATCACGCGATCGAACACCTGTTTCAAGATCCTTCAGCATTTGTTTCTCACTTTGTTCAACGATAGCAGCCAAGACACCTTCATCACTGACCTTAACCCAACTCAGCGATTTGTATCGTTGCGTAGCATTCAGACGATGTTGGGTGTCTGGACGAAGCTGAGTATCAGATGATTGTACGCTCATTTTTGAAAATAAATAATTCTAAAAATATGTATATTTCTCTCGAGGTAAACGTTATTTTGAAAATTGAGACACGTCAGTGTCAAATGCGGGCTACTCAATACAGACTACCCTAATTTTTAGTTTATTTTGAGAAGCTGTGAAAGATTTCTGGTCAGTTGTTTAGTATCGATAATATAGGATCCTTTCATAAGAAATTCTCCATGTGCTCATGAAGTCTTTTTACTAATATGTCATTGTTTTGGAAAAAGACAGTCGGAAGCCTGTTTTGAAAATTAGATCATTTAAAACTTTTGGAAACTAAAAAATCAAGAATTTGTCTAATTAATTAACCATGTGATTATTACCTAAATTTTCAATTAGTACCCATCCAAGCTGGGTAGGCTGATAGTCTGACAGCAGTATCAGAAGCTTAAACTCGATGCCGCTACCAAGGTTTGAACTTGGGAGCTGCTGCCCAAGCGGAGTATGCCCTAACCCACTACTTCACACGGACTACTGATGGATAATTAGATATAAAACAGCGCAGAATACTGCCAGGTTCTACATGAACTTTAAAGAAACGGTCAAGCTGCCTCAAGAAGATTGGCAGCGGCCGTACCTGAGGAAGAGTGTCAGTAACTTTGCCGAAACTACTTTTTGTTTTGCTTGCCATTCAAAGATCTTGTTCAGAGAAGTTGACAGTTTCTTTTCAATTGGATATTCGTTTCGCAAGCCAGACCTCCGTTTCCACAAACCATAATTTGATCACTCATAAACATAGTTGAATTTAAAAGTATACAAGCCAATAAAAATTGTATGGATGCATTGTAGAAAAAAACTAAACTACCCTATTCAATCCCGTGTAATCTGAGACAGAGCGAACTCATGAAAAAGTAAAGGCCTTGGGGCAGGAAGAGAAGACCAATAATGCTTGAGATGCAGAAACAATACTGCAATGGGTCTAAACCATGTTGATGAGATTAATTAATAATTAATCCCAAAAATAGCCCCATTGTTTTATTGAAGAAGAAGAAAAATTATCAAGAAAAATCACGTACCAAAAATATAGACTTTGGAGGGAAACCTTCTAGATAACCTAACCGATTCTGGAAAACGAGTCGAAGGTAGACTCTTTCAATAAATTTAAGATTTGCTGCCACTCGTTCGATTTTTCGCTGTGACTCCTCTCTGTGTTGCTGAACGAGGAGCAGCTTATGACAATACTAGTACTGGTTGAAAATTGACTCACTTCCGTATAATCTGGTCGTCCTACACTCAAGATTCTAAACCAACTCGGGCATGAAGAAAGAACAGGAACCAATTAAAAGCCAAGTGTACACTTTTGAGGTTTCCAAGCCAAGTGTACACTTTTAAGGAGTTTCTTGCAAATTATTTCTCAATTCCTTATTGATCTCCAATTATTACTGCACAAAAACACAGTTAATTCCAATGAATCAACATTTGATATCCATATAAAGGGTTTTCTATTAAAGACACAACAATAAATAAATTAATTTCAATAAATCGGTTGTGAGGCGTGCTGTGTGGCTAGTGGCACCGTCTTGTTGAAACCACATATCATTGGTGTCAAGTTCATCCAATTCTGGCCACAAATAATCTTCCAACCTAACACGATAGCGCGCTCCATTGACGGTAACATGACGGTCGTTTACATCCACAAAAAAATACGACCCATTCAAACGTCTGGCAGGCAACGGTGTCTCAAGAAGCACATGTGGGTTTGTTGCTGACGAATGGCGAATGTTTTGTTTATTAACAAAGCCATTGAACCAGAAGTGACCTTGATTGCTGAAAATGATTTTTCGATGAAATCCTTAATTTTCTTCAAGCTTTGCCAACGCGCAATTGGAGAAGTTTCGGCGTTTCGAATGATCAAGTGGCTTTAGTTCGTGAGTAAATTTGATCTTATGACCCTGTAGGCCAAGATCTTGTCGCAAAATACGCCACAGTGTCGTTTGAGCGATGCCCAATTCTTGAGAACGACGTGGAATCGACTGATTTGGCTCATTTTGAATCGATGCACTAACGGCTACGATTTTTCTTCGCTTCGAGAGGTACGACGTCTTTTTGGCACTGGAACGTCCAATAGTCAAAAATTTGACTCGAACTTATCTACTGTAGCACACGCAGCCTATCGGGTAGGACAGCGGTATTTGCCAGAACGCGTCTTTTAGGTCGGAGCTGGAGATGTGGTGGGCCTTAGGCAAGCAACTCAGGATACCGTCTATGAGTGGTAATGGGTAGGTGTCCTTGATAGTGGCTGCACTCAATTTGCGGGCGTCTAGACACAACCGGACTTTATTTGGCTTGACAACTAGAGTAACAGGAAATGACCAAGCGCTTTGTGATCCTTTGATGACCCCTAGTTGTAACATTCGGTCGATCTCGGCATACAGCAACTTTTCCACCGCCGTAGACATTGCGAAGTGAAGCTGTTTTATTGATTTGTTATTTCCAACGTCGATGGCATGTGAAACTAGGGTGCTGCGTCCCGGGCCTTGTAATGATTTTAAGTCACACAAGTCCCGAAGGAAATCTGAACCGAACTTTCATCGGTTCTAGACGTGAAGTCTGAGCCGTGCCAACGAATGGTACCCAATCGGTCAACCAGTCCAGCGGTGGGCATAGCCGCACTTGGATTTGGTTCCCAGCCAGGTGGAGTTCTTGCGCGGCTGGGGTGCTGGCTGCTCCTGAGGTCTTGGAAATCTCTCTCCATGTGTCTGATACTGTCGGACAGCCCTTGCAATAAGGATAAAGTTGTGTCATTGGCCGCGGTATTTGAGTACGCTGTTGGGTCATCTGCCGGTGCTCCTGCAACCGGAGATTCCCCACCTACGGCTCCCTAGTTGTTCGACAGCGGTTGCGTCTGGTCATTAGTCCGGGGGTCTTTTGCCACTGCTGCACGCATAGGGGCTTGCGCTCCGAGGGAGTCGTCTAGGGAACTTTGTTCGATTGGGCGTCTGCATAAAGGACAGAGATTGGATGTTTGCAAGAGCTGCTGGACACAAATACGATGGAACAGGTGTCCGCACTCCAATCTCACACTGGTTACGCCCTTTACGACATCCTCGTAGCAGATCACACAGTTAGCTGGTTGTACAGGTTTGGAACGGGCCCATCGTTTTTCCAGAGTTCACTTCATTGTCATCTTTGGTTCTTCTATGGTAACGTAAGAGCATATATAGTATATAAAAACTCCTAAATATAAAAAACTTAGTTGGTATCTTTAAGTGGCCGATAGTGGCCAGCTAACGTGATTTATGCAAAAAAATTTATTTGTTGACTCTTTCCATTCCAGTTAAACCGTTCTTTTCCAGCAGGAGATTGTCGGCGAACGGTGAGTATGCCGCTAAGAGGGCAGGGTTCGTGTAATCCGCGAATGGCCGGTTTCGCGTTATGGTCGGTACGCGGTACCATAGTTTGTTTTGATGTTTTTTAATTAGAATAGGATATTTTGAAGTTTGCATTAGAGGAGTATATTTTTCGGTACCGCGTCGGAAAAAAAAATTTCAGGAACGCGGAATTAGATGAAATTTTTGTTGTTGTTGTTTGGCTGAATTGAAAGTAAATGCGGAATAAAGTAGAGATAGGTTTCTTTTCCGTATGGTTGTATTTTAGACGCGTTTAAAAAGGGCACGTAATGGGGGCTGAATTGATGTAATCGAGCGTAATCTATTTAAAAGACCTGCGACCGAAATCCTCTCCGAACTACCTGGCAGACAAGCAGCCACCGCGAAATGGATTACGAGTGCACGGATTGGTTGCCCGATTGGGTACCATTCGTTGACACGACTCAGACTTAACATCTAGAACCGATGGGAAGTCGGTTCAGATTTCCTTCGGAAAATCTCGACGTTCGTGCACGAAGTAAAATCATTACAGCCTTCTTGTGCATATGATGGGAAAGTGGCCAATTGTTGTTGCTGAAGGTTGGTCAACACGTCTGTTCGTTGACATGCTTATTCCATTGACCGGACTAGTGTTAATGTGCGCATTTGTGAAGAGATCCGTGGCCAGGCTAAATTCCCGGACAAAATCGAATCCAAGATGAGCGTTTTGACTCAAGAACGGTATAAAAGTCGATGGCCTTTGTTTGACCCCGAAATGTTGCTGGTGTTGTCAGAAGCAAGACAACTAATGTTTGTTCCTGTGTTGATAACAATTTCATCCATCAACTTGATAGGAGCGTATGGTCTGATGCGATGCTCCGTGACTTCACTAATATTGCACACGGTAGAGTTTTTTGTGGGGCACGGCCTCTCCTCCAGAACACCCTCCAACGACGAGTTGAACTTTTGGTTTTATGTCGGCGTATAATGACCTCCTCAGTGGCGAAAATTTGCGCTCGGGCGGCATTATATTCACGAAGTCTGGTCTGACGTGATGAGGTCTTTGGAGTTGGTGTACAACGTTAGCGGTTCCGGTCGGACTTTGAAGGGTCGTGTTAGCACAGCCTTCGGGGCGACCTCTGGGGAAGATGTGGCGTCCATTGTCATTTAATTAAGTAAGTGTGAATCGTTAGCAAACGGCACTGACCTATGATCTGTTATTGTGCTGATTTTGAGTGCTGCTGGTTGGCTTGGGCAACCGCTTTTAAGTTTTTTTGGCCTCATGGAATTAGTGCAATTTGGGGCATTGGTGTTGGGTTCGCCACAACGGAAACAGAATATTGTAGCTTCGGCTTGAGAGGCTGTAAAACGATGTCCTATCTGCCGAAATCCGTATCCGCGGCATCAGTTTGTGTACTTCTGTTTGATGGGTGGTCAGACGCATCGTCTCTTGCAGATGATGTAGGACGACGCTCTGGTTGCTCCCTGTGATTAAGGTATTTACCTTGAGGTATTATTCGTTGAAAGTATTGCACGGCGTCTAACTCCTTGTACATGTACGTTCCTCCTTGTCGGCGTGGAGCGAGGACAAATTTTTCGCGTAGCTCCGGCCTGATTCCCTCCCAGACAAGACTTAGGAGCTCTGCGTCAGGCACGGGGCTGATCTAACATTTTAAAAGCAACAGAGAGCTTCGTAATAGTCATCCACTGTCTCATGAGTCAGTTGGCGTCTAGTTCGCAGCCTCTGTTTTAATATGGCATCGCTCTCCACGGGTGTAAATTCGCCTAGTACGGCTTGTCTCAATGTCTCCCAGTCTGACCGTGGAAAAGCGTCAAAGAAAAGCCAAAACCATCAGCGTCAAAGAATAGCCAAAACCATCACGGGGCTCTTCCGGTGAACAGCATTTGCGCACATCTAGCAACTGGTCGCATGTCTCCTCCCAGGTTTATGGTAGCAATATTTAGCATAACTGCCCCAAATACAATTCGTGTAGCCAGTGCCCGCATGGCAGTGTTTTGCTGGATAATTCACCCATGTCCTCGTGACAAATGGAACAAAACCAGGTAGGTCCGGTATCCGACCGAAGTCTCCTCTTATCAGGGGTGCATCTGGTGGGTTTTTTTTTCTAAAAGTGAGCCCAATAGTAGTAGAAAAAAATTTCCTAGAAGGTCAATGATGATTGTAGATAAAGCTAATGTACATTGATTATTTTTATGTAATAATAAAAAGGAATATGTATTTTTTGTAATCCTGCCAAGTGGCCGACAGTGGCAAGCTATAACAAATCCTCACTAAAAAAAGGCGGTAGGGGTCATAGGAAACTGGTCTCCTTCCTTCGCCCTGACTCCGGGCAAGAACCCTATGTTGCTACTCTGGGTTGGGTTTAGGGACCTTTTCAAATATTTGCCAATTTCCCAGTCTCCAAGACTTGTCTCGATGACCAGTGTCAATCAGTTAGTATAGACCAATTTTTCTAAACAAACTTACAAGTAACAAGCATCTTGTAATACATGGTCATGGATCAGCTTCGCAGCAATCGGACGCAGAGTCTGTTGCAGCCACGGAAGTCACCGCAGTTGCAGACATTAATTTTTGTCAGAGAGGTGCTTAGCTCGCAGAGGTATACTGAGTCCAGCTAGCACTCAGTCAGCTCGCGGGTCTTCCAGGACACCCTCTGCCCGAGCTGTGCCACCCTACATCTAAAAACTAATAACAAACAGGAAACGACGGGAGAGGAGGGGTCATTTTGAGAAATGAAAAATTTGGTTTTAAAGCGGCATGGGCGTTTTGTTTAATTCAAAAAAAAAAATTCTACGTACAATTCACAAATTTTTACTAAAATAAGAAAATAACAAATCAGTGTCCTTCAAGGTATTAAATAAAAAAATCAAATAAGAATTTTTAATATAAGAAAACACAAATGAACTTGATAATATGAATAAAATAAAATATAGAAAGAAAACCAAATATGTACTCACTCGCTTTCGTGTTTATGTCCGAGCGATCAGCGAAAGACAAAAAAAGAAGTGTGGGGCAACTGAAAGTCAAGTTTTAAAGAATATGTAGAGTTTAAAAAAATTAAAAGAACACGAAACGGCCACTTTTATCACCATCATCCGCTGTCAAACAGCTCCTCTGCTCTAACTAATCGGACAAAAATCCTAAGTCCAGCGCTTCGCCTTCTCAATAAGTCAACAAAGAAGCCTTAAAAAAATCATTAATTCACTCTTCAAATTTTCTAGTTTAGGAATCTCGACACTTGATTGTTTAAATATTGTGTTTTTGTATCGAACATTCGATTTTATTTTCAACACAATATCACTGGTTAGATTTACAAGTGTATTTAAACCTTCACTTCTTTCTATTTAAAAATAAAATCTTTTCTATTTAAAGATAAAATATCCACTACTAGTTCGTTTCTTCTTTTTTCTTGACACAAATCACAATGTGAAACAAAATGAGTTTTATCCAGCTTTTTCGCCTTGCCACTTTGTCTAAAATCTGAACACACAAAAATTTATTCACGCTTAAATTTTGCTATCAACTCAACTTTTATTCAACGTCGTCACCAAAAACTCACTAATCACTCCACTCTTTCTTTCCAATTCCCGCTGCCGTACAGAGGTAACGTGATTGGAGTTCAATACACTTCGATCCCGTTCCACCGTTCATCTTTTCACTTTCCATAAATGCAACAATTCCAATTGCGTATATGGCAATTTGCATATAACCATGATAACGCTTAGTTACATACAAATCGTCATAAGCACGGAAATAATCACATTTGACGAAACTAAAAAGATTTTTCCTGCACCCGGGGGAACTTGAATCCACGGTCCCAGTAGACCCCCAGATTGAGAATCCGTCACACTAGCACCTAAGCCAACCTCCGATAAATTCCCATCTATGAAACACATAAGCTCAACTGTGCAAGGCATTTGAAAGCTTGCATTAATATAGTTGTAATGGGCAATGGTATAAAATTTCGGTAGTAGGAAGGGAAGGGAAGATAGAATTTTTGTTATTGTAGTATTAATTTTTTTTGTATTTTAAGGAATACGATAGGAAATAAAATATTAATGAAGATAGGGAATTAAAGGGTAGATAAATGATGAGTTATTTTAATATAAAAAAAGAAGAACAAAGAAAAGGGGTAGGAGTGCCCGGAGGAAGGTGGAAGCTAAATTTGTAAATCTAAGAATGCTGGTATGGCCGAAATTCGCAACGAGTTTCATCTAATTGTTTGTTGCAAGGTGTTACTTGAATGTTGAGGAGTAAGTTTGGGTCCACTTACAGACGGAGCATAAGCGAACTTTTGAACAACACAAGAAGACTCTAGTATCGCTTGAACTACTAGTCTGTCAATGAATTGAGACTCCAATTGGCAGCAGCTGAGCAGGTGCAAGCGATACTGATGTCTAAACAAATAACACATGTCCAAAAGTGCTTATGAGGTACACATAAAGCGTAAAAGCCTTCAGTTTTCTATTCGCCCATAATTTGACACCAGTGGGGTTCCTAGATACGTTGGTTTGTCGCATGCTCGCGACTGATAAACAGCCGGGTTTTTTGGGCCCCACGTTGGGCGCCATTTGTAGTAGTTTCATGTGTTGTTGGGTCCGTGAGGGACAGCAGCGATGTAACTGCCTCAGCGAGCTAGGATTTCGGGCTTCGCTGAAATTGCCTTACCTGACGGTGCATACGCGTGCTGGCAGCTAGCTTCCTGCGATGTCATGGGGCGGGGCCTTTCCGCCAGCGCAAAGTCCACATTACAAAGTAATTTTCGCGCGCACAATTTTAGAGACAACGGGGTCTGACGAAAACTGAAATGTTCTTATAATTTCCTGCCTAACCTACTGATGACACAAGTTAGAAAATGGGCAACCAGGCTGGATTTGGTGCCCACACGCACCCTCCCAACCGCAACGAAAGTCCAGATGACTAGGCCCATCTTCAGGGGTCTATCATCCAGTGCAGAATTTTTTAATCGGTCGCGTGTATTTTATTGAATATTCCAAACCCGATGACATCTGAAGATCCTTGTGACAGTGTAGCCATTTTAGTACGGAGTCTTTTGACTTACAAAGATCTCGGCTAGCCGCTCGATTACTAAAAAACGTATGCGTCAATATTATTATAAATTGACATCACTTCAAAGCTAATTCATAAAGCTGATATCAAATTATTTCCGTGCTATTGCAAATTTGTAAGAATAACGCAAAAAAATAAAAACATGAATTATTAAAGACAAAAAGTTCAGTCTTATTCTTTCGTCGTTCGGAAGAACCGTATAGAAGACCCGCATTAATGGTGAGCAACCTTCGCTAACCCAGCCATCGGGTTGTGATTTTACTTTTTGTTGTAGAAGCTCTCGCCTAGGAAGTAGAGTCCTTGCACATGGATTCTGCCATCATGACCCTAAGTCCGGTTGGGAAGCGTGCGGAGGAGCATCATCTCCACTTGCATGCCCAACTTTCTTCTATGCAATAAATCTTTCTTGTCGAGCCTGCGCCTCTGTTTTTGTTTTGTGCTTTGTGTTTCTTCACCAGACAAATCGTGTGTGCGATAAATAATTTGTAGTGGAACTTGGTGCCAGGGGAAAAGAACCCGCCCCACAACACCGCAGAGGCTATCCTGCCAACGCATGCACGCGTCCCTAGACCAAGTCACTCTTAGTGAAAACGAACACCTGTTTCACTGAGGCAGCCCAACATCGCTGCAAATTCTTAACGGACATTTAAAATCCACTACCAATTCGTTCGAAAAGCTGACTAATCAATCTCAATAAAAATAAAATCTCAATTTATTTTCTATTGCCTGCCATATACAATTTTAAGAAGGTACTAACCCTCACAATCATTTCAGCTATGACGCGTCCGCTCGAGTTCTGCTAGAATGGTCACAAAATGCTCCTGCCAGGAGCGTTATAACATATTACTAATATATTCTTTGTTTAACCCACAATGGCTACAGAAAAACTGCAATTGGATGAACGAATATATTTTATTAAATGTTTTCCAAAATACAATTTTGATTTTTTTCTCATGTATCAAATCATAAAAATTATTATATCGATAGCGATAGATAATATAAACGTAAATTTGAATATCTATATTAGAAAAAGTTAATAATCCAATGCTCTAGAAAATTCGACAACTAAACAGGAACGATCCTTAACATGCACCGCCAAACCAAATACTTATTGCATTGTATTATAAAAGAAAGAAGAAGAATTTGATCTTTCATTTTCATTGCGCGAATCGGAGTACAAATAATGGCGATAGGTTATCAAAATTAACTTGAACGTAATAGCAATAACATCAATCATTCTATTTATTTATTTTTTAATAAATGTGTGAAATAACGTAATATTTACTTTAATAAAGCTAAATTGTTTGTAGTTTTGCTTAAAAGTGCATAACAAACGAAAAAAAAAAACGCATTTTGAGCGTCTTAATATTTTTAATGACAAAAAATATGATTAATTATTTAATTATTTATTTAATGATGATGTGCAATAGTTTTAAAAAGTTTTTTTTTTGTTTGGAAGATGGTTTTTATATAAATTATCTTTTCTTAGTCTTATTTTCTTGATTGACAATAAGTAGAGAAGAGATTCGAAAATTGGGTTTTTTTGTTTCTTTTGCTCTTTATAAATCAGTTCATTGATATAAATTTTTTTTTCTTCAAGTGCAACTTTTCATCTCTTCACGGCCTAATATAATAAAATTCGCTTTTCCACAGTCTTTCGGCATATCGGACATCCTTCAATTTGATCTCCACACATTTGGCATGTTCCATGTCCACAAAGGAATACCATATTCTTAAGACGATCAAAACAAACGGGGCATGTTGTCTGTAAAGAGATAATCACAATTCGCATATATTGAAAAGGAGGAAGATACGAGTATGCAAGCAGAGTTTAATTAAGGAGCGAGTTATTAAATAGTGTGTCTGTACAATTATTACCAAACCATAAAACTACAAAAACTAAAAGCTCACTTTCCTATTTTGTCAATATGTTCATGAGATGTATTTAATTTTTTTATCATGCTCCGATAAATGCATAAAATCTATTTAATTTATATAAATAAAAATATGAATGTTCATTTGTTCAAAATCTTAAATCTGCCAAAGTTCTTGATGGAATGCCTTGAAAATTTAACACAAGGTTGCATTTGAATACGCGATATAATAAATACTAAAAACACGACAGCAAGTGCAATATCCCTTCACAATGCTTTGTGCACGGGGCAACAGCTTTTGCTGCGTACACATTCCATTAAATTGCTTCTAAAAAACCATGCTGGTTGCTAATAGGGAGAAAAGAAGAGAATACAGCACATCTTGAACCATTTTATCAAGGGCTTTGAGGAAGGACGGAAGAAGGAATATAGGACGATAGTTAGAAACGGAATTCAAGTCTCCTAATCTGAAACAAGTCGAGTAGGCAGAGGAGAGCTCTTACCAGAAAGGCCTATGCTTATGAGCCGAAAACAAAACAGCAATGGACCATGTGGGTGTTGATGAGTCAAATCCAATAAAAGTTGTTCGCACGCGAAGCACTGCGAAGCAAATTGTTGCCTGTCTCCTCGGCCGAGTGGGTAATGTAGCCACTGTTCCGGTTCAGGAACGTAGGACGGCGAATTTTGAGTGGTATACGACCATTTGTTTGCCGGAAGTCTTCGAAGAAATTGGCAAAACTAACAAGAGAAAACGGACCATTTTCCATTATGACAGTGCAAGCTCTTATCATCAGCTCAGACCAGCGCCTATTTTACCGGTCAAAACATTGAATTAATGGGTAATCCGCCGTGCAGCCCTGATTTGGCAACCAATGATTTGTTTTATTCCCACACATCAAAAATAAACTGCGTATATTTCGCATATTTTGCCTTCCCCTGAACCCCCTGATACACAAAACGACTTCTTTTGTTTCAGATTCTTAAAGTGCAAATGATGATATTTCATTTGATACACCTTTGATAAAAAAAAAATTGTTTAGGGGTCACTTCGTTATTAGATGGGCTCCCCTTCAAAACTTTTGAAATATTTGATGACCTAAACTTTTGAGAGACCACTAGACCCGACCTTCCTACAAATGTGTGCCTTGTAGCTGCTATGCTTTCTGAGGAAACTTGCTGTGACGCACGGACAGACGTACAGACAGGACACGGAACTAGTAGGTCTTCGCAAAATTCGTTTTGCAAACCCCTAAAAACGAAGAATATCGGGGGTTTCAAACAGCGAAGGAGAAATCATAGAATAATAAACTCAAATTAAAAATAATGAAAAGAGGAACACATAGAGACGAAGATAGTGATTTAACTAGAAAATTCGATATGCACTGGAATTGCAATCAAAATTTTTCAAGAACGTCAATGTGCAAGGGATTAGTCTGAAAAGGTGGAGAGACAAAAGAGAGGGAGGGAGTGCTATCAAATGACGGGGAAACGTTAGAATTAGGCTGAAAAAGAAGAAAAGTAGGACCCAAAGTGTTCACTGGATCCTAGTGGGCCATAAGAGATTATGAAAAATTGTCAGGGGCAAGCTGCTGTTTGAAAAAGTTGTCAGTTGCTTTTTACGTGTAACTTACTCCTTTTTTGTATCCGATGATCGATAAATTTCCAGTTGTACCGATTTTTTTGATCGCTGTGTCTATAATGCAGTCTTTTACCAATTGTAGTCGCTCGTTCGTCATTGGTACCGTATTCATTATATTGTCGCGTGTTTTTGGTTCGCGGCCAATAATTTTAATGTTCCGGGAAAGTGAAAACGCAATGTCTTTTAATTTAAGTTAAAAGAGTTTATTTAATTATAAAAAAAATGCACAATCACTTATTAATTATTTCACAATTTTAATTTTCACTTTCAAAATTAAAACTTCCACTTGTTCAAAAATTCCTATCGCAATTGTCTTTTAAAATTACTTCACTATTATTTGATCGCTATTCACACTCCACACACTATCGCCGTGTTTACTCTCGCGGTTGAATGAATGATCCCCCCATTCATTCAGCTTGCCTTTATATAGGGTCTCCAATCATTCAACTCAGTTCTCGTACATTGGTGAATTAGCGGGAACATTCCATCAGTGAATGAATGGAGCAGTGACTCACTTTCAGATGTTGTTTATGCTTGTTAGGTTCTCGTGGTTTCGAGTAAATTCGTTTTGTTGATGTTCTTAATTAAGGGGAAAACAATTGCGACAGTAGCTCGCAGAATTATTTGTACATGTAACAATATTGTATGCTGCCATTTTGCGCCCATATTTGTGGTTTGACGTGCTCGGGGACCGCTCAAATTCAAGTGATCCAGAACCTTTAATTAGGTTGATATCCAGGCAAGGTATTTGGGCGTCCTTTTTTTACTCCATTGTAAACCCTATCCGTGGATATATATTATTCAACTCCTCCAAAAGCTATTCCGCTTCCTTGTTTATGATCACTGTGAAGATGTCGTCTACATACCAAATCCAGATATGTGGCATTATATCCTTCTTTTCAAGTTCTATCTCGAGCCAATCCATGAAGATGTCGCTTAAGATAGGGGAGAGGTTTCTCACTGCTGCTCCTGCTGTTGCTTTGTAGAATTTTCCTTTAAACACAAAATAATTCTCGCTCATGCATAAAGTGGCCAGTTTTGTGTAGCATTTTGCACGTTTTGACCACTCCAAAGACTTGCCATGTTTGAGCAACCAGCCTTCAAAAATTGGCCAAGGCTTGTTTTTCTGGTAGGCTCGGAAACAGAAACTTGATATCGTATGAGACCAGTATATCCTCCTCTGCTATTTCCACTATTTCGAGTTTTTCGATTAACTCTTCCCCGTTTTAGACGGAGCGCTTGCTGGTCTTGTACAGGAATTTAATACATTCTTCTAACAGCCACTTGGCAATTTTCATCGTTGGAGCATTCGTCGTCGTAATTATCTTCCTCAATTATCACCTTTTTTTACGAACGGTCGGTGCATATTTAACTCTTGGTAGACATGGGTTCGATACTCGAACTCGTTTAATATCTGCAGTCAAGGTTTAAAATTGGTTTGTTAATATTGAATCGGTGCCAGTGTTTTCACAAGTTTTTGTTCTACGTTGGGTTTACCCCTCAGCAATTTCAATTTATTATCCAAAGATTTTTAGTTTCCTTTCTTTTTCGCAGTGTTTTGCACGTTTTACTCTCCCATTATGTTGCCGATAGCGTCTTTTCTCCCTGTGGTATTCGACGCAATTTTCAGATGCAGCGAGAAGCTTTCCAATGTTAACGCCTTCAGTTTTTCGTATAATTGGTTCACAATCCTCTTCATCAAACTCCTTTCTACCATTATCCGTTCCTTTTCAGTTTTGATGATCGATGATTTTAATATTATTCTGAGGATTTTTGGGGTCACCTTGTACCTCTAACATAATCTTAAGAACCTTATGCCCATTGTAAGACCGCCTACCGACTTATTCAGCTTCAGAAACCTGTTAAATTCCGACTTTGACCTGGTCGTCTCATATATATTACTCAGTTTCGGATTAATAGAGCCTTCAAATAAGTGAACGATTTATAAATATTCCTTTCAAAGCACCATTTATTTTTTAATTGCTAGATATTCTGAAACTTTATTCTCTTAACAGCGGGTTTTATTACTCTTAGGGTCATTAACAGTAATTAACATAAAATGGCATGATTTGGCGTCAAGATAAAATCTATTGAAAATCTCCATATTTTAGCGCTGTAATTTAAACAAAAAGAAAAATATAATTAAAAAAACAATAGCGTTGTTTTTTTAATTATATTTTTCTTTTTGTCAAGATAAAGTTTGTTGATTTTTCCTCTCATACCAGCACAGTTGTGGTTAAAGTGTCTTAGGCGATTGGAACTGAGTACGGTTTTACTGGGGACGAAAAAATTTCTGGTGTTGCTACCTAGATCGTTGAAGCGAAGAGATATGATTGTTGCTAACGTGTGAGGTATAAGTGTCCAGATCTTTTTTCGCTTGGGCTGTATTTAAAATAAAGTCCACGTATTTAAAATAAAGTCCACGAAGAGCCTCAATTACAATGGGGAGCCGTCACGTTGGATTGAAACCTTAATGTTTGTTTTTGTTTTACCGTCGATACACGTAGTGTCAGGACCTTTGTGCAGATAGGCCAGGAAAAGTCTGACGTTTTCATAAATTCTGTTCTCTTAGCCCGGATAGGAGATATTTGGACTCGAGATCTTTGCTAGAGTTGATTGTTGCTCTCACAATTGGAGGTAGTAAGGGGTGTAAAAATGAACTCTTTTTATTCGCTGAGTTTACTGTTAAGGCTGATAGCTGAATGGTGTGAGCTGAGGAAGGAGTCTGTACACCTCCATGTACAAAATTTAAGTATACAGTAGATTTTCTCTTATTTTCTGCGGTTGAAGTGGGGACAATACGGTCTCCTGCCACATCATTGGTGCTTACAGATGGCAAACTGCTAGGAGCACTATTATTTTCTATAAGAGAGGTGGTTGGATTTGCTATGGAAACATCAATGGAACTAGGAGTAGCGTCGTTTGAAACTAAATCGGGAATGGAGCTTACAAATGTGTTAGTAAAAGGCTCAGAGTTAAAATCTTGGTTGGTGTCGTTTAATGTATACTTATTTTTAATTTGAGGTTCATGTAATGATTTTCTTGATAACGTTTTTCGTCATTTATTTCCGGTTGTTGATTTGGCCCGGAGGTTGGTAACAAGCAACGCATATTTCCTTGGAATAATCACTTTGAATGAAGTTCCTCGTTTCTTACGATTTGCGATGTCTTCCACTTCTCAGACCTTGATCATCAGACCCGTTTCATATTTCTGCTGGAATCTATCCGCATTCAGATTTTCATGTGCTTTCTTGAGGTAAAATATATCCCAGAAGTTTTCGGTGGGTTTTACGCTTCCTTGAATATTAACTGAGTTGGCTGGCTCCAAATTTCTTTAAGCTTTTATTCCAGTCATCCAAAGACCAGGTTGTGCCAAATTTGAAAATAGACTAGACTACTGGAACTTGGAACGTAGGTCTTTCGGTGGGCGTATCTCCTTATTAAAGCTAAGCGTCGTCTTATGAAATATGAGTATTGAGACATAGGTTCTATTTAATTTGTTATTAATAAATAGTCAAGGAATGTCAAAATATTTTTTTTTCTCGTTGGATCGATGGTGAGGCGTCAAACCGAACAAAATACTAAGGAGTCAAAAATCAAAGTAATAAAGAAAATGAAATTCAAGGATAGGGGAACAAAAGAAATCAAGCCCGGAAAACTGGCAAAAGCAGAGGTACAGAGTCCCTTAATATCCAAAGAGATGGTCCGATGCGGACAATGACGAAAAGGCGCACCCACCAAGAACGAAAGCTACCGTTAGCAACAATGGAAGTAGAGCAAGCTGCAACAAACGTTCCAAACACGGTAGTTATCTACCGGATCAACATGGAATCGGAAGGATTTTGAACGGTTCAAGGTAAATTGGCAATTAAAAGAAAGTCACCCATTCTTATCCAACCACCAACCTCCCATAATTCCAACCCATACGCGCCTCTTTCGGGAGAAGAACTAACCTCCAAGCAAAACCGCTGAAAAGAAAAAGTCATGGTGTCCTCCTATATTCGAAGAAGGAATCACAGCAATGACGGTTAAAAAAATCATGGAAAGGAGCCCCACAACGAAGTATAGAATTACTCGCCTGAGCGCGAGCAAATTAAAAATACAGTTGAGAAAGTTGCCATCCATGATGAATTAATGGATTTAATCCGCAGATCTAAACCGGAAGTTTACTCCACACCAACGGAACGCAGAAAATATAGTCATACTCAGAGGTGTAGACTCGGCATTCGGAGCTACACAGGTCAGAGAAGACATTGAAATACAATGTTCGGACGTCAAAATGGACAATTTCTTATCGTTAACCACCGGATGATCTAAAGCGAACGGCGTGAACTTAGACTTATACAAAATAATCAACCAAAAAGAAGACCAAGATCGCCTCCTTAAGCTCGGTTTCATCCTTCATCAGAAAGCGACATGGGAAAAGCCCAGAAGGAGTGATTTACTCCAGTGTTATAGATGTCAGCGCTTCGGTCATGTCTCGGCGAATTGTGCCTTCCAGGCAAGATGTGTAGCTTGTGGAGAGGACTACAACCCCCAAGAATGCCGAAGAAAGGGCATCGACAAAACAAGTAACCCACCTTTATGTGTTCTCTGCAAAGAGAGGCCACCTATCAAACTTCTCCGGATGCCCGGAAAGGAGAAGATTGGCAGACAAGATAGCGTTTTCAAAAAACAAAAGAACAACCCCCATTTCAACCCCATCTTTCGAATATATCCAAACCCCAATAGCAACGGCCACATCAGCACAACCAGTACCTCTATACTCGGAAGTCACGACTGAAAAAAATTCAACTATGCCCCGGAACGTAGTACCACAAGAGAACCCCTTCAAAGACTCCACTACGAAACAGTCCAGATTTTGAGAATATCACCAGGTTAGCTCCTAAAAAAGGTTGCCCAATTCTGGCCGAAATACGATGGCACGCCAACACAGGGCAAACCAGTTTTGCTCATTGAGCTATACCTTAACCTGTATGGGGGTAAATAAAAACCCACCTTCTGTTATATACCCTCCCCCATTACATACAGGGGCTGAAGCAACTTGAATTTCCATCGGGGAAAAAAATAAAAATCAAATAAACAATAATTAAGAAACCGATTAAATAAATAAAAAAAAATAACTTCCGCATATCCTGAAGATCAGGTCGGTTAGAACTGTGCCTCTCCTGAAACGAATGTAACGCTTGAAGAGAAAATACGACTAACCAAAACTACAAAGAAGAGTTACAATGTAATTAGGCTAAGAATAGAAAAAGTTAGGTTAGTTTAGTTTAGGTTTTAATCTGTAAATAAGCAGCAAAAAGACAATAACCGTAAGAGCAAACGGAATAGAAAAATAAACAGTAGCATTTCAAAATTGTAAAGTAGAGACTAAGGTCGTATAAAGAAGCTAATGACATTTGACAAAAGTGTCACTGTCAAATGAATCGTAACATTAAAAGTAGGTTAAGTAACATATGTCAAAAGAAGTCTCAATAAAGTACTACTACTACTTTTTTTTCGTTTTAAAAATGAATTTTCAGGGGCAAATGTTCAAATTTTTGCAAAAATCTTTGCTCTGTACTACTCGTACATGATTGTTAACAATTTATTTAAATTGTAAATTTTTCAATTAAGACCATGAATAAATGTATGTTTTTTCAGCACTACAGTTCTTTTCGGGCCTTCGCTTAGAGTAGTTAGAGTATCTAATTATTTTGATCAAATGTGTCGGCACTCGAAAAGGAGATATCGTCAGTACCACGATTTGGCCGTGTGTTCGTCCCTATCATAATTGAACGGGCTTATATTCTGCCCGAAGAATCACAAGCAACAAATCTCGTCGCCAACGAAATCGAACCAGGGAACTTCGGCTTACAGGATGAGCACTCTAACTGCACCACGCAGACTACTGAACAGAACAAAATTTAATGAAACACTCTTAACTCGATCCGATGAATGAAATTTTACTAAGGATAAATTCTATAGAATTTAAGTCAAATGCGATTTGGAAAATGAATATAAAAAGAAATCTCATGAAAGTATGATTCTTGTTTTATTATTTTTATTATTCGCCAGGATTGTTATTTAAATAGAAGAATTAAAAAAATGTATCTTACCCCAAAATTTCCTTTCAGTAGGTTAGGTTTTTCAGTAAAGAACAGTAGCGGGTAGGTATATTGCTGGATGGATGGTTTTTGCAAATTAGCGAATAATTATTTCAAAGCCAGGCAAATATAAAGAATTATTTCAAAGCGTTCGACTTCGTGGTGTCAAGTGTGATATTTGAGGGTTTTCACTTAACGTAGTTTGTGCGGATTCGGTTCAAAGTAGAATATTATCGACATTTCGGTGGTTTCGGGATATGGAGACAAGGTGGAACTCATTTTCCTTGATTGCTATGTGATTGATGAAGAATTTGTAAAGTAGAACAAAGAGAAAGTATGAAAAGCTGAACTTTTGTATTTGAGCGACCGGTTGACTCGTGGTTGAATCCACGACCGCTTCCTCGCCGAACTAATTAGCCTACCAGCGGCCACCAAATCGGTAGACCGCCGTGTGGGCGAGCTGTCCACCGTGAGGCTACTGCTCGCTGCCACTCCTCAATACTGTACGTCTTCGGTTCGTTGGGAGGTAAACTCGTACATCGAACGATGCCAAAGCGAAAACTTTAATCATTACAGTATACCAAATCTAGACCGATTTCTTGAAGCAGCCGAAGTTGTTAGAACTGGAAAATTATTAGCAACAGACGAACAATCGGAAGGTAAATACAGAAGGGCCTTGCATCTAGCATCTCCTTCTTAAGAGGTCGAGGTAATTTAGTTCATTCAAAACCCCTTAACGATCCCAAGAAAAAAAATTATATCAATTTAACAACTGACGAAGGTAAACTTAAAGCTTTACGAGCTTAAGGTTATTGCATCGCTTACTTCATTGCACTGTGCCATTTACAAGCCTACGAACGCAAGGTTTTTTTTTTAATTTTTAATACATACTATTTAACTTTGCTGATTCGAAGAGCACACAATCCCAATGTTAATGTTTGAATTTTTCAAGTATGCAATATTAAAATTATATTTTAGTTACCAAAATTGTATCCAAATAAATATAAGATTGATAACGGATTTTTTAGAGAATGGTACCACATGGCCTACAGATCAACTGTTATATCTCAAGTTTTTACGGTAACTGTATCGTTTTAGCAAAAATTATACAAATAAACTTAAAATTTGTGAAAAACTCTACATGCAGCAATCACTATAATAAAGTCTAACAGACTGTAAAAACATGTACTTACATGTTCTTTCATGTCTTGCAATTGTTGTTGCAATTTTTGAACATCATCCAACGCAAAATTATTAACGCTTGTATTTTGTGTAGGATTTATAATCGTTGTTCCAGTCGATGGTGTTCCACTTGAATTCACCGTGTTATTCATCGCTACGCCAGTCCCGCATTTGCTCACACCAACTATTATGTTAGTATCTTTCTTTTCATCAGCACACGCCGACACCTAGTCCCCACAAAATAAAATCATTATTAGTTTAGAAATTAGAAACTGTTATCATCAAATATATTTACCTTTGAAATTGTACCAGCACCACCGCAACAAAGCGTGAACGGGACCATTTCTTCGATTTGTGTTCGACATTGAACACATTTTTTCATAATTGTTGAGCAGCTCTCGCACGCTATCATATGCCCACACGGCTTGAAGAACACCGAAGCCCGTTTGTCGGAACAAACAAGGCATTCGTCGAGTTTCTCGCGTGATGAAACAGCTTCACGACATAGTAGACATTTTTTCACTCGTGGAGCACATGTGTCGCAACAGCAAACATGGCCACAGGGCTGTAAGAGAATTCAAAATTGCATAATCTTGCTTAAACGAAAGCGTTTTTCACTATACCTTGAAAACTGTGTCGCGCTTTTGATCTGAACAAACCAGACACTCTTCCAATGAACTTGTTTTCGAAATATCATTACTGTCGTTTATATTCAACGAGGTTATCGCAGTTGTAAGATTGGAAACATTGTTCATAGAAACAGCGGAAGATGTTGGTTCTACATTCAATCGTGTGGTTCCTATTCCGGCACTGATATTTGTGCTACTGCCAGCAACATTGCCGGGCAATTCCAAATCATCGGTCTTGCGCTCGTTGTAGCATTTAACAAGGGTTTTGCACAGTGTTGGATCGGGACAAAGATCCAAAGGAGTCTGCAATTTACGATTTTTAATGGTCAAATCAGCTCCATTGGCAGCAAGGAAGCAAGCGATAGAAGCCGAAGCTTTTTTGTCAGTTGCATTCCGCAAACCCATCAGAAGCTTGCCAAAACCTTCAACGTCTTGCAGTTGTTTCAGTTGTGAGAGAGTGTGATGGCGTAGAGCTTCATGCAACGGCGTATCGCCATCTTTGTCTGGAATGTTAAGATTGGCTCCTTCAAGCACAAGAAGTTTTACAATTTGAACATGTTGACGTTCAACAGCCAAATGCAGAGCCGTTTGTAAATTAACATTTTGCCGATCCATGTTCGCTTTGCCCATGTGCACCAGCAACTCAGCAATTTCGACGTGATTGTTTAAAGCAGCCAAATGCAAGGCAGTGTAACCGTCATCCTTCTTCTCTTCAACGATCCAAGGACGATTGGTTTTCGTCAGCAGAATTCGCATTGCACTACGGAAAGACAAGTGATTAATTTTAAGGTCCAATAACTAAACAAAAGTTCCACTCACCTTGGATTCCCTTTAAGCGCTGCATGGTGTAAAGCATTAAAGCCATTGTTATTGGTTAGAGTAATATCTGCGCCGTAATCCAAAAGTAGTGACAGCATTTCATCGTGTTCTTTTGTGATGGCATCGTGCAGAGGAGTGTCCCCTTCAGAATCTTGCAGGCTTGTATGGCAACCCAAGGAAAGTAATGTCTTAACCACATTCAAATGTCCTTTATTCACGGCAATGTGAAGGGCTGTTTGTCTTCTCTTGTTTCTAGCATTCAAGTCAGCTCCAGCTTTAGCAAGAATCTCTATGACAGCCGGTTCATCGCCAAATGCCGCATGATGTACAGCCCGATCACCATCCTTATCCTCGATTTCAACGTCCACATTATGGCGCAGAAGAACTTGAATTACATCAATATGGCCATTTTGACTAGCGGCTTGTAATGCAGTGTGACCGGCAAACACACCGTTGACATCTGCTGTTCCATTTGTCGATGTATTAGGTGAAGCGCCGGAGAGGTATTCCTCACATTTTTGCTAAACATCAATTAAAACGGGTGAAATTGTTAAAATATTGAAATTTGGCCACGTTTTCAATTGATCATTGTTAAATTTAATTATAAATTTAACTTACCGCAAAACCGTTTGCAGCGGCTTTAACAAATTCTTCCGTTGCATCACCAGAAGCTGTTGTGTCGAAAAGTTTCTTAAGAATCGCCGATAGCCTCTCGCCATTTGAAGCTATTTGGACGCATCCACCTTCAGCAGTTGTAGATGCCTAGGAATCAATTATATTATCCGAAATTTTTAAATACTAAAATATCTATCTTACAATTTTCGTAACAGCTAAAGGATTATATGTCCACGATGTGTTACCAACTTCCACCTTTAAATCATTATCATGGTAGACTTGCTGTACACGCCCGACCTTCCCAAGTGTCTGTAATATACTCCTTTTGAAAATACGTTCTTAATGTTACAATTATTCCACTTACAAATTGCATAGCATCTGCCCATTCGCCATGGCCTCGTTGTAAAATTTTAATAGTCTCTAAATCGCCAATAATTTTCACAATATCTCCAACTGCAAATTCAGGCACACTGACAGTAGGAGAGGCTACTTTGGTCAGAACAGCCGGGTTGAAAGTCCATCGGTTCCCGCTCATATACGCGACAACAATATCGTGATCCTCGTCAATACCCACAACTTTCCCCATATTGTTCAAACACTCAAACATTCCATCGGTCCAGCCGCCATGGCCATGCTGCAAGGATTGAACAATTTCCAAATCTAAATCAACTGTAACTTTGTCTCCAATTTGGAAGCCGTGTGGTCCTTTCCCCGGCCCGTTCTCTCCTAGAAGCGGCAGATGATCGCGATACACCGTATTACCCTTAGCATCATTGACCACTTTCAAATCAGCCATTCCTTCAAAACCCACTCGATACAAATTTTTCGCACCATTGTCCCACACAACATACGCTGCGGATCGCGGGGATGCTGCCGACCAATCTTGAATTTCGTTCACTTTCCCACGTCTTCCTACCCCACCATCCTGATCCTCCCATTGCCAATCAACTCCGCGGACAACTCGGGCTCCTGGAAAGATTCCTCGAACTGCAATTTTCTTGGACTTACGACGAGGGTCCAGCATAATTCGTTCACCACCAGGCGTGGCTATTCGACAAAATCTATGCCTTAAATGGTGTTTATCGCCGTGATAACATATCGAACATAAATCATAGTTTGTACATTCAGCACATTTCCAGCGAATACCGAAAATCGGCTGTTGCCTACATGTGTCGCACATTGTACCTTCGTGTTTGATGCCGGTAGGGGCACTATCTAAAATTCGTAAGTCATAAGCACCAGCACATCTATAATTTGCTGCTGTTCCATTGTCCCAAACAACAACTACTTCTTCGGAAGATTCAAAGTTTCGAACCGTACCAACATGGCCTTCACCTCCATCCTGGAAAAGGAGAAAAATTGGTTATAAATATTTTTTCTTTAATGGTAAAAAAAGATCTTATTTTAAGCAAATCCGCGTTACCCATTGGATGTCTACGGCATTCGGATGAATTAATGGAGGAGTTTGCCATTGACAATTTTTTCCCGTATAAATAAATTTTTATGTGCGCTCCCCTCCATTAATTCTACTGGCGCATAGGAGCTAGAGGAATACCAGGTGACGTTCTATTCCTACCTAAACTGGCATCAGGGAATGCTACGGGAGAAATGGCAAGAATTCAATTTAGTACTAGTGGACATAAAGATTTCCGCGAAAAATAGGGAACGAAGGAACCAGATCCGGTTAATGGAATAGTATTGTCGCGTGTTTTCGGTTCGCGGCCAATAATTTTAATGTTCTGGGGAAGTGAAAACGCAATGTCTTTTAAATTAAATTAAAAGAGTTTATTCAATTAATCACAAAAATGCACAATTACTTATTTTAGTATTTCACAATTTTAATTTCCACTAAGTCTATAAATTTGTCATTCAACTGTCCACTTAAAATCACTTCGCACTCAAACAATCAATCGTCTTTACTTCGCGTTCCACTATATCGCAGTTTTCTATCGCGGTTGTAATGAAAGATCCCCCCATTCATTCAGCTCGCCTTTATATAGGGTCTCTACCTATTCACCCATTTCTCGTACATTGGCGAATGTTCTACCGAGAGGTACCTGGTAGATTCGAGCAAATTAATGAATGGAGTGACGTCACTTGCAGATGTTGATCATGCTTGTTGGGTTCTCGTGGGTTCGAGTAAATTCATTTGTTGACGTTCTTAATGATGATGAAAACAATTGCGACAGCAGCTCGCAGAATTATTTGTACATGTAACACTGCCCCCACCTCAGTTCTTTTCGCCCCGAAAAGATGTGTCGCTATTTGTAGTCAATTCTCCCTGGGTGTAATATGGGGCAAGACGGTCCAGATGCACGATTTTCATTTTAGCTCTCGGCTTACGATGTTCCTGTATCCGGTATACGACGTCGTTGATTCGCTTTGTAACTCGGTATGGTCCCTCCCAATTATGTTGCAACTTTGGAGACCTACCCTTTCGCCGTTGCGGGTTATAAAGCCACACCAAGTCATCTTGCTGGAAGCCAGTAGAATTTGCCTTTAGATCATACCTGATCTTCATGCGGTCAGTAGCCGATTCGAGGTGTTTTCGCACTGTCCGATGTATCTGGTTCAACCGTTGTCTTAGCTCACTTGCGTACTCCGAGATGGTTTGGGGTTTCTCGGGGGGTGTTCCGAACTTTATATCAGCTGGCAGACGAATAGTCTTTCCAAAAATGACTTTGGCTGGAGCTTGGCCCGTCGAAGCATGTTCGGCAGCTCTGTACGCCATCAAAAATAGTGGGATATGTCGGTCCCAGTCCCTTTGGTTCTCGTCAACCATCTTGGCAAGGTGTTTATTGAGCGTGCCGTTGAAACGTTCGACCATACCATCGGATTGGGGATGCAGCGGTGTTGTCCTCGTTTTCCGTATTCCGAGCAGCTCGCACATTTCGCCAAAAACTAGTGACTCAAAGTTTCGGCCTTGATCCGAATGTAGTTCGCAAGGCACGCCGTACCTACTGACCCAATTTAACACTAGCTGTTCGGCTACAGTAGTTGCTTCCTGGTTGGGAATGGGGTAAACCTCAGGCCACTTGCTGAAATAATCGGCTACAACCAGCATATATCGATTTCCCCATTCGGATTCAGGAAAGGGACCTGCGATGTCAACAGCAATCCTTTCAAACGGTACCCCCACGTTATAGGTTTGCATTTGTCCTCTCAGTTGTCGCTTTGGGCCTTTAACGGAAGCGCAAATTGTGCATCTGCGACACCAGTCCTCTACGTCTTCTCGAGCGTGGAGCCAGTAGAACCTTTCCCGCAATTTCGCTAAGGTCTTGTTAACACCAAGGTGGCCTCCCGAGGATCCTTCATGCATTTCCTTAATCACATCGTAGATTCGGCTTTTGGGTAGTATAGTTTGCATCCTATAGGAGCTGCCATCCGCCGTTTCCCATTTCCGCTTGAGTACGCCACCCTCCACCTGAAGGGAGTTCCATTGTGCCCAATAGCTTTTCAGGGTTGCGCCATGGATCGAAACGTCCTTCCACTCCGGTCGCCCAGTTGTCTCCTTCCATACGAGCAATGGTCCGATATCTTCATCGGCTAACTGGGCATTTCGAATCTCCTCCGATGACCAACCTTCATCGAATTCGGCCGTTATCACTCGCAGATCAACGGGCGGCTCCTTTTCCTCAATCCGTTGGCAATGTTTGCAGTTAGCTGGACATGGATGACGGGATAGGGCGTCAGCAATCCTATGAACTAGGTCTGGTCGGATCGTCGATCGGGTTGCACCAGTGTCGTTTGTTAGGGTGCAATGTTCTTCATCAACTTGACCAGGAAGGCATCTGTCTGCTTCTCCACGATGTTGCCTTGGCACGGTGCTGGGGATGTCGATACTCCTAGCCAACGTTCGCCCCACGAAGTTGGCCCTTGCAGTTTGATGGGCCTCCATTCTAGGCTCCTGACATGGTCTGGATCTCCACCACCCTGGACAATAGCTCGGTCTTCTTCCCTTCTTGCAGTCTCTTTGCAGGTGCCCTTTTTCCCGCAATTCCAGCATCTAGGCGCACCATTCACCTGCAGCTCTCGCTCAATTCCCACGCGCTCACACCTGCAATTATCTGCCACTACCTCGCGAACCCGGGCAGTGGTACGGGTCACATTTTTGGCTGCCCCAAAATTTAAACTATAAGCCAATGCATCCTTGACTGTTTGCTTTTGAGCTAACCGCACGGCTTGTTGCAATTCCTTGTCCTTTAAGGCGCTGATGAATGCTTCTGCTGCTACGTCATCTCGATGTTCTGGGTCGTACGCTGGGTAAGCCAAAAGTGCCAGTCGCTCAATGTCTTGTGCTAGCTGCTGCAAGGTTTCGCCAGACTTCTGCATCCGATGCCGTAGCTGTGCCCGGTAAATCTGCTTCAGATGATCGTCTCCATAACGCATGTCCAGCGCATTCATTATAGCAGCCGGGTTTGAATGCAGCTCAACGGGGATAGTCTGCAAAAGCTCGGCAGCTGGGCCTCTTAGAGCAAGAATTAACGCAGTTGCTCGTTCCTGCTCATTCCAGTGATTTATCCTAGCGGCTGCTTCAAACTGGATTTTGTAAATAGTCCAGACCGTTTGCCCATCGAATATTGGTGCTTGCACATTTCTAGATGAGCTTTGCGCTGCGGTTATAATTGGGGCTGGTGAGGCGGTTACTACTGCCTTCGCTGCTTCCAAGTCCTTTTTCACTTTTTCCATCTCATGGTTGACCTGGCTGATCTCAAGGTTGATTCTCTCCTCGACCTGGTATACCTTCTCCTCGACGCATTTAATTTGGCTGTTGAGACTACTGAGCTCCGCTTTTATTTCGGTTGACTGTTTTTCCAGCTTCTGTGCGATGTCTGCCTTGATTTCGAACGCTTGTTGGTCTAGCTTCGCTGATTGTTCATTTAGCTTCGCAGCTAAACTGGATGTCTGTTCATTTAGCTGCGCTGATCGTTCACTTAGCTTCGCTGATTGTTCATTTAGCTTCGCAGTTAAATTGGATGACTGTTGTCGCTGCTCTTGCTGCATCAGCATCAACATTTGCATCAGCGCATTTTCTGGTTCCTTTGGTTTTGGTGTTTCGGCTTCACCACCTTCTGCGTCTCTTTCTGCAGCTGAGAGCTCACCCGAATCCAGATTCACGCCTTCCGACTCGATCGCATCACGCAAGCGTGCAATCAGTATGGCCTTTGTACCTTGTGTAGCCAGATTTCGTTGTTCCAACTCCTCTTTGAGCTCCGATATGCTCAATTGATTAATTTTTAGATTTAAATTTCCTGGCATTTTTATTGTTTCGGCTTTTTTTCCACGTTAACTTTCACAATTGTGCACTTTAAAATTGTTTAAACGTTTTCACTTCCAAAATTTTTCTTTCTCACTTCTTGACACCATTGTCGCGTGTTTTCCGGTTCGCGGCCAATAATTTTAATGTTCCGGGGAAGTGAAAACGCAATGTCTTTTAAATTAAATGAGTTTATTCAATTAATCACAAAAATGCACAATTACTTATTTTAGTATTTCACAATTTTAATTTCCACTAAGTCTATAAATTTGTCATTCAACTGTCCACTTAAAATCACTTCGCACTCAAACAATCAATCGTCTTTACTTCGCGTTCCACTATATCGCAGTTTTCTATCGCGGTTGTAATGAAAGATCCCCCCATTCATTCAGCTCGCCTTTATATAGGGCCTCTACCTATTCACCCATTTCTCGTACATTGGCGAATGTTCTACCGAGAGGTACCTGGTAGATTCGAGCAAATTAATGAATGGAATGACGTTACTTGCAGATGTTGATCATGCTTGTTGGGTTCTCGTGGGTTCGAGTAAATTCATTTGTTGACGTTCTTAATGATTATAAAAACAATTGCGACAGCAGCTCGCAGAATTATTTGTACATGTAATTATTTGTACATGTAACACTATCTATGGTAATAAACGCTTTAAAAGCATCCACTATCCTCAATAGCAACTTCAGCTCACTTTAATACAATTTCTATGGAAAACTCGGTCATCCATAATGTACGAAAAGATACTAGATCAAAGCTTTACGGAATGAAATAAGGAGGAATTATTACGACCAACAAATCTTCTTTAGACTCCAGTCTGGAGCTTCTGAAGTTTGAGTGAGTACTTGGATTGAAGATTTTGCAATATCCCCTGCTCATCACGTTCATTCTGTTGTTGAAGCACTACATCCCCTTTCGGACCTTCGCTTCAAAATAACATACACCATCTCGTCATGTCGTATCATCACTTGAGAGTACCACGATTGGCCGTGTGACCACCCAGCTATGATACGTTTTGATTTTAAACCACTACATATGAAGGCTATCCAGAAATTAACAGACGTTTTGAAATAAAAAAAATAACAAAAATAATTTTTATTGTATGCATTTTGGAGGTAAATTCTAGGCAATTTTTCTTTATAATCGCTATTTAAATTAAGGCATCTATCAGAAAGTGATACAAGCTTTTCAATACCCTCTCTGTAGAAATCTGCCGTCTGCGAGATCAACCACTGGTTCACACTGGCATGCAGTTCAGTGTGTCAAAGCGTTGCGTAGCGAGCCACGTCTTCATCACTGCGAACAGGTGGTAGTCGCTCTGCGCCAAATCCGGACTGTACCGTGGATGATTGAAAACGTTGCATCCAATCTCTAAAAGATCTTGGGTACGATTGGCCATGTTGTCGTAGAGAAATAAAATATTCTTCTAGTTTCCCCGACGCTTGTTTTGTATCGCGCATCTTAATTTTTCGCCAACAAAAACAGCTCACACTTCACAACTTACGAGATTTTCAATTTCAGCGCTCATCGTCTTAACACTCCACTATATACAAAGTACAATAGGTACAATGTTCAAGCTACCACGGGTGGTTGAGTATTGAGTGCAGGAATACTCTGACGCCAAGAAGATGGCGCTAGCCCCGCCAAAACGTCTGTTACTTTCTGGACAGCCCTCGTGTTATCACTCATCATCATGTTCATTCACTAAATTGTAAATGCACATTTAAAACAGTGCTCAAGTTCTGCCCGATAATGCACTAAGACATACTGGCACGTCATCTTTTCATCATAATTTAAACATTGTAGTTGCACGATTCCAGCCTAGGTTCTCAGGTTGATAAGTGTGGAAGCCTTGCGTTGCCTGGAGTTCCACACTCCGGATGTACATCATCTTCATCTTCTTACCACAAAAAATGAGTTAATTATCACAAAATTTTTGCCTGGTACACTAAAGGTAATTTTTTTCATTTTCAATTTTGCTTCTATCTTTTGTACTTCCGTCCTCTCCTCAAATGTGATGATCTACATCGGAGAGGGTAACAGGCGTTTGTTGTATAAGGTTTTATTTTTGTCGTGAAGAGCGAACTACAGCATGGCGAACTTATAAATTCCTTGCGGGCAATATTTTCATCTGTAATTTCATTTCCCCTAAAAAATAAAGGCAGGCGGTCCGAATGTTGTAATGAAGTCACGTAAATTAACGCTTCTCGAGGCCACAAAAACCCCACTCCATGGCAAGGCTGGTCGACCAGAAAGAGAGTCCGGTCGTAAATAAAGCCCTCCAGCTCAACTGGGATTTTCAGGGTTTTGTACTAAAATACAAAACCCTATTGCAATCACGACCTGTGTCCGTCTGTCCGTCCGTCCGTCCGTCCGTCCGTCTGTATGTCACAGCACTTTTTCTCCGAAAAACTTTGTGGAAAGGTCAGAAGTGGTGACTTCTTGAAAGTTCAAGGGTGGAAAAATTTTTCAAAGGGGTTTAAGGGGGGTCTCCCCATATAGGGAGGTGACCCCTCAAAAAAAAATTTTCACCATTGGCAGTCGAATAGGGTGTCATTGGAAAGGTCTCAGTGAGATCTTTTCAAAACAAGTCTTAAAATTGCCTTATGAGTACCGAGGGGGGCAGGGGAAGGGGAAATGTACGAACTTTTCGCGTACTCCCCCTCGCGATTGGACACCTTCCATCCGAAAAATCTGAAAAAAATCATGAATGTAGTCCTTAATGAGTACAACAACAACAAATACATGGGAAGTCGAAATTCACTCAACTTTGTAAGTAATAGTATGATTTATCGGGTTTATGTTTTCTTGAATAAAATCCAAACGGTACGCTTAAATTCAATAAAATTCAGCAAACAGATGACTCATTATAAGACTGATCTTTTCTGAAGGTTTCATAAAGATCGAATAGTATTTAACGAAGTTATAGCGATTTGAATTTTCCTGTATTGCTATGGAACAATGTGCCCTGTATTACTAACTACGGAAACATATGGCTATGGAGCCATATGCGCTTTTTACCGACTTAGACACTACAGCTTTGCTAGGATTTGCATGAAAATTTTCTTTAACAAAAGCCTCAGAAGCCAAATTTTTTTCAACTTTGTATGATCCTCGAACATGACGTGTTTCTTGATTTTATTCGTTGCTGGTTACTGCATTTTGTAAGTTGAGTACAAAACCCTTCTGACATGAGCATAGGTCTGTCTACCCAACTTGTTTTATAGCTGCCTTAGAGCATCCCCTTAAAAACCTACGCTGATAGCGGTTTTCGTTAGATCATTCAAGTAAAGCAGTTTTAGCCGTGAAAATTTGATAGGGCGCATCTGGTACACCATGTGCTGTTGATATTTGTATCTGTATGCCTATTTGATCTCTTTTCTACCTTATTTTCTCTCCTGGGGGTACAATGAATCTACTATAAGTTGACGTTTATAATACATAATTTAAACAATCTACATTTTAGAGTAGAACAAATCGGGATTGCTTTTATTTTAAAATTCACCAGTAAATCACTAGTAACCATTTTCAGTGGGAGCAATGAATACCTCTAAAAACCAGCAGAAAAAGTGGCCAAGTATAAAGGAAATCTCTCAAATTGGCAATGCGACTGAAATAGCTGGCGAAAGAAACCAAAGAGTATAGTGGATTCAGAAGAGCGCTTCTTTCCAACTGAGGAATCAGCTCTCAAGGGCTGTGGGCGGCACAATATGATTACGAAATCTACTTCGATGGGATGCACTGTGGGCCAGCGATGTTGTTTGTGAATTGTAGAAGCGGAAGCTCAGTGTCTTGGTTAAAGAAAGTTGCTTTTTAATTGAGCATTTTGAATGGCATCAGTTTGTGCGTTAAATACGGGATAGTAAGTAATAATTATATTGATTTTTTTTTTTAATTGTGGTCTTGTTTAAATTTAGAGGGCCAAGTGGCCCCTTAAATTTTTGATTATTTTAATGTTTTGAAACTTGCTTTATATTTTTATAAATTATATAATGATTGATGAAATAAAACGCGTTTGAATTTGAATTTGCGTTAAAAACGGAGACGGCAGTGTCTCCGTAAATGACACTCAATAAATGTATACCATCCACAAACCGAAGAGTGTTCGATATAAAAGAATCTTTCTACATTAAAGATGGAAGGCTACAAGGGTGAGGTTAGAAGGGTCAAGATAAATACTATGCCCAGGTATTGACGAAAAATTTAGTAGGCTTTAACGTCAAGAGAAGCTCAAGCCTACGGTTCAGGTTGGGCAAACTCTGTGTGCGTGGGTTGGGGCGTTGCAATCCTCGGCAGCTACCATACCACTAATGAGTCGACTCCAGCACGCAGTGCAGGGGAAAGTGATCAGCAAATCAAGCCATACTGACTGAAGAGTTGGACACGGGAGGCAAATGAAACCACACTACCTGAGGGTCTCGAACTGTAGTATAAATGAGCAATACCACAGCACTGAAGAAGCTACGAGAGAAGTAGTCGATCTTGATGCCAAGGCTCAATGTTCACATAATAAGCGGAAAGTATAGCCCAGAAAATATTTCTTGGTCGAAATCACAATTGTATTTAAACCAAAAACATATTTATGAAATGGATTTTACCTGAAATTCTCAAGAAAGTCCTGTTTAAAACATAGTTCCCGATGTGACATGCAGCACTTACAGTAGAACATTTTTGCCTTGTTTTCGTTGTAATTTTAGGAAATTCAAATGATTATGACTTAATTAAATATGGTTAAATTTTTTTATACGAGGGCTATCCAGAAAGTAACAGACTTTTGGCCGTGCGCGGGGCTAGCGCCGTCATTTTAACGTCAGAGAGTTCCTACATTCAGTACGCAACCAGCCGTGCTAGCTTGCGCAACGTGTCTATCGTTCTTTATATACAGTGGAATATTAAAATGAGCACTGCAATTGAAAACCCCGCCAGTTGCGAAAATTAAGACACGCAATAAAAAATAAGCGCCGGGAAAAACTCTGCAAGAAGTTTTGTTTCTACACGACAACGCTCGTCTACACCCAACTAATCTTTTCCAAAAGGTCTTAGATGGTTTTGGATGGGAAGTTTTCAATCATCCGCCGTACAGCTTGGATTTGGCGGCGAGCAACTATCACCTGTTCTCAGCGATGAAGACGTGGTTCGTTACGCAACGCATTGACACTGACACTGATCTGCATGCCGGTGTAAACCAGTGGGTCAACTCGGAAGCGGCAGATTTCTACAGAGAGGAAATTAAAAAGTTTGCACCACGTTATAATAAATGCCTTAATTTAAATGGCGATTATGTAGAAAAATAGCCTAAGATTTTACCTCTAAAATACATATTAAAAACTGGCTTTATTTTTTATTTCAAAATGTCTGTTACTTTCTGGACAGCCCTCATATTAACAGGTTAGAGCAACTTGGACAGCATGGAAAAAAATATTTTATTGCATTCCTGGGTGGATATGCGACTCAATGGGGAAAATAAAAAATTTCCAAATTCTACAACTATTAGTAAATTTGATCGAAATTTGATTTCTAAGTATTTGGTGTTATTATCCTCATAAAGAACTACCACGGTGAATTTTCACAAATTTTTCCGGATCACGTTTTACATTTTTCGAACGCTTCCCCCCTCCTGCCCCTCTCGTAGCTGGGAAAACTGTTAAATACCTATTTTGGAAAGTTTAAATCACAACTTTTTCATTTGATACTCTACATAATTACTTTAGGTAAAAAAATGTTAACTGTCGCTTCAATATATGGGGAGACCCCCTTAAGAACCACCACTTCCGATTCACCTACAAAGCATAGTGTCGATAGCTATGATATACGTATTTCTAAAGCGTTTTGTAACTTAATACAAAGTCCTACGAATTATATGCAGAAGTATTCTCAAGCAGTATTATATTACTAACCAACAGGCTTCATAGAAGATTATTACGAAAGTAAAAATTTCCCAGAAGTAACCATCACTACATATAACTGGATCAGTTGCCATAAAGATTATCATCCTGGGAATAGCGTTCCATCAAAAACAGGAAACCTACTGATATGTGTTGACAGAAACTTAATAATCATTCTCTTTATGTATTTCTTGCAGCCCGCGTGGTGTAGGGTTAGAGTGCTTGCCGCTTGTGCTGTAGTTCCCAGGTTTACATACCATTGGTGGCAATGAATTTCTTTTAATGGTACTTGAATCGGACTATGAACCCATCCAGTTGTGTTGGGTACTTCACTCTTGGTCGCTGCGGTCTAAAAGAGGCCAGGAATAAACTCTTTATCCCGATGAGCCTTAATGACACCTATACTCCCTATAAAATCATGCTGATTTAAACATAAAGGATATTTGTGTCAATGCTTTTACAAATCATCGTCATAGATACTAATCCACTTGCTTATTTCAAGTCATACATAGACTGTATCAATTAAAAATATTTAAGGGTAATTTCCACACATATGGGGGGAACACCCTTAGGAATCCAATAAATTTGTTTTATGCCAAAAAATTTAGGAAATTCTGCCGCAATTCTAGCAGGGTTTCTGAAAATTATTTAGCCCTAAATAAAAATTTTCAGTGCAAAAGCAAATCATTAAGCATCCACCGGGAATCGAACCGTGGATTCCCCGGTAAAAGGTTAGAATGCTTCCACCCGCGATCGTAAAAACTGCTTGCTTTATTGAAGGAACAGGAACTTTAGGAACGCTTTTCTTGAGAAACACTGAAAAGTGGATCGAAAGACTTACAAAATTTGCTCCTAATAGCTGAAAATTTAATCTCAACAAAATTAATGCAAAGCCGTACGATTAACCCACTTTGCGACCTTTCCTTGTTAATCCGTCGTAAAACGTATTATTGCAAATTTAAGTACTTACTAGTTACCAATTACAAGCATTTTGGTCGCGGATAGTACTTGGATGGGGGAAGTAATTCAGTCGTTTCTGTCGGATAACACTGTTTTTTTTTCTTATTAAAAATACATCACACTACAGTTCAGATTGTACCATACTATTGAGATATGTTATAAATCAATATCTAATTTTAGAATCGTGATGATACTCTCAAAGATGATATGGTCAGTATTACGCTTTGCAGTGTGTCCTCCTAGTTGTGAGGAAGATTAATTTCTGAATGAGAAACCATTACAATTAGGTGAGCTCAAAGTCTTTTTTAACAAAATTCAATTATTCCAATCGATTTAAGAGATTTCTTATCAGTTAAAGTAGAAAGCAACTTTTTAATTTTTCTACGTTTTCCATTGGAAATATGCGTCAATTTTTATCAGTTATAAACAAACACTTTCCTTGATAACAGATTGGCATAAATTTTTTGTCTGACGAATTATTATCAAAAAAGTCTCAATTACGTTTATTAGCCCTCTGGAGATAAACCAATGGAGAGGTCAAATGATAAGAAAAGCAGCAATGCTGCATTTATAAATTCATTTCTGGTTTCACTCTAAGTTGACTCATTTTCCCAAGGAAGATATAAAGTGATCAGGCTTTAAGTTAACAATTCGTTATAACAGATTTTTCGAATCATAATATAGACGCACATCATATTTTATTATGAAATAAATATTTCATTTGGCATCAGGATATAATAAATGTATACATATAGCTTGAGTATGTATATCCTGCAGCTATTTTTTCAATAGGAATTGTAGTAATCATGAGTAACTATGTTACAGGTGTATAGATAAGATTGAATAATCTAATTAATATTTGCGAGTGTAAAGCTTTGTCTGGCTTCCTTTAAAATTCAATTTATTTTATTAAAGGCACGTGTAAATACTCTCGAAGACATTAGGAAATTGAATTTAAGCAAACTTTTGGATATTATTTAACGGATTATTTGAATAATTTTTTTGTGTGGCCTAGTGGTTAGAGCATGAACGCATAAGCCGAAGGTCCCAATTTCAAATCTCGTTGGGAGCAACGTGTTCAGGGGATTTTTCGGACAGACTATGAGTGTTCACTCAGTGGTGATATGTACTGATTTAATCAGATCATATCATAGCTGAGCAGGCACACGGGAGCATGGTACTGACCAAACCAACTTCCGAAAAAATCAATCAATACGGTCATGAAAATGAGATACTCTAACTGTCTCTAAGCGAAGGCCCGAGAGGGGCTCTAGTGCTACAAAAAAGAAGAAGAGTATTAAACTGTTATGTGATTACTTGAGTTGAACTTTTTGACTACTAAATTATAAATAAAACCTTAACGAAGGAAAACTTATAACTAATATCTATATTACATATCCGTTTTTTACAGAAATAGTGGAAGATGATAGATGAGCTCTAAGAGATCCATACATACGTTTACATTGTGTTTGAATTCAATAAAATAAAATTTGATTAATTAATTATAATTGTTTCTAATTTCAAGATACGCAGAATAGCATCATTAAAGCTTCAACATAGTTACAAACTCGTTGCCGTAAATGAATAACAATCATACCAAAATACAATCTACAATTTTTGAATCGATTTGCGCTTACATATCACCTTCGGCGGCACCTAAATTTAGGAAACCCAAAATCCAACCAATCAGCCCAATTCCAAAGCCCATCCCAAACTAAATACATCAAGTACTTTAAAAGGAATTGAATAGTTTTTGTATTAAATTTCTTTTATACAATTAATTTGTCAATGCTGCTATAACCTCCATAAATATGGATAGTTCTACTACTATTATTACCTTTTTTGAATCAAAGGGGTGCGAGGGGTGCACACATTTGACCTACATTACGCTTCTCATTGCACCTCCTTAATGAAAATAATAAGAATTTTTCTCATTAATGCCTTTCATTTGACACCCCATATGACTACACTTCTTTAAACTGAATTGAAGAGGTTAGATTCTTAGAATGAAATTTACTTGTCTGGAGTCATTAAGGAATACTCGCAACGTAAAGGTGAATATAACGCAAAGAGCAGGAAAACGCGAGACATATCTCTGCGGCACCGTTCAAATAGAGCCCTTTCCAGACAACTATTACGCCGTGACCATTGGAAGCCAAATTTCAGCGAACAACGAGATCTTCAAGTTAAGTCCATATTTACGAGGGCGGTCCGATAAATACTTAGCCTTACCCCCCGATGGCGCCACTATCGCAAGAGAGGTTACCTTCTCGTAGACGGCTACTGTCATAATTTTAGTCGAATCGGACACGTAGTTTTGTTTTAACCGCACGTGTCTCCGGATTTCAGAAAAATGGAGAAAGAGTAATCTCGGTCGGAGATTAAATTCTTGTTTTTGGAAGGTGCAGCGAAATCAAAGAGCGATTGGATGCTGTGTACGGTGGCTCTGCTTGTGCGATAGCGACCGTAAAAACCTTATTTAACCAGTTTCAACGTGGTCGCAGGTATATTAATGATGAGGATACCGTGACAAAAATCAAGACCGCCGATTGAAGTTGCGCGAGATAGCTGAGACAGTAAGCATCTCAAAAGGCCGCGTGAGTCATTTCCTCCATGAAATTTTCGGCACGAGGAAGCTGTCGGCGCGATAGGAGCCGCGTTTGCTCAATCCGGACAACAAACGTAATCAAGACACCATTTCAGAGCAGTGTTTGACGCTGTTTAAGCGCGATCCGAAGGACTTTCTATTTCGTTTTGTGACTGTCGACAAAACACGGCTCCATTGGTACACACCAGAGACCAAGGAGCAGTCGAAACAGTGGATTTCACCCGGCGAACGTGCTCGGAAGGCGAAGACTGTCCTATCGGCCGGAAAGACGATGGCCACCGTTTGCTGGGATTTACAAGGTGTGATCTGCATTGGCTACCTGGAGAAGGGTAAAACGGTCACAGGGTCAAATTGAAGGAAAAAAGTCCCCATTTGGCGAAGAAAAATGTGCTCTTCACCTATGACAACGTACCGACTCACACCTCCGCCGTTGTCACGGGCAAATTGGTTGAATTGGGCTAAGAACTGCTAGCCCATCCACCGTATTCTCCAGATTTGGACCCGTGCCACTTCTAGTTGTTTCCAAACTTGAAAAAATCATTCGCCGGGCAGAAATTTGACTCGAATGAGGTTATCGCCGCTACGGAGGCGTACTTTGCAGACACCGAGAAAACGTATTTTTCAAACGGGTTCAAGAAGTTGGAGCATCGCTGGGTCAAGTGTATCGAGCAAAGAGGAGATTATGTTGAAAAATAAATCGCTACTTTTCGAAAATTTTCGTTTTTCTTTTGTAGGCCAATTACTTAGCGGACCGCCCTCGGACATAAAGACGGTAGTCAGAGATAGAATTGATGTCGCCACTATTGTCCAATAGAGGCACACCCTCCTATAATATTGCATAAACGCCACCCCATTACACATCTGATCATCGACAAAGCACATAAACAATTTTTGTATGGGAATTATGAATCAATGATATGCCTTATCCGACAGAAATTTTGGATGCCTAGCCTGAAAAGACAATTGACGGCTATTCGGTGAAGTTGCCAATGGTGCAAAGTAAATATCATTAGGCCGAGTCACCCACCAATCGGTCCATTGCCATATGATTGAATAGCCGCATATGAACACCCCTTTACATGTGCCGGTCTGGATTATTTTGGCCCGATCTTGGTGGCAATCGGAAGGAGAGAAAAGGCAGCGTTATTTACGTGCCTCAACACGCTGACAGTGCACTTGGAATAAACAACAAATTTGTCAACAGATGCTTGCATAATAGCCATGAGAAATTTTGTCAACACCAGAGGAGCCCCAAAATGTATTCGTAGCGAACGGACGAATGAACGAATGTGGATGGTCCAACCAGGCATAGCTGCAGCCTTTGATCCCAGCACACCCCAGAGTACACTTGTGAGGAACGGAAACTGAAACGATCCGTGAACAAAGTGGGAGAGGGAAGAGGCGGAGGGAGAAATTTCACTGTTAAGTGACGCCCTTCTTGCCGTCACTCAAGCGAATGAGGCACGAGAGTCGGAAAACAAGAGCCTCTCTCAACAACCTACACCGAAAATCATCATGGCCCTTAACGGCTCCGTAGAGGCTTATTCCAAAAGCGGAGAGTATTGTGAAACAATTGAAAGCTGCTTGCGACGTAGAAAAAAACATCAACAAGAACATCAGAAACGGATTTCTCGAGCTAGAGGAGCTCATAGGGCGAAGGTGGCTTAAGGCGGAAATACACCAAAACGCCAAGCCCTCTCGTGGAGTGCCTGTCGCTCCAGCTCCTAGCAGTACGAAAAGGATGGTAGGCGGCCCAATCGAAGGTGACCACGTGAAAAGGAAAACGAGACACCAAAGGAATTCTAATCCTAGCAAGGAGTTACAGGTAGTGCTAAGTAAGGCAATCAAAAAAGCGGCCAAAAAGCTTTTCCTTGAAAAATCTGAAAAAGAGCCTTCCGGATTACATTAGATTTCCGGAGAAGGGAAGAAAAAAGATTCTTCCGATACAACAATGAAACCAAAACACAAACTCCTACGAGAGGCTCTGTTTATCAAAGCACCTGGAGGCAGATTCTACGCAGATGTGCTGCGTGAAATAAAGGAGCGATCAAGCCAGTTGACACCAAAACCGCCATAAAAGCTGTGCGGCAAACCCGGTCTGGAGGCTTACTGGTAGAATTCAGATCAGAGGTCACCAAAAATGACACATTCCGTGATGCGGTCAAAAAGGCTCTTGGGGCCATTGTAACCATTGCCTCGCTCGGGCCGAGGGCAACCGTCAAAGTCAGGATCTTCGACTGTGCCACGGACAAATCCGAAGTAGAGGAGGACAATAAAAGGGTTTAGGGATTTTGTATAAGCGAATTCAAACCGACACCGGAAAACACGGAAGGCGATTGTCGTCTTGACCGATAAGGATGCCGAACAAATCCTTGCAAAGGGCAAAATCAATATAGGTTGGTTTATTTGCAGAATACGGAGAAGAGCAATTCCTCTCTGCTGCTTCAACTGCCTCGAATCCGGACACAGCGTATGGCAGTAGGGGACCAGACTGGAACTCTCTGTGCTATAATTGTGGTCAAACGAGGTCGAGGCACCATATATTCTCTACAAGGACGCTAAGCCATTACCCGGTGACCTCAATCATGTGCTAGGGTTAGGAAGATGCCGCGTTGACAAAGAAGGCCTAATCAAAGCCAAATCAGTACTCTGAATCCTTCAAGTGAATTTGCACCTAAGCACGAATGCCCAGGATCTACTTGAGCAGTAGTTTGCGAGCGATATAAAAGCCGATCTTCTGTTGCTCAGTGAGCAACATCACCACAAGAACTCGCAAGCCTGGCACCCTGACGAGTCTGGTGCCTGCGCCATCTGGGTTCGAGGCAGCACGCACCAACAGGTGCGGGCCATGGACGAGGAGATGGTTTTGTTTGAATTAAGTGTTCAGGAACAACATTTTTTAGTGTTTATCTAGAGCTGAACGAGCCGATACGAACATTCCGGGCCACACTCAATGCTTTGGAGGACGCTATCGAACACAGAAGGCCAGGTGCTCGTCGGGGAAGACTTCAATGCTAGAGCTACTGAATGACGCATGCCTCAATCTGACCGCAGATGCAAAGAGGCAATCAGGTCCTAGAAGTGACGGCTAGAACAACACTTGTTGTCCTAAACAGTAGAAACATCTCTCCTTACCGCCGCTGGGGTTGTGCGGGAACCATACCCGATGTCACATTCGTGTCGCAGTCTCTGGTGCCAATAGTACACAACTGGCAAGTACTAGATGACTACTCTCCCGGCGACCAACAGTATATAGCGGTTGAGATCCGCAGCGGTGCCCCTGGGCGTACACACGCCCCGACTCCCACTTTGGGATGGAAAACTGGGAAGACTGACGTTGGGAGGTTTGCTGACGTGCGCGCGGCGGGAACACCGCTACTGGGAGCTCCATCGGGTAGCGGAAGACTTACTACCGAGAAAGTGGTGAACTTAACTATGAGAATAATTATATCTGCTTGCTAGTCGTTCATGTCCCATCGGAGACTGGTGGTCAACGGAAATCGCTAACACGAAGCTTTGACGAGAACCCCAACAGGCGCGAAAGCGAGAAAAGGCAGACACAAAGCAAAAGTGCTCGAGAAACTCATCACTGACGCGATTCGTGCTGCTGGGGACCTAACTCCTCGACAGTACGGCTTTAGAGTAGGACCCTCCATCTTTGATGCGGGTTGCGCTGCTGGTGATACTTGATGTCAGAAACGACTTCGATTCCGCTAGAAAGGCGGATATTCTGAAAGCACTGGAAGGCGCTTTACATGTTCCAGAGTATCTGATGCGGATTTTGAGGGACTACCTGACGGATCGAACCCTACTCTATAATACGAAGTAGAATAATTGCTTGTGTAGGTTTTCAGTTTCATCCGTATATATATATATATATATATATATATATATATATATATATATATATATATATATATATTGTTTTTTTTTGCCTTTTTTATGTATATTCGGGCATAACTTTTGAACTGAGATGAGTAGATGAGTTCTGTCTTCGACAAAGTATTGGTTCTACTTCTCATTAGGTTCCATTTGAAGAACATGGTAACAGAATAATGGTAATGGGACCACTACCTTATAAGGGTGAAGTTCATTAATTTATATATCCTGGAAATTGACGCGAAAATACGCAGAACATAGTTAATTTTATATTGAAATTAGCTTCATACAAAATTCATACCAGATTCAATAGCGGCAAAGGGTTTTAACACTTATTTATATTTTTTAAATCTGACGTTCAGCTGTCTCTCTCATTCTTTTTGGTACAACCCTTCACCGCCATTGAATCTAGTTTGAATTTCGTATGAAACAAATTTCAAACTTAAAATTAACTACGTGTAACTTTTACGCGAAAACGTCAATTTTCTGGGTAGATAAATTACTGAACTTGATCCTTATAAGTTAGTGGTCCGAATCACAGACAACTCCGCGGAACGTGCGGATGTCGAGAATGCTGGTGGCCGCTCTTTTTTGTATGAGAACATGGCCGGTTTGGTTGAATGTGCGAGCATCTGGGGATGCCCACGTTCTCTTGTGGATGTCTCGATGCGAGAAGTGTGGAGCCTACTCTGAAGCCTCTGCTAGTAGCGAAGTCTATCAGGCGATGTCCGCTGTCGGTGATCTCTGCATGGGGGCTGTGCATTCCAGTTATTCCTCGATGGGACGTTTCCCGGCCGATTTTTGCATTTATTTATTTATTTAATATCATAATCAACAAGAAAGTTAATCCAATTACGGATTAGATGAAATAATCAAACACAAATATTAAATTTTAAACCAATATGAAAACAAGTAAAAATTATTGAACGATATCAAAAGAATGATTAGAGAGCAAATGTTTGAGATTCGTTTTAAAAATATGAAAAGGATTAGACAGAGGACCAAGACGCATGCTTTTATGTATACGTGGTAACCGCACAAGTGGAGAGCAAAAGTAGAAGTTTGTTCGCGCAGAAGGGACGCGGAAAATGTCATGAGAGCGACTAGATCTGACTGAGCTATAAAGAGAGATAAGTGACCAAAGATTATCCGGAAGCAAATGATAATGCAACTTAAAAAGTAATCATTCATCTAAAAACAATCTTCGCGGTTCTAAAGAAGGAATGTGTAAAGCTAATAGGTGCTCTATGAGGGTTTGTAATCCAACCGGCATCTGTAAAATAAATTATGTGTGAATCTACGTTGGATAGATTTAATAAGATATTTGAGGTGCGGATTCCACACTCGCGAACAATATTCTAACACATTACGAACTAAGGAAACGAATAGACAGATAAAAGTAGAAGGAATGCGAAAGTTATTAGACGATCTAAGGAAAAAGCCAGTAAGGCGTGATGCCTTAGAAACCATCATCATTATGTGATGATCAAACTTTAGTTTGTCGTCAAAAGTATCACCTAGATCCTTTATGTATACACTTTCATGTCGGAATTCTCCAAGAATGGAGTAAGGAAATAAAGGATTTTTTTTAGTGTATCTCATTTGGCGATATTTAGAAATATTCAAGCTAAGAGCGTTAGTAATGCACCATCGACCTAATTTATGAAGATCATTTTGCAATAAAATGCATTATCGATAACTGCATATTTTACAATCGTCCGCTGTAAGAGACAGGATGACGATACCGAAGCAGGAAGGTCATTGATGAAAATGAGAAAAAGTAAAGGCCCTAAAATTGATCCTTGTAGGACACCAGACACAGGATGAAATGACAGAAACAACATATGCACGGTTAGTGACATAGGTAGAAAACCAGAATATAAGGAAGGGGGGAAGATTAAAGCTTTTTATTTTGCGGGGAAGGAGATTATGATCCACAGAGTCGAAAGCTTTGGAAAAATCCGTATAGATAACTTCCACTTGGCGTTGTTTATCAAGCGCGGAGGCGACCGTGTCGGTAAAAAATAAAAGGTTGATCGACCTTTGATGAAGCCATGCTGCTCATGGGACAATAAGGGAAGAACTAATAGATAGGCTCTATTATATACTACACTTCGACAATCTTGATGAAACAAGATAAAATAGAAATAGATCGAAGTCAGTAACACAATTAATATCAACTGCCTTAAAAATAGGAAATACATATGCGTGGGAATTAAAAGTGGCATTGGCAAGACTAATATTAAAAATTATAATTAAAGGAACACACAAGGAAGATGACAAATATTTACTTAAAAAAATTCGGGATTCCATCTAGACCACAGCCTATGCTTGGATCTAAGATTTGCATTATAAGCTTGATCTCGAGTGGATTTGTAACAAACCCAGAAGCATACATTAAGGACGAAAGTGTAGAGGCATATTTGAACAAAAGAGGAAAGACGAGAAATTCTCGTGAGCAAATCACAAGAATCTTGTAATGATGTAGAGGTAATGTTTTCGTAGCGAACAAACTGAGGAAATTTATGAGAACTCTTAAGAGAACGGATATAGGACCAAAACGGCTTCGTGTGATTGGCATTTAAGGAGATTATATATATTTGTTTTGAGCAGAGATAGCTGCTTTTCTGGCCTCTTTGCGAAGCTCCTTGAACAGTTCAAAATCCCTCTGGAGACGTGATTTCAGAAATTTTAAACGAGCAGAATCCTTAGCTTTCAGAGCCGCAACTAAGTTAGAGTCGAGGAATGGCACATCACCTGGCTTTTTCGGACGACACATAGGAGCATTTTCCTGGATGATGTCAGATAATATGGTATAGAAGTTACTAAGTGCCTGATTGACTATTAGATTCTTGAGGAGAGAGAAGCAATTTCTAGAATTGATTTCCTGTTCAGTTCTGGAGAGAGAGTAAGCTTTAAAAAAGTTGAAGCGAGCAAGCGACACCTTTTTAGGATGAGAAGCTTGGCGTGTGTTAATGAGAAAAAACAGTAGGGGATGGTGCGATTCAGGATTCACATATGGTTGTGGCGAGGGAAGGAAGTAAGTGAAGGTTTAGGGAGATTAGATAGGATAAGGTCAAGAATTTTCTTATTGAAGTCACCCAGAACAATTTTAATGTCGTGCGACTGCAATGCATCGACAGTGCGTTCCAGGTTACTGTAAAATTCGTCCTTGATTGCCTCCTCTTTTTCTTCTGTGTTGACCAGCCAGACATTAAGAATTTGGTGTAGATACGAAGAGCACAGATCCTTTCATTAGCGGGCCGGTTAGGGCACCCTCTATCCGCCACCTGAGAATGCGTCTGGTGGAAGACCGAAAGCCCCACACAGTTTTCCGGTTTTACCGCTCCATTAATCTCTCGCAGAACATCCGAATACGAGCTACCGACAGTGACTGACCAGTATTGTCTGTCCAAAAACTTTGCGCGCTTTCCTTTTCTTCATCTCCCGAGCTGAATCGGAGAATTCTGTGTTCTGAATGTTGACTTATTTTCTCTATTTTTGAAGTAGCAATTTTTGCTGCTTTTTGAGCTGCCCTAGGTAGCGTTGCCTGAAAGCCCTTCCTTAGTTGAACCTGAAATTTAGCTGGTTCCTCTTTGTCCCTTCTCCGCTTTTCCCGATCCTCTTTAATTGGCCTGCAAACCAATCTTTTGCTGTTATTAGACAGTTGAAAGACTACCGCACCTTCTGACAGCTTGATCTTTTGATCTTCCTCTGCCTTGGGGCATCTGCGCCTGCAATGGCCTATATGAGCTAGGAGCTCTTTCAGCTCCAAAGCTCCATTTTGGATCGCATTACAAAGGTACGGTTGCGTACCCCGGGTGGCAGCGATGCATTTCACAATCGATTTCGCTTTACGGTAGAGCGACCTTTTTTCAGAGCGGCCCATGATGATTGCACTGCTCGGTGTTTACTCTGCAGGATTTATCTCGGTATTTAAGACCCTTGCTTCAGTCGCTTCAGCAGCGATTATTGATTTCTCGATATTCTTTACATTTTCTTCTACCACCTGCACATCCGCTCATTCCGCTCGGTTTCTTTTAGGACGGACAAGGCTGTCCGTTCTACGTTTTTCGTCCGTCTTTACTGTCGTTGCTTGCGTAATCGTTTTTGTCGTCGTTGGTATCGTACTCTATGTGCTATAACAGTTAATATCGTCGTCGTTACTGGTATTTTTATTGATTTTTTGTTGATTTATTTCTATGTTTTTTAATTGAGTAGACTCCAGTTTGATTGTGTCTCCCCTCGCAGCCCCTATCACCGTTTGTGTGTGAAATCGCCTTATTGGTCCCATGGTTATCTTTGCAGGCCAGAGAGGCCATGCGAGGGTTGACGCAAGCCCTTATGGAGACAAGTCCTCAGCGCTAATAAAAAGTCGATCTCAACCGAACCTACATCACCAACTCAATGGTGCAAACTTCGAAGGTACTCCGAGGCCTCCGAGGTTTTAGCGCTTGGAAAGATGATATCGATTCGTTCGGCGTCAGGTACACACTAAAGCTTAATGCTTTTGAGGGCGCTGTTTCGAACACAGACGGGAACGTGCTTGTTGGGGGAGACTTCAACGCGAAAGCAATCGAATGGGGCATGCCTCAAACAGATCCGCGGAGTCCTAGAAATGGCGGCCAGAACGGCGCTCGTCGTACTAAACACCGGCAATACGCCGACCTTCCGCTGTATTGGCTGTGAAGGAACCATACCGGAGGTGACGTTCGCCTCGGAGTCCTTAGTACGGAGGATACCCAACTGGAGAGTATTAGAGGACTACTCAGCCAGTGATCATCAGTACATTCTGCTTGAGATAAGCGAATTTGTCTCCCGACGTCCGTGCTCTCGGCTTTCTACAATTGGATGGACGTCGAGAGGTTCGTCGAGGGTCTGACAGAAGGTGTACCGCAACAGGGGGCTTCGGAGTGGACGGAAGAACTGGCAGCTCAAGACGTGGTGAACTCAACTATGAGCATCATTACTACTGCTTGCAAAGCTTCTATGCCCCGTCGAAAACCCCGGCACAACAAGCCCCCAGTGTACTGGTGGTCACTTGAAATCGCTGAAAATGAAGGGAGAGTCACAAGCTTCGGCGTGAGGCTCAACGGGCACGGAGCCGGGACGAGGCAAGCAACCGCGCAGCAGCATATAAGTCGGCCAGGAAATGCCTTCGCAAATTGATCAACAACAGCAAGGCTCGCTGCTGGCAAGATCTAGTGGGCAATGTGGTCAAGGATCCGTGGGGCCTTGGCTACAAGCTAGTTACGCGGAAGCTTGGTGCCCTACGGAAACCTTGTATACATGATGCGGAAAAGATGGACGAGATAGTGCGGGCACTCTTCCCCGCCCATCCCGTCCGTGTTGACGCTGTCCATGGTGAAACAGCAGTCGAGTGTCCAATCTTCACGCAGTCTTTTCGTTGAAAACGAGGAAGGCTCCAGGTCCAGATGGTGTTCCAGCTGAGGAATTGCGGCTTGTCTATCACCATTATCCCGACTTGCTGCTCAGCACATTCAACGCTTGCCTTCGGGACGGGGTTTTCCCGGTACGATGAAAGGTGGCGAGGCTCGTGCTGATCAGCAAGGGGAAGGGAAATCCCGAATCGCCGTCTGCATACCACCCGTTATGCATGCTAAACACGGCTGGGGAAGTTCTAGAGAAACTCATCAAGAGAAGACTCACTGACGCGATTCGTGCTGCTGGGGACCTTTCTCCTCGACAGTACGGCTTTAGAGCAGGACGCTCTACCATTGTTGCGATTGCAGAGGTGGTGAGCGCGGTCGAAAAGGCGGAGGCACATAGTCGCACCAAGCGACGGATCATCCTGTTGGTGACACTCGGCGTCAGGAACGCCTTCAACTCCGCTAGATGGGTGGATATTCTGGATACGCAGGAAAGCCCTTTTCAAGTTCCAGAATATCTAATGCGGCTTTTGAGGAACTTCCCAAAGGACCGAAGCCCGCTCTTCGATACGACACAGGGCCAACGAAGGATGGAAATTACATCGGGTGTTTCCCAAGGATCTATCCTTGGTCCGAACCTATGGAATGTGTCTTACGACGGGCTACTGAGACTTGAGATGCCAGATGAGTCGCGCTTGGTCGGCTATGAGGATGGTGTTGCACAGGCGCAACTTAGGCTAGGTATGCTAATGCGCCGAGTGAGGGACTAGATGACTGCTCGCGGGTTCAGTTTAGCACTGCAGAAAACCGACGTGGTCATCTTGACAAAAAAGAGAGTCCCTAGAGTAAGGATGATCAGTATTGACGACTTACGAATCGAATCGAAGCCATCGGTGAAGTACCTGGGGCTACTGATCGACTCGAAGGTGAGTTTTTTTTTGAGCAAATCGGAGCAATGGCTGAGAAGGCTGCTTCAGGATTATCGGCTCTGAGTCGACTTATGGCCAACATAGGGGGTCCCAGCCCATCAAGAAGACGCCTCATGATGAGTGCTGTAGGATCAGTGCTACTGTACGGAGCAGAGGTATGGGGCGATGCTCTCAGCAAGGAGGTATACCGAAAACGTTTGGCACAGATACAGAGAAGAGGAGCACTGAGGCTTGCATCTTCGTATCCGACAGTCTCTGACTCGGCCGTGAGAGTTATTGCAGGCGTGATACCTGTCGCCCCCCCTTGCTAGAGCGAGGGAGATGGTTGTCCGCGAGGAGAGACAGCGCTCGCTCAACGATTGGCAGAAGTCTTGGGTGAATTGCACGAAGGGAAGGTGGACTGCGCGCCTCATCCCAGATGTGAGACCGTGGCTAAATCGAAGGCATGGAGAGACTGACTTCTATCTGGCCCAGCTTTTGAGCGGGCATGGGTGTTTTCAGTCTTACCTACACAAGATTGGTAAGTCACGGTCCCCTGATTGTCGGTATTGCCCGGGAGAGGAGGACAATGCCTGCCACACATTTTTTGCGTGCAAAAAATGGGTCAGGCTGCGAAGGAACCTCTACAGGGAGACGGGAGAGCTCACCCCGGATAATATAGTTGCAGTGACGCTCGAATCGGTTGACAAATGGAACCAGGTGGCACATAATGCTCGGGCAGTCCTAAAAGATAAAAGGGACTCACAGCAGCCGAGGGCGTTGGGGCTGGGGGATCGCTTGCCTGGCATTTCCTCTTTCCCTCTCCTCTCCCGCTAAGAAAGGGATCCCTCAGCTTGAAGGCACCTCACGGCGTAACAAAACGAGACCTGGCCCGAATTAATGTGTCAAACGGTTCCAGGCTAGGTTCTCAGGTTGACAGGGGAGGTGTTTAGTGGGTAGTCCAGTGGCCTTCTTGCGAGCATAGGAGTCCCACATTCAGCGCATAAGTGGCATTCACCTCCCTACCACAAAAAAAGGTTTTACCGCGACGGGCCATGGAATTTATTTTACTCTTTTCAGAGCACATAGAAGTCGGTTCTCTTTTTTTTCTAAAAATCATTTTATTTGTTTTTTTTTATTATTTATCATACAATTTTTATTTTCAAATCTTTCCTGGCAAAATCATTTTATTCATGTTAATCTCAGCGTATGTACTACCTTGATAATTTACAGATACGCCTTGTTGAAACATATTCAACCAAGAAGGAAGCTAGAGGGTTGCGTATTACTTGTGGAATCTAAGTGTGCCCTAATTCATTTAATGTGTCAATGAAGCCCACATTCTTTTTTAATTAAGACTAATTGTGAGTACAATTCAATGGAAATTTAAACGTATCAATGACATTATAAGCTTCGTTTTGCTGGTAGTAGAATAACTCCAAAACATTCCGCCTTAAGCGAAATCCCGACTTGCTCTGACGAATTTTTACGGTTTACGATTAAAAAGACAATCTTTCTTGCATAATAATCGACTTTAGAGGTCAATGTGCTCTACACCTGCCTGTCAGCCATATAAAACCCAATTCGACTGTTTTTACTTGAATACCTTGCGTGATTTTGCGCTGAGGCTATTGAACATGAACCTCCTATTCAAAACTTTAATTTACACTCGGAAGCAATAACAATTTGATGCTTTGTTTTTTGTATTTTCGCCAAACCACATGCACGAATTGAGATCCACGAAATTAATAGATCGTTCGTAAACCAACTCTGGCTGCCCAATAAATTGAAGACAATTACAAAGTTATGAAGAACGCGTTCGTGAGTTTTGCAGGTCAAGGTTGTGACATCTCACTATCATGTCTCTGTAATTTGCGTTGTGGCCGTTCGAGACAGAATTCTGTGGATGGCTGTCGTGAAAGGCCAAGGCACTGTAGCATTGTTTGAACGCAACATTATAACCCTTTCAATATCCATTCAAATCCCATTATCCGAAAAGAGCTACACCATGAAATCGATTAACACGACCAATAACTTAATCCATCGTTTTTATTAAGTGTGGAATGCGAGAAGGTGCTGCTGCTACTGCTGGCAAGACAGACATCACACATCTTGTTTTTATATGTGCACTTGGGCGAATCAACTCAACTAGCATAACGGATCGTGTTTGCAGGATGTAAAACTTCACGGTCGAATGATTACCAGCGAAAATCAACTTGCTCCGACTTCTTCCATAATTGCCTCTATGGTATGACTCGAATGTGCGAATACCGGAAGCCCAGAGACAAGACAAATTAGGAACTTGACTCACCTGCTTGCCCCATTTCCAGTCGGGACCACGAATCACACGCGCCCCCACGCCCTCCATTGCACATCGAACTTGACGAGCAGCACCCGCAGCTCCTGGCGCCGTCGCGGATGTAGAGCTTGTCGCTGTGGCCGATGCGGCTCCAGCTGTGTTCGAAGCAGCCCCAGACACTGCAGCCGCAGCCCCTGCCGACGAAGCTGATGCCACCGCAGACGATGTTTGACTTGTCGCTGATGCACTTTCTTTCGCGGCAGCCGTTGCTGCACATGCCATTTTTTCACTCGCGCAATCAACCGTGCTTGTGTTCTTGTAACACTTCACAACACACAAAACACTTTGTCACCATGAAATTTGTAAAAATCCCTCAAAATTCTCCGAGAATAAATATCGACAAGAAAATTTCACTTCAAAAAACCTTTCATCACCATACACACACTACGCAACCAGTCACTGTCTATCCGCGTAAAATTCGTTGTCGACTGCTAGAAATTGTAGTAGTGTTGGATTTTTGCTCAATATTTGACGGCTAAAGGGAAATGAAGTTAGTTGATGATGGATGCGAAATAGTGAGCAACAGGTTAGCTCTACACACGGAAATGAGTGGAGCGAATTGAATTCATTTCGGCAGTTGCTATTAAACATTAAACAAATTTAGCAATGAAACTTAACTAACAAAGGCACGGACTCTTTGGCAGGATTTTCAGTTCTTTTGAGTTTCAGTGCTTGACATGATCTAATTGTTTTTATAATTTGTTTGACATGATCTAATTGTTTTTATAATTTGTTTTGATTTCTCTTTTTTTCCGCAATCTTCCTTATGTCGGGACATTTCAATGGCCATGGCATATCTCGCACAAACCAACTTGATCGATATTTGTTCATTTCTTAGTGTTTTACTAATTTGAAGAGACTGCTAAATGTACATCTCTAAGGTAAAAAACTTCCATCACCGTCGGGTTGTTGGTTTGTAGGATTTAGAAAATCGAAGTAAGTGTTCAGATTTGAGGATCAGTGATAGGAAAAGACCATGTTATCCTCTTTAAGTGTATCAGCATGAAACGTTGGTAATAAGGAACAGACAGATCGTTCATCAACTTCAGAATGTCTGTGTTTATCCCGGATTTATTTACAAATTAAAAAAAAAGAAAATAACATTTCTAGATGTTAAGGTACTAATAAGAGCACTGTAATGATTTTTCTTCTTTGTCCGTACGCTCGAGATTTTCCGATGGAAATCTAAGCCAACCTCTCATCGGTTATAGACGTGAAGTCTTGGAATGTGCCAACGGCCTGTAACCAAAAGGTCCACAATTCCGGACACCCTTAGTCTACTCAGAGGTGGCTGCTAGCAGGTCAGCTAGTTTGGAGAGGCATTTCGGTGGTAGGTCTTAGGACTAAGTCTCCCTACAGTTTTATCAGCCAACGAATCAAATAGCCGACTAAAACGCGTCAAAACAACTTCCATCAAAATGGTTCCACTCTCCTTTTACCAATTCACATCTATTTTCTTCAAACTGTGCCTGAAGTCGAAATGAAAAGGAGCAACAAGAGACATCCTCTACCAAAAACAGCGCATGTCCGATTATTCATCGACGCGATGCCAGAAATAAACTACTCGAATCAAAACTGACGTAAGGTAGGGAGCTATATGGTAGCAATTTGCATATGTATGGACAAGCTTCCGTGAGCTGTCAGCTAACTGCGGCATTAGCAAACGCTTATATTGCGTAATATATACTATTTTCCAAATGAAAACGTACAAAACGCACTTCGTGCATGCTATAAATTCACCTTGCACTGTCCACTGTACTCCTAAACTTTTCAAGAGGAGCAAATGAAGCACATGTTTTGCACCTTCCACTGATAGCTCAGCGTTGAGAAGGGAACAAACTCCTATACATTCACTTTGAGGCGATAAAAATTAAACGGGTGTAAGAACTGAAATAATTTTCTCTTCACTAGGAGTGCTATATTGCTCTCCGCAGGCCATCTGGATTTCACTGTAGAAATTCATCTCAAAACCGTACAAAACCTCGAATGTTCGTTGGCACCTCCATAATTCTTCATATACTGTCTTGTGAATTAGCCAGCAAAGTCGGCCTACTAATGGTCATGTGTGTCGTCGTAAACGCTGCTGCCATATGGCTTCCTATCTAACGTTAGTTTTGACTCGAATCCAAAAACCAAATCAATCTACTCTAACTGAAATTACAAAGCCAATCTGAACTGAACCGATCAGTCACGGATTATTAAAACCCTACTCCCTCGGCAGCAGTCTCACCTTCTGTCTTCATCACCTCCTGAAATAGAACGACTATCCACTGAAAAGGAAAGATTTTTTCTTTTCTTTTAGCAATTTATCGCATTTTTCATAGATTTTGTTCCCGTTCCACTTATTCCAAGTATATAATAGTGTAGTAGTATAGTGTAATATTTCTGAGTATTTTTTTTTTCAAAAAATTCGAAATAATATCTACAAGTTAAATTAATAAATAGGGGTACCGGTTAATTCATGCGGTTTTTTTTCTTCAAAAATTGAAGCTTTAGTGTGAAACATTGTTTTTAGACAATTGGAAATGGTTTGTTGAGCAAAACCAAGTGATTTTGCAAGTTCTTCTTGCATTTGGGATGGATCTTGGTCGAGCAATGTCTCCTATTCGTGATCTTCAAACTTTTTTTCCTGTCCGGGCCGTTCATCGTCCTCCAAGTCAAAATTGCCACTTTTGAACCCTGGAAACCACTTCTGGAACGTACACTCAGCTAGAGCATGCACACCATACACTTCCGCCAAAATACGATGACTTTCGGCAGCCTTTTTCTCCCCGCAAAAACACTTTATTCCACACAAAACTCGACATTTTCAGAGTAAAAAATTTATTGTTGTTTACGCTTCAGCTAAATGACATATACTGTTTCTGAAACTATATGATAGTAGCTTTTCAACACACATTTGGAAAGGTGAATCACTAGAATAAAAATCAAGTTACGCCATCTGTTAGAAAACCGCATGAATTAACCGGTACCCCTATTACAATTATATATTTATATGTTTATATCATAATTTGTTGTATTTTCACAATAAAACAAAGTATGCTGTGTTTATGATTAATTATTGTTTACATTATTTCATGTTACCTTCTTTTCTGCCTTTTGTTTTCAATTCATAAAGAAGTTTTTCTTATATTTGATTTGATGTATTTGAAAGATTTTTGATTTGCTTCCCCAGATGTAACGATATGTGCAACATGCTCTAGTGCCAGTGACTTCTTATGATAATCGAGAAATATGGCAGCATGCAAGAAAAATTACCCAACCAGCGAATCACCCTCTAGCTCCAAACGGTGTGCTCAATAATGCAATGAAAAGCACCGATCAATTGCGTTAAGAAGGCTACACCAAATTATTTCAATTGGCGTAACCTCTTAAACACTTTTCTTCTATCAGCTAAGTTAATGTCTTTAACTTTCTTTTACCCATCATATTGCAGCTGCCCTGGATCAACAACAACAAGTAGACGTTGCTTCTATGCCTGGCTTCTGTCCTATATACTGAATCTTCAATGTGTAGTCACTTTTAACTCTTGCTTCTCTTCTTCTTTTCACCCGAGCGCGGGAGTTCCGCAAGGTCCAATACTTGGCCCCATACTATTTTTACTTTTTGTCAATGATCTAGCTTGTTATCACATCCCCTTATCTCCTTTATGCTGATGACTTCAAGATTTTTCGAGTTATTGATTCCCTTTTAGACGTGGATATCCTTCAAACCGATCTTCAGCGTCTTAGTGACTGGTGAGAATCAAACCATCTCTCCTTAAATGTTTCCAAATGCTATCAGATAACATTCTCCTGTGAAAAATGTCCTCTTCTTTCAACGTTAGGCTTGTTGGTATCCCTTTGAGCAATTTAACCTCCTTTAAGGATCTTGGTGTGCTTTTCGATTGTAAACTGAAGTTTGATCTCCACACTGCTCTAATTATTAAGAAAGCCTCTCGCTTAATTGAATTTATTATACGATCCGCTTCATCATTCCAACATATCACCTCCTGTATGTATCTTTACTTCTCACTAGTGCGTAGTAATTTGGAGTACTGCCCCCAAATTTGGAGTCCACACCACAGGAAGCACATCGATGCTCTTGAGTCAGTTCAACGCAGATTCACATGGTCTTTTTTTTTGAACCTTCCTGCCCTCGAGTCCAGACGATCTATCTTTGAAGAATGTCTTTTGTTCAAGCTTCATCATAACCTTTTACCTCAAAATGTATGCAGGTAAATAAATACATTCGACGCTGCTTGCCCTAATAGAGCGCTTCAATTTCAGGTTCCGTATGTACGTATTAACACCTTCTTCCACTCTCCCTTACTACGCTTACCTCGTATGCACAACCAGCGAAGATTGTGGATTGTGGAAAGATTGTGGTTTGAGTTTGAAGCAAAGTTGATCACACCCTGTGTTGGCACTTGTGAGCAATGCTGCAAATCTAGCTAGGTTAGTTCCTCACATTTACTCAAGTACTCCAGCGATACTTCAGTGATGAGTCAACAACTACTTAAGTTGAACTCCACCACTGTGTTTATTGACGACAAATCCAAGTGGATCAAAGATGGAAGTCCTTGAGTTATATAACGAGTTCCGGCAATTTTCAACACTTTCAAGTTTCGCAATCGTGACTTCGAATCTGACAAGCCTGTTCTAGAACCTTTTGGTGGCGAAAAAATTCACGGATGGCTACATCAGATATCCGGAAAGTTTTTTTTTAAGTCTATAAGTCCACCATCATCGTTAATATGGTACATACATTTTTCGCTGATTTTCTTTTTTCCTCTCAACTCGTCAACACGCTACGGGGGGTTCGAAATTTGATCGAGGCTAGGTGGCCCGACACTTAACTACACTTCAGTCAGCCGCGAGCGTTCCAAATAAATTATCAACTAGCATAAAGACATAGACGTGGTTTCTTTGAAAGTAGGTTCACCCTTTTCAGCCGACAGAAAAAAATAATTGTGTAGAATGTTCTCCTAAGAAATAAGTAATATTCGCGACATCTACGACTCCACACTAAGGGCAATTTTCAACTAGCCGATGACAGCACGTCAATCCATTAGTTGAGAAAAAAACACGAAAAACGTCTGCAACGTCTCATAGCAGTTCCCGGACAGAGATATGTCATTCAGACACTTGTTGGACCAATTGGGGTTGCCCCCCTAAAAAATTACTCATACATATGCACTTAAAAATCGGGGTCACCGTCGATTTCTCGAGGAACGGCGTACAACTTCTGACCCACTGACAGTTATTGCAGGCGAGTTACCTATTTTCCTCCTTGCTAGAGAGTGCTGAGCTATTTACCCGTGTCGAAACGAGGGCGCGAGAGAGATGGTTGCCCGCGAGGAGAGACAGCGCTCACTCAACGACTGGCAGCGGCCTTGGGTGAATTGCACGAAGATGTGAGACCGTGACTAAATCAAAAGCATGGTGAGACTGACTTCTATCTAACCCAACTTTTGAGCGGGCATGGGTGTTTTCAGTCTTACCTGCACAAGATTGGTAAGTCACGGTCTCCCGATGTCCTGTTTTGCCCAGGAGAGGAGGACAATGCCTGCCACACATTTTTTGCGTGCACAAAATAGGACACGCTGCGAAGGGATCCATATAGCGAGACGGGATAGCACACTCCGGATAATATAGTCGTGGTGATGCTCGAACCAGTTGACAAATGGAACCAGTTGGCACATTATGTTCAGGCACTCCTAAAAGATAAAAGGGACCCACAACAATCGGGGGCGTTGGGGCTGGAGATCGCTTGTCGGGAAATTCTACTTCCTCTCTCCCCTCCCGCTAGAAAAGGCGCCTCACAGCGTAACAAAACGAGACCTGGAGCGAAGTAATGTGTCAAACAGTTCTAGGCTGGGTTCTCATGTTGACAGAGAAGGTGTTTAGTGGGTAGTCTAGTCGCCTTCTTGTGAGCATGGAAGTCCCACACTCTGTGCGTAAATGACATTCATCTCCCAACCACAAAAAAAAAACGACTCCTGTCCATGGGACTCTATTACCGCGGTACGTTTCATCCTCCGTAAAGGACCAAAACTTCAGAAGACGCAAATATTTCCCCTTAAGGACATTTAGGCCCCACTTTGGGCGCCATTTGTAATCATTTTTAAATCTCGTTCGTTCGTGAGATTTTCGGAAGGGAATCTAAACCGATATCATCGGTTCTAGGCGTGGTCTTGAAACATGACAATGGACTGTACCCATCAGGTCGATAAGTCCGGACATTCTTAGTCTACTCGCGTAAGACCTGCGATCGAAATTCCTCTCCAAACTAGCTAGCCAGCGAGCAACCTCCTTGGAGTAGACTAAGAGTGTCCGGACTTGTCGACCTGATGGGTACAGTCCGTTGTCACGTTCCAAGACTTCACGTCTAGAACCGATAAGAGGTCGGTTTAGATTTCCTCCGGGAAATCTCTCGAACGAACGAACGAAATTTAAAAATCATTACATAATCCTGTTTCCTATTGGGAGTCGTACTATCAATTTCGATGCCAGCCCTATCGAGAAGTTTATCACATCATTAGCGACTCCAAGATTCGATACCTTCACTCGAGACCTCTTACGGAATAAGTTATTCACTATCGCGAAAACGCCATCTGGGTCCTGTAGGCTAATACCCCCCCCCCCCCCCCCGCCCCAGTTTTTTCGCCCATTTATTGTTGACTCCACTCCTGAAGTATCAACGGATTATGTTCCGGGCATTCTTCATGTGATTCCTTTCATGATTGATTTCCATTATGATTGCGTTATAGTCGCTATGGTAAGGAAGCACCTGCAGTTTTCGTTGAGGACTATTAAAGCTGAATTCGTCTTGCGTCAGCAATGCAGAGGTCCAAATATGAATTTGTCCTGTGGTATGTAGGGAACACCGACCCATATTGATTGCACCTGTATTCTGTTATGCACGATTTCAGGAATACGCCTTTTCGTATTGGCGGCGTTTAGCCATGATGTATGCTTGGCATTCAGGTCACCGGCATAGATATAATACAGGCTAAGTATAATAAGTAACCGGACTGAGCCTGCCCCGCGCCGTCAAAGCGTCTGCTAACCGGTGGTGGGGGTCTTGGTAAAGGGAACCGGGCTGCAGCAGTTGCCTCCAAGCGCTTGGAGAGATAGCATCGAGCGAGAGTGGAATGCGTGTTCAGTTACGTCGTCGGAGTGAAAATGGAGCGTACGATCGAGCAACAAATTTTGTGTCAAACTGCAGTTACGTCGTCGGAGTGAAAATGGAGCGTACGATCGAGCAACAAATTTTGTGTCAAACTCAAGAAAACGGCCACGGAAACTCTTCAAATGATTCAAGAGGCTTACGGTGAGAAGAACTCAAGTGTTTCAGTGGCACAGAAATTTCCGGGAGGGCCGCGATGCGACCATGACAAACACCGCGTCGGTCCTCCATGAACGAGTCACACGGACACAAATGTGCAAAAAGTGCGTGATGTGTTGAACAGTGATCGTCGTCTGAGCATTCGGGCTATCGCAGATGAGGTTGGAATTGATAAGATGACCGTTCACAACATTACTAAGAACGATCTGGGCATGAGGAAGATCTGCGCGAAGCTCGTACCCAAACACCTGACTGATGAGCAAAAGGAGCGTCTTGTTGCTGTCGCTTCGAAAATCCTTGATCGACTGCAAACCGAACCAGAGTTTTTTTTATGGCACCAGCGGACTTCTTTCTGTTCCCCAAGATCAAGAGACACCTTAAGGGGACGCGGTTCGGGACTCTGGAAAACGTTCAACGTGCTACGACGAGGGCTCTAGACAGCATCGAGGTTGCCGACTTCCAGTGTAATCGACTCCAATCGGGACTACTTTGAAGATTTCTAAAGAAAAATTGTACATATTTTGCCAATAAAAAATTTCCTGAGGTCAGTCCGGTTACTTATTATATGCAGCTGTTCAATTCGAGTATTTCAAACAAGGAATTGAGCTCCTTCTTGAACTTGAGAACGTTTCGACCAGATGCATAGATAGAGGCAACGAAGGGGTTATCCTCACCTGCCAGTGAGATTTTGATAACGGACACCAACAGATTCGAAGCCTTTGAATTCGACTTTTTCAATATTTTGGAAACAATGGGGTGTTCTAACCAATATCCCGGGGCCACCTCCCCCAGCATCGTTTACCCTATCGTCTCTTACGAATTCAATATCTTTGAATGTCATGGAGTGCCATGAATTGAGGTGGGTTTCAGTAAGAAGCATGATGGCAGGCTTTTGTTTGACAAGGAACTCCAGGAGATAGTCACGCCGATGTAGACCCACAATAGGCTTGACGTTGATCGAGATGAGACGAATCCTATCCATGGGACTGTGACTGGATGACAACTTATTTTGAGGCATTTGAAAGCGCTAAACGCTGAAAAACAATGTTAAATTTAGAATCTTGTTTATCGATTCTGCTGATAAATTTAAAGAAGATGCTGATTATTGTCACTTACATTATTGATTTTATTTACATTGGCTGGTCCTCTCGCAGCAAGCGCAAATGACACCCTGGGCTTGACGAAGTTAGTAGGTATCACACTGCGGTGTACTTGACTTTGTTTTGAAGTGAATTTTACCTTTGAATCTTGATACCGGGGGCATCCTCGATATGATGCTGGATGACCAAGGACACCGCAGTTCACAAAATATAATTTTTCTTTTGGCTCCGCCTGAGCCAATTTGCAATCGCCGGGAGCATGGATATCTTTGCACTTTACACACCTATATTTCATTGCGCAATTGGCAGCCGAATGCCCAAATCCTTGGCACCTGTAGACCTCGGTTTTCTGGAAGCGTTTCCACCTCACCACACGAAAGTTCAAGTACCGTATTTTTTGCAGGGACGAACTGCTTTTGCTGGAAATCTGGACCAAGTAATAAGGTAAGTTTTTGCGCTCGACAATCGATCTCCTTGTTGCGAAGCCTTTAACAGAAATAAATTCTATTTCTGGTGCAACTTCTTGAAGTACCTGAAGGAAATCGATTGTGTCCTCTCCACAGTCCAGACCCTTCAATAAAAAGTTATGGTTTTGCAGCCTCGCCAGAAGTCAACGCACTTTTTGTTGTCTGCAAGTTAACCAGTGACAATTTTAATCGTCAGTTTGACGGCATTTACTATTTTGATCTCAAAATCATTTATTTTCGGCTGCTAAAAGCCGAAACATATCTTTGCCAGTTTGACCAAAACCATTCATTAATGTGACATTTTCTTTCTTTTGATTAATATGGGCAGACAAAACTTTTGGTGTTTTCTCCCTATTTTCAATTTTTAAGTATTCGATGAATTTACTATCAGGTTTAGTAAAACAGTGTTCAGAATTTTTGTTACCTTTATCCTCTTATATGTTCTTGGAATCGTCTAGCCCAGCTAGCGCTGCATAATAGTTTGTATTGAGGTTTGCTCCGCCTGCGCTGAGGACATCTTCTTTATCAGGTTCCAGTTGCGGTTTCTTTGATTTTTTGTCTTCGGTTGCTTTTGACTACTTCTTTTTCTTTCTTGGTGGTTTCTATTTCGTTGTTGAACGTTAATTTGCCAACTAGCTCTCTTAGCGACTGGATCCTAAGTCCGATTTTCTCATCTTCTCTCTCATATTTCTCCACTTTGTCAGTAGCTTAGTTGCTCGATTTCGACGACTGATAGAATTTTCGGTTTGTCTTTTTCTTCATTGTTATCGAATCTTCGCTTTAACTTTTTCTCGCCCGTCATCGTTGGCGGTGGATATGATCGTTCTACTTGATAGCTGCAGCTATCGGGCTGCTACATCTCGTTGTCTTTGAAGCGAGATTAGAGGTAATGTTCTTAACCGGGACTGCCCTTTAATGTCTTTCCGCTTTTTGAGACTTCTTGAGAAGTAAAACTTCAGGTATTCGATAATTGTTCGAATAATTTTATGGTGATGATTTTCAATTAAAAAAAATCAATTTCCAACTGACTTTTGTAAAAAATTATTGACAGGAGCGATTAAAGCACGTCTTCGCAACGAACGCTAGATTTATTCTTTGAATTATGGTTCATTAATCCAAGTATATATTGCTTTTTATCTGAAAAATCGTTGGCTAGATCCATTCGAGAAAGACAGCTGTCTGTTAAATAAAACAACCAAATATGTAGATGTAGTCTTTGTTATTATCAATAACATTTTTCTTTTCTCTGTATACATGAGTCTAATTTTTATATTTTCACCGACAAATTTAAAATAATAACAGCCATTCATGGCGAGACCAGTAGATTTATGATTATTTAAAATTATTCAAAATCAAATTAAAAATGTGTATGGTAAAAAGTTTACTTATACAGTCCAGTTAGTTTTCCTTAAAAACGTACGTGCCAAAAACGAAGAAACACATTCACTACTTAGCATCAACTTTGTCAATTTCCTTTTCTTTTATCTCATATTGGCATACATACATACATACTTAAATTTTTTCTTTTTTTTTACATTACAACTATTTAAAGTCATTATACAATAAATGTAATAACATAGAAAATAAAATTTCTCATGTTTGTAATAAATATATAGATTTTCTTTTCCATTTTTAGCTTTAGGCTTATTTTTAAACAAATAATAAAAAGGAAAGAAAAAAAATATAGAAAATAAAAGTGAATGAAAAAAAGAAATGCTTAAAATAAATTCATTCACTTTTTTGTTTTTGTTTGTCTTAATGCTAAAAAATATACTTATAAAGTAGTAACAACAAAATAAAAAGATTTATAGTATTTTTATGTGGATCCTACACACTAAATTGAATTTGATGAATTTGTAGTTGACGATGAATCATTAATCGCGCTATTACTACTATTATCATTAGAATTTGTTGCTGTTGAGGCATTTTGCTGTTGTTGCTGCTGCTGCAGTTTATCACGTTCTTTATCACGCGCCGGTCGAAATGCCTCTCGTAAAGCCTCAACCCGATTTTCATTTGGTCCCCACCGGGCATAGCCAGCGTTATTTTGCAACCATACGACTACAGTACCATGCATGCTTTTCACTGTGACTTCATGTCTTCATTTGGAATAGAAAATATTTTTTAATAGAAAATTAAATGGTTTTTTTTTTGAAAGCAAGGTACATACGGTGCGATGATGTGCTGATAGCCATGACGATATTCATGAGCCATTCCCAGAATTATTACTGAACGTCTTTTGTAAACGTTTTCCTCTAATGTCGATATACTCTTCCACTCCGGGAGGAATACTATGAAGCTAGAAAAAAGGTAGCATGAAAACATTTTAACGTTATTTGGCTGCAATTTAATTTGGTACAAAACATGAAAAGGACATTGTAAATGATTAAAAATAAATTCTATATTGAAAACTGTAATTTTATTCAAATATATATTTTTAAGACGTTAATTTTGCATATTTTTTAGAATGCTCCTTCAAAACGAACTCTATGCTGTACTTAACTATCAAAATCGTTAAATTATTGCTAGGAATATTTATATAGTTTTTTTGTTTCTCTGATGTAAAAGAAATGAGCATTTGAAAATAAAACTTGAAAACTTTATCTCTCGGGAAAACATTTATATGCCCATTTTGTAAATTGGTATTTCGATATGATGATGTGGTCACGAACTATAGTGATAAGAGTGCTCGCTACTTGGGCAGTAGTTTCCAGGTTCAAAGCTCGTTATTGGCAATGGATTTGTTCTAGTGGTTCGTCTGTTGGATTATGAGCCCCTCGAACTGTGATAGGTACTGATTGAAAAAATTCGGTAATAATCATACGGTTAAGTGTAGTACTAACTATAAACAGTTGGAGATTACCGTTATTGTCAACGAATGAGATTCGTTAGCGTTGTTAACGCCGAGGTTCAATTTGGAAATTGCGCAATGATTATTATTACAATATGATGGATTCCAAGCAAAGCGATGGGGTGGAGGAAAATACAACTGAATCATGTGGTATTGACGGTGTTCCAAATATAGTTTTCCGAGATTTGCCTGATTTTGCTATTAGGAATTATTGCATATTGTTCAACAACATGTGTTGAGCAATTCATATTTCCCAAAATGGGTGGAAAAAAGCTAAGGTATTTCCAATATTGAAGAAAGGAAAAGAATCTTCGAGCCTTAAAAGCAAAGCATTAAACGCCCAAATCGAGAAATATGAGTTGATGCCGAATTGCCAATTTGGTTTTCGTGGCAGGCATTCGACCATATACGCGATAACGAAAGTAACCTCAGACATCTGTTGGAAACAAAACAACAGAGAATGTGTTGGAGCGTGTCTCATTGATATGAAGAAAGCCTTCGATACGGTGTGGTCAGATGGACTAATTTTTACACTTTTTCGGGACGGGTTCCCCAGACACCTTATCGCCATGATGTGCAATATGTTATACGGGAAATCATTTGCTTTAACTGATGGAAATCTGACGACAATACGAGAATTCAAGGCCTTGAATGGTCTACATTAGGGAACAGTTATTGCGCCTCTACTTTTCTCAATATTCATTCCCAAGCTATCGAACGGCTTTGATTTTAACGTCTCGCCAACGCGATCGTTGGTAGCGTTTGCTGAAGATCTGATCATTTATACGGCAGACCGAAAAACTACAATAGTTCAAAGCAATCTTCAAAAAATATTCAATGATGTGCAGCTCTACACCGAAAATTGGCGAATGAAAATCAATGCGCACAAATGCGGAACAATTTTGTTTCGGACAATGTTGCAGGGGGCCAGTCAAGACCTGGAAGGATTTTCACATCATGGCTGATGAGGATAGTTCAGAACGGGTTCCATATAAATCCTGTGTTCGATATCTTGGTGTTCATCTCGATCAGTATCTGTACTATACTGAACATTTCAAAATCATGCTCAGTAAGGCACAAAAAGTAATAATCGCCCTACGACGACTCTTTCATTCCAGATACATCGATCAAAAGGTCAAAGTTATCTGTTACAAGACCCTGGTTAGACCAGTTTTGACATATGGATGTCAGATCTGGTACAACCAGAGTGCTATTACTATAGAAAGATTAAGAGTTTTCGAAATGTCTTCGTGCATGTACTGGTTTGTACAGAAACCCTGAGACTGACTGGAAGCACTATATATCGAATAGAAGAATTTATCAAACTGCTAAAGTGACAAGAGTCGATATTTTTATATTGAGACTGCTTCGGAATCATATCGCAAGATCTGTAACTGTGAGTGAAAACCCTTGGATTGCACAGCCGTTCCACCCTGCAGACGGGTATATTGCGACTTGTCTCGCTCCTGGCTTCATTCCTCCAGAAGCATTCGTGTATTTGGACATGAATCGATATGTTTTTGATTCTGACGGTGTCCCAATCATTTATCACATATATAGACGCGCCACCTATAAGAAGATAAAATATCCTCCGAATTTGAGTTAACGAGACCTACAATTCCAATGGAGATACTCATTTGCTAGACTTATTAAGGCTGGTCGAGCTGGTACGGGACAGTCTAGGTATTGGTGGCTGAATGACAACGTCTAAATTATTCGTGTTTATTTTGTTGTTTTGTGTTTTCCATTGCACAGTTTTGAGTTTCAGCTCATTATTACTACATATAGTGTTATTTGTTTGCGCTAAAAATTAGGAATAGATTTCAATATTTAGGATAGGTATATGTTACGTTTAACTCCGCCGTAGACGGTCCCAAGCCCGTTTGAGAAAGTAAGAGGGAACCCTTTGTTTCCCCAACCCGTAGCTTCCATGACTCCTCATCCCGAACCCCCAATTAAATGGTAGTAAATGCTCTCGGGGGTCGCACATTGGGTTTACTGGTTCTCCAATAATGGGACATTAAATTCCGAGAAATGCTTATAACTGTAAATACATCTACAGCACTGCTACTAAATCCTTCTTACACCTCCTTTGTGGGGACGTAAGAGGGTGAAGGCGAATCGTCCGTGCCTGATAATGGAACCAACGTAAAAACCATGCCGCCAGAATGGAGGTTGGGCGACGGGTTAACTCCTCTTCCCTGGATGTCATGTCTTGAATATCGTTTCCAGTCCAATTCGTTTCCTGGACTGCCAGTATTTTTAATTGGTATTGACTGGCCTGTTGTAAAAGGTCCTTAACAGCGCCAGGGTAATTGAGTGATCTGACATTCCAAGATCCAATGTCATAGTCCTTTTTTCGTTTGCGAGGTCGTTGCCATGAGTCCAATCCTTTCCGAGGCCTATCTGCAGGTTTCGAAACAATTAAAGGTTTTCCAAGGGCGGGGAGTTAGCCCGTCGCCCAACATCCATTCCGGTGGCATGGTTATTACGTCGATTCCGTTATCAGGTGCGGGAGATTCCCCTTCACCCTCTTACATCCTCACAAAGGAGGTGTTTTTACAGTTATAAGCATTTCTCGACATTTAGCCTTTACTACCATTTGAGGGGGTTTGGGATGAGGAATCATGGAAGCTATGCGTTGGGGAAACAAGGGGTTCCCTCTTCTTTCTCAAACGGGCTTGGGACCGCCTATGGCGGAGTTTCATTTTTCTTTACTTCAGTTAAATTTAAGTCTACCAAATCAAATTTCGAGTGTGGGAACGCTGATTGAGTGCACCCCAACGGTGTATCACCTTGCGGAAGGCAATTGAGCTCAGATGATGCGATTACCGTGTACACGGGATGCGAAAGAGGAATGCGGCGAGCACACGGAGAACGGCCGGGAAGAAAAGAAATTACTGAGCGTAAAAGAAAATGTTCGATCGCGGAGTGCAATTCTAGCCGACAAACATACACTGCTTAAATTTTCCGTAGTTGCGGATTATTTCGGATAGTATTTTTACGAGTTCAGTGATGGTATTCTCTTGCAAGTGACTCAATTCTTCTCCACAATACCTGCTCATTAGCAAAACTTCAACAAAAAAGTGTTCCCTCGCTTCCTGTTAAAATCTCAAGTGGAATAGTCATGGATGCGATGGTGCTCGCCGAGATAATTGCCTAAAAGATTGCCGTTGATGGAAATTTAGAGCAAGGAAGATTTGATTAAGAGTTTTCCATGCGAAAACCATGTTCATCAGCACCAAAATTAACTTAGCGGTTACTTTTGACGCATTTAATAGATCTCTGGAAGAAGCCAGCATTCAGTGACGTTTAAGGCAAATACACTGCTATCAGGACTTGTTTTCGATTGCTGGCGGAACTATAAAACACATTCAAAACAATACCTTTTAAATACAAGCCCCTGAAGCATTAGAAAAGTGCATTGGAGATAATATTATCATTCCTGAATTTAGATTTCTTGACGAAATTTCGGGCAATGAAGAAAATCATAATGTTGCATTAACGGCTAGATACAGCAGCACCAAGTTGGAAAAGTTGACAATTTCCTATGACCGAGGATTGTCAAATAACTTTTTTGGTTAGGATGGGACTGGAATGGGATGGTGATCAAGAAGAGTTCGATCAAGTGATTGGTTTGTTTGCATTGCTTCGGGAAAAACGTCAAGTGCCGCGCCATATCGTGAATGTCGAATGACAATTATTAAAAATATGAAGACTGTAGAAAAACAGTCCAGTGTCCGCACAATTTAAAAAGGAACGTAACTCTTGAGAAACGCCATATCAGTTTTTTTTTCCCCGTAAATGTGCAACTTTCCTTAGCGAGTGCAATTATTTATTGTGTGGCAAATCGAAATGACAACACCTCCATGATCGGGAGACGATTTATTGGGTGGATGGCGAAGTGCAAAAAGATACGGACTGGATTTTGGAATGGAAGGGCCGACCCGATCAGCGACCACCAAAAGATCAGAAATACGAACATCCCCGAAGGCGGACGCCAGGCTGCGCAATTCGGCAAGGATTCGCAATTTTCAAGAGAAGTATTATATTCACTATTGTCAACTAATGTCCTGTCATTGCTCGTTGGAGCTGGACTAGATTATGGCTTATTAAACGAGGTATTTTGTTCACGGGAGTGGTGACCGACTCATGGGTCCACATGCATTAGCAACTCAACGAGGTTGGCTTTTTGATGGTTCATGGGAGAATGCATGATTTTCATATACCGGATGATAGGAAGAAACAGGAAAAGAAAGAAGAAACACAAAAATTCTTTCTACATTGTTCACACATAATCTAACGCTATACATTGCACCCCATATTAATAAGTTTATATAAAATTCTTTTACTGAGACGGAATGGAAAGGATAATGTTTCAAGAGATTACATATTATCTTATTTAACGATTCTGATTCATATTGATGTACGAGTAGATTATATTTTTTAGGAGATTTTTGAATGTAATGAAACTGCTTTAGATGGAATTTATTTGGAGTTAAAGTAAAATGGGGATGTGATCTTGAATTGACAGATAAGTGAGAATATCTGAAATATCACTAAATTTACTTTATAAACCGCTAGCTAAATTACCGGTTGATGTATTTATAATTGCATGATATTCGGTTGTCGTGGAAAGTTTACAGCTGTAAAATTACTGTTTCGATACACACTAAATGTTTTTTTGGGATCTAATTTTTAGGCGAAGATGCGTTAAAAACGTGGGATCTTAGAATTTTTAATCTTGCGTACGGTGTTTTTTGTTTCTAGTGAAATATTTTTATTATATAAAATTACCTCATCATAATCATTTTATTAAGGGTAAGCTAGAAATTTGAAAAAGAAAGAAGAAAAAGAAAGAAAATCGAATGATAGTCAAATCGAATGGCCATTCCTATTTTTTTTTTGACTATTTTGGACTAAATTTGCAATCAAATTCGGCATAAATTAAAAATAAAGAAAGAAGATTCCCATTCACTCTTACATCAGGAACAATTTATTTAAAAATCGTAAACACAATAGAATGAAATGTCAAATTCAAAAATTAAACCAAGCAAATAAAAGAAAAGGCAAAATCCTGCATGAAATAATAATTAAGAGATCATGTTACATTATCCTGAGAATATTAAGTGCTATACTGTGGATTTTTCAACATTTAGCTAAAATTATTCATTCTAGTCGTTTTGACAATATGAAATTTATAGTAAATTATTTTGTTTATTTGGTATCCGCGGGCTAATTCTCTTTATTTCTTTAAAAGCCGAAAGAAAATATATAAAATTTATTTAAGTATATTCATCCTATCGATATTTCTAGACAGAATATTTCTTGCAATCTCAAAATAAATATATAATACAGTTATTAAAAATTATTAACAATTTAAGACGTATCGCAATATTATGCTTGGGTAGGTACCGCTAGAGGTACTATGTAGAGCAATAGTTTTGTAGAAGCTCAAGGCGGGTTTCAATTTATTTCAACAATTGCAGCTTTACTTTTGTTTGTGTTATACGAAGTAACGACGAAAAATAGTATTTGCTAACATTTAATGCATGGCTTTCGTAGTTATTTCGATGATTATGAGAGAATATAATTATCAATATATAATAAAAATGAATTGTTAAACGTTGAAACTTCGGTCTTTCCATTCCGTTACACCTGACCGGTATAGGACCCGCATCGATTGCAGACTCCTCCGCTCATATGGGCTAGCTATCGGGCGCGCTTCACCGTTTTTTGTTGCTTAACAGGGGCTCTTGCCGGGTGGAGTGGCCTTCCGCTCGCGTGCCTTTTTATGGTATAGAGTTATGTGATTCCATCACATAATTCTATAACATAAATTGGTCACGTCTATATTTCTCATTTAATGGGAAAGTTTATGCAAATTATGTTTGTATAAGTTTTCCACTCAAATGGGAAATATATGGCCACGTCTACGTTTGGATCTTGATCCGGTTGGGAGAGTGCCAGGGGGTACCACCTCCATCTGGATGCCCCACACTTATTCGTGGGCCATAAGGATCGTCGGGTAATGACGAAGTCCCCCTTAAGTCCGTCTGTTTTACCCAGGTCCAGTTTGTCCTTTGAGTCAGCAATTTCTGACTCTTAGTTGGTTACCTCCTTTTCGACTTCGATCGACCTTATTTGACCCCAGGAATTCGTGGATGCGAAATTCTTTTGTAGTGGGTCCTTTTGCTGCGGGAAGGAACCCGTCCACGACACCGCAACGTTAGCCTGCCTGCGCATTCACACGTCCCCAGACAAGGTCAATCTCGGCGGATCCCAACATCTGAGGCAGCAGACATTGGCTGCAGTCCTGTACGGACATTTTAACATACCTACTTTCACTACAAGTATCAAGGTGGTTTTAGAGCAGGTAGATCGAGAATAGACCAATTGTTCACTGTTAAGGAGGTACTTGAAAAATACTGGGAGTTCAACAAAGACGTGCACCAAATTTTCGTTGACTTTAAACAAGCATACGAAAGTATTGCTCGTAACGTACTGCACCAAATAATGCTTTGCTTTGGCATCCCAGCCAAATTAGTTCATTTTACCAAAGTGACAATGACGTCGACGACCTTCCAAGTCCGTATCAATAACCAACTCACCGATGCCTTTGACACAAATATCGGAATAAAACAGGGAAATGGGTTGGCCCTATGGGTATTCAATTTGGCTCTGAAATACGTCATAAGGAAGCTACCTGTCGATACACGAGGTAATTACTATACAAGTCGAGCCAAGTAGTAGCCTATGTGGAGGACATCCACAACTGCCAAAGAAACCTTCCTGAAATTTGATAGCACATCAAAACTAGTAGGGCTACAAACCAATGAAAATAAAACAAAGCTCATGACGTAGTCGAGGAAAAATACCTCAAGCACACAAAATATCACACTTGGCGAATACAGTATCGAAAATGTGAGCGAATTTGTGTATTTAGGTCTAAAATAACGAGAACCCATAACAAAAGAGACGAAATACGCCGAAGACTACAGCTCGCAAATAAAATATTTTATTCAGTTTTGACGACCTTGAAGACCAGCTGCATACACAGGAAAACAAAGCTCCAAGTATACAAATCTGTGATAAGACCTGTGTTATGCTACGGGTGTGAAACATGGACCCTAACCCAAACATCCGCAAATATATTGAACGCCTTTGAGCGACGGGTCCTGAGGCGAATAGTCGGAGCAAAGCTAAAAAAAAACACTCATTGGATTACAAACTCAGTGATGAATGCTCTAAAACTTAAAACAGAGCCCACAAAAGTTGGAAAAAAAGTTTTAAATCGATGAGATGATTTGTATAAACTTCGATGTATGGTTAAAAATGAGGTAATCTCAGACAAAAAGGCCTATTTCACTAGTGTTAAAATTTCTCTGCACTCTAATCAGCCGAAAACTTTTGGGCCCATGTGAAATCTCTGAAATCTTCCGCTTCTGTTCCTTAGATTATCCCCTGGAATGGTTCAGTTGCGTCCTTCCTGGCTACAATCACTGTTGTTCGCCTCGTACTTCTCCTTTTCTTTCCCTTTTCATCATCATAGTGAATTCTCTCCTGATGTTTCCGAATTCAGAGACGATAATTGAATCTATCTCTATTCCTTCTGCCTTAGTAGAATCTTCTATCAACGCCATCCTTCTGTTGACCCTGAACATGACGGGATTCTGAACCTGTTTTTAAAATCCTTAACAGCCCCCTTAAGTGAACCTTCTTCCATAATTATCAACCTCAGTCTCTCTAGTGGAAGTTTTCCACATAGTTGGAGAGGGCCAATGTTGTAACAATCTTTAAAAAGAGTGCCCCTGCGCTTGTCACCAACTATTGTCCTATTTCTGAGCTTTTCATTTTATTAAAAATACTTGAAAAATCGTTTATAATAAATTTTTTTCAGCAGTATGTCATTTAATTTCCCCTAGACAACATGAATTCATTCCTCAGCGCTGTACAACCTCTAATCTTCTTGAGATAACTAACACCATGCTTTTGATAATGGACATCAAGTCGATGTTATTTATACTGATTTTTCTAAGGCCTTTGATTCAGTGAATCACCTTAACCTAGTTCACAAGCTGCGAAAGTCGGGCATCGCTGGTAATACCCTGACGTGGTTCTCTTCCTATCTATCATCTAGAACCCTGTCAGGGAGTTACTTCTTCGCTGTTTTCTCCCACTTCTAGCGTACATCAAGGGTCAATCTTGGGTCCACTTCTATTCAATCTTTTTATCAATGATCTATCCTCCTATTTTGACTCCATCCCTGCTCTATGCAGATGGTCTTAAAATTAATTCAAACATTCATTGGATGATCGTATTACGTGAAGCTATTCCACACTTTCAAGGTTGTGGTCTCCTATGTTCTGCTTTTGTCGGACTGGTGTTTTCTTCCTTGTTTGGGTCAGTTTTTGGTTTGCAAGTATAAGGAAGACACAAATAAAAAAAGGACTAAACAAGGAAGGAAACATCGGTCCCACAAAACCGGAATATGGGATGGTTTTGTCGGGCTGGTGATTCCTTCTTAGTTTGGGTCATTTTTTGGTTTCTAAGTATAAGATAAAAAAACTCGTCGCATTCTTCGTTTGATTTTAGTTATCGTGTATAGCGTTCGAAGTGCAGTGTATATAATAGTAAACATACCACTCAGTTTACGACGTGAGAAGGTCATGAACGCTTGAAATATCGAACTCCTTCAATATATCTCTATTCGAGGAATATCGTTACCAGTTTAAAATTCTTCTATCATAATGTATCCATGCGAATTCGTTTTATCTGACCGTATAATGCCTCATAAGCTAACATATTGGAAATTCGTATGATGAAATATTGGAATCAAATCAAATTTGCCCGCATTTACCGTAAATCGAATGTAATCGTAAACCCGATTTCAAATGACACCTATTAGTATGCTACCAAAAGGAAACCATCAGAAAAGATGCTAAACTTATCGATTCCGTTCATGAGTAAATGATTAAATTCTTGGAGAAGAATTTCAGTCGAATACTGTAGCTGTAAATTTTATTATCACCCTCTCAATAGCTCTCGTAATCGACTCAACTAACTCATTTCTAATCGAGGAATTACTGTAGATTTGATAGCGTAGACATCTAATTTCACACCATGAAAACGTAGTTAATATTATTCTTTCGCGTTTTAGGTGGCCGACCCGCGAAATCGAAAAAAGGTTATTTTAATTGAAATATAATTGTCTTTATTAAAACTTCACTTTTCGATCCCCTAATTCACGATAGAATGATCTCATGTTAATTTTTTCATTTGAATTAAAAATCTCTTTAACAGGAAACAGTTTTCCACACAATTTTACTCCTAGAAGACCCAAAATTCTTCTATCGACCACATTAAATAGATCCAATGAGACTAAGCTTCAAGTGCACATTCTAGCATTGTAATTGTGCACTGTTGTTTTTGCCGCAATTATTGTTTTCTTGAATATTCAAGTGTTTCGAAATGGTTGTTTTCTATGTAATTTGCTGCCTAGTGTTTATTTTGGATGATGTAATTGTAACGTTAAAAATGCAATGGCGATAGTAATTCGTTATATTATTTAGGCCTGCAATAAAGCGTCATCGTCCCGAAAAAATGTCTCGCAAACCGTGTGGATTTTACTGAACATAACGGGAAATTGGTTTGTACTCCTATCACAATTTTTATTGGATTAACGCTACAGCCCCTTTCGGGTCTTCGCTTAGAGATAGTTTGAGCATCTCATTACCTTGATTGTATATATTGGCACTCGAGAAGGTATTATGATCAGTACCACGCTTACTATCACTATTAAGTTGAGTTAATATCCCCTTCATAGGCGTCTTTGGCTTAAATACGTTAAAAGAACTAAACATATTATTTCTTCATCAAAAGATCATTAATTGCAAGGTACGTATGGCACAGAGTTATCATAAATTTTAGTTTCGAAACTTCGGAAAGTTCACGTTAGGACCTTCCACTTGGTATTCTACCTCACTTCCTTCTCCGAATGAAACATCTTGAAGGAGGACTTATGATACCAATAAGACCATTAAGAAATTTTTTCTTAAAGATTTACAATAAATGTAAACATGCACATATCAATTTAAAACGATTAAAACAAATGCAGCAAGATCAAGTTAAGTAAAATTAATTTCTAAACTTACCTTAATGGTTCAATCGAATCGTTCAACAATTTTTCGATATGTATTAGCGTAGCATCTATTAATTCATCACAATGAGGTGGATTGACTTGGAATGATCCAGAAACTGGTTTGAATTCCAAGAAAGGCCTATATGATTTTCAAACAAACATTTTCAACATAAATTTTCTAGTTTTGAAAAGCAACTGACCCTCTGGACCCGAAATACGCATCCGTATCAGCAAACGCTGAACAGTACTGTCGAAAATAACAATTAAATGGTGACGCGAAACATTCAAAGGTAACGCCAAAATGCCGATGCAGACACTCGAACACGGGCACTGGAAGAGATGCTTGTGTCATTTCAGCTTCTTGTGATGAATTCAATGCATTGCCCAAAAACGTTTGATATCGCTTTAATAAGCACCACGCGCGACCGATAAACAAATCGAATTTCTTATCGTCAAAACAATTGTAACGGTAAAGTTGTTCCTGTGGGTGGCAACGCTCAAACTAACAACCAATTCAAATTTCAACTACATACCAACTTTTGTAAATGGGTGAGATTTATATATAGCGGATCGGGTTGTGACATCGATGATGGAGTATACTTGATGACCATATGATCGCGTTCCTGAAGATACTCGACAACAGGCATTCGCGGTGATGGAACTGAAAACTGAATTGGGTAGCACCAAACTTTCTTCAACACTGGCGGCGGAGGTGGGGGCGTTGGTTCTCCGATGCCGTGATCTTTCAGCAGCAGTATATGCTTTTCCCGTATCTTCTTCGCGTGCTCGGCTGAGAGATTGTATATTTTTGTGCACAGCGCTTCTACACTGCCTTTCACCGTTTCCACCAAATGCGGCTCGCATTGCCTTTTCAGATGCGCCAATCGATCTTGGAAATCCTCGTAACTAGCTCCAACAGTTCGACGTAACCACTGAAACGTGTCCTCCACGTTCCATTTGACAATTTTCTTACTTTCAGCCGGTGCTGACCGCGACTCAATTATGTGCTTAGCTGCCTCTGCATAACGAGATAATTGCTTTCTGGCATCGCCAGTATATTTTGGCTTGACTATTTTAATGGGAATATCGTTCATGATTTCCCGATACATTGAAGGGGATACTTCTGGAGTACATAAGCTCGGTAATAATGGATCACAGCCCTTATCAATAACTTTTCGCTCCATTACCCAACGGATAAAGGAATCTCTTGGAGCTTTTATATTTTCTCGTCGCAGGCACAAGTCCTCATACGTTCGAACTAATTTCATTGTAAACGCTGCACGCATTGCTTCAATTTCAGGATGTGGATGCGGGAGAAGTGTTGGCGGTCGTTCAACTATAACCGCATTTGTGAATACTTCCAAGTCCCAGGGTCCGGATAGTATGAATTTTTTCATAGGTGGAGCAGCACCGCCGGGACCAGGATGTGTATGTTGTGCATCTTCGGAAGGTCGACGTTTGAGATTTCCGTGTGCGTTCATCTGTGGACTATTCGGTCCAGGTTGACCGGGACTGCAAATTCCTAAAGGATCTGTGAGGGGATCGAACGCTCGATGTTGCTGTCCAGGCATTTCCCATAGTGATTCACCAGTTAATCGATTCCAATAGTACGGTCGATTTTCCCGTTTCGACCAGAATTTACGCCAACCTTGATTCACTAGTTCTGTTGTCAATTCCTCTCCGTAAACCGGTCCATGTGACGTGGGCGGTCCTTGTGGTGTGTGTGCCATTGGTTCTGGTGATGATATTGTTTTGACTGGGGTACTTGGCATCATTGTGCTACTCGGTGGAGTCATTGCTATATTGCTATTATTTGCAGCTCCTGCGTCATTTTGATTTTGCGGAGCCGTTAATTGCTCCCATGCTGAAGGACCTGTTGGTGTTGTAGGAACACTGACAATGTCCTTTGACGTGCTAGCTGTGTCGTTCATTTTAGGAGCGGTCAATTGTATTCACTACTCCTAAATTAATATGCTCCCGTAGCGAGCTTACCTTGAAGGAAGCGACTGCTTGTATGACAAGACGAACCTACAATAGAAGAGAATTTTATGTTGTAGTGATAACATGATGATTTGGCTTCAGCGCTTAATTTAAAAGGAAAATAATAAAATATAATTGAATGAATCCTTGAAGCCAATAAAGTAAAAATAAATTTCTAAGTTTTAATTTTATTATGATTAATGTGTCAGTATAGAGGGTCTTATGGCTCAACAATAGTATATTTGTCTTTTACTCCGTGAGCTGCGAGTTCGATTCCAGCCAAGCCTAAATGAGTGCATTAATTAAAAATATGAAAATTGTTTCTCTATATGTCTAGATGGGGTATATGTAACGACTGTAACGGATGCCGGTCTGAGTACTCAAGAGCGACATGACGGCCAGCTCATCGTCAATTCAAGATAAAGTAAGTCAAAGTAACAGGAGAGAACTCATGAGGGAGAGTTGTAAAAAAACTTCTTCTCAATATCAAAAACTTGTCTCATATATTGAATTGAGTTAAAAAAATAAAATATGTTTATAATGTATTTAATTCGCCTCTATTATATTCATACATTGATGAAGTTATTGAGTAGTCATAAAAAATATTATTACTACTCTTGACAACCAATTTTTTTGTAAAAATTTTTTACATAACCCCATTATAATCCGTACCTCTCTGTCCGTCTAAACGTCAGTACATCACAGCAAGTTTTGTCAGAAACAAGAGAGACTAGAGTCGTCAAACCTTGTGAAGAGCAAGAAAAAAATTTCAAAGGATTTAAAAGGAGTTCTCGCCATATAAGGATGTGACCCCCTAAGAAAATTTTTTCACGAAGATAGTCATATATTACAGGCATTAATGAGATATTTCAATATCAGTTGTTAAAATTGCAATATCGATCATGGGACAAGCAGGGCAAGAGGAAGAATTCGAAAAAACTGTGTGTGCCACTCGCTATTGGAGACCAGTAACTCGAAAAATCATGGCTGTAGTTCTTGATGAGTACAACAAAAGAACATACCTTAGAAGTCAAAATCTGCTCTACTTTGTTAATACTATAGGATTTATAATTATAAATTATCGCCTATCAAATTGGATGGGTACCCTCTTAAATTCATTGAAATTTCGTATGAAGAAAGTTCAATACAAGATTGTCCTAAGCTGCAAGTTTTGTCAGAATCTAACCACATTTAGGGAAGTTACAATCATTTGGATTTTCATATAACCCAACAAGAATGCGCGATACCACATTATTGATAGGAGCTTCTTGAAAACTTCAGGAAAGATGATTAACTTAAATATCTTAGTTATTATGTGCACTGAATATTTGCTATACTAAAAAAAGCGGCCGCTTGCATTGGAGTAAAATATGATTTTCTATAAACGTATCTGCATTTCATAGGTTGAGTAGAAAATGCTTCTGATAGGGGCGTACTCCTGCCTACTCGAATTGGTTTAAGGCTTATATCACTATATTGGGGAATACTTCTTTAAATTCCTTCGAAAAAAAAATCACATTGGACAAAAAATGTTTCTAATCTAGGCGTAGTGCTGAAAGGTATACGGAGGGAGTAGAGTCTACGTTGTGAAGAATCAGGTCTGACATACAGCGAAGAGGAATGTGCTGAACGAAAGTCAGAGTCCTGATTGAGTTGATATGCCGGGGCACGTAACAGAGACTGAAGTAGAGAATAGGTCAAAAGATGTTAACAAGAGTTTGTCCTGATTGAGTTGATATGGCGGGGCACGTAACAGACTGCGGTGGATTGAGCACAGCGAAAAAGCGGCTAATTGTGTGCTATAAAATATTGTATATAACTTCGATTCAATGAAAGGGAAAAGATAGAAGTCAGATTCTAAAATTGATGAAGCATTGCAGGAATATGGAAGGAAAATAATAAGAAATTATCAGTGGAGAGTACTTATAGCTGATTTTTCTTCAGTGACGCTTGGCGTGCATTTGAACAGATGTGGCTGGACAACATACCGAAAGATGGCAGGTTAAAAATAAAAAGGCCGGAACATGAGCTGAGAAACGTGATTAGTCAACGACTAGAAACAAAATGGCGTTACTGGAAAGGAATTGGTAGGTCTACGATTTGGAGGTAGAATAAAAATTTGGAGTTGATCCGGTTCTAGTCGAAGTTGTTAAAATTTGGCGATTCTGGACAGTCTAGGACTAAGCATGGGGCATGCGGTAACAAACCTAGCAAGAGTATATTTTTTTGCAAACGGCAGTGCTCCTTATTTGAAATTTTTACTTATTTAGATAAATTTTTATCATTAGCAACCAAGAGGTAAATTTTAAACCCTCAAATTTTGCTTCGAGTTAAAAACTTAGCCTGGAGTAATAAATTTCCATAATGCAGCAACAATAACAAGCACTTGTGCGAGGTAAAACGTCAAATGCCGCGCCATATCATGAATGTCGAATTGCAATGATATAAAAATGTGGACTGCAGAAAAATAGTCCAGAGTCCGCGCGATTTAAAAGGGAACGACACTCCTGAGATACGCCATGTCAGCTTTTGTTCCCCGTAAATACGCAACTTTCCTTAGCGGGTGAAATTATTTATTGTGTGGGTGAGCGTGGTTTACGAAAAACCAGTATAATTGAATGAGAAGGCATTGGCCAAACTGCAGAATGTGTTGACTTTCTGTGGCATTAATTTGAAGCTAGTAACTAAATAAATCGTCTTTCAAGAGGAAACTTTTGCTTTCCATACATTCCCTAAACTTATCAGCACATCGAAATGACAACACCTCTATGATAGGGAGACGATAATGAAACTTCACTTAAGGATGAAGAAATATGGCATCGTCGTATGACTAAATTATGAATTGATCCCTTCACTTCTTCATATGCTAATATAAGTGCTTTAAGATACGATATTCATTGGATACTGCTGCCTATCCATGCGCAAACTATTCTTATTTTGTAAATTTAAATCGAAATTTTCGTAATAAAACTTCTTTAGATGGAATATATTTGAATTAAAGTAAAATGGGGCTAAGAACCCACCCGACGACACCGCAACGCTAGCCTGCCAACGCATTCACGCGTCCCAAGACAAGGTCAATCTCAGCGGATCCCAACATCCTCTTCTGCTGAGGCAGCAGACCTTTACGGACATTTTATCTACCCTACTTTCACTACAGTATATAGTGTTAACAATCTGCTTCAGGTTTCCTTTATAGGGCGGTCCAACCATAATGCACAATGTTAATTGTGAGTCACATCTTAACTTCATATTTTTCGCCCAATTTAATTTGACATTTCTTTGTTTCAGTGTTTGACAAATTCAACCATGGAGAGGTACACGATTGATCATCGCGTTAAGGTTGTTGAGGCCTCTTACGAAAATGGGCGTTCAAAACAAAATGCATTTCGTGCACTTCTTGATTTTTTTGGTCAGCATAATCGACTAAATGTGTCCACAATCGGGAGATTTTCAGCAAACCGGGTATTTAAAAAATGTTAAATCATCTGTGCATGCACGCCCAGTTCGTTCTGTGGAAAACATTGCTGTTGTTCGCAATAGTGTGGCAGAAGAGCCGTTAACCTCGACTCGTCGTCGTGCCCAACAATTGAAAATCTCACGAACATCACTGATGCGAATTTTGAATAAAGTTGTGATTTAACCCGCTTCCAAGGTTCAATTGACTCAAGAGCTGAAGCCTACTGACCATTTCAAGTTCGACAATACGCCGAACGGTTGGTTGAACAGACAGAAGGGAATAGTGATTTTACAAAGAAAATCATCTTCAGCGACGAGGCACACTTTCACCTCAGTGCATTCGTTAACAAGCAGATTTGCCGCATTTGGACAAATGAGAATCCACGAGTGATTGCTGAAAAGGCGATGCATCTACAAAGAGTGACTGTTTGGTGCGGTTTATGGGCTGGCGGCGTCATCGGGCCGTACTTCTTCAAAAATGAGGACGGCCAAGTAGTTACCGTGAATGGTGTTCGCTAGTGCGAGTCGATAACGGACTTCTTGTGGCCAGAAATCATGGACCTGGACGATATGCGGTTCCAACAGGATGGTGTCACTTGCCACACAGCCAACGAAACAATGGCTGTTTAGCGCGAAAAATTCAATGGCCGTGTTATCTCACGTTGTGGCGATCATGTGATTTTACACCGTTGGACTTCTTTCTCTGGGTATATTTGAAAGAAAAGTGTACGTCAATAAGCCAAGAACAATTCAAGAGTTAAAGGATGAGATAATTCAGCACATTAACGACATTGAACTTCAATTATGTCTCAGAGTCATTGAAAATATGGTCCATCGGATAGAAGTATGCCACCGTAGCCGTGGCGAGCATTTGGGCGACATTTTGTTTTACACATAATTGTCATAGATCTTTCTATTATAATAAAAAATATTAACATAATTATCTGAAAACTTTTTGTTTTATTTACAATTAATATCGTGCGTTCTGGTTGGACCAACCGTTATTTGGAGAAAATACAATCAAAAGTGTAGTGTCTGGTTCGATGGAAAGCTCATATAGTAGAAAAACCAGATGTGATTGTTTTAGTCGGACTTCTGTACATTCTATTAAAACTTATAGAATATAAGAACTTTTAAAGGACTAGTTAAATATCTTGTAATAAACATAAGCAGTCGAGCAGCCCCGTGGTGATCAGGAGTGGCTGCTCCTGAAGAGATAAGGTGGTCACCCCGTCGAAACTGCTTAGTTTGTTGTTTTACTAGTGTAAAGTAAACTGCATCCGTCAAGTTTCCATCTTTTAGGCAGAGATGAGTGGTTCACTTCAGTCACTTTAACGTCTTTAGGTTTGACATTCCCCTTGTAATGCAACGACCTTCTTCGGTGAAAGTAACGGTTGCTTTTTGTGTAATGTTTGCGTTTGTCTCAAGCCTCCATGTCCGCTAACTTTAACGAGGCAAAAAAATATTGAATTACTGTAGAGTAGCTTAATTGACACCTAATAGAACTTTTCTAAAGACAATAAAAATTGATCGGTGCGTCTTGTAGAGTAGAGTACGCGTGATAAGTATTTTGTAGTGTAGCTTCGTGGCTCGACAAGAACCCGCCTCATATGATCCCGCAAATGCTAGTCGTCAAGCACGCGTACGCGGTCGTTAAGCGAAGCTAGTTAGCTGAGCTCGGTGTTGTTTATAGCTCGCTGACACTTATGTCAGACCATCGGCACCCGTGTCCTACACGGGCATTAAAATTCATTACAATCTGCATTCATTCAATTTAATCATACTAATACAGTTTTACTGGCGATTATTAGCAAAGTTGAACGAATTTCAACCTTTAAGTTATTTGTTATTGGATCTACCTCCGTGGATTTTTCATCTATTATTTTTAGCGCTCATCTTCAGCTATTCATTAAGAAATTCAATCAAGTGTTAATAGCATGTACCTTAAATGATGGTTCGGGAAAAATAACACAATTTAAAACTATTGCCATTTTGTTTTACGATAACGGATGTCACTCATTGAACAAATTCTCAAAGATACATTAGGCCATTTAGTTTTCAACATTCACAAAACGAAACTAGTGATGTGCCAACTCGTTAATATTTCAACTCGAGTTACACAATCCAAATGACAGGGCTATGGTAAGAGCTATTAGAAATGATTTTTTACAAACATTGAAAAAAGAAAATTTTGGTTTTGATTTTTATTATTTGAGCAGTTTTCAGAAATGATTTTTCGCTGATTTTTTGTAACAAACAAAATATTCTTACAAAACGTTGCTTTACATGTTGCACATAAAACTAGTTTCATTATTGCTACTACTCATTGTTCAGTATGAAATTTTTATTCTAATTAGAATACCATTTCAGATAGAAAATATATAATATCAAAGTATTTTCACATAAATTCAAATGATTTCTCGTGACCAAACGTATATGAGCGAAATTACAAAAATTACTTTCTTTAAAGCTTAAAGCATCTTCATGTACAGGTAAGTTACATTTTATAAAATATACTAATAACAAAAGAAACGTTGATTCTTCCTAATGAAAATAACAGAAAAAAATTTTTAAATGCTGCTGAGAAACAAAATTTGGTCGACTTTCTCAGGAGCTAAACGATTTCTTCTTTCATTACACAACGTTTCGGCGTTTGAAAATAAACGCTTTGAAGGAACTGAAGCGGCTGGTATATAAAGATATTTAAGCGCAATGTTGAATAAAACTGGAAACATGTTTTTTTCTCGTTCCAAAACTGAACCGGATCACATTTCCTGTCAAGATAGGGCAAGTCCACGTATTGTTTAACCATTGAAGCTGCTGAAACTTTTGGAGTCGACTGAGCATGAGTCTTCATGAGTTTTTCATCCACTACTCCCCAAATTTCGTCTTTTCCCAAATCATAAGTATCAGCAGTACAAGTCTCAGAAGCACTTGGAGTCACAACGCTAGAAAGAGTACTATTTTCGATTTCGGTTAAATCCGTTACTTCATTTATAATCCACATTTCCGCATTATTAGTATTTGTTTCCAGCGTGAAATCTCTTTTCTTAAAGCGTAGATCTAGGAACGTAGCTTTTGATGCTGTACAATTGGTTTCGTATATGCCAAGACTCTTTTCGATAACTCTCAAAAGGCTGGATTTTAAAAATTTTCCTGATTCCGCCACTGGTGACTTGCTGAGAGTGGCTTTTCGAAGACCAAATACAAGCCGAATGACAGAAGAGAGTGTTGGATATTTTTCTCCAGACAAAATTTCTGTCACTTTCGAACGGATATAAAAGCGCCGTTACGTCTTCCGCTAATAACCATTCACTGAAATCCAGATTTGGAGGTGGTGATGCAATTAACGACAATGTAGCCGAAAGTGATGTTTTGATTTTCAATAAACAATCGAGCATGTAAAAAGTGCTATTCCAGCGAGTGCGAATGTCTTGCTTGACTTTCAATATGTCAACTTTTAACTGCTTTTGCATGTTAAGTAAAGCATTCGACGATTTAACACTGTGCTAAAAATGAGTAACTATTACTCGACATTAAGTCAGAAGTTTGAGTATTTGACTGTTAGAGTTGACAGGATCATTTCCTTCAAAACCTTTTTGTTCTTTTTCAAGACAATCTTTGACCGAAAGGTTTAGTAAATAAGCTGCGCAGGAATGATTTGCCTTATTCAAGCAAGAAATTACTGCTTTTTTCTTGACAGCAGCGTTGTCTGTAGCAATGGCTACAACTTTCGAATGAATTCCTTATTGGCACAATAAGTCTTCAATAGCAATTGCAATATTTTCAGAAGTATGATTTTGCTGCAATTCACTGACCGAAATAACAACTGATTTTAACTCACCATCTTGAACGTCATGCGCTGTCAAACTGAGAAAGCTGTTGTTGGTGTTGTCCACATATCAGAAGCCGATGCTAAGTATTCAATGTTGATCAACTCCGCCCGTAACGATGAAGATACAAACTGGTATTTTTCGTCTATCATTTGCGCTAGTTTTTTCCTAGTTGGAATTCCATAGTCCGCATTCAATGCTTTTGTATATTCCCGGAAACTATCATTTTCCACTATTTGAAACGGCTGTTAGTCCTTGACTATCAAGTTAATCAAGGCATTATTCCTAGAGCTTTGACTATTTTGTTTCAGTACAGCAAGCTGGATCTTAGTTTGCTTTAATTTTTTTTGATGAGGTTCTGACACCGATGAAGGTTGTGGTGACTGATCAAATGCATCACTTTCTAGCAAAGCATTGGGATGTTTTCTCTTAAGGTGATTCCATAGCGTAGTCGTATTTCCTACATATTTAAATGACATCGAACTTTGCTTACATATCCACTATCAGGCGAAGCAAATACGTCCCAAACTAAAGACTTTTTCCCTGGTCCTGGCATTTTTCAAATTTAAACAGCACAAACCCCAGCACAGAAAAACACCTTCACAATTAGTTACCACCAACGATGATTTCTATTTTCAACTGACTAGAGTTTTCTTGGATTCAATCGAATAACATTTTTTTTATTCAGCTGATGCAAAAGAAAGATTATAAGCACATGCAGACACAGAGTAGAACGAAACAACTTTTTGTTCTTCTTTTTGCTGCTTGTTTCGTTCATGCATCGCCAGATTGAACTCGAGTTCGTAAAAATACAACTCGAGTCGACCCATCACTAAACGAAACGTATCGAACATATTCTAGATTTCGTTTCGACTATCGATGAACAATTTGTTTATCACTAGGCGCCCAGACTTTTATTAATTTCCTCCACGCGATTTTTGAGATAACTGTACTTTTCGCGGGAAGCATACAAAACCGAGGCAGAAAAAGGTTGCGTTCACATGAAATAAACGTTTTAAAACGAATAATTAATTACAGTTCTGAAGCCAATCAATAACTTGTAGGATATCCATTCTTTATGGCCTCTTGAAGTCTTTTAGGCATCGAATTGATGAGCTTCGCTATCTTTTCTGGTGATGTTTTCCCCCACTCTTTTCTGAGAACATTTTTGAGCATTTCTTTGCTCGTTACCTTATGTTAATTCTTCTCTGGACCGAGTCCCATAAATGCTCAATGGAATTAAGGTCTGGAGATTGCGGTGGCGTATGTAACAGTTTTGGGGTATTTTAAGTAGCCAGAACCTCACAATTTCGGCTGTATGCTTGGGGTCATTATCTTTCTGGAAGTGATAATCTACCTAAGCCGAGGTTTCGCGCAACTTTGCTCCAAATTGTTTCTTAAAATGTTAAGGTAACTGAATTTATTCGTTGTTGAGTCAATGAACTCTAGGTTACCAACGCCAGCAGCCGCCATTCATCCCCAAACCATTACTCCACCACCACCATGTTTTACAGTAGGTAGGAAATGTCGATTTTCTCCAGACTATTTTTCATCCTTTTATACCGAAAATGCAGAATTTGCTCTCGTCCGAAAAAAACACATTATTCCAAAATGGGTTGGTTGGTTTAAGTACTCCTTAGCAAAAGCAACGCGCTTTTTCCGATTTATCGAGGAAATGAATGGTTTTCATTGTGCGACTCGTCCACTGTAGTCGGCCTTTTTAGGAGTTTTCCTGATGATGGCAGGACAAATTTGTTTCCAGAACTTTTGCTTAATTTCTACTGCTATTTCCCTTGCGGACAGTCGCGGATTTTTTTACTATTATGAACATATTTCGCTTTTCTCTTAGGAGCAGCTTTGATGGACAACCAGAACGGGGTTTCGAGGTGCGTTCTTTTGTCAATTTGAAATTGTTTACAACTGTTTGAATTGACGAATATTGTCTTCCAACAACTTTTCCTAGATTTCTTTTCTTTTATTTTTCATTGAAAAAAAAAAACACGTTTTTCACTATGCAAACTTTACAATATCTTACTAAACACTTGCCCAAATAAAACTCAATAAATTACTGATGCAAGACAGATAGATGGCGAATCCGATACAACCATGAGCTATATGAAATTTTTGATGAATCGGAGGTCAAAACTATTGTAAGACTGCGGAAACTGCAATGGGCTGGCCACATGAATCGTATGGACGAACTACGGATACCCAAAAAGGTATTCGTTGGAAGAACTGAAGGCCGGAGACCAATGGGAAAACCGAGGAAACGCTAGTCTGACTCGGTCGACGAAGCCAGTTCATTGCTGCTTGGAATACAAAAGAGGACGCGGTCAATGGACCAAGACAGTTGGAGGCGCTTGTTGCAGGATGCAAAAGCCCGAGAGGGGCTGTAGCGCTACGAAGAAGAAATATTTTCCGATTGAAAAAAATGGTTAATTTACCCATTTCTGTTTCCCCCAATATTTTGAAGCAATTTAAAATAATAAAGCCAACATAAAATAAGGGGTTTCATGAAAGATATATATTGGATAGTCTAAAGCGTATTGAGCCTTTTTTGTCACTAGATGGTGTTCGTTGTCATATATCGGGCAATACTAATTAGATTGAGTCAAACTGACATGCGTTTGGAAGGTGACATTCCAGTCTAAAATTTTCATAACGACAGTTTTGTATTTTCTCATTCGTGTCAAAAGTTGTATTCATTTAAAAATGAGTGGAATTTCTGAAAAAAATCGTTATATTTTACAATATCACTACGATCAAGTTGAGAATGCATGGTAGGCTCATGAAAAAATTTTTGGTGTCTACGGTCAAGATACTTTATCAAAAGCCACAGCCACGAGATGGTTCGCTCGCTTTTGTTCTGGAAATTTTGATGTCAAAGATGCACTCAGCTCGACCAATCACTGAAAAAGTCGATGAAATCTTACAAAAAATTGAAGAAGACCCACACCATGACATTGCTAAGGAACTGAATATCCATCACCAAACAGTTTTGAATCATTTGCATAAGGCTGGATACACAAAGAAGCTCGACGTTTGGGTGCCGCATGAATTAAGACGAAAAAATTTGATCGACCGAATTTCCATTTACGAAATGCTAATAAAACGCAACGATATCGAGCCATTTTTTAAGCAAATCATTACGGGCGATGAAAAATGGGTAAGATACGAGAATGTCGCTCGAAAAAGATCATGGTGAAAAAAAGGTGAATCATCACAAGACTTCTAAGCCAGGATTGACACCAAATAAGGTTATGCTGTGTGTATGGTGGAATTGGAAGGGAATTGTTTATCATGAGGTACTAGAACCTGGCCAAACACTCAATTCGCCTCTGTACTGTCAGCAATTAGCCAGATTACAACAAGCAATTCAAATAAAACGGCCAGAATTAATCAATAGAAAGGGCGTTGTCTTTCATCATGACAATGCCAGACCACACACATCTTAGATGACCCGGCAAAAGTTGACAGAGCTTGGCTGGGAAGTTTTGATGCATCCACCGTATAGTCCAGACCTTGCACCATCAGACTACCATTTGTCTCGGTCTCTACAAAACTTCCTTAATGAAATAAATTCACTTCAAGAAGGGACTGGGAAAATCACTTGGACAAGTTTTTCGCCGATAAACCACAGAAGTTCTACACAGTTAGAATAATGGCTCTACCCAAAAAATGGAAAAGGTCATGGATAATAACGGACAATATTTACCCATTTTAAATATGTATCCATTTTAAATAAAAGAAATATTCAATAGAAAAATGACAAAAAAAGGCTCAATACTTTTTAGACTTATCAATGTTTTATTGCCTTTTAACGTACATGTATTATTAACATGATCAGAAGGTGCATAGCTTGACAACGGCACTAAAGTCAAACAATTATTACAAGATACGGTTGTAAATAATTTAATGTGATTGAAAAATGAGTAAAATAGTATTATACAAATGCTCAATGGCTTATAAATTGGGAAGATAAACATACAATTAAGAATTATTTGTAAAAAAAAAAATTACGTTATCTGACACTTTTGATCTTTCAAAATAAAATTGTAGCACAACAGCCCCTTTCGACCCATCGTACGAGACGTCCTGATTTTAACTCAGCACGTATAACTGAACGGGCTTATAGTCTGTCTGAATGAACTTTCGAACTAAATCTCGTTGCCACCAACGAGATTCGAACCAGGGACCTACGGCTTACGGGATTAGTGTTCTAACCACTATACCACGCGGAGTACTACACTTCTGAGTTTACAAAATAAAATATTCAACAACTTTATATAATAATTAATATGAGTTAAGTAAATGTAAGCAAAAGCAAATGTAAGCAAAAGCAAGTGTAAACGTACGCTATAAAAAGATAAGAAATGGCAATTATAGTAATATCTGAGGAAAATAGGAAGAAATAAATAAAATAGAATAACTAAATTATTAACTATCATGCATAATATTCAAAAACCCGGAAGGAAAAATAATGTCTTATGTGGAACTAAGAACTTCATGAAATATAATGGTTTATCAATAGTTAATATTCTTGCTTTTTACTTGATTTTTAATATAAATGAAGAGGTGCATGCAGGAACTGGTAGAATATGTGGTATTTCAATTTTGTTTTAATACTAATAAATCATGTAGTGAGTGATAATTAAAATTAAAATGTATGCCCTTTTGAAGATATTATATCTAATAAATTATGATTAAACTTTTATTTAAGAAACAATTCAACGAGAAAAATAATTGGAACATGAAATGCGTAAGGAGTGCCTTTGTCACGCATCTTTTACCATGCCATCCAGCATTTCTTCCGTGCCACTCTACAGCGGATACGTTTCGATGGACGGACAGCCGGCGACAGACTAGCTCTAAAAATTCAATTCTGATGTTTTGCTACTATTTCACAGAAGTCAAGTGTTGTAGATAATCTTGCGAACATATGATTGTGATAAACAGAAAATCTGTGGCCGCGTCGAAGCCCGAGACGAGACCATTCTCCCAATATATATAAACCTTTCACAGCGCCCAGAGTGAAGCAGTTCAGAGGCGATGTGGCGGCATGAGACACATAATTCTCCCCAAAGCATGACCATTTCCTGCGATAAAATTTTGTGTGGCACAAATCGCTTTTCTCGCCTGGGTACTGCGCACTAGACACGCTCATTTGTTCCGACTTCCCGCTCGATGGATGCCAGCGCGCGGTAAATATTTATAAGGCAACTTGGGCGAGTGGAGGGCCAAACTGAAAATTTTCCATAATGCGTAATGGGATGGATTGGGAATTTCGCTCAGCATTAAAGTTCGATGGAAGCTGCAAGTGGTAAACAATATTCAGCGCTCGCCGCCCCAGACAGCGTTTATGGCGGCGCGGCCTCTGGGCTGAGGCGAAACGTCGAAGAATGTAATGCACGACGGTGGATTGCCAACAACACACTAACGAGCACAAGTCAGCCATTCCGAGCGTCAACATATGGAGTCCGCGATGGGGCTTGGGGGCCTTCTTAATCTTCGCAGCCAAACAGTACACAACTCGTTTCGGCACATATCACAAGAAGCTGAGCACGGAGAAAATTCATCGCACCGCCAAGCCAACAAGCGGGAATCACTCGTTTGACAATACGCCAGAAGCTTCGTCTTGGAAATCGCGCGCGCAAAGGGCGGCAATTTTGCTGTGGATTAGAGGAGGCTCATGCGACTCCTTGGCCAAAGTGTTTACCGAGTCAAATCAACTATTTGTGCATTCCGAGTGAAATGAACTGCAGAAACAGAATACAGAGACCATAAACACCGCCAGAATATACTTTGTAATTACCCAAAACCTGAAATATTCAAGTGGAAGACTCCGCCAAAAATATGAAAACCACCAATAATCGCGTATATCTCCCATCGGCGGCTGAACATTTTTAACACATCGCGAAAAACGGCTAAAACTCACCTGTAGACGCAAAACTTTAATATGAGCTGATCACATTGAACCTACGAATTGAATTTTTATTGAGATATTCAATAAAAACATAACGACAAGCGTGACCGGAGCGATTTTCGACAACTTGAAAAAAGTTATGTCCGACCGAATCGTTCGCCATTTGCAATCTTCCAATTAGAAAATGTTCTCTTGTCGACTCGGGTCTCGGTTCCAATTAGACATGAACGCACACGATTGTCGTGCAATCCAAACAGTATGCGCGACTGTGTATGGATGCGGCACGAACACGAAGAAATTTAAGGAGACGAAACGTAGAGTGGAAATTCGCTCAAAAAACGAGCGCACGAATACGAATGTTTACAAAATTGGGCGATGGTATGGGTGAGTGGGAGCAGGAAAACAAGTGAATTGTTTTGATAGGTGTGGGAGTAGTGGTGTGTTTATTTGTTGATTGGATGGGAAATGGGAATGTCAAATGTTCTTATTGGAGAAGGAGGGATTTGTTTGGGATATTTCGGGATGCTTGTGGTGTTGGCTGATGGGAGGAAAATATTTGGAAAATTGCTGACAGACGGAAATATTTGGCGGTAGAGATTTAAAATTGAAGAAATCGTGCCAATAATTTTTGTAGGTAGGGTTTATTCGGTACTAAATAGAAAACTTCACCTTGTAGCCATTGTAGCCGATGGTCGGGCAATTCGCCTTTGCTCTTATTTATATTTTACAATATCGTATGACCGGGGTTGTTGGTCATGAGCGACATAAGCAATAAACATTCTAGATTATTTGTTGGCCGAAATTTAATGCTCGCAATATTTTCTTTGAATCGATGTACAATAATAACTAATGTGAACTAAATATTTTTCAGTTTCAGAATTTTTTTGTTTTTTGTCTATGTGATTTGGTCACCAATTCACATATTACTCATTTATACACTGCTTATGTATTTTTATATTTGTATTATTGGCATTTCATTTCATTTTTTGATTTTAGGTTTATTCTTGTTCAAGCGGTCAAACGGTTCACATTAAATATTGCGTTTGTCAAACAGCATACATCGTTCTGTTTTATTTGATTCATTCTTGATTTAAGCTCGGTATGAAAAAAGACAAGTAAAAAAGACATTTTTTTCAAAAATTTGAATACAAGTACATTCTTTTGAAATGGCAGAATCAACAACTAAAGTATTTTTTTTTGTGGTAGGGAGGTGTAGGCATTTACGCCCGCCGAGTCTGGCAGTGTGGGACTCCCATGGAGGATACCCTTGGACTACCCACTAAACACCTCCCCTGTCATTCTGAGAACCTAGCCTGGAACCGTTTGACACATTACTTCGGGCTAAGCGTCGTTTCTCTACGCGTTTAGGCGCCACCGGGCTACAGGGATCCCTTTTCCAGCGGAAGGAGGGGAAGGGAGAGGGATTTCTAGAAAAGAGACCCCTCCGCCCTGGACGCCTCCAGGTGCTCATATATTTTCCTTTTTATCTTAAGGATTGCCCGAGCGTAATGTGCCACACAGTTCCATTTGTCGACGGATGTGAGCATCTCTCCAGTGAGTTCATCCGGAGAAAGATCTCCCATTTCTTCAATGAGGTCACCGCGCTGCCTTTCCCACCTCTTGCATGCAAAAAATGTGTGGTAGGCATCATCGACCTCTCCAGCACAGAATATGCAGTCAGGAGACCGTGACTTACCAATCTTGTGCAGGTAAGACCGAAAGTATCCATGTCCACTCAGTAGCTGAGTTAGATAGAAGTCAGGCTCACCATGCCTTCGATTGAGCCACGGCCTCAGGTCACCAATAAGGCGTGCGGTCCACCTACCTTTTTTATCGCTCACCCAGGACTGTTGCCAATCACTGAGTGAGCGTTCTCGTTCTTCGTGGGCGACAGCATCTCTGTCGCATTCGTTCCTCCGCAGGTAGATTCTGCGGCACTCCTTGGCAAGGAGGGCAATGGGTATCACTCCTGCGATGACCAGCACTGCCGACTCCGAGACAGTCCGATATGCAGTTGCAATCCGCAGCGCTCCTCGTCGCTGCACCTGTGCCAAGCGCTTTCGATACAGCTCCTTGTTGAGAGCCTCACACCATATTTCCGATCCGTACAACAGCACAGATTGTACTGCACTCATCAAAAGTCTCCTTCTTGATGAGGTGGGACCCCCTATGTTGGCCATTAGTCGGCTGAGAGCCGAAACACTCGCTGCAGCCTTGTCAGCTATTGCCCTGATTTGCTCGGAGAAACGCATCTTCGAGTCGATCAAAATGCCCATGTACTTCACTGCTAGTTTAGCCTCAACGAGTGCCTCCCCAATGTTGATCATCCTTACTCTAGGGATTCTCTTTTTTGTCAAGATGACTACTTCGGTTTTCTCCAAAGCTAGGCTGAACCCGCGAGCAGTCATCCAGTACCTCACTCGGCGCATTAGCATACCCAGTCTGAGTTGCGCTTGTTCAACAGTGCGTCCTGCAACTGGCACCGCGACATCATCTGCATAGCCGATCAAGCGCGACTCATCCGGCAGCTCGACTCTCAGTAGCCCGTCGTACGTGATGTTCCACAGGTCTGGGCCAAGGATGGAGCCTTGTGCAACACCCGATGTAACTTCCATCCTCCGCCGACCCTCCTTCGTCTCATAGAGCAGGCTCCAGTCTGTCAGGTAGTTCTTCAAAATACGCATCAGATATTCTGGAACTTGAAAAGAGTTTTCCAGTGCTCCCAGAATATCCGATTCTCAGTAGCCCATCGTACGTGATGTTCCATAGGTCTGGGCCAAGGATGGAGCCTTGTGCAACACCCGATGTAACTTCCATCCTCCGCCGACCCTCCTTCGTCTCATAGAGCAGGCTCCGGTCTGTCAGGTAGTTCTTCAAAATCCGCATCAGATATTCTGGAACTTGAAAAGAGTTTTCCAGTGCTCCCAGAATATCCACCCATCTAGCGGAATTGAAGGCGTTTCTGACGTCAAGCGTCACGAGCAACACAACCCTTTTGTTTGACTGGCAGTGAGCCTCCGCTCTTTGGACCGCGCTCACTACTTCCGCTATCGCGTCAATAGTGGAGCGATCTGCTCTAAAACCATACTGCCGTGGAGATAGGTTCCCGGCAGAACGGACCGCGTCAGTGAGTCTTCCTTTGATGAGTTTCTCGAGCACTTTCCCAGCCGTGTCTAGCATACATAACGGGCGGTATGCAGACGCCAACTCGGAATTTCCCTTCCCCTTGCTGGTCAGTACGAGCCTCGCCACTTTCCAGCGTTCCGGAAATACACCTTCGTAAAGGCAAGCGTTGAACATACTGAGCAACAAGTCAGGACAAAGCTTGTAGACAAGCTGCAAAACCTCAGCAGAAACGCCATCTGGTCCCGGTGCCTTCTTTGCTTTCATGGATAGAATTGCCTGCTCCAGTTCCATTCTAACGGTGTTTGTGCATGAGCTGGATCGACACGGACAGGGTGCGTGGGGAATAGTGCCCGTACGATCTCGTCCATCTTCTCTGCTTCATGTAAGCAGGGCTTCCGTTGGGCACCAAGTTTTCGCATGACCAGCTTGTAACCTAGGCCCCACGGATCCCTATTTACATCGTCCACGAGGTCTTGCCAGTATCGGGCCTTGCTCTTGTTAATAAGCCTGCGAAGATATTTCCTGCCAGACCTGTATGCTGCTAGCCTAGTGTCTACCTCCTCCCGTGTTCGCGCTGGGCCTCTCGCCGAAGTTTGTGACACTCGCTTCTTTGTTCGGCGATCTCGTTTGACCACCAGTATACTGGAGGCTTACCGTGTCGGGGTCTCCGACGGGGCATGGAAGACTCGCAAGCAGTTATGATGGTACTCATAGTTGAGTTCACCAAGTCCTTGGCTGTAGGCCCTCCACTCCCTGGTGGAGCTCCCAGCAACGGTGCGCCTGCCGTAAGCGCGTCAGCGAACCTCTCAACGTCCATCCTCCCAGTCCTCTATCCGAGGATTGAAGTTTGGGCATATGCACGCAGAGTGGCACCGTCGTGAATCTCAACCGCTATATACTGGTGATCACTAGCCGAGTAGTCCTCTAGTTCTCGCCAGTTGTGTACTCTAGGTACCAGGGACTCCGAAGCGAGAGTCACATCGGGTATGGTTCCTACGCAACCCCAGCGGCGGAAAGTAGGGGTGTTACCAGTATTTAGGACAAAAAGCACTGTTCTGGCCGCCATTTCCAAGATTTGCTTTCCCCTTGGGTCGGATTGTGGCATACCCCATTCAATGGATCTAGCGTTGAAGTCTCCCCCGACCAGCATGTGGCCCTCTGTGTTCGAGACAGCGTCCTCCAGGGTATCGAGTTTGGTTTGAAAAGATGGCATTGCCTCGTTAGGCGTCAGATAAACACTGAAATATGTTATCCCTGAACACCGCACCCACACAAAACCATCCCCGTGTCCATGGCCCTGCACCTGAAGGCGGGCGCTGTCTCGAACCCAGATGGCCGAGGTACTAGATTCGTCAGGGTACCTCGCTTGCGAGTCCTTGTTATGATGTTGCTCGCTCAGCAACAGCAGGTCAGCTTTCTTATCCCTCGCAAACTGCTCAAGTAGGTCCTGGGCGTTTGTGCTTCGGTGCAAATTGACCTGCAGGATACGGATCATTTGAGTATCGATTTGGCTTTAGTTAGGGCCTCCTTGAAAACCCAGCATCTCCCTGTCCCCGGCTCATGTTTGAGGTCACCGGGTGCTAGCTTAGCATCCTTGCAAAGAATGCATTTTGCCTCGTTCGTGCACTCCTTCCTGTTGTGTCCCGTTTCACCACATTTGTAGCACAGAGATATCCTGTCGGGTCCCCTACAGCCATACGCGGCGTGTCCGTATTCGAGGCATCTGAAGCAGCGGATAGGGATCGCTCTTCTCCGTACCTGCAGATCACCCAACCTTTCTTAATTTTGCCCTTCGCCAGGATTTGCTGGGCGTCTTTATCAGCTAGTTCGACAATAGCCATGCGTTGCCCCCTTGTGTTTTCACGTGTCAATCTTGCCTTGACTTCACTTAAGCTGGGGAACTCCCTCCTAATGGCATCCTCTACTTCAGCTTTGTCTGTGACGCAGTCGAGGTCCCTGATTTCCAGGGTGGCCATTGGTTCGAGCGAGGCAACGGTTGCCGCATCTCCAAGAACATTTCGAACCGCATCACGAAATGCATCTTTGTTTGTGGCCTCTGGCCCGAATTCCACCAGCAGGCCACCGGTCCGGGTTGGTCGAACTGCTTTGATGGCAGTTTTGGTGTCGTCTGGCTTGACCGCTCCTTTAATTTCACGGAGGACATCTGCGTAGGTTCGGCCCTTAGTGGGTTTAATAAGCAGTGCCTCTCGCAAGGGTTTGCGCCGCGGTTTGCTTTTTGTTTTCTGCGGTATATCGGGGGGTTCTTTGTTCTCCTTTTCGTGGTAGAGGTCTTTGTCTGTTTTTTCTAGGAGTAGCTTTTTGGCCGCTTTTTTCGCTGCCTTGTTTCGCACCACATCAAACACCTCGCCTGGAGTGACAACTTCGTTTATGGTCTCGTCCTTCCTCCTTTTCTCACGGTCGCCTTCAATTGGGCTACCGGCCATTCTTTTGCTGCTGCTAGGACCCACTGATGCCTCGAGAGAGAGCGTGTCTTTTTGGTGCTTTTCGGTTGCAAGCCACCTCCGCCTGTAGTGCGTTATGCGGCCAAAAAGCTCCTCCAGTTCAAGAATGCCATTCCTGACACTCTTGCCTATGTTTTTCTGCACTTCGCAGGCAGCCCTCAGTTGTTTGACGATAGTCCCCGCTTTCCGAGTAAGCCGCTCCTCTTCGGCGCGGTCAAGGGCGATTGTGTTATTTGGCGCCACCTCTTGGGAGAGGCCCCCGTTTCCTAGCCCTTTTGCTTCTATCGCCTGGGTGACGTTTGAAGTGGCGTCGGCCAATGGCAAAACTTCTCCCTCCCCCAGTCTTACACTGGCCTCTGTTGGTGTCGCAGCTTGATCCGGATTGTATATGTCTTGCACTGGACGCTCCGGGGTGCGCATAGTCCTTCTACTGCGCCCAAAGGCCGCAATGATGCCAGGTGGCACAACGCACTCTGCCTTCTTTCGTTCGTTAGTCCGTCTGTCGTCTGTCTCCGATGATTTAACCTGTGATGTTGACTTTGACAGTGTTTTTGGGGTTGTGACTTGTTTTATCGGTGTTCTTGCCAACAGCGGTTTTTGCCTGGAAGGGTTCTCCGTGCTAGCGTCCTGTTTGCTTGTAGTTATATCTGTTACAGAAGCCAAGTTCACCACTTCTATAACATTGCAATCGCTGGATGACGACGGCCGGGAGCCTGCTCGCTCACTACCCTCTGCCGCCGGTACTGGGGATCCGACCCCCTGCACCGTAATTTGGTTCTCCTTGTGGACCTGGGGGCTTTGGTTTTCTGTCTGGGTTTCCGTTCCCATAGCATTTTACCTACTGCCAGGATATATGGATAATTGATGACGCCATATATTTCGTCATGTCACAGTGAAGATCATTGACACTCAGGTATTTGTCCTGAGACTTATTATTCGCAGCGAACTTTCGAGAAAGGTCTGCCCCTATCCGCAACCCTGGGGACGCGTTTGGTTCCCCGGTCTGAGGGCACTATCGATAAATCGATAACCAAACAAACTACTAAAGTATTGATCACGAAACTGAACAATGACAAGTATTTCATGTGGAAATATAAACTGGAATTGCTGCTCATGAAAGAGAAATTTTAAAGATTTTTGAGTGAAGCAATACCGATTTTGGCTGCAAATAATGCCAATGCAGAAGTGATCACTAATTGGCAAGTTCGTGACGATCAAGCTCGTGCGTGGATTGGTTTATCTGTCGAGGATAATCAATTGTGCCATATTTGAAACATAATCACAGCGAAAGATGTGTGGGCCGCTTTGAAAGCATTTCATGATAAGGGACACAATGACCAACAAAATGAGCATCATTCGTCGCATTTGTAGATTAAAAATGAGTGTCGAAGAGCATCTAAATGAACTCTCGAATTTGTTTCAGAAATTGAGTTATTTAGGTAAAGGTCAATTATCAATATCGTGGCATGTCGGTGTCATCGTTAGCAGTTTCCCACGCACCTACGATAATTTAGTTGTTGCACTCGAAGCGTGACCAGAAACCGATGTTGCATTGTCATTGGTTCAGTCAAAGCTAATTACGGAATATCAGCGTCAAAAAGAAATGGACGGCAACGTCAACGAAAATACAGATTCGGCATTGAAAAGTACGGCGCAAAATAAAAGCAAAATCAAGGGTTTCTTTTGCAAACTATCTGGCTACGTAAGGAGCGATTGCGATAAGTATAAATCATTGGAAAAAAGCAATCGAAAAGGGACGGTGCATCGACCAGCGACAAGGCAAATAAAGTTGAAGGAAAAGATAACGTTTTGTTCACGATTTCATCAAATAAAAATCAAGACGGTTGGATTCTCGATTCGGATGCAAAGAAACACATCTCAAGCTACAAAAATTTCTTCGTTTCACTTGATCAAGCAGAAAGCAAGAGTTTATACGTCGCGAATGGTGAAAGTGTGCATATCAAAGGTAAAGGTGGTTATCGAATCGAAATGGTCAATGGAAAAGGTGGCAACAGTAACAGATGTGCTGTACGTGCCAAGTATTCAAGGAAATTTGCTGTCAGTGATAAAGTTGATGGAAAGGGCTACGCAGTGAACTTCAGTCCAGCAAATCAAATATGTGAAATTGAATTCGGAGACAAGTAGATTGCAGATGCAGACACACATTCGAATTTGTTCAAATTGCGTCAACCAAACAAAGCATATGCGGTACGCGAACGCAAAGAAAATTTCATTCATCACTGGCATCGCATTTTCGGTCACCGCGATCCAGACGCAATCAAACAAATGTGTTCAAAAGGGCTCGTTGATGACATCAAAATCGTTCATAGTGGCATCAAGTTAAAATGTGAAATATGTCTCAACAGTAAAACAGCACGTTTACCATTTCCAAAGCAGTCAACGACGAAATCAAAGGCTCCACTCAATCTCATCCACACGGACGTATGTGGACCAATACAAACTGTTTCGCCAAGTTGTAAGCGATACGTGCTTACATTCATCGATCACTTTTTGCGCTGTACGGTGATTTATTTGCAGAAAAATAAATCAGAAGTCGACGAAAAAATAAGGGAATAGGTAACAATGGTAAAAAATAAATTTTCAACGACACCGAAAGTGATGCGGTCAGATCGAAGTGGAGAATATGCCGGAAAAAGTATCGCTGATTTTTTGAAAAGTGAAGTCATTCAAATTCAGTATACAACACCATACATACCGCAGCAGAATAGTGTTGCCGAAAGAAAAAATCGTACGCTCATCAAGATGGCGCACTGCATGTTGTTGGACTCAAATTGGCCGTATAAATTTTGGGCGGAAGCGGTTAATATAGCGAATTACATTCAAAACCGTTTGCCAAGCCGAGCGATCGAAAAAACACCGTACGAAGCGTGGAACCAGTGAAAGCCAGGTATCAAACATTTTTCAATTTTCGGTGCTAAATGCTTCGCTCATATTCCATCAGAGAAACGACGAAAATTGGATGATATGGTAGCGCTGATGATTTTCGTTGGTTATGATCAAATTCAAAAGGATTCAGATGCTCCGATCCAGCAAAAAATAAATTGTTAATCAGTCGAGACGTTCGTTTTACGGAAAATTCTGCGAGTGAAATCAGCGTTGATTTATTATCAGGTGATACGACCGTCGAATTAAGCACCACGGTGCCGATATGAATGAGTCAACTGAAACGACAGACAATACAAGTGCACGTGACAGCAGCGGTGATGCAAGCAGTGCAAATGTGCGTGAAAGCAGCGGTGATGCGGTGACGAATAATTTTCAATAATGCGCTCAAGGCATGAATCAACTGTTCGAAGGCAACGAAAACAACAAAAACATTCCGATTCAGGAGATACCAGTGCATCGCGTATCAGAACGTGAAAATAAAGGTGCGCCATCACGACGAATGATCGACGAAATCCAAATGGTTTATGAAGTCGTCGACCAAAAAAGTTTACAAACGGTATTGTCAGGTGAGCACAAAGAAAAACGGATTCGCGTCATGGAAGAAGAAATGGATTCGTTGAAGAAAAACAAAACATGGCAATTGCGCGAATTACTAAAGGATCGAAAAGTGATTGGCTGCAAATGAGTTCATAAAATAAAAACCGATGCGGAAGGAAACGTTAATCGATATGAAGCGTGTTTGGTCGCACAGGGAGTTTCACAATAGTATGGAACTGATTACGATCAGGTGTTTGCTCCTGTTGCTAGAAACGACATTCAAAACGCTTATATTGATTGCATCGAAAGAAAAACTCATTGTGCGAAATATTGATGCCAAAACAGCATTTTTGAATGGCAAATTAAATGAAATGATGTACATGAAACTGCCGCCGGGATTTGAAGAGAAAAATGAGTTCATATGTTTGCTGAAGAAAAGTCTATAGGGTCTAAAGCAAGTAGCGAAATCGTGGCATGACGCCATTTTCGAAGTATTGATCAATGCGGATATTCAGCTAAGCAAAGCCGATCAATGATTGTACTCACGAAACAAAAACGGTGAATGGTCATTTCTTTTGATTTATGTTGACAATATAACTGTGGCAGCGAAATCAATCAAAACAATTAACGAAATAAAGGAGATTATTGAATCGAAATTCGCATTGCAAGATTTGGGTGAAATTAAATTTTACCTTGAAATAGAAATCATCAAGGACGCAACAAAAAATTATCTTTTGTGTCAATTGAAATACATTCACGAGGTTGCAGTGGATTTTGGTCTCAATGATGCAAAGATTTCAAACGTTCCGATGAACGTAAATTACGACAAAGCCGATACCGAAGATAATTTTTTGCTGACGAATGTAAATTATTAGAAGCTCATCGGGTGTTTGCTTTACATATCGGTGAGTACACGACCGGATATTTCAGCGAGTGCTTCAATATTGGCGCAATGAGTGCAAATGTCACGTCAACAAGATTGGAAGAATTAAAGCGAATGTTGAGATATCTGAAGAGCACTGTGAATTTAAAATTTGCATTAAGCGGTGGTGATGATTCGGGGGAATTTTTCTACGGATATACGGATGCCAATTGGGCTGACAATAAAAAGGACCGAAAATCGAACACTGGCTATATTGTCATTGTGAATGGTGGCATCGTCAGTTGGGCATGTCGCAAACGTAATTCTACGTCGCATTGTCATCGACGGGACAGAGTTCATCCCATTGTCCGAAGCGTGTCAAGAGGCATTTTGGTTACAGCGATTGCTGAATGGTTTGTAACAGCCAATTCAAACAGCAACAACAATCTACGAAGACAATCAAAGCTGTTTGAAACTCATCGAAGAAGAAAAATTGTCGAATCGAACAAAACATGTCGACATACGTTACCATTTTGTCAAAGATTACGTGCAACGAGATTTCGTATCATACATGTATTGCTGCTCAGAAGATATGTTGGCCGATTTGTTAACAAAACCATTGCCGGCAAAGCGACATATCATGTTAACTCACATATTAATGATTGCTGCCATATCAATAGTTTGAGCGAATAATAATGAATTTAAAAAACTAATACAAGGAGATTAAACTTGTTAGGGCATGGAGACATATTAAGGTTGACCATGGAAAGGTCTATTTTGTGCTATCTTCACTACCATCATAGACCGCATGAAGGCGATGTCATTTAATTAACTTTTAGTGTGACCCGGCTAGGTAATAGACTAACAGGTGTGCTTTCGTTCCCACTTACCATTTTCCTTCCGAGTAGTGCAACCTCCGAGAAAAACCCTTGTACTTTATTCAGATAACCTCATATTTATGCCCAGGGATCTATCCTTGGTCCGGACCTGTGGAACGTGTCTTACGACGGGCTACTGAGACTTGAGATGCCAGATGAGTCGCGCTTGGTCGGCTATGCGGATGATGTTGCGGCTCTGGTCACTGGACGCACCGTTGAACAAGCGCAACTTAGGCTAGGTATGCTAATGCACCGAGTGAGGGACTGGATGACTGCTCGCGGGCTCAGTTTAGCACTGGAGAAAACCGAAGTGGTCATCTTGACAAAAAAGAGAATCCCTAGAGTAAGGATGATCAGTATTGGAGATATACAAATCGAATCGAAGCCAGCGGTGAAGTACCTGGGGCTACTGATCGACTCGAAGATGAGTTTCTCTGAGCAAATCAGGGCAACGGCTGAGAAGGCTGCTTCGGGAATATCGGCCCTGAGTCGACTTATGGCCAACGTAGGGGACCCAGCCCATCAAGAAGACGCTTCTTGATGAGTGCTGTAGGGTCAGTGCTACTGTACGGAGCAGAGGTATGGGGCGACGCTCTCAGCAAGGAGGTATACCGAAAACGATTGGCACAGGTACAGAGAAGAGGAGCACTGAGAATTGCATCTTCGTATCCAACAGTCTCCGACTCGGCGGTGAGAGTGATTGCAGGCGTGATACCTGTCGCCCTCCTTGCTAGAGAGCGCCGCGCTATTTACCTGCGCCGAAACGAGGATGCGAGGGAGATGGTTGTCCACGAGGAGAGACAGCGCTCGCTCAACGATTGGCAGCAGTCTTGGGTGAATTGCACGAAGGGAAGGTGGACTGCGCGCCTCATCCCGGATGTGAGACCGTGGCTAAATCGAAGACATGGTGAGACTGACTTCTATCTGACCCAGCTTTTGAGCGGGCACGGGTGTTTTCAGTCTTACCTGCACAAGATCGGTAAGTCAGGGTCTCCCGATTGTCGGTTTTGCCCAGGAGAGGAGGACAATGCCTGTCACACATTTTTTGCGTGTACCAAATGGGCCAGGCTGCGAAGGGAACTCTACAGGGAGACGGGAGAGCTCACCCCGGATAATATAGTTGCGGTCATGCTCGAATCGGTTGACAAATGGAACCAGGTGGCACATTATGCTCGGGCAGTCCTAAAATATAAAAGGGACTCACAGCAGCCGGAGGTGCTGGGGCTGGGGGATCGCTCTTCTGGCATTTCCTCTTCCCCTCTCCCCTCCCGCTAGGAAAGGGACTCCCCAGCTTGAAGGCGCCCCACGGCGTAACAAAACGAGACCTGGCCCGAAGTAATGTGTCAAACGGTTCCAGGCTAGGTTCTCAGATTGACAGGGGAGGTGTTTAGTGGGTAGTCCAAGGGTATCCTCCATGGGAGTCCCACACTGCCAGACTCGGCGGGCGTAAATGCCTTCACCTCCCTACCACAAAAACAAAAAAAACCTCATATTTATGAAGAAAAAAATTTGTTTTAAGAGTACCTTAATACCGGAACAAAGAAACCTTCTTTATTTCGCAAGCCAATGAATATTAAAGCATATGTCAAATATATTAAAAAAGGAAATTCATAGATACATTTAGTTTGAATATATAAGTTCATATCCTCATAACAAATTAACAAAAAATCTGTTACTAACATTGTTATGCATGCTAGACCCGGCTTGGAAAAGTGCTAGAGAAACTCATCGAGGGAAGACTCGCTGACGTGATTCGCGCTGCTGGGGATCTATCTCATCAATAGTACAGCTTTAGAGCAGGGCGTTCCGCCATTGATGCGATTGCAGAGGTGGTGAGCACGGTTCAAAGGCAGAAGCACGTAGCCGTAGCAAGTGACGGTTAATTTTGTTGGTGACACTCGACGTTAGGAACGCCTTCAACACCGCTAGATTGGTGGATATTCTGGATACGCTGGAAACCCCTTTTCAAGCTGCAGAATATCTTATGTGGGTTCTGAGGGGCTACCTGTAGAACCGAAGCCTGTTTCACGATATGACACAGGGCCAACGAAGGATGGAAGTTGCATCAGGTGCTGCTCAGACATCTATCCCTGATCCAAACCTCTGAAACGTTTCTTACGATGGATGACTGAGACTGGAGATGCCAGAAGAATCGCGCTAGATCGGCTATGCAGATGATGTTGCGGCTCTAGTCACTAAATGCACCGTTGAACAAACGCAATTTAGGCTAGGTATGCTAATGCGCTGAGTGAGAGACTGGATGATTGCTCGTGGGTTCACTAGACCTGGCCCGAAGCCATGTATTAAACGGTTCCAGGCTGAGTTCTCGTGTGACAGGGGAGCTGTTTAGTAGGTAGTCCAGCCACTCGTGAGCATGGGAACTCCACGCTCAGTGCGTAAATGGCATCCACCTCCCAATCACAAAAAGCTGTCTTCGTAAGTAATTTCAACTCTGAACATTTCCTGAATATCTCCTGTAAATGCAATTTTATGGACCCGGAAACGGCGCATACTGAACAGTGACACGAGCCAGCGTGGGCCAGGCAGAATGTAATCGTTTAATGAAATACTTGGATTTCTGACTCTAAAATGTGGCAAATACCAAATATGTTTTGCTGAAGTCAGCTCGTGTTCTTGTACTGGCAAGGGATTTCTTTTCTAGTAAACTCTTTCCCTCCAGCTAGAAAGGAGATTTCTGGATCTCGAAGGCGCCTCTAGACGAAGGAAAATGAGACCTAGCCCGAACTAATGTGCTTAACAAATCCAGGCTAGGTTCTCAGCTGTTAGGGGAAGTGTTTAATTGATAGTCGGTAGTGCTTGGTCCATACTCAGGGCGTAAATAGCCTTCACATCCAAATCATAAAAAATAAGAGAAATGAAACAGCGCGTTTACATGTAATAGATCGCATAAAGGAGTAATGCAACCGTTTCATACAAACTTTATTAATGCGTTTGAATAGTTTAGTCAGCTTTTTAAATTATAGTTAATAATGTAATAGAATCGTCAAAAACAAATTAGTACAACTCTGGGAATAGTGGAGAAAACGCAATCCCTGCATCATGATTAACCTTATAGTAACAGGCACCCTGTTTATCGTTATACTGTCGATCAAATTCATTTTTTGCGGTTGTAGCTAAGCGACGATCGTTAGATTGCCGATGCTTACTTGATGCCTCATGTGTCGTGTTTTTAGCTACTCGAGCCGGAACAGTGCACATCAACCACTCGAATTTGACATATTTTTGAACAGCATGCACTCCACGACGCTATCAGACACGCCTCACAGGAGTGCAATTTGAAAGGAGTCTTTATAATGCAATAAAATTTGATTTTCACTCAAGCAAACCCATCGGCCCTGTAAATTTCGCGATAATGACAATAATTTTTAAGGGCGATAGCTCGAATTCCACCCAATTGATTTATTTCACAGACACAGCATCTCGAACCGTGCTAATCAAAATTTAAAGCGACCTCGTTCCGCGTTAAAGCTGTATTTTGGCCCAACATCCTTAGAGAAAAACTCATTATTCTATTGGAATTCAAGATGTGTCAGCCTATCCTCAGAAAGAATTGGAAATCATCATTATAATCTATGGCACGGCAGCCCAAGTCGGGGATTTGCCTCCAGGATTAATCTCCTTGAATCATCACGGTTCTACAACCTCGTCCGCCAATTGATCACTCCCAATAAGAATCTGCTGTCAGCTTCTATCTAGTCTTCCCATAGAATCCTCGGTCTTCCCGCCGGACTTCTACCTTGTGCTCTACCGGATTTTCTTCCATTCCTTCTACATGACCCGCCCATTACAATTTGCGTAACTTTACGCAAGCGGATACAGGTGGATCGTCAAATAATTTATGCAATTTATGCACTCTGTACCTTGCTTCACTGGGCCGTAGAGTTCCCGGAGTGCTTTGCGTTCAAATACTTCCACAGCCTTTTCGGATTCGCTCGTCAGGGTCCATGCTTCGCTTCCATACAGCAGCACAGGTTTGACAAGTGAAAGAATTGGAAATACCGCTGCCATAAGATAAAATCAGAAAAATAACACAACAGGTGAGAGCAGTCATTTAAAAATGAATACAATGCTCATTTACTCAAAGAAATACGAAAATAATTTAAAGAAGTAAAAATAATATCATTTGTTATTTTTATTCAGTGACAACATATTTTATATCTGTATTCTTTATAATAAGCTTTAAATTAAAATCTAAAAATATTATCATTTAATATACATATACATATTATATCTTTAATTATTACTTTGCAATTTTAAACAATAATCTAAACTAATATGCAAATCGGGTTTAAAACGATTCACAAGTCTTAGTAAATTCAATTTCTTGCTTCGTGAATTGCTCGATTCAAGTTCATAGAGTGTAGATAAATTGATTAATAAATGTTCATTAAGCGATTTTTGTGGATTCATGTTGATAGCCTTTTCAAATAAAGCTATCGCATCCTTTAGCTTTCCTGAATATAGCAAGCACACTCCCATATTGTTTAAAAGCTGTAATAATGGTTTAAATTGCAAATAAGAAAAGCGTTGGAGGGAAAAAATGAAATTTACCATTGTATTGTCTGGTTCTAAATTTAATGCTTTTTGAAAATTGTTATGAGCTTCAAAGAAATCATTTTGAGCTACCGCTATTAAACCTTTATCAACTAGATCACGTAGATCAGGTGAGGAGTTCCTGTGAAGAGTGCTAACATGATAAGGGTTTTGATTTAGGGAGTATAAAGGATGCATACATGTCTTTTAATCTCCTGGCTTCGGCAAATTTATGTTCTGCTCCAAAGACATCGCCAATTTGAAGATAAATGCGTCCCCAAGCTGAGAATAAACTTCTTTTCTCTTCTTTCGTTATTTCGGGCTGGTCCAATAGAACTTTCATAATATCATCTACTAGGCAATAATCGCGCATCTAATTAAGCAATCGTTGTAGGTTCTTAACTTTGGATCAGTTTCGGAATTAGTAAGTGCAACTTACCAAAATAGCACAATTCACAATGGAATGTAGAACGCGTACTTCGCGCTTTCGCCAAAATTCATAATTCTGCTTATCACTTTTGAAGTGATTTTTAATTTCATTGCACAGCGCAGATAGCTCCGAGAGGTGATTCATTGCAACTTTTGCGGATCCGGTGTACATTGGGATTTCCGCTAACAATAGACGAAATGAGAAACATGCCATTGATCCTTTCTTTCCACCATACATTTCGTGATAAAACTGAATTTAAGTCGGATATTCGATCACTATATGATTAAAGTTTATCACAGTGGAACTTACATCATAGTAGACATCTCCACTATTAAGTTGTCCAAAAGGTTCAGCTTCAGATTGTAGAAGTTCATATTGACCAAGTTTCGCCAGGAGTGCCAAACGAGTGAACCAAAGTTGTAATGAGTGTGGACTATGTTTCGCTGGTTGTCCAGCTCTACCGTAACCTGAAAGAGAAGTAAAACAAAATGATAATTACTTTGGTGATAATATATTCGATTTTTTGGATTATTTGTTTTCGACTTAAGGAAATGACTGGATTACTAGAATTTATGGAAGCGAAAATGAAACACCCTAAATTAATGGGTCAAAATCTATTCAATCTTCTGTACAATTTTCTCTGAGTTCAATGCATTTTTGCCGGCGGTTTTCCCATTCAGTTGCCCCATTATATCGATTATATGAAGATGATAATGATGCAAAGGACGAGGAAATCGGGTCGATTCCATGTCAGGACAGGCCTAGCTGTCGAGTCGGTACGGTGCAACCTGGCAATGCTGGCGAGCAAAACAGGAAACAGTGGATAGTCACTGACAGTCGAGTGACAGACGTGTAACGAGGAAGACATCAAATAAATTATATTCATACAAATAATACAATTATTTATTTGGTAAAATTCGGTTAATCTGACAACTCAGAAGGGGGATCCGTTTAAAGTAAATTTTAACGATAATGTATGAAATAGACAAACTAAACGTCCCTGCGCTAAAACGCGAGTTACAAGAATTTAGACTTAAAAGAATGGGCAACAAAACGCGCCGTGCTATCCGAATCTATATCGAAACAAAAGAGTCGTCATAACAGTCCCGAGACAAGTTCACCGAAAATGGCTGACGCCGGTTCTTTTCGAGTCGATGACTTATCCCCTTTGCCAACGATCACGTCGTGTATACCGCAATCTGTCTCGACCGGGTACATGTATATCTACACCATCGTTGGGCGTGTCGGTCCCGAAGCAGCCAAATCTGTTGGTTAGCTTAGTATCGATATCATATACCCCGCTACCGTTGATTGCAGGGATTTCGCTAGTGACTATACAAGCAGGCAAGACTTTGCCGCCAGCTTCTATAATCAATTGCCTCCGATGTCATTCGCATACGTATTCACGTTATCACCAACTGTGTCCGTCCCGTAACAGCATACACATACGTTCGCTTCAACGTATCCACAAAGGATCACTCCACCACCGAAATTACACGGAAATTTACCTATGAATGTTGTGAGCGTTGCCAGAACTCGATCCTTCGTCGGAGCAGTCGTTGACGGCAGATTAGTTCATAATCCGTTTAGAAGCTATTTCCCAGGCTTACATGTGGGACGTGCATGTATTTTTTTTTGTGCTGGGCAAGTGAAATTGAAGGACCCAGCGAGAATGTGGTTGGATAGTCGGTTTGACGTTTTTTCCCGTTGAAACGTATTTGCTAGCACGCTGAGATCAGACTTTCCGCATGACCGGAATGATGCCGATGCACACATTAAAATGATGGAATGAAACTGGTACGACAGTAAATCGCGCGAAACGTACTGCAATTATATGTAGTAGACGGGGTGGACTGAATGATTCCCCTATTGCAATAAACCGCAAGAATCGGTTTACAGTGCGATGTTCTGCAGAACGCTACCGCAGGTACAGATTTTAAAACTGCAATTGAGTTATTGTTGACAATACGTTGATTTGTGTCCAACAATACAATGGATATGGAACGAACTGACGCGTCATAAAATGGTCGATCTGCATATGGACACTAAAAGTTGCAAAGAGCAATCGGAAAAACAGAGCAAGAGAACAAGAACTTTAAAGCCCGAGCTATAACTTGTTGCAATCGTAGGTAGACGACTGGTCATGTTTCCATTAATTGCCCTTCGTCACAACGATGAATACAGTGTTTGAGCTGCCAAAACGATGACCACAGCGGTTAAAAAACATTTCGTGCCCATGAATTTGATTCCGGAATTGGCAACGGAATCCAAATGGAGATATAGGAGTCAACACCGACAAGGATGACTACAAATATTTCTATGGACGTAGACGCGTTTATTTATCCAGTCAGCACCAAATCGCTGGTATGCCAATCGAAGGCCTTAAATTCAATAGAATGCCAGCCAATAAATCTGAAGGGATTTGCGGGTGGTTCTTTCGAGTACGTTCAGAAAATACGTACTATATTGGAGTTTGACAACTTAAGACCGTCGTTGAACTCCATGTCACCTTATCCCTAATACTGTCCTTCTTGTGATGGACACCTTGTGCAACGATTCACATTGAATGGTCATAGAGTCGTACGAATGCTGAATTGAGAAACGACCACTTCAGATTGCGAACACTATAAACAATCTTTCAATGCACAAAAAGAAAGAATTTTCGAAAATGATGCACGACTACCGTGACTGTTTCGCAGAGAACATCGCAAAGATGGATAGTTGCAATACGCAAACTATGAATGAATATCATACTAACTTCGAAAAGTCCAGTTCATTCTCGACCGTATCGGATACCTCTGATAAAACGAGAAATGGTTGAGTACCGAGTATCGCCAATCGTATTTGTGAAGAAACATAAATGGAGAAGATCGACAAAAAGTCAAAAGATTCTTTGGACTAACAGGATTCTTCCGAGAATTTGTGAAAGGATATTCTCCTATTTCGAAACCAATAACTGACTTACATAAACTGAAAGAGGAAAAGCCGTTTGCATAGGACAAGAGTACCGATATGGCTTTCAACGAACTAAAGGCTTTGCTTTGTAGTGAGCCGATACTTGCGCTCTACGACCCGCGAGCACAACATGAAGTCCACACTGACGCGAGTTCTCTAGGCTTAGCCGGCGTTTTTATGCAAGGAACAAATTAAGCGGAATAAAGACATGTTTTTTATTTTAGCAGACATTGCACCGGTCCAGGATGACAGTACAGCGGTCCCGAATTGCAGATTCTGGCTGTGGTCGAGATACTAGAACGAATTGGTTTCTACATATTGGGTAAACGCTTCCGGGTATTGATAGATTGTGTAGCCAAAGTAGTTATGAAACTAGCTACGCCACATAATGCTAGAATTGCACACTGGTGGCTCAAACTACAGGAGTATGATTTCGAGGTCGTGCATCGAGCAGGAGTGAAGATGCAACATGTCGATGCGCTAAATCGATACCCTAACGAGGAACCTTGTGAACCAAGCACCATATCAGATAAAATCCTCATCGTAGAGGCTGGTCAAGACGATTGGGTAACGCCAATGCAACGTCAGAATCTAACTGAAAAAATTATTGAAGTTATCACTGGAATGCGAGAATCTGAACCATCCGGCCAACTTAAACCGGACTAGAGGGCCGATTGATACGACGCTTCGGTGATGGCACTAAGTTGGTGGTACCAAAATCTATACGGTGGAGGGTTGTTAAAAGTTGCCATGATGATTCTGAACATATCGGAATCGAGAAGACTCTCAGCCGGCTTCAGGAGCACTTTTGTTTTCCTCATATACGCCGCTATATAAAATTGTACATTCTTTCTTGCATAGAGTGCTGTTATAACAAATCTTCTGCTGGAAAGGGTGAAGGACGTCTCGTTTACGAACAGATCCACCCCATTCTATTCAGGGTACTTCACATCGATCAACTAGGAGTATTCCCTAGGAGCCGCCGGGGAAATTTTTATATTGTTGGGACATCAGACTTATATAGGAAGTATGTAATGGTGCGAGCAGTAAAATCAATCAGCATCAGACCGGTAGTTGTGATGCTACTAGACATAACATTCTACTTTGGCTTATCAGCACGTAAAATAACTCACCGCGGGACCGCGTATGCATCAGGAGAGTTGCTATCTACAAAATTTCATGTTTCTAGCTTATGTGTTTTGCGACGGACGTACAGATATTACATTACCCTAAAAACAAATGTAATTTAGGGTTGAAGTTTCATTGTGTGAATAAAATACTGAGTTTACTCCAATATAAAAATATATACTTTATTTTCGATAGCAAATGTGTTTCGATTACAAGTCAACAAGTTGCCAAATCTCGATAACCAATACGATGCGTCGTCGTTCGCGTCAAACAAACAAAATATGTGAAAGATTTTCTGGTCGAAGTCTTCTATGGATGAAAAATGCTAATGCCATTTGTGCGCGATAAGGTATCATCACGCACAAGCATGCATGTTTGGTTGGTCAATGAACGCGCGTGGTCAGCATTGAACAGCAGCTTAGTTGCGCGCTATAAGATACCATCGCGCACAAGTACGTATGTTGGCTGAGCGGTGTAATATTGTTGTCGTCGATATGTTTGGTGGCCAAGTATGCATGTTGCGGTTGATATGCTTGGTGGCTGCTTCGCTTCAGTACTCCCCCATGATTGAACGAGGCTTATGACGCGAACTGGACCGGAATGCGGACCTTCCTTCCGGATCGTTTACCCATTAGGAGCGGTGGGTTTCTGGTTTTATGCCAAAAATGCGGGTTTTAGCCTATCGATGGAAATTGATGTTGGTCGTCCATTCACATCAAACTTGTAGAACTTGTCCTTTCGTGCCAATACTGGATACGGGCCGTCGTAAGGTGGTGCGAATGGAGCCTTGACGTTGTCGTTTCGAACAAAGACGTGTGTGCAATCTGCTAGGCTCCTGTTAGCAAATATGTCTTCGGTTCGTGATGCACGGTATTGCGTGGGGTTAACGAAGCCATCCTCGTGCGTAGGTCTTTTAGGAAGTTGGAGTCATTCACGCTAGCCTTGGATGTGCTGAAAAGCACCCCAGGTAGCCGTAGAGTTGTGCCGTAGACAATGTCGGCTGGCGTAGATTCAGTGATCGCAGTCCCAATAGCACAATTGGTAGTGATTTCGTCCATTGCGGCGAGTTCCACAATGCGTCGTTTGCAGGTGCGTTATTTCTAGCAGTCTGGCTAGCTCCCTAAATACCTGGCTCTCAAACTGTGTGCCCAGGCCGATTGTGATGCGCACAGGGACTTCAAATCCAAGCGACGACGTAGTTCCGTTCCTTGCTTGCTGTAGTACGGCTCCGATACAGTTATCTGAGGCGTCAACGCAGAGAGCCCATCTGGCGTTTGAATCGGGATGAGCCAAAGTCGGGGCCCTCCCGAAGGACGATTTAGACTGGTCGAATGCGACCACTGCTTCCTGTGTCCAATTGAGTGGTGTTCGGTCGCGTTTGCAGTTTCCCACAATCAACTGCAGCAATGCACGTGGGTGTTGAGCTGCAAGTGGGAGAAAGCGGCGATAAAAGTTCACCATCCCAAGGAAAGATTTCAATTAATGAACGATCTTCGGTCTTGGCGTTGCGGAAATTCCCTCAGTTTTTTCATATAAGGGTTTCAATCCGAGCTTGTTGATAGCGTGTCCCAAGAACTTCACATTCGATTTACCGAACTGGCACTTGGGGGTGTTGATGATCTGACCAAATTTCACAAGTCGGTCCAACACTTACTTTACGTGCTCAAGATGCGTCTGCTGGTCAGGCGAAAAAATCAGGAAGTCGTCGAGGTAAACAAATGCGTTGTCCAAGCCTCGTAGCACTTCGTGCATGAAGCGTTGAAACGCTTGATCTGCGTTACAAGTCCAAACGTCATGTACATGAATTCGTACAATCCGAACGGTGTGATGATGGCGGTCTTCGGGATGTTACTTGGTTCCACGGGAATTTGGTTGTACGCCTTCTGCAAGTCGATCACAGAAAAAATCGTCATTCCGTGGAGGGCTGCGGTACAATCCTGGAGAAACCCAATTGGATAGCGGTCTGGGATTGTGCGGGCGTTGAGCGCACGGTAGTCCCCGCATGGTCGCCAATCTCCATTTGGTTTCTTCAACATGTGTAAGGGACTGCTCCAAGCGCTTTTTGATGGACGGCAAATTCCGTGTCTGATCAGGTCATCGAATGCGGCTTTTGCAGCTGCTAGCTTGACAGAAGAGAGTCTTTGGCGTTCATTGGCGGTCCCTTGGTTTGGAGTGATGGGTGGTTGTGCACTTTATGTTTGGTTTTTGCTCGCCGTTTGTAAATTTGATGTAGTCCAGTAACAGCGTTCGCAACTCACCATTGACATCTGATAGAAGTTGATCGGCTTGGGGCAGCCTCTTATTAATATGGGCGACAATCGTTTTGAGGCCTGTGCGCTCGATGAGCCGCCTCCCTTTCATGTCGATAAAGACGCCATAGTGTTTGATGAAATCTGCTCCGATGGTCGGAGAACTAACATCGGCTATTGTGAAGGTCCAATTGAACGGCGTTGCGAATCCCAAATCACTTCTCTGCACTTCTCGTTTACAATATGTGCGAATTTGGGTACCATTGGCGGCAACTAAACTCGAGACAGCGTCGATCCCGGATGGTTGGCGGAATAACCGAAACGTCCGCATCTGTGTCGATCAGGAAAGCACTTCTGCTGATATTGTCACGAATCCTTAATCGTTTGATTGTGAGATGTGCGGCCGCTACGTGTGGATGATAAGTGGTTCGATTTTTGCTTCAAGCAAGGTTGCCGACAGTTTTTTGCTTCTGGCATATAATGTTGATGGTACCAGCAGAACTGTTCATCTGTCGCTCCGGTGCGGCGTGTTGGTGATTCCTGTTGTTGTGTAGGTTTTGTGCGATGCGCGTCGTGTCGGGATGTTGACTGCTGTCTATTGCCATCCTCTATCTTCGTCATTCGGAGGCTGAGCTCACGCACTGCGGAAGAGAGGTTGCTCAGCTCACGAGTGACTCGCAGCGTTGGTGAAATGCTGTGCCGCGGCTTACCGTCCTTTGCAATTGCTGCCACTGACTGTCTGGTGAACTCGTGTACACGATCATTGCGAGATCCGAAAGTGAGGCGTCGTTGGCTGATAGGATGCTCCTCAGCGTGACATCGAGGCGGATGAGCCACATCTGCTGTATCAAGGGGTCGGATACGTTTCCGTTGGCGAGCGTCCGCATCTGGTTGAGGAGTTGTGATGGGCGCTGGTCTCCTTGCTCGGTTTCTGAAAGTAGCTTTTGTATGCGCTGCTGAGCCGAGTCATCGCAGACGGCCAACAGGGCGTTTTTTTAGTGCGCTGTATTTATTCTCTATTTGCTGTATCGCTGTGGTGTCGAGATTTGCCAACAGTAAATTGAATTTGATTGAGTCGTCAGTGACGCGGCTCGTGGCGAAATTTGCGTTCATCTGAGCAAACTCAAGCTCCACGTTCTCCAGCCACAAGGATGGAACTCTCAATGCGACGTGTGCCATCCCGTTCGTATCGTCGGCCTCCTCCTTCGGCGCAGGTCCGGCCTGTGGAGTGAGCATCGGTGTTGATGGCACTGGTGTCACCCTTTCAGGCGTTGGTTGGTGCTGCGCGACGTTTAACTCCTCTGACGTGGCTCCGATATAGCTTGTAGGCTAGAGAGACAGAATTGATGATCAGCTCTAGTACCAGAAGCAATTCGATCTGCGAGCTTTGAATCTGCAGCTCGGAGTTGACTACCAGCGTATTGGTTACGCCTCCTTTGCTGGGTGGTGGTTGGGTATTGCCCTTTCGTGGATCGTCTGCGGTGATGTTGTTTGTGGACCTTGAATCGCCGTTCTCCTGACAGGATCGCCATTATAGGATTGAAGTCTCGTTGTGTGGATAAAATACCGAGTTTATTCCTATATAAAAATATATGCTTTTTTTTCGATAGCAAACGTGTTTCGATAACAAATCAACAAATTAACAAATCTCGATTACCAATTACGATGCATCGTCGTTCACGTCAAACAAACAAAAGGCGTGAAAGATTTTCGTGTCGAAGTCTTTTATGGATGAAAAATGCTGATGCACAAGTACGTATGTTGATTGACCAGTACAACATTGTTGGCGTCGATATGTTTGGTGGCCAAGTATGCATGTTGCGGTCGATATGCTTGGTGGCTGCTCCGCCATAGTATTACTATTATTTTCCTTAAATTTTTGCTTCGTTTGTTACGGGAGCTGTAGTGCAATTATGACGATGTGGGCGCGGCGATCATATCATGCTTTAGCAGAAGTGGGTGTGTATCCATAATCTTACCAAGAATTAAAACATATACACACAAGAATTCGCTATCGTACGATCGATAGCCTCAGTGGAACGAATTGGTTACTCGCATGCGCAATAAGGTAAATCGAGTGAAAGCTTGAACTTTGTGGTTGCACTAGTCACAGAGCGATGGCTATAAAAAAATAATAACTGAGCTTTGATAATGGATTAATTTAAATTGTCTTCATTATTTTGGTTGGTAAGCAATTAAGACAGCATCATTAAACAAGCAGGAAAATTGAGAAGTATTTCTCCATTCGCTGGCTCTCTGGTGTGCGCCCGAGTTCAATCTATCGCAAGGGATTTAGTCCGCGATAAGCGAATTAGGATAAGTTCAACTGCGTACTCAAGGTGTTAGCCCGAGTATTCGCGCCCCAAGGCAGTGTCGCCCGGGACCTGCAGTTGAACGAATAATTGATTGGTTTTCTCATTTCTTCATTTCGTTCAAATAACAAAAATAATTAAAGTAGACATAAATCCTGCGAATTTGTAGCTCCATTAATACCCTAAATTTATTGGAATGCAGACATAAGTGCTCATTATCTTGTTCAGTTATAAATTAATTAGCTTTGAAGAATTCATTATTTAAGTATGGTATTAATATTATAAATTCAACTAAACGTGTAATTGTAGAACCTAATATAGAACGAAATATAAATTAAGTCATTAAATAAAAGCATATCTTTACTAATCTAGTTGACACGTATGATGTAGCAAGTGACATGTAGTGATATCTCTCTGTCTCCTCGGAAGCCTTGATGTGTATATAGGATACACATCATATCAAGCTTACAGTTCGTGCCAGTATACATAGGGTATACGCTTATTATAACAAATATACCCACCCACGGCTCTAATAACCTTTGTGTACAACTTAGGCATCCGATCAACCAATTTTGGTAAGTAATGAGAGTCTACTGCTGCCTTCCCTTACAGGAGTAAACCCTAATGGCGTGTCTCTCTAATTTATCCTATAATAACTCAATCGGATTAAGATCGGGAGATTGCGGTGGCCAGGTCATAATTTCCAGCACTTTTTTTCGCTCAAGCCCCTTAAATAATCTTTGAACAGTTTTGAAGCGTGCTTAAGATTATTGTCCTATTGAAATATGAAGTTTCTACCGATTAATTGCAAACCTGAAACTGTCACAATCTTTTCCTTCGTATTTCACTGTAGGCACTATACTATAAAAGCATCTAACATTATTCTTTTGAATTTCTGCGTACAAAAACCCGTTTTTTCGCACCAAACATCTGGAACTTCGATTCGTCACTCCACAACACGTTTTTTCGCTGTTCTTGTGACCACTTTTTGTGTTCACGAACCCATTGAAGTCTTTTTATCTTGTTTCGAAGCTGTGGTTTTTTCACTGCCACGCTTCCTAAAAGACCTACTTCTACGAGTCCCTTGTGACAGTTGAAGTACTCACTAGGTTTTGCCTAGATTTGTTGAGCTGTGTAGCGATTCTTGTGCTGTTAGTTTACGGTTGCGTCGGTTGGTCAATTCTATGCAGTCATCTTCGGCTTTGGTTGTCTTGCGGGGAAGTCCGGAGCGTTTTTTATCGGCATAACCGTTAGTCTTAGTATATTTTTCACGTTGAAGTCTACTGTTCTCAAAGGTATTTTTAATATCCCGATACGTACCTTTTACGTTATATTTCCGCAATATTGCATAAACTTCACAAAGTAAGGCACATTTCTACATAAGACTTTAATTCTGCTTATAGGTTGATCCAAGTTGTAAACTCTTAATATTATACTGCTTTGATGCAACTGCAGCGTGGCAACGTCTAATTGACAAGTGTAGTTGGCTCTATATTTGGCACCGTAGATAGTATCGAGTAATTTGCACTCTAATTTTCTAGATATGTTTATGCTCGCATTCTCATTGGAGTGTCTAGAGTTCTATAAACAGAACAACTCTTCGCAGAAAGCGGTATTCCAGTTGTTACTCAGCAGTTGACTCTTACCTAATTTCATGTATTTCTATGGAATGGCTTTTTTTAGACGTATATAATAACCCCAATGTTTGCTGCGTTCCTTAGTATCTCTTCTGAACAATGTTTATGTGTAATGCACCGAAGGGTTCAAGATTGACTGGAATCATCATTTAAATCTTTTAACCTTTTAGCATCGTTGTCACTGAATGATTTTATTTGCAGATTGTACTGGACATTAACATGCCAATGTATTTAATCTCAAAACGTTCACCTGCCTTATGATTGAGTTTTTCATTCTAGCTTAGTTTGAACTACGATTTAAACCTTAGTCTTCGTAAGTTCTAAAGAACTATTTGATGTTCTTAATGCCATGTTACCTCTTAAGTTTGCAGCGCTCTTTTTTACTAATTTCCTTCAGCTATCTTCTGAAGAAGGTTTATTACTAGAGAGTTCTGAACAGACGCACACTTTGCTGAGCATCATCATCAAATTTTATCAAACTTCTATCAAATATATACTTTAGAATATCTTTATTACCTTGCCCATATATCGTTAAAAGTCTTCCCGTCAAATTGACTGCGGATCGAAAGCATCCAGCTGAAATAAGTCGTCTTAAACCTCTCTCGTCTTGAGTTACATCGTCCACGGTCAGGACATGTCTTTGGGCTAACTCAGCATCGCCTAAATGAGCAAAAACCGCATCACGAATTGGATCAGTCTATTGAATTTAATTTGCTTAAAGCGCTTGACAATTTAATTTTATATTCTTTACCAAATCACTTGGAGATAATACACCGGGCAGTGTTAATAATGGTGGAATCCCCGGTTCAGTGTATGGCGGTAACCAGAAGTTTCTAACATCATCCGAAACTTTGATTTCTTCTTCTAGTTCAGGATTTTCAAAATAATCAGGAGCCTGGAAGCTTCCGTTGAAATTATTGCTAGTTAGCGTGTTGTCCTCTGAAGTAAATTAAGTAAAGTTTACAAAGTGGAAAATTATAAATAAACGACTTACTTGAATCATGTTTTGTGATTTCATCGAAAAAGCTTGGTGGATCGTTGGCAAAGTATTGACTTAATGAAGGACTTGACGAAGAGTTATCCATTACAACTTTAAGTTACTGGAAATAAAACTTTATTTACAGCCTCGCGAAGTATTTTGACAAATATATCAATGTCTTAATGACAATAAACAGATGATTTCCCAGAATGAAACGGAACTATGACATTATACTTTTGTCCTTGTTTTGCGTGCATGGTGGACTCTGTAGAAATGTGTGGAATAGACTCCACATAATATTGCAGACATTAAGGGGATGTCTTTAGCACAGCGAACACATTTATGTGACCAAACAATAATTGATTAATTTTTAAGAGGAATTCAGCTTCTGAATATATAATTCGTTAAGGGATGTAAAAAAAGTGTGATATTGTTTTACCATGCAGATAAATTTGTGGATTTTAGAGATAAATGTACAATTTGAACGAAAATTTATTTAGGTTGGAAGTCACTATATTAATTTTTACAGTAATTATTGGTAGGTCATAAATGTTTCATAATGATTTTATAGATCAAATTTGTATCAAACAAATTCTGTCCCTCTTCATTTCATGCATTCTTCCATTGAATTGATTTCATCGTTCTTACGAAAATTTGAAGCCTTTTTCTATCTTTTTCTGAAAGTGATAATTTTTAGAGGCTGATTATAATTTTATTTAAAAAACAAATATATAAAGAAACTGTATTGTTTAGTGCGTTGTAATAGATCTTTGAACTACTCTGATTTTGGAACGCTGATAGAGTAAAATTCATTCTTACTTGTTGGGCACAGTTTAATTAATTAACACTTTTGAAACGCTTTTGCACTACATTCAACACGGTTTATCTTAAAAAATTGTTTTGTGTACAGTTTCAAGTTCAACTTGATTAGATGTTTCCCGTCATCTGTTGAATTCTCACGAGTCATATGTTTTCGATCATATGGTTGATATTTTGTTGACGATTCGGGGGTTAAGGTATAAGAGGAGTGGGATTTTCGTGAGAGCAACAAAAGAGCCACTTGATTGTGTGGATTCTCTAGCGGCGTGAAAGGCGGGGGGATTTCAATTCGCATGCGAGAGGAAGGCATGTATGTAGTAAAAATACTTCACTCACGTATGGATGAAAATACGCTCATTTCGCGTCCATTACTTTATATGTCTTTGGAAATAATATAGGGCTTAGTATAGTGTTCTCGTGTGCATTTCATTCAATGTGGAATTGACATCGACGAAATAATACGCCAGATTGGTGGCCCGACATGGCATCTTAAGACGAAAATTTCACGGATTTAAACGTAGGAGAGCACGGGGCCCAACTCGTGTAGTGATTGAAGGATGTTTATTGTCCGTGCAGGGCTGCAGCGATGGTCTGTTGCCTTGGCGAGCAGGAATTGGCATAGCACAACACAGGTCTTATCACAGATTTGTATACTTGGAGCTTTGTTTTCCTGTGTATGCAGCTGGTCTTCAAGATTGTCAAAACTGAATAAAATACTTTATTTACAACCTGTATTATTCGGCGTATTATGTCTCTTTCATTACCCGTTTTCGTTATTTTGGCGAATAAATACACAAATTCGCCAACATTTTCGATACTGTATTCGCCAAGTGTGATATTTTGTGTATTTGAGGTGTTCTTACTCGACTGCTTCATGAGCTTTGTTTTATTCTCATTATTTTGCAGCCCTACTAGTTTTGCTTCGTTGTCGAGTTTCAGGAAGAGAGCTTTAGCAGTTGTTAATGACCGCGACAAAATGTTGATGTCGTCTGCATAGGCTACTATTTGGTTTGACTTGTATAGTAATGTGCCTCGTGTATCGACAGGTAGCTTTCTTATGACGTATGGATCAGCCCATCTCCCTGTTTTATTCCGATATTTGTGTCAAAGGCAACGGTGAGTTCGTTATTGATGCGGACTTTGGAGGTCGTCGACGTTATTGTCATTTTGGCGAGACGGACTAAAGCATTATTTGGTACTGTACGTTACGATCAATACTGTCGTATACTTGCTTAAGGTCAACGAAAATTTGGTGTGCATCTATGTTAAACTCCCAGCACTTTTCAAGTACCTGCTTGACTGTGAACAATTGGTCCATCGTCGATCTACCTGCTCTAAAACCACCTTGATACTAGCCAATAATACTGTTGGCATATGATCCGCTTTGATTTTCTAAGATTATAGAAAATATTTTGTACGCCGTACAAAGTAGTGCAATTAGTATGCTTCGATAATTTTCGCACTGTAGCTTGTCACCTGTAGTGAAGTAGGTATATAAATGTCCTTACAGGACTGCAGCGATAGTTTGCTGCCTCGGCAAAAGAGGATGTTAAGATCCGCCGAGATTGGCCTTGTCTGGGGGCGAGTTCTTTCCCCCTAGCACAAGGACTCACTACAAAAAAATTTAGCATTCACGAATTAACAGATCATCATGCCGATTGATTGGTGTCGAGGCCGATATAACCTACTAAGGGTTGAAAATTACTTGTTCAGAGAACAAGTTGGGACGAGCAAAACGGACGGACTGACGGAGACCTCGTCATTAAAGACGATCCTTCTGGCCCTCAAATAAGAGTGGGGTATCCAGATGGAGGTGGTGCCCCCCTCGCACACTCCCGACCGGATCAAGATCCAAACGTATATTTCATTTTTGAGTGGGAAACTCATACAAACATAATTTGCATGAACTTTACCATCAAAAGAGAAATATAGACGTGAGCGATTTATGTTATAGAATTATGTGATCGAATCACATAACCCTACACCATTACAGGGCCTGCGAGCGGAAGGCCACTCTACCCGGCAAGAGCCGCTGGACACAACAGAATGGTGGAGCGCACCCAATTGCTAGCCCATATTATTCGGAAAGCCTTCCATCGTTGCGGGTCCTATACCTGGTCAGATTTGATAAAATGGAAAGACCGACGATTTAGGTTGAAAATTCATTTATTTTATTTTTCAAACAAAACGAAAAAAATTTACAGATAATATTATTCCATTTAATGTTTTACTATCATTAAAGGTATTTCTATATATATTTTCCTCCAGACAATTATTTATAATTTTTAACTATCAAATGTTTTACTTTCATTAAATTTTATCATCTTATTCTTTCGTAAAATACATATATTTAAATCGAACCATCATAATTATGAAGCATATAGATACATTTATTCACAAGTTAAGTTTCTGTATGCAAAAAAAATAACGATGTTAACGTTCAATAAGTACATAACAATTTTTTTTGTAAAAGAAACAAATGTGAATGGAAAAAATAAGAGCAATTATTTACCCACGTCCACGAGCGCTCGATTTGTAGGTTATGGTTTGAAGAAAATCATTACGTTTTACACTTAATGAAAATAATGAGGAAAATTTCCAGGTTTGCACTTTATATAAATCAACTTCCTTGGTCATATATGATGTGGAAATAAGTTGCTTTTGACCAACTTTATCAACAAGTGATTCAGCGATAGCTACTTTTCGAATAATTTTCCGATCAAAACCTTGAACATCACGCCTCCAATCCAACTTTTCGTCATTAAACTGACGATCTTCGATTGTAGTTATGAACAAAATTCCTCCAACGGGAAACATCATTCCATTTCCTTTTAGCCACTTATCTCTTACGAACAACACTGTGTCTAACGTTGATTCGTAAAATAAACAATATAATTTACAAGGTCTACTGACTTTCTACATGCTATTTGAATTTATATCTTTTCTTTTCAGCGAAGCCTTGTGAAAATCCTGACACCTGACATTGTTCTATAATTCACTTATGTTCAAATAAAATGCAAACCAAAAATAAAATCACAAAATCTAGCAAATTGCGCGATTAATTCACAAAATTGTGTTGGTCGACGCAGGATAGCAGCTAAAAAGCCTGTTGTTTAAGTTCGAAACGTGGATTGCACTTTCACGATAGCACAACAAATCCGCACAATGTGGGCCACTCCAAATTTCACAATTAACGTGCGTGATTCATCGCAAGATTCCCGTCAGGAGGATTGATTTTGCGACGCGCGAAAGATTTTTCATCTCAAACAAGTAATGATGGCCTCATCGAGCGTCTCCCACAGCACTTCTCATAACCACTCGTCTTCCCGTCCTCTTTCGTCAAGGTCGCGCTTCGACTCCTCGTTACAAACTCGTTTTTCGTCTCATCCATTCCATGCATACGGTGAATCGCCTCAGCTGATTCCATCAGCGCTATTCCCTTCCTTTCCGTGATGTAATACACCGTTGAGGAGTGTTACATCAGCGTTCCTCAAACCCAGAATTTTTCTTGCAGATTGGAAATTTGTAAAAAAGAATTTAATTAAAGTAGAAAAATTGAAAGGAAGTAGGGAAATTTGAAAAGTAGTAAAGAAATTTAAATGAGGTACAGGAGATTTAAATAGGGTCAAGAAATTTAAATAAAGTGAAGAAATTTTAATTATAGTAGAGAAACGAAAATTTTAAATAATTACAAAAGTTAAACCTCATGACGAATAAAATTAAAGGGAGACATTTAAATTATAATATACAGCAAAATTGGTATGAAATTGCAGTAAAAAAAATAATAAGAAGAAAAAGTATTCTAGAAAACCAGGATTACAAATAGAATTAATTATGTATTCTTTTTTTCCAATCTGCCACAAAATTCCAAGTACGAGATAGCAAGGTTTTCGAGCAGTTTGATTGTGTGACCGCTCGATTAATACACACCTTTTTTGTGGATAGGTTATATAATTGATTGGGTCCACTCTTTCGGCATATGTTTTTGTTGCCAAATGTGCTGGATAACTTTGTGAATAGCTTTATGAACATTATTGCCACCATATTTGATGAGCTTCACTGGAATCTCATCGATGATCGGCGCTTTATTATTCTTTTGAGCTTTGATGATGGAACAATCTTCATCCAGTTGGTTGGGCTAATGGAAGCTCTCCACTGACATCTATGGGTTCCGACGCTAGGAGCTATGCGGAGGATTAAGGAGGTTCTTAAAATATGATGCCCATCTTTCCTTAATCTTGGTTTCATCAGCGATGATGTTGCCAATTTCATCATGACATAGCGTGGGTTTGGGCCAATAACTATGTTTCAGGCTTTTCACTACTTTGTATGATTGTCTTGTGTTGTTGCTCACTAAACTTACATCTATACTTCCCAATTGGTCGTCATAGTATTTTCTTTTCTTAATCCTAATTATCTTGATTCTTTTTATCTAACACATTCTGGGCTTGTTGCTCGTCTTTATCCATGCGTCTGATAAGATGGGAGCCGGCTGATTGTCGAAGGTCTCCGTGAAATTTTTGGCCACAGACGCCGTTTGAAGCCTTTCGATGTTAAATTTTTGTAGCGGGCTGGACTTCGCAGAATATGCCTTTGACATACGGCATCGATAGATTAGTTTGATCAAGTAATGATCTGAGTTACAATTAGCTCCTCGGTATGTACAGACGGCAAGTATGCTCGAGGCCCATCCTCGGTGAATCAGAACATAGTCGATCTGGTTTTGTGTGTTGCCATCCAGTGATCCCCAGGTCATTTTATGTATGCGTCGATGAGGGAAACAAGTCGAACGTATGACTAGATTTCTGCTACATGCAAAGTCAATCAGGCGCTGGCCGTTGTCATTTGTTTCATCGTGGAGGCTATATCCTTCAATCGTTCCCCGATGAGATAGCTCATTGCAAACTTTAGCGTTGAAATCACTCAGAATTATTTTTGTGTCGTTTGTAGGCAATAAGTCGACCAGTCTTTCCAGGTGATTGTAGAACGTTTCCTTCGTTTCTTCGTCCTTTTCTTCGGTCGGGGCGTGAACATTAATCAGCCAGATTTTGAAGAATTTCGTTTTTATACGGATCGCTTACAACCGTTCATATACTGCCTTAAAATTAAAAACGAGCGATTTGAACTCCCTATCCTCAATGAAGGTCGCTCCAAATTCTCGTTTTCCAGTAGGCTTCCCACTTTTGAAAATTGTGTGTGATCTCATGTCTGGAATGTCGTTCCCAGTCCAATTCGTTTCCTGGAATGCCAGTATTTTTAATTGATATTGACTGGCCTGTTGTAAAAGGTCCTTAATAGTGCCAGGGTAATTAAGTGATCTGCGATTCCAAGATCCACTGCCTTAGCCCTTTTTTCGTTTGTGAGGTCGTTGCCGTAAGTCCAATCCATGGTTTTCCAGGGACGAAGAGTTAGCCCGTCGCCCAACCTCCATTCCGGCGGCATGGTTATTACGCCGATTCCGTTATCAGGCGCGAAAGATTCACCTTCACCCTCTTACATCCCCACAAAGTAGGTGTAAGCAGGATATAGTAGCAGAGCTGTAGATGTATTTACAGTTATTAGCATTTCTCGGCATTTAATGTTCAATTATTGGGGAACCAGTAAAGAGAGCATTTACTACCATTTAATTGGGGAGTTTGGGATGAGGAATCATGGAAGCTATGGATTGGGGAAACCAAGGGTTCCCTCCTCCTTTCTCAAACGGGCTTGTGACCATCTATGGTGGAGTTAAAGTACGCCCCTACAGCATCTTCATTGCGGGGTAATCGTTTTTATTGCCAAAATTGTAAGGCAATGTCAGGAATGCGATGCCTGGAGTACATTCACGAAAACGCACATTTGACTTCCTTACAAGTCATGTGCAAATAGGAAAAACTAATATAATCCCGCTTGGAATTACGATAATGGTGATTAGCAGTGTGTAATTATAATCACGCAGCATGCATATAGAATGTGTGATCATACCCGATAGTTGCGGGGAGCGTCCTGCTTGAAACCGGTGCTCATTACAATCGGTAGAACGTCGCAGAAGCTGTTCCACTGCGAGGCACTTTGACCTCAATGGGGTTTTAAGTTAAATGAGGAATCTTTGCAAATACTGCGCGGACTCCCGAGAGTACAAGCTTTCCGTCATGGATCCACAAATCCCCAAAACTTATCTGCTGTTCATGAACCAGACGACCGTTCCGGGAGTACATCAATGGGGGATGGTTCACTGCTCTCGTTGCACTATTTTTGTAGATTTTTCGATTATAATGATATGTTACACTGGGATTAATAATATAACTTACAAATTCATTCTATTTGGTTATTGCTCAAACTGACGTAGCACCATCATCGAGAATGGAATGAATGACAGGTAATTATACGAACTACTTCACATGATCTGGCAGAGATCTGGCACTTGTCAATTGGTTAGCAATTGTGTAGGGATAACAGATCTCTGTCGGATATCACTCCGAGATATTGAAGGTTATTACACAATCCTAAAAGATAAAAAGGACGCATAGCAGCCGGGGACGTCGGGCTGGGGATCACTTATCAAGTAATTCCTCATCCTCCGCCCACTAGACGAGGAAGCCCCCAGCTTGAGGGCATCCCACGGTATAGCAAAACGAGTTCCAAACTAGGTTTTCAGGTTTACGGAGGAGGTTTTAGTGGAGAATCCAGTTAATTACGAGCATAGGAGCCCCACACTCAGCACGTAAATGGCATTCACCTCCCAACCAAACAAAAGTTCATATTATTTGATACTCGTACAAGTGTTATCGTCAAATTATTGTAAGTTATCATTATAATATATTTGTCAATGTACGTTAAAATGCTTAGATCTATCTATCCCAGAGACTAGCGCATTTTAAGAATTTTCTTTTGCTATTTTTGCCCAATCAGGAGAAAATGGTGCAATGAAACACAGATCTGTAAGAAGTCACTTTAAAGAGAAACAGATGATGTGTTCTTTATTTCGTTTTGTATTTGTACTGTAAAGGGTAGTCCAACCAGAACGCACGATGGTAATTGTAAATAAAACAAAAAGTTTTCTGAGAATTGTGTCAATATTTTTTACTATAATAGAAGAGTCTATGACAATTATGTGTGAAACAAAATATCGCCCAAATGCTTGCCACGGCTACGAAGGCACACTTCTATCTGATAGTCCATATTTTCAATAACTCTGAGACATAATTGAGGTTCAATGTCGTAAACGTGCTGCATCACCACATCCTTTAGCTCTTGAATTGTTCTTGGCTTATTGGTGTACAATTTTTCTTTTTAATATCCCCAGAGAAAGAAGTCCAATGGTGTCAAATCACAGAATGGTGTCGGCTAATTAACATTGCCACAACGTGAGATAACACGGCTATTGAATTTCTCGCACAAAAGAGCCATTGTTTCGTTGGCTGTGTGGCAAGTGGTAACATCCCGTTGGAACCACATATTGTCGAGGTATATAACCTCAATTTCTGGCCACAAGAAGTTCGTTATCATCTTGCAATAGCGACCACCATTCACGGTAACTACTTGGCCGTCCTCATTTGCGAAGAAGTACGTCTCGATGTCGCCACCAGCCCATAAACCGCACTAAATAGTCACACTTTGTGAATGCATCGGCTTTTCAACAATCACTTGTGGAATCCACTGAGGTAAAAGTGTGTCTCGTCGCTGAAGATGATTTTCTTTGTAAAGTCACCATTCCTTCTGTCTGTTCAAGCAACCATTCGGCGTATTGCCGAAGCTTGAAATGGTCAGTAGGCTTCAGCTTTTGAATCAACTGAACCTTGTAAGCGTGTAAATTCAAATCTTTATTCAAAATTCACATCATTGATGTTCGTGAGATGTTCAATTGTTGGGCACGACGACGAGGCGAGGTTGACGGCTCTTCTGCCACACTATTGCGAACAATAGCAATATTTTCCGCAGAACGAACTTGGCGAGCATGCACAGGTGATTTCACATTTCCTACAGATCCGGTTTGCTGAAATTTGCCCACTATTCTCCCAATTGTGGACACATTTGATCGATAATGCTGACCAAAAAAATCACGAAGTGCACGAAATGCATTTTGTTTTGAACACCCATTTTCGTAAGAGGCTTCAACAACCTGAACGCGCTGCTTAATTGTGTACCTCTCCATGGTTGAATTTTTCAAACACTGAAACAAAGCAATGTCAAATAAGTTGGGCGAAAAACTTGATGTTAAGGTGTGACTCACAATTAACATCGTGAATTAGGGTTGGACCACCCTTTATTTTTATGATTTTGAAATTTCACGTAGTCGCGTACCCAAATGGAATTGTAGTATGTGATTAATACTAATATACTAAATTAAAAGTAAACATATGAATTAAAAAATGTTATAATATTCAAGAAGTTCATAAGAACACCAAGTTTAACATAACTTCCTGAGTAAAAAACTTTCAAATACTAATGACTCTGGGAAAAAGTAAACAACATATCAAAAATCAATATTTCCTGAATACATTAACTGTTGATTTCCACATCATACCATACCATAAAGGCTATTAAATGATGCAATTTTATTTTTCAATATTTGCCAGAACGACCCAATCCATTGGAAAGCTTCAAAAAATTTCATTTTCATTCCTTAGTCGAGAGAAAAAAAATTTATAACTATATACGATTGATAAATATTAATTGAATATTTATGCACCGTTTAAGAGAGGATTCACTCGTAAGCATTCATTTATGTGTGTACGTTACGTAAAATAACAAGTATTGTAATCATCAAAAAAAAATTGTTTAATTTTTTTTTTTCAAAATATCCACCCAACTACAACGCGTTGGAGACACTCCGAAGATGTGTTGCAATTTCCAATAGTTGATCAGGATGCAGATGTCTCTCATATTCATAATGTGTGTTAATTCCTCTGAAATAAATTTGCAATTCATAAATATGCTGGAAACCAGCAGGGAAAAAAAATCATCTGCATAGATCATGCATTAATCAGAAAATCGGTAGTTAGTGTGCACGAGTATAAACATAGCAACAATTGTTCCACCGAAGAAGTAAACAATTGAAATGGCAAACAATAGTCGATCGTTAGAGAAGGTGTATAGTGTTTAACATTTTTTTTTTTCTAAAGTTATTTATGTGTTGAATTACAGGAGATTATATGCATTCTGCGCTTTTAACTGATCTGTTGATTTTATAATGACATTGTTGATTTTTTTAAGAAATCCGCATCGAGATAAAAAAATTATGGATGAATAAGATTAAGTTTGGTATTTTTGGACGTTAGCAAATCTGTGTGTTGTGTCTGAAAAAAAACTCGTCCGCATTTTAGAGCAAATAATAAATCAGCTGTAATTGTTGGGCATTTTTGCTATGATGACATAATGCTTTTTACAAAAGTGTGTTTAAAAAATCAATTATGCTATTAGGTGAAAGGGCAGCTTCTTTGGTTATGCTAGATTACAGTTTTCAAATGTCATTTGTCACTTGGGCATCGCTATCTAAAAGATAGAAGGCCGTACAATCAGTTGATGACAAACATCGCCTACATGACTTATTCTAGTTAATTTACGAAAGACAGTTCTTCATTGCACTTGTTTGCATCCTTGGTCATCGAGGAGAAAAAATTTATATAGATTTTAATGCAGAAGGAAGTTGCCTTAAATTGTGATATTTCAGTGAGCAGAACTTGAGGCGCTGTGCCAGTAATAAAAATTTATTTGGTTGAATTTCGTTGAGAGAAATCCGAGTTATGTATATTTGTGAAAATTTACTATTTAGATCACACAACTTATAAACAATATGCCGATGGCTCCCAGGAGTGTTGGTAGCATCAAATTTCAAAGCGTTAGAAATGCCATCTTATCAGACGCATCGTTAAAGACGAACAACGAGCTCGGGATGGAAGTGAAAGCGGCTATTAGGACCGTGGCAGAACAGACGATTGGACATCAAGCCCGGTGCAAGAGGAATGATTGGTTCGATGATGAGTGCCAGAATGCGTTAGATAAAAAGAATCAGACGTACAAAGAATATGTAGGTAGGACAACCAGTACGAAGAGAAAACACTATGAAAATCTCAGAAGAGTAGCGAATAAGATAATTAGAATTAAGAAAAGAAAATACTATGACGACCAATTGAGAAGTATAGATGTAAGTTTAGCGAGCAACAACACAAGACAAGCATACAAAGTAGTGAAAAGCCTGAAACGTGGTTACCAGCCCAAAACCACGCTCTGTCGTGATGACACCGGTAGTATAATCACTGATGAAACGAAGATTAAGGAAAGATGGGCATCATATTTCAAGAACCTGCTTAGTCCTCCGCACAGTTCCAGGACATCGGAGCCTATATATGTCTGCGGAAAGCGTCCATTGGCCCCACCAGCTCTGGATGAAGTTTATTCCGCCATCAAAGCCCAAAAGAATAATAATGCGCCGGGCATTGATGAGATTCCAGTGGAGCTCATCAAATTTGGTGTATTCACAAAGTCATCCAGCACATTAGGCAACAAGAACATATGCCGAAAGAATGGAGCCAATCAATTATATTCCCTATCCACAAGAAAGGTGACAAGCTACAGTGCGAAAATTATAGAGGCATATCACTACTTTGTACGGCGTACAAAATCTTTTCAAAGATCATAGAAAATAAAATCGGATCATATACCAACAGTATTATTGGGGAGTATCAAGGTGGTTTTAGACCAGGTAGATCGACAATAGACCAATTGTTCACAGCCAAGCAGGTACTTGAAAAATGCTGGGAGTTCAACATAGACGTACACCAAATTTTCGTTGACATTACATTTTAATGTACTGTACCAAATAATGCTTTGCTTTGGCATCTCAGCCCAATTAGTCCGTCTTACCAAAATGACAATGACGTCAACGACCTCCCAAGTCCGCATCAATAACCAACTCACCGTTGCCTTTGACACAAATATCGGAATAAAACAGGGAGATGGGCTGGCCCCATTGTTTTTCAATTTGGCTCTGGAGTACGTCATAAGGAAACTACCTGTCGATACGCGAGGTACATTACTATAGAAGTTGAGCCAAGTAGTAGCATATGTGGATGACATCAACATTTTGTCACGGTCATTAACAACTGCCAAAGAACTCTTCCTGAAACTCGACAGTGAAGCGAAGCTAGTAGGGCTACAAACCAATACAAATAAAAGCAAACTCATGATGCAGTCTAGGAAAAATACCTCAAATATACAAAATATCACACTTGCCGAATACAGTATCGTAAATGTGAGCGAAGTACATTTAGGTGTCAAAATAACGAGAACCGATAATGAAACTGACGAAAAACGCTGAAGAATACAGCTCGCAATTCAAATATTTTTTTTCAGTTCTGACGATCTTGAAGACCAGCTGCATACACAGGAGAACAAAGCTCCAAGTATATAAATTTGTGATAAGACCTGTGTTATGCTATGTGTGTGTGTGAAACATGAGCCCTAACTCAAGCATCCGGAAATATATTGAACGCCCTTGAGCTACGGGTCCTGAGGAGAATAATCGGAGTGAAGCTAGAATTCGATTACAACCATGAGCGAATTCGATACAACCATGAGCTGTATGAAATTTTCGACGAGCCGGGGGTCTCAACGATTGCAGGCTGTCGAAGCTGCAATGGGCTGGACACATGAATAGTATGGATGAACAACGGATACCCAGAAGAGTATCCGTTGGGAGAACTGAAGGCCGGAGACCAGTGGGGAAACCGAGACAATGCTTGTCTGACTCGGTTGTCGAAGACAGTTCATCCCTGTTCGGATTTTGAAATTGGAGAACGCGGTCAATGGACCGAGACAGTTGGAGGCGATTGTTGCAGAAAGCGAAGGCCTGAGAGGGGCTGTAGTGCTGCGAAGTAGAAGTAAGAATCGTAAAAGGGAATTTATAAAACGTCTTGAATTCAACAACGTGTACTAGTCGTAGTGTTTATGTGTTTGTTAAAAATTTCAGTAAAGGATTGCAGCAGTAGCCTGCTGCCTCAGCGAGCAAAGAATTAGTGCTACGCTAGAACTGGCCTTGCCTGGTAACGCGTACGTGTGCTGGCAGCTAGCGGTGCGGTGTAATGGGGTGGGTTTTTTCTACCAGCGCAAAGTTCCACTACAAAACTTCACGCTTATAAATTATTTGAGTGACCTGAGTTAGGGAAGAACGCAAAAAAAAAAAAAACGATTCACTCTATGAGCATCAAGTCCTAGGCAACAAACAGAAAAGGATTACAAAGAAAACGTGACGACAAATGCCCGGTTAACCGCGTATGAGACGTAAGGTGATTTTGTCCTTGTCAAGGATGATTACAGCTCACAAATACTAGTGGGTATCTAGGTGGTGGTGGTGCTGCCACACATGCCTACAACCGGATCAAGGTTCCAATATGATGTCTTGGCCTATATTAGGTGTGGAAGGCCACGCATCCTGGCGAGAGCCGCTGCAACACAAACAAGTTGAGTAAGATCTTTGTAGCCACTCTAGGGTACGAAACATGTTTTCTAATAGCGTGAATCGATGGCTTGAATTATTCATCCAATACTTGGGTAAGAAATCGTTCAACTTTATGCAAAAGATGCAGAGTTTCCTCCATAAGCACGTTGCAACTGCCATTTTGTTCCAGATTACATAATTTTTCTGAATGCTCGGCCAATTGAAGATATTCAAAGCAAACAATATTCCTTACATTTTCATGAAAATTGAAAGAAATAAAAGTGCCTAGGCACATACACATGTTTGGTACATTTTGCTCCCTCCCCCAGGACCACCTCATTCATAAAATGATTTTTGAAATTCAGATTCTAAAATTTCTAATCAAGACCTTTCATTTGATAACCCACGGGACTACCTTTATTGAAAAAAATTTTGAAGGTCTACATATCTATAACGGGGCACCCCTTAAAAAAATTTTCAAATGTTTGATAAGACCTAAACTTTTGAGAGACAATCACTTCTGACCTTTTCACAAGGTTTGAGCTTTCTAGCTTCTATTGTTTCTGAGGACAGACGGTCGAAGGGACGGACGTACAGACAGGTTGTGAAAATAATGCGAACGCGAAAGCATCCTAAAAAGGAAGGGTGGGGAGTTCTGCAGGACACGTCAATTGTTCGCGCGATGGATGTAAATAGAAGGAACATCGAGAATACTACGACTGATTCCGAAGCAACCGAAGCGAGGGTGTTAAATCTCTTCTTCTTCGCAGCACTGCAGCTCCTTTCGCGCCTGAGCTTCCTGTAAATAGCGCCTCCAAATGTCTCAGTCCATTGACCGCATTTTCCAATTTTGAAATTCGAGCAGTGATGAACTGCTTTCGTCGACCGAGTCAGACCAGCGTTTCCTCGGTTTCCCCACTGGTCTCCGGCCTTCAGTTTTCCCAACGAATACCTTTTTGGGTATCCGTTGTTCGTCCATACTATTCATGTTGTCAGCCCATTGCAGCTTCCGTAGTCTTGCAATCTTTGAGATCACCGGTTCGTCAAAAATTTCAAACAGCTCAGGGTTGTAGCGAATTCACTATTGGTCTTCGTCTAGCTTCACTCCGACTCTTCGCTTCAGGGCCCGTCACTCAAAGGCATTCAATATATTTGCGGATGCTTGAGTAAGGGTCCATGTTTCATAGCACAACACAGGTTTTTTCACAAATTTGCATACTTGGAGCTTTGTTTTCCTGTGTATACGGCTGGCCTTCAAGATCGTCAAAACTGAAAAAAATATTTTATTTGCGAGCTGTATTCTTCGGCGTTATCTTCTCTTCCATTAGCGGTTCTCGCTATTTTGGCAGGGTGCATTGTGATTCGCAGGAGATAGAAGAACTGGAAGCTCAAACCGTGATGAGATCAACTATGAGCATCATCACAACTACTTGCAGCGCTTCTATGCCCTAACAAAACCACAGCTCGGCAAGCGCCAGTGTACTTATGTCCGACTGATATTGCTGAAAAATAAAGGGAGTGTCACAAGCATCGGTGTGAGGTTCAACAGACATGGAACCGCAACGAGGCATGCAACCGGGTAGCAGCGTAAAAGTTGGCCAGGACATGACTTCGCAAATTGATTAAAAATAGGAAGGCTCACTGCTGGCGAGATCCAGTGGACAGTGTGAAAAAGGATTCGTGAGGCCTTGGCAACAAGCTGGTTATGTGGAAGCTTGGTGATCTGCAGATGCCTTTTATACATGAAGCGGAAAAGATGTACGAGATGAGTGGGTACTCTTCCCCGTCCATCACGTCCATGTTGACGGTAAAACAGCAATCGAGTGTCCATTCTGGAACTAGGAGAGGCAGTCCTATCATTGAAAATAAAGAAGGTTCCACGCCCAAATGGTGTTCGAGTTGAGGTATTGCAACTTTTCTATCATCATTGTTATGACTTGCTGCTCAGCACATTTAATGCTTGCCTACGGGACAGGGCTTTTTGGTATGATGTAAGGTGGCGAGACTTGGGCCGATCATCATGCACGGTAGGCATGGCTGTGAAAGTGCTAGAGAAACTCACCAAGCGAAGAATCAATGACGTAATTCGTGCTGTTAGGAACCGATCTCCTCGGCAGTACGGCTTTAGAGCAGAACGCTCCACTATTGGTGCAATTACAGAGGTGGTGAGCGCCGTCTGAAAGGCCGAGGCATATAGCCTCGTTCTGTTGGTAACACTCGACTTTAGGATCGCTTTCAACTTCGCTAGATGAAAGGATGTTCTGTATACATTGAAAAATCCTTTATAAGTTCCAAAATATCTGTTGCGGCTTCTGAGGGAGAACCTGAAGGACTAAAGCCTGATTTACGACACGACACAGGACCAACGAAGGATGGAAGTTACATCGGGTGTTGCCCAGGGATCTATCCTTGGTCCAGTCTCGTGAACCGTGTCTTATGACGGGACACTGAGACTGGAGATGCGAGATAAGTCACGCTTGATCAGCTATGCAGATTTTGTTGCAGTTTTAGTCATTGGAGAAACCATTGAACAAGCGCAACTTAGGCTAGGTATACTAATGTGCCAAATGAGAGACGGGATGACTGCTCGTGGATTCAGTCTAGCACTGGGGGAAACTGAAGTGGTCATTTTGACAAAAAAGATGGTCCCTAGTGTAAGATTAACCAGTATTGAAGACACACTTATCGAATCGAAGTCAGTTTCTTTGAGCAAAGCAGGGTAATGGCTGAGAAGGCTGCTTCGGGTGTATTGGCTCTGAGTCGACTTATAGTCAACGTAGGGGGACCCAGCCCATCAAGAAGACGCCACTTCAGGAGTGCTGTAGGGTCAATGCTACTGTACGGAGCAGAGATATGAGGTGACGGTGGCAATAAGGAGGTGTATCGAAAATGCTTGGCATAGTTACAAAGAAGAGGAGCACTGAGGGCTGCATCTTTATATCCGATAGTCTCTAATTCGATGATGCGAGTCACTGCAGTCGTGATACCTGTTGCCCTTCTTACTAGAGAGTAGCACAATATTTACCTGTGTCAAAGTGAGGACGCGAGGGAGATGGTTCCCCACGAGGAGAGACAGCGCTTACTCAACACTCAACTCATTTTATGATTAGCGAGGCCTAGTGATATTAGAGTACCTGAGTGTCACCCAAAAGTTCGTTTCCCATTATCAATTATTGTGTTGGTTCTGATTTGCACTCTAAAACCAGCAGTAACCTTGTATCTTAAGTCACATGGATTTTGACTTTGTGATTGGCTGTGGAGCTAGTCCACAGCTATTCATGACAAGACACGTACTGCTCGTGCATCATGTTTGACCTTGAGCCTACCTACTGCTCTTAGCCAACTACGCGTGATGAGAAGCGGCTTCAGAGTCAGAAAAATTGTAATACAAGGAACTTATTGCACGGGAGGAAGACCGAACTTTAAATGATTCTGTCAAATATACGCAATTTTTTCCAGAGTAGTTTACAGTTCACCACTGTCGGCCACTTACAAAAAATCACTATACTATTAGTTACTATTTGTATCTGTGATTGAATTTTATATTTGCATATACGGAAAGATTTATTAATATTCAACCATTTAAATTTACCAAATTTTAGATTTTTTTATGCATACCAAACGCACACAATATGAACAACATCGGATGCTAGTCCAGCGGTGTTGTGCTTGATATGCCACGAAGAGGTAATCGACCAGCAATCCATCGAGGAGCTTTGTTGTGAACATAAGTTTTACCAGCACTGTCTGAGAGCCCTGCTGCAGACGTCCAATAGCTGCCCATTGTGCAGGTAGCCCGTAAGAATTGCATCTTAAATTACAGCTGAGCCCCTCCCCACTACACAGTGGTGCCTAAAAACAACCGAGATCAACTACCTCCTAGTAAAAGCCATTGGACGAGCAGAAGTTCTCCTGACAATTGAAATTGCTTCCCCACCTGCAGAAATTGACACTTTTGGTAATAATGAAGTTCTTATTCTTCTTCATAGCACTGCAGTCCCTCTTGGGCCTTCACTTCCTGAAAATAGTGCCTCCACCTATCCCAATCCATTGATCGCGTCCTCCAATTTTGAAATTCGTGCAGCGATGAACTGTCTTCGTCAACCAAGTCAGCCCAGCCTTACATCGGTTTGCCCTCTGGACTCCGACCTTCAATTCCCCCAATGAATACCTTTTTGGGTATTCGTTGATCGTTCATCCAATTCACATGGCCAGCCCATTGCAGATTCCGCAGTCTGACAATCGTTGATACCTTCGGCTCATCAAAAATTTGATTGTATCGAATTCGCCATCGGTAGCCATCTAGTTTTGCTCCGATTATTTGCCTCAGGACCCGTCCCTCAAAGGCGTTCAATATATTTGTGGTTACTTGGGTTAGGGTTCATGTTTCACACCCATAGCATAACGAGGTTATCACCTTATTAAATAGAATCATCATTAGGATGGATTGAATCTAGCAGCACACAGCACATCTACAGAAAACTAATTTATCAAATTCTTCCCGCACCTTTTCAAAATATGATTTAGACCCATGTCCTTGGTCTCTACCACCAGGACCATACGCTGAGCATATGCCACCTCGTCTAAGCTCCGTCATTAACCCAATGGCTCTTGAGTTCCAGCCTAGGCCCAGCTTCTTGGTACCACCTCCACCATCTCAGGAAATCAACTTTGCATCAGGAACCCCGGGCGGGGCCACCATGAATAACTGTCACAACAATAAGGGCAGAGATGATTGCTCTGGAGCCTAGTAACCATCTAGGTGGTATGACTGGTTCGATGCCCTCGTACGCACCGGATCTTCCCCCTCAACACAATATGAGATATCTTCGATTTCAATATCCACGGGCCCCACCACGAGTTGGGAGTAATGTAGACAGAACTGGATCGACCATTCTCGTATCAAACTGGAAAACAAGGACCTACAGCAGTAGAGTGGAAGCCCAGTCCCATTGCTAATTATGACAACCACCCCAATCTTGACAGCACCCCCCTACTAAGACTTAACTTACTGTGGATGATCCCTCTCTTTCAGAGGCATCTCCAAAGAAAAGTATGTGATTATAATTATCGAAACCTCAGCGGAGCTCAAGCATATGTTGAGTCACGTAATCAAACCTTATCATATTTGACTCCAGGAATATCAGGTGGTGCGAGCAAGAATTTTTGCGACTTGAAGAGATCACACCATGCCCATGCAAGGTTAAATGGCCTACCTATCATTGGAGGAGCCTCTATAAGAGAGTCCGTACCTGCCGTCAAAACTTGTTATGTTATAACTCAGAAGTAATTGAAAATGACACACCACCGTATGCCCCAGTCAAATTTGCTTGGTGAGGTCAAAGTCGCCTTAATTGACACTGGTACTAGCATCAGCTATCTTGCCTCTAGTTTTTGCACGCAATCGTTGAATCAACACCCCAAGCTGGTTAAGTCCTGGTGCTTCAATATTATGAGTAGTACAGCTGATGGCACCAAACATTCCATTCAAGGAGATCTAATCACACCCGTCACCTTCAGGGTTCAAACGAAGGAAGTCAAGTTTCAGAACATCCCTTCGCAACCGCAGAATGTTTACCTCAGCTTTGATTTCGTTGTGCGATTTGGTTTGGCCACAGACGTATTTATGGGTTCACGTTTTTCCACTTAACATCTAAACGAATCCACTTCTACCACTACCCAGCATAAGCTAAACCCGATTCAACAGCAACAATTGGACGCACCTATAGTGGCCTTTTCATCTTACACATATGAAGGCCTGGTATGCACCCCATTGGTTTCAGATAAGTTTCAGATAATAAGCCAACGTCACTTTGTTGGGTCTCCGGCATTGAAAAGTTACTATATGCCGAGATCGATCGGATGCAACAATTAGGTTAGGTGTTATCGAAGAATCAAAAAGAGATCGTCATTCCCGGTTACACTTATAGTCAAGCCCAATAATGTTCGACTGTATTTAGATGCACGCAAGGTAAATGCGGTCACCAGCAAAGACACATACCCGTTACCGCTTATAGGTGGTATCCCGAGTCGATTGCCAAAGGCCTATTACATCTCCAGTCCCTATCTCAAAGATGCCTTCTGGCAAATACCGTAAGAAGAGTCGTCCAGAGACAAAGCAGTATTCACCGTACCAGGAAGACTACTCCATCAATTTGTGACGATGCTTTTTAGGTCAAGCAATGCTTCGCAGACGATATGCTGTTTGATGGACAAGGTGATACCACTGCATCTACGAAACCAGGTCTTTGTATAGCTTGATGATCTTCTGCTGATTATGGAAACTTTCACAGAACATCTTACTTTACTCCAGGAAGTTGCCTTATACTCGTATACCTGTAAGGCAATACTCACCATGAACGTGAGAAAGAGTTAGTTTATAATGAAACAAGTCATGTAACTTGGCCATATTATAGGTCGCAGGACCATCATGACTGACCCTGGCAAAACGTGTGCCAGCTCTGGATTCCCATTCCTCAAATCCGTGAAACAGCCGTGACAATTTCTGGGAATTTTTGGTTCGTAGTGGCAATTTGTTCGAGATTATGCTACGTTGTCATCTTCTCTGACTGACAAGCTGCGGAAGGATAAGTTTGTCTAGACTGAGGTAGCCAAAAATCATTTGAAAAGCTCAAATATGCACTAAAATCTGCCCCAGTGTTGCACAGCCCTGACTTTTACAAGCCTTTCTCCATTGATTGTGCTGCAAGTCAACATGGAGTCCGCATAATTTTAGCGCAACTATCGGAAGATGGAGAAGAATCTCCTATTGCTTTCATTTTCAGTAAGCTGATCTTGGCCCAGAGAAACTACAAAGTCTTCGAGCAGGAATGTCTAGCAGCTGTGATGGCAGTCAAGAAGTTTCGCGCATACATTGTAGGCCACAAATTTGAAATCATCACGGATCACACCTCTTTGGAGTGATTAATGGGACAATTACAGGGTGCGGCAGCATAACTTCCTTTTTTCAAAATTCAACAAAACAAATTTTCAGCGGTACAACGGTAAATGCACGCTCCGCACTGTTCCAACGCATGATAGCGACTAACCAAGGAATGAGCAAAACTTTAAAATCACCTCTCTCGAATGAGACTACTAGCGCCGCGCTATAACAGTTAGCACTTTAAGGGCGGACATTTCAAAAAAGGAAGTTATGCTGCCGCACCCTGTAGATGTAAGTAATGGACATTTAATCAGTTGGGTTTTGAAATTGCAGGGTTTCACTTTGAGCACTGTATACCGGAAAGGTTTCCAAAACGTGGTATCGGAGACCTCATCCAAGATTTTTTCTCTCGAAGTAGCTGAATTAGTGCAGAACGATGATAACAGCATCGAAATTGATCTGGGTAGCTCACAGTTTAGGTCAGATAACTATACCGAGCTGTTTGTGCATTTTGTTTATTCGGGGTCACCAATTTAGTGCGTTGCTTCGTGTATGTTGAGGGAATCAAAGGCGCACAAGTAATATATGTATATAAAAGTCTATATTTATTCGGAAGGTTGCGAAATCACATCTGGCCGTGACAATTGCTCAGAGAGAGAGAGAGAGAGAGAGAGAGTGAGTGTGTGATTTAGTTGGTCACCAACCTGCTGCTGCTTGCCTGTGTCGACTCTGGTGGCAGTCAATGTAAATTTATTCGGAAATTGCGATGCAGTGACCTGTATTTTCACCCTGAAGCTGCCGGGCTAATTAGAAAGCTCACTTTAGTTATTATATCATATTCTGATAGTGATCTAAAAACAGGGCACTGTTTCCTCAAGTTTTTCCTGTTATATACATCCAATAAAATGTAAATTACATTTTTCTCAGTTTGATATCAAACCACCTACGGCCCTGATAATTGAAATTGAGGAATTTGCAATTGACAACTGCCCTTGACTCAAATTCATTCAATGCTAATATTTGTCTAACATTTCAACTAAAAGTTCAAAAACCTCAAATTACACCTGCTTGAACTTTATCCGCGATATATCTAATCCTAATTACCAATTTTCAATAAATCGTGACATTACATGCCGTGATTATTTGATTTACCATTATGTTTCGATAAAAAAACTTTTTGCTAGAGGATATCAAAGCTGAAGAAGAAGATACATTGAATATAAAATCAAAGATACAATTTCAGTGGATGATTCACACGAGTTTTTGATTCCAAGAAAACATTTCATAGCTTAGTTCGTCTTAAATGCATATTGAGTTTAGGGTTATTGAGATTCTTTGGTACTCGTACGAAATATGCCTTGATATTGCAAACGATGCACCATACTCGTAATTGTGCGGTTGTTTACTTCTTGGCCGAGTGCAAATTTATCTTCAGCAGGTCACGATTCACCTTTGATTTGAAGCTTTCGCTTGAATTGCTGGATTCGATTTTACGACTATCTCACCTGATTGCATGTCAGCAGGTTACCAAACATGCCAGCAATCATGCAAGTGCCGAAGGTAAAAGGTTATTTTTATGGTATGGAGGATTTTTTTTGTTTTTTTGGGGTTTCGAATGAAAACTTGTAAAAAGAGTGATGGGAAGAGATATGGCTGGATACAATCGCAAAGTTGTTTGGAATCGATCTTTGAACTTAGAACTACATTTGTATCTGATAGAAGCTAGAACATTCTTTGTAACATATGTGTGACACCAGAACCCAATAAAAAAAAAAATCGTAAAGCAAACTCAGTAAAATTCTATCAGTGTAGTAGGTTGCATCAGTTGACTCGATGAAAACAGAAGGATTCTAGGTCTAGTGTTCGTTGCGTAAAGACATATTTTTAAGTCACTTTTTTCAATTGTTTTCAAAAATAAAAAAATGTTTAGGACGTGAGTTGGAAATAAATAAACAACGAAAAGAAAGCGATACCGTCTTTCGAAGAGCTAATCAAGAAAGGGCCCAAGATTTAAAAACCGCAGCAATAAAAACCACTCCAATAGGAAACGAAAGTGAAGAAGAATGTGGCTAAAGTGATGAGAGTCTATACATTCATTTTGAAGCTAGCGTAAAACCATATCGCAAAGCCTGTAACTTTGAGTGAAAATCCCTGGGTTTCGCAGCCGTTCCACCCTACCGACGAGTATATTGAGACTTGTCTCACCACTGGCTTCATTCCTCCAGAAACATTCGTGTATTTAAGATATGAGTCGGTGTATTTTTGATTCTGTGGGTGCCCCAATAATATATCATAAATAAAGGTGGGCCATCAATAAGAGGATAGAAAATTCTCCAAATTTGAGGACACGGGATCAACGATTTCAATGCAGATACTCATTTGCGTGATATGTTGAGGCTGGTGGAGCTGAGACGGAACAGTTTAGGTTTTGGTGGCTAAATGGTAATTGCTAAATTATTCGCGGTCGTTTGTGGTTTTTCGTTTTTTGTTTTTGTTGCAGCTCATTATTGCTACGTTAAATTTAATCGTACTTTGATAAGTTTAACATATAGGTTAGGAATATTGTAATATTGTTCTGCTAGAATCAGTTAAGTGATAGTGGAAACTTTTGAAAAATATGAAAAAAACTTCGAAAAATTGCCTTCATTTTAAACCAGGAAAATTATCAAGAGGAAATGTCTCAGCTTTTAGCCAAACTCAATAAGGTTGAAGGGAAGTGCAACAAAATAATGGAAGGGCAACAACAAATTCAGAAAGAGCAACTAAAAATTCATAACGTACCGCAGATTCCCTGTTCCTAGCAAAGTAGTTCACCACCGCCAAGTCGACAAAGCCGAAAATACATCTACAAACTTGGAACCTTCTGGTCAGCTGAAGAATAGGAGAATCGTATTAAAAGACTTGTGGATTTAAACCATGAGCCGGATTCAAACCATGAGGCTTACTTCTGCATTTTCTTTGTGAAAGGAAACAGAAAGATTTGTAATGAGGCCACAGTACGAAAAATAATTGAAGATGCCCTTCTTATCAGTGGAAGTGAAGCCCTTCTTATCAGCGAAGATTTGGATTCAAGGTTTTTATTCCAAGGCGATATGCCTGGCTCTTTAAGGATTTATGGAGAAAAATGGTGTATGTTCCTGGTACGGCGAGATTTTCGGCGAATTGATGGATAAATTTGCACGTCCTGGATCCAAGAATAGTAGAAAAATAAGTAGCTATAAGAATGCATGTAAACCCGTTACCATTACTAAGAATTTACTCTCTGCTACTAACATAAATCCCAAACCTCTGTCCCCATTTTTTTCTAAACGCATGAATGACTGTAGCACTTCATTTGTTGACCCAAAACTACACAATGTTTGCTGTAGTCAACTGAAAGCAGTCCTAGGCTCTGAGGCATCATCTGCACAAAATCTAGAAACAGCTTCCTGTTCAAATTCTAAATCTTCTTCTATACAGGGTACTTATAACAACTTCGTGCGGGGAAAAGACTTAATGCCAATTTCATCCGGCTCAATCTTACTGCCCCGATCACTTTGTCACGGGACACTTTCACACGTGATCCTGCGAGCAAGACCCTCGCAAGCTAAAGGTAATATTTATCACGCCAGCCAGACTGAAGAAGAATTGGTAACTTAAATTTTAGGAATTAAATATTGTATTTTCAATTGAATTTTCTTGGCATGTAATGACTAGATTCGGTAGATCCTAAGCAGAATGCCAAATCAAAGTGCCTCTATAACACGGTGCATACAAAAGCTTCGAATTCTAACGGATATTTGGGATTGGCGAAAATGACTGAGGTAACTGAAGAAATATTGAGAAAATGTTTAGAGGAAGCTGATTTGGAGACACAACCCAGAATTAAAAGATGATCTCGACTGGTTTAATGTAACTGAGCCATTAACATTTACGGAATCGCTTGAGGGCAACGTAGTTGTTCTAGACTTCTTCACATATTGCTGCATCAATTGTATACATAAACTACCTGATTTGAGGAAACTCGAGGAAAGGTAAAGCGTTGAAGATGGTTTGATGGTTGTAGGTTCCCAATCAAATCAATTGCATGGTATCAGCAGTTGCCGTGACACTTAAACACGATGCCATATCGAATCCAGCAGGCGTGATAAAGCAAAGGCTGCAAATGAACAATTCGCCAGATAATTCAATTTAAGAATGCACGAGAGGAATCTATAGAAACGAAGGCTTCGGTGCATTTTGTCACTCATACTCTACACAATTGCTTATGCCATATCAGGCAATACACTTTATTTTTATATTCAATGACTGTAACAGCAATTTGTTGGTCAACCCAAGAATTTTTCAAATTCGCATTATGCGGAAAAAGTCGTGAAGACTATAAATCTTCGATATCTGGGAAAAGTACATTGTAACCGAAAGATCCAAATCAACAGTGTCGGTGGAAAAACTACGTAGTGATTATATGAATAATAGCAATATGATAAGTGGTGAAGATATGTTCTACCAGCGGCTAATATGAATGCAGCTGAAGGTCAAACAGATATATCCAGTGATGTATGGGAAACAGCTCCCATAAAAGCTGTCTGTGAGCTCAGTGCAGTATTGGGAATTAATGCATTAAATCTAAACACAGTGCACCACGATGTAAAGCGAAACTACGATCGAGGCTTTAGTAGCCCTTAAAATCATCCAATTGCATAGAATAATTGCATTGAGTGGAATGCGTTGTGGATTTGAACAATGTTTCCTATACCAATCCGATTTTGTCTCAATGTGTGCATAGTTCCACTCCCAATGTATGTGTGCAGCAACAAAGCAAGTAAATGATGACAGTAGTCAACGTAGACAGTAGAAGTGGAAGCTGCAGGGTAGTAATGCAGTGAGGCATTGCCACATTGTCGGTTGCGAAGCTTAACAAACATTGGAAAGCGTGTTGCACAATAGGGGGCCGTGTCTCCCCGAGACTATGAAAGACCCCGAAGTACGAGGAAAAGCTCTGTTATCTCGCATTAATTTGGAGGAACTGGACGAAGAAACAAACAGCAAGTGGCGATAAAGAATTGGCGGGAAGGCGAATCATTGAAGGAAGGAAGGAAAGGCATGGTACGAGCTAGCTAGGAGGACGACGAGCAGCTTGTGCACAATTTTCAATCCACCGACCAAATAAACAGCAATCAAAACCAGACATCGAGGAAATTGGTGGCCCCCGAACACGTGGAAACAAGAGTATCAATTGATATGTGGTAAGTAATTAATGTTCTTTTTGAATTTTATAAGTATTTACAAATTTACATATAGTGACCGCTCATAAATTTGATGGAATAAGTGGAAAAAAAGTGCTAAGCGAACAGTGAAAAGTCTGGCTCGCGAGGTTACTTGTGGTGTTGTTGCACAGTGGTGGGGCTTTGGGATGGCTAATGATCACCGTGTGGAAGTGTCCCCGAGTATCACCTGTGGGTAAGAGCGAGAAGCGCACTACAGTACGGATCGTAGTATGGAACGTTATCCAGGGTTAGGTAGGATTTGGTTCTCCGCACAATTAAATTAGAGGTAAGGTCGCTGCGAACCTCCCGATTCGGTCACGTTCTCGCTTGGCGACCTAATTTGGGGCCCATTGGCAAAGCGAATGGCGCACAACCCCTCTTCGGCGGGCTTACCGGATCCAAGGGCCCAAGTTGGAGGTCTTGACGGAGCACCGCGAAATAGTGAGAGTATCAACTTGCCTCATCAAACACCAACCAATCCTTTTTAATATAGACCAGCTGTTGCCGCCTACAGTCAAGGCTACTATTTTTTCGGGTGCTGACCTGGAAAAAAGATACGTAATATCTCGACTTAGAGATAGTAAAATTTATGAACCTGTTCGGCTTTGCCTGTCATATATGCACAAGGCACCAGGAACAACTTGTATAGATGGCAAAACGAAAACATGTCTAAGAAACGCGATTCAAAGAGAAGGTCTTCCAATCGATCTTGAGGCTCTTCACCTTCTGTATTTTTCGTACCATGGAGAACTTGGTATCATCGTAAACCAGGTAAAAAAATATCTTGAAACCTACGTATCTCACGTTAGTTCTAACCATATCGTCCCCAGTAAACAGATGAATTTTAAATTGTTTTACCATAACTGTGATGGCATGCGTAGGAAGTTAAACAAAATTTTTCTTGACGCAAAATCGTGCCATTTTAATATCCTTACAATTTCAAAACATGGTTGAATTATTCTCATATTAGCAAAGAGATCCTTGACAGTAACTGGAGTATATACAGCGATGATAGAGCTCCTCAGAGCACAAGACAATCACCAGGAGGTGGTGTACTAAGTGCAGTACATAATTAATTTATGAGCGAGCTAGTAACCCCCACGGAATACAAATTGTTCCGGCATAAAGCAGTTGAAATAAAGCTGGAAAGGTCTATCCTTATATATTGGCATATTCTATGTCCCCCCAAAATCCAACGATACTGTCTATGACGATGTTTGTCAAGTTATAACTGAAATCACTGCAATTACAAATGAAGAAGATAAAATTATCATTACTGGTGATTTTAATCGGGCAACATTAAAATTTGTGGTTGATGAAGAAGACGGTTTCCTTCTTCCTATCAATCTCCTAGATAGTAATGATATCAATCTCATAAGCAACTTTTATAGTAACGATTTGCAGAAAGTAGCTTCTATACCCAATCAAAATGGCAGATAGCTACACTTTACTTTTTCTAACGCTTACGAAGAGGTAGTGGCCAGTTCAACTGGTGACAACAAGCATTTGTTTTCTTATTCTCTGCTTTTACTTTTGCATCGTCCTCTTCAGATACTTTTAATTCTATGTCGTAAAATGCCCCTATTGTATATACGAGGGTCATTCAACAAGTACTTAGCCTTATTGCCCGATGGCTCTGCTATTACAAAAGAGTTTTACCATCGTGCAGTACATTCAACAAAACGAATGAAGGGAATTGACTGAAACGTTGACAGTAGGCTACTAAAAGAATGTACTGCACGATGGTAAAACTCTTTTGTAATAGCAGCGCCATCGGGGGTCAGGCTAAATACTTGTTTAATGACCCTCGTATATGACTTCCAAAATGGCAACTATGATCAAATTAATAGTATTTTATGCCGAGTGAATCGGGATGATATTCTGTCAACATTAGATACAGCTCTATCCACCTTTTATACCATAATCTTTGACGCCATTGAATCATTCATATCTAAAATAAAGAAAAAAGACAAATTTTCAGAACCGTGGCTAGGGAGCGATCTCGGGCATTTACGTAAACAAAGAAATAAACTCTACAAGCTCCTTAAAAGGAGGAATGATTCCAGCGATGAGATTAAGTGTAAATATAACGATCTTGTTCTAGAATTCAAACTTAAATATGCATATCCATCGTATGTTTAGTTGTAGTGGAGGAAACTATGTCTAATCCTAAAAAGTTTTTTGACTTTGTAAACCTTAAGCTCAAAACTTATGGCTACCCTTCGATAATTACACACAAAGACAAGAGGTTATCTAGTACAGAACAGATCTGCGGGTTTTTTGCAGATCATGCTGCAATTGGTCTGCAATAAACTCCAATCTTGCTAGTTCATCAGACCAAGAGTTGCCGGAAATAACATCATGGATCCTTATAGAAAGCGTTTAGATATCTGAAGATGAAATTCTCCAAGCTATTGAGGATCTTGATTTGAATAAAGGACCAGGCCTAGGTCTGATTCCACCCTGCTTTTTGGCCCTCTGCAAAATTTCATTTTTTTTCATTATTTTTAATAAGTCACTATCTTGTGGTATTTTTCCTAAGCTTTGGAAGCAATTCTTTATAATACCAAAACATAAAAAAGGTGAAAAGTGGCATGTGGTGTACTACAGGGGTTAGCCATCTTGTCTGCTATGCCAAAACTGTTTGTGAAAATTATATGTAGTAAAATTTCACCCCTTATTGAACCGTTTCTTAATGAAGAGCAACATGACTTCCGTAAAAATATATCAACTACCACTAATCTAATCACTTTGTCGTTAGATATTGTTACATGTACAAATAATTACATGTACAAATAATTCTGCGAGCTGCTGTCGCAATTGTTTTCATAATCATTAAGAACGTCAACAAATGAATTTACTCGAACCCACGAGAACCCAACAAGCATGATCAACATCTGCAAGTGACGTCACTCCATTCATTAATTTGCTCGAATCTACCAGGTACCTCTCGGTAGAACATTCGCCAATGTACGAGAAATGGGTGAATAGGTAGAGACCCTATATAAAGGCGAGCTGAATGAATGGGGGGATCATTCATTACAACCGCGATAGAAAACTGCGATATAGTGGAACGCGAAGTAAAGACGATTGATTGTTTGAGTGCGAAGTGATTTTAAGTGGACAGTTGAATGACAAATTTATAGACTTAGTGAAAATTAAAATTGTGAAATACTAAAATAAGTAATTGTGCATTTTTGTGATTAATTGAATAAACTCTTTTAAGTTAATTTAAAAGACATTGCGTTTTCACTTCCCCGGAACATTAAAATTATTGGTCGCGAACCGAAAACACGTGACAATATTCTTAGTGGGATGAAGCAAGGAAATCATATTGATGCCATATACATAGATTTCAGCAAAGCATCTGATAGAGCGAACCATAGCATTTTTTTAAATAAACTCCGTAGCTTCGGCATATCCGGTTCCCTATTCAGCTGGACTCAGTGCTATTTGAAAAATCACACACAATTTGCCAAGTTTTAAGGTCAGTTGTCGCGTCAGATCAATGTGTTCACTATGATGAAGTACTGTGAAAAGCTAACAAGCTGATAGGTTTTATAAAATAGAGAGCGAAAGAATTTATGAATATTTGGGCAACAAAATCATTGTTCACCTCGCTAGTCCGTCCTATTCTCGAATACGGCTGCATAATCTGGGACCCTATGTACGAAATCTACAGCCGCAGGCTTGAGTCTGCACAAAAACAATTTTTACTTTTTGCCTTAAGATCGCTGTACGACCCGACATCTTTTCATAATCTACGATCTTATGAGGATCGACTTCAAACATTAAACCTGACATCACTCGCTCTCAGAAGAGTCACTTTGTCTGCATATCTAACTTTCGACGTCTTAAGGTGTAATATTCAAGCTCCATTTTTGTTAGAGAAGATTCACTTTCACGATCCTGTTAGAGTCACTAGAGACATTCCCATGCAAGCCTCGAGTACGTACCAAACCAATTATGCAGACAATGAGCCAGTTAACAGATGCTGTAAAATCTTCAATAAGTTTAGCGGGCATTACTCCCCAACCAATAATAGAGTTGGTTGGTTTTTTCTCCTACTTTGCAATTAATTGATAATATTTAGTAACTCTCATTTGATGTTGTTTTTTATGACAATTTTTTTAATTGAATATTGTTTAAATTTAGTGTGGACCATTATATTTTTGAGTATTTCAATGACTTAAAACGTGCTTTTATAAAGTTTATAACGCGCATTTGAATTTGACCGGTTACTATTACTTATTCATCCACATACCATATTCACGTCCTTATTTTCTGCAACCAACAAAAAACCAAGCAACAAAGCCATAGTGTAACACGTTTTAAATATTTCCAATTATTGCTATTATCCTCTTTGATGTAGAATGCGCATATTTTTTATTGGAGCCGATAAACGAACACCACAATTTACACATTTCCAATCAATTACCGGTACTTTGGAAAGGACAACAAAAGCTTTAGTGACATGGAATGAAATTCAATATTGGTTGGATGTGTTGATGAGTGAACTAGCGAACGTGGTAAACAAAGTAACAAAATCCTATGAAAATTGAACACATTCGACTACCCACCAGGTCATGTTTCGTCAGCCTTTGTTGTGTTATCATTGTGTTAACATATGTGCGGAATCTTTGTAGTCATGATGTTTATCTGATTTTAATTAAATAAATTCTCCTGAAAAGCAGGTTTGTTCGGGAGGATGTTTTACTTTAATTAAACTTGACTAGAGCCGGGAGTGAAGAAAAAAATTCAATTATATTTCGTTTTGATTGTTGCTAGGTTGGATTTAATATGAACAAATAATTTTGCTAATTTAATTGTGAACTATTCAAATAATCAAAGTAACCTTTTATTTGATTTCAAACCGCAAACATGTTCATTTATCCATTTATGGTGAGTAATTTTATTTCAAATACGATGTAATGTCTATACGGCGTTGCCGAAGAAATTGCTGCTATCCCAATTATTTCAATGGGCTTATATACGTGAAATAAAAAAAAAACAAAAAAGAAGTGTGGATTAATGCGATAAAATTTGAATTTAAATAAAAAGGAAGAAACAAATTTTTGAATATTTAATTCTTATTTCAAGCGCTTGGGCTATTGTCATTTTGTAAATACAGGCCTGCATCCACAAATAATACACGTTAAACGCTGAACTAACGGACAGCTTCATAATGGAATCAGGCTTAAAGCAAGAGGATGGACTTGCCCCAATGCTCTTTAATATTGCGCTGGAGCACGTCATCAGGAAGACATCAGCTGAAATCTCGGGTACACCAATGTTCAAGTCCACACAATTGGTAGCGTATCCTGATGACGTCAATATTATGGTACCTTCAATCTCACATATCAAATCTAGAATCTGAAGCAAACAGAATTGGCCTTAGAGTTACTGAAACTAAAACTGAATTCCTGACCCAAATGAGGAAGAAAACTCCAGCTCGACAAAACCTTAACACAGGCAACTATAACCTTGAAAGTGTGGATAATTTTGCTTATCTTGGAGCCAACCTGGATTAAAGAGGCACTGAAAAGGACATGATTGAACGCCGCAAATAAAGGATATTGCTCCGTTCTTCCCATTCTAAGGTCCAGAGTTGTACACGGTCAAAATAAACTCCATATTTACTAATCAATGGGCAAAGTTGTGCTATTATATTGAAATGAAAAATTTACCCCGACGACCGAATCCGAAAAGGCAGTGGACTTATTTGAATGCAAAGTGCTAGAAAAAATCTATGAAAAAAGGAACTGAGTGGAGACTACGTTATAACGATGCGCTGTATGAATTATTTGACGATCGACCTGTATCCGCTTGTATAAAGTTTCCCGGCAATAAGCGGGTAATATCGAAAGATTGGAAGAAAACAGGCTACCTAAAAGAATATTAAAGGACAGAGCACAATGTAGACGTCCTGCGGGATAACTCAATGGGAAGACTCAATAGAAGCTGACAACAGATCCTTGCTGGGAGTGATCAACTGGTGAATGAGGTCACAGAGCCGTGATGATTGGAGTAGATTGATCCTGGAGGCCAAGGTCTAGGTTGGGCTGTTGCGCCATAGATGATGGTGATGACGTTTGTCAATGAACGTGGGAATGTTTTGCCTTGGGATGTGAATAGTATCCAAAGAAGATGAGCATGTATCTATTCATCGTATTAAGTTGTCAGCAAAATGAATATATATAAGAAATTATCTTGGATTAAATTGTAGGTATTCTATCAGACTGTCTTTTAGTTTTACTGCGGTGAGGCTTCTGCTGGGCGTCGTTCGACAATACCGGACAATTGGTGTTTCCCAATCGATCTATTGTTGAACGACGGAACGAGATATTTGGGACTGATTTAGTGATCTACTAAATTAGCAAGCAATTGGTACTTCACTAATTGCTTGGCTGTATCGATATTCTGATCAGCCAAAAATCAGCATCCATACAGCTCAAATATGTTGAACAGATGACTATCATTCATCACATTTGAGATATATTCATAGTTTTCTTTTTGTCGCAGAGAAGTGTAGGCTGTTTACGCCTAGAGTGTGGAACTTCCAACCATGCACTACTCCTGGACTACCCAATGAACACCTCTCTTGTCAATCTGATAACCTAGCCTGGAATCGTTTGACATATTTCTTAGCCTTATTTTAATACGTAGTTCGGTGCCTTCGGGTTAGACTCTCCTTTACAGCAGAAAGGAAGGGAGGGAAAGGTATTGCTAGGAAAAAGACCTTCCCACCCTCACTGCCTCCTGGTGCTACAGTATGTCCTTTTATCTATGAGGACTACCTGAGGATAATGGGCCCCTCGGTTCCATTTGTCAAGTGATCTACGCATCTTTCCAACTATAATTTCCGGGGTTAGTTCCCAAGCTTAATAAAGAGGTCACGTCGCAGCCTACCCCATATTTTGACACAAAGAAGGTGTGGTAGGCATCATGATGTCTCCTGTATAAAATTTTTAGTCAGGAGACCGTGCCTTACCAAACTTGTACATGAAAGACCGAAAGCATTCATGCCTCCTCAAGAGCTAGCTCAGATAGAAGTCAGTCTCGTGGTATCTTCGATTGAGTCATGACCCCAGGTCTGAGCTTAGCCACGCAATCTGCCTTCCCTTTGTGTTGATCTCTCAAAACTGAAACTAATCACTGAGAGAGCAGAACCTTTCTATCAAACTCTTCCCTGTTACCTTCTTTTCTATGCAGATATATATTTCTGCGCTCTCTGGCAAGGAGGGTAATGGATATCGCCCCTGCAATCATGAACACTGCCAAACCAGAAACGGTTCGATACATGGTTGCGATCCAAAGCACTCTTGTCTCTGCGCCTGTGCAAACCGCTTTCACTCCTTGAAGGGAGCGTCTTCCCATAGCTTGTATCCATAGAGTAGTACATATCTCATTGTGTCGTCTCAGTATGTTGGTCACCACTCGAGTGGGCATTGTTACGCATGCTGCAGCCTTATCGGCTGTTGCTCTGATTTGATCGGAAAAACTCATCTTCAAGTCGATCAGTATGCCCAGTTATTTCACTGTTTGTTTGAATTCAATAGATCATTCTTCGATACTAATTGTCATCACTCTAGGGATTATTTTCTTTGTAAAGATGACCGCTTTGGTTTTCTGCAGTGCCAGGCTGAATCCACGAGCAGCCTCTCACTTGGCACATTGGCATACCTAGCCTGAATTGCTCATTTATGACAGTGCTTCTAGTGACTAGCTCCACAACATAGTCCGCATAGATGACAAAGCGTGACTCATCTGGCAGGTTAAGCCTCAAAAGCTCGTCGTGTGAGATGTTTCACAGATCAGGGCCACAAATCGAGCCTTGAGTGATAACCAATGCAATTTCGATTCTCTTCTGATCTTACTTTGAGACATGGAGCAAAGTACGGTCCTTCAGATAGTCCCTCTAAATCCGCATAAGATGTTTTGGTACTTGAAAAGGTTTCTCCGGTGCTTCTAGAAAATTCGCCCATGTAGCGGAGTTGAAAGCATTGCTGACGTCAAGAGTGAATAGCAGGACAAACTATCGGATGGAACTGCTATGTGCCTTTGCACAGTGGACCATGTTCACTATATTCCTGATTGCGTCGATGGTGGAGTAAGCTGTTCTAAAACCATACTGACGTGAAGATAGGTCTCCAGCAGAATGAGTTCCATGAATTCCCCTAATAAATTTCATCATATCAAGCATACACAACAGGCGGTATGCAGATAGTAACTCGAGATTCCCCGTTCCCTTGCTGACCAGCGTGAGTCTCACTACAGGAATGTTCCTTCACACAGGCAAGTGCTAATGGTAGTGAGCAGCAAGTTGGGGTAATAGTGAGAGACCATCTGCAGCACTTCAGCTGAAATTTTATCTGGTCCTGAGGCCTTTTTGCCTTCATAGACATAACTGCTTCTTCTTATCCCATCTTCGTTAAGAGTGAGCAATGTGCTGAATTTTCATCGTGGACTGCTTGAATAAGGACAGGATCTGCATAGAAAAGCCCAACACTATCTTGCCCATATTGTCTGGCTCATATATGCAGGGTAAACGTTGGGCTCCGAATTTTGTCAGGACCAGTTTGTAGCCTAGGATTCATGGATCCAGACTCACGTAGTCCACGAAGTTTTGCCAGCAGAAGAGAGGTTTGTGAAGATGTTTTCTAGTCGACTTATATGCAGTCAGTTTCATGCATGCTTCTTCTGAGGTCCATTCCCGCTGCCTTTTTCATCAGAGATTTGACATTCATATCACTGATCAGCAATTTAAGATGACCACCAGCATACTGGAGGCTTACTGTGCTGGAGCGTCCATCAAGACATGAAAGATTTGCAGGCAGATGTAATAATACACATAATAGAGTTTACCTCATCCGTAGCTTCTAGTTTTCTACTCCGCTGCGAATCGTCAATATTGTTACATGTACAAATAATTACATGTACAAATAATTACATGTACAAATAATTCTGCGAGCTGCTGTCGCAATTGCTTTCATAATCAACGTCAACAAATGAATTTACTCGAACCCACGAGAACCCAACAAGCATGATCAACATCTGCAAGTGACGTCACTCCATTCATTAATTTGCTCGAATCTACCAGGTACCTCTCGGTAGAACATTCGATAATGTACGAGAAATGGGTGAATAGGTAGAGACCCTATATAAAGGCGAGCTGAACGAATGGGGGGATTCATTCATTACAACCGCGATAGAAAACTGCGACATAGTGGAACGCGAAGTAAAGACGATTGATTGTTCGAGTGCGAAGTGATTTAGAAGACAATTGCGATAAGAAATTTATGGACAAGTGTTAGATTTTTTTCATAGTGAAAATTAAAATTAGTGAAAGTGTTAAATTGTTAAATTGTTTATTGTGCATTTTTGTAATTAAATAAATTCTTTTAACTTAAATTAAAAGACATTGCGTTTTCACTTCCCCGGAACATTAAAATTATTGGCCGCGAACCAATAACACACGACAATGGTGTCAAGAAGTGAGAAAGAAAAATTTTGGAAGTGAAAACTTTTGAACATTTTTGTGCACAATAGTGAAAATTAACGTGGAAACTGGTATAAAAACAGCCGAAACAATAAAAATGCCAGAAAATGCGATATTGCAAATGTTAATGCTGATGCAGCAAGAGCAGCGACAACAGTCATCTAATTTAACTGTGAAGCTTAATGAACAATCAGTGAAGCTGGATCAACAAGCGATCGAAATCAAGGCAGATTTTCAAAAACAGTCCACCGAAATAAAAGCGGAGCTCAGTAGTCTTAACAAGCAAATTAAAGGCATCGAGGAAAAGGTTGACCAGGTCGAAGAAAAGGTTTACCAGGTCGAGGAAAAGGTCAGCCAGGTCGAAGAAAGAATGAACCATGAGATGGAAAAAGTGAAAAAGGACTTGGAAGCAGCGAAGGCAGTAATAACCGCCTCACCAGCCCCAATTATAACCGCAGCGCAAAGCTCATCTAGAAATGTGCAAGCACCAATATTCGATGGGCAAACGGTCTGGAGTATTTACAAAATCCAGTTTGAAGCAGCCGCTAGGATAAATCACTGGAATGAGCGTTAATTCTTGCTCTAAGAGGCCCAGCTGCCGAGCTTTTGCAGACTATCCCCGTTGAGCTGCATTCAAACCCGGTTGCTATAATGATTGCGCTGGACATGCGTTACGGAGACGATCATCTGAAGCAGATTTACCGGGCACAGCTACGGCATCGGATGCAGAAGTCTGGCGAAACCTTGCAGCAGCTAGCACAAGACATTGAGCGACTGGCACTTTTGGCTTACCCAGCGTACGACCCAGAACATCGAGATGACGTAGCAGCAGAAGCATTCATCAGCGCCTTAAAGGACAAGGAATTGCAACAAGCCATGCGGTTAGCTCAAAAGCAAACAGTCAAGGATGCATTGGCTTATAGTTTAAATTTTGAGGCAGCCAAAAATGTGACCCGTACCACTGCCCGGGTTCGCGAGGTACTGGCAGATAATTGCAGGTGTGAGCGCATGGGAATTGAGCGAGAGCTGCAGGTGAATGGTGCGCCTAGATGCTGGAATTGCGGGGAAAAAGGGCACCTGCAAAGAGACTGCAAGAAGGGAAGAAGACCGAGCTATTGTCCAGGGTGGTGGAGATCCAGACTGTGCCAGGAGCCTAGAATGGAGGCCCATCAAACTGCAAGGGCCAACTTCGTGGGGCGAACGTTGGCTAGGAGTATCGACATCCCCAGCACCGTGCCAAGGCAACATAGTGGAGAAGCAGACAGATGCCTTCCTGGTCAAGTTGGTGAAGAGCAATGCACCCTAACAAACGACACTGGTGCAACCCGATCGACGATCCGACCAGACCTAGTGAGGCCCCAACTGCTTCACAAGGGCAGAGTTCATGGAATTGCTGACGCCCTATCTCGTCATCCATGTCCAGCTAACTGCAAGCATTGCCGACGGATTGAGGAAAAGGAACCGCCCGTTGATCTGCGACTGAAAACGGCGGAATTCGATGAAGGTTGGTCATCGGAGGAGATTCAAAATGCCCAGCTAGCCGATGAAGACATCGGACCATTGCTCGTATGGAAGGAGACAACTGGGCGACCGGAGTGGAAGGACGTTTCGATGCATGGCGCAACCCTGAAAAGCTATTGGGCACAATGGAACTCCCTACAGGTGGAGGGTGGCGTACTCAAGCGGAAATGGGAAACGGCGGATGGCAGCTCCTATAGGATGCAAACTATACTACCCAAAAGCCGAATCCACGATGTGATTAAGGAAATGCATGAAGGATCCTCGGGAGGCCACCTTGGTGTTAACAAGACCTTAGCGAAATTGCGGGAAAGGTTCTACTGGCTCCACGCTCGAGAAGACGTAGAGGACTGGTGTCGCAGATGCACAATTTGCGCTTCCGTCAAAGGCCCAAAGCGACGACTGAGAGGACAAATGCAAACCTATAACGTAGGCGTGCCATTCGAAAGGATTGCTGTTGACATCGCAGGACCCTTTCCTGAATCCGATTGGGGAAATCGATACACGCTGGTTGTAGCCGATTATTTCAGCAAGTGGCCTGAGGTCTACCCCATTCCCAACCAGGAAGCAACTACTGTAGCCGAACAGCTAGTGTTAAATTGGGTCAGTAGGTACGGCGTACCTAGCGAACTACATTCGGATCAAGGCCGAAACTTTGAGTCACTAGTTTTTGGCGAAATGTGCGAGCTGCTCGGAATACGGAAAACGAGGACAACACCGCTGCATCCCCAATCCGATGGAATGGTCAAACGTTTCAACGGCACGCTCAATAAACACCTGGCCAAAATGGTTGACGAGAACCAAAGGGACTGGGACCGACATATCCCACTATTTTTAATGGCGTATAGAGCCGCTGAACATGCATCGACGGGCCAAGCCCCAGCCAAAGTCATTTTTGGAAAGACTATTCGTTTGCCAGCCGATACAAAGTTCGGAACACCCCCTGAGAAACCCCAAACGGTCTCGGAGTACGCAAGTGATCTAAGACAACGGTTGAACCAGATACATCGGACAGTGCGAAAACACCTCGAATCGGCTACTGACCGCATGAAGACCAGGTATGATCTAAAGGCTAATTCTACTGGCTTCCAGCAAGATGACTTGGTGTGGCTTTATAACGAATCGGCTACTGACCGCATGAAGACCAGGTATGATCTAAAGGCTAATTCTACTGGCTTCCAGCAAGATGACTTGGTGTGGCTTTATAACCCGCAACGGCGAAAGGGTAGGTCTCCAAAGTTGCAACATAATTGGGAGGGACCATACCGAGTTACAAAGCGAATCAACGACGTCGTATACCGAATTCAGGAACATCGTAAGCTGAGAGCTAAAATGAAAATCGTGCATCTGGACCGTCTTGCCCCATATTACACCCAGGGAGAATTGACTACAAATAGCGACACATCTTTTCGGGGCGAAAAGAACTGAGGTGGGGGCAGTGTTACATGTACAAATAATTACATGTACAAATAATTCTGCGAGCTGCTGTCGCAATTGCTTTCATAATCAACGTCAACAAATGAATTTACTCGAACCCACGAGAACCCAACAAGCATGATCAACATCTGCAAGTGACGTCACTCCATTCATTAATTTGCTCGAATCTACCAGGTACCTCTCGGTAGAACATTCGATAATGTACGAGAAATGGGTGAATAGGTAGAGACCCTATATAAAGGCGAGCTGAATGAATGGGGGGATTCATTCATTACAACCGCGATAGAAAACTGCGACATAGTGGAACGCGAAGTAAAGACGATTGATTGTTTGAGTGCGAAGTGATTCAGAAGACAATTGCGATAAGAAATTTATGGACAAGTGTTAGATTTTTTTCATAGTGAAAATTAAAATTAGTGAAAGTGTTAAATTGTTAAATTGTTTATTGTGCATTTTTGTAATTAAATAAATTCTTTTAACTTAAATTAAAAGACATTGCGTTTTCACTTTCCCGGAACATTAAAATTATTGGCCGCGAACCAATAACACACGACAATATCAATGCTATGAGCATGCTAACAAACTTTCCTCCTGAAACTGGGAAGCTGGGCATATTTGCACTAAGAAGGATTATCATTAATCCCAAGCACTATATACTTGTGATTGTTGGGCAAGTAGTGTCCAGTTGAATACCCTTGGCACTAGGTACTCCGATGCCATTGTCACATTTGGCAGGGTTCCATCGCAGTCTTAGGGGTGGGAAGGCATGGAATGTTGTTAATGTTTAACACCACAAGCTCAGTTTTAGCTGCAACATCCAGGATTTGTTTTCATCTAGAATATGACCGAGGCATTCTCCATTAAATGGCTTTTGCGTTGTAGTTCCTCCCAACGTGGCCGGGCTATTCTGCGTTTGAGATAGCAATTTATAGAGCATCAAGTCTGGTCTAAAAGGATGGTAACGCTTCATCCATACACCAAACTCATGCAAAACCATCCCATTGTCTGCGAATATGCACCCATATTTGAGCACTATCTCATACCCAGATGGCAGCAGTAACAGATTCATTAGGGTTTCTTGTATTCTTTTATGGTATGGACATAAAACGGAGATGTATTGTTTTTTGCATACCCTATAGAAAACCCATCCAACTCTTATTTTGGCCTTTTAAAACTTTTTTCATGCTTCATTTTCTGGAAAGTCAACAATGGCCATACACTGCCCCCTGCTAATTGCTTTGGTGATCGTTATGTTAGCCCCAGTTAAGCTAGGGAGCTCACGTTTAATATCATCTTCACCTCCACCACTTCCGTGATGGAATCATTGTCTTTGATGTCGAACCATGCTATAGGCTTGGACAAGGGTACAGTAGCATTTTCTCTTAGGATCTTTTCGTCACCATCACAGGATGAGTCCCTGTTCATTGCCTCTGGCCCTAATTCCACTGGTAGACCAATGGACCAGGTGGGCAGGACTGCTCTAATAGCAGTTTCGAAACAACTTAGGCTAACCGCTCGTTTTTTTCTTGCAGGACATCTACTTAGGACGTATCATCGGTAAGTTTGACTAATAGAGCCAGCTCAAGGAATTTGTGCCATTCGTTGTCCCTAGTTTGAGTCACATTGAATGTTCCTCCGTATTTTGCTTGTCCGCAGTTCGCAGGAGTTTTTTGACGGCTTTTTTCCCCTACCTTAGATTGAATTACTTGGAACCCCTCGCTCAATGTGGGGCACTCCTTGAGGACTTCATTCTTCCTCCTCTACTCTGTGTCTCTTTGAATTGGGCTACAGGCCTCCTTTTGGCTAGTAATAGGAGTGAGAATGACTGACGCCTTAGCCAGCTTCCCAAACTTGTGATTTTTCTTAGCCCTGACCCATTTGCGCCTGTGGTCTCTAGTCCTCTCTAGGAGCTCCCTTAGCTCAAGGATGCTGTTCACGACGTCCTTGCTTATGCTATTATAACCACTGCAGCTGGCAGTCATTCACTTCAGGATCATTATCACTTTCCGTTTAAGCTACTCTCATTTAAAACAAGTGAGAGCAATCAAGTTGCCTATGGTCTCTCTTGTTAGGAGTCCTTCCACATTCGCATCCCGTACTTTAGTCGTTTCGCTGGTGATCATAGCTACATCATGCCCTAGTGCAAGCTTGGGCTTATCCATTATTTGTTTCAAATTTAACACCTTGATTTCTTTCGTATTAATGGGAGTGGCTTTGGGACTCTTGATCCCTCCAGTTCTTTCTTCGATTTCTGATCTATGCTAACCTATTGTTTGCTTTTATTCTAGAAGGCACTTCCGTGTTGCATCATTTTTTTGCTGTATTCAAACGTCGCATAAATTCCCGATAGTAAAAGGTTGTCCAACTTAATTGGATTAAGAAATTGTTGGATTTTCCAGGAAGTCCCAGCCAAACTAAAATCAGAAATTCAATGACTTGTATGGTGCAGGTAAGTTTACACCGCAGTTCATCCCCCCAAAAGCTGCTTGAGAAGTTTGCAACCGACATGAAAGCCGACTTTTTGTTGCTGAGTGAGCAGCATCACAATAAAAGTTGTGCAAGATATCCCGATGAAACTGGTACTGCCACTACCTGGGTTAGAAATAATGATTTCAAGGCGGAGGTGTTTCGTGTGGGTTGGGTACTCAGAACCACCTTCTTTAGTGTGTATCTGGTGCCAAACGAGTCAATATCATCTTTCCAAGCCAAGCTTAATATTTTTAGAAGTGCTGTATCGAATGCAGATGGCGACGTGCTCGTTGGGAGAGACTTCAACGCTAAAGCAATCAAATGGGGCATGCTTATAACTGATCCATGGGGGAAATGAGTCCTAGAAATGGCAGTCAGGACAGTGCTCATCGGACTAAATACCAGAAATATGCCAAATTTGTGCTGCATTGACTGTTACGAAACTTCTAATTGACATAATTCGTATTGTTCTATTTGCCAATGGCCACCGTCTTGTTGCGTGAATTTGTTTTGTTTCTCCATTGTGATGAAATACGTGCCTTTGACTTGTTCACTTTACTTTGATTTGATAATAATTCCAATTATATTGTACTTACAGTCACTGGGCCCATAATTTGTTGCTTTTACCTTTATTTAGGAAGTGAACCTTATTGTTTTTTTTTTTTTTTTGTGGTAGGGAGGTGAAGGCATTTATGCCCGCCGAGTCTGGCAGTGTGGGACTCCCATGGAGGATACCTTTGGACTACCCACTACACACCTCCCCTGTCAATCTGAGAACCTAGCCTGGAACCGTTTGACACATTACTTCGGGTCAGGTCTCGTTTTGTTACGCCGTGGGGCGCCTTCAAGCTGGGGAGTCCCTTTCCTAGCGGGAGGGGAGAGGGGAAGAGGAATTTCCAGAAGAGCGATCCCCCAGCCCCAGTGCCTCCGGCTGCTGTGAGTCCCTTTTATATTTTAGGACTGCCCGAGCATACTGTGCCACCTGGTTCCATTTGTCAACCGATTCGAGCATCACCGCAACTATATTATCCGAGGTGAGCTCTCCCGTCTCCCTGTAGAGTTCCCTTCGCAGCCTGGCCCATTTGGTACACGCAAAAAATGTGTGACAGGCATTGTCCTCCTCTCCTGGGCAAAACCGACAATCGGGAGACCGTGACTTGCCCATCTTGTGCAGGTAAGACTGAAAACACCCGTGCCCGCTCAAAAGCTGGGTCAGATAGAAGTCAGTCTCACCATGCCTTCGATTTAGCCACGGTCTCACATCCGGGATGAGGCGCGCAGTCCACCTTCCCTTCGTGCAATTCCTCCAAGACTGCTGCCAATCGTTGAGCGAGTGTTGTCTCTCCTCGCGGACAACCATCTCCCTCGCATCCTCGTTTCGGCGCAGGTAAATAGCGCGGCGCTCTCTAGCAAGGAGGGCGACAGGTATCACGCCTGCAATCACTCTCACCGCCGAGTCGGAGACTGTTGGATACGAAGATGCAATTCTCAGTGCTCCTCTTCTCTGTACCTGTGCCAATCGTTTTCGGTATACCTCCTTGCTGAGAGCGTCGCCCCATACCTCTGCTCCGTACATTAGCACTGACCCTACAGCACTCATCAAGAGGCGTCTTCTTGATGGGCTGGGTCCCCCTACGTTGGCCATAAGTCGACTCAGGGCCGATATTCCCGAAGCAGCCTTCTCAGCCGTTGCCCTGATTTGCTCAGAGAAACTCATCTTCGAGTCGATCAGTAGCCCCAGGTACTTCACCGCTGGCTTCGATTCGATCTGTATATCTCCAATACTGATCATCCTTACTCTAGGGATTCTCTTTTTTGTCAAGATGATCACTTCGGTTTTCTCCAGTGCTAAACTGAGCCCGCGAGCAGTCATCCAGTCCCTCACTCGGCGCATTAGCATACCTAGCCTAAGTTGCACTTGTTCAACGGTACGTCCGGCGACCAGAGCCGCAACATCATCCACATAGCCGACCAAGCGCGACTCATCTGGCATCTCAAGTCTCAGTAGCCCGTCGTAAGACACGTTCCACAGGTCCGGACCAAGGATAGATCCCTGGGCAACACCCGATGTAATTTCCATCCTTCGTTGGCCCTGTGTCGTGTCGTAGAGCAGGCTTCGGTCCTTTAGGTAGTTCCTCAAAAGCCGCATTAGATATTCTGGAACTTGAAAAGAGTTTTCCATCGTATCCAGAATATACACCCATCTAGCGGAGTTGAAGGCGTTCCTGACGTCGAGTGTCACCAACAGGACGATCCGTCGCTTGGTGCGACTATATGCCTCTGCCTTTTGGACCGCGTTCACCACCTCTGCAATCGCATCAATGGTAGAACGTCCTGCTCTAAAGCCGTACTGCCGAGGAGATAGGTCCCCAGCAGCACGAATCGCGTCAGTGAGTCTTCCCTTGATGAGTTTCTGTAGCACTTGTTTAAAAGAATATTTATTCGTGAAATAAATCGAACAACTGAATTTGTAAAATAATACTGTAAAGTTTTAATTCAATGTTTACTGTACGAGTATTACAAGGCAGCTGACTTTGTTTATGTGCTAACCATCAAAAAAGTAATATTGAACTTGTATTGTGTGAACACTAGGTTAATTCTGAAGTGATATTCACATTCGACAACGGCAATCAACATAAAATGAAACGCAAGGAGATTCAAGAAGTGGAAACAAAAGCAGGGTTGAGTACACTTCCATCAAGCTTCAACCTCAGTGCGAAGCGCAGAACTTTTAATGACATCAAAAATCGGCAAACCTGCATATGAAAAAGGCAGGGAATGTCGTTTGTAACAACACCGATTACTACCATATTATGTAATGATTTTTGTCGCACACGTCGAGATTTCCCGAAGGAAATCTGAACCGACCTCTCATCGGCTCTAGACCTGAAGTATTGGAACGTGACAACGGACGGTATCCATCAGGCCAACAAGACCGGACACTCTTAGTCTACGCCGAGGTGGCTGCTGGCTAGCTAGCTAGTTCGGAGAGGAGTTTCGGTCGCGGGTCTTACGTGAGCAGACTAGGTCCGAAATACAAAAACTCAGCCACCGGTTTACAAGCCCGATTCAAAAACTCGTCAAACAATTTCCATCGCCTCTAGTTTAATTAACGTACTTCATTCCGGAGGAAATGAATGAAAAACAACCGCTGAAACAGTACATGCTCCCGCATACTCACCTCTCACTCGTATTTCCTGCTGGAAAAGAACGATTTTATCATAGTATTTGGAATTGAAATTATCAAAGTATTTTTTTTTTTTCTTAAAAATACTTATTGTAGTTTCGTTTACATATTACAACGACATTTGGCGATTTTAAAACTTAATAGCTCCCTTTCAATGGCCTGCCGTTTCTTTTTCTAGATTATATCTTGCTCGATGTGGTTTTGGCTGAGGTAAACAAATTCATATACAACATTTGACATGATTATTGGGGTAGGAATCACTCTTTATTTATATTACATAGCAGTCTTGGCGAATAAACATTTTTAAATTCGTTTGCACCGGTGTGTTTTGTTAAGAAGCAAAAGAAATTTAGTAAATTTCTCACTGAACACCTACGTATATTGTCAAAACTATATTTACTAAATAGTTCAGAAAAGGTTCGGTTTAAACTTATTGTAGCAAGGTTGTTGGAAAAAAATTGTTCATTAATTTATTTTTTCTTTTCCATAAAATATAAAAATCTATAGCGATGTGAGTAATGAATTTGGATTTGTTCCAAAATTAAATCACATGTAGGGATGCATAGAAAGGGTTTTCCAATAAGAGGTGTTATTTCAAATAGCCCGCTATTTCGGTAGATGTTACTTTTGAAGCTGTCATTTTTTGACACTTGACTAGTAGAAACTACGCCATTAATGAAAATATACGCTTCAAGAATGCATTGAAATTATTAAAATTCACTATAAAAATGTTGAAAATCGGGCAGAGACGGTTCGTAAAAGTCAAACATTTTTGGGTCGTCGTGAAGCACCTTGTCGGACCACAATACAGAAAAATGGTGGAAGAGTTCGAGCTGTTGGGACAACTTAGTGATGTGAAGAATAAAACCCATGCACGTCACTCAAGAACAGCCGAGAATACTGCTGCTGTAGCCTCATCGTTCTTTGGAACTAGTCTTTCCACAAACGTCATTACACTGTATTTTGCATAAAGATTTGAGTCTGAAGGCTTATAAAGTTCAGTTAACACAAGAACTCAAGCTGGTCGATCATCAACAACGTCGTGTTTTTGCTGATTGTGTCCTCCAAATGCATAAAAATGATCCGGAATTCCATCGAAAATTCATCTTGAGTAATGAGGCCCATTTCCATCTCGGTGGCTTCGTCAACAAACAAAATTGTCGCATCTGGGGCTCGGTAAACCCAAGAGTTATTGTTGAAAAGCCTCTTTATCCTCAAGATGCGACTGTTTGGTGCGGTTTATGGTCCGGCAGAGTCATTGGAACTTACTTTTTCGAAAATGAGGCTGGAGCAACAGTTACGCTGAATGGATTGCGCTATCGAGAGATGATTAATGATTTTTTATGGCTGAAATTGAATGGTATTGATCTGGACAACCTTTACTTTCAACAAGACGGCGATACGTACCACACAAGCAACGAAACCATTGATCTTTTACGGGAAAAGTTTCCGGACCGTGTTATCTCTCGAAGAGGTGATCACAATTGGCCACCGAGATCTTGTGATTTAACACCTTGCGACTTCTTCCTTTGGGGCGACGTGAAAAAGGAGGTCTACGTCAATAGCACAGCGTCAATTCAAGACCTCAAAGATGGAATTCGTGAGGCTATCGAGGGCATAGGGCAGCCACTTTGCGACTTGGTTATGGAAAATTTCATGAAAAGGATATGGTCCTGTAAGTGTGGTCGTGGTGGTCATTTGCCTGATGTTATTTTTTAACTATTAACGGGATACCTTCCTCTTTATAATGAAATGATCATCCGAACATTTGTATTGAAAAATGGCATTTTTCTTTTAATATCAAAATAAGACCTCTTATTGGAAAACCCTGTATCTGGCCATAGTGCGCCATCCAGAACTGTTCACATAGTCACATACCTACCTGGCTCCAAATATTGTCTTTTAGCTATCAGCTTTGTATGAGTTTTATTCAATTATGATGCATATTCATAGAGTACCACCGGGATAATTCACTTTCTGCGCTACAGAGCTTGCTCATGATTTGTCTGTATACACATAGTATGTGGTGGATTATAGAAATTATATGTTCGTTAATGATGAAACCCCGTGAATCTAAATAAATTCTCTACCTCTCTGTATTATTCTAAGCACAAAGGGTTTGGATAATATGGATGAATGATACACATACCATTATAATTTATAGCAGACATTGTTTCTTAATTTCAAGAATAATACAAGAGCTTACGCTGGGAATTCTTCCTATTCAAAATCTCTCTTTTCGAGACATAGTCGTGGAAATTAATTTCTGCTTTCCTGTAGACTTTATAAAAATTCACAACCATTTTCATTTCAACACCCTAATTATCTACACACTGAAAGTATTCAGTTTAAATCATGTAGAACACACACATTTTAAAATGGGCCAAACAAGACATTCTTTTTCTTCTTCGTACCACTACAACCTATCTGGGTCGATCGATCACAGCTTCCAATTTTGAAATTTAAACTGTCTTCTTCAACAGAGTTGGACCAGCATTCCCTCGGTTTTCCTACTGGTCTCCGCTGTCCAGTTCCCCCAACGATTCCTTTTTGGGTACCCGATGTTCGCCCATACAATTGACAAGCCCACCTGATTGCAGTATCAACAGTCTTATAATCGTTGAGACTTCCAGTATTTCAAATATTTCATACAGCTCATGGTTGTATCGAATTCGTCATTCACTCCAATTATTCGCCCAAAAAACCGCCTCTCGCAGGCGTTCAATCTATAGGTCTTACCACAGATTCGAATACTTGAAGTTCTGTTTTCCTTTTTTTCCTAAAAGATCGTCAGAGTTGAATAAATTGTTTTACTTGCGAGCTATATTTTTCAGCGGATTTCATCTGTTTTATTGGTGTTTTTTGTTATTTTGGCGTCTGAAAAGACAAATTTGTCAACGTTTTTGATGCTGTATTTGCCAAATGTGATATTTGGGGCATTACTTTTTGACAGGCTCATAATTTTTATTTGATCTACATTAATTATTTAGCTCTATTTGCTTTGGCGTCGAGTTTCACGAGAAGTTCTTTAGCAATTTTTAGCCAGCATGATAACAATAAGATATTGATGACATATAATCTTCACATATGGCTCAGAGGTGTTTTGGAGTAAAAGAGTCTGCAAAGAGACACAAACATCGTTTTTGCTTCCTCAAGTTTTTGCTTCTCCTACTGGATAAACTACCGGCGGAAGTCGAGGAAAATGGCCTCCTATCTCATGGTAATTGATGTTAGTGAGTAAGTTCTCTTTTAGACTTTACATAGAACTCCTTCTAGTATCGCTTCACGTCTGTATTGCACTGTGTTAAGGACTTGTGAAAAAATGTTGAACATTTGTTATTATTGCTGCCTCATTTTCCATGTATTCATGAACCGTTGTACGTCTTTGAACGTACTCTGTAGCTTAGCTTACCTCACTGAAGCCTTACTATCTGCTGTATGATCGAGTCATCTGAAAATACCAATATGGAACATTTAGAATCTTGCCTGATTCGAATGATTTTAAAAGAGGATTGTCTATTCCTGCAGAATGTATTGTTGCTGTGGTTGTTCCATTAGGGGCTTTATACACTCTGTAGGAAGAAATTACACTGACTTGGGGAGTTTGAATAATATGATGACGAAGCCTAGCTTGTGTAAGCTTGCCAATCTATTAATCCAATATCTGTCAAAACATCTCTGACTGTCGAGGAAACACGCTCCAATACATTTGTTTCTTCTTACGTCTGCAAATATCTGTTGTAACCTTCGTGGTTGCATGAATCGTAAAATGGTTTCTATGGAAAACAAATTGATCGTTGCTCTCCATATGCAAGATGCTCTTATTCAAGAAATTCTCAAAAGCTTTGCCAACATTTGTATCAAGTATGTTTGATTACGATTTTGAATATGCAGCTACTACAGATGCTCACAAGGGCAAATCTGGATAGCCAATCATACTTTGTGGCATTTCTGGTGGTATTTCTTTCTTTGATTTATCAGATCTCATCAAATGGTTGTTTAAATGATTTGATTATATGGTTCGTGTAATGGCATATGATCTTCTGTTGATTAGGTCTACATTTTTCTGATGCTAACACTATTCAACTGAGGCTCATCAAAATTAGCAATACCTGGATCGTAGTCAAAGTCAAAAGCGCTTTATTCAATACTAATCGGTTTAAATTTTCAAAGAATATAAAGCAAATTCCAAACAATAACAATACAAAAACTTAATAGCCCAAATGGCTCTCTAAATTTATACGTTATCATTAAACACATTTCATCAAAAAGACTGGCAAATTCAATTAATTAAGATGATTACATATTTTGAAATTCAATTGGAAAAAGGAGAAAAAACCAACCAACACTATACTAAAATTATTTATAATTTAAACACAACAATGAACTTTGATCCAACACCGAATATGTTTTAACTTAATTTTAATAAAAATCAATCAAAAACTTTATCTTATACTAAAAAATTCTATCACAATATTCCTAACCAACGCATTTAATCTCTTCTCTAACCTAATATAATAAACATAACATATACCTAACCTAGCCCTAATTTTTAACACAAGTAAACAACAACACTAAATGTAGCAATAATGAGCTGAAACTCTAAAACTAAGTAACGAAAAACATAAAAACTGAAAATAAACACGAATAATTTAGATATTGTCATTCAGCCACCAATACCTAGATTGCGCCGTTTTAGCTCGATCAGCTTCAACGAATCTAGCAAATGAGTATCTTCATTGGAATTGTTTGTCTCGTGAACTCAAATTCGGAGGATATTTTATCTTCTTATAGGTGGCCCGTCGATATATGTGATATATGACCAGATCTGACATCCATATGTCAAAACTAGTCTAACCAGGATTTTGTAACAGATAATTTTAACCTTTTGATCAATGTATCTGGAATGAAAGAGTCTTCGTAGGGCCATGACTACTTTCTGTGCCCTACCGAGCATAATTTTGATATGTTCAGTACAGTACAGATACTAATCGAGATGAACACCGAGGTATCGAACGCAGGATCTATGTCCTTCTAATTACGTTTCAGGTCTTGACTGACCTCCGGCAGCGTTGACCAAAACAAGATTGTTTCGCACTTCTGCACATTGATTTTCATTCATCAATTGTCAGTGTACAGCCGCACATCATTGAACATTTTTTTAAAATTGTCCTGTACTATTGCAGCTTTTCGGTCTGTCATATAGATGATCAGATCATCAGCAAACGCTACCAATGATCGCGTTGGCGAGACGTTAAAATCAAAGCCGCTCAATAGCTTGCGAATGAATATTAAGAAAAACAGAGGCGCAGTAACTGTTCCCTGGTGTAGACCATTCAAGACCTTGAATTCGCACATTGTTGCCAGATTTCCATCAGCTACAACAAACGATTTTCCGTATAACATATTGCACATCATGGCGACAAGGTGTCTGGGGAACTTGTCCTGAAGGAGTTTAAAAATTAGTCCATCTAACCACACCGTATCGAAGGCTTTCTCCATATCAATGAGACATGCTCCAACGCATTGTCTATCATTTAGTTTCCAACAGATGCCTGAGGTTACTTTCGTTATTGCATGTGTGGTCGAATGCCTGGCACGAAAACCAAATTGGCAATTCGGCATCAACTCATATTCCTTAATGTGAGCGTTTAATGCTCTGTTAAGTATCACTTCAAACACCTTGCTGGTGTTAGGCAGCAAGCTGATTGGGCGATAGCTTTTGGGGCATGAAGATTCTTTTCCTTTCTTCAAGATCGGAAATACCTTAGTCTTTTTCCACTCATTTGGGAAATATGAATTGCTCAACATGTTGTTGAACAATATTCAATAATTCGTAATAGCAACCTCAGGCAAATGTCGGAGAGCTACATTTGGAATACCATCAGTACTATTGTGAATCGTTATTTTCTATGTGCCGTTCCTTTGACAGTCAGTCTCGTATCGGCCTTTCCCGATGTAACATGTCTATTGTGTTCAATACAAATATGTATCAATTAACGTGTGTATTATTGGTGACGAGGATTAAAACGTTTGCAACTGCCAGTGAAAACCAGTGTGACACAGTGAAACAGTTAGATTCCGCCGCGTAGCTGCCACGTTTTCAGCCGCCATTATTTTCGTGTCGTTTCCGAGACAGCTCCAGCTGGGAAAACGGATCAACAACAATCGGAACAATTTCTCTCAGTCTTCACTGCCGCATTGGGGACAAGTGGATCCGGTTCAGCACTCCAAGTCCCACCATTCGAATCATATGATGCCAAGAAGGAAAGATTTACTTCTTATTTAGAACGTTTTGACAATTACTGTAGTCTCAAAAATGTGGATTCCCCTATCCAATGTCTCAGTTGTTGTGTGCATCAATTGGCTCTACGCATTATAACAACTTAGCTGCATTATTGGGTCCTGAGAAACCCATGAAAGATATTCCGTTTGTTGAGCTAATCAAACTTTTCAAAAATATGTTGTCACCGCCTGTCTCAACTGTGGTCGCTCAGCATTATTTCCTAAATGTTACTCAGCAGCCAACATAATCAATCTCAGAATCCGTTGCATCCCTGAAGGAGAAATCGAAAGATTGTAATTTTTGTGTTGAATGTAAATGCAAATCAGTGATTTCCATTGCTGCTACCTTTTTATGTGCCCAATTTCTTAGAGGAGTAAAAGACAACTGGATTCGAGAACAACTCTTACAACGCTATGCGTTCAAAAATTTTGATGAGCTGCTCAACAAAGCCACAACATTGGAAGCATCACGTTTTGAAAGCAACCAGTTTACCAAAATCCCAGATAATTTTACCAATCTCAGTAGTGACACAAACAATGTCTCAAGGGTCAACAGGTAACATAGGAAATCACAACCCAACCAAAGTCGAAATACAAGTCCTAGTTCACACCAACGCTCACAGTCCCAACATATGACACGGGTTGACTATCGTTCTTTGGGCGTTGATGGACTCTGTCTCAAATGTGGTAGGGCAAACCACAAGGCAAATCAATGCGAAATCGACCCCAACGCGCTTAAATGCACTTCCTGCAAGAAAATTGGTCATGTATCCAAGGTCTGTATCACCACCATTCTTCGAAAATCAAAGACACATGCCATCGCAACACAGTCTTCTCAGAATGATCAAAACTCTGACTCAGAATATGGTATTGGTCACATTCACTGCACTGAAGACTTATACGAGCTCAGCCCAGGTTCTGATAAATTTATCGTCAAAGTGTTTCTCAATGGCAAGCCACAGGCATTTGAAGTCGATTCAGGAGCCAAATTCTTACTTCTATCAGAGACAGCATTCAAACGACTTGGTCACAATGCTACACTACAACCAACACAGGTATCATTCCGCTCTTACTCAGCTCATATCATAAAGCCCTTAGGGAAAGTCTCACTGTTGGTAAAATATAAAAATAGAGAAATTGATGCGGACCTATTCATTGTTCCTGCAGGATTTGATGCACTTCTGGGTCGAATATGGATTCGCACTCTCGGAATTGATCTCAAAGAAATCGATAAAGAACGGCTCACTTCGGATTATGTAGTTACAATCAACGCTGACACTCCTCTTGAAGACATACTCAGACAATACGCAACTATTTTCGAAGAACGCATAGGTTGTGTGCCAAACCTAGAAATAAAACTTCAGCTCAGGGAAGGAGTAAAACCCATCTTTACTAGGGAACGCGATGTCCCTTTTGCACTGCACCAGCGAGTCGAGGAAGAACTTGCAACTCTTGAGTCACAAGGGTGGGGATCATCACTCGTCGTAATACCTAAGCCTGATGGAGGGGTTCGTTTATGTGTTGATTACAAATGTGGAGTCACCGCAAAATTAGTCTCAGCTAATCATCCAATTCGTCGCATTGATGAAGTCTTGCACAGCCTCAGAAATTCAAAGTACTTCTGCAAACTCGACCTGTACAAGGCATATTTACACTTCAAAGTGGATGCGGAAGGACAGAAAATCCAAACAATTACGACACACAAGGGCACATTTCAAATGAATCGTCTCAGTTTTGGTATCAAAACAGCACCATCTGAATTCAATAGAATACTCTCACAAATTCTCAATGGCCTATCAAACGTTGAAGCATATTTTGATGACATTATCTGCCATGGCTCATCAATGGAAGAATGTACAAGAAACCTGATTGCTTGTTTAGAACGACTCAAAGAAAACGATCTCCATCTAAATAACAAGTTGGGTAGACAGACCTATGCTCATGTCAAAAGGGTTTTGTATTCAACTTACAAAATGCAGTAACCAGCAACGAATAAAATCAAGAAACATGTCAAAGACGATTTTATTGAAGAAAATGTGAAATTCGAGGATCATACTATTATTAACAAAGTTGAACGAATGTTGACTTCAGAGGTTTTTGTTAAAGTTATACCCATAAATATCTCCTTTGATAATTTTTTCAGATTTTTTAGATCACGGGTGTCCATTCGCGAGGGAGGAAACACATTTTTCATGTATTTCCCCCCCTGTGCCTCCCCACTGAAGCAAAAACTGTCAGTTTAAGAACTGTTTTGAAAAGCACTCATAGAGAACTTTCAGTTGATACTCATATCGGCTACCTTTCATGAAATTTTTTTACAGAGGCCACTCCTCTGTACTGTAATCATCGATTCATGGCCTATTTTTTCGAATCCTAGAATGGTTACAAAGCCCTTTTGCTAGGAGCTCTCTCCTGCCTCTTCGACTTGTATGTACTCATCTTCATGATACCTATCACTCCTGAAATTTCCATGCAAATTCTAGCAAAGCTGTAGTGTCTAAGTCGGTAAAAAGCGCATATGGCACCATAGCCATATGTTTCCATAGTAATACAGGGCATATTGCTCCATAGTAATACAGGAAAATTCAAATCGCTATAACTTCGGTAAATACTATTCGATCTTTATGAAACTTTCAGAAAAGATCAATCTTATAAATATTCATCTCTTCGCTAAGCTTTATTGAGTTTAAGGGTACCGTTTGGATTTTATTCAAGAAAACACAAAATCGATAAATCATACTATTACTAACAAAGTTGAGTGAATTTCGACTTCTCATGTATTTGTTGTTGTTGTACTCATTAAGGCCTTCATTCATGATTTTTTTCAGATTTTTCGGATGGAAGGTGTCCAATCGCGAGGGGGGGTACGCGAAAAGTTCGTACGTTTCCCCTTCCCCTGCCTCCCTCGGTACTTATAAGGCAATTTTAAGACTTGTTTTGAAAAGATCTCAATGAGACCTTTCCAATGACACCCTACTCGACTACCAATGGTGAAATTTTTTTTTTGAGGGGTCACCTCCCTATATGGGGAGACCCCCCTTAAACGCCTTTGAAAAACTTTTCCACCCTTGAACTTTCAAGAGGTCACCACTTCTGACCTTCCTACAAAGTTTCATGGCTGTAGCCTCTATAGTTTCGGAGAAAAAGTGCTGTGACATACAGACGGACGGACGGACGGACGGACGGACGGACGGACGGACAGACGGACACAGGTCGTGATTGCAATAGGGTTTTGTATTTTAGTACAAAACCCTAAAAATAAGTGTTCCTTCTTCAAAGAAAGTATCAGCTATCTTGGTCACATAGTCTCATTTAATAAAGTTGAAATGTCACCTGTGAAAATTCAAGCCGTCTTCAACATGCCACGTCCTAAAAATGTAGAGGAATTAAGACAATTCTTGGGTATGGTGACATATTATGCAAAATTCATTCCTGATTTCTCCACAAAATCTTTTCATCTACGACGCCTACTCAAAAAAGATGGAAAATTCGTTTGGTCAGCCTCCACTGAAGCTGCTTTCTTAAACCTAAAGACGGAATTGTGTAGCGAAAGGGTATTAACACCATTTGATCTAGCAAAACCCTTGATCCTCACAATAGATGCCAGCCCGACCGGTATTGCAGCTGTTTTGAGTCATGAAGTGGAAGGTCATGAAAAGCCTATTGCTTATGCCTCTCAAGCTTTGACCCAAGCTGAATGCAATTACAGTCAACTTGATAGAGAAGCCTTGGCTATCATTTACGCAACAACACACTTCTACAACTATGTTTATGCCAGGAACTTCACCCTTGTCACCGGTAACGATCCACTGTCTCATATCTTTCATCCACATCGAGCATTACCTCAGATGACATCTGCCCGTTTTTTACGCTATGTCTCCTTTCTAAGTAGATTGGACTTCACGGTACGCTGTAAAAAAGGAAAAGACAACGAGAACGTAGATTGTCTTTCTCGGGCTCCAATTCCCCAACTGTTCAGAACATCTGAAACATCAATGAATGAAGAAGTCAATGCGTTGTATGCTGAAACTATACTTCAAATCTCCAGCCCAGCTATAACTTCAGAAACTATTATTGAAGAAACAGCCAAAGATGAAAACCTTCAAACCCTGATGACCAGCCTCAGAACCAGTCAAAGAGATGAACCATTCACCATCTTTAACAGTATGCTTTTCAGATTGGACCGCCTAGTCATACCAAAATCTCTACAACGCCAAATCCTGGAAGAACTGCATGCCTCACACTTGGGCATTACAAAAATGAAACAACTCTCCAGACGATATGTATATTGGGAACGTTTAGACAAAGACAAAGAATTGTTAAAACCTGTGAATCCTGTGCCCAAGTCCGGCATAATCCACAGAAAGCCACTATTCATCCATGGGACCCACCAGATGACAACTGGGAGAGGGTACATATTGACTATGCAGGCCCCCTTGACAACTATTATTTCTTAATATTTGTCGATGCAAAATCCAAGTGGGCTGAAGTTTGAATATTCAAAGAAGCACCATCATCAGCATCAACTATCACACTCCTTGAAACCATATTCTCTGTGCATGGCTACCCATCTGTCCTAGTATCAGATAATGCTGCCATATTTAGAAGTGAAGAGTTCCAGACACACTGTAAAGAAAGGGGAATGTTTCAGAAGTTTATTGCGCCAGGTCACCCATCAACTAATGGCCTTGCAGAAAGAAATATACAAACCCTGAAAAGAAGATTGAAAGCTGCAGCTGAAGACTCATCACCAATAGCCACAAAAGTACAAAATATCCTTTTTCGATACCGAGCAACACCATTAGCCTCCGGACGGTCACCAGCAGAACTTTACCTGAAAAGGAAAATTAGAATACGCCTTGATGCTCTCCTGCCTAACAGAAAAGCAGTAATGCCAACGAGCCGAAGCAGCTGTCACATCCGCTCATTCCAAATGGGAGAGAGAGTTCAGGCAAGAATGCACCTGAACAATCAAGATAGCTGGCAATTTGGGACTCTCGAACAAAAACTGGGTCAGTACCATTATATCATTGACTTAGACTTAGGCCGAACTATAAAAAGGCACATCGACCAACTAATTTCAACAATGGTCCCGATGAAACAAGTCACCTTTTCATCTCAGCAAAGACCAGCCCCAAGTCCAGGTGTTCCATATCGACACATGCCAGCTGATGAATTACTACCAATGGACACACAGCCTACGCCATTGACTGCGCCAGGTGTCAATCAGCCAGAAACACTTACTGGCACTCCTGACCAACAGACACCAGCAGACGGGAACACAAACGACCCGACGCTACCACCACGCAGATCTGCTCATCAACGATGTCCTCCAAACTTCTTGAAAGACTATGTCACCGAATAATAGAATTAAAATTATATTTCTATATGTTTTAATTAAGTGGGGGAGACTATTGTGAATGTTAATGTTTCATTGAAATGAAGAGTTGATTGGCCGTTCAGACTTGATTTGAAGACGGAAACTTTTGCTTCAACGACCTCTGAAAATATTTCATTCCCTCTCTCAGGGTTTGGTAGATGAACCAATTCAAAATGTGTTCCAATCAGGGCAAGTTTATCCAATCCTTCACAAATAATCCTGTTTCCATTTCTATCCGGAATCGTACTATCAATTTCGATACCAGCCATATCGAGAAGATTTATCTCATCACTCTTGACTTCAAGATTCGATACCTTCACTCGAGACTTCTTGCGGAATATGCTATTCACTATCGCGAAAACGCCGTCTGGGTCCTGTGGGCTAATACCCCTCCATTTTTCCGCCCATTGATTGCTGACCTCACTTCTGAAGTATGACCGGATTAAGTTCCGGAAATTCTTCAGATGTAATTTCGACAAAGCCAACGAGGGATGGTTGTAGTCCAAAAATCGTCGATAAATATTGTTGACGCGTGTGAGAAGAAGGTTTTTCAATCTTTTTAACCTTGCGATGGTGATTCGTATCCCTCCATATTGTTTCGATGCTTAATCTTGGGAACTACTTTCTCAATCGCTTCCAACGTCAGCTTCTCTAACTTCGACAATTAGAGATCTATTTCATCGTTTGTTAGATTTCTGTCATTAGGAACCATTGAGCAAGAGTTGCCATCATCAGAAGGGGGACATTGCTTCTGGTACTCCCGATTAAATTTCTTTTGAAACTTTCCCCAGTCTGTTTTTTTGAAGTTCAACCGATGATTTTCGTGTTGAATTGGAATGAGGAAGAAATCATCCCTTTGATGATTGATTTCCATTACGATTGCGTTGCGGTCGCTATCACAAGGAAGCACCTGCAGTTTCCGTTGAGGACTATTAAAGCTGAATTCAAATCTTGCGTCAGCAATGCAGAGGTCCAAATATAAATTTGTCCTAGGGTATGTTGTGAACTCCGACCCATATAGATTGCACCTGTACTCAATTTGGTTCTCTGCTACCCACGATTTCAGGAATACACCTCTAGGATTATTGGTGGCGTTCAGCCATGATGTTTGCTTGGCATTCAGGTCACCGGCAAAAATATAATAATTATGCAGCCTGTTCAATTCGAGTATTTCAAACAAGGAATTGAGTTCCTCCTTGAACTTGAGAACATTTTGACCAGTTGCATAGGCAGAGATAACGAAGAGGTTATCCCCACCTGGCAGTGAAATTTTGATGACGGACACTTCAAGAAATTCGAAGTTTTTGAATTCGACTTATTCAATATTTTGGAAAAATTGGGTCTTCTAACCAATATCCCGGTGCTTCCTCCCCCATCACCTATTACCCTATCGTTTCTTACGAATGCAAAATCTTTGAATTTCGTGGAGTGCCATGAATTGTGGTGGGTTTCAGTGAGAAGTATGATGTCAGGCTTTTGCTTAACAACAAATTCAAGGAGATGTATAGCAACGATAGAGTTGACGTTGATCGATATGAGGCGAAGCCTATCCATGGGAATATGACTGGATGACAAGTTATTATTAGGCATTTGAAAGACCTAAACGCTAAAAAGCAAAGTTAATTTTTGAATCTTGTTTGTCGATTCTCTCCGATAAAGAATTAAGTTGCTGGTAAATTTTGAGAAGCAGCTCATTATTGCCACTTACATTATTTCCAGCTTTTTCTGCTGGTCCTCTAAAGGCGAGTGCAAATGATACTCCGGGCTTGACGATGTTGGAAGGTATGATATTACGGTGTACTTGTGTTTGCTTTGGAGCAAATTTAACTTTTGCATCTTGATATCGGGAGCATCCTCGATATGATGCTGGGTGACCAAAAATACCGCAGTTAACGCAGTATAATTTTTCTTTAGGCTCCGACTGAGCCAATTTGCACTCACCGGGAGCATGAACGTCTTTGCATTTGACGTGCCGATAGTGCATGGCACAATTGGCAGCCGAATGTCCAAATCTTTGACACCGGTAACACTGGTTGACTTCTCTTTTCTGGAGGCGTTCCCACCTCACCACTCTGAAATTCAAGTACCTTATTTGTTGAAGGGCACTTGGACTGTTCTTATTTGCAATTTTTACCAGGTAAAATGGTAAATTCTTCCTTTCCATAGTCGACCTTCTTGTCGCAAACGCTTTGCCTGAAACAAAATCAATATCTGGTGCAGCTTCCTTGAGCACCTGAAGAAGATCGACTGTATCCTCTCCGCAGTTGTAGTGAATAAGAGCGTTCAAAAGGTCCGTGAAGGACTGCAGCGATGGTCTGCTGCCCCGGCAGAAGAAGATGGAGGTATCTGCCGGGAATGCCCTCGTCCGGAGACGCGTGAATGCGCTGGCAGGCTAGCATTGCGGTGTCGTGGGGCGGGTTTGTTTCCCCGGCACGAGGACCCACTACAAAGAATTTCGCATTCACGAATTGCTTTCAGATCAAAAAGGCGACCAAAGTCGCAAAGTTGTAGATAACCTCACCGAAGGAGATGTACTTGTTACAAGAACAAGTGAAACCTGAGAAGAAAGGCGAACTTGGGGTGACCTCGTCGTTACCCAACGAAGCCCACAAATGAAAGAGGGGCAACCGGGTGGTGGTGGAGCCCCTTCATACCCACCCAACCGGAATAAATCCATTGATAGCTTGTTGAAGTGGCCAGGTATTCCTCTTCTGAGTGGAAAACTCATACAACTTGAATTGTATGAACTTTCCCATCAGAAGGGGAGTACCCCGGTGACCAATTTATGTCATAGAATTATACAATGGAATTGCATAAATCTATGCCATAAAAAGGCACTCTGCGTGGGCCACTCAACCCATAACGGTCACCTGAAACAAAAAGGATTAATTTGTACCCGGTGGCTGGCTCATGTTTTGAGGTGGAAGCCTGCCACCGTACCGGGTCCTATACCCGGTTAGATAAAACGGAAGGGAAAGACCGACGGTTAAGGTTTAATAATTCATTTTTTTATTTATTCTGTTTTCCTTCAATTAATATAATACACCGTTCATTATTTTTTTTAATTAACTAAATAAGGATAATTTAGTAGTGTTTCCATGGATTCACTATGGAAGGTTGAAAAGGATTACTCATGGCAATGATAGGGATAAGGAATGTATTATTGTCTTTTGATTTTATATAAAGCGCCAAATTTTTGATTCAAAGGGATATCAGCATGAATTTCTCATAAATTCCAAATAATTGAACGGTTTTTAATACTAATACGTGAATAAAGTAATGTCCTTTAACGAACAAAAATATAAACAATCATATAATTCGTTATAAAAAATGAAACAAAAATTGAAGACGAAACATTATAATCGTTACTTATTGTATGAAGAATGGAATAGATTGCATTGACATTTGCTGTTATTTTAACAAGAGATGGTTGTGAAGAGACGTTGAATTATTCGATATGTTGTTTGCTGCGTGTATTTCTCAATATAAGTTCGTAAAGATTTATTTGTGATCGTTGCAATTCTCTCTCCTTCAGATTTCTTGTAATTTCCGTTTTGTGGTTTTTCATCTTCAATCAAATATAGTAAATTTGTGTGATAATGCATAAATGTTTGGCTGCTGAGCGTGTGTACATTATCATTTTTTGTCTCATTTGTGTGTTTCCATTTGATCTTTTTATCCTTTTAAATTTTGCATTAGCTTATTCATAATCTTTCTCATTACGATCCCCACCAGTATTCCATCGCTCTGAACCGCTCTTAATAACGTATCATTTCGAAATACTCACAATTAATATCCATTTGTCATTAGCTTGACGCCCAGAGACATGCGGCGTAACAACAGGTGACAATAGCTGTGACTATCCGTTTCCACCAGCATACACAACACCATCACTGTTAAACAAAGCACCGTGGAATGTCCGAAACCATGGAAATCATTTCGTTCACAGCAAATTAGCCACCATAACTGTCATCCGCACGCACACTGACTTGCAATTATGGTATTAACCTTTCGCGCAACAACGGACGGGATTTCGTCGTTGGACAGAGTCACACCACACCACTTATGGAATTTTCGACTCTTCTTATAATAAATCCAATATAAATGATCGATCCACGCAAGTCTGATTGCCCCGGCACACTCCACTTAACTCCCCGCAATCTTTCTTTTTCAGTCGCGACGGAAAAGTCAATCGCTTCTTCACGCCATGGAAAATTCCAATTCACCTTTCTTCTTTCCCTTTGTCTTGCGTCCCGTACACTGCGTAGAACACTTAACTACTCGCATCGGCACCATACCAGTGGACGTATGTCCGTGACTATTTTGCTTTCGCCTAGTGTGTACCGTACGTACGTGACGGTTCAGGTATTCTAATGTCGGACAATACGAAGAACAGGAACATTATTTTTCACGGCGTGAAATAAAATTTACGTAGATCGATACACGAAAGTGTGGAAATTGCAAAAACATTATATTATTCACTCGGACTCCGCGGAGTGTGTCGATAGCTCCCGACAGCAGAACTCTCGTCACTCCCGTTGGTATACTGAGAATGAACACACTAATTAAAACCTATTAGCGAAAGCCCTTTAATGATAAATGTGAATAAACTTTCGAAACAAACTAGAACGGAAAGTCTTCTAAACCGCAGTAAAAACAAAACGCGACAATAGAATTAAAATCCCGCAGACACCACGCTCAAAAGCAGTGGCTGTTTGTCTCGTACTCCCCTGCCTGCCGGTGCACTTTCGTCTCTCCAGTTATTTTGGCTTTTGTCTCCTTTGGAAGAAATGTACTTTTTCAAGATAGTGGTGTACTTGTATTTGGTAACTCATTGATATAAAAAAATCTGGTATGAAAAGAAGATAATAGCCAGAATGAAAATAGCCAACAACGTCATTTTAGTCTTCTGTTTGTAGAAGGGCTTGTAGTACATATTTTCTCGTTTCCCCCATGTTTTCCTCATGGTCGTATGTGCGTGGCGGGCAATGGTCTAGCTGAAAATTTTGAAACTATATTGTTTGGCACCGCTCGTCGCCGACATTTAGCAAAATTTATCGTAGGTACACAAGTCACTCGTCGGTTCTTCCCCGATGGTGATAATGCACACTCGTTTCGGTTGTTTTTAAAATTTACGTCGTCTTTTGTAGATTCGATTACGTTGTCAATTGAAAGCAATTTTCGTTTATAATGATTAGGCGTAATTAAGTGGGAAAAATCGGAAGAATTAGACAGGCACACGTTAATTACCGACAAACAAAACAATTTTTTAATTAATATGATGGTTGGAATCGGTAAAATTTGACAAAGTTTAAGGGGTTTAAATGATACAATGATTTTAGCGTTCATATAATTTAAGGGGTTAACCGTTTCGTTCTAAGCATTTGTATACCACGTTACACCGCAATTCGTTAAATTATATTCAAAAGATATTGTAATAAAATCACTACACATTAAAATATTAAACAGTTTTAGAATTTTGTTCCCCGGGAGTTAAGTACAAAAGACATTTTCTGGACCTATTTTTCATGCGAAAAAAAAAAACGAGTGTTGCGATGGGGAAGGTGACTGAATGGTTACTCATTGTTAAATTGAGTTTGTGCTGTGTGCCTGTGGCAGCGCTGGCTTTTAGAGCCATAGCTCCTCGATTATAACACAGTCCAAACACTTCAACAAGAAGGTCTGATTCTTTTCGCTTTTTGGGGTATAGGTGAAGTGTGGAACCTCCCCAGAATTCAGCGCATCTTTGGCTGACTTGAAATCAACCAGTGATTTCGTTCTTATAGTTAATTTTTCGCCATTAACTCTTTTGATTTCGAAATTGGCCAGTTTATTTTCGGCTGCCAATAGACGAACCATATCTTTCCCGCTTTGTCCGAACACGTTGATTGGCGGAACTTTTTCTGTCTTGTTAGAAGCTTTTTCAGAGGAACCAGCAGAACTGCGGGCTGGTTTTTTCTCCTTATTTTTGTTCTTTAAATATTGAATAAAATTTAAGTCATTATCTTGATTAGAATTACCTTCGATGTTTTCTTCAATTTCCGTTTCTTTGGTTGATCCCTCCAGCGCTGCGAAATAGTTTTGGCTCTCGTTGATGCCACCAGCACTTAGAACTTCTTCTGGAATTGCTTGCTTTGCACTTTTCTTCGGCTTTGTAACCTGTTGCCATTGATTTTGTGGCTGCGTCTTTTGTGGCTTCATCCCTTTCTTGAAAAGATCCTTGAAGGGCGGTATCTCTAGCTTTAATTCATCATTTTCTTCTTGCAATTTGGCCATTTGTTGATTGTCCGCTATTCTTTGCAGCTTGCATCCTCCATCTGCAGAATTTTCTTCGTTATGTTTTCTCTTGGTGATTATCGCCTGTTTTGTATTCGTCGTTTTCTTTGGTAATTTGTTTTTCGTTACCAATCGAAGTAAAAAATATTCGATAGAAATTTCCTGAGTCGATTACTTCGACAATATAAGTTTTTCCGATAAAAATTAACTTCGGACTAACGTTTTTTAAAAAAATTAATTTGATTTTTGAAAACTTTTGACAGGAGCGATTTGAAAGGCGTCTATACGCAAAGACTACTACGATCCATGGGTCGATAGCTCCTGCTCGGTGCGTACCATACGCGATCTTACAGGACACATATTACAATTTCAAGTAAATTTGGAGCAAATACGATCTTTATTTAATCAAACTAACTGTTCCGGTGGACGATTAGGTTGGCCATAAAATAGACAAAGCGAGCAATGAATTCACGAACTGAGCCGTTATTGTAATAGCAAATTTTCATACAGTGCTCTTGTTTGTATCTACTCATTATAAAATAGATAATTATACTAATCCAATAAAATGTCAGTTGTCAAATCGGCTGTCCTTAAAAGAGTTTTTATCATCCTAAAGTTCCATACCTTGAAAAGAAAAACCATTTAGAAAAGAAATGCCATCCACCAAAATTTTCTCATACCGTACTCGGTGCAATTTGCATGAAGGCCGATTCACCTTATCTAGACAAAAATACTTTTCTGAAGTTAACTTGATATATTTGAGCAGGTTAAGTAGCATTTACTCACCATGCATGTCCATATCGTTCTTACCCTACTCACCGATTTTCAAACATTCCAAATAACCTTTAGACGGAACGCAAAGATGAACACTTCTTCTTGGTTGTAAAAATAAATTCCAAATCACGACCAGCCACGATTCGCATAAAATTGACCAAACAAGTGGTCGTATGAGTATTTGCGCCTACTACACACCACACACCGCCAGCAATGTATCTTTGATACGTGAGCAATTAGCAATGCATTACTCATGATTGATGGTCATACAATGGCGCGGAGACTACGGAAAGACATCTACAGCCATGAAGGGTATTTCTTGAGCAGTTAGTTATCCTCTGCAAAACATATTACTATCGTATGAAAATCTCATGCGAATGAGTACGAGTGCACAACCTCATGTGTGGATGATAAGCGAAGAAGGAGAAATCATTGCACTTAGCTGCGCGATGACCAAAACAGCGAGTCGAGCCGCGGCACTACAGTAACTTGAGTTGTCGAGAAAAGAAGTCACCTTGGAGGTATTTTTCATTACTTTTCATTATTTTCTTGTTTTTCTACTTTTGTCACTTCTGAAGATTTCGAAGGTGGTTTGCATTTTTAACATCCCGTCGACGGTTTCATAAGTGAAGCCGCGATGTTGATTTATCAGCGCCAAGTAGTCCAACTACTTATTAATATGTGCCGACATGAGACATCGTAAAAGATGGAGAAAAATAATCGTAAATTAAAACACTCAGCAAATAGGAAGAGCTTTTGTTTTGGTCATAGATAATTCGCTTCTAGGATGATCTTTAGCCGGAATTCTGAGAATCCTGAATCATTGAAATTCACACCAAATCCAAGCGGATCTACTTACTTTGACCACGTAGCGTTCAAGGATTCCGTTGAGTCGTGTTAAGTCAGTTCTTCGCCGTGCAACATTTTCAAGGCGCTTTGCCTGCACTGCCGCGATTTCCTTCCGTTTCAATCAAAATCTATCTTTTCGGTGCCATTATCTTAATTCCATTCACAAATCAAATTAAAACCGGTCACTCATGGGCTTACACACATGAATCAAATGTAAGCTCGTTAGTTCTGTTTCCGGCTCAAAGCTCCAAGATTAGTCTAGGAAAAGATTATCTGGTTGAATTAATACTTGTAGCGCCGAGTAACTTGATTTTCCACGGATTTTTCTTGCGACTCCACAGAATGTAATTTGCCAATGATGCATAATTCAGCGCGGACCAGTGGATCTTATGGTTAATGCCAACGAGCAATAATCGCTCATTCATCACCACACGCCAAACTACACGTTTGGCCAATGAATCTTTGACCACCTCCAGATTAAATCTGTACCATTTGCTACTGTTGAAGGTGATGAAGACGAGAATAATCGGTTGGATACTCGTATCAGGTGCAAATGAACTCGAATCGTTTCACCGCGGAAAAGAAATATGAAATTTAAATTAAAAAAATACTTTGAACTAGTTCCAATGAAGTTTTTAAATGATTTCATGTTCTGAGTTTGTTAGCCGAGTCAAGTTCACGTTTTCCTTGTAGTAACGGTCGATTTTTTAATCGGTTTTGAAAGCCATTTGGATTTATTCCCGATTATTATTCAATCACTTTGAAATCATGTACGTACTCGTATATACTATATATGTGACTCTTTACGCAAAATATCGTTTTGGTTACACTGAGAGCTGCTTAGTTACCGTTTTATTTTTATCATCGAAAATGATCTTATCAAAAATACATAAACAGAATTTAGTAATGAGGAAATAAGAAGACAACTTTTCTTTCTCTCGCCACTGTACAGTTTTTACCACCGGGCAGCTGTTACCAGCACGCTAGTGGTAGTGTGGTGGCCATGGAGTTTAGCGAGAGGTGGGCTACCCCTTGATTTGAACACCTCTTGATCACTAAAGAGTCATACGTTCTGTTAGCAACGAAACAAATTTATGACCGCCACGAAATACCACGGCATTATTCCGCAAGGCGGCGGGTTATGGCGAGGCTTCTCGGTGCCGGGTTGCTTATCGGAGATGGGCGTGGGGCATCAATCGCTCCCTATAAAGCCCTGTGTCAACACAATGACAGCTGGCAAAGTGCAAAAGGCGAACACTTGAAAACCACGGCACTGATATAGAAAAGCAGTGCAGTCTCCAGTCAGCTGACACGAACGAGTTAAGAACCGCCATTGCTGTGTAATTAGTTTTAAGTGAAATAATATATTTGTGTGTGCAAACGGATGGTGTTTTATTCGGCACTGTTCAAGACACTACATCGGTGACCCCGTGAACTAAAATTCGAAAAAAGCTGTACCAGAACAATGGCAACTCAGCCGTCGTCACCTGAGACTCCAAACGACAAAAATGTGCAGGGCACAAACGCTTTGTTTCGAGACGCTTCGTCGGTGTTGGAATTTCAACATACTCCGAGAATTATTGCGTCACGACTTACCCATGGTGAGCCGCACCAAATATCGAATGCGTAACAAACAGTGATGTCCTTGCAGACAATAAAACTGCCATCAATTTGGCGCAGCGACCCGGAGCTGTGGTTTCTGCACGCAGAGGCGCAGTTCCACATAGATAAAGTGCAAGCAGACGCCAGCAAATACTACACGGTAGTATCGGCACTAGATGTTGACACTCTACGCCACGAAGCTGATATTGTCAAGGCACCACCTGCTAAAGACAAATATGAGTGCATAAAATCTCATATCATGAGTCGCATTGTCAATTCAAAAGAAAAGAAAATGAACATGCTCCTTTCTGGCATGGACCTAGAAAATAAAAAGCCATCATAGTTACTTCGAGAGATGCAATCGTTGGCACCAGAAGGGCTTTCGGAAGAAGTAATTTCGATGTTATGGCAGAATTGCCTACCAGTCAACGTGAGATGTGTTTTAGCAGTAAGTGCGAATCAGCCCCTCATAGCACAGGCTCTCATCGCAGACAAAATTTTTGAGATGTCTGAAAAGACATCACTATCACACTCGTCACAAAGCGATCCAAACGAAGCACGTCTTTTGAGAATTGAGAAGCTACTCGCAGAATTAACAGAAAAAACACTTGAACAACGTTGTACAACAAACCAGAAGCAAAAGCCATTTCAATTCAGAAACACAGGTCAGTAAGCAACAAACTTTCTCCACCTACTATTATCATAAAAAATTCGGGGCGAACGCCAGGCGCTGCCTTTCCCCCTGTAATCTCAAGGCACCCTCACAATGACCCGAACGGAAACTAGCCTGCAAAACACAGAACAAATACAACTTATGCAACACAACCAACGAATACAGGCTTCATATTACAGATCGCATTTCCGGAATACAGTTCCTAATTGACTCTGGTTCCGCAGTGTCAGTGATTCCACGGCGATGCACAAACAAAATACGCCCACAAAGTGGCATAACACTATATGCCGCGAACCAAACCGGAATTCAAACTTTGGGAGCTCAAAACATAGAAATTGACTTCGGTTTAGGGAAGACATTTACCTGGGACTTCACCATTGCAATAGTGGGGGCAGACTTCTTATCCAATTTCAATTTACTAATTTACTAAAACGGAAACAAATCATTCAAATGGAAACAGGGAAAACAACTTCAGGCGTGACAATCAAGTCCAAAATCTTTAATGTATCCACTACACAGATACACAGCCCCTACCGGGATTTGCTGTTTCAAGCGGACTCAAATCACATCACAATGAAATGTCAACAGTAAACACTGAGGTGGAACATCATATCATCACAACAGGACCACCGGTCGCAGAGAAACCTCTTCGGCTCACAGGAGAGAAGCTTGCAGCCACAAGACAATTTTCTCCACATTGGACGTAAATAGAGCCTACTATCAAATACCCATGGCGGATGCGGACATACCAAAGACAGCTATCTGCACTCCTTTTGGGCTATTTGAATTCTTAGCCATGCCATTCGGACTCAAAAACTCCACACAGACATTTCAACGTCACATGGATAATGTGTTTCGCGGATTTGATTTTGTATTTTGCTACATAGATAACATTCTCATCATGTCCGAAACTCCAAGTAAACACCGTGAACATATTGAACTGGTCCTCGAACGACTAAAACTACATCGCCTCACAATAAATATCAACAAATGCACATTCGGTGCCAACGTAGTCCAATATCTGGGCATGACGACCAACGCACACGGCTATAAACCTCCACAGGAACGAGTCGAAAGCATCAAAACCTACCCAAAACCGAAAACAATTGCAGACCTGCGGCGGTTCAGAGACAGCATTCAACAAATGTAGCCCAACTAGCACACCCCATAAGCAGCCCAACTAGCACACCCCATAAGCAATGTGCCTTTAGCTCTCACGACGGATGCATCTGTTGGAGCAGCTTTAGAACAGCAAGTAAACGGTTCCTGGCAACCAATCGGATTCTTTTCCCGAAAACTTACCGAAACGGAAAAGAACTACAGCACATATGACAGGGAACTGTTAGCAATACATAACTCAATACGGTTCTTTCGTCACATATTAGACGTACGACCGTTCGTTATCAAAACAGACCACAAGCCGTTAGTTTACGCGTTTTCACAAATTCAATAAAGCTTCGCCCAGGCAGCTACGACATTTAAATTATATCTCACAATTCAGCACACAAACCGTACACATATCTGGAGATGACAACACAGTTGCTGACGCTATGTCAAGGATATGTGGAATCCACATGCCAACGTGTCTGGACTCCGAAGGACTGGAAAAGCATCAGAACAGCGATGAAGAACTTAAAGAAATATTAAAGGGGAAACCTTCATTGCGGCTGCAAAAGCTTTCAATGGACAACAAAACAATATACTGTGACGTCTCAAAAGGAATCATCAGACCCTATGTACCGAAAACCTTGCGACATCGTGCATTCACAACAATACATAACTGGCACATCCTGGGATCAGAACAACGGTCCACATGATCAAACAAAAGTTCAGGTGGCCTGACATAAACAGGAACACAACCGAGTGGGCACAAAACTGCATAGATTGTCAACGGGCCAAGGTCCAACGACACACAAAAAATGCACTTCTCAGCATTAACGTCCCGAACAAGCGTTTCGAACATGTCAATCTCGACATTGCCGTAATGCCAACCATGCCTGATGGTTATCGTTACTGTTTAACCATGATAGACCGCTACACACGATGGACAGAGGCGGTCCCTTTAAAAAACATGACTGCTGAAACAGTCGCTCGAGCATTGTATGCAAATTGGATCGCGCGTTTCGGTTCCCCGGCAGTAATTACAACTGATCAGGAAACACAATTTGAGTCATCACTGTTTCGTGCTATAACGAACCTCATAGGAGCAAATAGAATGCGCACCACGGCATACCATCCAGCATCTAATGGCTTAATCGAACGATGGCATCGTACCTTCAAGGCCGCACTAATGAGTCAGCCAACAACACCATGGGTAGAGCTGTTGCCGACCGTCTTGCTAGGACTAAGGACAGCCTTCAAGCCAGATCTCGGTGCATCCTCCGCGAAACTCCTATATGGAGCAACCCTACGTATTCCAGGAGAGTTTTAACCAATGCCAAAGGTGAGATCATATAGAACCCGGTGAGTTCGCGACAAAACTACGACAACACATGCGAAACATGTGACCTACGCCAACAGCACATCATATTAAACAGACACTGTTCAAGTATGACGATCTATCAACCTGCAGTAACGCATTCTTAAGGAAAGATTCCTTGCGGAAGCCTTTGGAACCTCCATACACTGGACCGCATCAAGTCATCGACCGACCAACAGAAAGGACATTCGTGATCAGGCTAAACGATCAGCCAACAACAGTTTCAACCAAAAGATTGAAACCAGCATACCTGATACAACACTCAACGACGGCATCCAACGAGCTACAACACTCAACGACGGAATCCAACGAGCTACAACAATCAACGACGGTATACAACGAGCCACAACAATCAACGACGGCATCCAATGAATTACAACCACAGGGAGAGATTAACTCACCTCACCTTTGGCATTGGCAAATTCCCATCAGAAACTACAGCAAGAAAACTCCAACGACGCTACTAAGCCAGCGGAAACCTTAAGCAGCAACCACAAACGAATCGTGACAACTGCCGCCATATCAAATGACAGTATCACTAAGGAGGGGGTACTGTGGCAACACAATGACAGCTGGCAAAGTGCAAGAGGCGAACACTTGAAAACCACGGCACTGATATAGAAAAGCACTGCAGTCTCCAGTCAGCTGACACGAACGAGTTAAGAACCGCCATTGCTGTGTAATTAGTTTTAAGTGAAATAATATATCTTGTGTGCGTAGACGGACGGTGTTTTATTCGGCGCTGTTCAAGACACTACAGCCCCAAGAGTCGCCGAGCAAGCCTACGACTCGCCACAGCCTCAAAAATTGCTTTTGCCGTTCGCCAACTGCAAATGTGCAATCAATTCTCAACAAACCGAAATGAGAAGTCTGAAAAATTAACGAAACCAAGGCGGACCGCGATCTAACGCACCAACAATTCTCGAGTTAGCCAACCAACTCGCCTCAGCCCCAAAAAAATGAGGACTTCTGTAGTGAACTGGGTATATTTAAATGTCCGTAAAAAACTGCAGCGATGGTCTGCTGCCTCAGCGGAAGAGGATGTTAAGATCCGCCGAAATTGGCCTTGTCTGGGGACGCGTAAATGCGCTAGCAGGCTAGCGTTGGGGTGTCGTGGGGTGGGTTCTTTCCCCCAGCACAAGGACCCACTACAAAAAAATATCGCATCCACGAATTTCTGGGGTAAAATAAATGTCAACCGAAGTTGAAAAGGAAGTAACCTACTAAGAGTCAAAGGATATTGCTGACTCAGAGGACAAATAGGCCCTTCGAAAAACGGACAGACTTAGAGGGACTTCGTCGTTACCGACGATACTTATGGCCCACAAATAAGAGTGGGGCATCCAGATGGTAGCGGTGCAATCAAAACAACCTCCACCATACCGACAATACAACTCGTCAAATTCCTTTGAGCAAATTCGATGTAAAACACTCTTTGTTAACGTTGAATCTTTCTCGAGCACAAATCGGCGCTTCAAAGAACTATCCCTTTGCATTGAAGATGACGAAATGACAACGGGACATCGATTAGTCGGAGTAAAGTGGTCGGTCTCCCGATGCAAGAAGAATCTACTCGAACAACAATCGTCTAATCAATCTCGATATCTAGTTTACAGCACTTGGAAGCACGGCTCACAGCTTGCTGCTCACGACTCAATTTGGTCCATAGACAATTTGCTCTACTATGCTCTTAGTGTTTATCCCTCTTTAGTTAAAATGGAAAGTAGCTCCACTGTTTGTTGCGCTAAACGAGTGTATGTTTACAGCAAGAAAATATTCCGATTTGTTCACATCGATTCACGACTATGGATTGTTGAGAGAGCAGCAGCAGTAGCCGAGCAAGCACTTAGTGCTTCTGCTCTTATTCGTCACAGAGAAGTGAATAACTGGCTTAAATTCGATATACCTGTGGTCCTAGTGGGGAAAAAATTAGACTCACAGCTTTAATGCACGCACCCGAAGCTACAATGCACATTCGATTGTTAAATCCAAATATCCCGAAACAGAGATGCTAACCTATATGGATAACTTGTCAAAATTCCACGTATCCCACATGAAAAGCTCTACCATATGTTATTGGATAATTGGCTATTTCCTTAGAAAAATTCGCACCCCAAAAGCTTGGTCAATGTAATCAATCACTATTGGCATAGGTTCACTTAAATATCACAAAATGCTCCGTGACCAGATCCATATTCATCCATTACGTACATTTAAATAACATTTTACACACGCGCGTGTTTGACTAATTTCTGTCGTTCTCGTCACTCATGCAATTGCATCAAAAATTTCACTACAAAACTAAATGCTAAATGTAAAGTGAAGAATCTTTTCTTTCTAGGAAACGGAAAGTGATATATACAAGACGTCCACTAATTTTTATGTAATCTTTTAATTGCTTTTTGGTGCTTCTATTTTTTCGCAAATTCACACCTCGAATTGATTTCACGAATGGGGTGTCAAGCTCCTATATGCGGAACGGAAGACAAATGGGGCCGCTAATTTTTACTTTCAAAAGGGGCTCCTGAACACTTCAAGCAGTAAGCAAATCAGTTCCAAAATCTCACATGTACGTTTTGTCAACTTTAAAACGATTTTCGGATCAAATTCGATCTAATTTCTCAATATTCCCGACGTTAAAACCGGCCAAGAAAATATTGCAGTTCTCTTCGCGTAATTTCCGTCGCGATCGTCACTCCACTCCACGTTCCGTCCAAAAACTTGTCTTTTCTTTCGATTCCTGTGTACACGGCAAACCCATCAGCTGCTCACTCAGCCTAGTTAGTTTGGCTTCGGTAATATAATACACTGTTGGGGTGCACTAAATCAGTGCTCAAAATTTCAAAATTTTAATTGGCAGATTTAAAATTTTTCAAGAAAAATTAACTGAAGTAAAGAAAAATGGAAAACGTTCTAAATAAAAGTTAAATTTCATGAAGCATATAATTAAAGGAAAGCGTTTAAATTTAATATAAAAGAAAGTTGATATAAAATTACATTTAATAATAATAATAAGAAAGAAAACTATTTCAAAAATTACGATTATGAATTTTTTCACGATTCCAAGGCGACGAGGGTTGCGAATAAGGAGCTGAACGATTTCGGGGGGGACGCGGAGTGGGACGATTGAAGAAAATGATTAGCGGACGAACAGACTGACACGTATCTTTATGTTTTGCTGTTAGTATGTAAACTTTGCGCGTGGTTGAAACTGACGCAGGTCTTTTGCGTGATATACCCCGACTTTTTTCGCCGATAAGTCGGTGAAGTGGTAACGATTGAGTCCTACTACCTTCTGTACAGAGCTTTTCAGGAAACGCTGGTCTAGCTTGGCGTTGTAATGCCCAGCGGCATCACTTCACCTCCTTCTTCAAAATGTAACTAGTTGGCTCGCCGGTTGTACTTTGAATCCCTCTGTCAGTATTTCTCCGTCTCTTCTTCTTTCTATTACCTATCCCTGTCCAATTCGATTCGGACTATACAAGCACTTACTAGTGGTTTTTATACAAACTAAATTTTCATTACATTATTACTACTGAGTCTTCGAAATTTCCTCTCTTGGTCTGTGTTGAATTTAAGTCCTTTCTTTTACTTGTTAATGCATAAATTGGGTCATCTCGAATCATGATCTTCCCTCTTCCTTGCCTGTTCCTTCTTAGTGATTGAATGTGAACGCAGGTAGCCTGGCACAAACAGAATTTTTAAAAACTTGAATTGTTATCTGTTTTTTTTTCTTGGAAAGCTGTTGGGCCTTGCATTGTTGTGTAAATGACGTGTTTCTACTCCTTTGAGCCATTTATTTATTTATACTCGTATATTTGAACAATTTTTACGCCTACCTTAATAATCTCAATGCTCATTATACTCCAATGCAAGCTCCTCGCAAAGCTAAAATGAAGCCTTGGCTTACTTGAAGACAAAGCCAAGGACAAGGGGCATAGGCACTATAAATTAACCGGAAACGATGATGCCAAACAGAATATTTGTAGACTGCGTTCTTTGGCTAAAAAAGAGCTCAAAACGGCCATGAAAAATTACTTTAGCAGTTTAGAGAATTCTCTCCTGACAAATAATGCTAAACCCTTTTAGTCCTACATCCGATCTTTTAAATCTTCATCTACCATCCCGCATACTGTTAAATGGAATAACGCTGAAGCCTCCCCCCACAGGATATTTCTAACCTATTTGCCGAATATTTTTCCTCTGCTTTTTACTCTTATGATACTCTACACTCCGCTCAAACTTATCCAGCATCAATTACATCCTACTCAACAGATCCTTCTGAAGTTGAATCCTTTATTAACTTGCTCTATCCGTATGTTAGTCCTGTTCCCGATGGACTGCCAAATATATTTGTAAAATCTCTTTGTTCCTCTTTGTGTTTTCCTCGTTCCCTTATATTCAATCTCAGCCTTGGTACTGGCAACTTTCCTACCTACTGGTAAGATGCAAATGTTGTTCCTTTCTTTAAAAACGGCGCCTCATCAACTGCCTCAAACTATCGTCCCATATCACTCCTCTCCTGTTTTTCTAAGCTACTGGAACGACTTGACTTGACTTGACATGGATTCTTGACGACGGGTCGTTCAACTTCCTCGAACTTGGCTGAGTTCAAAGATTATTTTGCAAGAGCTCTAGATAAACAGCTTCAAGTTGATGCAATACTCACAGACTTCTCCGAAGCTTTTCACACTGTGAACCATGTTCCTCTTTGTCAAAAGTTCGGATCCCTTCATTCTTGGATTTCATACTACCTATCCTCTCGTTCATGTCATGTTAATCTCTATGGCACAACCTCCTTTCCATTCAATCCTACATCTGGCGTCGCAAAAAGGTCAATCCTTGGACCTCTTCTTTTCGTACAGTTTATCAATGATCTTCCCTCTCTAATTTCCTCTTCTTGTCTCATGTACGCTGATGATTTTAAGGTATTCTGGATAATGAGATTCTTTGAAGATTGTCAGCAACTCCAAAATTATCCCTTTAACCTCTATACCTGGTGTAATGCAAACTCCCTTCGTATCAATGGGTCCAAATGTTTTAAAATGACCTTTACTTTGAAAATTGTTCCTTTAACTTACAGTTACACCCTATGTGATGTTTTTCTCTCCTCCACAGACTCATGCAAAGATCTTGGTGTAATATTTGATCTCCAGCTTCGATGCCCATATTTTTAGCGTAATTACCAAGCCATCAAAAGTTTGCACAAGTTTTTAAATATTGCTACCATTGTTCGCTTGTTCACATGTCTTGTCCGCCGCTTCTTGAGTACTGCTCAGTAGTGTGGTCTCAATTATATATTGCGGGCTGGCTAGAAGCTGTTTAGTATAAGTTTACCCGTATTTTGTTCTTCAATTTCAACTTAACCTATGAGTATTATGGGCGTCATTTATCCATACTTCGTCTTCCTTCTCTGTCGTTTCGTAGAGCCTTCTTAGATCAATGTTTCCTTTATAAGTTTTACCAGCAACAATTTGCTTCCGCTCTAAGCAAAGACTTGAGTTTCAGACTGTATGCGCATCCTAGTCGTTCTAATAACATTCTCGAAGTTCCGTACGCTCGGACAGACTTCTATTTGCACTCAATTATACCGCGAATCATTAGGATGCATAACAACCTCAAACTTGGCTCTCTATCCACGTCCTACTTGGTTTTTAAAAATAAACTACAGACGTTACTTTTTGTGAATAGTGATTAATGTTTCCTTATCACTCAACTTTTCATCTTTTCTTACATGTTTTAATAGTATTCTTAAATGTTTTCTGATTGATTTTGTTGTATAAATGTGTCTCACTTTAAACGATATTTAATTGTCTAAGTCTATTTTGTAATTGGATTTTTGTCTGTAAAATGGATTTAAATATATAAGTAAATAAATGACTCACAGTCAAGACGAGTGAAGAAGGTGCACCAGTTGACCGAGTCCAGGTTGGTTTTAATTGCCTCATAATTTGCTCTAAAGAAATTATAACGATAAACTGAAGGAATTTTTTGAGGTTCAAGGGTATCAACGGTTAGTGCGAGATACAAAGATGGATGATGGAGATCAGGTTGGATATAAGGATGTAAAACAGGAGCTATTGATAGACACCCAGTTTGAACATTTGACAAGACAAGGTCCAGAAGGCGACCATTAGGGTTGCGGATATGGTTAAACTGTGAAAAAAAACAAAGGAAAAGAAAGGAAGAAAGTAACAAAGAACAATTATTTGTTGAGAAAATGCCAGGTGTTGTTAAGGGATTCCATTCCACTGCCGGCAGGTTGAAGTTCCCACAAATTATAATTTTAGAATGTGGATGAAAAGCAAGAAGACAGGCAGAGAGTTTATCGAAGAAGGCTTGGTATACAGTTAGGGGAGAATTACAGGGAATATACACAGAGGAAATAAATAAAGAGGAGTTATGAGGAAGAGGGACTTTAACAATTACACATTCAAAAGCACGAGCAAATTTGAAATCAGCGCAAAGTAAACTATTAAGGTTTTTGCAGACAGCTACCACGACTCCCCCACCATCATATTTATTAGTGACGCTAAGGTTACGGTCAACCCCGTTTCAGTTAAACAGATAACAGAATCATAAGTTAATTGAGACACGAGTAATAAGTCCTCAAGTTTGGTTCTTAGCCCACGAACATTCTGGTAATAAATAGAAATAGTTGAACGATTAGGAAGGGAAGAAATTCTTTCAGTGTTAGATGATCCTTGAAGAATGTTCAGACTGTTTGGAAATCGCCGCTTAGGTTGCCTTGTATCCAATGCTTTAATGAGTGTCCCTTTTGGCCGAAAATCGGGATGAAGTAGGATAGAAAGTTCAGCCGGAACTATCACTTTGAATGAACTTATAACCTGGTCAGGAAGGTTATTTTTTTTAATTTTACGCACCTGAATATACTAGGCATGTAACCAAGCTTCGATGATAAGTAGCTGGCAAGTGTATCTGTATTTGGCAGATGGAAAGACCTCGAATAACCTTGCTCCGTAGCTAAAAGAATCGGGTATACTCGTACTTGCATGACCTTGTAGAACTCGGTTGATAACAGTGGGAGTCGGAGCCTGAAAATTACTTGATCCGGAAGGATTCAACCTTCAATCGTGAGGAAGTTGTAGATTCTGTGGAGATCGCGGTAATTAGCTGGTAGTTTGAGCGCTGGTGGTAAGTTGTCTTTGATCAACATCAGTTGGTCCAGTAACTGATCAGGTCGTATCAGCTTAGGATTGATTTTGCCGTGATGCGAGTTGATGAGAACCTCAAGTAGGGTGGTTTGAGTGGTTTCATAGGCCGACACTCTTAATTGTGTCAGCCATCTTGTTTGCGTAGTTTGAATCGAGGACTCCGCATAATGAGTGGGCAATGTTGCCGATTAAATCGATGGTACCTAGCCGCTGACGTCGTGCGTGGTTCTCCTGGAGAAGCTGGTTCTGCACTTGGGTGTTGTTGAAGCTTTCATTTATTTGAGACACATTTGATGGTGTTGCAAATGTGATCCAGCTAGTTAATCCCGTGAACGATGATGCTGGGCTCGGCCCAATAGGTGGACAGGTTGTAGAAAACGATCAGGCTCCATTCGTTGGAACTAAGATGGCTTCCAAATATCTTCTCAAAATACACTCCTGGGCTTGTGTTGAGTGGGGTCGTTATCATAAGAGGAGTTGTCGTACCAGGTGCTAGGGTCACAAGTAGACCCAACAAGACGTTGAACATAGACGCTGCTAGGGTTTTGTGAGGTCTCCTGTGGCCTTAAGAACCAGCTTTGTCGTTTTGGTCAGCAGTATGGACGGTAGAGCTATGATCACGCTTCAGGTCCTCCGAGGGAGGCTCGTGGCAGCCAGTTGATTGGTCGTCCTTGTGGGTTGGCTCGATGGGAAGCGGCGCGATCCTAGTTATGGCTCATTGTAGTACTCCTGAACTGGTTTTGACGTCAGCGACTCAAACTATGCCGTCGCCTCCTTTGATTACCTTGACGATATGGCCTAGTGACCAGTGCAGTACCAGGGCGTTGTTCTTCTTCAGCACTACCATAGTTCCAACTTCCAAGTTTGGGGTGGCTTGCTTCCATTTAACACGGTGTTGTAGTTGGGAGAGATGTTTCTTCATCAAGCGTTGCCAAAAGTTGGTTTTGATCGCCGCTAGTCGTTTCCAATGCTGATGTAGATTGGCGTCCGATGGTTGGCCGGCAGGTTCAGCGAGGCTGGTCAAGGGTTCGCCCACCAAGAAATGTCTCGGAGTTAATGCTGTGAGATCGTTCAGATTGGACGCAAGTGGTGTTAAAGGACGTAAGTTTAAGATGGCTTCCACCTCCGCCGCTGCCATAGCCAGCTCTTTGGCCGTTAACGGGATATCGTGCAGTGCGGTAGGGAGTAGTTGTTTAGCGGATTTGATGGCGGCCTCCCACAGACCCCCGTAGTGCGGTGATCATGGAGGAATGAAGTGAAATTCGATGTCCTTTGTCGTGCCAAACTTGGTGATTGTCTCCGTGGACCGTTGTGCATACAATATATCTGACAGCTCATGGAGTTTGTTGTACGTGCCGTCGAAGTTTGTAGCGTTGTCACAATAAAGATCTCGGCAATTACCTCGCCGGCTGACAAAACGTTTGAGAGCTCCAATGAAAGCCTCCGTTGTTAAGTTGGTGACGACCTTGACGTGTACAGCTTTGGTGGAAAAGCAGACAAACAATGCGATATAGGTCCTCTGCGGCTTCTTGCCTCGAATCCGGTAGTGTATTCAGAGAGGACCGCAAAAGATGTAAGGAAAGGTCTGGAAGGTTGTAATCGATCAGCAGGGAGGCTTCGCATGACTCGGGAGGACAATCGTGGCTTGGCTCTGCGACACTCGACGCATTCAAGGACGATATTTCTCGCTATAGTCTTGCCTTTAATTGGCCAGAATCGTTGATGTGTTATAGCGAGCAAAGCAAGAGGGGCTACGTGGGCATGTTGTTGGTGGAGTTGTGTCATGAGGAGCTTGGTGATATATTGGGCATATGGTAGTAAGGTGGGATGTTTTGCTTTGTAGCCAACTGGGGCTTCCGTCAGTCGACCACCCACTCGGATTCTGTCCTTATCATCTCGAAATGGGGTAAGGGAGGCGAGATGACTTCGGCCACCAACCTGCCCACAACGCTGGAGTTCTTGGATATCGCCGTCGAACGCTTGAGCTTGACATCGTCGTAGAATTGCGATGAGGGCATTGTCGAGTTCCGCTACAGTTAGATACTGGGATGCCAGTTTTTGGCCACTTTGAGTGACGTTGCCGAAACGCAGCAAATAGGCGATGATTCGTTGAAGATGCTGAAACGAGTTGCGATGATCGATGGACGCTATAACATCTTTAGCCTGGTCTAACACAATGAGCGCTGTTCGTTGCGGCCGTTTTTCGGCGTCCGTCTCAAATTTGGCCGGCTGGGGTGGCCATGCGTCTGTTTGCCCATAGAGGAAAACAGGACCGTAGAACCAGGTGTCGTCCCTGAGCAGTTGAGCTGGAGACATTCCGCGGCTAATGATGTCCGCGACATTCTTTTTGGAAGGAACATAACGCCATTGAGAGTTAACAGTGAGCTCTTGAATGGCCGCTACACGGTCCGCAACAAAGGTACACTCAGAAGAGGAAGCCGTCCGTAGCCATGCCAGGACTATTTGCGAGTCGCACCAAAAATAGCAGGGTACCGTTCTCCAGTTCAGGCCCGACATCACCTGATCTGCCGGCTTGGCCTCCAGAGTGACGGCTTGTAGCTCCAACCGCGCTAACGTGGTAGCCGCCATTGGGGCCACCTTTGCCTTAGCACACAGCAGTCGTACAATGACGGAATCACCAGGCTGTTGTGATCGCACATATACAGCCGCACCACTGGCCTTTTCAGAGGCGTCACAGAATACATGCATCTGGATATCCTTGGGAAGCCGTTCGGAGAAAACATGACGTGGGAATTTGATTCTTTTGAGGAGTTTGAGCTTTTCACGAAAACTTACCCAGCGTGTATGAGTTTCCATGAGCGTTGCTGCGTCCCAACCTAACTTTAGTCTTCACAGTGATTGGCGCAAAATCATGGCTTGAATGGTAACCGGACTCAAGAAGCCAAGCGGATCGAACAGATGGGCGATGTCCGAGGATATTGTTCGCTTGGTCACAGCTTGATTTGGGACTTCATTGAGGATAATGCAAAACTCGTCTTCGGCAGGAAGCCACGTTAGCCCAAGTGTTTTCACGTAGCAATTGCGATCATCAATTTCAAATTGTGGGGCCTTGTCTTGGGCGAGTACCTCCCGCAGTAACGATGGAGTGTTGGAGCGCCATTTCCTGAAATGGAACCCTCCGGGTTTCAGTAGTGCGATGACTTGTTGTTTTAGTGCTTCAGCTTGTCGTAAGCTGTCGGCTCCAGTCATAAGATCATCAACGTAAACGTTCTGCTTTATCGCTGCGGCTCCATAAGGGAAGCAGCCCCGCGCTTCTATCGCCAGTAGATGCAGGCATTTGATGGCCAGATAAGGGGCAGAGGTCAAACCATACGTGATGGTGGTAAGTTGGTAATACTGAAGGGGCTGGTCAGGTGAGTCTCTTCAAATGATTTGTTAATACGGATGGTCTCTGTTATCTACCTTCACCTGCTGATATATTTTTTCCACGCCCGCCGTGAACACGAATTCGGGCAACCTGAATCGGGAGAGTACTGAGAAGGCGTCTTGCTGAAGAGCTGGTCCCGTATGGAGTACTTGATTCAGGGAGACATTAGTCGAGGTTTTTGCGGACGCGTCGAAAACTACTTAGTTTGGTAGGTGTGCTGTCAGGTCTAACAACGCCGTGATGAGGCAGGAAGTAGTAGGGTCGTTGTAGATTCTTGTTCTTGATAGCCCTCATGTGTCCGAGCTTCAAAAAATCCTGCATGAACTCCTTGTATTGGTGCCGTAGATTGTCATTCTTCGCGAGTTTGCGCTCCAGTGAGAAGAACCTTTGTAATGCCATGTCTTTGGATTCACCAAGCGTGGTAGAGTCCTGGGAGAAAGGGAGTCGCACCACAAAATGACCGCTGGAGTCACGTTTTGTTGTCCTCGAAAAGAGTTCTTCGCATTTCTTTTCTTGTGTAGTCATGGGGGTGGCTGGCGTTACATCATCCAGCTGCCAGAACTCCTTCACTTGGTTTTCGAGCAGGCTTCCTTCCTCGGAACACACCGCAGACTCCTGAAGTGGGTTGCTCATTCCTGGGGCTATTTGCAGCTTTGCCACATACCATCAAGCTAAAGACAGTATTCTGCAAGGTGGGCAAGCCTTCTCCCAGTTGAATTTGACCGATCGCTAACATTTGTAAAAAGGCTTCGGCTCCAATGAGAAGGTCGATTGTGCTGGGTTCGCTGACGTCTGGATCCGCCAACTTCACATTCTTTGGAATTGGCCACATGGAAACGTCCAGTCGTCTACTGGGCTGTTGGTTTATGATTTTCGGCAACACTAAGGCCTCGAGCGTAGCTTCGTAATGAGTGGTCCTGGACCTGATGCGTAGTGTTGTCTTTGTTTGGGTACTTTGCTTCCCCTGACCAATGCTCTCAATTTTGAGAGCCTGCGAGGCGGTGGATAGCCGAAGTTTGTTAGCCAATTGCTTGGTGATGAAACTGACTTGCGACCCTGAATCCAGGACTGTTTGGCACTCAGTTTCGAAACCATCGCTCGCTTGGGCCTTAAGGCGGACGGTACCCAGCAGGATATAGCCATCAACCGAGCTGTGGGAGCCTGGGTTCACGCGGGCTGCTGTTGGAAGGCTGGCTGCCAGTGCAACTGGTGGTGTTGGAACCGTTGGAGCTGCTGATGATGTCTTGGATGGTTTTGATTCGTCAGCGTGGAGGAGGGTATGATGGGTTTGTCTACACCGTCTGCATGTGCCGGAGGAGCATTGCTGCTAACTATGACCCACCTTTAAGCAGTTGGTGCAGAGGTTTAGTTTTCAAACGGTATTCAGACGAAAAATTAGAATGGAGTCCCACGTTTCAACCTGGACTCCCAAGTTCTTGAGCCCCAGCAGACATTTGCTAATGCTTTCATGGAGAACCTTGACAATTCCTGGCGACTCGCCTTGGCAATCGGGTTGGGACAGCAAGCGTTGTAAGAGACTGTTGACCAATACTCGACGGTTGCTATAGCGATCGTTTAAAAGCTTCCAGGCGTCATCGTAATTGCTGTCAGCTATCGGCATATGTTGGATCAACCTCAAGGCTTCACCGCTTAAGTTGCTGATCAGGTTGAACATTTTCTCAAATTTCCTCATTGTTTGTCCATGAATGAGCCGTTTGTATAGGTCCCGGAATTGTGTCCATTTGGGGAAGTCGCCGTCGAACATAGGCAAGTGATAGCCTTAGTGTTGCTTGCGAGTGTCTCTGAGTTGAGAACGCTGAGCTGATCCATTTGCTGCTGAAGGTGAATCATATCTTGTAACAGCTCCCGCTTCAGAGAACGGTTTTCCGCAACATGGTAACCGTTAACGATTGATGCGTCTGAATGGTCCAGGATTCGTGCATGCATGGATGCCGATTACATTTTAGCCGTAATGTGATAAAAAATTAAAATGTATATACTATACAATGTATGGGATACGATGAATGGACGGGAATGTAATTTAAGTGGATAACCACATCGAGGACGGAAATGCTGAGTTGGAGTTGAGGTAGGTAAAGGGATGTGTAGATGATATCGATGGATCGATACATTTATATAATTTATGGATGGACCGATGCATTTACAATAATTTATATTATAATTTAAGTTTTCAGGAGGAAGGTAAGGATGAATATTAATGCAACAATATGAGGTAAGATTCAACAGTTTCCTTGGTTGAATTGTAAGCGAGGCTTGATATGAACAATTGTAGAGGTGGGGAGACTGCTCGCGATACTCCGTTATCTGCTAACATACTATCTATATATTTTGTGGCGCTGAAGGCATAACAATGTTTTGCTGAAGATTGTTAATCGTTGATTGTGTTTGGCACAGCTCGGATTACGGCTAAATTTTTTGTTGCTGCTTCATAGGCAGGATATGCTGCTGCATGCGACTATTTTGTTGCAGGTTCGTAGCTTTGTTAAGTGGAGCCGAAATTGAATCCTGACTACCAGCTTGCTGTTGTTGTGCAACACGCTTGGTGTAAGAGACCGCTGCTGCCCAAGAGGTAACATGGTAGAATTTTGCATAATAAACTGACGGCGTGACGACACCAACTCATCGTACACACTGGGCGTAACTGCGGGGCCAGCAGAAGATTTTATGGTATCCAGGGTTGTTCCGGAAACTGCTGTAGCTGATCATCACTCTGCGGCAGACTCAGGAGCAATCGCTGAGGTTGCTGTTGTTGTAAAGCACGCTCATTTTCCGGGGGAAAAACATTGACACCCTGTTTCAGTTGCTGGTTCATCCGATATGTAGAAGTTAATTCATCCTAAGCAATTGTAACCAGAGACGCTAAAGAAGCTTCAGTCTCTTTAAGTTCAACCTGGATTTTCGAAAAGGAGGTTGAAAGGGATTTCACTGTAGCATTAGCTGATCGCAGCCGGTGTACAAATGAAGAAATGGTATATTTCCGGTACGTAGCGCAGTACCAATATGCTCCAGAGCAGCTTCTCATAATATTGTCAGCCACTGGGCCAGTTGAATTCACGCATTTAGCGTGGAAAGTTAATCCACAAAGACCAAAACATGTGACGGTTTTGATTTTGTTCGGCCTATTTAAGCAAGTAGTAGCCATGCAGATAGACATTATGCAAGTAAAAAGTTAGAATACGAATTAGCACAGGCACACACTCTCGCACTTCAACGATCGTTCAATAAATTATCATCTTCCGTGTGACAGTTCACTGTCACACTGAAAATGACTCAAAGGAGTCAAAACGCGTTGCTCACACAACAAAGCAAGGCCTGCCAGATTTTCAAGTAAAAAAGAGAATTGGCATGCGGATACCAAATGAAATAAAATAAATGTTAGTGTAGTCCGCGTGGTGTAGTGGTTAGAGCACTCACTCCGTTAGCCGGTTTGAGTCTTGTTGGCAACAACGAGACTTGTTTCGAGTGATTCTTCAGACGGACTATAAAGCGCCGCTTAGTTATGATAAGTACTGGTTTAAAATCAGAACGTAGCAGCTGGGTGGATGGACACCCAGCTTAAGTGTGGTACTGACCATATCACCTTCCCGACTGCCGTGAATACTCGTTCACCATGATGAGCTACTCTAACTATCTTTAAGCGAAGGCCCGAAAGGGGCTGTAGAGCTAAAACAAAAAAAGTGTTATTTAGGTGCTTACAAGCCTTTTTCGAAAATTAGTATTTATTCCCAGAAAAGATTATGAGTTTGGTAAAGTTTAAATTGTGTAATCTCCGATCATGATACTCCCATCTTATTTTAGTGATTGTGTATGAGTTTAGGTGGCCAGGCACGAGAACCGTGATAACTGAGCATAAGCTGGCCGTAGCTACCGTTTCCGTAACAGTATACTTATTGCGTTTTCAGATCGTAGCCTTTAAGTAGATCTAGTTAGAAAACATAGCGAAACCATTACGCAGATTTGGCAGGTTTCTTTTCGATGAACCTTGTCTGTTTAAAGATTTATCTTCCTATGGTGATTTTATTAGCTGTTAGATAAATTGAAGACCCATTCATTGGTCAGGGTGATATTTATTCATCTTTAACGACCTTTTTGAAATCAGCTGGTAACCTACATTTATTGTTTATAAAGCTCCAAAATTTTAAGTTTTATTCACTATCAATCGTCATCAGGTTATATAGCAACTAAAATCTTATCACCCATTTTTATACTCCTCCGCTTCGTAAATTTGCCATTTAAATCGACACTGATTAGCGCAACAATTTTGTCGTAACGCATATTCCGCGAGTTCCTCGATGGATCGCAAGAGGAAAAAATCCCAAAAATCTTCGCTACGACCTACAGTTGCATACAATGTATGTGCGCGGTGATCAATTGAATTTTCCACTGAAATATGTTCAACAGGTTACGCGAACACAATAATCTAACATCGCCGCACCTACAATCAACTACTCGTTTTTCTTTTCGGCATCTTTACAAAACTCCACAACTCCCCAATGCGCACTCCAGCCAGCGCGATCCATCTTGCAAGAAGCAAAAGAAAAATCCAACGCAAGAAAAAGACATTCAAATACCACCCAACCAACCTCAACAGCATGCTGTCAGGTTCATGCAAACGTCTTGGGATCAGGTCCCCAGGTGATGATCACCTGCCTATGACCCCACTCGCTTAACAGTCCCCGCTGATATTTAGCCCCCACTTGTGATCTTTTAAAAGTTAATATAAAAGCATGAAATCTTGATACTCTCTCTTGCGTTCATTGGAAGTCGGTATCATACCCGACGCCGTGTGTAATTTTTTTTAAGAATTTATTATTCATATATATATATATACATACATATGTGTGAGCACATATGTGTATATATAGATTAAATAAAAAAATTGAGAATAAATAAATATAACCGAAACTGATTTAAAGAGCCAACTAAAAACACACTAAAAGTAATTTTTTCATTTCACTCGTTCGACATCGCTCGATCGAACAAGTTCAGTTTTAAGATTAATTTAATTTTTAATTTTCCATTTGAATATTGTTAGTTTTTGTGAATTTTATATGAACACCATTGTGAATGCATAAGGCGAAGAATTCAGAATTTCTTTGAATTATATTTTTGGGACTATTGAAAAGAAATTGCTGAACGGGAACGAAAAGGATTTTGAAGCAGTGTTAAGGATTGGAGTTCGTTTTTAATTAGTTTTTTGTTTTTGAAGTAATCTACGTGAAAAACAAAATGGCGAAAATATTCGTTATTTTTGCCATTCTTGCTGTTGCCGTGACGACAGGTAAGTGAAGTTTATTCTTGGACTTTAGTTGAATTTTAATTGAATTTCTCAATGGAAAGTGCAAAGTGAACCTAAGATACAAGTTTTCATTTTGTGAGTTTGTGGATTTCGTTGAAAATTTGAGAAAATGTTAAATTTTGTGGATATCCTGTTTAAATTATGGTCACATGATTAAAGAAAGCGTGACTTAAATTCTGATTAGAAGCTAGAAAAACGATGAAAAGCTTTTCGTTCAACAGTTTCTCAAAGATAGTTTGATAGTTACCTAAATTAGTGATGCGCCGACATTGCCCGAAGATTTCTAGTATTTTCCCTCTTACTTTGGTGGGTAGGGGACAAATGAGGGATTGTAACGAACTTAAGCTTGTGGAAGTTGGATTGAAAGGAAAAGTTGAGCAAGTAGCACGGCCAGTTGCATTTTAGGAGCTTGTTGATATTTAAATAAAAGGTTATGAAATGATAATCGAGTTGATTCATTAAATTCGAGAGATTTGATTTTAATAATTAATTTCTATTTTTTGTGAGATATCCAAGCCGAATATATAACCACGTTTAAAATAAAGCATTCAAGAGGGCATCCACATCTATAATAAGATGTTGCGCCGATCTAAATTTCGTTTTCTACATATTGAAGTTCCTATGAAATGTTAATGCAAAAAATTAAAATGCACGTTGACGCAACACAAATTTTCCGCCAATTTTTATAGAATTCGATTACAAAGCAAATTGCACCCACAATTATTCAAGCGATTGATTCAATGAGCCTTAACCTAAATTTCAGGAACTCGTAGATTCAATTGCAAATAAAAAATCCGAGCTAAGCACATTTTTTGATTGATCCAAATTCGAAATAATGCATCAAGTCATTAATTTTCTGTAAATATACTCAATCATAACAGTACATTGGCAATTAAATAAAAAATTTGGAGCAACAGATTAATCTTTATTCCTTTTTCTTCTCTATTTCTCCTCTTCCCTTATATTTCATCGGCTATGGCAGCATACTCGTATAATGTTGCAGTTAATATATTTTTTTCTTCTTCTGTATTTCTACTTTTTATTTCATTCACTGTCACTTTCGATTGGATGAAAATGAAAGTGAAATCCCCGCATAGGCAACATCTTGATCATTTCTGAACCGGCATCGTATATGAGATGCTGTAACATACTCACATAATGTCGATATGTAGTTTAATAGTGTTACCAAGACAGGTTATATTATTCAAGAGTTAGTGATAATATATTCAAATAGATTTTATTTAATATTGAAATTTATTCTATGAGTTTGCAATTTTTTCTTGATGTCTTTATTGAATTTTTAAAATACATTTTTTTTGTTAATTTTCCTGATTATTCCACAATATGAACTTTATTTTTTTTTGCTGTTTCTTTTCTTCAACTTTCTTGATTGTGCTGTTTGACCTGTGATATTTTCATGCATTCAATTCAAGAGGATTCTGTTGTATTCATAAGCAAATGAATTTCATAGAATTTCATTTAGATTGCATAAGTCTTACAAGAAAATGTTGAATTTGACCATGAATTTTTGAACTGTCTGATGAATTGATTAGCATGATATATGATGAGGGTTTTTTGGAAGTTTTTTTTTATGATGGCAATTGATTATATTTGGTTTTTGTAAAAAGTTTTTAAATTCAAATAAATTATTTGATATTAAATAAAACAGAACTTGTTGTTGTAGTTGCATAACCGGCTTTTTAGTAGGATATTAGAATCAGGTTATGTTGCCTAGCGCTAGTTACTACTATTTTTATTGGTGTCACGAGATGATAGTAAGATTTAGCAACGGAACTTGTAGTTTTTTATTATTGAAAAATGCCTGATTTTGATATAGAGACACTGTTGCGTGTTTGGTTATAAACTTGTTTTTTTTTTTCCAAAGAGCATAACTTATGAAATATTATGATTAGGAACTATAATATAATTAATATTCAGTTTTTTTTGCTGTTTACGTTTCTTTTATTGACGTGGTCAATTTCGTTTGACGTATGTCAGGTGTGGACCTTGGGAACAGGATAATTGTAGAGCGAAAACAATAAACTAACTCGTACCGTTTGTTAATAATCAATTTATTGTGTTCAAAATATAATGACTCGGTTGATGGTTCAGATGCGACTGACTCTTCTCGATTTCTTCCCGTGGCCGGTGCTCTTCAATTGGTGTTGCCATGACACTCGACCATCCTGACATTGATTCGTCTCGATTCATTACTCCGTGTCTGAATCTGCAACATCATCGTAAAAATCGAGTTCAGGACTCAAGACGATCCACGGTTTCAACTTTTCGCTCGTAGAGGAGAGTGGGGTAAAACCAGGACGTTAAGGGAAACGTTAAATAAAAGAAATATTTCCGAAGTCAACTTAATTGAAGTTCTGTTATCTCACTATATTTACAGAAAATTTTGCCGAACAGATCACTGCTTTTATTAAATTAAATAGCACAAAATAATAGTTTTGCAAAAGTTTACTATCTACGATTTTGCCCCATATCTGGTCTAAAACCGTGTATACCAAATTCTCATACCCGGCATTACCCCTTAACAACGTGAGCATTTGAAATCGTTAAGATCTTCTGCTTGCCAACCAGCACAGCCTTCATGTGCCCATTTCCTGTATTGCAGACATTGCACCCACCCATCATTTGTTCGCGTATTTCTATAAATTTCATTGCAATAAATACACATATCATCGGAAGTAGTTTGACTTCGGCATGAGACGCATAAGCCAAAGGTCCCAGGTTCAAATCTCGTTGGTGAACAAGTGACTTAGTTCAGGGGATTTTCCGGACAGACTACGAGTATTCACTTAGTGTGCTGATTTAATCAGATCATATCATAGGGGACTGACCAAACCAACTTCTGAAAAAATCATTACGGTCACGAAAATGAGATACTCTAACTATCTCTAAGCAAAGGCCCGAGAGTGGCTGTAGTGCTACAAAGAAGAAGATGAAGTTTGACTTCGAGAACTTTCTATTCTTCTCGGGCCGCCTACCTTCCTTCTTTTTTCTCGTCATTTGCTTCAAGTTTCAATTTATATAGCGAAAAAGTAATGACCGAACTTTTCCCTCGACGAGAATTCGATGTTGGTTTTCTTAAAACATGCGGTTTAGGCATAATATCAGCCGGAGAGAATGCTAAAGGAAACGACGCTAATTATCGTGAAGTGCTTGGCAGTGGGCTACCTTGTGTGCCTGAAGTGATTTGCTCGGAATTAATTGGTGATGTTATTGCTGTTTTCTGCTGCAATTTGAGCATTGGAGTTTCATTATGAACTAAGTTTGTTGTAGGATCTGTCAACGTAATTTCGCTATCTGTCGTACTCACAGATGCAAAATCAAAATCAGAGAAAATATTTTGGTTTAGTGGATAAATTCCAGTTTTTATGAAGCCCCTTATAGCGTTATGCAGTGTTGCTGCTTTAGCGTACGCAATCCCAAAAAGCTTTCCAAGTTGAAATTGGGTTACAATACGACCTGGATTATTTTGCAGCCATGTCATTACTTCTAGACTGTAATATGTACTCAACGGGCCCATGAATTCACATCGAGGGGTTGTAAACGATGTGTGCAGTGAGGAGGAAAACTGACGATGATCACTCCATTTTCTCGTGCTTTCTCTATTAGGGGAAGATTTTTAGTGTGCGTTGCGTGTCCGTCTAATAAAAGTAACACAGGGTCGGTCTTAGTGGGTTTGACGTTTGCAATAAAGTGAGTTAACGATTGCACAAATATATCACTTTGTATCCAACCACTGAGATGGCATGCTACAATAGTTCCAGAAGGTGCTCCATCTAGCAATTCAGCCTTCATTCGGACTCTGGGGAAAATAAAGAGGGGCGGAACATAAGTACCTGCAGCTGATACTTACAAGACACCATAGTCAATTGTCCTCTTTCAGCAGAAGATATCAGACCGACTTGCATCTTGCCTTATAAAGAAAGAATTTTCGATTTTTATTAGGCGCAGTCGTAATGCCGGTTTAATCAACATTAAAAATCGTTGATGGCCCAAATTTATGTTTGTCGTGCAACTCTTCTAGCAAAGAAAAAAAATTCAGCGACGTTTACTTTGTTGAATCCCATTGCTATCGCAACAGAAGTATGTTCCGGAAGGCACAAATATAGCTCTGGATGGCAATTTTAAAAATCCGTACAGCCAGTCCATTCCGGCCAATTCGATGTCCTTATTAAAATTACGAAGTATGACATTTTTTCCGCCATTTGAAAAGCAAGATGTCAAAAATCTCTGTAAGTTAGCCCGAATAATTGAGCTTCAAGGTCTTTTATGAGTTGACATATTAAACCTTCTTGATCCGGTGTAAAAACGGCTTTAAATCGACCAAGACCTTTTTTCGATGCAGCTTCAATGTTCTGAAATTTTCGATACTTTTTAATCCTATCTTCCAGCGTAGATTGTGGTACTGAAAATTTTCAAGATGCGACAAGATATCCACTCTTGCCATCTATCACTTCTAAAATGACATTTTTCATCGATTCTTTGCTCCACGATTGTCGATTCGTTACTCTTCTGTAATTGTAAGGCATTTTGTGGTTGACTGTAACAATAAACCAAACAAAACCATATTTAGAGCAAGAACGAATTAACACTTCCTAATTGTACAAAACTGGGTACCACCCGGTATTACCCCATACGGTTTTACCCCAAACACAGGCATGAGAAATTATTAAACCAAATAACCTCAAAACACAATGCAATACAGATTTTGACCAATGCTCGTTTAATATTATCTCATACTCCATCTTTACATAAAATAGATATTCAGCTTACCTTTATCTTCGAAACAAAGACACACAAATCAAATTCGTCCAATAATCTTGCAAAACACTATTCAAACTTTTTTTAAAATTATTTATAGAACGCACACACAAATGTAAATCAACTTTTGTAGGCAGCGCACTGTCGATTACTGAACACAGTAAACAAAGCACACAGGAATTTGAAAAGCGCTCTTAATAAATAATGCCATGTCCCGATTTGACCCCCATACCCGGTTTTGGACAAACCTCCCCTATATACTGAACAGAATTTCCGTTGGTTGGGACGTGCGATTCCCACGTCCTCGACGAGATATCTGTCGTTTCGTGAAACTCTCGAAATGATGTAGGCCCCACGATATTTGGGCTCTGACTTTCGAGATTCTCCCGTAGCAGCAAGTACGTTCTCTAGAACGATGAGATCTCCTTCCTTGAAGATAAAAGGTTTCTTGTGTTTCGCATTGAACCTCAATCTTCATTTCTCTCGTTCGGTGATAATTCGCTCTGCAGCCAATTGTCTTCGGTTAACCATATTACAATTCGTTGGATGAGCAGTCGCTTCATCTGATGTTAGAGTTATAACTAGTTGATTCGTGATGACGTCCCGAAGGCTCGAATATCTCGAATATCAACTCGATCGTACTAAACTGAGTCACAGAGTGACTTTGCACATTCAGAGACCACTGAAGATTGCGAAATTGTAAATTCCAATCCTTATGATCAGTTGGTTCAGTTCTTAGAAATGATGGACTGATTTGTACGTTCGATTTGGCCATTCGCTCGAGGTGTTCTGACGGAAACCTTAATTTGTTGCATCTCATTAGATGCGCAGAATTCAGCAAACTCTCGTGATGTAAAAGCTGTGCCTCGATTGCTAATTATTCGCTTAGGTAGACCGAAGCACAACGTCAGATCCTTGAATACGTCAATGACGGGCTTCGATTTCGTAGTTTTGACAGCTCTTTAAAATGAATTCTTACTGAATGAATCAGATATTCCAATGATCTGCAAATTACCTCGACGACTGCATGGAAAAGGTCCCATATGATCAACGTCTAACGTCCAGAACGGAATAGGTATCACCTCATCCTTATAGAGTTGACACTCCATTTTGATTGCGATTCCTTTATTATAGCAGCATTCTAAGGATGCTGCGATGTACGACTTGATGTAACTGGATTAATGGTCTTCTCAAGACCAAAGTGGCCCATGTCATCGTGGTACGTGCGGATGATTTTCAAACTGACTGCAGACGGAACGATGAATTTGAGATCTTTGTTGATCTTACGATATAACCGACCATTTTTGAGCTGATAATCTGACTTGATGTGTTTGGATTGAGCGGACTCAATATCACCTCTCAGAACTTCGATTAGCTCCTTAAACTTCACTTCTCGTCTTTGTAGGAGCACAAGCCAGTCTTCGTTTTCTTCCACTTGCATTATGTTCCCCAATGCTATCTCTGGCTCGTTTGGTGGTTCATTTGGAGTGACTCATGCGTTCAGCCGATCGATGTATGATGCGGAAATCATACTCCTGTAGCTTAAGAGACCATTGACTGATGTGCGGGAGCAATGGCTTAGACGTTCTTGTGGTGCTGATTGCGGCGCAATCGGTAATTATCTCGAAATGCGGAATCTTTCTAACGACTCGACGATAGCCAAAACTTCAAGCTCATGACTATGGTATGTGCTTTCAGATTCGCTACACTGGTGACTGTAGTAGAAAGCTGGTCTGAAATTGCCACCGTCATCTTGTTGCATGAGGATTCTGGTAAGACCCAGTATGCTCATGTCAGTGTGAACTTGATATTCCTTCGTCGGATCGTATGCACTGACCACTGGATCGCAGCAAAGTGCTGATTTCAACTTTTTGAATGCGTCTCGTTATTCAGTTGATCAAAAAAATTGTAAATAGTCCTTCTGATTCAACCAAAGTGTGAGCGGCCTCGATATTAGAGATTAATCGCGAATGAATTTGCGGAAAATCCGAGAAACCTTCGAACTTCTGTAGCGTTGGTTGGTTCCGGAAACTCTCGAATTGCATCAGTCTTTTCAGCTCCTGGTTTTATTCCGTCCCCATCGACTCGATGACCCAAAAATGTGATTTGTTTAGCCGAAAAACGTGCACTTAGAGGGCCGAAGTGTGCTTTGCGAACGGTATACGGTATGGCTGGCGTCGGGCAGGTTTTAAGGTCGTTAACCTTATCGTCATTGCTACCGAGTTGCATTGACCTAACTACGCAAGCAATTCAGAAAAGCATTCTCTATGTTCACTGATAAGCTGATACAGTTGGTCCTTTTCTTTGACGGATAGCGTTGGCTCAAAAGTTGGAGCGTTTCGGAAAGCGTCTTCCAATCGACAAGCTCCCTGCTCAATGATCAGTCGTTTACCCGATGTGCAGAGTAGATTTGACCTGCATTATGCAAAGATGGATGCCGTAGCCCGTTCCTTATATACCGGGTTATAGCATGATCGCTCAAGTTAACTCGTTGTCTCGCACGGCTCCCTGGTGCAATTCATCATTTTTATGTGAACATCGGCCTCGTTTTCATGGCTAGGGAATGATTTGGCCACCTCAAGCCAGCTTCCAGGAACCCGCGCAGAACCATCGCTCCAAATTTTAGCAGGCCCCTTTATGTAGGCTTGCACGGCAAACACCAAAACTCTATCGTTCCACTGATATGCCTCGGCAAGCTTCGTAACGCGATCAACGAACTGCACTGCCGACATGCCGGATTCGGACGACGGGTCAAAGTCTGGTAAAATATCCGTCAAATCTCGGACGTTATGAAAATGCGGTCCACTACTTGTCCGCACTAAATTAGCCGATTGTTCACAAGCGTTAACTTTGAACGTCGCTGCCGGCGGTGTCTCACTCGATTTCATGGTGTTAGTGAGTGGTGGTGTCGGCTCTTGTACTACAATCGGTCGAGTGTTAATCTGTTCAGTTGTTGACGACATCGCCAACTTTCCCCCATTCGGTAACACAGCGACGACAGCTGATATTAACTCGCTCAATCGCTTCAATTCATCACGTAACTCGCGCACATCATCTTCACCCGAACATTCTGACATTGACCGATTAAAGCACCCCTATATACACCACCTAAGTAAGATAGAGGACCTAGAGTCCCATAAGGAACCGAAAGATCCAGACTGATGAGCCATCAGCGTCAAGATCCAACAGATAATCGAAAACATGACCCTAAATGAAGGTAGATCGGCGTGTCCTTCTATTAAACAATTAAGAACTGTCTTCAATCTACGAACATGTCTTTGCGAAATTCCATAAGAACCAATCATAGGTAACCCAGTCAAAATCAAAAGGAGATGGCTGCAATATTTCCAGAAGCATTTCACAGCGCCTCTAACAACTAATAAAGTTGTGACCATTCCAGAAGCAAAACAAGAGGTCGAGGTATAGGCAGCAGTATTTGACCTAAGAAAAAATAAAGCTCCTAGAATAGATGCAATACCAGCAGAACTGTTCTAGTGGGGGTCCCCACCTAAATAACCATCTCCATAGACTCATATGTAGAGTATGGTCAGAGGAGCTGTTACCAGAGGACTGTCGCAAAAGTATGATATGTCTTGTACACAATAATGGAGACAAGTTGAGGGGTTAAAATTATAGAAGCCTCACTTTACTGGGTACGTTTTGCAAAGCCCTGTCCAAAATCATAGAAACAAAATTAAAGACGCACCATGAAAGTATTATAGGAGAGTATCAGTGAGTTTTCCAAGTGTGCGGTCTAAAATTGACCCAAAATTTTCAGTTAAATAGGTTCTCAAAAAGTGCGGGGAATATAACATCAACGTGCACCAACTCTTTATAGACTTCAAGCAAGTATACTATAGTGTTGATAAAAATACCTTGTACAAAGTAACGCTTGACTTTGGCGTTCTAATAAAGCAAGTCCGCATGGTCAAAGTCACGATGCTAAATACAGAATCCAACGTCAAGATAAACGGTGTACTCACGGGTAGTTTCAAAATGGTATCAGGCTTAAAACAAGGGGGTGGACTTGCCCAAATGCTCTTGAATATTTCACTGGAATACGTCATCAGAACGATACCCACTGAAACCTCTGATACACTAATGTTGAAATTCACACAGTTAATAGTATATGCTGATAGTATCAATATTATGGTAAGATCAAGCTCAGACCTTAAAGGAGCTTTTCTGAGTCTAGAGTCTGAAGCTAACCTAAATTGATGAGTCAAATGAGGAAGAAAGACAAAACCTGACCGTAGGCGGCTATAACCTTGAAAATGTGGATAATTTTGTTTATCTTGGAGCTAATCTGAACAGAATAACCACTAAAAAGGACGATTTTGGGCACCAAAAAACAAAAATACCGCAAATAAAGAATTTTACTCTGTATTTCCCATTCTAAGGTCTAGAGTTGTGGACAGGTATTATTTTATTCATTAGTCAAACCTGTGCTGTTATATGGAAGTGAAATATGGATCCTGATGAGTGAGTCTAAATAGGCAGTGGAAATATTTGAACGCAAACTACTTGGGAAAGTTTACGGCCAAATGAAATGAAGAACAGAGTGAGGACTTTGTTACAACGATGAGTTGTATGAACTTTTTGACGAACCACGTGTATCTATTTGCAGAAAGTGACATAAATTGCAGTGGATGGGCTATGCAGAATTGACACAAGAAAACCGGCTACCCAACATCCATCAAGAAGACCGAAGACTTAATGGGAAGACATGAGAGAAGCTGACAGCAGATCTTTGCTGGGAATGATCAACTGGTGAATGAGATCGCAGAATCGTGATGATTAGAGGAGTTAAATCCTCTTTCATTGACAAAACGACTGCTCATTCTGTTATCGTTTGGGCTTCTGAGCACTAAAGAGATTATTTAGTGATAATACTGGTCCCTAACCTATGCATCCGCAAATATATTGAACGACTTTGAGCGACGGGTCCTGAGGCGAATAATCAGAGCGAAGTTAGATGGGAACCAATGGTGAACTCGATACAACCATGAGTGGTATGAAATTTTTGACGAACAGGAGGTCTCAATGGTTGCAAGATTGCGGAAGCTGCAATGGGCTGGACACATGAATCTTATGGACGAACAACGGATACCCAACAAGTTATTCGTTGGGAGAACTGAAGGGCGGAGACCAGGGGGGAAACCGAGGAAACGCTGGTCTGACTCGGTCGACAAAGACAGTTCATCGCTGCTCGGATTTCGTAATTGGAGGACACGGTCAATATACTGAGGCAGTTGGAGGTTCTATGAGCAGGAAGCGAAGGCCCGAGCGGGCTGTAGAACTACGAACAAGAAGAACACTGGTCACTTTTAGCCAATATATGTTGACTACTACTATCACTATCCTTAGGATATAAAATTCTGTACCTGGGCCGATGTTTCTAATATTTTTTTGAAATAAAACTCTTTTAGAAAAACTTCCTTGGGTGATGACTGGAGTGTCAGTTGGTATTTGCTTGAATATGTTATTTTTTGAACAGATAGATATGACAAAATACCTTCAAATAGTCATCTCCTGATGCTATTACTTAGCACAAAAAACAATTCTTAACATTGCCATGGTAGCCGCTAGAGATTAATTTGACAAAAAATACTTAAGTAGACGATAAGCTGCAAAAAAATTTATAGAACCAAGCCAATTTCTTTCAATAACCTAAAATAACACGCACTGTGCTGTGATCTGAAAGATAACATTAGCAAAAATCGAGGTTTCCCTTTTACATATCTATCTTGTAAGTTAATGAGGCTGTTGACCAGTATTTTCAGGCTGCGAGAAAACCTAACGCCTTTTGGAACTCCATTTTTAGGTAATGTTTCATCAGTTACACTAATAGCATTTTCTTTTTGGACTAGAGTTTTCGGCTTTGGTTGTATGGTTTTTAAACAGCAGATGTATAACAGTCTCTTGTGGACACCAAAATTGAATCAAAGACTTGGAGAGTTGCTGTTGATTTCGTCGAAAAACCAATCGTCTTTCGGTAGACCAACGTAAGTTTCTTTCTTGATAAGACCAGCTTCTTGAAAATACAGTGCCAATTGTAGATTATGCAAGGGATTCAGAAAAATCCTTGCAAGTCAAATTTTACAGTGTCTTATTGGCACCTCATGACTATAAGCCATTTTTGGTGAATGCGAAATTAACCTTTTTTAAATGTTTGATCTTTATCACTTTTGACAACATCTTTTTGACCTATTTTGGAAATTTTCCATGAAACAATATCTTTTAATTTAATTTTCGCATATTTCGTGCTTTCTTCTCACAAACAGCTTTAAAGACTTTCTACGCACAAGCCACTTTTGACAGCTCCAAAAGTAAGACCCCACCCATGTTCAAAAATTGAAATTCCGATGCTAGATCCAGGGAATCAAACCCACCTAGATTCTTCTTAAATATTCTCATTACTTTATCTAACCTGCATGACCTATACAAGACCTGTCTCCAGAGCAGCATATTTAAAATTGAAACCACTCATTGCGATTTCAATACTGTTTACAAAGATTGCATCAATTAATGTTGGTGGCCTTGTAGCTGTTGATGTTGTGTTCAGTTTCATGTTGCTGAGTGAAAAAGTTCATACATGTATACATAAAACAAATGTCTTATTTTAAGTTCACCTAACCGGCACCGTATAAATATTTTAAACAGTTAATATACCGGTTTTATTGAATTTTTTCTTTATGTAAGACATTGTATATGAACATACATGTGAGTAGTAGTCGACAGTCTATTGACTCTTTCCTATTCTATCTATGGATTATGTATGCAAGATTTTGTCAGCATATACGATTAGCAAAAGGTGAACAGTTTGACATTAAGCTCGTCTATCTTTCAAATGATAATTATGTGTTTTTGTACAAATATGTTGCATCATCTATTCAAATGTTGGATACTTAGGTATGGGTAGGGTGATATTATCTATTAGAGTCATGAAGATGGCATGTTGCTAAGTGTAAAAGTGGTATTACCATAGTGATATAGGCTTCTTTTGCGGTTTTTTTATTTGATGAAGGCAGCTTTGATAATGGGAATTGTCCAGTTTCATTGCATAGTTAAGGAAGGCATACCTTATTTCATAGGTATAATGTTGATAATTTTGACATTTTAGCCCTTCCACTAAGTCAATGTAGACTTACTATTGAATCATTTAAATGATACTCTGTTAAAAGTAAACAAATACATTTAAAAAATAAGAAAGTATTTTGACAGTTACCTTAATTTTAAAGACAAAAATATTAATTTTTGTCCTATTTGTAATTTTTTTTGTCCCAATATAAAAATAATATAAGTTAATAATATAAGGTCTCTTACCCCAAACGTTTACCTTAAAAGCTAGCTTTTTGAATTTGTGGAGTCTTACATGAACCATTAGGAATAAACTTAACGGCGTTATGCAGTCAGTTTAGCAGATTGTTTTTTTTAGGGTTTTGTACTAAAATACAAAACCCTATTGCAATCACGACCTGTGTCCGTCTGTCCGTCCGTCCGTCCGTCCGTCCGTCCGTCCGTCCGTCCGTCCGTCCGTCTGTATGTCACAGCACTTTTTCTCCGAAACTATAGAGGCTACAGCAATGAAACTTTGTAGAAAGGTCAGAAGTGGTGACCTCTTGAAAGTTCAAGGGTGAAAAAATTTTTCAAAGGCTTTTAAGGGGGGTCTCCCCATATAGGGAGGTGACCCCTCAAAAAAAAATGTTCACCATTGGTAGTCGAGTAGGGTGTCGTTGGAAAGGTCTCAATGAGATCTTTTCAAAACAAGTTTTAAAATTGCCTTATGAGTACCGAGGGGGACAGGGGAAGGGGAAATGTACGAACTTTTCGCGTACCCCCCCCTCGCGATTGGACACCTTCCATCCGAAAAATCTGAAAAAAATCATGAATGTAGGCCTTTATGAGTACAACAACAACAAGTACATGAGAAGTCGAAATTCACTCAACTTTGTTAGTAATAGTATGATTTATCGATTTTGTGTTTTCTTGAATAAAATCTAAACGGTACCTTTAAACTCAATAAAATTTTGCGAAAAGATAACTATTTATAAGGTTGTTCTTTTCTGAAAGTTTCATAAAGATCCAATAGTATTTACCGAAGTTATAGCGATTTGAATTTTCGTGTATTACTATGGAGCAATATGCCCTGTATTACTATGGAAACATATGGCTATGGAGCCATATGCGCTTTTTACCAACTTAGACACTACAGCTTTGCTAGAATTTGCATGAAAATTTCAGGAGTGATAGGTATCATGAAGATGAGTTCAAACAATTGAAGCAAGTCGAAGAGGCAGGAGAGAGCTCCTAGCTAAAGGGCTTTGTAACCATTATAGGATTCGAAAAAATAGGCCATGAATCGATGATTACAGTATAGAAGAGTGGCCCCTGAAAAAAAATTTCATGAAACGTAGCCGATATGAGTATCTACTGAAAGTTCTCTACGAGAGCTTTTCAAAACAGTTCTTAAACTGACAGTTTTTGCTTCAGTGGGGGCACAGGGGGGGGGGGGGGAAATACATGAAAAATGTGTTTCCTTCCTCGCGAATGGACACCCGTGATCTAAAAAATCTGAAAAAATTATCAAAGGAGATATTTATGGGTATAACTAAAACAAATACCTCAGAAGTCAAAATTCGTTCAACTTTGTTCATAATAGTATGATCCTCGAATTTCACATTTTCTCCAATAAAATCGTCTTTGACATGTTTCTTGATTTTATTCCTTGCTGGTTACTGCATTTTGTAAGTTAAGTACAAAACCCTTCTGACATGAGCATAGGTCTGTCTACCCAACTTGTTTTGTTTTGACTTTATGGGCTGTTTAGGCTCATAATTTGTGAAGGTAAAATAATGAAATGTATTTTGTAACATTTTCACAGTGCTGTGCCTTAAGACCTCCAACAGTGTGACACTATGCTTTATTTTAAATAAATGCTTCATCTTTTGACAGTTTGTTTTTACTTAAGTATGCAAATTTCTTGATAATTTCTATGATCACCGTATTCTTCGTTCGGTTTGTTTTTGTTTTTAGAACGAAATGTACAAATTTTTGGAAGTTATTCAAGGCAGAGTCCATAGCAGATAGAAGTTTCTTGAAGCAAATTGGATGGCCATGAGGACTTATTTGAAATATTAGGCAAACATATTGACTTGCCCAACATAACAATATGAATAAATGATATGTATTCCATCTCACGTTATAAAGAGTCTAATGTTAGAAAAAGTCTTTAAACTGGTCTTACGAGGTCTTCCTAAGCCCAAGGCGTCCTTTTTTTCTCAAAGTTTATTCATACTGACCTAAGCTCTTGCTTATAAGTCATAAAAATGAAAGCCAATAAACTTTTTGCGAATTTAAAAGAGATGGCATATTCCAAAGCGATTATTTTTGAAGAGTGCCAAATCTTTTGGAGAGCTTATCGTGTTATCATATAAAAATTTACTCATTTTAGACGAGATAGATATTTCGCCGCCTTATCTTTCACGCTACAAATATCACATGAGCTGGTGGTATCTGCGTATAGCGATCATTTCTTGACAGCTGAATAGATTGAGGTGACAAATTTGAAAAAGGGGGTAAATTTTATGAGAAAATAATGCAATAGAGCCGTAAGAAGTCAACAGGGCTGCACTACTTTAAAGTTAAGGACGCCAAGACAAATTACACTATCTCTTGCCTATGAAAACCCAGAAAATATAGGGTATCCAAATAATTTTCAAACCAAGTACTGCAGCTTTTGTTCGCGTTGCCATAGTTTTAAGGAAATAACCATGAGGATTAAAACTTGAGACGGTTTCAACCATAGTTCAAGATACTTTCCTGCTGAACTTTGTGAAAAAAACAATAAGCCTTTCCAGAGATGCGTCTGGTTCATATTCAGGCGTTTGACCAAGGTTCGATGTATGACAGCATTACCGATACTTTGAGCGAGTACCAGTAATTTCCGCATTGTCCACAATACCCAGATAAGCTGGAGTCTAGCTTATTGCATAGGAGCTTTCTCTCAAATATTGCTGTCTTTTCTAATACATTCTTATAAGGTTCCAACTTGCAAAGCATAAGAAGATTAAATTGGTGGTATTGCTATTTTGAAAAAAAAAAACAAACTAGCTAAGCTGCGAAAAAGCTTATTTTTACTTATACTATAAGGAAATTTTTTGAGCCAATTTAGAAGATGTGGCCTTGAGCTTTTTCTATGTGTTACCGGTAGGTATATATCAAACTATGACACTTTGTTTTTAGTATGTATAGTATCTCAAATAAAAATTCGTCAGTTGGCATAATATTTTGAGTACAAATCAAAGTCACAAAAATTGGAACCATCCACTTCATCCTTTGAGTTGCAAATTGAGAATTTTTTACTCAGTTATTTATAAAATTAGTTATCTAAGAATAAATGGCAGTCTCCAGATTGTATAATAGGCAAGTTGCGGGGGCAGTTTTTTTAAGTACCAGAGTGCGATAAAGTCTCGCGTGGACAGCCTAGGGCCCAAATTTGTAAAGCTCATACATACCGATGGTACTTGCCATATCTGATAGTTCTCCATCTAAGTACTGTCTACGACCATACTGCTTGACTTTGGCTAAAACCATTTTTTTGGCTTATCACCTCGCTTGCCGATAGTAAAAGTATCTCATTATCTTGAAGAAGGTGATATGGTCTGTATTTCACTTGGGCCTTTGCTTGACTTCTTTGCTTCTATTGAACTTACTGCTCTCGGGAGTTTCTATCATCATTTCCTATCCTCCAACTACGGAGTCTGAACATTGAGATGAACGTTTTTTGGCGTTCCAATTTATAGCATGCCTTTGAGCTTTCCAGAAAATGCTTCTTAAGGTGTCCATTATTCACCTATGCGTACAACGTGGTCACCTCATTGTGACTCCTGTAGTCTGATTAGCACTATACAGAGGTATGATAAAAAGTGAATGAATAAGCAAATTCTATGTCAACGACTTACTCAAAATCCTCTTGAAATAGAGATATCTTCAAATCCTTGACAGGTAAATAAGTTTAGCCAAGGATCCCTGTGGAAATATTCAGAGGAGTCTCACACCAATAATTGGAGATGTTTGTGATACCACAATGTAAATTCTGGAGCCACTATTTTTGGAGATAGACTTGACTGGCAAATAGCAATCTTAGATTTGCCAATATCAGAAACGTAGTTGAATTTGACATGTTCAGGACATTAATGTTACCAGAAATAGAAATCTCAAGAAAAAAAAGTGCTCAAAGTTGCAAACCACCCAATCGACATTTTAGGCAAAATATAGCCCCTTTCATTTTTTAAGGTTCTGAAGCGGTTCAATCAGTCTATCAATCATTGAGGCATGGCAATTTTGCTCGTTACTATCCAATATTTTTTTTGGAAAAGGTCCGAATCCAGCCAAGCAAAGTTAAGATAGTCAATAATTCTACAAGTTAGACCCAGAAGAGATTTTGAAGGTGAACGTAGAAAAGCGTTTTTCATGGACAAAATGTCATACAGAGGTTTACTTGTTACCTACGGCCAGTGCGACAGTCCTATCTGAGCGTTTGTCTCCAATTTTGTGGTCTTATAATTGTCATGGTTCTGCGATAGCAAACTGTCTATGCCTAGTATGACAATGCTGTCAGTATCGATTGAGTTCTTCTATCACTTCCTCGATTTTCCAACTGGATGCGTCCTTGTGCGTTATTATTTAACTTGTGTCCAGGTAAATGATGACCTTTCATTTTTTATACATGGCCCGCCTATTGTGATTTGAATAGCTTTACGCATACAGATATAGGTGGGTCATCATACAAGTCATGGAATTCATTGTTGTAATGAAGTCTCCACTCTGTTCCTCTGTTCAATAGGCTGACGGGTTTTCAGAGCACACTTTGCGTTTGATGTTTGATAATTTTTCAATCTTTGCCCTGTCTGGGCTTAGACATCGTTCGCGCTTAGTTCGAACTCGACTTTACTTTGCTGCCTATGTAATTGTTTTAGAGTGTATTCTTCCTGCAGAACCAAACAGAAAAGTAGTAGGGTAGTGAGGTTGAAACAAACTTATCAACCATTGGCTCTAGCAACCCCCAAAAATAAATTAAAGAAGTTCAGCAGCAAAACACTAACGAGTCTACAGGATAAAACAAAACCGAACCTCAAGTGATAACTGCTCAGGTGTTGCTTGACACACGCACTTGGTTTCCCTTCATTGTGTCAGCGACCCTATTTCAGTAGCTTACATGGTTAAGCCACGGGTACATTAGGATTGCCGGATCTTGAGCATCTGCATTACCCATTAAACGTCTCTCCTGCCAACTTGAGAACCTAACCTGTGACTATTTGTTAGTTAGTTCCGATTGATGAGCAATGGCTGGTATTTAAAGTCATGATCAATTACGGCAATTTTTCAAACCACAGACAGTTTACGTTTTCGTCTTGCTATGATTTGATTATTTTTTTTTGATATTGTACAAACTTGGAACATATGTTAAAACGCAAAAAGTTTTTGGCGATGGTTCAACTTTCAAATTTTTGCCACTGAAATGAAAATAACGCATGAATCACAAAGAAAGACTGGTCACTTGCAATTTAGTATGCCTTATCAAGATTTAACGTTATAGGCCAGTAGCTCTTTCAGGAGGTGGGTGAAACTGACTGAAATTTTCGGAAGTCATGTTTCAATGTTATCAATAGAATAAACGTTCGAAGAAGAGGGATAACGGTAACTATAGTTTCTACAATACGGGGCTACAGCTTACAGTCCATAATTTGCCTGATGCTTTTAAAGAAAAATTCCCGAGATATCTAGTCTCTTTGGGGTGTGACGTCGGGTGGCCTAGAAAGTCACCAGGTTTGAGTACTTGTGACTTCTGTCTTCAGATGATTTGAAGGAAAGGGTAATTTTTTGTAGTTGTTTTTCATGCCTCAATGTACTATCAAATTGCAAGCATCCCTTTCGTAGGAAGGGGAAGGAAGCACTAGAAAATAGACTGCCTACCGTCATCTTCTATATCTCTTCCTTTTTGCAATTGAATTAGTCCGAATGTAATACGCTAGCTGGTTCCATTCGTCAACTGATCGGAACATCTCTACGATTAGATTATCTGGACAGAGGTTTCCCAATTTCTTAACGAGGTTGCCACCCACCTTGTGAAATTTTTTGCATGCAAAAATATGTGGGTGGTGTCATCGAACTCTCTAGTACAAAACATACAATCGGAAGACTGAGACTCACCTATCTGGTGCAGGTGAGACATAAAATACTTCCCGACGATTGACAAAGCTGTGAACGCAGTCCTGGTATATTCCTCTGTGGTACACAACATTTTCCCATCAACCATCACCATAACCACCTCCTACCACTACCACGGACATAAATAAACATGATGTACACAAGAAGATGACCACAAAGGCATTAGGATGCCTCGAACCCAGCAGGGTCACCAGTCTCCTCTGCAGAGCTTCAAAAAATATTGTCGAGCATAGGTATTTAGATATGGAAACCGCGCGCTATCCATCAAACACTCTTGGATGTCTGTAGCGTATCTGGGCGAGTCCGTGCCACATGCACTGCGAAGGTCGGTACGTTCAAAAAGTGCATATTGTCAGGACTTACTCTTGGCACCACCGATTTGACAGCATGCAATATCGATGCTATATCAGCAGAAACCTTCTGTATCTTGAAATGGGGCTAGAGGGACATTCTCTCTCCCACATGAATTCCCAAAAAGGTGGCTCATATTTGAGAGCTCATCATTCATACCACACCTATTGTGGACTACTCATGCTAGATGCATCCTTAAGAAGGTCATATATTCAAGTTGAAGTCGATTTCGATCTTCAACCAGTATCAGCAAGTGATGAATATATTCACAAGTACTGTATATGCAGAAAACTATACCAAGGAGACATCCATAGCAAGGTTCATTATAAATGAATGTGCTAGAGACCCCTGAAGATATCTTCTCTGCACTGACATCTCCACCTCATCCCACAAACACTGGACGTATGCATTTTTGTCCGAGAAAAAGCTCCTCTAAAGCCCTATTTTCTTGCAACCAGTTAAGGAAAGATTTAGCAAGAATGCTGGCCAACTCAAATGATCAAAAGCACCCTTGAAATCAATTAAGATTCCAAGGATATACTGTAGCTCACGTTTCCGTACTGCTGGCATGTCATAAAGCCGTGCGTTGCTGGTACGTCACCTTGTACGAAAACCAGAAACGAATACTAGCTCCTCCAGTTTCTAGACTATTAAACTCTCCATAACATTTGCAAGCGATGGTTGAAGGGAGATACCTCTATGTAAGCTTGGAGAGCCAGAATCTTAATTTGACAATTTAAGAAGCAAAATTGAAGTCACAGGCAAGCAGATATTAGCAAAACATCTAGTGAGAATGTACTAGACATAGTCTGACATGGACTTTTACTCATCTCACCAGTTATACCATCCCATTCAGGTGACTTAATACAGCGCAATTCGTTGACACTCGCATCTATCTCCTTATGTTGCAAAGGGGGATCTTGCTCCTGCTCTGCAACACTTTCAAGATGTGGCGTTTCACATTCCGCTCTAGGAAACAACTCTTCCAGCAAGTACCCGAATGGTCACATTCACATGAGTACGAAGCCCTGACACTCCGTGTCTGTTGCTCCTACCCCCACAAGTTCTCAGCACTGTCACCAATGAAGCACCACCAACGCTCCTGCTTGGGTTTCGTGAGAAGCCTATGCTCCTTAGCAAGCTCCTGGTACTCCTGCTTGAGCTGCCCAATAGTCTTCAAGCTCCAGAGCTTTTTTCTCGCTTTCCAAGCGACGTGGGCAGGAGTGGCTGAAGACCTGAAGACAGCAATGTTGAAAGGAATAAGGCGCCCATGAAGATAAGATACTATCTAGGATGCTGATGCTACTGAGCTCTACAAGAGGCAGGCCTTTCACCTTCTCCAGCTTCAGTACCTCGTACCTCACCTTCTTCCACTCCGAAGTTGGGTTACAGGTATGGTGGATACCATTAGAAGCCATAGTGACTTCAATGAGGTTGTGTTCTTTCGTCCCCCAACCAGATACCAGCCTTCATTTGAGTTCCCGGGAATATGCAGCATCATTCACACATGTACCGTCGATATCACTACACCCTACCAGGCCATCAAAAGTTGAAAATTCACACGGAACAAATGCAGACCATGGATGAGGATCAGCTCTGCTTACAGAGCGAGTCTTCCGAGTGGAGGCGTTGGTCCATGAAACCTGCTCAGCATACACTAGGCAAGTGAGTACCCTCACCATATGCCCTGTAGCCAGGCCACGAATGGCATAATTTCTGCAATTTGGCTGGTTTCCACAACTTCTGTTGTCATATCCTGGCTGCCAGCAGCGAGTGGCCCGACTGTTGATCGCCCGGTAATTAGATCCAAGACACCTGAAATACATTGCGACTGGGTCTTGATATCGTACTCTATATGCCATCCATTTAAAAAACACTCTCTTGTTTCTTAGCAACGCCTCTATAACCTACTGAGTGCCCTCCACAACCATGTGGGATGTTGCCGTAGTCCCTTCACGCATTGGTTTAAGGATCCCCCGCTTGAACTTCCCCTTGGTCACCAGTCCATTAAAATTACTCTTGTAAATGGCACTCATCAGGTCGTCATTGCTCAGGAAACCTTTCACTCCTGTTTGGACGGTAAAATTCAGAGTGGGCTCAGAGTGGTTCTAATAATTAAAAGATCGTCTCCATTTAATTGCGGTATCACTATGAGCCTTTAACTGAGAATGCCCGGACCGCAGGGTATTAGCGAAGGCTGCCGTTTAGTCTGCTTACCCATCTTCAGGGTTTTTCTCTAGATAAAGAAAGACAAACCTTAAAATATTCTCCAAAAAGACGTCATGATATGTATCAAATCATTGGTGTTGATGAGAGCTCTTCAAAAACTCAATTATGAGTTTTAAGGGATGCTTGAAGAGAGAAAATTTTTAACATTTGGTGGTCCCTTTATATGAAATTTGATCAACCTTGAACCAAAAATCTGAACAATCACGTACGTTTGTTTTTATGAGTGTAAAGGTAATACATTTTTTTTAACTTTTCCTTTGCTCAGTAGCACATTTAATATATATGTCTTCAAAATTCTCTCAAAGTTTATTGATTAATGACTTAAGACAACTGTTTGAATTCGTTAGGTTGAGTACCAAAATCTTCAAAAAATTGCATGAAATTAACACCCCCCCATGGGACCGACAAGGTTTTAACATAGTACTGGAACCCACAAGGGGCCGACCCAGCCCTTTGCAAGGTATCGTATTTGGGAGAAACAATCACGGTATCTTCATTAAAATAAAATTTTGGATTATTCATACTGTTATGTCTCTAAACAATGGGCGATAGGGACTGAAGAATGGTCACTTTCAAATAAATTTGATTTTTTTCATACTTTCTGTAAAGTTTCGCTGTTGAAGCAAATGGAGGAAAAAAGGAGATTAGAGTGCACAGACTTTCAAGTTTACCTCCAAAAACCTAAAAAATTGGTGACCAATTACCTTAAAATGACGACCTCTTTAAGTCTCATTAACTTAAAAATAAGGACGATAAGTTGGTCTTTAAATATGCTTCTGGGTGACAAAGGGACATCATCTAATTTAATTTTCTTTTGAAGCATTACTTTCCTATGTAAAAACTAGTCTATCCAATATATTTACAGCCTAACCTTAAGAATTCCATACAAAGGTTATTCAACTATATTTACCCGATAAAGATCTCATAGGAAATGCATTAACTTTTCTATTCAACATACACAAATACTCCAACGCATAAGGTCTCAGGCATTCCAATTTAAAACAAAAGATACCTGAAGAATATTCTCATCCATTTAACTTGGACATAATGCAGGTGGTCTTATGGTTATTGTTAACCATAGAATCATTCATACCAGACATGATTACCATACACAGGCATGCATAGAGTGGCACAAAATAAGCATGAACGAGGTAATAATGGAATGTCTTTAGTACCTATGGAGTTACTTATTAGATATTCTGCTTGCAGTATTTTAGAAACTTCTCTTTACACTAAGGATTAAGGTCTGTATTGCAAAGGAAGCTCTTATATTGTCTGAAAAGTTTAATAAGTACTTAAATTTTGGACCAACTTTCATCCCCATCCAACTTCCAGAGTAGGAAAACAATTTTATCACTTACGAGTCCTGACGTGTGTTTGGGCGTTTCTACACATGTGGGTTTTGCTATTTATATTTCTTCAATACTTTTATCTGTTTATTTTCAAACCTACACATCCATTAAGTTTGTCATTGTTTTCTGCATACGAATGGATTGTTTGTTATCAAAGTTTGATGTATGATTCGATTCGTGCCTGAAATGTTTCTTTTTGGAATTTTCATGTTTCGTAAGTTATTTTAGGCTGAATTGGATTCATGCCTACTGAAATCGTATTGAAATCGTGTGGGTTGACAATATGATTTGGAAGCTACTTTTGAGACAAAGAGGTTTGTATTCTTTTTGGGAGATAATTGTATAATTTTGTTAAAGATTTTTTAGTTCGATTGACTTTATTTGAATTTTGAGTGACAGTTGGGAATACCGGACCAAGTGATGTTATTGTAGCTTCTTATGTGTAGGAAATAACTGGGTGTCGTTACTTATCTATTTTGTAACAATCGCTAGTTTTTGCCTTGAAACACAATAAGTGCCGATTGAAGTACGACTCTTTCATCTCTTGTACTGATATACCTCACCATTAGGTAGGGGTTACCAGTCAGCTATTTAATACTTAGGCTAGGCTACTACTAGTGCATCTGTCTACAATACCAGCAGCTCCATGATTAAATATGTTAAATAGTCTCTAGTTAAGAGCAGAACCTTATAGTCTACCTTAGTAAAACATTATAAGTTACAAAATTTATTAAGGTATTTAAGGATGTCCAACAACGGCTTACCAAGCTAATTTTTTATCTTCATTAAAGAATGAAAAGAGATTTTTTCTTCAATTTGAGCTATTCACACTATTCAACTATTTATTCTTAACGATACTGAAACTTTGAAGACCGGTTAAAAAATTTTGTCTCATTAATTTGACAGGTGGTATCACATTGGTCATGTTCAATATTGAAAATTCGTGATTTCAGCTACTTGAAGCCAAGTCTTATAATTTAAAAATGTCCTTCAAATTTGTTTAACGTATAACAAACTCAAACTCGAATCTAGTTTTTTGGAAAGTCTACCAATTAATCATGTCTTACTCAACACTACAATGCAAATTACCTTCCTTACCTTCAATATGATTAATCCGGATATGCATATGAGTACATATATTATGTCGTCTATTCAAGTTAATTAAATTAAATTTTCCATTTTAATATAGAAACAAGCTTGGTTAGAAATCAAATTTCCGGGAAAATGGCACAAAAACTAATTGTAGGCACTAAACTCAACACCAACAAAACAGTTAATAGTCTGCAATATTCTACCAAATTCCATTGCAATTCAGTTTGTACGAGTAATTTTATTTTCATGAATGCATACCATGCATATACGAATACTTACATATGGTTGTTAAAAGTTTTTCAAAGTGCAACGAACATGAATATGTTGCGATGCCATTGTTCCGTGGACAAGAAGTTATATATCAAGGCTACACTCTGAGGTACATACTGGTATATGCAACATATCATAGTAGTGTTGTAGTCAGTAGCAATAGTCTTTCTATAAAAGCTAGAGTGCACCATCACTGGTTTTTCTAGAGATTGCGAAAAATTTCCAGATTGCATTTGCTGTTGAGGTATGTTACCTTGTAGCTGAGGTATGGGTAGTGTAAGGTAGATATGAATGTTGGTTGGGTAGGTGGTTGGCTAGTTGGCTGTCTTGCAGACTAGGTGCATGCTAGAGAAGCAAAAGAAAAGAAATGAAACGAGGAAGAATGCAGGTCTTTGCAATAATTATAACGATAAAAAGCGATTTTTCTTGAAATATGCACGTATTGTTGGTGATATGGTTTTAGGGGTTGTTTTTTGTAACGTATGTGAAGTAAAACTGAAATAGACTGGAATAAAGCATTGATCCGGGAATTTACATCAAATGGAAAGACTAAGTGCATCCTGCAAATAATGAAACCAAATGAAAACCCAACCCAATAGCATTGATTGAAAAAAAAAATTCATTTCATGAGGTTAATTCTAACCGCAAAAGCAGAAGGTTAATCCTGCTTATTTGCTTTTTTAATGGTTTTTACCTTTACATCATCCATTGTTGAGGCCCTATTTATTTAACTGATATTTTTGTCTAATGTCAGCGATATCCTTATTTGTGAAAAAAAACTTGGTCTTTAATTCAGCTCACATTTAGTCTCCAGGGATCGCACTACAATTATTATAAGCCTGATAACAGTTTTTAGTTTCTAAATTTATTTCACTGGTAGATTAGAGCTCTTTCTGGAACAAAGTTGATCCAAACTCCTCTTTTAAAATATTTAATGATTTCTTAAGCTCGGGCTGTTTTGTTTCAACTCCTATTGCCAGCTTAGGAAACTCAGAGGTCTAAGTCTAAGTGTGATAGGGTCTCGAAGGAAAAGATCGTTTATGTCATGCCATTTTACACACTATGACTGCTGAGGATTGTTGGACGTGTTCTCAGTTCAGATATGGTGTCAAAATATGAAAAATTGGCAACTTTTCTTTCTTTAAGAAGCATCGAGATCTCATTTATCCATTTTATAAAGTATTCATCCAAAATCCCCTCCTCCCTATAGCTTAACAGTTGCCTCACTTCTTCCCCTCAGAGTATCTTTCAGCATTCATTTCTTTTATCTTTTTGACTCTGCGGCCTCATCATCAATGTGTTGATTATTCAAGGCAGCCCTTGGGCCTTAGCATTAATCTTCAATCATCACGGTTCTGTGACCTTGTTTGCCAGTTGATCACTGTCATTAAGAATCTGCTTTCAGCTTCTATCGTGTCTTTCCATTGAATCCTTGATCTTCCCGCTGGACGTCTAATACGTGGTCTGCCCTTTTATGCTCATCTGAATAGCTGGTTTTCTTCCATTCTTTCTATGTAGATAGGTATAGGTGATTCGTCAAAAACTTCATATAACTCATCGTTGTAACGTAATCTCCAGTCTATTTCTTGCTTAGCTGGGCCAACGATTTTCCAGAGCACTTTGGGTTGTCCACTGCCTTTTTGGATTTGTTCACTAGGGCCTATGTTTTACTTCCATATAACAGCACGGGTTTGACCAATGATTTATAAATCATTTATCATTATTTCTGGCATGGCTCCAATTCGGGCGTTCAGTAATAGTCGAGTTCCAGTATCCAGTCTGGCAGTAGTCGACTTCCATTGTCACAGTTCTACGATCTCGTTCGCCAATTGGGAAATTTTAAATAGGGATCTGTTGTCAGCATAAATTGAGTCCTTCCACCGTTTCCTCGGTTTCTCACTTAGACATTTTCTTTGAACTCTAACCTTCAACGTTCATTTTGAGATGATTTCTTCACGTTTGTTCGTCCGAAATTTCCCGAAAGAAATCTAAACCGACCTCTCATCGGTTAAAGACGTGAAGTCTCGATAAACTAATCCGGGCTAGCTAGTTCGGAGAGGAGTTTCAGTCGCAGGTCTTCCACGACCATATTAAGTCTGAATACAAACTCTCAGCCATCAATTCAAATACCTGTTAAAAACGTGTTCCGAAAATTTCCGGTGGAACAAATTTTGTCTTTATTTTAAATCTGTCTTTGCGAGGCTTTCAACCAAACCTGCGTTCGTTATCTCAATATCAACATGGTGCCAGACATAAGCTACTCTAAGTCTAACTGGAGTATTCTACGCTAGTAAAAACACCGAACACAAACCAAGGCACTGCGTAACTGAACCGGACACCCGAGCCAATCAGTCGCGTATTGTTAAAACCCTATCCACTCAGTGGCATAGCATAGCAGTCGTAGCATTTTCTCTTGACAAAGCTCAAATTTGTTTGTATCCAACCATTTCGAATTCTTCATCAAATCAACGCTTTACATATATAGTATATACATTCATTTAAACATAAGCAGAAAGCAAGCAGCAGCATTTTATAAGTGAAGTACATTGTCCAAGCTGAGTTTCTTTACTATATCCTCGAATTGCTGTATATTATCTACAAACTAAAATTGAATTATAATTGCAGCATTCAGGTATGCACATAATAAGTTCAAGCTATCGTTCATCGATACTTTAAGATTCGGACAGAAAATGCTCAACCAAGCAGTTTGATGTTGAATAGTTTTACTTACCGATGTTGACAACTCGGAGGCTCGGATGGGTTGTCCGCAAGTTTAGCCATGAAACCGCGAGCAAATTCCGTTGATTTCTGCAACTCTTGGGCAATTGACCAATTCTGTAATATTTCAATGAACTTGAATGCCAATATCCCTGTCTATACTAAACGTGTTTTTCACCTGTTGTCGAACGGATATTGTAGCCTTTGTCCCATGAATTGTCAATAGCATTGCACTGGAACGCAAGACACTCACTATTAGAAACGAGATGACCAACAAAAATGTCTCGCATCCGGTAATATATTCCCAATCACCGCACTTTATGGATGATTGATGATAGCCCTGGACAGAGATCTGTCACTCAGACACTTGTCAACATCCGATTGGAGCTGCCATAGTGCTGAGTGCCAGAGCCCTCTCCGAGACCAAATCGCAAGTTATTACTATCTAGGGAGGCTGAGCTCTTCCATTCCCTCCACATGTCCTGCCCATTGTAGTTTCTGTAGCTTCACGCATGGTGATACAGGTGAGTCGTCAAAAAGATTATACAAATTGCCCTTGTAAACAGGTTTATACTCTACTTTATGCTTCACTGGGCCATATATCCTATTGAATACTATGTCTTCGAACACGTCCAGGACCTTTCTGGAAACATTTTTAAGAGTCCATGCTTTACATTATCTATGTATATACAGCAGCACTGGTCTTATTAAGGGCTTGTATGTGCGAATCTTATTTTTACTGTGAATATCTGTGGATCTTCTAATAGGAAGTATGAAGACGTAGGCTTTTTTGCTGCGTTTCTTTTCTGTGCCCTTTCTATCAAGATGGACTTCTAAGTATAGTAGGCTATCTCCACTTTGTCGTACATACAAGTCTTATTTTGTTTGGGTCATAAATTTAATTTTAGTTTGATAGACCAGGAGCCCAGCTTTATACGCTTCTGATTCCAGCTGTATGAAAGCTTCTGCGCATTTGGAATTGATCTGGGCATAACGTTAATGTTGTCGGTATGCGCTTCTAGTCACATGGAATTTTATAGTAGAGTGCTCAAGTTATCTGGTGCCATTTTCTTGACCGCAGCTTTCAAAGCAATATTGAATAACATGCCCTTGTTTTAGGCCTGAGCTTTTTTGGATGATTTATGAGTATAAAGTTTATTTTTCCTTTGTGCAACTTTGAACCTTAGAATGGGAAATATGAGGTCATAGGCTTTACATGTGGCATTGATCCCGTCTTTTTTGGTCTCTCTTCATTCATATTGGCTTCAAAATAAACAAAATTATCCACACTTTCAAAGTTATGCTCTCCTACGGGCAGGTTTTATTGGACTGCAGTTTTCCTCCTCGTTTAAGTCATGCGTTTTATTTTAAGCTTGATTAACTCCTAGGCTAATTTGGTTCACTTCAGATTCTAGCGTCAGAACTGCACCGATTGAACAAGCCATAACACTGACGTCATCAGCAAATGTTACCGATTGTGTGGACTTGAACATTAGTGTACCAGACATTTCTGCTAATGTGTCTTCCTGATGAGATGTTCTAGCGCAATATTAAAAGTATTGCGGCAAGCCCATCTCTTGTTTTAAGCCTGATTCGATGATGAAGCTGCCCATCAGTTCGCCTTTTACCTTAATCGGGGACTCTGTGTTTAGCATCGTGACTTTGACCATTTGGGCTAGTTTTATTTGGACAACAAGTCAAGCATTATTTATTGTAATATAGTTTGTATACAGCATTTCTATCGAAATAGTCATATGGGTGCTCTAATTCAACAAAGAGTTAATGCGTGTCGATGTTATATTTCCAGCACCTTTTGAGTGCCTGCTTTACTGACAAAATTAGATCAATTATAGACCATCCGCCTCGAGCGCCTCCCCGATACTCTCCTATAATACTTTCATAGTAAAGGGTGTGTTTTAGAAGCGGAGAACTTTGAAATAAAACCAAGAAAAATGTTTTCAATAGCCATTAAATTGGCTTTCTTAAAAAAGATTGTAATCTGGAGATTCAATTTTCACACAATCTTTAAGTAAGTAAATAAGGCTGCATCTCGGTAATGGCGCACCAAATATTGACTTCCATGTGCTCGATTTATTGATTTATTGGCGTAGACATACAACATTACATATCTCCAATGGTGTCAAATCGCTCTAACGCGTTGGCCAGTTAACAGGAAATACATCGTTCCTCAAATGTGTCTTTCAGTGAACGATTTGTATCGTGCGTTGTGTGGCGTCATCTTTCTGAACCCACATGTCAGCAACATTAATGACTTCCAATTGAGGCACCAAAACGTTAGTAATAATTTCTCTGTACCGCTCACCGTTGACGGTAACATTGTGACCGTCATTATTTTTGAAGACATATGGAATAATTACCCCACTGTCCCATAAAGCGCAAAGTCTATTCATGATAAATTGCCAAACAGAACTATCCTCACAAAAGCTGACAACCTTCACATCGGCTGTCAGCGGAAACAGTGTTGCCATTTTTATGTTCTCCACCTCCAAAAATTACCTAATACAATTTTCCTATATTTTTTATGGTATATACAGTAAAGTGATGTTTCTATAATTTTCACACCTCTGGTAAATGCCCCTTAGGTGATATTGGATGGAGAAGGAACTGCTCTTCTAGTATTCTATCTGTTCCAGAAGCCCTATTTTTCCTGAGGTCGCTAACTACTGACCGTACCCCATCTCTGGATAGTTTTGAAATTTAGCTCTAGCTCTGCTTCTAGAAATATTGTGTCCATCTGTTTTTTATTTCGACTGAGTTACCAACTATTGGTCCTTATACACTTTTGCGTGGACTTGATTGTGGTGTGTGCCCTCATTTTTTCCTTTTTCTTTTTAGGGTTTTGTACTAAAATACAAAACCCTATTGCAATCACGACCTGTGTCCGTCTGTCCGTCCGTCCGTCTGTATGTCACAGCACTTTTTCTCCGAAACTATAGAGGCTACAGCCATGAAACTTTGTGGAAAGGTCAGAAGTGGTGACCTCTTGAAAGTTCAAGGGTGGAAAAATTTTTCAAAGGGGTTTAAGGGGGGTCTCCCCATATAGGGAGGTGACCCCTCAAAAAAAAATTTTCACCATTGGTAGTCGAGTAGGGTGTCATTGGAAAGGTCTCAATGAGATCTTTTCAAAACAGGTCTTCAAATTGCTTTAAGAGTACCGAGGGGGGCAGGGAAAGGGGAAATGTACGAACTTTTCGCGTACCCCCCCTCGCGATTGGAAACCTTCCATCCGAAAAATCTGAAAAAAAATCATGAACGTAGGCCTTAATGAGTACAACAACAACAAATACATGAGACGTTGAAATTCACTCAACTTTGTTAGTAATAGTATGATTTATCGATTTTAAGTTTTCTTGAATAAAATCTAAACGGTACCTTTAAATTCAATAAAATTTAGCAAACGGATGACCTTCTATAAGATTGATTTTTCTTGAAAGTTTCATAAAGATCGAATAGTATTTAACGAAGTTATAGCGGTTTGAATTTTCCCGTATTACTATGGAACAATATGCCCTTTATAACTATGGAAACATATGGCTATGGAGCCATATGCGCTTTTTATCGATTTAGACACTACAGCTTTGCTAGGATTTGCATGAAAATTTCAGGAATGATTGGTATCATGAAAATGAGTACATACAATTGAAACAAGTCGAAGAGGCAGGAGAGAGCTCCTAGCAAAAGGGCTTTGTAACCATTCTAGGATTCGAAAAAATAGGCCATGAATCGATGATTACAGTACAGAGGAGTGGACCCTGAAAAAATTTCATGACAGGTAGCCGATATGAATCTCAACTGAAAGTTCTCTATGAGAGCTTTTCAAAACAGTTCTTAAACTGACAGTTTTTGCTTCAGTGGGGGCACAGGGGGGGAAATCCATGAAAAATGTGTTTCTAAAAAATCTGGAAAAATTATCAAGGGAGATATCTATGGGTATAACTAAAACAAATACCTCAGAATTCACAATTCGTTCAACTTTGTTGATAATAGTATGATCCTAAAATTGCACATTTTCTCCAATAAAATCGTCTTTGATATGTTTCTTGATTTTATTCGTTGCTGGTTACTGCATTTTGTAAGTTGAGTACAAAACCCTTCTGACATGAGCGTAGGTCTGTCTACCCAACTTGTTTTGAGGTTGGGAGGTGATCACTATTTAAGTTCTGAGTTTGGGGTTTCCAAACGCACAAGGCATTTTGATTATCCATTAAAAACCTTCCTTGTCAACTTGAAAACTTAGCCTAGAACCGTTTGATACATTACTCCGGGCTAAGCGTCAATTTGAAAGATTCCTCCTTTACCGGGGAAGGAGGGACGAAGATAAATTGCTAGGAAAGTAATCCCCTAACTAACTAAATGTGTGGCAGACTTCACCTTTCTCTGCTCTATCGTAGTTATATAACCATTAAGCAGGCGCGTGATTAATTAGAACAAAAGTGGTCGAGCGTAGCCTCAAAGACCTTTTGGAGATTCATGGTAAAAAAAAACAACACAGTGAATGAATGTCTATTTATTTTTTATTGCTAATGTAATTATCACAAAGTCAGGAAACGGCTTCATATTGAAACATTTTTAATTCAAGTATTTGACATTAAAGTAATTTGGATCAACATTTTTTTCTTAAAACGTGATCACACGTTTGAATGTGTTTATCCCATTCATTTTTTGAAATACACGTAAAATTAAACTAAACTCTTTTCATTTGCTGCTATTGAAGAACAAGTAGCAGTCCGCGTGGTGTAGTGGTTAGAAAACTTGCTGCGTAAGCCTAAAGTTCGTGGTTCGAGTACCGTCGGCGACAAATAGATCTGTTTCGAGTGATTTTTCGGATGAACTCGTCCTGGTTTAAAATCAGAACGTTTCGCTTTTGATACTGACCATATCACCTTCTCGAGTGCCGATATATTTGAGCAAGATAATGAGATACTCTAACTGTTTTTCAAAATATTCTCCATTGAGATTAATGCACATTTATATACGTTCATACCAATTTTTAAAGCACTTTTCCCACTCCGATTGGGACATAATCAAAACAAAGCTTTTGAACGCTTCAACATCTGCTTCAGGCATAGAAAAACGTTCACAATGTAGTTTACTTTTGATGTGTGGAAATAAAAAAATAATAATGCGTTCCAAGTTAGGGTTTTACAGCAGATGACTCATCAATTAGATGTTTTGATCGGCTAAATAGGCGCTAGTCTGAGCTAATGTGTGAGCACTCGCATTGTCGCGATGAAGAATGGTTCGTCTTCTTTTATTCGTTTTGCGAATTTTTCCGAATATTGCTGGCAAACAAATGGCCTCTACCACTCACATTTGACCATCCTACTTTCTTGAAGTGAAACAGTGCTCACGTGGCCCATTCGGCAAAAAACAAGCGAATTACTTCACAGTGTTTTATGCGTGAGCAATTATTGTTGGGTTTGTTTCGTTTTGAAATAGCCACACAGTCGATTGCTATTTTGTTTCCAGCTCATAGGCATAGGCATCTGTGATTCGTCACCTGTGCCCATCTTATTCACGTCATTTTATACACCGTGACGCTATTTCCTGATAATTTCTCTACACCGGTCGACCCGAACCTTTTTTTGAACGTTTGTAAAATTATGTGGGATCCAATACAAACTAGCCTTTTCTTAGGCCAAGATTACTGCAATATTAAATATATGGACGGGGTGTTAATACTCCAGAACACCTCTATCTCTCGATACGCTACATGATGGACTTGTTTTCTGGCATAATAGAAAACTCAGCAGGGAAGTTTTGTTTCTCCACAACAACGCCTATCATACTCAAGAGCTTTTTGATGGTACGCTTTCAATAATCTACCGTACAGCCCGGATTTACCGCTGAGTAACTACCACCTGCCCCAGCGATGAGGACGTGGCTCGCTACGCAACCCTTTGACACTGACTCTGAACTGAATGCTAGTGTAAACCAGTGGTTGAAGTCGCGGCAGCAGATTTCTACAGAGAGGGTATTAAAAACCACGTTATGATGAATGCCTTGATGGTGATTATGTAGAAAATAGCCTTTGTTTACCCCCAAATTGCATATAATAAAAATTGTTTTTTCCACTTTTCTATTTCAAAACATCTATTACTTTCTGGGCAGCCCTCATATTTTTTAGTCTTTTCTGCTAGCTCAGTCACTTTGTGTCTGACTGTGTCAAATTTTCAATCTAAAGCGTAAATGGTTTCTTGTCATGATTGCTAAAAAATCTTCCAGTTTATAGTAAGCATAGAGATTATTTTTTGTTTTGATAGTGAAACAACAATCCCCTGAAGATTTCGTCCGCCCGTCGGTCACGGGAAATTCTTCGCCTTGTAAAAAGCTCAAAAAATAAGTCAACCAAGTCCAAAAAAAGATCTTGATCAGATCTTTCAATATCAAATGTCAAAATTTCACAACTACGTTCAAACAGGATATAGATAAATTAGGTCAAATCGTCCCCTCCTACCTCACAGTTGGATATCTGCCAGCTGAAAATTCTGAAAAAATCATAGAGTATACGTATACTAGAATTTAGTAAGCTTTGTGAATATTCGCAGTAGTATATTTCATCAATTTTACATTTTGGTCCATCAAATCTTAAAACTAGCTTTGAACCAAACGTAACGCGAAGATGTCAGAGCAATCCCAGCAGTATCAATTGGTTTATTTGAAGAAATGGTGGAGCTTCCTCCCACTTAATTTATTTCATGGTAAAGTTGATCTACTTCATTTCCGCCATCCTCCTTATGTAAACAGTCTTTCTCTAGACAATCACACACCAGCGTGTACGCTACAACCATCTACTTTATAATGTGTATCTAGATTTAGAGTGGGGTTTCCTACAGGTATTAGTCACAGCTGGCAATCAATCTGATTGGGGGTTATCAGTGAGACCTTACCAGGCATCTGAACAGTCCTGATACATGCACATCAACAACCTATATTTGCATCAGTTTCCTCTGTGTTTCAAGCTGCATTATCAGGGTCATTGCAAAGGTGAAAGGATAGTGATCACTAAAGAGAAGTGACAACGCTGTTTCAGCAATTGGCAATAGTTCTGGGAGAGCAACACAGAGGGAAGATAGACTATCTGTCTGATTTTTAACTTGAGACCGTATGCAGATCAAAGGCAGAGTGGAATTGACTCCTACTTGTCCCAGGACATGGATGTTTTCAGTCTTACTTGTGCAAGACTGGTAAGTCAGGATCTCCCGACTGCGTGGCGTTCTCTTAAATGAAATCGGATTGCTTAACTCAGAGACTTTTATCAAAAATATGCTTACATCCGTCAACAAATAGAACCATGTAACGCTTATGTTTGAGCTGTCCTGGAGTCTTTTCAGGTCACTCTCTGCCCGCGCTGGGCCACCTTACACAAACATGACTATTGCAATAGAAAGAAAAGACCAGATCATCTTAAAAAATAAAATATTATTTATTTGTTATTTACAAATAGCGTGGCTTACTATCACTGAAACAAAAATCGGTTGTCTGTAAAGTCGGTTTATGGGCGATAATTTTACGTGATAACGTCATAAGAATACATTGATGAAAAATTGCATACTTTTATGAATTGAATTATTATCACTGAAGTATAATTGTTTTGTATAATAAAAAGAAGGAGTTAGTTGAAACTTACAGTTTTCTTCGATAAATTCACATTTATTTGCATTCATTGACTTTTTATATGATCCTTTATATCAGTCATAATATTTTTTAGTCAAAATTGTAACATAACCCTTTATTACTGCACTCGCCGACCGATGCTACTTTTTTTTAATAATGAGATTATATCGCTAGTCAAATTCTTGAAATGCAAGAATTAATTACGTTTTTCCCGCAATTGTTGTAGTAATAAACAGTGAAAAACACATTGACTTTTCACTTCACTTTTTAAACAGTTGACAAAACAGTTCACGCCAAATTCTTAAAATGCAAGAATTAATTACCTTTTTTTTGGCACAATTATTGTTGTAATAAACAATGGAAACCACATTAACATTTCACTTCACTTTATAAACGGTTGACAAAACAGTTCACAGGTTGTGTGCTGCCTCTGTCTCTCTTTTACTCGGACGCATCGGCCGATAGAGTAGAAGAGAGATACATGCGTTGCAAATTAAACGCTTAGGCCAATCGTGCCTCTCTATCGCTTGTTCCGTGCTTTCGCTTGCACTCTCGGCTCAGGCGGAACGTGACAATGAGTCATACTTTTTCGTGCGTGCAACTGGCATTCATCGATTTATAAGACGTTATCACGTCAAAAACATTCATGCGCTATGAAGCTTATTCGAAGTTGTTTATGAGGAAATAAAAGCTTTTAAACATTTCTGAAACTTCCTTCAAATAAATTTTTGGTCAATAAAATTCAGGTTATTTAAATTTAAAAATAATTAAAAAAAAAACGCAAAATGCAATACTTACCTTCTGTATCTTTGCTGAACGCTTTTTTATTATGAACCGTTTAATAACTTATGAAAAATGTTTTAATTACAGTTCAAAACTTCGTTTTCGGGTTAAAAAAATACAAAAAGAAATTACCAAAATTTTAGTCACAATTGGCTAGAGTTAATTTGATTTGAAATTACTTCACTCATCATAAATTAAACACATATTACCAGAAAAACGGAAATCCACGATAAACTATTTCCTTCTCTAAAGGTACAAAAATAGATAAAAATTTTCACCAGTTAAAATTAAATAATTTCGAAATTTATCTGTAGTCTGGACTATTTATCTTTCCTATCTTATTTAATCTATGGTCTGTATCAGCTGAAACGTAGGTTACGGTTTAATGCATTCTATTGCCAGTTTTTACCGCTACTAACGTTGTACTCGTATAAATTCCATAAACTGCAACTAACTTCATTATATCGTAGCACAGGTGTAGCTAGTTAGTACCTACATGATTATCAGGTCGTTGAAAATGTTTGTTTGTTGTTTGTTCGTTACCCATTCATTATCAAGTTACAATATTTTGATTTTCATTTTATTAAAGATTTATTCCAACACGAGTGTAAGTATTTGAAAAGCGAAAGTAGTTTGACATTGGATTGTTCATAGTCTAGAAATCTTTGGATATACGAGTCATATGTGAAGCGTATGTAAAGGAATTGATCAGACAATGGAGGTAGCGTTGGAGGAAACTGATTGTTAACTTAGATTGCAGACAGGAAATGCTTTTCAATGATTTATGTAGAAATGAGTTTATAAGGAAAAATAATCTATCACGATTTAAAAGCTAATAATGATCTTTATGTGATTTTCACTAACAATATTTCCAGGTTATTCAGGTGTGCTCATTGCTCGATGTTAACTTATTCTTTATTTTTCTACAAAATAAACTAAGCTATTGGGGTAGCTAGCATTATGCGCAATAACTGTGACGAATTGTGCGTGCCTTATGTAGATGATTTAGTGTTAGGCACGATAACATGTCCCATGAATTACTATTTACAATCGTTTTAATCTTGAGATGGTGAGCTACGGGTTCGAGTCCAGCCCAAGTCAATGAGTAGGCCATAACTTAAATAAATAATGTGAATACTAAATATTGTTTTGGAGTGAGTGGAATTGCGAACCATTAAAAGAAGTTTATAATGATGACTTTCTCATTTTTGTTTGAATTAAGCTCTGGTTCTCCGTTATTTATGAGACTTTGAGGTTTTCTATCTGATAAAATTAGGATTTAACTGACAAATTCAAATTCATTATGTGCATCTTTTGATTCCTCAAAAAAAGCTTCGTCTAAAGTTCACTTTGTATTTTCACAGTAAAAACTATATGTGAAAATTAAGCATATTCTCAAGACAAAATCATTTAGAAAAATTTCTCAAATCCAATTTCCTTTCTATTACAGCATCCGCACACCGTTATAAAAGACAGGCTGATGAAACACCAAAGAAAGAAGAATCATTTGAACAAGAATTGTGTAAAGATAAAGATGCTGGTGAATGGTTCAGATTGGTAGCTGGTGAAGGTGATAATTGTCGTGATGTTATCCAATGTACATCATCGGTAAGTCAAAAACTGATTTTCTTTAATTCTTAAGAAAATTTCGTAGTTTCTAAAAACACTGGCTTTTAAGGCAATAAGCTATCGCATCGAGTCGATTTCGCCTTGAGAGCTTCTTACGGGTTCTCAGGCAATAATAATAAGTGCTAAGTTGTTTAGTGTCCGAGATATAACTACAACATAGATATATCCAGGAGATAAGCTTCATATTTCACTCAAATAAATCAGATAGTGATCTGTAATAAATTCACTTACTTTGTATGTTACGTTTTCATTTAAAACAAGGTTTTGTATGGAATCACAAAATCTCAGCGATTTGTCAGCTAAGTTAAGGAAATTTTTTGAAGCTTTCAAACTGTTTATATTTCACTTGTAAACTATTTTTTATTGCTCTTAACCCTCTTCACATGTACTTAAAAGAGTTTTTGACAGAATTCGACAGTAAGAGGCCGGAGCCTTAATGAATTTTCCATTTAATTGGTATTAAGTCAATCGTTTCATGAATTAAAATGACGGTTTGTGCAGTATCAGTTTGATAGTAAAAAGCTCAGGCAAGCTTTTGTAGTAAAAAGCTACTAGGTTGACTTCACACGATTTGGCATAGAATACCATTTGAATTTCAGAGAGAATATCTTTCCTAAGATCAAAGTAGAGTTTTGGCGAGAGTTCAAAGAATATTTGTACCATTTTAAGGATAATTTTTGAAAGGTTATGAAAACCAACAAACCACCAATAACTTTCTCTTAACCTTTCAAACGTTAGACAAGAATGAATGCTACAAAAATTCAGATAACCTTTCTAGTTTTCGCATTTGTTCGATATCTCATTCCATGCCTATAACGGTACTTTTGAAACAATCTAGCCTATATTGACACTTGACTTTATGATGGTTGTCTATTTTGACCATTCACATATTAGAGTAGGCTCAAAATAGGCTCTTTTGTTCAAACTCTTTCCACCCTACATCACAGCTACATATTTAGACAAGGTAGACATCTTATTAATTTTAAAAATGATGAGTCCATTCAATGCTCACTTACTCAGGCTTAAAAGAAAAGCAATTAACGTACATAGTGTCACCGAAGAAACGATCAACAGCTGTTCAATTGGTCTAAAAGAACAGGTCAATAGGTTGAAAAGCCTATTGTGACGTCATGCATCTCCTTTCGGGCCTTGTGTGAGCCAGCATTGTTCCACTGAACGTTTCATTACGAGTGATTTGAAGTTTCTTCAGGCCTTAACAGTTTGAATCCAGCATTAATTAGATGTTAAAATTTTTGGAGTAGGACTAAAATTTTAACTCGGTTATGCTTATTAAAAATTTCATTTCAATCCGGTGGACCTCCAGTTAAAAATAAACGAATTCCAAGCTATTTCACATTAGTCAAACCAACCATAAATATTAATTTTTCCATTATTTCTATTATTACAGGGTCTTCAAGCTATCCGTTGTCCAGCCGGTTTGTATTTCGATATTGAAAAGCAAACATGCGATTGGAAAGATGCAGTGAAAAATTGTAAATTGAAGAATAAAGAGCGTAAAGTGAAACCTTTATTGCACACCGACGAACCATTGTGTCAAGATGGTTTCTTAGCTTGCGGTGATAGTAATTGTATTGAACGTGGTCTTTTCTGCAACGGTGAAAAAGATTGTAGCGATGGTTCCGATGAAAATACTTGTGGTAAGTACATAAATATTTCTTATTTCAATTTTTTTGGTATGTGAAATGAACGAAATGTGTTGAATTTAAAGCTTAAAGCTTTCTAAAAAGCTCGAATTTAGAAAAAAAACGATCACTATTTTGAAGATTGTTCAAAACCGCGGAAGACCTTGAACTAATTTCAGTTCAGTGATCTTATTATATTTTTGACGTTCATTTTTAAGATATTGGGTAATTTATAGAAAGAAAAACAAAAAAAAAATGTTAAAATCTTCCGTAATGGCATCTACTGCAAGCTGAACATTTTTTTAGGAGAAGACTATTTGACTACATACAGAAACAATTTTTCTTAAAATTTGACAACCGGCATTGAGCATGTGTTATTTTTATCAGTTTTGATAAAGAAAGTTTGAATTATAGGTCAAACAAAATAAGACCGACTTAGTCTAGATAGTAACATCTCATTTGAAAATGACGTTCACCAAATTAGATCATTTAGGCTGGTGTAGTCTTCCCAGTGGTGACAAGTTGAGCGTAGTACTTGCAAAAAATTTTAAAATTGTTCAGCACTCTAAGAAAATAAATAAAGGCCCTTGTTGTATTTTAAGTAAAACCGGATTAAGTACAAATTGCAAAAACACTTTTTATCAAGAGGATGTCAAATTTTATGAATGATTTTAGCGTTTTACGCGAAGCCTTATTTGCAAGTTAGCTTTATAAGAAGATAAACTGAGAAACAAGTTTTAGTCAGACCAGTGAGCTGTTCTCCAAAATAATAAATAATACAATGCTTATTGGAATTATTGGCGGCATAAAGTTAAACCTAATAAAAACATAAGGGTCAACAAATATTGCAGCCTAGAGTCTTGATGCAAAAACTCTTTCTTCAACACCTATTCCGTAGTTTTGATAGCCAAAGCCATGCCTGAACCCTCAGTTTGAGTCTCCTTGAATTGGTTCAATTGCATTTCATGCTTCGAATAAGGATTTTGATATGAATCGGGTTTCGCCCTCTAAACTCTGAATTTGGTTCAACAAGTGTTGGTAGATCATACGAGTGGCTTATTATGTTTTGAAAAACTTGCTTTAGCAGTGTTTATATTTGCGATGTTGATTGAAGTGCAAATTTTCGTCAAGAGATAAGTATAGCAATTAAGGAGTGGTTTTGATGGCTCCGGTTATTTAAACTGAAATCCCTAAGATTACAGTTGATTGCTTCTGAGGTTTATAACGAAGTTGGGTTCAAAAATAACGTTGATTATCACTGATTTGATTCGACTCTGTTGAACTATTCTAGCTCTTATGTAGGTCATCCATTTTAACCAGTATTTGCAAGCGTACTTCCACAAACTATTCTGCTTTATACGTTGATGGTTTATCTCAGCAAAATCTTAACGTCTAGTCTAGCACTAGCTTATGCACCCACTCAATAATTATAAGCTAATCTTTGCTTTGGAAAATGACTACTCTGGTCCAAAATTTACTGTCCAATCAGTCTTTCTATGTTTTTGCTGGAGATTCTGGAAAAACTTGCAATTTACGACAAATCAGTAGAAGTTTTGGGAAATGCTCATCAGTCTCATGTGCCAAAAATTGAGCAGGTGGTTGACTGAAAAGGGTATATACTAAGTACTTTCATTGACGGTGAAGGGACCTTTGATCAAACACATCATGAAAAAACCCCGATGAAGATTATCTGACGCTAGCTGGTCTAATAAATAAACGCGTGGAAAAAATCGACTACAAGAAGATGAGACAAGAGCAAGTCAAATGTTCCTTGTTTGTTACTGCTCTGCAAGCTCCGTTGGAGGCGAAGTCAAAGAGAAAAATTCTTGACATGCTGGACATGCAAAAATTAACTAAGCTCCATCGGAGGCGAAATCAAGGAGAAAAATTCTTAACATGCTGAACAAGCAAAAATTAACTGATCAAGAAACGTTTGTTGAATCTTGGACTACGCATCATGATGTCACGATACTATATGAAACTGCAGCTGAGTTCGTACGTATTTGCAGTTTGTTAATCGGAAGCAACAAAGCGGTAGATCAAGTGCATGCAAACTCGCCATTTTTATCACACGACAACTAGTCTTCTTATAAAAGGAAGATTAAAAACAGATTTCAGAGATAACAATGGCGTGTCGCTACACCCATGTTGGGGATGCGGTGACATGCTCATTTTAGGACCACGTGTGTAAAATGTACGACTCAAAATAACATAAGGATGTCTATTAATAATCCATCGCATAACAGTCCAGATTCGAACCTTGGCGTTGAGATTTATTCTAAAGGTATCTCATTCCATGTTCGTAGTGGAATTTGAGGTGACATGGTCAATATCACGCTCAACCATGTGATTATTACCTAATTTTTCGTAACATTAGTACCTATCACATGTCTATGACTGTTTGGAGGTGGATTGGGAAAATGCAAAAAATTCAAAGGGGCTTTGTATTTGAAGGCTGGTTCAAAACCTTTGTTTCATAACAAGAGGCCAGTTACATTTGCTGTCTCACTATTGATCGACAAAATCTTTCAACGCCACGAGAAGTTGGGCATTATTACTCGTATCGATCACTCAGATTGGGCAGCAATCAAAAAACCAAATATGGAAATTCTTGTGTGCGCCAGTTATTCCAATGGACTGAATCAATCACTTGAATCATATCACCATCTACTACCAACGCTCGACGACATTTTTACTAAAAAATTTTTTACAGCAAATTTTTTACAATAAATTTTTCACACATATCGATCTCAGTGATGCTTACTTCCGAATCGAGATGGACGAGGCATCAAAGAAATTATTGACAATCAACATACATTGTGGATTGTTCCAATATAATGCGACTATCGTAAGGCATGAAACTGGCAGCAGTAATTTTTCAAAGTGTCATACATGTGATGTTGAGTGAAGTAGAAGGAACAGCAACACATCTTGACGACATCATTGTAGGGGACGTCACATGAAGTCCTAAAACGACTTGGGAATCACGGCTTTCAATTTTGTATTGACAAATGTAAGTTTGTGATCGGCGAACTAGTATTTCTTGTATTGGTTTTAGATTTAAATGGTCTTCGTCTTGACCCATCAAAACTTGATGTGATTAACCGGTTAGTTGAGCCACGAAATATAAGGGGATTTTGCTCCTTCCTTGGTGACATAAATTGATACAGAAAATTCATTCCTCAAGTGAACAGTTTGCGGTAGCCTTTTGAGAAATTGCTAAGAACGGATCGACCATTTGGGTTTGGCAAGCAATGTCGAAAAGCAATCAAAAAGTTCAAAAAATTTCTCAAGTTGGACATATTATTGACATACTTTGATCCTTGACTCCCTATAATTCTGGCCGCTGACCCGAGTGCAAGCTGAATTGGAGCTTCCATTTATTGTCAATTTGAAGACAACCCAGTCAGAGTTGTTGCATTTGCAAGCTGATCACTCTCAAAAGTAAGAAACGACAAATTGAACGAGAAGCTTTAGCGCTTATCCTTGCAGCAACTAAGTTTCATTGCTCATTCGCGTTTGACACATTCAAAACGAATCACAAGCCTCTACTCTCAATATTTGGTTCTCAAATGAGGACATCCAGAAATTGAGACAACTGGGAGTTGGTATTTTTGCTAGAAGCAGAAAAGTTTTTAGTACAAAGAATGGCGTCATTGATAAAGGACCACAAGTAGAGAAATAGGTAGAATACAATTTCCAGCAATAGCCACGTAGCGCTGATCGCCCCCTGTGGATGGAAAGTAATATAAAATTATCCAAGTATGTCTGAGTAAACTGAGACTTGGTAGATATAATTTTCCAAGCATTTTTGAGTTTCAGGCTAGTAAGACAAAAAATCCAATGTATCAGCAAAAAAGACTGGTAATTTTTCTCCGTTCAACCAGAAACCTGAACAAATGTCCACAACTCTCATTTTCTTTACAAAGTAAACTACTAGGTGAAGGCTAAGATGGCTAAAGGTATTGGGAATCCCAATGTCCAATATTGGAGATATTAAGAGTTATAGTGATGACCTTAAATACACAACGCTTTGAGAGACTGAATGATCTACTTCTTTATTCAAAATAGTTGAGTCAGAAGTATGAAGAATACAAATTGAGTCTGAAGCATGCATCAACATTTTTTTTTATTTATTCAACTGGGAAAGCCTTCAGTGTTTCAAGATAACTCAACTGAGTCTAACGCATCGGCTTACCGAAATGATCAAGGCCCGATGGTTTTTCAAGATAAAAGAGAATTGGCTTGTGGACATAAAACAAACAAAATAATTGATTAAAAATATTTTTCAGCAAGTGACTGTTTTGCTCTAATAGATATGCCTTGTATAGACTCTCAACCTTCAGGTATATCAAGAAGATTCTGAATAAATTCTGCCTTTTTTGAGGGATGTGCTCCATTCGACTTAAAAATATATAGTATTCTTCAAGTCTTGCTAGAAGTGGCTTTTAAATTGTGTAAAGAGAAGGCATTGCAGATTGTCTGTACTTTCTCTGGAAACTAGTGCTAACTTAAATAGTCAGGCCTATGTGGTATAGTGGTTACAGCACTCATCCCGTAAGCCGAAGGTCGCTCGTTAGATTCTCCTTGGCGGCAATAAGATTAAGTTCGAGTGATTCCTCGAATGGACTATAAGCCCGTTCAATTGTGATACGTGCTGGCTTAAAAATCAGAACGTATCGCAGCTGGGTGGACGGACACATGGCCAAAGCGTGATACTGACCATGTCACTTTGTGGAGTACCGGCACATTCGATCATGATAATGAGATACTCTAACTATCTCTAACTGAAGGCCCAAAAGGGCCTGTAATGCTATAAAGTAGTCAGGCCTAGAGTAGAATACAACTAACATTGGCTATATAATCAATTTGAAAGCATCCATAATGTGTTTTGAGTATTCTTGGGATTTTAAGGAATTGATGTTTTATCTCAGAAACTGAAGGTCAGAGTTGAAATCTTTCCATGAAAACTTTCTTTTAAGTTCTTTATGTATAAATTGACTTATTCTCTTTTTCTTGGTTTCAATTTGAGCCTTATTTAATCAGGTCTGCATTTGGCAGAAACTGTTTAAGGTTCTTTCGACCGGTCCGGCTTAAATCACAATTCAAGCAGCATTGATGATATTGCTTTACCTAAGCCTGAATATAGAGGTTATAACTGGCAATGGCTGATTATGGAAGCAATTATGAAGGTATGGTCCAAGCATATTGACAAAGCTTAGATGATTAAGGGAAAAATGGAAAACAAATAATACTAGCCCATTCCAGAAACCGTTAAACTAATTAGGTATTTACATTATTTTGTTAGGTTATCGTTTGAAAAATGACCCAATATAGCTGATAAATTGATAGTTCTTTTGATACATTAGGACTTTCAAAGCCTTTTATATATTTATTCCCGTTATTTTCAAAATATTTCATTAATTGCTTGTACCCGTAAGTCAATACTTAAGTATTAGATGTGCAACTAAGTTCTCGCTGTTTTTTTGATGAAAACGCAACTTTATTATGAAAAAAAATGGTTCAAAGTTTTGTCTGTAGCTACGAGCTAATATACAACTTTTTTCTATCTTCCTGGCAGAGCTCGAATGCCTTTACAGTAAAAGTGTTTACCTTGTGAGGCTAACCACAAATCAAGCCATTTTATATTTTCATATGAGTGGAACTATTGATCAGCCAGACCATGTGTCATTGAACGGAACAAGTAATAATTAGACAGCGCAATATCTGGGAAATATGGTGGGAGGGGTAGGAATTCCTATTTGAGCGTTTCCAGGTAGGTTTTGATGGGTTTGGCCACGTAAGACCGAGCGTCATCGTGCTGTAAGATCACTTATAGTGCCTCTCCTCATATTGTGTGATTTTGAATCATTCCCAATGCATGCAATCGCTTGAAAATTGCTTTGCAGATAATTTTTTATACTAAAAGAAGCTCTTTTTGGCTTTGGCAGCGATTCTCATCGAGCAGTGCCTCTAATTCAGCGTTTTGGAAGTTGATTAGTCTTCCTACACGCAGACGGTCATCAACATCCAAATCGCCGTCGTTGAAGTGGCGGAACCAATCATGGGATGTCGCTTCACATAAAGCAGCGTCTTTGTAATTTTTTTGGAGCTGTCGATGCACTTCAGCCGCCATTTCGTTTGATTGAAATTAGAAAAACAACACTTTTCGCATATGACGCCAAAACAATGTCACTAATGTGTCAAAACGGTTTGTTTACTATAGGTCTAAGCTTAGTTCATAACGTTTTTTTTTTTGTGGCAGGGAGGTGAATGCCCATTTACGCACATAGTGTGGGACTTCTATGTTCACAAGAAGGTGACTGGACTACCCACTAAACACCTCTCCTGGCAACCTGAGAACCTTGCCTGGAACTGTTTTAGGCATGACTTCGGGCCAGGTCTTGTTTTGTTACGCCGTGGGGCGCCTTCAAGCTGGGGGGATCCCTCTTCTAGTGGGAGGGGAGATGGGAAGAGGAAGTGCCAGACAAGCGATCACCCAGCCCCAACACCCCCGGCTGCTGTGAGTCCCTTTTATCTTTTAGGACTGCCCGAACATAATGTGTGACCTGATTCTATTTGTCAACCGATTGGAGCATCACCGCGACTATATTATCTAGGGTCTCTCCTGTCTCCCTGTAGAGGGCCTTTCGCAGGACGTTTTGGGTATGTCAAAATCGACCAGTATTTACTGTTAATCTATTGACAAATAGCGGGAACCTAGCTGTGTATCTAATAAATGTCAACATTTTTCACGTAGATCTCTTATCAACATTTAGCTGCTTAGTTCTGCTGAGACTGGAGTGATCAAGGCTCATCTGAAGTATTTTGAAGGGTTTTCCAGCAAAAAATGGAAAATTTGTAACTCTAAAAGAAAAACTTTAAATCGATATGAATTTGACTTTTTAGGATAATGATTAATAAAATTTTGGATTAACTTACGTCTGCCTATCTGTCTGCACCTATGTCAAACCAGTTTTGCACCGATACCAAAGCAAGTACAAAGACCAAAATTGACTGGTTGACCATAAGTAATAGCGTTTTAAAATTCTAAGCCTCAAAAAATTGGAAAGCGTGTCGGAGGGGGGTCTCAATTTATTGGAAGAGGTTTTACCACATACAGCTGGAGTGCTTTGGCAGGGGTTCTGGGTTCCTAACTTTGCGTGTGTCAGACAGTTGAACGAAGTTTGTTCCGTGATATTTTCCTCTTCTTACGTAATACAATGCTTCCTAACGCAATCTCTGCACCAGGCAGTTATTTCAACCATTATCTGAAAAATTGAAAGAAGACTACCTTCCTCGTACTCAGATTACCCGCAAATCAAACACTACTAGCGTAAAGAAATTATTTGAAAGGGTTTTCACTTACTTTGCCCCAAGTTTACGCACTGGTCGAGGAATTTTTCTCTCTTCACCCGGAAAGAGTCTCCCCAGCTAAACTTCAAAATATCTGGAATACAGAAAGTTGCTAGGGAATGAAACAGAAATGTTCAATGCTTAATGATTTTAATATACACTAAATGCTGCTACAGTTGACTATCAGATTTTACTAACCTTCATGATTTACTGATATTTACCTAAAAGGAGGCCTTGCAATTGATTATCTATTTCGTCAGCGTCAAGAATAAATAGTGCATGTAAATTACATTTCCGCACAGCCATTTTGACGATTCTCCTTGGGCGTGCTCGCATTGAAAACCCCTTCCATCTTTTGCTAGCTCACCACGGTTGGAGCCCTGTTTTATCGAATGGACCGATTGAGCTGAAATTTTAAATTCTAGAGTTATTTTGGTCACAAAACCGACGAGGTGAGGCAACATTAAATTTAAGCATTTTTAAATAAAATTTAATGTATTTTAGTTTTGAAATGACAGATACGAAGCTCCACATGCTGTCGTGAGTTTACAGCTACCAAATTTATTTCCTCTAGAAGAGTTTCCTTCTAAAGGAAAGAAAGGCGTCCTTCTAAAAAATAGACGGGTATCCCTTTGAAGAAGAATGGTTAACATCCAAAAACTGACGAAAGAATGTGATGTTTCTCATTTGTCATGCCAAAACTAGAATTCATTAAATTTAATTGAAAAAAATGCTTAAATCCAATTGTTCCTCAACTAATCGGTTTTGTACTTAAAAAGTGCTCCGGAATATAAAATTTCAGCCCAATCGGTCAAGCGATAACCATTCAATAAAACAGGCCTCCAACCACTCTTTACCTGATCCACAGTTCTGCCCGCAGTTTTTTCCGCAATTATCTAATCTAGATAAATGAAGATATTCCTCCCAAACGCTTCCATGAGAAGTTGATAAACACTTTTGTCAGTCGGCATCTCGAAAAAAAATTTTTGTCAGTCACCAGTTTTACCACCTAGGACTCATCAGGAACAAAAGAGACTTGTCCTTGGATCTTTGCCCTTATAAAATCTCGTTCCCAACGGAACACCACTGATTCCCGTGGTTCGCTTTATAGTTTTCCATTTCTTTTCAAAAATCTCAATAGCATACAATTTATTGTCTGTGAGTCGTAAGGAGCCTGTCGGTGTGGTGGGTCAAATCATCCCATGGAACAGACCTATTCTAATTTTGGTGTCAAAACGGGAACCATCACTTTCAGCAGGTTGCACAATCGTCTTTAAACCTGCTGAAGACACTCCGTTGGGAGCCCTGTAGATTGTGTTATTGGTTGAAGAAGCCGGGTTTCCTGTTGGTGTTATTAATGTCATTCCCGGCTATGGTCGTGCAGGATATGCTATCGCAAGTCACATGGATGTAAATAAGGCTGCCTTTACTGGTTCTATTCCTACAGGCAAACACATTATGGCTGCATCCGCGAATTCTGATTTGAAACGTGTAACGTTCGAGTTAGATTTCAAGAGGCGGTTAGTTGTTGATAACAACGATTTGGAAAACGCAGTCACAATTGCGCATCGAGGCATTTTTTGATGCTGGCCAAGTTTGCGTAGCTACTAGTCGAGTGTTTGTCCATAAAAGTATGAATGACAAATTCTTACCATGTCTTCATGAAAAGCTGTTGCTTTTTAAGTGAGAGGACGTGTTTCGACTTCTTTGAGTCATCTTCAGTGTCACTCAAAAGAGGAAGATCCGACAGCTTTACAAGAAAAAAGAGAATTGGCCTACGGATATCAAATAAACAAAGTTCTTACCAGATCTAGTGAAACTTGCTAGAAAACGTGGATTAGGTAATCCAATGAAACCATGCATTGAACAAGGACCTCAAACAAATGTAAATGTGGTTTTGAATGCATTAGCAGCGTAGCATTGCCCATCAATCTATTAAGTGGCAAAAATATCCTATCCCTTTATCTTCTCTTCTTGCACTACTAAGCTTTTTTCAAAGTCTTCATTCTTCTTAATCAAAGTTTCCATTGAGTCAAGTGTATGACCCAAAGTGGCCAAATCTCGCTCAATACTTTCATGTTTGCGTTGGAGTGTTTGGACACTCTGCAATTCCTTGCCCAAATTGTGATTGGTCTCATCAATATTATGGTGAAAACGCTGTGTTTTATCAGCTGATTTCAGTTGGGTAGCATGTTTTACTGACTCGGTCTAGGAAGACAGTTCATTGCTGCTCGGATTTCGAAATGTTAGGATGCAGTCAATGGACCGAGGTAGTTGGAGGCACTATTGCAGAAAGTGAAGGCCCGAGAGGGGCTGTAGTGCTACGAAGAAGAAGAAGCTTATTTATGTTTACCAATGACCTATTTTACGTAAATTTTCCTTTTTTTTTCAATGTCTAGTCATTATTGCAATTTCCCTCTTATATTCAAATTTAGGGAGAGTAATTGAACATTGTAAAGTTCCCCAACCCAGTTTGGCTCGAGAACTTAGTGTTTGTACAACGCTACCCTGATGAAGCGTTACTGGCAGCGTTCAGATCGGCTGCTCGAAACGAATCCAAAATTGCCCGTAACAGAGGACTCTTAATTTTTTACCAAAGATAGTAGTGTGGGGTATCAAATGAAAGGTCTAAATAAGAAATTTTCAAAACAGGTTTGAAAACTTCATCTTGTGCATTAACGGGTGCAGCAGGATGGAAAAACTATGATAATTTGAACAAAAGACTATTGACAAAATTAGAATACAGAAAGTTAGATCACAGATACTAATACCCAAAGCTTCCCTAGACTCAAAATCAATCTACTGTTGAAAATGCGTACACGCTAAGAGTATTTGGGTGGCTCGAAAACGTCAAAAATATAGTTTTGAGTACCTTAACACTCGTATACTGGTGGCTTACTTCTCATTCAATATAAAGAAATTTATGGAAGTTGTATTAAACCTTAATTGTAATGCCAATCTTGTAAAACCCATTTTCGGCCACCATTTTGAATTCTATGAGCCACTTGTCATTAAATTATTCAATAATAAAGAACAACCTGCAATCAAACTTTATTCTGCTGCTAAAAATCGCATCAGGAAATCATCACGTAACGACCATTCCATCAAATTATGACTATTATTCGCAAAACCAGTCACAATAGTCGTTACAATTCCCATATGCGCAGACATATACTGATAGTTATATTTGCAAAGTACAACAACAAATGAATGTTCAATAACGTTTCTGCATACAAATCAACACTGAAATCACCATTTTGACTATTAAAAGATCTTTTGTCGCGATATACAATCTCGAATGAGTGGAATAATAAAGAAGGTAGAGATGGGTTAGACGCAGATTGATGATGGTATGCTTAGTTAACATTTCAAATTTAACAGGCATGTTTGCACTTTTACCTTTTAACAAATAATCAGTCGTTTTTTTTTATGAAACGGAAAGCGAAACAGGGAAAAGTGAATTGAATAAGGTGAGTTTATTTTTCCGAGCCACAGTTGCTGCTGCTGAGGTAGAGTAGTGGATAATGGCCTCTGGTATGGAAAAGTTTGATCAGCTAGTTTCTTGTCTAGATGCCTAACGGGTTTATGCTTGTATTGCAGCGCTAGATTGCACAGTTGAGACGAAGATCCAGGTGAAGTAGTCTAGGGGGTATTTATAAGATTTAATAAGTGTCTGATTGATTCTGTGGAATTTGAATTGATGCTATCGCTATTAAGGCCTGGAGATTGCCAATGATTTATTCGACAGTATATGTCACAAGATCAGATTTTGCATGCTGATGAAACAGGAACAAGGATAATGGCAAGAAAATGATAAAGTTTGAACATTGATCAGGTTTTGCTGTATGAAATTAGATTATGCAATCTGAAGACATTTAAATTCCAACAAGCTTATCTCCATAATAGTCTGGTTGACTTTGAGCTTATGGTTTAAGTGATTGTGACCTCTTTGGACCGGAGAGACATAGGTTTGTAATGAAGAGGACCGATTTCAGAGGAAGCATGTTTTACTGCAGGGATTGAGTCCATGAAAAGATGGCTTTGGCTGAGTTTATTGGTCTGATTTTTAAGGTAGTTTTGAGGGTATACCAAACTGATATAAGCTTCTTATCCAGGTCCGATATATATTATTTTTTTTTATAAATTACCTATCCCTGAAATCCTACAGTTTTTCTAAAAAGCAAGTCACGTATCGCCACATTAGTCAGCTTAAAAATCACGATTCAAATCTCGATCAAAGAGTTGCACAGACCGAAATTTTATTGAGATCACGAATAACATGTGTGTGTCTCATTAGCATAAATGTGACATTGTGGAATTCCTACTAATCGTGTGTACTATAGAGTGATCTTATGTGGTATATTATGCTGAACAGCCAGTCAAGTGATATAGTAATGGCTTAACTACGATTAAGTAATATAGAGATGGCGAGCCGGGAGTACTTGTGTATACCTTGTGATGTCTTATGCGCTTGCGATTGTCGTTGCTGGTAACAGGTACCTTCACTGTGGCGTCAGAAGTATGCCGGTGGTATGATACGAGTATATGACGGTACACATGTGTGTGATGTGTTTTGTATCTGATTACATTGCATTCCAACGAGTGCGGCTTTTGTAAATGGCTCAAAGCTCAAAGCTAGTGATCTCGATGGAGAAGGTAGCAGAGTTGACAAACTTAAGTCAATAACAACGTTTAAATAATAGCGTTTTAAGATCCGGTATTAGATCATTTTTCAGATTGATCATCTATTGGAATGGGGATGGAATTGCAGATGGTTTGTGGATGGTTATGCAATATGATCTGAAGATTTTATGGGGGTTGAATTTTATGGTAAAGTTTAGAAAGTACTGGCAATAATTGGTTGAATTTAATTGAAATTGCGGCACCATTTGATACCATTATTTTACCCACATCTGAGAACACCATTCAGTATTCTAAAATACTGGTATTACAATACCAAAAATTGGTCTAAAATCCTTTTTGGTCCTGCTACGTTCGGTTAAAACATTTTGGAACAATATACTTCGCTAAATAGGCCCAACCCTTATCTTTCGCCGGAAACTATGCATCGAAAATCAGCTTTAAACTCTAAAAAGAAATTTGTAACTTTAAATTAGGCGGCCTAAATCTTTTATGAATAATAAATAGGTAGCCCATTTTCGCCGCGCCATACGAAACTCATTAGGCATCTACCTTAAAAATGTATAGTCTTCATAGGCTTTGGAGCCACAATGTAAATAGTACAAAGCCAATCAATTTAATAACTCCATACTAGTGAAGGTTATTCACCTACTCTTTGATTTCCGCCTTCATTTCCAAGAAACCTTCACTGAATTTTAAAATGCAAACCAACGGTGCAACGCCTATAATTTTTTTTTGGAAAATGTAATACGCCACAAATTTCAAGTCTCTGCATTACCCACGTGTATCATTATTATTCCAAAACATTTTCTAATTATAATAATTAAATGTCGAATGAAAACAAGAATTAAATTAGGTTACCTATTATGAATACAAATCAGACAAAAGCCTTTTCATATATACGAGTGTGTACTGTATAATTCGTAGAATACCGTACTGACGCTCGTAAATTGCTTTTATATTTATTTAACGGCAAAAAGCTGCAAGGGGGCGAGAGACTATATCCGTATTTATGTTACATATATGGTATGTACGTTATATTTAACTTATCACACTACTAAAATCCGCTGGAGTTAAATTAATATGCAACCAACACTCAAAATCCACTGAAATTGGTCTCACTCTCTAGCTCTATATGTATGTATTTTGGTTTGTATGGTTTTGGGGGTTTGTACACATTTCATTAATTATTCACCACTGCATTTAAAACACATGGGAGACAACACATATGTTGGTCTTCTGGTGTTAATAACATCACTTTCCTAATTAAAATTCAAAGGGTAATTTGAATTTCATTTTTAAAGAAAAAGGTGTTGTTTAACCTACAAGGGCTCACTTGTCCTCAGAGGCAAGGAGTGGCAGTTATGTCCAGAGAGAATAAGATGTGCACAGAAGAGAGAGAGAGAATGAGAACAACTATATTAATGAGATCTTTAACCTCTCCATCAAGTTCATGCACTAACGGTCAGGTATTTTTAATTTGAAATGTGCAACGATTGCATTGTAATGAGTCAAACCTTATTATAATTCTGTAAACGATTTATGTAAGCATTCGATTGCGTAATAGTTAGTGCGTGAGAGACTTTGAGCTGATATTTTCTGGCAAACAGCCCAGTGAAGGGAATAAAAATAGATTGACTAACACGTATTAGAGCATTGAACTGTAATTTTAATAGCATGAGAAGTATTTGTTCAATAATATTGAAAAGTACATGTTTGTCAAAAAATTTGACATTCATTTTTCTGGTCAAAGAAAGCCAGTCAAGGCTTTAAAACCGATCCATACCCGCTGTATATTTATGGTTTATTGAACTATCTATACTCTGTTACTAGCCAGTGGTAATTATTTTTAATGAGTGATGGGCATTGTGTTGTCAAATAATTTGACAATATTCCCAAATCTTTTTAGAACTTTCCAAGAACTTTTATGGTAGGGTTCTGCAATCATTTGTAACAAGTTAAAGGCATTCGATATATTTGATTGTATCAAGGCACAGAAATATTGGTGGATATACCAAATGGTTTCATAAGCTAACTTACTTCAAGGAATTTATTTGATGATTTTTATATTTTACAATTACTAAATAACGTTTAGGCCATAAAATAATTATAGTTTTCTATGAAATGCTAGACTCTTAAATGTCGAATGACTCCACAAAGATAAATCTCAATTAATATAGTTCTGGATGCCAAAGACATTTAGCATTTATTCAGTTAAGTATTTCAATCTGAAGTTATGACCTTCCAAGCCAATTTACTTAATTGGAAGCAAAATATAAAAACGTTTTTTTTTGAGAATCAAAAGTCTAAGTTATCAATACTACAAGTCTACATATTTATAATTCAAACATTCTAAAATGAGAAGATAGGTAGGCAAGACAATGTTCCTACCAAGAAGCAATTTGTCATACTTTCTGGCTCTTCCAGAACTCACTGATCCTCGATTCAACCTTTAAACTCAAATTCTAAAATTTTTTATCACTACTTTTCATTTGTTGCCCTTTTTTCAAAATTGCAGGATGGAGTTTTTTTAGTTTCTGAGAAAACTTGGGCTTTGATGCAAAAATAGGCTTATTTGCTATTTATATTTCTGGCATTGTAATGAAAATGATCGCAATTGGTTCCACAACACATTCGCTTGAACCAATCTTGGAAGTACTTTTCCCAATTTAATTGAGGTGACTCCAAAACATGCGTTCTGAATGCAACAACCGCTTTTTCAGTTGTTGAAAATCGTTGACCATGTTATTTCTTTTTGATGTACTGGAATAAGAAAAGGTTATTAGGTTCCAAATAAGGGCTGTACGACAGATGACCGCTCCCTCAATTCGATATTTTGGCCGGCCAAATTTTGTTTTTGTTTGACCCGATGTGTAATAGCTCGCATTGTTATGACGCAGAATAATTCGCATCATCTTTGACTTTTTTCGAATTTTTCTGAAGTCTTCATTGCTCCAATATCACACGTCCTATGTGACTGGTAATGCTGAAAAAAAATACAATCATTTGCTTCAATGTGCTTCTTGCGTGAAGAACTTTTGTTGGACTTGGCTCGTTTTAGAAGACTCGTACAGTCGATTGCTGTTTTGCATCGGGCTTTTATGCATAAATCCATGATTTGTCGTCTGTTTAGATGTTATACGAGTACACGGCTTTTAATGCGCTTTGATCTTATTTTTTCAACATTACATTGCACCAATGAATTCATTCCTGGTTCGAATCTCATTGGCGGCAACGATATTTAGTTCGAGGAGTTCTTCGAACGAACTTTAAGCCCGTTCAGTTATGATATGTTCTGGTTCAAGATCAGAAAGTATCGCAACTGGGTGGACGGATACACAGCCAAAGTGTGATACTAATCACCGTATGGAGAACCGATGCATTTGATCATCCTAATGGGATACGAGTACTCTTACTATCTCTAAGCATAGGCCCAAAAGGGGCTGTAGTGCTACAATAACAACATTTCACCAATGACACGAGCCTTATTTTGAGCCTTTGTCAGATCATGTGGGACCCAACGGTTTTTTAAAATCGAAAGCTCATGCACTTATTGATGCTTCTCAAACTAGTGCACAAAGCTGCTTCAATCTTACGGTATGTCTAATGACGATCTTTTTTTTATCAATGTATGCACAGCTTCGATCTTTTCTGGCACAACAACTAGTTTTGGACGATCTTCACGAAATTGATCCTAGAGTGAATGTTGGCTACGAATGAATTCGTTACACCAGTTTTTTACAATACTGTAGGATGGTGTCATAACCGTATAAAGAATTGAGTTCATTGAAGCATTATTGTATAAATAATGAGTTAGTTCCAACACCACATAAATCACGCTCAAATGATAAAATTTTCTGCAGAATATTAGATTAGATGTCAAGCTTCCAACTATACCTTCAGATGGCTTCTGGCGAGACTTAGTATTACCAAGTTCAGCAATATAAACAGCAACCTCCGTAAGATGCGAAAAAATAGTTTGAAAAATTGTGATATAAGAGTGTAAAAAATTCACAAAGCTCAAAAAATGACTTCTAAGTCTTTATAAGAAGACCCTTACTTTAACTGTCAAATCTATAAAGGAGTGCCATAGAAGACTTGTTTTTTAAAATGACCACATCTATGAGCCTGAGATTTTGAATTTTGGAATCTAATACAGGTATTGTGGGCTTTCTGAAAAATCTAAGAACCGTCATTCCTTCTGGAGTAATGCAGAGAAGGCCCCAGAGGAGCTATAGTGCTACGAAGAAGAAGAAACAGACTTAGTGATAATAGTAGGGTTTACCACAATTTCGGTGTTTTGCATCCTAATGGTACTTAACAAAGAAAACATAAATAGTTTATAGTACAACAATTTCACTTGTGTTTACCAGCTGATTTATAGTACTGTATTACTGTTGAGCTCATTTTCAAGATTTTGTACTTCTTACGAAACCATGTTGAGATCACGACTGTCCATTTATTTGTCCCCCCGTCCGTTGCATACCATACTATCAAGATAATGAGATACTTTATTTATTCTTGATATTTACCGAATTTTCTGAAAAGTCTCGATGCTGCTGGATTTCGGCACGTTTTTCTGCCGTCTCTTGTCATACAATAATTGTGCCTTTGAGAGACCAGTTTAGGCAGTGTACTATCCTCAGTGTCTTTTACATGGAGACCAGAAAAAGACACTGAAGATGGCACACTGCTGAAGGTGCTCTGTCAAAGACACAATTAAGACAAGGGTTGAAGGGTTTAGTTTTAACCGTTTCCATACCCTGTGAAATCCTGTATCTTTCCTTGGCAATCAATATTTAACATAAACGTCAACTCTATTGAAATCAGAAAAAAACACTACAGCTTTGATATTTTACTAGTAGTACTTTGTTCCACAAGTTTTAGCAGCCTTTAAGGAGGTTAAGTTAATTTCATTTTCACTTATTCACTAACAAAGTTTCGAATTTTTAAAAACGATTAATAAACAGTTGCCTTTTACACCATGCATGATGTTGAGGCTCTAACTCAATCCAAGAAATTATGTGACTTATTTCTACCAGATCCAGCTCTTGAGCGAGCATAAATATTTAAAGCTTCTCTATTTGCAGAAGTTTGATACTTCATGGTTTCCTGATCATATACTTTTTTTTTATTGAGGGTTAATCCCATTTTACATCATATAATTTTTGCAGAAGTGGAAGATGATGCCTCATATAAATTAACGTTCGAAATATGGGAGAGGCAGCGGTATCTAATTAAGTAAGCAAAAAAGCACTCTCAAAATAGGCTAAAGAAAGTAATAGTCTAAAGAAAGTAAAATTGGTGGCACATAACACTTGGATAAAGACGATTAAAAAAAAAGGTCATACTTGAACTCCTGGAAGCGTCTAGAGAAGAGAAATCTAACAATTTATACCCCTCCTTTCTCCTCCCTCGTTTTCATTAGAAACGATATCAGTTCAGCCGGACAATTTCTTATGGTTGGGAGGCAAAGGTTATTTATACCCTAAATGTCGGGCTCACAGGCACACAAAACACCTGCCTTGTCAACTTAAGAATCTAGCCTGGAACCATTTGGCATATTGTTTTGGACTAAGCCTCGTTTCACTATGCGCCTTCAAGTTGAGGATTACCTCCTCTAGTGAAAGAGAAGAAAGCAAGAGGGGTTGCTGGAAAAGTCAGCCTTCAAATCCAACGTCCCCACACGTTTTTGATTTTATAGGACTATCCAAACGTAATGTGCCAAATGGTTTCATTTGTCAATCGATTCAAGCATCTCTTTGATTAGATTATCCAAGGAGAGCTCTCTTATCTCTTTCCTAGAGGTCCCGCTACAGCCTGTTGCGACCCCAACGTCCTTGCCTACTTAAATGAGCCCTTTATATATTAAAGGATTGTTCAAATGTTATGTGCGGAATGGTTCCATTTACCAACCGATCCAATCATTTCTCCGATTAGACTATCTCAAAACAGCTTTCCTGTTTCCTTGTAGAGGTCTCGGTCCAGCCTATTGCACCTTTTGCAAAGCAGGCATCATTTCCTCTTTGTAGAGCCTACAGTCAGGAGAGAGTGGCCTACCAATTTTGTGCAAGTATGACTTAAAACATCCATGCCGACTTGAAAGCTGGGTCAAGTTGAAGTCAATATCATCTTGCCGTCAAGTAGAAGTCAATACATATTCCATCTTACCTTCATGCACTTCCGTTAGGACTGCTACCATTCATTGCGTGAACATTATCTCTTTTTGCGGGCGATTTTCTCCTTCATGTTTTTTTTTGACAGAAGTAGACAGTACGGTGCTCTCTAACAAAAAACCAGATGGTTATCACGTCTGCAAAAAATAATGTGCCCAAATTAGAGACTTTCAGATATGCGGATGCAATCCTCAGTACTCCTCTTCTCTACATCTGTGCAAAATGTTGTCGGTGCAACTCCTTATGAAGAGCTTCGTTACGTATTTGGACTCCATACAGTAGTATGGACTCTGGAGCACTCATGGCAAGTCACCTTTTTGATGGGTCGGGTTCCTCTACGTTGGTCATAAGTTGACTCAGAGCCGATACCCCTGAAGCAGCGTTATCAACCGTTGCTCTGATTTCCTCAGAGAAACTCATCATTGAGTTGATCAGCCACCCCAGATGCTTTACTGATGATTTTGATTCCATCAGTCGTTCAGTTCTCCCCCGATACTGACCGTCCATACTCTCGAGATTCTCTCTTTTATCAAGATGACCACTTTTGTTTTCTCCTATGCCAGGATGTAGTCTACGTAGCGTAGTAGTTGAAGTATTTGCTGCATAAGCTGAAGGTCGCTGGTTCTAATCCCGTTGATGACAACGAGATTTGTTTCGAGTGATTCTTCGGATGAACTATAAGCCCGTTGAGTTATGATACGTACTAGTTTAAAATCACTATGTATTGCAGCTGGGTGGATGGTTATTCTGACTCAAGTGTCGATGCATTTGATCGATATAATGGGATACTCTACCTATCTGTAAGTGATGCTCTGAAAAGAGCTGCAGTGATAAAGCAAAAAAAGATGAATTTACATCTTATCGTCATTAAAAATGGTAGCTAAAAAATGTCTGGGGTAGCTGGAGCCTACATCAGTCTCACAAAAAACGATATTATGGGGATGATCGCAACAAATTGAAATGTGATTGGACGAATCGTCGTCATAAAAAAGGACAGTGGCTCTCCGATTGCACCAGGGAAAGAGCTCACCATCTGACTGGGGAACCCGTGGGTTTATTCTACAAGAATGCTTAGTCTTGGAATCACATCTACAAATAGAATTTTTGTTAACAAGGCCTACTAAAATCCAAGGTTGTATAAAGCAAAATGTGTTGATTTCAATGTTCACAAATTCTTCAAACGTAACGCTTATAAAGACAAAAGAAATAAGTTTGGATTTTCTTACAAATTCAACGGTTTTGCTGCCGTAGAGGATATCCTCGTTAAAAACAGCGGAAATCTGATCATAGAGTTTCGTGCCTCCAATACTGTTGCTAAAATCAAGATCTAAGTCACTGGTGAACTCAGGTACTACTACCTATCTCTTAACTCCGGAGCCCAACCTCACAGAGGATGGAAAGCTGTTGATTTGTGCTCGGGAAATCACAGCTTAGTCTCTGTTTAAGCACATTTTATAAAGTGGCATCACCTACCTCACTACGTTCACTGATATACCTCATCATGTGCATCTTGAAAACTTATTGGTCTTTGAGGTTAAGTTTATTTTGTCAAGTCACACCACTAGATTGAGATTCAGAGGGTGTTTACCTCTGTACATTTTAGAGATAAGAGCCTGATTGGTCGACTCTCGTAGGCTGATGCTATTTTGGCTGAAATCTTCACACCAGCTTCTTTCCCGCTCTTATAATCTTTAATGCCAAAATTTTCCAATCTCTTTCTTACTAATAACTATAAGTAATGAGAAATCATTGTCCTCTTTGGGCTAGTATGTTATCCTAGTGGCTGGTGCGTTTAATTCTGCCGGCGGGATTGCCTTCTGGTCACTACAAAATTCAAAAAAAAAATTACTACCATGAATCCGCAAGCAATAATCCAGCTTCTCGACCGTTGCATTAGTATACCTAGTTTACTTTACGCTAGTAGGAATGTGTATCCAATGACTAGTACGACAAAATCATCCGAATAGCTGAACAGGGGGTCTCATCCGGTAGATCTAGTCTTAGGAGCCGATCGTACGATATGTTCCACAAGTAAGTACGATGTATTCAAAAGGTCTGGACTAAGGATAGATCTTAGAGCAACACCTGATATAACTTCCATCCTTCAGTGGTCCTGCGTCGTGTCAATATGCAGACTTCATCCTTCAGATAGACCTTCAGAAGCCTCATAAGATATTTTGAAACCCAAAAAGAGGTTTTCAACATAGCCAGCACACCCACCTATCTAGCGGAGTTGGAGGCGTTCCGAATATAAAGTGTCACCAGCAGAACCACCAGTTGGTGTGGCTATCTGCACTAGATTTTTGGTCCACACTTACCATATCTGCAATCATATCAAAAGTGGAGCGTCCTACTCTAAAGCCATACTGCCAACGGGAAAGGTCCTCAGCAGTACGAACCGCGTCAGTAAGTCTTCCCTTGATGAGTTTTTTAAGCACTTTCTCAGCTGTACTTAACACTGATAAACAGGTGGTATGCATATGGTGATCTGGAACTTCCCTTTTCCTTATTGATCTGTATGAGCCTCACAACCTTTCAACAATCCAAGAAAACTCCTTCCCGCAGGCAAACTTTGAATGTACTGAGTAGCAAATCAGGACAACAGTGATAGACTAGCTACAATACCTCAGCTAGGATACCGTCTGGCCCTGGAGCCTTTCTTTTTTTCATTGATATGACTTCCTCGTGACTGCTGTTTCGCTATGTACAACATCAACACTGACAGGATGGGTGGGGAAAAGTGAACGCACTGTCTCATACATATTTTCCACTTAATACAATATATACAGGCTCTGTGTAGACAACCAAGCTTTCATAACTAGCTTGTAGAAGAGTCCCCACAGATCCCTGTTCACATTGTCTACTAGATATCTCCAGCAGCGTGCTTTGCTGCTGTTAATCAGTTTGCAAAAGCATTTCCTGGTCAACATATATGCTACTAATCAGTTGCATGCCTCGTTCCGATTCTATGCTCGTTGAGCTTCACTTCGAGGCTTGTGACGATGGTTCATAAGGCATGGTAAATCAAGGCCTAGCCCGAAATGAAATGCCAAAAGGTTTGCTAATTTCTCAGGCAAGTATGGGAATTTTTAAGTAAGTTGTTGAAAAGCCTTGCTTACACTTCCTGACCACGAAAATACAGTATTTACCGCTTATGATATCTTTTTATTAAGGATATTGTAAAATAATTTTACAATACCCTACAAACATTGGGACCTGTCAGTCCATCTGTCTGTCCCCCCATGTGTCACAGAAAGTTTCCTCAAAAGTCACCGATCTATATCAGAAGACCCTTGAAAAAAAATGCTCACCAAAGGTAGCCAATATGGATATCAAATAGAAGATCTTGATGAGAGGTTTTTAAACTGATCTCAAACGGACACTTTATGCCCCAGGGGTGTGGAGTGAGGGGAAATGTACAAAAATTTAGCATCCCCATCTCGCGATTCGACCCTTTTTATCCGCAAAAAAGCACGGAAGTAGGCTTTTATGAGTATACGGGCAAACAATACCTCAAAAGTCAAAATTCGGCTATAAAATCAAAAGGGGTCCCATAAACTTATAACTATGTTTGTTAGTATGAGTCTACATGTCCTGAAAATTTCACAAAAATCAAGGAAAAAGGCGGCTAAGTTACATCTGGTTGAATATTCAACAATTACATTAATAACACGTGATACTGGTGACCTAGACCTTATAATTTGATCTAGATTTTACATATATGTAGGAGTTTTGATTTACATTTTAGAAATATTTCGTAGTATTGATATGTTATCATGACCAGTCAAACAAAGACGTTAAGATACTGACAAATTACTACAAATCAGTCGACAGTAATCTTTTGGTAGAAGCACTCTCCTGCTTGCTAATTCGATTTGTTATTAATTTAGTTCTTTGTCTACCACTAGAGAACCAATGTTGGAGCGAAAAGTTTCCCAGAATTGTTAAAATCATTCATTCAGACTAGGGAAGTCAGGGCTATCGTCTATCACGAGAGAACCAACGTCGGAGCAAAAAAATTTCCCATTCATTCAGACTAGAGAAGTCAAGTTAGTTTGACCAAAGGTAATCTGAAGTAATCCGCATGGTGTAGTGGTTAGAGTGCTCACCACGTAAGCTCAAGGTCTCTGGTTCAAATTCCATTGGTGACCACGAGAGTTTTTTAGTGTGATTCTTCTGATGTAAAGCCAGAAGTTATCGTCGCTGGGTGGAAGGACCCAGCCAAACCATGGTACTGACCATATGACCTTTTCGAGTGCTGAACCATTCGATCAAGAGAATTAGATACTCTAACTATCTCACACAAAGGCCCGAAAGGGGTTGTAGTGCTAAAGCAGCCATCTGAAATCTTCTGTGATCTATTTGGAGCATCTAAATACCAACAGTTTGGGTTGATTGTCACTGACATAGGTTGTATTTAGTTTACTTGCTTATTAAAGGTTTAAATTGTTTGAAAGTCAGCATGCCGTGATATTTCAGCCTAGTTAAAAATATAATCATGAAATTTGGACAGTTTTCTGATAGCGTGCTTAGTGGATCTTTACTATCAGAGCAGTTCTTGTATTAAAATAATACACATTAGATTTCAAAATAATACAATTTTAGCTATTATATCTTATGGTTGCTTTTTCGGCCAACTACGCCGACATCAGTGCTCAGGCTAGTACGTGTTAATGCCATATCTGGCTTAACTAAACTAGTGGTTCAACAATTTTTTTATTAGGATATTAGATAACGCTAAACTAAGGATTTTTCTTCAAATATGGGTATATAACTTAATTCGTGCGGTTTGCTAAGAGATGGCGTAACTTGTATAATATTTCATCGTTCCAATATTCCGAACCTGCGTTGGACAGCTACTGTCATTGAACGTCTTTTCAGTGTATGCCGTTCAGTTAAAGCGTGAACAACAATAATTCTTTTTTCACTCACATATGTCGAACTTTGTTCCTGAAAAAGTGTTTTTGTGGGGAATTCTTCTTCATTACTTTAACACGAAGAAAACTTCTGCCGAAAGTCATCGTATTTTGGTGGAAGTTTATGGTGAACATGCTCTAGCTGAGCGAACCTGCCAAAAGTGGTTCGCACGATTTAAAAGTGGTGATTTTAGCTTGGAAGACGATGAACGTCCTGGGCAGCCAAAAAAGTTTGAAGATGAAGAACTCGATGAAGATTGTTGACAAACACAAGAAAAGCTCACAGAATCTTTGGGTGTCACTCAAGCAGCCATTTCAAGACGTTTAAAAGCAGCTGGATATATTCAAAAGCAAGGAAATTGGGACGCCAAAAGGCATGTCCGAAATGCTGCTGGAACGCAACAAAAGGAAGTCATTTTTGCATCGGATTGTTACTGATGATGAAAAATGGATCCATTATGACAACCCCAAGCGCAAAAAATCATATGTGAAATCCGGCCAACCAGCCAAATCAACGGCAAAGCCGAATATCCATGGCGCGAAGGTAATGCTCTGTATTTGGTGGGATCAGAAGGGTGTGCTGTAGTATGAGCTACTAAAACTAGGTGAAACTATCAATGGAGCACGCTACCGAACACAATAAATCCATTTGAAGGGAGCAGTAGCCGAAAAACGCCCGGGATATGCGACCAGACACGAGGCAATAATTTTCCATCATGACAATGCTCGGCGCCACGTTGCTTTTCCGGTTAAGAACTATTTGGAAAACAGTGGATGGGAAGTTTTACCTCACCCGCCTTATAGCCCAGACCTTGCCTCTTCTGACTACCATTTGTTCCGATCGATGCAGAACGCCCTCACTAGAATACGGTTCACATCAGAGCAGGATATCAAAAATTGGCTTGATTCACTCTTGGCTGCCAAGTTGGCGCAGTTCTTTTGGGATGGGATCCACAAATAGTCAGAAAGATGGGAAAGGGTCATAGCTTCAGATTGGCAATACTTTGAATAATACTATTGTACAATTTTTTTTTTAAATAAACGTTCAAATTTTGAAAAAAAAACCGCACGAATTAAGTGGTAGACCCATAAATGGAGTGAGCTTTTCAAAACTTATAGGTTATACCAAGAAGAAAATCAAATTTTTCCAAACGATCTTATTTAAGTTGGCGTATGTCATAATTTGGCACATTTGGTTAAAATACCAAGTAAATTGCACAGTTACAGTGTTAGACTAAAGTCAATGCTGATGATTGGGATTCGCGTACCTATTGATAAGGGCTTGAAATTTTAGGAAAGGGGGTCGTCTTTTGGGTTTTATGTCACTGTTTGGTTGAAATACCAATAAAGAATGGAAATAATATGGTCTCCTTTTGAAGAAATATTTTTCAAAGTGAGTTCCCATATACTTCATCGTAGCGAAAGTGTCTGTAACAGTGGCTAGACGAGTTAGGGTGGCGCGGGTTTTTCTTGTCTCATTGCCCATATGAGCAAAGTTTAGACGTTTAGGAACTGCTTTCCAGATTTTCTGAATCGTTATTTGGCTTTGATATGGTTTACCATTAGGTATAGAGTGCTAAATGATGATTACCTACACATATTTCGTTGTAGATAGAAAACAGTCTTCAAAATATAAGACACATCAGACGTTAGTTATTTTCGCGGTGGTTGAGACTGAATAAACATAAGTTTTTTCGACCAAATACCAAAACACTCATGCCTTAAGGTAGTTTCAGCCTTGATTTTACTCAAAATTTATGCAATTTTAGGGGCTTTTTCGCTCTTGCATAGCATTATTCAAATCCCGACTTATCCATCCACCTATTCATCGATCTTTTACAGTAGTTTTTTGGAAACTAGACCGGTTAGAGTCACAGTAGTTGATGGTTGAATAAAATCTGATCGTTTCTTGAAATTTCTGGTGTCAAAATATATTCAAAACTTTTTCAAGGAGGTCGCTCTATATAGGAAGGTGACCCTTTTTTACTAAAGAAAATATCAAATATATCAAATGGTGTAAGCAATTTGCTGGTGGTACAACTTATAAAGGAAACATCGATCTAAGAAGGTTCTACGGGAAGACAGAGCAGGGAGACAAAGTATGAATAAACGACGCTCATAAGGCTCATAGGTTAAGTTGAATTTGCAGAACAAAATACGGGTAAGCTTACGCTGAACAGCTTCAAGTGAGCTCACAAGATATAAATGCCTAGGAGACCACACCACTGAGCAGTATCAAGAAGCGGGCGGACAAGACATGTGAACAAGCGAACAGCGGAAGCAATATTTGCAAACTTGTTCAAATGCCGCATAATAAACCCAGAAACGTGTGATGCCTTGGTAATTATGCTTAAAAATATAGGCATCGAATTTAAGCGTGGGATCAAATATTACACCAAGATCTTTGCATGAGTCTGCAGAGGAGACAAAAACATCTTTGCTTTGTAGCCCTACAGCCCCTTTCGGGCCTTCGCTTAGAGATAGAGATAGTATCTCATTGTCATGATCGAATGTATCGGCACTCCACAAGGTGATATGATCATTATCGCGCGTGTCCGTCCACCCAGCTGCGATACGTTCTGATTTTGAACCAGCACGTATCATAACTGAGCAGGCTTATAGTCCGTCCGAAGAACCACTCGAACTAAATCTCGTTGCCGCCAACGTGACTTGAAACAATGACCTTTGGTTTACGGTCTTAGAGCTCTAACCACTAAGCCACGCGGGCTACATAAAAAAACATCACATAAGATGTAATTGGAAGTTAAAGGAACAATTTTCAGAGTAAAAGTCATTTTAAAACATTTGGAAACATTGATACGAAGGGAGTTTGCATCACACCAGTTAAAGAGGTTAAATTGATCAATTTGGAGTTGCTGACAATCTTCAAGGGATCCAACTATCCAGAATACTTTGAAATTATCAGCATACAGGAGACAAGAAGAGGAAATTACAGAGGGAAGATCATTGATAAACAGTACGAAAAGAAGAGGTCAAAGGATTGACCCTTAAGGGACGCCAGATGTTGGATTGAATGGAAAAGAGGCTGTGCCATAGAGATTAACACGACATGAACGAGAAGGTAGATAGGATTAAATTGAAGAATGTAGGGGACCGGATATGCCGAGTAAAGCTAACTTTTGACAGAGAAGAACTTGGTACATGGAGTCAAAAGCTATGGAGAAGCCCGTGAATATTGCATCAATTTGAAGCTGTTTATTTAGAGCTCTTGCAATATAATCTTCGAACTCAGCCAAGTTCGGGAAAGTTGAACGACCCTTCAAGAATCTATGTTGCTGTGGTATGACAATTGAAGTCAATGTCTCATGAAGCCTGTTGTGTAGAAGTCGTTCCAGCAGCTTAGAGAAACAGGAGAGGAGTGATATGGGACGATAATTTGAGGCAGTTGATGGGTCACAGTTTTTAAAGATAGGAACAACATTTGCATCTTCCTAGTATGTAGGAGCTGCCAGTACCAAGGCTGAAATTGAATATAAGGGAACGAGGAAAACACAAAGAGGAACAAAGTGATTTTAAAAATATATTTGGCAATCCATCGGGACCAGGACTAACAGTCAGATAGAGCAAGTTAGTAAGGGATTCACTTTCAGAAGGATCTGTAGAGCAGGATGTAATTGATGCTGGATAAGCTTGAATTGAATTTATGGGGGAGTGTAGAGTATCATAAGAGTAAAAAGTAGAGGAAAAATATTCGGCAAATAGGTTAGAAATATCCTGTGGGGAGGAGGCTTTAGTGTTATTCCATTTAACAGCATGCGGGATGGTAGGGGGAGATTTAAAAGGTCAGATGTGCGACCAAAGAAGTTTAGCGTTATTTGTCAGGAGGGAACTCTCTAAAGTGCTGAAGTAGTTTTTCATGGCTGTTTTGAGTTCTTTTTTAGCCAAAGAACTCAGTCTACAAAAATTCTGTTTCACATAATCGTTTTCGGTTAATTTATAGTACCTATGTCCCTTGTCTTTGGCTTTTAAGGCACAAAGAACTCTTTGAGTAAGCCAAGGCTTCATTTTTGTTTTGCGAGGAGCTTGCAGTGGAGTATAACGGGCAATCAGATGGTTAACGTAGCCGCCAAATTTGTTCAAAGCACTATCGCAGTCAAGACGAGTGAAGAAGGTGTACCAGTTGACCAAGTATTGATGGGAGTATTGAGGTATGTGAGAGTAACTAGGGGATTGGCCCCCTGAGATCTGAAAAAATTCAGGTAGTTCTATATAAGCAAAACAACAGTAAAAATAGCGAAAATCGTAGATGCTAGGCTCTGTAAACATATTTCTTGTAAATCACGAATTTTTTCCAATAAAACCACAAAGATACCCTGAAAATCAACGGAATCATGCAATTGTAAATTCTTTTGGCAGGGGATTCATCTTATCTACTCAACTTGTAAGAAATAGTAACTTTACTACCCCAAGTTGGTTGAGACTCCAAAAGAATGCAAACAAGGTCAGCTTTTGCGGCATGAACCACATGTGCTACTCTACTTTATTTCAATGTCATTTTAAGTACTTAATCGCATAATCCCTCTCATTAACACGCAACAGATCCACATATTTTTAATGTCTGCAAAATTCATTCGAGACATTATTTAACTATACTTTCCACATATTAGCCTTGTTGTCAATTAATAGACGTGTGTATAAACAGGTTCAAATCTTTTATATATTTATTTGAAATTTACTTTATTTTATTGCGACTAGTTTGAAAAAAAAACCGAAGAAATTACAACGAAAGATTGAAAGAAAACAATCTTTACGCTTAATTAAAGGAGTCAAAGAAAACCAGTCCGTCATATGCATGTGTGTAATGCATGGCTATTTAACGCCTTAATATATGCTTGATTAGCTCAGCAATGTGGTAAACCTTGTCTTGGTTTTCGTGTAATTTTAAAAAGTCGTTAATCGTCACAAGTTGATTCGCATCTTATTATTTAGAATGTTGTTAGGTATTTTAGAGCCTAGCTATTTCTAATTGCCAGTGGGTGTTGAGTTTTATTTATTTTTTAATCCTGAAGCAATTAGATAACAACGCTTAGAAGATATTCAAAATGATGGCAAATATTATCAGAATTTCATAATCAATAAGTGAAATTTATCTTTTGATAATCTGCAAAAAATATTCTAAAGTTTGTGTAATTTTTTTTTTTGGTTAATTTTAGAAATTCTAAAAAATAGTTCAAACTTGATATAAAATATTATTTTAACTGTTAAAAAATCTGATATTTCCTGCAAAATTGTTTGCATATTACAAATTTAAAATATTTTGATTAATGAAAATTTAAAAAATTGACACCATAAAATATCAAAAACTTTTTAAACACTTTCTGAAAAAAAATCATGAAATTTAAACGATTCATTCAACCACTAATTATGATTAACTATGCAATGTTCAGACTACCATATAAACCACTTTATGCCAGCCAACATAAAACATTATTAAATAAGTTTTATTTTGACATGAAATGCAAGTCAACTTGAACCAATATATGATGTAATAACTGTATGAAGATTAGCGTCTTGATTTTAACTTAAATTTTAACACGCAGTCACTTCACCTCACCTCTCTCTCCTGTCTTCACCGCCTCAAAAAATTCACGCCTTAAATATACACACACGGTTTGAATGTAACTTTCACCCTATGTTTGTCGCGTTAAACAAAATTATATATACTAAATACCATCATGTGTGTTTTTCACTTGAGGCGATGAATATATTTTCTTAAGCTTAACTTCTTCGTCATCGCAGTCCGTGACGGAAGAAATGTGCATTTAAGCTCCTTACATTTATTTAAGTCTCACCCTCTTACGTTTAATGCTAAAGAAAAGACAAACATGCAAACATTGATTGCTGCAAGCCATCCGCTAACCAAAACCCAGAAGAAACAGAAGAAGATGAAGCTGAAGACGCTATAGTCAAAGAAACATGTCTTATTTATTTTCATGTACCATAAAAGACGAGGAGAAAAAGCCATAATGCAACGATGATGATGATGATAATAATAATAGTTATGGAATTTTCTGTGGTTTGTCTTTTAAAAATCTATAAAAATTTTTATTCAACTCTTTCTCGACCGAAGAAAATTTTATTACTTAATTTATAATGTCTTAACCGCGAGCCGGTTCAAGAAAAACGAGAGTCGTCTTTGCCTGTATGGGTGGATTATGCAGACTCGCGGGCACGCGTCCATGTTATGAAAGAGAAATGACTTTTGGGCGATTTTGGGAAAGTGGAATAAATCGATTTGTTTGTTAAAAGGTCACATGTTGCATTGGATGTTAACCAGTTTGAAGAGAAAATGATGTAATACCATTTAGCAGTCTGGGATGTGTTGTAATAAATTAATGGAAAGATTAATGGGAAGATGTGTGTGAATGATAAATTTAATTTGACCTTAAGACCGACTGTGATAAATTGTTTGATTGTAATTTTCTGTTTTTTTTTTATTTTCAGATATGGATAACGATCCAAATCGTGCTCCAGCTTGTGATCCTGCTGTTTGTGTTCTTCCCGATTGCTTCTGTTCCGAAGATGGTACAACCATTCCCGGAGATCTTCCAGCTCGTGATGTCCCACAAATGATCACCATTACCTTTGACGATGCTATCAATAATAACAACATTGAATTGTACAAGGATATCTTCAAGGATCGTAAAAATCCTAATGGATGTGACCTTAAGGCTACTTTCTTCGTTTCACACAAATACTCCAATTATTCAGCTATTGCTGAGACTGCTCGTAAAGGACACGAAATTGCTGTTCACTCAATCACGTAAGTTTTGAATATTTTGAAATTTAAAAGGATATTTTTCTTGAGTACATTAATAGGACTTAAAACTTTTATTCTTGCATAGTATTAAAAACTTAACATTAGGTTATTATTCTAAGAAATTCTTTGAGGGAAGATTCTATCCAAAAATGCAAAAGTTTTAATGTAAAAAATTTCCATTGACCATTACTTTTGTAATAAATAATTTAACTATTTCATGGTAATCATTAAAGAATTAATGGTTAAAGTAAATATTTACATTACTCATTAAAAAATTAATGGTCAATGGAAAATATTTACATTAATTAATCTATGTTTAACGGGTAAAGAACGGTTATGCATTATAAAAATCAACGCATTATTCACAACCCTGTATATCAGCATGTTCTTCAAGAAATCCACAAAAGCTGATGTGTGATGAAGAACATGAGCAATGCATGAAGTTTGCTGCTCTACTCTTAATTTGATCCTGCGTCGACATTTTTCCTAATAGCATTTGATACTCCTTGAGCTGTATATTGATGTAGAAATCTTGCATAATCTTCGGTGACAAATAATAATGATCAAAGTAAACAGTTACATTACTCATTACAAAATTAATGTTTGATGTAAATTTTTACATTACTCATAAAAAAATTAGTGGTTAATGGAAAACATTTGCATTATTTATTAAAAAATTAACGATTAATGAAACGATTATGAAACAAGTTGAGTAAGCAGGAGAGTGTTCCTACCAGAAGGTCTTTGTAATCATTATAGGATTCGAAACAAATTTTTTAGTAGTGTAAAGTAAACAAGTTGGGTAAACAGACCTACGCTCATGTCAGAAGGGTTTTGTATTCAATTTACAAAATGCAGTCACCAGATCGAATCAAATCAAGAAACATGTCAAAGACGATTTTATTGGAGAAAATATGAAATACAAAGATCATACTATTATTAACGAAGTTGAACGAATTTTGACTTCTGAGGTTTTTGGTATTGTTATACTCATAAATATCTGCCTTGACAATTATTTCAGATGTCCATTCGCGACGGAGGAAACACATTTTTCATGTATTTTCCCCCTGTGCCCCCACTGAAGCAAAAACTGACGGTTTAAGAACTGTTTTGAAAAGCTCGCATGAAAACTTTTATTTCATACTCATATCGGCTACGTTTGATGAATTTTTTTTTCAGGGGCACTCTCCTGTACTGTTATCATCGATTAATGGCCAATTTTTTCGAATCCTAGAATGGTTACAAAACCCTTTTGCTAGGAGCTCTCTCCCACCTCCTTGACTTGTTTCACTTATGAGCATTAATTGTAGGTACTCATTTTCAGTCATTCATTAAATTGAATCAAGTGTTCAAAGCATGCACCTTAAACGTTGAAGTTGGGAAAAAATAACTCAAAATTATTCAATCTTTGCATTTAAAACAGCCACTATTTTGTTTTACAATTACTGATACCACTAGCTGAACCAATTCTCAAAGATATTCATGACACCTATCATTCCTGAAATTTTCATGCAAATCCTAACATAACTGTAGTGTCTGAGTCGGTGAAAAGCGCATGTTGTTCCATAGCCATATGTTGCCATAGTAATAAATGCAGCGCATATTGTTCCATAGTAATACAGGAAAATTCAAACCGCTATAACATCGCTAAATATGATTCAATCTTTATGAAACTTCCAGGATAGATCAATCTTATAAATAGACATCCACGTATTGAATTTCATTGAATTTAAGGGTACCGTTAAGATTTTTTCAAGAAAACATAAAATTGATAAATCATACTATTACTAACAAAGTTGAGTGAATTGCGACTTCTCACGTATTTGTTGATGTTGTACTCACCAAGGCCTACATTCCTGATTTTTTTCAGATTTTTCGGATCACAGGTGTCCAATCGCGAGGGGGGGACACAAATTTTTCGTGTATTTCCCCTCCCTGTGCGCCCCTCGAAGCAAATTTCGCCAAATTAAGACCTGTTTTGAAAAGTTCTCATCAAGACCTTTCATTTGATACCCATATCGGCTACCTTCAATGAAACTTTTTTTTCGGGGGGTCACTCTCCTATATGGGGAGACCCCCCTTAAATACCTTATAAAATTTTTTTGTAGTTGAACTTTGAAGAGATCACCACTTTACACCTACACACAAAATTTGATGTTTTTAGCTTAAGCAGTTTCCGAGAAAAACTGCTGTGACACACGGACGGACGGACGGACGGACGGACGGACAGACGGACAGACTGGTCGCGAAACTAGTAGGGTTTTGTAAAATTATTTTACAAAACCCTAAAAATGTTGATACATTTTGCCACCCCCTGGACCTGCTGATGCATAAAATGACCTTTTTCTTTCAGATTCTTATAGTTCTAATCCAGACCTTTTATTTGATACCCAACTCCGACAACCTTTGATTAAAAAAAATTTTTAGGGGTTACTTCGTTAAAAATTTTTAAATTTTTGGTAAGACCTGAACTTTTGAGAGACTATCATTTCTGACCTTTCCACAAAGTTTGAGCATTCTACCTTTTATAGTTTCTGAGGAAACTTGCTGTGAGGCACGGGCAGACGGACGGATGGACAGACTGGTCACGTAACTAGTAGGTAAAAAAATCCATTAGTCACAAATCTAAAAAAAAACATATAAATTTTTGTTTAAGCTTTCTGAATCTTATCCAAGAAGAATCGAACATTTCTTTGAATCAATAACCCCGAAAATGGTCTATGATTCAATTTGTGGCAGGCTGCTGGTTTCCGTCAGTTTTTAAAAATTTTGATAGCATCGTGAAATATAGAACACTTTGATGAAATATATGCCTGTTTGGAAAACAGTTGGTGTTATAAACAATAGGATCTTTATAATCGAGCTAAAATTTGGCCTCGGAATACTCGTATTTCACACTGATTTTTTTTTTATGATGAAGCATTTTTGTATATACAAGCTGTACACTCTAAAAAGAAGTGAAGCTTTTTGGGTTTTTTCATCAGCCTTAAAAATATCATCCGAGTAAATCCCTATAGTTACTATAATCCCGTTGATTATCAGAATAAAATAGAACCAATGAGTTTAAAAGTAAATCTGCTTGGTAGAAAAGAGCTGTCATCGCTTGAAAACAAAAGTAACAAGAAAAGATAATGTCCGAGTATTTTTGATGTACGATAGGCATGCGAATTTCTCTCAGCTTCATTGATTTATTAAGGAAACTGGTTGAATATATAGTAGTAAAATATACCGGTGATAAATATTCAAGCTTACTATCACATGAGTTAACATTCGAAACCTAGTAATTACATCAAAGATCTCTTATTTTTTTCTTCATAAGATGCCTGCTTTATTTTGGACATCAGAACACAAAATTTTTGTGTATATCTTTTATTGTGGGTTGAGTCATGACTTTGAAATTGGACAGGAGATTGAGCGGGTAATTAGGAATTTTAAAGAAGATTCTGCTGTGCGAGGAACCGAAGGAAAATTTGACACTGTACAATTAGAGATTTACACATTATGGCGGAAATTCGAAAAAAAACATAACAACTTGCAAGCGTTTGACGAAAAATTCTATAAAGTTAAATAATTTGCTAGACGACGTTAAAGCCACTCGAAGTGTTAAACAGTCTGAGACATCTCCTGAAGTGCACAGAAGAAAACTTTTAAACCGACCATCCAAGAGAATAAAAAGATTCTCAGTTACACGCCATCAAGAAACACTGGGATGCAATCCAGTCAAAATATTTCGAAATTACTGTCAAGGGCGATGTCCAGATAAAAACAACATGGATGCGTTTGTGGAGTTCAAATGCATGGGTTGAGAGCATGCATCTAAAGCTACTGAATTTGGGTGCTTCAACGGAACAAGGCAATCAAAACATAAAATTATCTAGAATTCAACTTCCACAATTAGACGGAGACAACCTTCCTTGACAAGAGTTCCACGACTTATTCACACAGCTAATAGACAACAGCATTTTAGGAAATGTATAAACGCTGTGGTCAATCTAAGCAAGGAGATGGAGGCTCTGATTCGCCACATGACTATTTGTGACAGCAACTATGGACCAGTATAGAGCCTCGTCAAAGAACGATATTAAAACAAAAGACTACTGGTAAATGCTGCGTTGAATAAACTTTTGTCAAAAAAACTATTAATGGTGAAGCATTTCAAGATGTGAAATCTCTCCACGATATCACTCAGGAGAGGATCTGCGGGCTGTAAGCGCCCAGCATACCAATAAATCAGTGTGATCTAATCCTTATTTTCATCCTGCTTAAGAAATTGTATAAAGTGATACATGTTTTATTCTAACAATCAATAAATTAACCATGAACAATTTAAATCGTTGGACGCATTGGGCAATAAGAGTGGAAGACAATAACAAAAAGATGTCCCAATAAAACATGCACTCACAGTTACAAAAATCAACGAAATGAAACGCCAACTTAGCAAGGGCAATCGTACAGTTAATTGATGTGAAACTTGTAATTGTGCTTCAATTTCCTCAGGCCCATATAAAGTTCAAAATCCTGTACGTCACAAAATTGCTTGAAATGCAACAAAAAACATCACACTACTGTTCATCTGGCAAAAGAGTTAACGTCATCAAACAATATAGCTGGCGCTGAGCAAACTGTCAAAGGAGGCTACTTCATATGCACTAGTAGAAACAGCATTAGAGAATGTATTAGATTTCAACGGTCCAGCAGTAATTGCCAGACTACTGTTAAAGACTGAATCGCAACAAAGTTTTATTTTAGACAGGCTATCAGTGCTGTCGTAGGCCAAAAATTGAACCTAGTATTTTATACAGTCAAAAGTTAGTGTTTTGAACCAAATCAGAATGAATTGACAATTGACTGCATATACGTTTTCAGGGTTTTTTTACTAAAATTTTTGTTAAAAATTGGTACCTGCCCATCCGTCCGTCACAGTAAATTTTCTCAGGGACTACAGAATCAAATTTCGTGAACAGCTCAGAAGTTTCCTGTTAATGAAAGTTTTATAGTCGAAAAAAGTCTGCCCATGTGAGGAAGTGGCTCTTTAAACAAAATTTCACCGAAGATAGTCGTTGATGGCCATTAGAGTGGAGAGTGAATTCTCCAGTATTAAAATTATATATACATGCATGGATTAAGCAAGGCTTAAAACATCCTGAGAAACGGATGTTTTACTAGGTGCAAAACAGGCTGAAATCTATCTTATTCACGGGACACTTGGTCAAAAAGAGCCTAATCGAGGCCACGTTTGCAACCAAATTATCTTGAATTGGGCTCAATTCATACTTAAATTATGCAAACAGGGCCTAATTCACATTAAAGTAAGCACAGATATATCCTAAATTTGGCCTAAGTAACGCTCAATTCACGATAAAGTTCGCTTCAAAATGGGTAAAAGTGGGCCAAAATTGAGTCCTATTTTCTATTAAATTGGCGAAGCAGTGCCGGAAAAAGCCCAAAAAGGTCTTACTACACTAAATCAGGTCTAAAAGGGTCAAAACAAGACCGAGATAGTGCCAAAACAAGACCAGAGTGAAAATTAAGTGATTAGTTTTTGCGTTCAAATATGTCCACTGCCTTTTCGAGTTCGCTCATCCGGGTTCTGGTATTCCATCTATTCCAGGAGCCAAACCTTGTCTGAGGTCACAAGCTGCTGTCTGTAAATCACCTGGTCATGAGACTTCAACTTCTTGTTCTACTCCTGGAATGTTCACAGCGTTAGTGGTTTTTGGAGGTGCTATCAATAGCTTTTAGAAATATGTCAGTCATCTGTTTTTGATTTGGATTGGGTTGCCTATGATTGCTCCGCGTGCACTTCTGCATAGATTTATTTGTCGGTTGAAATCCTCTCATAATTGTTTAATAGAGGCATACGCTGATCTAGTTTCATGTGGTGTCAGGTTCCAATTTATCTGTTGGATCTTGGTGTGGATGGTCAGATATTTCTAGGCCTTAGTGATACGATGCCAATATTAAGGCTGTTATCGGTATCGCATGGAGTTGGATTTCTTAATATCGTATCGATATCAGCAAAAAAATTATACCAAGTAAAGAAATAACTTATTTGAATACTTGGTATAAGTTTTTAGCTTGTCGTATACATGGTATCAAACCTAAAGATGGCAAAAGTGGCTAAGACGAACCACTCATCCCTATTGAAATCACAGAAACGTAATGGGTGTGGCCGACGCTATTATATTACCCTTAAGAACCATATTCTTTCTTTTACATAAGCAGTCTTGGTAAGGTGCATAGCTTATCTCATTATAAACTGCCACAACGAATCGCATCTGGACAATTTGACTGCATATTTGAAATGGACTTCCTGCTATCTGTCTGTTCATTCGTTCGTCCCTTTCTCAATCTGTGTATCCATTCGTCCATCTGGAGGTTCATTACAGATGTATGTTTGCCCATGCGTCTTTCTGTCAGTCTTTGTGTATGTGCGTTAGTCTGGAATTTCATTACAACCTCCACGTAATCAGAGGAGATGCTGTTAGAGATGACGCTCCACTATTGATATCAGGGAATAAGGACCTAGAAAACGGACATAGAGCCACCAATGATTATGCTCTACTGCAAAAGCAGGGGATAGGAGCTTGCTGCACTCATTTAAAGAGGAGCAGTAGCAGCCAAAGATCTCACGATCACCTACGTGAGACTTCAACGAAATGTTCCCAATGAATCTGATAATTAACCTATTCATCCACCTATACTTTTGAAAATTTTGGCATAGTTCTACAGGTCTAAATTTTGGCGGTTTATTGAACTGAGTTCTGTTACACAACTAATATTTTTGTTTACCCTTTTAAAGCAAAGCATTTAGCTTGTTGATGTGAAATTTGACGTCTAATGTGGAGCCTAAAATTAATTTTTATTCACCGCATGAAAAATTTTGCTGTCAAAACTTTTCAATTTCACTGGATTGTCCAAACTGCAAGCTTAAAGCTAGATGAAATTCAAATGCAACCAACTTTTTTCTAATAATTGAAGCCATTTGCAGGTGCTAAACAAGGCATTGGCCAGTGTCTCGATTTATTGACTCAAATTTGAAGCCATATCAAGAAAGGCACTCATATTGTCTTTTCAGGCTCGGCTAAAAAAAATGTTTTGCTTTCTGTTGATGTAAATGAGGCAAAGTGAATTTTAAAATGTATCTAACCTTCGGTTGATAATAAGTAGCGATTCGTTTCGAATCGGTGGTATTGCCAACTTGCACGTTTGTTCAAACGTAAAAAAAAAACTCTCGATATAGGCTTCCACCTACTGTTAGCCCTGGAACATACCACAAATTGTTGGAACAATAGAAGTTCTTATTTAATTTGCTTAGCCTCATCCAAATTGGCCAAAAGTTGTTAAGGAAGTGAGATCAGATGGCAAAGTTTGACTTTCCAGGAAAAGCTCTCTTATTTAGGCAATAGAGCTCATTCTTCTCGTAAAGAAATATTTCTATCGATTACAAAACTCCGGCGTGATCTATCCAAGTTGGTGGAAGCTACGTAACATTCAAAGCTACTACTTCAAACAACTTACTGACCTCAGAGCTCTAGTTGTTTAGTTTTGGATTCTATAATCAATTATATTGCTGCTGAGCATATCACTGTTGAAACTTGACTCTGAAATGCTCCCTAAACTATTGTCGCGTGTTATTGGTTCGCGGCCAATAATTTTAATGTTCCGGGAAAGTGAAAACGCAATGTCTTTTAATTTAAGTTAAAAGTGTTTATTTAATTAAATAAAATGCACAATAATCAGTTAACACTTTCACTAATTTTAATTGTCACTATTAAAATTATCTAACACTTGTCCATAAATTTATTATCGCAATTGTCTTCTAAATCACTTCACTATTACAAAAATCACTTTTCTACTACTCGAATAATTTCGCTTCCCACACACAAACGCAGTTCTTATCGCGGTCGAATGAATGATGATCCCCCCATTCATTCAGCTCGCCTTTATATAGGGTCTCTACCTATTCACCAATTTCTCGTTTATTGGCGAATGTTCTACCGAGAGGTAGCTGGTAGATTCGAGAAAATTTAATGAATGGAGTGACGTCACTTGCAGATGTTGATCATGCTTGTTGCGTTCTCGTGGCTTCGAGTGAATTCGTGTTCTTCATTGTTGTGAAAACAATTGCGACAGTAGCTCGCAAAATTATTTGTACATGTAACACTGCCCCCACCTCAGTTCTTTTCGCCCCGAAAAGATGCGTCGCCAGTTGTAGTCAATTCTCCCTGGGTGTAATATGGGGCAAGACGGTCCAGATGCACGATTTTCATTTTAGCTCTCGGCTTACGATGTTCCTGTATTCGGTATACGACGTCGTTGATTCGCTTTGTAACTCGGTATGGTCCCTCCCAATTATGTTGCAACTTTGGAGACCTACCCTTTCGCCGTTGCGGGTTATAAAGCCACACCAAGTCATCTTGCTGGAAGCCAGTAGAATTAGCCTTTAGATCATACCTGGTCTTCATGCGGTCAGTAGCCGATTCGAGGTGTTTTCGCACTGTCCGATGTATCTGGTTCAACCGTTGTCTTAGATCACTTGCGTACTCCGAGACCGTTTGGGGTTTCTCAGGGGATGTTCCGAACTTTATATCGGCTGGCAAACGAATAGTCTTTCCAAAAATGACTTTGGCTGGGGCTTGGCCCGTCGACGCATGTTCAGCGGCTCTATATGCCATTAAAAATAGTGGGATATGTCGGTCCCAGTCCCTTTGGTTCTCGTCAACCATCTTGGCAAGGTGTTTATTGAGCGTGCCGTTGAAACGTTCGACCATTCCATCGGATTGGGGATGCAGCGGTGTTGTCCTCGTTTTCCGTATTCCCAGCTGCTCGCACATTTCGCTAAAAACTAGTGACTCAAAGTTTCGGCCTTGATCCGAATGTAGTTCACAAGGCACGCCGTACCTGCTGACCCAATTTAACACTAGCTGTTCGGCTACAGTAGTTGCTTCCTGGTTGGGAATGGGGTAGACCTCGGGCCACTTGCTGAAATAATCAGCTACAACCAGCGTGTATCGATTTCCCCATTCAGATTCAGGAAAGGGTCCAGCGATGTCAACAGCAATCCTTTCGAATGGCACGCCTATGTTATAGGTTTGCATTTGTCCCCTCAGTCGTCGTTTTGGGCCTTTGACGGAAGCGCAAATGGTGCATCTGCGACACCAGTCCTCTACGTCTTCTCGAGCGTGGAGCCAGTAGAATCTTTCCCGCAATTTCGCTAAGGTTTTGTTAACACCAAGATGGCCTCCCGAGGATCCTTCATGCATTTCCTTTACCACATCGTGGATTCGGCTGTTGGGTAGTATAGTTTGCATCCTATAGGAGCTGCCATCCGCCGTTTCCCATTTCCGCTTGAGTACACCACCCTCCACCTGAAGGGAGTTCCATTGTGCCCAATAGCTTTTCAGGGTTGCGCCATGCGTTGAAACGTCCTTCCACTCAGGTCGCCCAGTCGTCTCCTTCCATACGAGCAATGGTCCGATGTCTTCATCGGCTAGCTGGGCATTTCGAATCTCCTCCGATGACCAACCTTCATCGAATTCGGCCGTTATCAGTCGCAGATCAACGGGCGGTTCCTTTTCCTCAATCCGTCGGCAATGCTTGCAGTTAGCTGGACATGGGCGACGAGATAGGGCGTCAGCATTTCCATGAACTCCGCCCTTTCGATGAACAATTTCGTAGTCGTATGACTGCAATCTTTCGATCCATCTCGCAACTTGTCCCTCGGGGTTTTTGAAGTTAAGTAGCCATCTCAATGATGCATGGTCCGTTCGAAGAACAAATTTCTGGCCATATAGGTACTTATGGAACTGCTTGGTGGCCTCTATTATAGCCAATAGCTCCTTCCTGGTCACACAGTAGTTCCTCTCACTTTTTGAAAGAACTCGACTGTAATACGAGAGGACTCTTTCTTCGCCATTGATCTGCTGGGAGAGTACAGCTCCAATACCGCCGTTGCTTGCATCGGTGTCAACCACAAACATTTTTCCGGGTTTCGGATACGCCAGTACGGGTGATTCACATAGCTTTTCCTTCAGGGTCTCAAAGGCTGTCTGGCATTGTTCATTCCAGACATACGGACGATTTTTCTCGGTTAGCTGATGAAGACACTTAGCTATTTTGGCAAAGTCTTTGACGAATCTTCGATAGTAGGTTGCCAGGCCCAGGAAACTTCGTAGTTGGCGCTTGTTGTTTGGTGTTGGCCAGCTTTTCACGGCTTCAATTTTCTCAGGGTCTGTTTTGACCCCTTCAGCTGATACGACATGTCCCAGGTATTTTACTTCAGCTGCGAAAAGGGTACACTTGTCGGGACTAAGTTTCAAATTTGCCAGTCGCAGTCGGGAGAAGACCTCTTCTAAGTTCCGCACATGCTCTTCGAACGTTCTCCCGATGACGATGATGTCATCTAGGTACACCAAGCAGGTTTCCCAGGTTAGACCACGTAGCACGTATTCCATCAAGCGTTCGAAAGTGGCTGGAGCATTGCAAAGCCCAAACGGCATCACCACGAATTGCCACAATCCGGTCCCAACTGAAAATGCGGTCTTCTCCCGGTCCTTCTTGTCAATTTCTACCTGCCAGTAGCCACTCTTGAGATCGAGTGTAGAAAACCATTTTGCGTCGGCTAAAGTGTCCATGATGTCATCGATGCGTGGGAGCGGGTAACTATCTTTCTTAGTGACGTCGTTAAGCTGCCTATAGTCGACACAAAAGCGAGTGCTACCATCCTTTTTCTTTACTAGAACTACAGGCGCGGCCCATGGACTTACAGAAGGTTCGATAATGCCTTGCTTTTCCATGTCCGAGATCAGCGCGCTCACTTCTCCTTGTTTGGCTATAGGGAGACGTCTTGGTGCTTGTCGAATCGGCTTGGCTCCCTGTGTGTCTATGACGTGAGTTACCAAACTCGTTCGGCCTTGGTCATCCGGGCTTGTTGAGAAGATGTCACTGTACTTGGTGACCAGATCAGAGGCTCGTTTGAATAGCTGCACCGGCAATTTGACTTGCTTCAATATTGCAGACGTGGATTCCCGGGCTTTGTCTGTGTCTTGCCTCCTTTTCCAATGATGGTTGTGAGTAGCTTCCAAAGAGGTGATGGTGGAAACAGGCTGGCAGCTGCCGATGACTTCTCCCGCTTTGATGCTCGTGGTTGAGTCTGCGGTGTTAAGGACTCTAACCGGCACATATCCGTTCCTTAAAGATTTTACAAGGCTTCGTCCTACAATCAAACTGCGCAATGCGGATGTCTTCGTTGGCTCTATCAGATAAGATCGGTGGTCTCCAAAATCACCATCAAGCTTGGCCCATACAATGCTTTCGGAAGAATTCGGTACATCAGTGTCAGTACATACCACTACATTCATCTTGGGGATTTGGACGCTGGGACCCTCTATCAGTACTTCGACATTCTGCCATTTCATGACACGTTTTCCCAAGTCCAACGTGATTCCATGTGGTCGCAGAAAATCCATTCCGAGAATGCAGTCATCCATAATGTTCGCGACCAGAAAATTATGTCGGAACACAAGGTCTCCCAACTGTATCTGGAGGTTGACCTCTCCATGAACAGGTGCAGTTTCTCCCGTAGCTGTCCGTAGTGAGAAAATTCTGCCCTTGTGAAGTTGTTGCTGTCTAACTAGGTCTGGTCGGATAATCGATCGGGTTGCACCAGTGTCGATTGTTATGGTGCAGTGTTCTCCGTCAACTTGACCCGGAAGGCATAAGTCCGCTTCTCCACGATGTAGTCTTGACACAATGATGGTGGTGCTGGGGACGTCGATCCTCCTAGCCAACCTCTGCCCCACGAAGTTGGCTCTTACATGTTTCCCGACCCCTCTGTTTGAAGGGCTTCCATTCTGGGCTCCTGACTCGGTCTGGATCTCCTCCTAGCTGCACACCCTGGACAATAGCTCGGTTTTCTTCGCTTCTTGCAGTCTCTTTGCAAGTGCCCCTTCTCTCCGCAATTCCAGCATCTAGGCGCACCATTTACATGCCGGTCTCGCTCAATTTCCACGCGCTCACACCTGCACTCGTCTGTCACTACCTCACGAACCCGGGCAGTGGTACGAGTCACATTTTTCGCTGCCTCAAAGTTCAAACTATAAGCCAATGCGTCCTTAACCGTTTGCTTTTGAGCTAAACGCACGGCTTGTTGCAATTCCGGGTCTTTTAGTGCGCTGATGAATGCCTCTGTCGCTGCATCATCTCGATGTTCTGGGTCGTAGGCTGGATAAGCCAAAAGTGCCAGTCGCTCAATGTCTTGGGCTAGCTGCTGTAGGGTTTCACCAGACTTCTGCATTCGGTGCCTTAGCTGTGACCGATAAATCTGCTTTAGATGATCGTCTCCATAACGCATGTCGAGCGCATTCATTATAGCATTCGGGTTTGAGTGCAATTCAACGGGGATCGTCTGCAACAGCTCGGCAGCTGGGCCTCTTAGAGCAAGAATCAATGCAGTTGCTCGTTCCTGTTCATTCCAGTGATTTATGCGAGCCGCTGCTTCGAACTGGGTTTTGTAAATAGTCCAGACCGTTTGCCCATCGAATATTGGTGCTTGCACATTTCTAGATGAGCTTTGCGCTGCTGTTATAATTGGGGCTGGTGAGGCGGTTACTATTGCCTTCGCTGCTTCCAAATCCTTTTTCACTTTTTCCATCTCATGGTTGACCTGGCTGATCTCAAGGTTGATTCTCTCCTCGACCTGGTATACCTTCTCCTCGACGCATTTAATTTGGCTGTTGAGACTACTGAGCTCCGCTTTTATTTCGGTTGACTGTTTTTCCAGCTTCTGTGCGATGTCCGCCTTGATTTCGAACGCTTGTTGGTCTAGCTTCGCTGATTGTTCATTTAGCTGCGCTGATTGTTCATTTAACTTCGCTGTTAAATTGGATGACTGTTGTCGCTGCTCTTGCTGCATCAGCATCAACATCTGCATCAGCGCATTTTCTGGTTCCTTTGGTTTTGGTGTTCCGGCTTCACCACCTTCTGCGCCTTTTTCTGCATCTGAGAGCTCACCCAAATCCAGATTCACGCCTTCCGACTCGATCGCATCACGCAAGCGTGCAATCAGTATGGCCTTTGTACCTTGTGTAGCCAGATTTCGTTGTTCCAACTCCTCTTTGAGCTCCGATATGCTCAATTGATTAATTTTAAGATGTAAATTTCCTGGCATTTTTTATTGTTTCGGCTATTTTTTTAAGTTACTTTTCACAATTGTGCACTTTAAAATTGTTTAAACGTTTTCACTTCAAAATTTCAATCGCACTTCTCGACACCACTGTCGCGTGTTATTGGTTCGCGGCCAATAATTTTAATGTTCCGGGAAAGTGAAAACGCAATGTCTTTTAATTTAAGTTAAAAGTGTTTATTTAATTAAATAAAATGCACAATAATCAGTTAACACTTTCACTAATTTTAATTGTCACTATTAAAATTATCTAACACTTGTCCATAAATTTATTATCGCAATTGTCTTCTAAATCACTTCACTATTACAAAAATCACTTTTCTACTACTCGAATAATTTCGCTTCCCACACACAAACGCAGTTCTTATCGCGGTCGAATGAATGATGATCCCCCCATTCATTCAGCTCGCCTTTATATAGGGTCTCTACCTATTCACCCATTTCTCGTTTATTGGCGAATGTTCTACCGAGAGGTAGCTGGTAGATTCGAGAAAATTTAATGAATGGAGTGACGTCACTTGCAGATGTTGATCATGCTTGTTGCGTTCTCGTGGCTTCGAGTGAATTCGTGTTCTTCATTGTTGTGAAAACAATTGCGACAGTAGCTCGCAAAATTATTTGTACATGTAACACTATGATTGCGTAAGTTGTGTTCAGACTAATTGATGCATTCTTTTTGGCTGTTGGTAGCATGAAATCATTATTCGAGCTATTTTTTGTGGAAGGAGTGTGGAACTCCCAAATGCAGAACGCTTGTTGACTATCTAAAAAATGCCTCCCTTGTCAACTGTGAACTTAGTCTGGGGCCGTTTAACACATTATCTTGGTTTCGGCCTTCTTTTTCTACACCTAGAGGCACCTTCGGGATATAGGAGTGTTCTTTCTGGAAAAAAAGAAATCCACGCTTGGCGCCTTCGGTTACTCAAGCATGACTTTTTGATCCTGCAGAATGGCTTGAACAAAATATACTACACCGTTCCAGTTGTCGACAGATGAAAGCATCTTTTCGATTGTAGTCTCCGGGAAGAGCGATCTAGGCTTCATTGAAGAGGTCACAATGCAGCCTATATCGTTTTTCAGGCAAAAAAATGTGGCAGGTGTCATCCACCTCTCCTACGCAAGGCACGTAGTTTGAAGACCGTGATCTACGGGTTTTGTGCAGCCAAGACCAAAAATGTCCATGCCAAGTCAAGAGCCCGCGTGATGTAGTGGTTAGAGCACTCACCCTGTAAGCTGAAGGTGCCTGGATCGACTCTCGCTGGTGGCCACGAGATTTAGCTCGAGTGATTCTTTGAATGGAAGTGTTAGTTAAAAATCAGAACGTATGACTGCTGGGTCGATAGAGACACGGCCAAAGCGTGATACTGACCATATCCCCTCGTGGAGTGCCGGCACATTCAATCACGATAATGAGATACTCTAACTATCTCTAAGCGAAGGCCCAAAAGGGGATGTAGTGCTACTATAACAACTCAAGAGCTAGGTCAAGTAGAAGTCAGTTTCACTGTTCGTTTGATTGCGCCACGGCCTCAGATCAGGAATCAGGTGCACAGTGCATCTTACCTTTATACTGCTCTCTTAGGACTGCTGCCAATTGCTGAGAGAGTGCTGTTTTCGACGTTGGAATAAAATTCATTGTTTACACAGGTCACACCTGGGCAATCCTTGGGTTGTTACAAAAAACCTTACTGCTTAGGTATACATGTTAACTTGAAAATAGGAATAATAGAGACTCTTCCTATGCTTTTTGAACTAAGCCACTAATTCCATCAAAATTGATATTGAGTAGCATGTTTAAATGTCGCTCTGTTTTCGGTGAAAGGTTTAAAGCATTAGAGAATGCTTCATTTATTAAATGGTTATAGTACAATAGTACCTAGATCAGAAATGTTATCACCATGCACTAGAGACAGTTTCCAAGTGCTTTTTCAATATTAGCTCAGTGAATTGTGTTACTTCAAAGAAGCTTCAACACCTTATTTAGATGGATAAAAATGTGGGCATTAAGTTGACTGTTTTTGGAGACATTCAGACAATTGCTTAAAAGGTATTCTAATATTCTCTGTTTGAGTACATTTTAATGTCAAGGTAATGCAACTCTTTTTCTGTTTGATAGATAAGTGTACTTTTAAAACAATGGCTGCATGAACGTTTTATTTCCAATGATAAATCGTATAACTAGCTTCTTTTGGAAGGAAGGTGAAGGCTGTTTACGATTTGATTGTACGGCTGTCAAGTATGCAGTGCTTTTGAGCTACCCATCAAACACCTCTCCTGTGAACCTGAGGTGCTAGCCTGGTACAGTTTGGCACTTCATTTTAGGCTAGATCTCGTTTCTCTATACCTGGAGGCAGGTTACAGGACTCTCTTCTCTAGTAAGAAGCAGGAAAAGAGTTTGCTAGAACAGAGACCTCGGAGCCTTGCACGCCTTTTGGTACTTTAGTACCAAAAGATTGTCAGGACTGCCCGACTCACGTACTTCTATTTCTCAATTGCAACTTTCCAATAATAGAATCCGGGGAGAGCTTTTATGTTTCGCAGAAAAGTTTACCGCGCTGTTCACCTAATCAACTTATCCATGGAGTCGGGAGAACGTTACTAAGAACAACCTAGCCCGTTTAAGAAAAAGGTCAGGTAGAAGTCCGTCCCACCATGCTTTCGATTGAGCCACGGCCTCTGGTTAGAGATCAGGTGCGTAGTCCACCTTCTCATTGTGTTGCTCTTCCAAGACTGTTGCCGATAGCAGAAAGCGCTTTATTTCTCTTTCAGGTAGATTTTTTTGCACTAACTAATAAGAAAAGTGATTGATAATAACGCTGAAATCACCAACACCACCAACCTACAAGGGGTTGTTATCTCTGTAGCCGTGTGAATCGCTTTCAGTATTACTCCTTGCTGAGAGCGTTGCACCATTATTCTGATTCATAGAGCAGAAGAGTCTTCACCGTGGTCATCAGGAGTCGTTTGCTTGATGAGGTAGGTCTTTTTATGTTGATTATCAGTTGAGTAAGTAACGATACACGCACTTCATCCTCGAGCTTATCAATACGCCCAAGTAATTTACTGCTGGTTTCGATTTTACCAGCATTTCTTCAATACTAATAGTCCTTAATTTTGGCATTTTCTCCGAACACTGTGGGTTTCTTCAGCGCCAGGCTGAATCCTTGAGCAGTCGTCTACTTTCTCACTGACTGACTGTTCATCTGCAGACTAGTACGGCATAAACAGTCAAGCGTGACTCATCCGTCAGCTCAAGGCACAGTAGCCCGTTATATGAGATGTTCCACAAATCAGGACCGAAGATCGAGCCCTCAGTGATACGTGATGTAACATACGTTCTTTTTCTGACTTCTTTCGTATCGTAGAGCAGGCAGCGGTCCTTCAGATAGTCCCTAAAGATCCCTATCAGATATTCTGGTACTTGGAAACGATTCTCCGTAATCATTATTATGTGGCTCTATCAGTGTGGCGGCTTCAAGTATTTAAAAGCAATTTGGTGTGTCTTTTGATGATAATTGCTTAAGGCTTACATCTTTTTTGGCAAAATTAAGACGTATAACCTTATAGATTGCCATCATTCAGCTACCAAAAATACTTGAAGAAATCTTTACTTTACTTTTAAGGTTTCTATTTCGACATATACGACCAATCTTTATGGTATGAAAAGCAATAAATTGCTTTTGCGGTAATGCTGTCACTAAAGCTTTTCCCAGGTCTTCATCTCCAGTTGTCTCAGCTGACCCACATTGTCATCAAATCCTACAATTTAAGCACCTATGAGCTGTCTACCTAGACAAAGGTGAACTAACTTGGCGTTACTTTTCAGGTATATAGTGCTCAACAGCGCATTGTGCTTGACTGAGACAACGTACAGACGTAGCTTTGGAGGTCTTATCATAAGAATTTATGGTTCGTCAAATAGTTCCGTGCATAAATGTCATTTTATTTTTGAAATAATATTTTTCAGCAGAAAGGTCGCTATATTTAAGGATAGTTTTTGACAGTACAGACAGCGGATTTATTCGAATAAAATGAATAGATGAGCTAATTTGTGTAGGATACCTGTTGTGAATTTTTAAATATATTTGAAGCCTTATTTGTGCCATTATGTTAAAGCAGACACTGTGATTTCATTTTTTTGGGTGCAGTATTATTCCTGAAATTGAATCCAAAATAAGTGGTGAAAGCGATATAAAAACTAATTTTGGAATCTCTGTAAAGAAAAAATCTGCCAAATAGGCGTTAAACTACTGACCTCATGGATTGAATGACTGATAATACCAGCTTACTTCTGTAGTGAATATTGTAGATTAGGAACTCAATTATGATGCCAAAGACCTTAAGATTATGATAAATTCATAATATATAGTAATTACGTACCCAAAGTAGGCTTCGCCTAATGTGGACTTTCCAAAATAAAGGCAAGTACCTGGTGGAACCAAAATGATACCATTTTACTGTTGAAGTTAGTTTTTGAGAAATTTTTTTTTTGACTGTACAAAGATCAACATTGACATAAGGTTTTACGACAAAACTAACGTTGATAATGAAAAAATTTGAAGAAACTACAAATTTCTAGTAACATGTCAAACGGGTTGAGTAGGGCATAAAGCAACATTTTACAGTTAAAGACAGGCTTCACAATCAATCGTAAGTGAATAAAAGAGTGCTGAGTTTGGAATGTGTTCAATTATTTGTTTGAAATTAGTAAAATTTTTTGAAGAATCGATTTCCTTTTTACTGTGCCTTTTACCTACCACTGCTTTAACACTAAAGCTCCTTTCAGGCCTTCGTTCAGATATAGTTGGAGCATCACATTATCTTGATCGAATGTTTCGGCACTGAAGAAGGTGATATCGTCAGTATCACGCCATGTGTCCATCCACCCAGCTGTGATACGCGTTCTGATTTGAAGAAAGTACGCATCATAACTGAACGGGCTTATAGTCCAAAGCTAATTTAGTTGTTACAAATGGGACTCAAACCAAGAACTTTCGGCTTATGCAGCAAGTACTCTAACCACTAAACTACGTGGACTACCACCAAAAGCACTTTACCAGAGTTGTATCGGTCCGGCTACTTTATCGTTAAGATAGGGATGCTAAAATTTGGTAGCTTTGACTTATAGAAGAAATTAAAAATATATAAATCACTCAAATGTATGTATGTTACATAAAACACAGAGAGAAAACGAGCTAGTTACGATAAGTAATCCACTGAAAATCTGAAGATTCAACAACAAAGCCTTAACAAATTTTGTTTGTTACAATAGAGCATTTCAAATTAATTTTTTTAATTGCGCATCAGAACTGCGGTATTCAGATTTATTGCCTTAGCGGTCAGCTGTCAAATTATGGGCTGGCTTACATACAATAAAAGCTCCTCAACTTTGGAGTGATATGCGAACGGTTGCAAGGCTGACCGTAGTTTGGATTGACACTATGGAGGGTGTTTTATAAATGGGTGCGAGCCCTGCATACCAGGACTTTGACGGTAGCTCTGAGTCACGCTAAACACTTTTACATACCATTAGTATAAAATGTAGCGATGGTATTTTACAAGTAGTCCAGCAGCAAAGCGCTTCAGAGAGGCTTTCGCAAAAACCACAATGATTGTATAAATTCTAGCCTAGTTTAATACCTAATTTAAATCATTCTTCAGCAAAGTCTCTACAGAATGTGAGGTTTAGACCTAGATAGAAATATATAGAATAAAAAGCTTTTCATTATCACTGATGAGGCTTTTTTCAATTAAATATGCAGAAATAAAGAAGAAACTGTTAAAGTGTATAGACAATTTTTGTTTTGTGGGCAGAGAGTTAGATTAAAAATTTATTTTTTTAGTAAAAAGATTATTTAATAATATTTTATAGTAGATACGCTTAGCATTTGAAAATAACAAAAACAAACTTTGTCTTATTTTTTCTTTACAGCCACAACGATGACGAAAACTTCTGGTCAAACGCTACCGTTGATGATTGGGCTAAGGAAATGGCTGGCATGAGGATCATTATTGAAAAGTTCGCTAACATCACCGATAATTCAGTTGTAGGAGTACGTGCCCCATATTTGAGAGTAGGAGGTAACAATCAATTCACCATGATGGAAGAACAAGCTTTCTTGTACGATTCAACAATCACCGCTCCATTGTCAAACCCACCACTATGGCCATACACCATGTACTTCCGTATGCCACATCGTTGCCATGGTAACTTACAAAACTGCCCAACCCGATCACATGCCGTATGGGAAATGGTCATGAACGAGCTGGATCGTAGAGAAGACCCGAAGAATGATGAATATTTACCAGGATGTGCTATGGTTGACTCTTGCTCCAACATCATGACAGGGGATCAGTTCTACAACTTCTTGAACCACAACTTTGATCGCCATTACGAACAAAATCGCGCCCCATTGGGTCTCTACTTCCACGCTGCCTGGTTAAAGAACAATCCTGAATTCTTGGATGCCTTCTTGTACTGGATCGATGAAATCCTTTCCAACCACAATGACGTCTACTTCGTGACAATGACTCAAGTTATTCAATGGATCCAGAATCCTAAGACCGTGTCAGAAGTTAAGAACTTCGACTCATGGAGGGAGAAGTGCGTTGTTGAAGGCAAGCCAGCCTGTTGGGTACCAAACAGCTGCAAGCTGACATCAAAGGAGGTTCCCGGAGAAACCATCAATCTTCAAACCTGCGTCAGATGTCCTAACAACTATCCATGGATTAACGATCCAACCGGTGATGGTTTCTTCTAAGTCATATCATATGTTTTATACAATTACATTATATATTTTATTTTTGTGGAAAAAACAAACAAACACAACAAAACAAACAAATTTCCAAATTAGAGGCACATATTTTCCGCGTGTCCTCTCTTATTGGATCTTAAATCCAACAAATCATGAGATTGTAGTAATCCTCTTGTCCCAATTACACTTCTCATTTGTATAGGCTACTACAAACAAGCTATAAATAATTTTAAAATCTTTTTTTTAAATATTCATAAATTTATTTTATGTATATGAGTAAAACACAAAAACTTGAAAAAATTGCAAAAAATGTCACCCGAGAATACTCAACAAAAGCATCTGAACCATCTCATATTCATGAAAAGGTTCTCAAAAATTCCTAACCGTTTCCATATTTCCGTTCAAAACTCTTATTCTTATCCTTCCTTCATCCTTTCCTACTTTATCCTTATTGTACACGCTTTTATCCCGGGAATAATTGCAATGCAACTATTTTAGAGGAAAGGCTGCCAGTACCGAATTATTTGTGATTTTGAAATCAATCTATCCCTATCCTTCATCCCTAACATATTTTACTTTTGATTCTTGCCTTCCTTTCAAAAAATTACCTGCGAAAATCCCCTCCAATTTCTCGTCCTTTTTAGGTAAAATCAATTAAATGTAAACTTTATATAATTTAAAGTTAATACAATATTATAAAGAAACAATGAAGCCTGAAACAACATCTATATCCTTCTTATTATTTTCTTCTTATTATTTGTTTTTATTAATTTGTAAATATAAAAATAAAGTAAAATTTAAAAATTACGAATAAATATTGAAAAAAAATTGTTTAAAAAATTAAAAAATTCTTTTTTTTATTGTCAATACTTTTATATGAAATTATTTTCATTGTCTTCTAGAACCAATTCCATTATTGGTATGATCCTATGCGTTTACATTTCAAGTGCTTTCCGCTAGGTCTCGTATAACTTTTTTTTTTATTATAATCCAATTTGTATTTCCTACAGTTTTATATTTTGCTTTCTTTTTATATTTGATTGCGGACAATTCGCGCTGTGTTAATTTAAGAAAGATAAGATATTAAAAATTCTTGGAAAATAAAGAAAAAATAATTTGTTATAAAAGAAAAAAATCAATAAACAATAAAAAAAATATATTATGAGATTCTTTCTTTACGCATAGTTGGATTTGATGGTCATTTTAAAAATTTTTGATGAAATTATTGAGTTTGTCTAGAAAATTCTTTTGAGTTAATTGTGAGTCACACCTTAATGTCAAATTTTTCGCCCAACTTAATTTGACGTTTCTTTGTTTCGGTGTTTGACATATTCAACCATGGAGAGGTTCACAATTGAGCAGCGCGTTAAGGTTGTTGAAGCTTTTTACGAAAATAGGCGTTCAAATTGAAATGCATTTCGTGCATTTTGCGATTTTTTTGGTGTGCATAATCGACCAAATGTGCCCACGATGGGGAGAATTGTGCGCAAATTTCAGCAAACTGGGTCTGTACGAAATGTGAAATAACCTGTGCATGCTCACCCAGTTCGTTCTGCGGAAAACATTGCTGTTGTTCGCGATAGAGTGGCCGTAGAGACGTCAACCTCGACTCGTCTTCGTGCCCAACAATTGAACATCTCACGAACATCACTGATATGAATTTTGAATAAAGATTCAATTGACACAAGTGCTGAAGCCTACTGACCATTTCAAGCGTCGGCAATACGCCGAATGGTTCGTTGAACAGACAGAAGGGAATGGTGACTTCACAAAGAAAATCATCTTCAGTGACGAGGCACTCTTTCACGTCAGTGGACTCGTTAACAAGCAGAATTGCCGCATTTGGACAAATGAGAATCCACGAGTGATTGTTGAAAAGCCGATGCATCTACAAAGAGTGAGTGTTTGGTGTGGTTTATGGGCTGGCGGCGTTATCGGGTCGTACTTCTTTGAAAAAGAGAATGGCCAAGCAGTTACCGTGAATGGTGTTCGCTATTGCGACATGATAACGGATAACCTACACGATATGTGGTTCCAACAGGATGGTGCCACTTGCCACACAGCCAACGAAACAATGGCTCTTTTGCACGAGAAATTCAATGGCCGTGTTATCTAACGTTGTTGCGATATTAAATGGCCGCCACGATCATGTGAGTTGACACCGTTAGACTTCTTTCTCTGGGGATATTTAACAAGTTGGGTAGACAGACCTATGCTCATGTCAGAAGGGTTTTGTACTCAACATACAAAATGCAGTAACTAGTAACGAATAAAATCAAGAAACATGTCATGTTCGAGGATCATACTATTATTAGCAAAGTTGAAAGAATTTTGACTTCTGAGGTATTTGTTATAGTTATACCCACAAATATCTCTCTTGATAATTATTTCAGATTTTTTAAGATCACGGGTGTCCATTCGCAAGGGAGGAAACACATTTTTCATGTATTCCCCCCTCCTGTGCCCCCTCTGAAGCAAAAACTGTCAGTTTAAGAACTGTTCTGAAAAGTTCTCATAGAGAACTTTCAGTTGATACTCATATCGGCTACCTTTCATGAAATTTTTTTTCAGGGGCCACTCCTCTGTACTGTAATCATCGATTCATGGCCTGTTTTTTCGAATCTTAGAATGGTTACAAAGCCCTTTTGCTAGGAGCTCTCGCCTGCCTCTTCGAATTGTTTCAATTGTATGTACTCATCTTCATGATACCTATCATTCCTGAAATTTTCATGCAAATCCTAGCAAAGCTGTAGTGTCTAAGTCGGGTAAAAGCGCATATGGCTCCATAGCCATATGTTTCCATAGTAATACAAGGCATATTGTTCCATAGTAATGCAGAAAAATTCAAATCGCTATAACTTCGTTAAATACCATTCGATCTTTGTGAAATTTTCAGGAAAGATTAATCTTATAAATAGTCATCTGTGTGCTATTGAATTTAAGGGTACCGTCTAGATTTTATTCAAGAAAACGTAAAATCGATAAATCATACTATTACTAACAAAGTTGAGTGAATTTCGACTTCTCATGTATTTGTTGTTGTTGTACTCACAAAGGCCTACATCCATGATTGTTTTCAGATTTTTCGGATGGAAGGTGTCCAATCGCGAGGGGGGGTACGCGAAAAGTTCGTATATTTCCTCTTCCCCTGCCCCCCTCGGTACTCACAAGGCAATTTTAAGACTTGTTTTGAAAAGATCTCGTTGAGACCTTTCCAATGACACCCTACTCGACTACCAATGGTGAAAATTTTTTTTTGAGGGGTCACCTCCCTATATGGGGAGACCCCCCTTAAACCCCTTTGAAAAATTTTTCCAGCATTGAACTTTCAAGAAGTCACCACTTCTGACTTTTCCACAAAGTTTCATGGCTGTAGCTTCTATAGTTTCGGAGAAAAAGTGCTGTGACATACAGACGGACGGACGGACGGACGGACAGACGGACACAGGTCGTGATTGCAATAGGGTTTTGTATTTTAGTACAAAACCCTAAAAAAAAATGTACGTCAATAAACCAAGAATAATTTAAGAGCTGAAGGATTATGTCTCAGTCATTGAAAATATGGACCATCGAATAGAAGTCTGCCGCCGTAGCCAAGACGAGCATTTTGGCGATATTTTGTTTCACACATAATTGTCATAGACCTTTCTATTGTAATAAAAAATGGAATGGATCAGAGTAGAGACTTTGATATAACGATGACTTGTATTCAACATTTTTATAACGTTCAATCTATAAAGGCATGACGTTTGATTTTCAATAAGCTTTTTTTGACAGATCACAGGTGACTCCTGTCAAACTGTTATGTAATTTTTACTTAGCATTGTTTGACAAATTATCATGGAAAGACTTACACCGCAACAACGTACCCAAATTGTTCAGCTATATTACGAAAATCGGCGTTCTGTTTATTATGAAAATCGGCGCTCGTGCTCAAAGAGCAACTCATGATGCGCATCATCAACCTTTTTTGGTGAGAACTTGATTTCACGTTTTGGACCAGTAAATTGGCCGCCTAGATCTTGTGACATCACTCCTTTAGATTATTTACTTTTGGGGCACATTAAGTGCCTGGTCTTCAGGGGTAAGCCAGCATTAATCGACACTTTGGAAGCCAACAGTACTCGTGTCATTTGCGAGATACCAGTCGCTATGCTGGAATGCGTCGTCTGAAATTGGACCCTCAAGAGGAACCATTTACTGCGTAGTCGTGGTCAACATTTAAACAAGATAATCTTTAAAAAGTATATGTCATAGATAGTTCTTTTGCTCACAATAAAATTTCTACTATAAAATTCAACTTTATGCCTTTTATTTGAGATTAAAAACCACACCTTATAATGAATTACCTTATATAAATAGGCATGAGGCACCGTAAACTGCAATGTGCTAGTCGTGTGAAAAAGATGGGAGAGGATTGACTGCTCCGGTGAATAGCACATGATAAGCATACAGTAAGGTAGCCGCTGAAGCAACTGAAAGAATCAGTGACAACAGATCCGGTCGACGAATTTTAATTTGGGAATTCGGTTGCTGAGCTACGATAATTGCAGGCAATGAGTCCTCGAGAGGAGGGCTCAATTTTGAGTTATCCCATCAACGATGATTAAAGTAATCAATATATTTTCTTGAGATGGCAAAGGATTCACGGTTTCGGCATTACATTTCAGTATTAAATTTTGAATACCGAGTTTCTACATGGATCCAACGGTTTTTCCCTTATTTTTTATTACTCAGATCTTTTGTATGCAAAAATATAATCATCTTCTGTCCTTCGTAAAATATACCGTTGGAGGACATCGACTTGCCAATCTTGTGCAAATAAGACCGGAAAGATCCATGCTCACCTCACCGGGTGTTCGATTGAGCCATGGACTTAAATCAGGGATGAGGCATACAGGCAATCTCTCTTTTGTGCTGTTCGCCCAGGACTACTGCCAATCATTGAGTGAGAGTTGTCTTTCTTGATGATCACTTCAGTTTTCTCCAGCGCTAGACTGAACCTATGAGCAGTCATCCAGTATCTCACCCAGTGCATTAGCATACCTAGTCTAAGTTACACATGGTTCACGGTGCACCCAGCAACTAGTGCCGCAACATCATCCATATAGCCGATCAGGTACAAATCTTTCAGTAGCTCTAGTCTCAGTAGCTCATCTTAAGATATATTCCACAGGCCTGGACAAAGGCCAGGCCTTGAGAAACATCCGATATAACTTTAATCCTTCGTTGGACTTGCATCATATCATAAAATAGGCTAACGTCCTTAAGATAGTCCCTTAAAAATCACAAAAGTATTATGGAACATGAAATGGGTTTTTCTTTGTATGCAAAATATCTACTCATTTAGCAAATTTGATGGCATTCCGAACATAATGTATCACCAACAGAACCTCCCGTCCGTTGGTATGGCTATGCCCCTGCGCCTCTTAGACCAAGCTTATCGCTTATTGCTATTGCATCAATGGTGGCGTTCTGCTCTGAAGTAGTGCTGCCAAGAAGATAGGTTCCCAGCAGCACGAATTGCGTCAGTGAGTCTTCTCTTGATAAGTTTCTCTAGCACTTTTCAAGCCATATCTAGTATGTAGAATGGGCGGTATGCAGATGATGAATCAGGAATTTTTCCCCCTAGCTGATCAATTCGAGCCTCCCAACCTTCTAACAATTCAGAAAGACCCCTTCTCACAGAGAAGCGTTAAATGTACTGAGCAGCAAGTCATATCTCAGCTGAGGTGCCATCTGGACTTAGAGCCTTCCTTGTTTTTAATTATGAAACTACCTCTTCTAGCTTTAGGCACATGAGAGGCAAACTAGATGGAAGGCAGAAAAAGTGCCCGTACTGACTTGTCCATATTTTTCGCTTCATATATGCAGGGCCCACGTAGGGCATCAAGCTTCTGTATAACAAGCTTGTAGCTGAGACCCCATGGATGTCTGTTCACATATTCCACTAGATCTTGCCTGCAACGTGCTTTGCTATTGTTAATTCTTTGGCAAAGATATTTCCTAGCCAATTTATATGCTGCTAGCCAGTTGTATTCCTTGTGGCGGTTTACCACCGATACATTGGAGGCTTGCCGTGTGGGAGTCTTCGACGGGCACGGTACTGCTGCCAGCAGACGTGATGTTGCTCACAGTTGAGTCCATTGCATCTTGAGCTGCTGACTCTTCAGTCTCCTGCAAATTTTCTACCAATGGCGCACCTGTTGTGAGAACCTCGGCAAATCTCTCGACGTCGATCCCTCATATGTTCCACCCAATCATGGATAGTCAGGAGTACGGGAGTTGGGAGACATTATCATGGATCAGCAGGATATACTGATGATCATTGGCTGAGTAGTCCTCAAGTACACTCGAATTGTATACTCTCGACACGAAGGACTCCAAGGCAAATGTCACGTCGAGTATGGTTCCTTCACAGACCATCCGGTGAAAAGTCATATTGCCAGTGTTTACTACCGTAAATCTTGTGCTGACCACTATCTCTAGGATTCGTTTTTCTCATAGATCAGTTTGAGGCATGTCCCATTCGATTTGTTTAGCGTTTAAGTCTACCCCAACGAGTACGTAGTCATCAGCAATGGAGGAAGCGAGATAGCGTCCTCCGAAGTATCAAGCTTGGTTTGGAAAGATGATGTTGGTTCATTCAGCGCTAAGTACACACCAAAGATTGTAGCTCTTCAACACCGAGTCCACACGAACTATCCTTCCGTCCTTAGCTCTCCACTAGAGAATCCACATTGTTTCGAGCCGAGATAGTTGCATTACCAGATTTTCCAGGATACCATGTTGGGAGCTTGCGTTGTGGTGTTGCTTGCTGTGTAGTTTCAAGTCAGCTTGACTGTCTCTCACAAACTGCTCGAGAAGATTTTGAGCAAGTGTGCTCCGATAAGGATTTATCTGCAGATTATGGCCCACTGCAGAAGTGCTTAAGCTTTGGTTAACGCTTCCCGGAAAACCTGGCATTTATTTGTACCTAACACGTGTTTTATATCATCTGGCCTTGAGTCACCATCTAGGCATAGGAAGCAGTGTGACTCTTCTGTACACTCTTCTTTTTAAACCATGTTTTGCTGCAATTATAGCACATTGAGTTCTCTTCGATCTCTTTACAGCCCTTTACAATATCCCCGTACCCAAGGTACCTGAAACGCTGGAAAGGGATTACTTTTCGCCTTATCTTACAAATAATCAAACTTATTCTGATTCTCCCCTTTTAACGACATATCACGCATCACCTCGGGCTTGCCGTGCACCCTTCTCACAAATCACCGAGCTGACTACACCTTTGCCCTACATGGGGGACTCATATCACATTGGATCCACAGAATGTAGGAACGAAGTATGAGTCGGAAGCACTTTCAGCAATGACCGTAACCAACACGACAATATTTTGGAACTGCTATAAACTTGGTCATCGTTTTTTTCTGTGTCTCATGGAACTAATGTTATTCTGTCACCGCTGGTATGTATGCAACAGTTTGCCACAATGGTCGGAAATCAAAAAAGCTGGCAAACGAGTTGAAATTAATGCATTTAACAGGAGAGTACCAATTGGTTCTACAGCTAGACGATTAATGGAGACCAGATCTTTTCAGTCAAACAAGTTTTGGAGAAATGCTGAGAACATAATGTTGATGTCTTTCAATTTTTTGTAAATTTACTACAAACTTACGACCATTTCGATCGGGAAAAATCGCCATTATCAGCAATAACCTCTTCGATCCGGGTCCGGAAACAATTACATGCCCGAATCAAATGCTCCTTGTTCATATTGACCATAACGGCATTAACAGCAGTCTTCAGTGAAGAAGTGGTATTATGAGGACGCTTATTGGTCTCAGGCTCAACTACGCCCCATACGTAATAATCCAAAGGGTTAAGGTCTGGGGAGCTAGGTGGCCATAGGTTCGGTGTTATGTGGTCATGAAAATTTTCGGCCATCCAATCTTGTGCGCCATGTGAAGGAGCAGAGTCTTGTTGAAAAATGTATAGTCTGCCTCCGCTTACATTGTCTATCCAGGGTTTCACTACCGCTTCCAAAACCTCGATGCATGCAGCAGAATTCACTCAAAGTCCTTGAGTAAAAAAGTGTGGTGGCATAACCTGTCCTTCGTTGCTGACAACGATCGAGATCACAAGATCGAGAAAACTGGGTGCAACGTAGTGCCATCAAAGAGCAAGAAGATGACATATTAGCCAAAATGTTTTAACTAGAATCAACTGACTGAGTTAAAGCGCTGACAATGCTCTACTTAGTGCCCTCTTGCCATGAAAGCAGTAAATTAGCCTGGGACTGACAACGAAAAGCGGATCACTCTTTCGGCACATGATACATATGAGCTTTACAGAGCCTAGGTGCACTTATACCACCACTGAACGAAATGAAAAAAAGGTCGACATACTAGCAGTGCAAGTAACTAATCTGCTTGGCAACGATGCCAATGACATGCAAACACATACTATTTTTACAAGTAGCAAGTTATCAGGAATTCACAAATATAGAGTCGCATTTATCGTGAACAATAAGTTCAAATAAATTTTCACCGACTTCATGGCAGCTAATGCATGGGTCTATGCTACGCGCATCAAAATGAGATTCTTCAACATCTGGTTGGTTAACTACTCCACTTAAAATAACGGAGAAGTGGCCAAGAATGATTTTGACAGCACTATTTAGCATACCATGGACAACCTGCCTTCATAATCATCATCATTAATGGCATAGCGCCGATTTGGTCCTTCACTTTGAGTAGAAGCTGCCTCCGACCACCGTGGTTCTGTTACCTCGTTCACCAGTTAGAAATTTCAAGTAGTGACCTTCTGTTAGCATCGATTGAGTTTTCTTATCGTTTCCTCAGTTTCCCAACTGAGCATTTCACTTGCACTCTACTTTTCAATCTTCGTGCCGGGAGCCTGTGCTCTTCCATTCTTTTCATATATCCTACTAATTGTAGTTTGTATAGCTTTACGCATGCGGGTACTGGTGGGTAGTCATAAACATCAAACAACTCGTCGCTGTACTGAAGTCTCCAATCTACTACATGCTTAACTGGGCCATATATCCTCCTGAGCACTTTGCGTTCGAATATGTCCGAGGCCTTTTTCGGAAGCATGTGTAAGCGTCCACGTTTCGCATCCATATAACAGTACAGGTCTTATTAGTGACTTGGTCTAGTTTAGCGCTGGAAAAAACTAAAGTGATCATCTTTCCAAAGAAGAGAATCCCTAGAGTAAAGATGGTCAGTATTGGAGACACACTAATCGAATCAAAACCAGCGGTAGAGTACCTGGGGCTACTGATTGACTCGAAGATGAGTTCCTTTGAAAAAATCAGAGCAACAACTGAAAAGGCTGCTGCGGGCGTATTGGATCTGAGTAAACCTATGGCTAGCGAAGGGGGACCGAACCGACCAAGAAAGCGGCTCTTGATGAGTGCTAAAGGGACAGTGGTACTCTTTGGAGCAGAAACGCTTGGCACAGGTACAGAGAAGGCAGAATGGCATCCTCATAACCAACGGTTAATGCGGGCGTGATACCTGTCATCCTCCTTGCTAGGTAGTGCCACGCTATTCACCTGTATCGCAGTGAAGACACCATTCAATTTTGCATGCAATGATGATGAAACTAGCTGCAAATGATGATGGAAAAAGATGTGACGGGATCCCTACAAGGAGACGGTAGAGCTCAAGCCAGATAGTATAGTTGCGGTGATTCTTGATTCGTTTGAAAAATGGAATAATGAGGCAAAATATGTTCGAGGAGTTCTAAAAGATAAGAGGGAGTTACAGCAATCGGAGACATCGTGGTGGGGGACTACTTCTCTGGCGATTCCTCCCTCCCACCTCATTGGAGTAGTGATGCCCTAGCCTGAAGTCGTCTCATGATCTGGTGCAAAGTAATGTGTCAAACTGTTCCAGGCTAGGTTCTGAAGAATTTAATTGGTAGTCCTGTCACTCGCAGGCATGGGAGCCCGACACTCGCTTCGTAAATGGCATTCTCGTCAGAATCACAACAAAAATCAATTTGTGACTTTTACATGCGAATCTTATTTTTTCGATGAGCATCTATGGAGCTAAGCACAGTAAGTACTGAGAAGTAGGCTTTGTTTCCTGCACTTATCCTTTTCCATATTTTTCCCTTTCTGTGCCCTTTCTATCAACATGGACCCTCTGAGTACAGGAAACTATCTGCACTTACTAGGTTGTAGCCTCTTAAGGTCAGGTTTAGTGGGTCTGGCATGTCTTTGCTTGTTTGGGTCATGCATTTAGTTTTAGTTTCATTACCAGGATGACTTTTTTTGCTTCTGACTCCAGTCGTATGAATGCTTTTTTTGCATCGGCATATGATACTTGTTATGTAGAGCTTTGTGGAGCGGGTTCCTTTCCCCAGCACAAGGGTCCACTACAAAAAATTTCGCATTTACGAATTAGCAGATAAACCGACTCAGTTCGACGGTGTCAAGGCTGAGGTAACCTTCTAAATGGTAACTTTCTAAACGTCTGACTGAGCTTGGCAAAAGCGAGCGGGACTCGTCTTTACTAGGTTTATTTATGGCCTCCCTCGCAACCCCCATCCGTACAAGATCCATTGTATACGTGGCCAGATATTTGCCATTTGAATAAAAAATGATACAAACATAATTTGTATGAATTTTTCCTTCGAATTAAAACATCAGCATTTCAGATTTATGTCACAGTTTTATATGATGGAATCACATCATATTTTTCATAACATAAATAAGAAACTCAAGAAGAAGGCCACTCTACCCTGCAAGAGCACCTGCAACGCATAGAAAAGGGGTGAGCTCACCAGATGGCTAGCTCATGAGTGGAGTGGCCAACCAACGTGGCGTGGCGGCTCCCATACCAAATTAATAAAGAGACCGAGTTTCTGTTCAATTTTATTTTTTCATTTTTTTCTCATATTTGCAAAAGTATAAATTTTTCTTAAGAAATTCGTATAATTTTTTTATTATTAAAGGCATAATAAGAAAAAATAGTAGGAAATCTACGATAGAACTAATATGTAAAATATTTGATCAATTGAACCAAACTTCAATGATTTATGCATCCATTTTAATAAAGCTAATTAGGGTATTATGTCAAAAAAATAAAAGTTAATCGTATGCGAATGAAAATGATGTAGGGAATCTGATGGAAAAAAAGTGATTTGGAGGGAATCATGATTGAGCGAGTCACCACAAAAAATAACTTAGTCCAATTTGAAGAGTAAGGGCTATAAAAGCATATTTTTCATGGTGCTGGTGCATAAAATAATTCCTTCAAAATGTGAAGATTGTACAAAAAATTTATAAATAAGTTGAATTAAATGTACAATAAATTGTAAATATTTTATATAATAAACAATTACAATCTATATTAAAAAAAGGGTACTTACTCAGTCCTCCTCCGACGAGCGCTCGTTGATTGAGTGGGTAAGGCCTGCAAATATTTAACATTCTCTTCAATTCGTAACACTTAAAGCCCACATTCCACTGTCTCTGTTATAACACATATAAGCATCGTTTAAAAAAAATTAACCACAAGTGTCACTAATTATAGTCATCTCTCGCGCGATTCGGACGTGTTTTGTATTCGCTGCGTAACTATCTTTTCTCATTCTTTTTCGCGATTGTTATTCGGCTTTATTGAGGGTGTTAATTATTGATATTTAACTCCGCTAGTGCTTTGTTAGTGGATTTTCTAATTAATTCGAGAAAGTCTTTCCTTCTTTCTTAATTTATTTAATTAGCGGTCTTTGATCTACATTGTTCTGTGACATTTGATTTGCGCCATCTCTTGGTCAATAGCCGTACTGACGGTTCGCGTAATAAAACTTGTTTGGTCCCTGAACTAAAATATTTAGTGCATCAAAATAGTGCAAATTTACTATTTACTTTCTACACCTAATCTTAAACAGAATTTTTCTAGTGATTAAAGTTACTGAACTGATCAGCTTATCATTAAAATATGTCAGGTGATTCACCCATTTGTGCCATTAATTGCAATATTTGTAAAGAGCCTGAGTCATCGCGTAACAAGCTCATGGAGTGTGATGGTTTTTACCGTAGATCATTTCATCTAAAATGCCTGTCGATACCTGCGGTATTTGCTGATATACGTGCTAAGTTCTCGCGTAATATCACATTCAGATGTGATGAATGTAGTGGTGTGTCACTTACAGATACTATTCGACTGTTAAATGATAACACCAAACTGCTTCATGAAATCAATGCGCGCCTTATAACGGATCCAATTGCTATGAAACCAACAGATTCACCTCACGCTTCTTGCCAAGCATCTTCACCTCTCTTATTGATTGATTCGATGCCAGCAAATAACAAGGAAAATGTTGAACCCAGCAAGGGGGCTGTTCCTAAAAATTTACCACCTAGACCGACCTCCTTGCCATTTTTGGCTGCTACATCAAGTGAAGCAGCAATATCAACTCTTCGATCTGTTGATGGTCAACTGGAACCGGACCAGCAACTGCAACTGGATCAGAAACAACAGACTCAAGGTTTGCATCCCTCTGCTTTCCCCTCTAGCACGGAAGATTCCTACCATACACAAGAGCCTGTGTGTCGTCCTACGCTTCTGCCTACTCGCAAGCCTATTCGCGTTGTTTCTCCACCGCTCCAAATATTTGTGTCGTGACTGGCGTATGATACTTCAGAGGAGGAATTAAAGGACGTCGTTTTGAGTGGGCTGGATAACCGACTAAATACATTTTCCTGCAAAAAACTAACGCAACCAAACTTGACCAATCGTGTGGTTGCATCGTTCAAATTAACTTTGCCAACAAACTGTGATGCAGTACAAAACAGCAATTTCTGGCCCCCAGGCGTCTTAGTTAAGCCTTTTGCTTCGAACTCCACAAGAAAGTTTCGAACATTCAAACTAAAACTTCAACAACATTAGCTTTTAGTCATTCTTCCTTTAATCAGCCTAACTTTATCACTCAGCAGAATTCATTTTTCATTTATTACCAAAATGTACGTGGTCTAAGATCTAAGCTGAAGGATCTCTCTTTATCATGCTTTCTCTCCTGTGATAAAATAATCTGCCTCACAGAAACGTGGCTAACTGACAGTTTTCGTGATTTTTTTCAACCATTTTTTAAGAAGGCAAGATCGTGATCGACAGTTATCAAGTAAGAGAGATGGTGGCGGTGTTCTTATTGCCTACCATAATTCCCTATCTGGCATTCCTCTCTCTGATCTACACTTTTCTCCTCCTGTTGAATGCGTTGTCGCTAAGATATCTTTTTCACCTGCTCGTCCTCTCCTCGTGGCTTGTGTATATATTCCTTGTAGTTCTCCATATTCTGTCTACGACACTTTCTTTTCTGAATTTTCCTCATTTTATTTGACTCGTTTTTCTAGCTACCCTATTATACTGTGTGGTGACTTTAATCTTTCCTCTCTGTCCTGGGTTGGAAATCATGTTTCAGGTCCCTCACAAGTCTCGCTCTTAATTTCTTCCTTTATGTCTTTATGTTCTTTCTCTCAATTTAATAATTTATCCAATATTAATGATCGCTTCCTGGATTTAGCCCTTAGCAACCTAGATTCTTCCTCTCTGAAGCATTCTCCTGTTCTTTTTCCGTATGTCCCCCTCGATCCTCATCACCCTCCGCTTCGGTATGAAGTGTCACTTGATCGAACCAATCCAAAGCGTATATCGAAAAAAATGCACTTTAACTTCTACGAGGCAAATTATTCCCTAATTTCTAATTCGTTGTCCGCTGTTAATTGGAATACCTTCTTTCATGGCCTTGATCCAAATGACGCCTGTGAGAATTTTCATGACTTCCTCAACTCTGTTATATCAGCAACAACTCCCTTTCCCTGTGCTCGTGACTCCCATGGTACACCCTGGTTGAATCACAATGTGATTTGTGCCCTGAAGAAAAGGATCGGGCTCGTCGTGTCTTTCTACGTACCAGGTCTTCTGAGGATCGTGTAAACTATACTCAGTTTAGATCTGCTGCAAAAAGGGAAGTAAACTTGGCAAAAGCTTCTTACTTCAGGAGTATTGAGTCTTCGCTTAACTCTAACTAATCCAAGCCATTTCGGAAGTACATCCGTTCTCTTAAATCGTCGACTAAAAATCCCTCCTCATTAACCTTAAATGGGCAGCTCGCGTCATCTCCTCGGGAAATGTGCGAACTTTTCTGTAATTATTTTTCTTCACTTTTCAATCTCTCTACCACGCATGCGCAAAGTTCACCCTTCCCTGCTTATCATCAACCCACTACTTCCTCTATCACTTGTTCTTCTGTAGAAATTGAAAATCTAATCAATACTCTTGATGTTTCTGTTGGTGTTGGTTCTGATGGCATTCCTAATTTCTTCGTTAAATCTTTATCATCCACTGTATCTGTTCCTTTAGCTTTACTTTTCAATATACTGGCCTATTCCCTTCTAACTGGAAAAGAGCTTTCCTCCTCTCATTTTTAAGAAAGGTGACGCCTCTCTGGTTTCAAATTATCGCCCCATCTCTTTATTGTGTTGTTTTTCCAAATTACTGGAACGTATTGTTTACTCCAAAATGCTTGCCGCTGTGGAGGATAAGCTGATTCCTGAACAGCATGGTTTCATCAAAGTTCGTTCTACTATGACCAACCTTATGGAATTTACTACGGTTGTTACTAGAGCCTTTGAGAATCGATTTCAGGTAGAAACTCTGTATCTTGATTTTTCTAAGGCCTTTGATTCGGTCAATCACCATATTTTGCTCCAAAAAATTCATGCACTTGGTGTTGTTGGCAATTTGTTCAAGTGGCTTTCCTCCTACTTTTCGAATCGAATATGTCATGTTACTTTCAATGGTTTTGCCTCTACTCCTTTTGTCCCGTCTAGCGGCGTTCCCCAAGGGTCCATTCTTGGCTCGCTTTCATTGGTCATCTTTGTCAATGATCTGCCTTCTGTCATTCACTCCTCCTGCCTTCTTTATGCAGACGATGTGAAATTATTCAAGGTCGTATCCCCTCAAAATGACCTTGACATACTGCAAGCTGATCTAAATTCCTTGGACCTTTGGTGTCAATCTAATCAGCTTCCTCTTAACGTTTCCAAATGTATACATGTATCCTTTTTCTCCAAACTTTATCCATTGATTGGTCATTTCTTCATAAAAAATAAACGTCTTAGCACCGTGACTCATATCAAAGATCTTGGAGTCACCTTTGACTCCAAACTAAAATTCGATCTTCACGTCTATGATATTGTTTTCAGAGCATCACGTGTATTTGGATTTATTTTACGTCACTCCATCATATTTTCTGATCCCTTTTCTTGTATTAAGTTATTTGTAAGTTTAGTTCGTTCTATCCTTGAATACTGCTCCCCAGTCTGGTCTCCCCATTTCGTTTACCCTAAATCCTCGATCGAATCTGTTCAGCGTAAGTTTACGAGAATTTTATTGTTGAAATTTCGTATTCCTTATTGTTATTATCATGTTCGTTTGTCTATCCTTGGTATTCCTTCTTTAGAACACCGCCATATTTATCTGGATGAGTGTTTCCTTTATCGTCTCTCCCTTGGTTAGCTTAACACGAAGTTGGTAGCTGAACTCCCGGTCAAAAATGCTGTCCGTCCTACCAGAAGTTCCTAAATCTTTGATGTTCCATTTGCCAGGAGCGTGACTTATTTTCACTCTCCTCTACTAAGGATTACGCGTAAACACGATGATCTTCAGCTTGGATCTTTCCCCACTTTTTTCTTATATGTTTTCTATGTCTCTCTATCTTTTACTATTATTACTATTTTTGTAATTGGATTATATCTGTAAAAATAGCAATGAATAAATAAATAAATTTCTTTCATCACATAAGGATATCCTTTTTTCATATCCACTTGTGACCGAGCTTGAAGTGCAGCCTCAAATCTATCCACTTGTGACCGAGCTTGAAGTGCAGCCTCAAATCTAGTTTCGTAGTGTTAAGGCTTTATCTAGTTGCGACATAGATTGATACCATTTTAAAGAACACAACTTTCAGAGAGTTGAGGAGTGCTAAGTGTAATTCGTGATCATCAATCGATAAATAGCTGTAATTTTCAACACGGAGCCGAGATAAAATCCACAAGCACGATTTGATTAAAATTTTCAAATCCCATAGCAACGAAACGAACACTTTTCAATGTTTGAATCTCATTTCATTCATTATACCGTACAGCAGGTATTGATTGTGGAAAAGACAATATGATAATCACAAAAATATTATGCGAATGCGGATGGAAATAAATTGCACTCCTTCAACAGAAATGCGTCTTCACGACTCTTCATTTACGCCACCACGGTCAACATGCTTCAGAGTTGAAGTATTTGTTAATCACAATGATGTTGTAGCTGCGAATTCCCCATCGAAAAATGCTTCCGGTCTGTTCCAGGTTTCAGCAGTGTCGACCGACCGTTCGAGACGTTGTCGCGAGTTACTGGTATTTGTGCATTGGCGGGCAGCAAGCAAGTCCAAAGAGCAGCAATGGTGTCAGGAATGAGCCAACGGAAAATTCAGTTCCAAGTTCGATGTATACTTCTCGACTTGAATATTCGAGGAATGACGGCAAAAAACACAAAATGACGACCAAACACCAAGAAATCGGTGGTGTCGTTGGAGTCTGCGAGGTTTCTTTTAAGCCAAATTGCGAGCGAACAAATACAACCTAATCTGTATATTTACACTTCATCACTGAAGTTGTTGCGAGCGAGCAAACATTACTTGTGTACAAGCGCTTCGCCTATGGAATTAGTTAAGCAAGCACATAAGCCCATTGCTATCAAAGCATGCCGTCCAATCTAGCATAAACGTAGATAAGCGAGCGGAAAAGTAAATAAAAACTAATAACTTCATGCAATTTGTGAACGACAAGCTTTGGGTGTTCTTCGAAGAGAGTTAAGCTGAAAATAAAACCGAAAGTTTCGGCGTAAACGTTCTCTTGTTCAAGTCCCCAGTTTCGCTCATTCACCTCAATAGATCGTGCGAAAGCCGAAAGCATAAGCGAAAAGCACTCTTTTGCTCAATTTCACCAGTTTCGCATATTCACCATCCGAGCACGCGAACGTGGAACGAGAGCGCACGTGTTCGGCTACTCAGATCCTTTTAAGAGAATTGAGGTTGAAAGCGCACTAAAGAACGGTATTTAAAGTTCTTGGGCAAGCTATGGCAAGCAGTCTTGTTCGAGTCCAGTAGGGAGCGTGCTGCTACCTAATTATTATTTACACCGTTTAAGCATTCGCGGTTTAAGTTTTAGACGGAGGTATCATTCAGTGCTCAGCAAAATAGTGAGGAGTGAGGTGTTGGCTTGCGCAGCGATCCTCAATCGGCTTTTTAGCGTTTCACGTGGTGTGGCCACCCCGAACCATTATCGCGTCAAGTTGATTCCCTCTACAGGCTGGCGCTCACCTGTGAAGCGCGACAAGTTAAGTTGAAAGCGGAAAGCGCTTCACCCAATATTGATAGTTCATTAGTTCTTCGACAACATAGTACTTGAAAATGTAATTTAAAAATGCTTTAACTAAAAATGAACAAAACATAAAACAATTAATAAAATAAACGTTTGCCTTTACTGATTTGGTTTAGATGGAACTTTGAGTTTTCGGGGTTAACAGTCTGGGTTTCGAAGTGTAAACGTTTCCTGTCCGTACAGGCGTACACGAATAACCTATTTGTATAAATAAATGTGGGCCTTGAGACAATAACACTTTATTTCTCATAACAATAACGCAAAACATAATTAAACATGATTCAAATTTGTTCCACATGCGTGGAGTCGTTTTAGTCGCATCCGATCGCGTTGCCGGTTGAGTCAAGAAGAAGGAGTTAGCTTCGTTTTCTCTTTTTCCTTCGTGTTGCGAAAATCTCTCGCGGAAGTAGATGCTGTTTTCGCGGTTTCCTCTGATGCGATGGTAAGGGTGCCACAGCTACTCCCTCCCCAATGAGCTTGGCACTATGCGAAGGGAATGAAAAAGTGACGTGTTTAGATTTTCCAACTGGTTTACGATTATGTGATGTTGACGGCTGTGACGTTTGTGACATCGTTGTTGGACAATCATATGGTGTTGAAGGCTGCGAAACTTTTCGGCATCGTTGTTTGCTGATCATATGATGTAGAAGGCTGCAAAATTTGTGGCATCGTTATTTGCTTATCATATGATGTAGAAGGCTGCAAAGTGTGTGGCTTCGTTGCTTGCGCGTCGGGTGATTGGGCTTTTTGAGTTGGACGTGACTTCGATGGTTCTCCTGGTTGTTGCGTTTGGGTTGCCGGTATTTGTGTGGAAGGATTTTGCGGTTGGTGTGTTTTATTCGATCGTGAGCGCTCATCATCTGGGGAGGGATATGCCGGTTTGAGCTGGTTGGTTTACAACGTCTTGATGACTCCGTTGACGTCTATGACGAAATTGCGGTCGTCAATCCTTTTTATGACGCGATGTGGTCCAGTGTAGGGTGGCTCCAATGGCTTGCGGACTGCGTCGACCCGGCGGAAAACATAGTCACATGTGCGCAAGTCCTTGAGAACAAATGGGCGATGATTGACATGCCTAGCTCCTGGTACTGGACGAATGGCTCTGAAGAGTCGTTGGAGTTCCGCGACGAAATTCTGCGGGTTGGTTGTTTCTGTGCTTTGTGTGTCAAAAAATTCACCAGGAATACGAAGAGAGGTACCAAAAAGCATTTCGGCAGGTGACGCTTGTAGGTCCTCCTTGAAGGTTGTTCGCATGCCTAAAAGGACTGCAGGGAGTGCATAAATCCATGGCGTTTCGGGTGTGCATTTCAGAGCTATTTTGAGCGTTCTGTGCATACGCTCTACATATCATTGGCTTGCGGGTGGTAGGGTGTAGTGTGTATATGTTGCGCCCCGAAAAGATGGTTGCACTGCTCCATTAAATCGGCCTCGAATTGTGGTCCTTGGTCGGAGGAAAAAGTGAGAGGTGTGCCGAAAACAGCTATCCAACCATCAAAGAGGGCTCGCGCGACTGTGGAGGCTTTTGTGTCAATGACAGGTATGGCTTGTGGCCAGCGAGTGTACCGATTAATAATGGTGAGACAATTCTCATAATTGTGGCATTCTGGCAGTTTAATTAAGTCGATGTGAATATGGTCAAAACGGCCATCCGGGAGATTAAAGTTTCCAAGTTCTGCACGGTTGTGAAGATCTACTTTTGAGCGTTGACATGGAACGCATTGTTTGGCCCATCAGAGCACATCCTTGCGAAGCCCAGGCCAAAAATATTTCGATGCTATGCGTTTGGCTGTGGCTCTGCCTCCTGGGTGGGATAGTTGATGCACGCTGTCAAAGGCCTGTCGACGAAGGGTGACGGGCAAATAAGGCTTGATACTGTCTTCGTTTTCGTGAAAAACTATTGAATGTCCCTCGACATCTAGGCGTCGTTATTGAAAACGAGGGCTCTTGAGTAAGAACGGCAGTTCTCATCTGAAGCCTGTGGTTTACTCATGATATCGGGATTAAAAGCTGAAGGTATGTTCACCGTTTCAACTTGTGAGAGGGCATCTGCGACGACATTTTCCTCTCCGGGCTTGTATTTGATTTGAGTATCAAATTGAGCAATAAAATCAAGTTGTCTGCTCTGACGGCGTGAAGCTTTGTCGGAACGTTGAGGAAAAGTAAAAGAGAGCGGTCGGTGGTCGGAGAATATTGTAAATTTCCTTCCTTCCAGTATGCGTTGAATGTTTTTCACGGCTGTGAAAGCTGCCAGAAGCTCTCGGTCGTACGTAGAGTACCGCTGTTCGGTGTCCGTCAATTTTCTTGAAAAAATCCCAGTGGAGTCCAGGATCCATCTGGTTTCTGTTGGTCCAATGATGCCCCGATGGCTACGTTCGAAGCGTCCGTGTTCAATGCCAACGGTTGTGACTGCGATAAAAAGGTGGTTGTGGTGGCTGAAGCTATGCTTTGTTTACACAACTCGAAAGCGGCCTCGGATTCAGTTGACCATGAATGTTTGACTTTCTATTTAGTTGCGCCTTTGAGCATGTCATGCAGAGAGGCCTGGATGTTGGCTGCATGTCGGATACATTGTCGATAATAATTTAACATCCCGATGAAACGTCTCAGTTGTGTAGAGTGTTCTGGCCGTGGAAAGTTGAGGATTGCTTCGGTCTTTGGCTTTGGTGGTCGGACACCTGCCTCGGAGACCTGTTTTTGCGATATCGGCTGGAGCGACTGGGATTTGGTGGAAAGCTTTTTGTAAGTCAATTACAGCAAATACCCTTTCCTCAAGCCTCCTGAAGAAGATCCTCTATGATTGGAAGCGGATATCGGTCAGCATGTGTGATGAGGTTCAATTGACGATAGTCTCCCGTGGCGCGCCATCCACCATTCAGCTTTTGAACCATATGCAATGGGCTGGCCCATTGGCTGCAGGATGGGCGAATGACACCTCGTTCAGTTAGAGTTTCAAACTCTTGTTTTGCTGCTACAAGGCGGTCCCTTACGAGACGACGTGGTCGAGCGAATACGGGTCGAGCTTCTGTAATGATGTGGTGGTGAGTCGGCAGATCCGGAATCGTAGCCATTTGACCGGAAGGCGCAAGCATGTGTGCAAATTCGCTGATAAGCCGTTGATATTTTTCACCGAGAGCACCTTGTGGCAAAGAATGTTGTGATATGATGCTGACTGCATAAATGTTTGGTGCTGGTCCTCTTATACATAAGGTAGATAGTTTTGTAACACCATCAAGCAAACGTTGTCCATGCAGGTCAATGAGAAGTCCGTGATGTTTGAGTGCATCTGTGCCGAGTATAGCTATCTGCACGTCAGCTATTACAAACTTCCATTTGAAGGGGCGACGTAGGCCAAGGTTCAAAGTAAGCTCCTGCGTTGCATGTGTGATGATTGGGGTTCCATTAGCTGCTTGTAATGTGAGGGATTGTCTTTGAATCGCTCTTGAAACAATTCTCTTAGGAATAATCGACACTACTGAGCCCGAGTCGACAAGGAATTGGGTAGATGTGCTCTGGTCTTTAATATGGAGACGGCATTCATCAAATGTTAGCTTTAGTTTCCCGAAGAAGGTGTGGGTGTTGTTGGAGCGAACGTGCATGGTGGTTTGCAGTTGACGGCAAGAGCTCCGAATTCGGTATGGAACCAACAAAATCCGGTGCGAGATGTTCCAGGCGTGGCTGAATGGCTACGTGGTTGTTGGTGAGTACGTGATACGGAACGTCGGTGCTGATTGAGGCTGTGTGACGGATGTTGCAGTGAGTCTCGTGTCAGGCTAGCTCATTGCACTATTGCCAAACGTAATCCAGCAAGCTCTTGCGTGATTTGGTCGGACGGATTGGACGACGGTATGTAGGCTGTACAATTTCGCTCTGGTTGCTTGGAAGTGGCTAAAACCGATGGTCCAAAATTGGGCACTTCATCAGCAACTGCAGCGAGCTCTTCAAGCGTTTGTCCTTTTATCAGTAGAAGCATGCGTCGAGTGTGCTGCGGTAATAAATCAAGCCATTTGATTCTTAAGACATCATCTCCGACGCGTGTGCCGGCTAACGAAATCATATGACGCAATAATTGGGATGGTCTTTTGTCACCTAGCTCCACTCGCGTTAATAACTTGTGTAGTTGCGCATCTGGTGAGTCGGTGAGACGCGCAAGTATGGCTTTTTTTATGGCTGTATATCTATCTGTTGTTGGAGGCGAGCGAATTATGTCTGAGGCCTCCGCAATTGTATCGTGTGGAGTCGCTCTTAATTTCGTGGACTTGAAATTGCGACTCAACTTGAAGGAACCACAAGTCTGGGCTGGCCCGCCAAAAGGGTGGGAGTTTGCATTGCCCCACAATATTAACATGGTTGGCATGTTGCTGTTGATTAATTTGCTGACCGGATGCGGCAGCTGCAGCGGCCGCCTTTATTTCTGCCTCTTATCGTGATAGTTCATCCTTTTGCCGCGCCATTATTGCGCATTCAAATGATGCTTACAATTATAAGGAAATCGCGAACGTAAAACCTGCAGTTGTAAGGGATAATATGTTTGCAAATCACTGTACTTAATGTGTAATGTCACTGTCACTTGAGTTCTTAGGAATGAAAGAACACTGAGATATGGAAATGTTCTCTGAGTTATCACAATGGCCGCACTTAAGTCTTTCAGGGTCACCAGTTTGGCTTTTCGGGGTTAACAGTCTGGGTTTCGATGTGTCAACGTTTGTTGTCTGTGCAGGCGTACACGAATAACATATTTGTATAAATAAATGTGGGCCTTGAGACAATAACACTTTATTTCTCAAAACAATAACGCAAAACATAATTAAACATGATTCAAATTCGTTCCACATGTGTGGAGTCGTTTTAGTCGCGTCCGATCGCGTTGCCGGTTGAGTCAAGAAGAAGGAGTTAGCTTCGTTTTCTCTTTTTCCTTCGTCCAGTTGAAAGTACTACTCGCGTCAAATGTTGATGTATGTTGCGAAAATCCCTCGCGGAAGTAGATGCTGTTTTCGCGGTTTCCTCTGATGCGATGGTAGGGGTGCCACAAAACCACAATTCACGCATATAAGTATCGAACATCCACGGAGCTGGCACACAGAAGCCAGAAGCTCATTCCTGGGCCTAAAAAATACTTTTGGACCCTGCATGCTCATTAAACACTTCCACTGCACACAAATTTTCACTTGTGGTATTTTTAGCGTAAAACATGAATTCCCTCAATCAAAAGCACATTTGCAACGCACTTAGTGACGACCACAACGATAGCACTTTTTCTTAATTCGTATTAGAACACGACACTTCTGCTTTAGTCGATTTTGTTTTAGAAGCCTCTACAATTGTCGCAAGTTTTCATATCTTAACCGTGAATTCACAAAAATCGTGAAGCATGCAAATGTAACAAGACTAGGTCATGCAAACAGCTAATTCTGCTTTTCACGCCAGGCGAGCCTCGCTCGACGTTTTCCCGTCGACCTTTCCAATGCGAGTTCCGTGCATGCCGTTAACTGTGGTTTCCTTGGCGAGCCCTCTGCTTGCCGGCAACGGTAGTTTCTCTCCATCAAGATAAGAACGCAATTCATTCCTAAAAGGAGTTGTTATTATCGAATTATAATTTTTTTATTTAATATTTTTATATTAAAAAATCTTTATTTTGTTTTTAAATTGCAAATAAAATTAGATGATTTTTTTTGAGTAGCAAAACAAACATGGTATTTTCACCCATGAACGTTTTTCGAGCAGTTTTCCTAGGCTATTGCTCGATTATAACACTGTCGTGTATTTTAATTGCTCGTTCTAGCTGCTGTTGCTATCATGGATATAGACGTAGCATTGTAATTCGATATACTTCCTCCCATTGAAATATATGTAGATACTGAGTCTTAGTTTTCTGTTATAAGTACATCAGATTCAAATGACATATGAACATTTATTTTCAAAATTAAATGCTCAAATGCAATTTTAAAAATCCATTGAAAAATTATTCCAGAATAATCAATAACAAAATTATGTTTTATCAAATAACTTCTGTTCAATTTTTCTAGATTGGTCTTTATAATTATTAAGTCGGTAGCAAAATTACTAAGAAATGATTCATATTTTACGGTATTAAATTAATCAACCCCGGATCAATATCATGTACTAAGAATTCGCCCGCAACATTTCATATGCGAGTAATAATCATATACATATAACATGTACAAGTATTTAATGCACTGGTCATGTATTTCGAGTTTTGAGTTCATTGTAACCTTCAGCGCTTCCAAGGAATTCATCTTAAATTGTCGTTACTTACGTTAAATATAAAAACTTCAACGGTGAATAATAACGTCGACAGCTTAAGTTGTTACATTTCAGTCGAACTTGATGTGAGTGATCTCTATGTAGCGGAGAATATAATGTAGATTGATTTATTCTGTAAATAAAAATTAAAAACGCACTCGTACGAACGGGTTTGTGCATTCAAAACAACGGAAAGAAAAAACTTTAGCTTTCTGACTTGTCAATAAGTTTGTTTAGCGTGTAAGTAAAAGATAAAGTCAACATTCTGGAGTGAGCAGGAAGCAATTTTGAAAAAGTTACCGCATTTTGCAGGTAAATACTTATAAAGCTTTTCTTGCAACTCATAAATGATGCAGTCATTTGTGATGCATTTAAAGGTGCATGTACGATGAACGCGGTTACGAGTACATTTTGAATTGAATTTTGATTAAATTCGTTCCGGTTGGGTTTTGATGTGCTATACTAACGAGAGAATGTCAGTATAATTAGTTAATGCTTAATGCTAGAAATAGTATGTTAAAAGATTTTTTTTTTTGCATTTAAAATACTACGAAAGATTAAAGATAGACTGACATATTTTTATTGAAAAATAAAGACCTGTTACTCAAAATTTACGTTTGACAATATTCGTATATGTTTTGCTTCAAATATTTTATTTTGGTAGTCATTGATTAAATATTTCAACACAAATTTGGAAAGATCACGCATGAAGCATTTCAAACTGAAATGTAATTTTTATTCAGCATTGTTTGACAAATCATTTCACGTTTTGGACCAGTAAATGGGCCGCCTAGATCGTGTGATATTACACCTTTATATTATTTGCTTTGGGGTTATATGAAGCCCCTCGTCTTCAGAGTTAAGCCACCTTCAATCGATGCTTTGGAAGCCAACATTACTTGTGTCATTCACGTGATACTATGCTGGAACGCGTCCTTTAAAATTAGACCCTCAGGATGGACCATTTACGGTGTACTCGCGGTCAACATTTAAACAAGATAATCTTTAAAAAGTAAATGCCAAAGATTGTTCTTCCGACCAATAATAAAATGTTGACTATAAATTCAGCTTTATGGTATTATTTGAGATTAAAAACCAAACCTCATAATGAATCACCTTATATAACCTTTTAGGCAATAGGAAAGATTGTAACAATTTTATGGCAATGAGAAACGCTTTGAGTATCCACTGCTAAAAGCGTCCACTTACAATATACATTTTCTTTTAAAGTGTAGCAACCTTCTTACAAATGAAAAAAACTCTCGCATTGAATGGATATTTCGAGAACAAACAACAAACTGGAATAATAAGCGTCATGCAACTCTGCTAAGCGGCAGCCAATTGGAGATGGGAAATCTCCACTGTGTAGTCGCAAGGATATGATATATCCTGATATATCTTTGAGACATACATTGACTCAGTTGATTTCGCCAGCAGATTATTTGAGAGGATCTTATGAAACTTGCTTACAAAGAAGGGGAAGCTCTGTCTTCAGGATGCAAGCAAAACGTCAACTGGTGACAAACAGAGTTGGGCGGAAGAGTAAGTCCCCTGAACAGCAATTCCTCGCCTCTACAACTCATACTCAGGGAAGTCTTGTGCCAGGGATAGTGTAACCCGTCGCTGAACACAAAAATGTAGCTTGCCACCACTCATAGCCAAATCCTTCATGTGTGAATTCGCAAATGAGCTGAAGGATGAAGGAATTTTACCAAGAATTTGGGGGCATTATGTAGACGATGTTCTCGCTGTTGTGAAGGAAACAAGTGTACCTAAATCAAACTTTAGAATCGCTCAACAGCCGTTATCCAAGTATAAAATTTACCATCAAATCAGAAAACCACGAAAAAACGCTGCCTTTTCTTGATTTAAATATTACATGCAATGGCAGAAAAATAAAATTTTCTATCTATAGAAAGCTAACAGACAGATATATCACCAAAGACTCATATTGTCCACATCAAAACAACATTCCAGGGTTTAGATCGTCAACTCAAAGCAAACAATACTCAATCGCGTGTATCTACGGCATACGAGTATGTTCCAAAGATTTGCAACTCAATAAAATGGAGCAAACAAATGAAACCACAAGCAAACAGGACGCTAGCACGGAGAACCCTTTCAGGCAAAAACCGCTGTTGGCAAGAACACCGATTAAACAAGTCACCGATTGCGGGGGGAGGCAGCAAACCCCAGAAACACTGTCAAAGTCAACATCACAGGTTAAATCATCGGAGACAGACCACAGACGGACTAACGAACGAAAGAAGGCAGAGTGCGTTGTGCAACCTGGCATCATTGCGGCCTTTGGGCGCAGTAGAAGGACTATGCGCACCCCGGAGCGCCCAGTGCAAGACGTACACAATCCGGATCAAGCTGCGACACCAACGGAGGCCAGTGTAAGACTGGGGGAGGGAGAAGTTTTGCCGTTGGCTGACGCCACTTCAAACGCGACCCAAGCGATAGAAGCAAAAGGGCTAGGAAAGGGGGGCCTCTCCCAAGAGGTGGCGCCAAATAACACAATCGCCCTTGACCGCGCCGAAGAGGAGCGGCTTACTCGGAAAGCGGGGAATATCGTCAAACAACTGAGGGCTGCCTGCGAAGTGCAGAAAAACATAGGCAAGAGTGTCAAGAATGGCATTCTTGAACTGGAGGAGCTTTTTGGCCGCATAACGCACTACAGGCGGAGGTGGCTTGCAACCGAAAAGCACCAAAAAGACACGCTCTCCCTCGAGGCATCAGTGGGTCATAGCAGCAGCAAAAGAATGGCCGGTAGCCCAATTGAAGGCGACTGTGAGAAAAGGAGGAAGGACGAGACCATAAACGAAGTTGACACTCCAGGCGAGGAGTTTCATGTGGTGCGAAACAAGGCAGCGAAAAAAGCGGCCAAAAAGCTACTCCTAGAAAAAACAGACAAAGAGCTCAACCACGAAAAGAACAAGAAACCGCCCGATATACCGCAGAAAACAAAAAGCAAACCGCGGCGCAAACCCTTGCGAGAGGCACTGCTTATTAAACGCACTAAGGGCCGAACCTACGTAGATGTCCTCCGTGAAATTAAAGGAGCGGTCAAGCCAGACGACACCAAAACTGCCATCAAAGCAGTTCGACCAACCCGGATCGGTGGCTTGCTGGTGGAATTCGGGCCAGAGGCCACAAACAAAGATGCATTCCGTGACGCGGTTCAAAAGGTTCTTGGAGATGCGGCAACGGTTGCCTCGCTTGAACCAATGGCCACCCTGGAAATCAGGGACCTCGACTGCGTCACGGACAAAGCTGAAGTAGAGGATGCCATCAGGAGGGAGTTCCCCAGCTTGAGTGAAGTCAAGGCAAGATTGACACGTGAAAGCACAAGGGGGCAACGCATGGCTATTGTCGAACTAGCTGATAAAGATGCCCAGCAAATCCTGGCGAAGGGCAAAATTAAGATAGGTTGGGTGATCTGCAGGATACGGAGAAGAGCGATCCCTATCTGCTGCTTCAGATGCTTCGAATACGGACACACCGCGTATGGCTGTAGGGGACCCGACAGGAGATCTCTGTGCTACAAATGTGGTGAAACGGGGCACAAAAGGAAGGAGTGCACGAACGAGGCAAAATGCATTCTTTGCAAGGATGCTAAGCTAGCACCCGGCGACCTCAAACATGAGCTGGGGACAGGGAGATGCTGGGTTTTCAAGGAGGCCCTAACTAAAGCCAAATCGATACTCAAATGATCCGTATCCTGCAGGTCAATTTGCACCGAAGCACAAACGCCCAGGACCTACTTGAGCAGTTTGCGAGGGATAAGAAAGCTGACCTCCTGTTGCTGAGCGAGCAACATCATAACAAGGACTCGCAAGCGTGGTACCCTGACAAATCTGGTACCTCGGCCATCTGGGTTCGAGACAGCGCCCGCCTTCAGGTGCAGGGCCATGGACGCGGGGATGGTTTTGTGTGGGTGCGGTGTTCAGGGATAACATATTTCAGTGTTTATCTGACGCCTAACGAGGCAATGCGATCCTTTCGAACCAAACTCGATGCCCTGGAGGACGCTGTCTCGAACACAGAGGGCCACATGCTGGTCGGGGGAGACTTCAACGCTAGAGCCATCGAATGGGGTCTGCCACAATCCGACCCAAGGGGAAAGCAAATCTTGGACATGGCGGCCAGAACAGCGCTTTTTGTCCTAAATACTGGTAACACCCCTACTTTCCGCCGCTGGGGTTGCATAGGAACCATACCCGATGTGACACTCGCTTCGGAGTCCCTGGTACCTAGAGTACACAACTGGCGAGTACTAGAGGACTATTCGGCTAGTGATCACCAGTATATAGCTGTTGAGATTCACGACGGTGCCACTCTGCGTGCATATGCCCAAACTTCAATCCTCAGATGGAGGACTGGGAGGATGGACGTCGAGAGGTTCACTGACGCGCTTACGGTAGGCGCACCGTTGCTGGGAGCTCCACCAGGGAGTGGAGGGCCTACAGCCAAGGACTTGGTGAACTCAACTATGAGTACCATCATAGCTGCTTGCGAGTCTTCCATGCCCCGTCGGAGACCCCGACATGGTAAGCCTCCAGTATACTGGTGGTCAAACGAGATCGCCGAACAAAGAAGCGAGTGTCACAAACTTCGGCGAGAGGCCCAGCGGGCGCGAACACGGGAGGAGGCAGACACTAGGCTAGCAGCATACAGGTCCGGCAGGAAATATCTTCGCAGGCTTATTAACAAGAGCAAGGCCCGATGCTGGCAAGACCTCGTGGACGATGTAAATAGGGATCCGTGGGGCCTTGGCTACAAGCTGGTCATGGGGAAACTTGGTGCCCTACGGAAGCCTTGTATACATGACGCGGAAAAGATGGACGCGATAGTGCGGGGACTCTTCCCCGCCCATCCCGTCCGTGTTGACACTGTCCATGGTGAAACAGCAGGAACTGGAGGAGGCAGTCCTCTCCCTGAAAGCGAGGAAGGCTCCAGGTCCAGATGGTGTTCCAGCTGAGGTTTTGCAGCTCGTCTATCACCATTGTCCTGACTTGCTGCTCAGCACATTCAACGCTTGCCTACGGGACGGGGTTTTCCCGGTACGATGGAAGGTGGCGAGGCTCGTGCTGGTCAGCAAGGGGAAGGGAAATCCCGAATCGCCGTCTGCATACCGCCCGTTATGCATGCTAGACACGGCTGGGAAAGTGCTGGAGAAACTCATCAAGGGAAGACTCACTGACGCGATTCGTGCTGCTGGGGACCTATCTCCTCGGCAGTACGGCTTTAGAGCAGGAGGTTCTACCATTGATGCGATTGCAGAGGTGGTGAACGCGGTCCAAAAGGCAGAGGCATATAGTCGCACCAAGCGACGGATCGTCCTGTTGGTGACACTCGACGTCAGGAACGCCTTCAACTCCGCTAGATGGGTGGATATTCTGAACACGCTGGAAAACTCTTTTCAAGTTCCAGAATATCTAATGCGGCTTTTGAGGAACTACCTTAAGGACCGAAGCCTGCTCTACGACACGACACAGGGCCAACGAAGGATGGAAATTACATCGGGTGTTGCCCAGGGATCTATCCTTGGTCCGAACCTGTGGAACGTGTCTTACGACGGGCTACTGAGACTTGAGATGCCAGATGAGTCGCGCTTGGTCGGCTATACGGATGATGTTGCGGCTCTGGTCGCCGGACGCACCGTTGAACAAGCGAGACTTAGGCTAGGTATGCTAATGCGCCGAGTGAGGGACTGGATGACTGCTCGCGGGCTCAGTTTAGCACTGGAGAAAACCGAAGTGGTCATCTTGACAAAAAAGAGAATCCCTAGAGTAAGGATGATCAGTATTGGAGATATACAGATCGAATTGAAGCCAGCGGTGAAGTACCTGGGGCTACTGATCGACTCGAAGATGAGTTTCTCTGAGCAAATCAGGGCAACGGCTGAGAAGGCTGCTTCGGGAATATCGGCCCTGAGTCGACTTATGGCCAACGTAGGGGGACCCAGCCCATCAAGAAGACGCCTCTTGATGAGTGCTGTAGGGTCAGTGCTACTGTACGGAGCAGAGGTATGGGGCGACGCTCTCAGCAAGGAGGTATACCGAAAACGATTGGCACAGGTGCAGAGAAGAGGAGCACTGAGAATTGCATCTTCGTATCGAACAGTCTCCGACTCGGCGGTGAGAGTAATTGCAGGCGTGATACCTGTCACCCTCCTTGCTAGAGAGCGCCGCTCTATTTACCTGCGCCGAAACGAGGATGCGAGGGAGATAGTTGTCCGCGAGGAGAGACAACGCTCGCTCAACGATTGGCAGCAGTGTTGGAGGAATTGCACGAAGGGAAGGTGGACTGCGTGCCTCATCCCGGATGTGAGACCGTGGCTGAATCGAAGGCATGGTGAGACTGACTTCTATCTGGCCCAGCTTTTGAGCGGGCACGGGTGTTTTCAGTCTTACATGCACAAGATCGGTAACTCATGGCCTCTCGATTGTCGGTTTTGCCCAGGAGAGGAGGACAATGCCTGTCACACATTTTTTGCGTGTACCAAATGGGCCAGGCTGCGAAGGGAACTCTACAGGGAGACGGGAGAGCTCACCCCGGATAAAATAGTTGCGGTGATGCTCGAATCGGTTGACAAATGGAACCAGGTGGCACATTATGCTCGGGCGGTCCTGAAAGATAAAAGGGACTCACAGCAGCCGGAGCTGCTGGGGCTGGGGGATCGCTCTTCTGGCAATTCCTCTTCCCCCCTCCCCTCCCGCTAGGAAAGGGACTCCCCAGCTTGAAGGCGCCCCACGGCGTAACAAAATGAGGCCTGGCCCGAAGTAATGTGTCAAACGGTTCTCAGATTGACAGGGGAGGTGTTTAGTGGGTAGTCCAAAGGTATCCTCCATGGGAGTCCCACACTGCCAGACTCGGCGGGCATAAATGCCTTCACCTCCCTACCACAAAAAAAAAAAAAAAAGATTTGCAACTCACTTAAGAAAGAATTCAGCAAAGTCAATCTTAGGATTGTGCATTATAACACCCGCAAGCTTGGCTCAATCCTTGGCTCTATGAAAGATCCATTTTCACCAAAATAAAAAATTGGCATTTATCAAATCAATTGCACAGAACGCGACATGAAGTATATTGGACAAACTAGACGTGCAGTTGAATTCCGTCTCAAGTAACACGAAAGATACATCAAAAATAAAGACGCAAATAAAGGTATTGCTGCACACGCATTGGATTCTAACAACCCGAGAAGGCACTACACGGGGCAGTTAGCTGATAATTTCAAATTATTAAAAAGTGTAACTAATCTGCGAAAAGTCAACGCATATGAACCTCTATTCATACATACTACAGACAATTAAGTAAGTATCGACAAAACCCCAATAAATTCAAATTTAATTGATTTGGCTAGATAATATATATTAACAGTTAAATTGATTAGCTTTTGCATCATTTATCAAAATCTCATAATATTGCATGTTGAAATATTGACAACAGTCCCGCAATTTGTTTTTCATTTTATCCGACTGAATCATATATGTTAAAATTAACTGTTATTAGCTAATGCCTTTGCTTTTGTTGTAATTGTTTCAGTAGTAGTTTCGTGTCTTGTAGTGGTTTTAGGTATAGATATGTCCGTAAAGGACTGCAGCGATGGTCTGTTGCCTCAGTGGCAGAGGATGGTAAGATCCGCCGAGATTGGCCTTGTCTGGGGATGCGTGAATGCGCTGGTAAGCTAGCGTTGTGGTGTCATGGGGCGGGGTTTTTCCCCCAGCATAAGGACCAACTACACAAGAATTTCGCATCCACGGATTCTGGGGTCATATCAACGTCGACCGAAGTCGAAAAAGGAGGTAACCAACTAAGGGTTGGTAATTGCTGACGAAAGGGACAAACTGGACCTGGGAAAGACTGACGGACTTAAGGGGACTTCGTCATTACCCGACAATTCTTATGGCCCACAAATAAGAGTGGGGCATCCAGATGGAGGTGATGCCCCCTCGCACCCTCCTAACCGGATCAAGATCCAAACGGAGACGTGGCCATATATTTTCCATTTGAATGGAAAACTCATATAAACATTTGCATGAACTTTCCCATCAAAAGAGAAATATAGACGTGACCAATTTATGTTATTGAATTATGTGATCGAATAACATAACCCTATACCATAAAAGGTCACGCGAGCGGAAGGTCACTCTACCCGGCAAGAGCCCCTGTTAAACAATGAAAAACGGAGGAGCGCGCCCTATGGTTAGCCCATGTTGTAGGAGAAGCTTGCCTTCGTTGTGGGTCCTATATTCGGTGTGGTCGTATAAAATGGAAAGACTGGCGGTTCCGCTTTAATAACCCATTTTATTAGTTATTTTTTCTTCAATTAATTTAATGCACCGTTCATCATTTTTTCTTCAATAAATTTAATGCATCTTTCATTATTTTTTAATTAATTATATGAAGATAATGTAGTGTTTCCATGGATCCACTACGGAAGGCCGGAAAGAATTTCACTCATGTCAATAATGGGAATAAGGAATGTATCATTGTCTTTTGATTTCGGGGACTCATTTGCATACTATACTTAAAGCGCCAAATTTTTGATTCAAAGGCAAATCATCATGATATTCTCTCAAATTTCAAATAATTGAACGGTTTTTTTTCTAATACATAAATAAAGTGATGTCCTTTAACGAACAAAAATATAAACACTTATATATATAGTAATTCGTTATACAAATAAAACGAAATTCAAAGACGAAACATTATCATCGTTAACTATTGCATGAAGAATGGAATAGATTGCATTGACATTTGCGGTTATTTTTAACACGAAACGGCTGTGTAGAGACGTTGAATTATTCGATATTTTAGTTTGCTGCTCCTGCTGAACATGGCAAATAACTTGTTCTGTCAGCGCAAACGAATTCACTTTTAGTCAGCCGTTTCGTCTCCACGTTCACTTTCTTCCTTCTCTCGTAACAAGTTTGGTTCCCCACCACAGCGATAGATTGGATGACGCTTGCGTGACCAAAACAGAAATCAAAATTTCACATCACAATCCAACAACGTCCACTCGCGAGGGGAGCAGGGGTCGACAAACAATCGGCAATCGTTAAGCGGCTAATTATCTCTGCCCGATAAATAGTTAAATTAATGGCTCGTTCGTTTTACGACACTTCCACTCTTATGTTATTAATTTTCCCGTTCACGCTTTACGATGGTGCGCCTCCTCAAAGTTTTTCCTATTTATGACGTTTTCGCGTTTTATTTTAAAACGAAGTGTTTTATTTCACGCTGTTTGAAGTGTCGAATTCCGTGTTGCATTTTAATCTTCTTTGCCTTATAGTTTAGTAATTAAATTTTAAATAAGTCCATGAAAGATTAAATCAATTCGAAGAGACTCCTTTATGCTTCACTTCGTTATTGTTTATGAAACCATTTCGTTGCAAAAAAAAAAAATTCTTATGCCTAAGAAACTTGCACACTTTTCCCGGGATCTTTTGCTCCTATTTAGTGCGTTTTCAAACAGTTTTAGCCCATAACTTTCTTCTACTGTTTTTGTGCCAAATAAAAAAAAAAATTCGGGTATGTGACCTTCAGTGAAGTATTCTTCTGGTAATTCTGTTTGAGTGAAACCTTCATCCGATAAATCAGGAGATTCGTATGGCAGAAGAAGTGCATTTTTTGTAATCGAATTCATTTTCGCCTTCACAAAATACTCCAACTGAAAATAGAAAAAGACAGCTTCCTTTTAATTTTGTGTATTTTATTTGTTCTCGAAATCGATTTTCGACCGTAATCGTTCGGTCTTCTTCAGCGATTAATTTATTTTTACTCACATTCCTGCTTATATACTAGCTATGTTTAAGGAAATTTACTCTCGATCATTAAAAAGTAATTAGGGAAATTTGCTTAAGCTAATAAAAGGTAGGAAAGGTAATTTACAAAAGGGGTAGTTATCAAAATATTATTTTTACATGATTCAGAAAAGATATTATTATTTAATTAATTTAAATAGCCATGATCTGCAGTTTCCGTCATCCTGATTCATCAACTTTTTCCTTTCCCGGGTAATTGCCAGGCTTTCCATCACATCCAATTCACGTGTATCTCCAGCTTCCTTGATGACTACAGCGTCCTCCATTGTTATCTCGTGTCTCTTCGTGATAATATGTTCCGCTACCGCTGACTTGAAATTCGAAGTTCTTTCTTTCTTTCTTGCTGCTGCTGCTTCGCCTAGATGCTCCTTGATTCGCGTGCCGATGAGCCTCCTCGTTTGACCTATGTACACTTCTTCACAAGTGGGACATTCGATGCGATAGATACCAGATTTCTCGTGTGGTTCGCGCTTGTCTTTCGTTGATCCGAGAACGTTTTTGAGCTGGTTTTTGCTGCTTGACTCGATTAACCGTGCAGAATTGAGCTGATTTATTCGCCGCTTGATCCGATTGCTGATGCCTTCGTGATAAGTTAGAGCCTTCCAGTACGTTCTTTCGGTATTCGCATTTGATAATGTTGACCGTCCCTGACGCTGTCTATTAATCTGGATCTTCTGTGCCATTCTCCTAATCGTTGAACCCTTGAAGCCGTTTAGTTTAGCTGTCTCAACAATGTACCTCATCTCCTTTTCCTTAGCTTCCTTGCTTAGCGGCAAATCGAGCATCCTGTGGATCATGGCTCTGTACGGAGAAACCTTGATTTGCTGCGAATGATTTGATGTATTTGGAATCGTTCTTTGTGTGTGAGTTGCTTTCCGGTGTACATCGAAAGTTATATTTGTTTGAGTCCTCCTTACTACTATATCTAGGAACGATAGTTTACCGTCTTTCTCTTCCTCCATCGTGAATACTATATTTTTGTGGGCTCCATTCAGGTCAGCAAGGATTTTCTCCACGTTACTCCTTTTCACATATGCAAACACATCGTCCACATATCGGACCCAATGTTTTGGTAACTGGCCTTTCTCCTGCAGTCCGTCTTCTAGTTTCGTCATAAATATCTCGCTGAAGAATGGTGAAAGTGGATTTCCCATCGCAACTCCGCCTTTCGTCTTATAAAATTTCCCCCGAAAGGTGAAATAATTATCGATCATGCAAAGTCTCGCAAGTTGGATATACTGCCTAGTTTTTATTTTCCAAGATAATGAGTTTTCTTGGTGGGAAAGCCATTTTTCTATATATCCCAGTGTCTCCATCACCGGAATACTCGGGAATAGAGCTTTCACGTCGAAAGACACCATAATTTCGTCTTGCGCTGGTGGGCCAAACTTCGGGATTTTCTCGGAGAATTCTTTGCTGTTTTTTACAGATCTACCATTCATTTGGGTCATTCCCTTAAATTCGTTCACCAACCATCTTGCCAGTTTTTGGGTCGGTGCATTCACGGCCGAAATAATCTCACGCATTTCGTTCCCCTCTTTGTGTATTTTTGGCAAACACTTGATCCTAGGCAAAGTAGGGTTGCTCACTCTTACCTTCGTCAATTCGCCAATTAATGACTCACAACTTTTAATTGTCCTTTCGAATCTTTTCATGGATTCCTCTAACGGGCTCCGGCGTAGCTCGAAGAAATTACCGCTGCTTAGCTTTTGTATGACCGCCTCATCATACTTGCTTTTATCCATCACTACCACTGTGTTTCCTTTATCGGCCTTGACAAAGTGAACAGGTTTCTTCTTCAGTTCAGCAGCTATGCTCGCCTCTTCACTGTTTACCACTTTTTTCGCTCCCCTTATCGCCTCGGCTATATCATTCCTTGCCATCGTTTTCTGTGCTTCCGGTAGTCTGCTCATTGCTGCTTCCGTTTCTACGATGATCTCCTCTATAGGTATTTTTGATGGTTTTATGGCGTAATTTAATCCCATGTTGAGTAAACGCATTTCCTTTTCATTAAAAACTATACTCGATTTGTTGACAACCAGTCCGGGGATTTCTTGAACTTCTACGAATTGTTTAACTGGTTTGGCCGCTTCTTCCAATCGATTCAACTTTTTCCGATGTAATTCCCTTTTCTTTTCTTTCTCGCATTGATATGCTAAGTCCGCTTTTTCCAGTAAGTCCTCCATATAACCTTTACCACAGTGTTGAGATTCTCGCATAAGCTCCAGATGCTTCTCGTAAGTCTTGAGAGCCGTGTCGTTCAATTTCGTGTACAGCTGCTTGATGCTGATCTTCATTAAATTTCGTTCCACTACTATCTTTTGGCTAACCGCGTTTTTCAGGCCACAGCATATCTTCACCAAATGGCTCTTCGGAGTGAGTCTTCTCTCAAGACACGTTTTCAAAAAGTTTATGTCTTCCCTGATCCTAGCTAACGATTTTTTGTACTTTGTAAACCTAAAAAATATTAATTGATGCTTGGTAGCTACTTCAATATTTGTAATCGAATTCATTTTCGCCTTCATAAAATACTCCAACTGAAAATAGAAAAAGACAGCTTCCTTTTAATTTTGTGTATTTTATTTGTTCTCGAAATCGATTTTCGACCGTAATCGTTCGGTCTTCTTCAGCGATTAATTTATTTTTACTCACATTCCTGCATTTCTATTCAAACTGTCTTTTGGGAATACTTTTCAGAAAATCTCGGCACACCACGTCACCCGAGTCAGCATTTTTTTAAAGGAAATAAAATACTATATGTAACTTGTCCAGGTATGTATAAAAACGGAGCAATACAAAAATTGGGATCATCCGAATGATTAATACCTGAGCCAAGTTCGTCCATTAAGTACCTTCCAATAATTCTCATTGCTGTCCAAGACTTTGATGTGGGGTTAGCACTGATGATCCATTCGACAGTGGCAATCCTGTGGACGAGAGCTCACCAGCAGCAGAAACAGCCGTTGCGTTCGCTGGTGTTTGGCCAAAGCTTCCGGGTCTCGGTCAATCCTTCGTCGTCGGAAAATGCGCCCCAAATCGTGACAAAGCAATTCGCGATCAACCGAGACAACCCTAACCATTGCAAAAAAAGGAACACATAAACAGTTATTTTTCTCTCGACTAAGAAGAAGGCTTTTCTTCACACTAACTCACCTGAACATGATAATGCGTGGAGATCACGTAAATAAGGAGTGCTTTAGTCAATGGTCAACAACACAATTATGTTGACTTTTCAAGACACCTCCGATGCAAATACACCATCATCTCCTTCACGCATCCATTTATCGCAACAATGTATCCGGTTGAACAGTGCGCAGATTTTGCAGCCAAAGACGTTGAAAATGAAGCGCATACTCCGCAATGCTGGAATTTTGTTTAGCTCTTATTAGCAACAGAAATTCCATACAATAACAAAACAGGACCGCTCACTACCCAATCCAAATCTAAATTCTCGAATCAAATCGAAACCGAGGATCGAATTATAAATCTACTTCAACGAACAAACTATACCCAGTCAATACATACGCTGGCATAAACAAATACGGTGGCGTAGCGCGGGTGCAATGCAAAACATTCATTCGATAGGAAAAGCCAAACGACATTCAACCAGCACACCTCACGGACGGCAAAAAACTCATCCATCCTAACAAACAAAATTTTTGACAACCCTCCACCCCGTTTCAATTTCATTTCATTCCCAATTTAGTACACCGGTAAGGTATTCATACACTGTAAATTTTATGTGGTGGATTTAAATCGTACTTAATGAACTAAGTTCGAAGGAAGTACGGAAAAATGAATAGGACTTGAATTAGCAATAAAAGTTAAACCTCATAACGAATAGAATTAAAGGGAAAAATTTAAATTTAATATAAAGGAAAATTGATATAAAATTACATTTAATAATAATAATAATAAGAAAGACCACTATTTTACAAATGGCGAGTTGAATGGAAATAATTAATTATTTTTCTAAATCTGCCACATAAGATCACAAGTAGGGAATAGGAAGGTTTTCGAGCAGTTTGGCTGTGAAACTGCTCGATTAATACAGTCTAACGCTGTAGATGGTCGGCAATACCGACCGGAATACATTTGCGTAGTTTAGAAAAAAATACATTTGTAACATCTGAAGTGTTATTATTTCATTTTTAAACTTCATTATTTGCGGTTCATAAGTGTGAAAAACTTATTAAATTCCATAAGTGTGAAAACTTATTAAATTTTAATCAATACCGACCACAATTGTATTCATCTAACAGCTTAAATTGTTAGAAAAAAGTTTCTGAACATCAGTCCCTGTAGATGTCTTTGCTGCCCTTGTTTGGAAGCCATTTTTAAGAGAAGCAATAGGGTCAGCTAGTCCTCCAGAGGCAGAAGCTGGATATAGTAGCTCTTCCGCATCGAGCTCTAAAGCAATAACTATAACTCAATTTAGGAATTCTCACCGTAGACTCATGCGTAAGCTGGAGCTGGCAGAAGAAGGAAATACAAAAGGAGGTTTAATGCAAGGCCGTAGAAGAAGAACAAGTCTGATGAGGACTCATCTAAGTTACAACACTTCTCAGTGGTAACACCTCGTAGCTAGAAAGCATCGAAAAATAGAAACAAACAGTTGAAGTGCCAGATGGTTACCAAGAACCAGGACCCTTAGAATAAGTAGGTTCAGTAGACCAGACTCACTCTAATGCGTCAACTTTGACATCTGCTAACTACGCAGAAGTTGCTGAAAAGTCAATAATTGTTAATGTAGGAATGAGTAATACATATGCGCTTGATAATCTTCAAAATTTCCAGTTGTATACAGAATGAATGGACTGTTCATCAGTGTAGGCACCCTATATATCAAACGCTTAGATAAACGGACCAGAGAATGGTTCACCAAAGTGTCCTCAAGTCTCTAGCTTATAAGGTCGTGAAATTTACCCTTGTTACAGAAGGCTATAACATTAAGCTGGTTCGAGCTGTAATCTAGATTTCAACAATAATCAAGTATCTTATTAGTATTATGGTATTAACTACGCAAAGCAGGAAGATTATTTTGCTACAAGCACAGGGGGAGCTTAAACGCCAATAACCTGAAAGCTGCCCTGAAAGTCCGTATAGACCAGGTCCGTGCGGATCTTTTGAGGCCTACTTTGGGGTCGCGATGCACCTATTATCATGAAGGCTTTTAGTCACCTTTTCCAAATAAGAAGGGGTGAGAGAGAATATCGGGCAAGAATCAGAATTCAGCCTTTACTCAGATCAACTTGCAGCATAGAAATGCCGTCTCATGTTAATATGTATGCTATGTTGCAGATAAACATTTCACAACTCATTATAATTGTTCTAAAGCTAAGGTGGGAAAAAAATGAATCTATGGGTTGAATATGAATGGCGCAAGAATTTTCTGTAATGGAAGATCTGAGCCTCCTGGAGTATCGGGTTGTGATGCCAATGCACACCACCATAAATGAGGCGGTAGCAACTCCAACCGTCGATGTGAATCACTGTTGGACTTTATAACGTCTATTGAATGGACAATGCTGATTTTACGTTCCTAGGTTCTTTTGTCACGTCCAATAGAAAAGACGCGATAGTCATTAATCAGAGTACGTCAGGGATACTATAATCGATCCACGACTTGAATTTCATGTCAGCACACAGGTGAAGGTGGAAATATCATTCAGAAACTTTAGAAAAGCAGACTGCAAGGCGTATGAGTTGAGAGTGGAAAATAAGTTTTTGTACCCACTTAAGCTCAAAACTAGACAAATGATCGAAAGGAGTGAGGAAAATTCAACGCATCTCTAAACAATTGCTTACAAGCCACCTATTCGCTGAATTGCGGCTGAAACAGAGCAAGTGAGCCAAGGTAAATGCACGAACTGCAACCAGAAAACCACTAGAAGTTTGCTACGAAGAGCCCTATAGATGAACTCAGAGGCTAACTTGTGGAGCTACAGTACAATGGTGAATATGAAAAGAAAGAGACGGACTTTGAACAGGCACCCCATATGAAGTTTTTTTTAAGGAGACTGTGGAATCGCAAGAGGCTGTCAAAATATGGAAAATTCTCAGTAATGACCATACTGTTAAGCACAAATCTATTATGAAACCTAATGGCACCTTTAAGGAAATACGTTTGGATTTATAGGAAGCTCTAATGAAGGCTCACTTTGAGTGAGTTCCTTTTTGCTGGATAGGAGACTCTTGTGATCTGAACACGCTTCACGGCGTAGGAAAAAAAAAGTTTTTTTGTGGCTGGCAGGTGAATGCCAATTAAGCGCTGAGTGTGGGGCTGCTATGCTTGCAAGCAACTGGACTACTCAGTAAACACCTCTTGAGTCAAACTGAGCAGCTAGCCTGGAATCGTTTGACACAAGGGGCCAGATCTCGTTTTACTACGCCATGAGGTGCCTTCAAGCTGGAGGATCCCTTCTCTGGCGGATGGAGAGAGGGAAGACAAATCGCCAGACAAGCAACCCGTCAGCTCCGACGTGCCCAGCTTGTGTGAGACCCTCATATCTTTTAGAACCTCCTGAATATACAGTCTGTTAAGTAAGAGCATGTCCAGTATAATTTTGAAATAGTTTATTTAACAACAGTTTTTGACTTATATGTACATACATTTAATGCATTCTGAGGTAGCACGCATTCAGTTTAATAGTGAGTCCAATTACCACCAGTACCTATTAATTACTTGGCATTTCTATGGCACACTTTCCACTAAATTTTCGTTGTATTCGAGGGGAAGTGCCTTCCAAATGAGTCGAATTTGTCGGGAGAGCTGCTTCAAAGTGTAAACACGTTTTCCACGGAGCTTTTGCTTGATGTAGGCTCAGACACTTTTAATAGGATTTGCATCAGGTGATTGCGAAGGATAATCAAGTGTCACAATGCATTTTTCCCGTTTCCATTCAGTACACAGCCGGCTCCGGTGTTTTAGATCATTATCGGTACTCCGCCATTTTACTTTGTTTGCGCACAGATGTTCCTGAATGGCAACATGTGATAACTCGAGACCTTTTTGCTTCAATTTTGCTTGTCCTCGACGTAAGAACAAGCCAGGATTGCACGAAAACAAAGCCACGATTCGCCATGGCGTTATCTTCTTTCCTTGGGCAAAATGACAGTCAAGAAACCGTGACATACTGATCTTGTGCAAGGTAAGACCGAAATCCCACATGTCCGCTCAAAAACTGGCTCGGGTAGAAGTCGGTCTCACCATGCCTTCGACCTAGATTTGGGATGAGCCACACAGTCCTATTTTCTTTCATGCAATTCGCACAAGACTGCTGCCAATCGTTGAATGAGCGCTGTCTCTCTTCGCAGGCAACGGTCTCCCTCGCTTCGATTGCACGGTACTCTCTAGCAAGGAGGGCAACAGGTATCACGCCTGTAATAACTCTAACTGCCGAATCAGACTGTCGAATATGAACATTCGATCTTCAGTGGTCTTCTTCTCTCTACCTATGCCAAGCGCTTTCGGTACACCTCCTTACTGATCCTGTCCGAAACAGCCTTCTCAACCGTTGCCCTGATTGACTCAGAGAAACTTATCTTCGAGTCAATCAGTAACCCCAGGCACTTCACCACTGGCTTCGATTCGATTAGTATGTCTAACATACTGACCATCTTAACACTAGGGGATCCCTTTTTTGCTAACACGACCACTTCGGTTGTCTCTAGTGCTAGACTGAATCCTCGAGCAGCCACACAATTTCTCATTCAGCGCATTAGCATACCTAGTCTAAGTTACACTTTTTCAACGGTGCGTCCAGCAACTAGAGTCACATCGTATAGCTGATCAAGCATGACTCATCTGGTATCTCCGGTCTTAGTAGCTCATCGTCAGGCATCGTAAGGCCTGGAGCAAGGGTAGGTTCCTGGGCGATACACGATGTAAATTCTATCCTTCGTTGTCCCTGTGTTGATTGCTGTTTCACCATGGGCACCGTCAACACGAAGGCAGTGAGCAGGGCGGAGTGCCCGCACTACCTCGCCCATCTTCTTCGCTTCATGTAAGAAAAGCATCCGCAGGGCATCAAGTCACCGCATAACTAGTTTGTACCCAAGGCGCCACGGATCGTTGATCATATTGTCCACTAGATCGTGGCAACGGCGAACCTTACTGTTGTTAAACAATTTGCTAAGGAATGTCCTGGCCAACTTATATGCTGCTACCCATTTGAATTTCTTATCACGGTTCCATGCCCGTTGCACTTCACGCCGAAGCTTGTGACATTCCCTTTCCTTCTTAGTGATTTCCATCAATATACTGGGGGCTTAGCGTGCCGGGGTTTTCAACGGGGCATAGAAACACTGCAAACAGTCATGATGATGTTCATAGTTGCATTCTTCTATTCTCTGCGAATCACCCTACAGCAAAACACCTGCCATGAGCTGCTTGATGAGCCTCTCGACGTCCATCTTTCCGATGTTCCACCCAATTGTAGAAGGTCAAGAGCACTGGCGTTGCGAGACAGTATAACGGATTTCAAGCAGAATGTACTGATGATCACTGGCTGACTAGGCCTCTAATACTCTTCAATTGTGTATCCTATGTACCAAGGACTCCAAGGCGAATGTCACGTCCAGTATGGTTCCTTGACAGCCAATACGGTAGAAAGTCGGCTTATTTCTAGTATTTAGTATGACAACCGCCTATCCTGGCCAGCATTTGTAGGATTCTTGTTCCCCGTGGATCCATTTAAGGCATACTCCATTCGATTGCTGTTGCGTTTAAGTCTCCTCCAACGAGCGCGTTGCCATCTGCGTCCAAGACAGCGCCCCCCAAAGCATTAAGCTTGGCTTGTAAAGATGATATCGGTTCATTCAGCGTCAGGTACACACTAAAGAAGGTGGTCCCTAAGCACTGAACTCACACGAAACCACCCCTCTCTCCACAGCTCTCCCCCTGAAAATCATTGGTCCGAGCCCAGATGATGGCAGTATCGGTTTTGACAGGATACCAAGATACAGAACTTTTATTGTGGTGTTGCTCACTAAGCAGCAAAAAAGTCGGCTTTCATGTCCCTCGCAAACTGCTCAAGCCGGTTTTGGTCGGTTGAACTGTGGTGTATGTTTCTTGTAGGATACGTGTAGTCGAAGTTCTGATTTTGCGTTGGCTAGGGCTTCCTGGAAAACTTGATATTTTTCCGACCCCAAGACGTGCCCAAGATCCAATTTTGGATCAACATCCTTGCAAAGGATACAGTGTGCCTGCTTTATACACTTTTTTTTTATTACCTATTTCACCGCATTTGCAACATAAAGAACTCCTATTGGGTGTTTTTGTGCGGTGCGACCATATCCAAGGCTTTTGAAACATTGAAGAGGCACAGGTCTTCACTGTATCCTGCAGATAACCCACCCTATTCTTACTTTGCCCTTTTTCAAAAATCATTCGCGTCCTGTTTGGTCAAGTTGATGATGGCTATGCGTTATCCCCTATAGTTTTTTGGTGCCAGCCTCAATTTGATCCTGACCACGGTAGGGAACTCCATTTTGATCGCCTCTTCTACCTTGGCTAGGTCCATCACGCAGTCAACGTCTCTTATTTTAATCCTTATCATCGGCTCGAGCGAGGTTAAAGTTGCGCTTTTGCTGAGGACTCTTTTTACTGTTTGCTTACTCAGTAGTGACATGGTACCATATAGCGTAGCTGTTCTTCATATTTTTTCTGGCATGAAACCCAAGAATTGTTATCAAAGCATGTCAAAGCATACAACTACGCTGATAGCATACAAATGTTCTTGAAACTTATCGGCGCATTCAGCTTGAGCAACAAGGTAAGTTTTTTTGGATTTTTGTGGCACACAGCTCAAGGAATTATCGGAATTTAACAAAGCACACTGCTAACCGTATCTTTGAACAAATTATTCATATTTACTTAAAGTAATGGCTTTTATTATTAATTTTAATTGTTTCATCCAAACTCTTCTCCTTGAGTACCTGGTTGTCTCGTGAATCATCTAATAATACTAACTGCGTGTGACTTTCGAGAATATAAATGGATAAATATTGTCGCGTGTTATGGTTCGCGGCCTATAATTTTAATATTCCGGGAAAGAGAAAACGCAATGTCTTTTAGTTTAAGTTAAAAGAGCTTATTTACTAAGAATGCACAATAATTGATTTCACTACTTTATAAATAATTAATATGTTATTCTTTTGGCTTTAAATTTATATTCCAACTGTCTGTATTACGGAGATCACTTCACTATCACTCAATATCGCCTTCGATTCGCGCTCCACACTTATCGCAGTTTTGCTATCGCGGTTTTACTATCTCTGTTTTATTATCTCCCCCATTCATTCAGCTCGGCTTTATATAGGGTCTCTAGTCATTCAATCCATTTCTCATACATTGGCAAATTACCTGGAATATTCGAGCAATTCTGAATGGCCGCAGTAACGTCACTTTCAGATGTTCATCATGAATCTACTTGGTCCATTTTTGCCCTTTCGAGTACATTCGTTTATTGATCATGATGTTACTAATAGTTGCAAAGACAATTGCGACAGTAGCTCGCAGAATTATTTTGACATGTACCAATATATATATATAATAGTGGTTGTTCCCTTAGCGTGAAGTGCGTGATTGTGCTTACAATATCCAAAGAGTATTGCTTCATCATTTCACTAAAAGGGTTTAGAGATTTAATCAAATGACTATAATTTTTTGCAGGGAAACGTCTCAACAGTGGTGTAACAATATCAGTACACCCTATGTGTACTGGCACGAGCTGGAAGCTTGATATAAAGTGTATCCTATATAGGATATAAAGTGTATCCTTGATATAAAGTGCATCCTATATAGGATATGTGTATATACACATCAGGACTCCTAGACATATATCACTATATACCACTAACCTGCTACAACCTGTGTGTCAGCTAGACCACAAAGAGATGCATTTATTAAATGAATTAATTTGATTTCATTTGTAAAATTATGTTATACATTTACATTATTTGAATCTTTACTTTGTTCTTTCATTCGAAATTCAGGAAAACATCCTTTGCTGGATTGTTCTTTGGAGTAAGGCTGCCGCTCCTATTATTTGGCCCTCACTTGTGACGCTAATACTCGGTTTGACGCCTTGAGTATATAGTTGAACTTATCCTTATTCGCTTATCCCGGGCTAAATGCCTTGGGATAGAATAAGATCGGGCGCACGCCTTGACCCAACGAATGGAGAATTATTTCTCAATTTTCCTACTTGTATAATTTTCTTTTATAGCATAACTATGCTGACTTAATTGCTTACCAACCAAAATAATGATGAAGATTCAAATTAGTTCATGAGCGAATTTCATTTTCTTACCACTATCTCTCTTTGACTGGTGCAACCACAAAACACAAGTTTTCACTCGATTTGCTTAATTGCGCATTCGGGTACCCAAATAATTCTACTATTACTGAAGCGCTGCGGCTGACAGCGAAGTGTTTTGTGTATATGGTTTAATACTTCATACGAGCACAGATACACACCCACTTCTGCTAATGCATGGTACAATCGCTGCTCCCACAGATGGTTTGATTACAATTCGCAACTTTTTGCATAGGTTACCACTCACAGTACACAACTAGGAGCGACGGGACGCGGACTGAGTCATATTTACACTGCGGCTCCTGTAACAGAGGTGTTATTTTAACATTTCCTGTGATTAGATAATCTCTTTTCGGGATTTGATCAGATATCTGATTTCACCATTTCCCTGCAATGTCTTCATATCCACGAAGTTGGCTACCTTTCCAGCCAAATTTAAGTTGAGCACATTTTAAATTTTAACGAAGAAATGCGTTCTATTATATTTTATACATTCTGCACTCTATTACATATTACTACTTTATAAACTACAGACTTCTATAAATGTTCCTGAAACCTTAATTTACAAAAGCTTGAAAATTTGCTCAGCTTATCCGGCATCTTCGCTTTTCACACTACTCGTACCCTTAACTACATATTTTCTCAATTATGCAGTTCTGTATAGTCATTGGTAATATCAGTCATTTATTACAGGTTTGCCTTGACTGAAAGTAAACCGCTTGGCATTTTATTTATTTGAATTTTTCGTGAAAAATTTTCTAAGATCGATGCATATTTAAGCAATTCATAATGATTTCATCGAAAGTACAAATATTCATTTAATTCGTTTAATTCTTCGTGAAATTTCTGCACACATTCTCGTTAAATTCATGAGTGCGCGGAAAAATATAAGTATAGCTACGCGCGCAGTTGAATTGATGTTGGTAGTGTTCAAATCACAGTTGCTAATAAAGTTATTATTTTTTTTTGTCAAATATGAACCGTAAAAATTAAGACTGTATTGATTGACCATTTCCAAATTGATGAATTGTTTTGGGGTAATAATTGGATGGTGTGGTATTGGTTGTTAATGTTTTGTTTAGCGGTGCAATTAGATATGGTGTAAACTAGTAGTAGAGAATGTATTATTTATAATTAAGTTCATTTAATGTAAGATATGTTAGTGTTACGATTTAAAGATTGAGCAACAAAACAATAATACCTAATAATAATAAATTACACATATGGCGGTGCAGTTTGAGGCAAAAATAGTAAAAAAAGTCAGGAAATCACGATTTTAACCATTTCATTGCATACTGGTACAAAGTGATTGTTTATTTGATTAATTCACGTTCAGACAATTGCAGTTTAAGATTTTATTTGAATTTGGGTGCTTAGTAAAAAGATTGATTTAATTGAAGTTTCATTTTTTAACACTGAAAACCAATGGTAATTGACCTACTTTTAAGGGGGTTTTAAAATATGAAACCCTATTGCGATCGATGTTTACTGCCCTACTCTTTTTGCATTCGCATCATAAATTTAATTACTTTATTTAGTTTTGATTTTTTGTTGCCTTCTTCAGAGAATTGAAGATGACTTGAAATCGAATGTGGATTTTAGCTTTTATTCAACTACGATAGATTTGTAAAGTTAGATAAAATTTGATGAACATTTACTGTCAAATAATTGTTTTCCCGCAATATTTGAAAAACAACGTTATTTCAAAGGTATTGGTCGTACCAGAGTTCTCTAATGACATAGGTCATTTTATTGGACAGAAAATAAGCGAAGAAGTTAAGTGAGAATTATTAAAAAATCCATGGAGACCATCGAAAGATTATAAGTTTCCTTTTTCTGTAAGGATAGTCTCAGGGATAGAAAGAAAGCATTATGTTCCACATAAACATTTGATTGATCATGGAGACTGGCTGGTTTTCTCTGACGTAAAGTAAAGACTTTTTTGCAAATTTTGTCCATGGTTTACTGTCAATAATGTAGGTGGATACTAAAAAAATATACCCCTGGGCGTCCTCGTCACTGAAGCTTTAGTACATTTATAGCCCTAACCAGACATAAAGGATATCTAGAACCCCACAAACAGAATCTTTATCATAAAGATGCAGTTACTGCCGGGAAAGGTTTTGTATACAATTATCATAACCCATAGAATGACGTCAATAACATCCTTAATGAAGAATATCTTACTCAACGTCAAGAGACTATTTTTTAAATCCATAACAAGAGCAGACATTTTTCTTGGACGGCAGAATAAAGCATTCCCGGGGAATCGGGACAATGGGCATTTGCTAACAGAAGTGAAATGAGGAAACTTCAGGGCGCTGATGAAACTTCTCATTGAATCAGGAGGTATAGAACTCGAAAAGCATCTATAAGCTGCGTCATCCGTAGCAACCTATATCAGCAAAACATCTCAAGAAAAATCATCGACTGCCGCAGGGTTGATATACGGAAGAAGATTATACAACTCATTACTGATGCCGAATTTCACTCCATCGGCTTCGATTAAACTTCAGATCAATCAGGAAAAGCACAAGTATCGCCTTTTTACTTACATTTAGTGAAAAATTTCATAATACAACATACATTATAACACCAGGTAACTTCAAATTGAGATAACGCTATCTTGAGTTGTTTCAGAAATATCATCATTAGAATAATCAATACAATTAAGAGTTTTTGTTTGTTAAGATATTGTGTACGCGAGATGCTAATAATAAACGCTCGGTTAGAAATGTTTAAATCAATCTCTTTATTTCACTTATCTACATGAGCGATGGCGATATGCGTCTGCATCTATCGAAGTCCAGAAGACAAGAGAGAGAAAACGAAGTAGTTGCTTAATTAACTGCTACGCTGCTGCCTGGTGGTCAGAATAGCAATTGATGTTAAGCGCGATGCAACTTTGCACTGCGTCGGCACAGTACTCCCTCCCAAGTGTCAGTCATATGACACTGATCGTTCGACCATCGTAACGTCTCCGCTTCTTACTTGGCGGGTAAGTCCTTGTTCCTGCGGGGGGCGGGTTCACCGGTGTGAGCTGCTGTTTACCTGGCGGGAAGTATGCGCTGGGTGCAGAATGTTGTAGCGCCGATGGGCTCGCATGATTCGCTTTGGCGGGAGTTACACTAGGCGCTCCGGATGCCACAGGAACTTTCGGCGAACAAAAGGCTTTCGGTGAATCGGTGATGCTCGGTGTATTGATGCGTATTCTGTTCAAGTTCTTGAAAAGCTGGCTTCAGGCGCTCCGTCGATACGGTGACATGGCGGCCATTCACACCGATCTTGTACAGCAACTCCGACAGTCTCTGCAGCACACGATGTGGTCCTGTGCAAGACGGTGACAGGGGTTTACGGACTGCATCTACGCGTAGGAAAACATGTGTGCAGCTACTGAGCCTTTTGTTAACGAAGATTGTTCGCTCGTGTCGGTGGGCCGTCAGAACTGGTCGGATTTGCGATACATGCTCTTGCAGTTTGAGGAGAAAACTATGCGGGCTAGCCGAAGGGCTGTCAGGAATGATGAAATCACCTGGAATCGACAACGAAGTTCCGTACAGTAGCTCTGCACACGATGCATCGATGTCTTCTTTGTAACTGGTGCGTAGCCCCAATAATACAGTCGGGAGAATATCCGGCCAGGAAACGCCATCGCCGTGACACATAATTGCGGCTTTTAACGTACGATGCCAGCGCTCGATAATTCCGTTTGATGAAGGGTGATACGGTGAAGTTCTAATTCTGGTACTTCCGGAGAAAACCGCGAGGGATTTGAACAGTGCTGACTCGAACTGAGTACCCTGATCTGTCGTGATGAGGCGAGGAGTGCCGTAACGGGTGATCCAGTTATTGAACAGCGCCTTCGCCACGGTTTTCGCTGTCTGATCGTTGATGGGAACGGCCTCTGGCCATCTCGTAAAGCGATCGATCATCGTTAGGCAATATTTATAGCCTTGTGATGGGGTGAGCGGCCCAATGATGTCCAAATGGATGTGCTGGAAACGGTCGTCGGGCATCGGAAATGGCTGCATTGGGTTCCTCTGATGACGAGTAACCTTCGAGCGTTGGCACCGCACGCACGAACGAGCCCAAATACGGATGTCTCTCTTCATGTTCGTCCACACAAATCTTCTAGCGATGGCCTTACAGGTAGAGCGAGCACTGGGGTGCGCCAGTCAGTGAAAAATTTCGAAGACTTTCTTGCGCAACGAAACCGGGACGAAGGGTTTAAGCCGGCCCAAGGACTCATCACAAATCAACATGTGATGTGCTGTTGCTTCGGAGCAGCTGTTGAAGCTCACTGTCGCGGCTTTGCTCTTGAGCGAGCTCGTCCTCGCTAACCATAGTCGGCATCTCTATAGCGCTCACACGGAAAAGCGGATCCGCGACTTCGTTGCTGGCCCCGGAAATGAAGCGGAAATCCGTCGTGAACTGCGAAACGTAGTTTAGATGTCTGTGTTGGCGTGGCGAGGCTTTGCTAGCGGATTGGGCGAACGCATACGTCAGCGGTTTATGGTCCGTTAGCACAAAAAACGAAGAGCCTTCCAGAAAGTGTCGGAAATGATGAACGCTAGTATAAATAGCGAGCAATTCATGGTCGTAAACGCTATATCTAGACTCAGGCGAAGAGAACTTCCTTTGAAAAAACGCTAAGGGGAGTCATCGACCATTTTGCTCTTGTTCTAACACGGCACCTACGGCTACGTCGGATGCATCAGTTGTCAGCCTGAGAGGTCTACCGGTCTGAAAATGTACGAGCATTTAACAGACAAAAATTCAATTACAAAATAGGCTTAGACAATTAAATATCGTTTAAAGTAAGATACATTCATACAACAAAATCAAGCAGAGAAAAATTAATTAAAAAATCAAAGAAAAGAAATTAGAGTCTAGATGAAAATTTGAAAAAATCGAGTAATAAACAAACAAACAAAATAGGACGTGGATAGTAAACCAAGCTCGAGGGTGCTATGCTTTCTGATGATTTGCGGCATAATTGACTGAAAATATAAATCCGCCCGGGTGTACGGAACCTCGAGAATGTTATTAGACCGACTAAGACGCGCATACAGTCTGTAGGGCAAGCCGTCGCTTAGAGTGGAAGCAATTTTTTGGTTGGTACAACTTATAAAGGAAACATTCATCTAAGAAGGTTCTACGGGACGACAGAGAAGGGAGACGAAGTATGGATAAACGACGCTCATAAGACTCATAGGTTAAGTTGAATTTGAAGAACAAAATACGGGTCTTAAGCTGAGCAGCTTCTAGCAAGCTCACAAGATATAAGTGTCTAGGAGACCACACTACTGAGCAGTACTCAAGAAGCGGGCGGACAAGACATCTGAACAAGCGAACAGCGGTAGCGATATTTGCAAACTTGTGCAAATGCCGCATAATAAAACCAGAAACTTTTGATGCTAATTATGCTTAAAAATATGGGTATCGAAAGGAATTTTTAAAGTAAAAGTCATTTTAAAACATTTGGAAACATTGATACAAAGGGAGTTTGCATTACACCAGTTATAGAGGTTAAAGAGATCAATTTGGAGTGGCTGCCAATCTTCAAGGGATCTAATTCTCCGGAATACCTTAAAATCATCAGCATACAGGAGACAAGAGGAGGAAATTACAGAAGAAAGATCATTGATAAACAGTACGAAAAGAAGAGGTCCAAGAATTGATCCTTGAGGGAAGCCAGATGTAGGATTGAATTGAAAGGAGATTGTGCCATCGAGTTTAACACGACATGAACGAGAGGATAGATACGGTGAAATCCAAGAATGTAGGAGGAAGTTGAACGACCCTTCAAGAATCCATGTTGCTGTGGTGTGATTATTAAACTCAATCACTCGAGAAGCTTGTTGTGTACAAGTTGTTCCAGCAGCTTACAGAAATAGGGGAGGAGTGATATGGGACGATAGTTTGAGGCAGATGATGGGTCGCCGTTTTTAAAGATAGGAACAACATTTGCATCTTTCCAGTACATAGGAAAGGCGCCAGTACCAAGACAGAGATTGAATATATGAGATAGAAAAAACACAAAGAGGAACAAAGTGACTTTACAAATATATTAGGCATTCCATCGGAACCAGGACTAGCATTCGGATCGAGCAAGTTAATAAGGGATTCAACTTCAGAATGATCAGTGGAGTACGGTTTAATTGGATAAGTTTGAATTGAGTTTATGGGGGAATGTAGTGTATCAGAAGAGGAAAAAGTAGAGGAAAAATATTTGGCAAATAGGTTAGAAATATCCTGAGGGGAGGAGGCTTCAGTGTTATTCTATTCAACAGTATGCGGGATGGTAAATGGAAGATTTAAAGACTCGGATGTAGGACCAAAAGGGCTTAGCGTTATTTGTCAGGAGGGAACTCTCTAAACTGCTGAAGTAGTTTTTCATGGCCATTTTGAGCTCTCTTTTAGCAAAAGAACACAGTCTACAAAAATTCTGCTTGGCATCATCATTTTTGGTCAATTTGCATATGCCTCTTGTCTTTGGCTCTTAAGGCACGAAGAACTCTTCGAGTATGCCAAGGCTTCATTTTTGCTTTGCAAGGAGCGTAGAGCGGAGTAAAAAGAGCAATCAGATTGTTAAGGTAGCCGTAAAATTTGTTCAAAGCACTATCACAATCAAGACGAGTCAAGAAGGTGCACCAGTTGATCGAGTCCAGATTGGTTTTAGTTGCCTCATAATTTGCTCAAAAGAATTTGTAACGATAAACTGAGGCAATCCTCTGACCTTTGACATCTGCGGAATCAAAGGAACAAGCTCTATACATTAATGAAAGATAACAACTTTGACACAAGCCTTAAGATTAAATATGATAAACTGGCTATGGAATTCATTATAAGATCTCGCGAAGCATATGATCAATACATCAATTCAACCGGGAAAAATATTATTCATAATCCCAAAGAATTTTCTAATTTCGTAAAAACCAAGCAAAAAGCCACAGGATTTCCAATATCAATGTATTACGGTGATAGTAATTCAATTTGCCCTCAAATTATATGTGGCCTTTTTGCCGAGCATTTCCAAGAGCTTTTCCGCCCGGCCACCAATTCTTCTATCATACCGATTTGCCATTCAACGACAGCACCATTCATTGATAAAATTACTTTGCCAAGTGAAGATATCGTAAACGCTATTAAAGAACATGATATTAACAAGGGACCTGGACCTGACTCTCTTCCACCGAGATTTCTTTTTGAGTGTATACATCAAATCTCTTCCCCTCTGTTTATTCTATTCAACGCATCTTTATCACGAGGGGCTTTTCCAACTGTCTGGAAGTCTTCTCATTTGACTCCGATTTTCAAAAGTGGCGATAAGCGGTCTATAACAAACTATAGAGGTATTGCGATACTATCACCTATTCCAAAGTTGTTCGAAAAAATTGCTTGTGATAAGCTCACCACGTTGGTTGAACCACGTTTAAACGAACAGCAGCATGGTTTTCGCAAAGGTCGATCAACTACCACTAACCTAATGCTTCTTACCTCAACTATTCTCTGCGAAATGGAAAAAGGTAACTAGATTGACGCTGTTTACACAGACTTCACCAAAGCTTTCGATCAAGTCGATTATGGAATTTTGATCTCTAAACTTCTGAAGTTTGGCATCTCTGGGCTCTTACTGAGTTGGATTGCATCATACCTAAATAATGGAACACAGTCTGTCAAACTCCAGGGCACTTTTTCAAGAGAAATTATTGCCTCTTCTGGAGTGCCACAAGGTAGCCACCTGGGTCCCCTTTTATTCAACATCTTTAGATCCGACTTGTCTGAAATTTCAAGTAACGTACCTCATCTTCTGTATGTTGATGACTTCAAAATATACCACACCGTCAATTTCGATTCCGGGGCTATTTTTCTGCAAGCCAAAATAATTTCATTATTGAAATGGTGTAACGATAACAAGCTTTATCTAAATGTTGGAAAGTGTTATGTTATAAGCTTCTCGAGAAAAAATTCAGTATTTGAGCACACCTATAACCTGAATGATTCCCCACTTCAAAAAGTTGACCAGATCTCAGACCTGGGGGTTCTGTTGCACAGAAAGTTGAACTTCCATTCTCAATACGATACAATTCTTGCTCGGGCATGTAAGCAGCTCGGTTTCATGAAACGTCGCGTCAAAGAATTCAAAAACGTATGGGTCACCAAATCTCTATGCACCTCATTTGTTCGCCCCCTCCTTGAATATGGTTGTTTTATTTGGAATCTATGCTTTGGGAATCACAGCATCCGCATTGAATCTGTGCAGAAACAGTTTATTCTTTTTGCCTTGCGTGATGCTTATGACCCAAGAGATGAAATATTTTGAATCTTTCCTCGCTCTCATCTCGAAGAACTATCTTAAGTTCTTGCTTTGTTTTGAATGTAATCAATAAGGCAGTAAATGTTGAATTACTATCAAGCAAAATCACGTTCAAAGAAACCATTAAACAAACAAGGAACACTCGTCTGCTTCATGAAGACCAACATAAAACCACCTACGCAGACAACGAGCCAATTAATAGGTGTTGCAAGATCTTTAATTCTATGAGTGAGCATTACTCCTCTTCTATCTCAATACATAATTTCAAAAAAAAGATTACTGACGCATTAAAATAAGTTATTGTTAAATATATATGTATATTCACTTTTTTTGTGATTTGTTTAGGTATGAGTACTTATTTTATGATTGACTTGTTCGGCTTATTAAATAAATAAATAAATAAATAGTTGAACGATTAGGAAGGGAAGAATTTCAACAGCTATAATTATAGTTATACCAATAGTATTCATGTTTTCTGTGTCTAGATAAGTCTCATACTTCGATGCGTCGATTTTTCTTCCGGAAAACCCCGCATCAAAGAAGATTTAGTGGATTTCATTGATGTTTTCGGGATCTCTCCAAAGAAGCTGAGAAAAATATGAGAATGCAGAGGATGACGTAGAATTATCCTTAATTGGGGTTGTTTTAGGGAAGATCGTCTTGGAGACTGTAAAAAGGCTGGGTTTAAGATTAGAAAGCTGTACTTCGATAGGAGCTGATGCTTGCTCATTCAATGTTTCGGAAAATTTTGGAGCTGTCATTGAAATCAAGAAAGACGCAATAAACGCTGTCATGCTACTGTGCTTTTCCCACAAACTAAACAGTAGCCTCTTGAAAACATCAATCGATCAGAAATGTTTCTGATGTTATACGAGAGGTGCCGAGATTTTTCCAGAATGCACATCCAAAGCGTAGTACTATATTAGTTAAATATTTTGGCCATAAACTGAAGGATTTGTGCGAAACAAGATGGGTTGAAGGACATGATGCTGTATTGCAGTTCACTGTAGATTTGCCAATGATTATCGAGGCATTAACGAAAGTCAGTATTTGGGACAATAGATGTACAGCAGGCAAAGCAACAGTACTCATTTCCGCTGTAAGCTCATTCGACTTTATCGTAGATTTGTTTTGTTTGTGTGATGTTTTATCTTTGGCAGGTCCTTTGAGTGAAAATCTTCAGAAAGAAGATGTGGATTTGGCCAAAGCTTCGCAAAAAATAGAATTACTACTTGCAGTATTGACAATGTCCTGCGATAACAATCCCAAACGCATTACACCCATGAATCAAAACAATAGTTCTTGCCAGACAAGTTACGTAGGTCACGTTCCTAAATTGTAAAAAACAACTTCACATGCGGAAGTTCAACTAAATAATTTCTTTTCGTTGTCAACGACATGACAATGAATTGTTTCATTAATGCCGGCAACATTCTATACTCACATTACACCGTCCATACTCTATACAAAGCATATACACTTGTTAGCGCTACATATGTTCCTACGATGGGAATAGAGGATCTGATTGCACATGTGCATGCCAGCACGATCCAGCAATGAGAATGAGTTCTTTTGAATGGACTTGTAGCGTCTCTGTCGCCTCCAGTGGTGGCCGTTAATCAATTCGTTGTCGCGGCGATCGGGCTGAATATGGTCAGAGCTTCGCGCCGTGTTGGAACTCTCTCTGGCTCGACATCCATCCACGGAGCAACACGGACGAGTATAAAAATTCCACATAAACTTTGTATATTTTTGTCAATAGAATTTGAGTTAGTAATCGAACATACCTGGTCTTTCACTTCATTGGCAACACGTTCTGTACGAAGACACATCCGTACATTGGTGACCCCAGAAGGTAGTTTTTTAAAATTGTCTTAATGGCCGAGGAAGAGTTTCAGGACGCAGACAGCGGGGCCATGAGCCCAGTATCCAGTCAAGAAATCAGCGCCATCGCCATTAAGCTACCTCCATTTTGGCAAGACGAGCCGGATTTGTGGTTTTCGCGGATTGAAGCACAATTTCGCACTGGAAAAATCTCCAGTGATTAAGCCCGATTCGACAGAGTGATCGCAGGACTGGAAGTTTCTTTGATTTCGCAGGTGGCTGATATCATCAAGTCGCCGCCAGCCGTAAATAAATACGTGGCATTAAAATCCCGGTTGTTGTCAATATTCGGTTTAAAAGAGCACGAAAGACTCAGACAGCTGCTGTACAATTTGGAGTTGGACGATCAACGTCCATCGCGTCTATTGCGCAAGATGCAGGCAATTGCAGGTGTCAACATGCCAGAGGTTATGATCAAAGACCTGTGGCTGCAGTGCCTCCCGTCGAATATACGCTCTATTTTGGCCGCCTCTGAGCAACAAACCTTGGAAAAGTTGGCCAACGCAGCGGACCGGATCGCAAGCTATGAAGCAAAGGAAATGCTGTTCAATGTGCAACGTCGTCCCGAGGGTAGATCAACGGAGACCACCGACGCCGAAGGCATGGAGTTTAAAATCGCAGAACTCCGTTCGGAGATAGGTCGAATTAAATCCAGCGCACACAATCCAAACAACGCACGATGCAACGCATGCCGCTGTTCCGGTCAACAAAATTCCTCAATTCAAAAGAAACCGACGAATAATTGGTGTAGCTACCACAAACGATTCGGTGCGAGGGCAAGACGATGCCAATCTCCTTGTGAATTCAGACTTGCGACGTCGGGAAACGTATCGAACCGCTAGCCTCACAGGCGAAAGCTAGCGGTTGCAATTCTAATCGCCTACTAGTGTCAGACCCAAGAAGTAAGCTAATATTTTTAGTCGACACAGGCGCAGACGTTTTGGTATTTCCCGCCTCATTACTAAAACGTAACAACAAATCATCATCACCGAAGCTTTTCGCTGCAAACGGTACACAAATCGACACCTTTGGAAAAACTACACTGAATCTTTCGCTCGGACTACGACGCGACTTCCGGTGGAGCTTCTACGTTGCAACTGTGTCCCGCCCTATCTGGGAGCCGATTTTCTAAGGAATTTTGGCCTATTAGTGGACATGCAGAATAAACGCCTTTCTGATCCGCATTTGCAATCTTCTACACAAGGCCGAGTTAACCGCACGCGCTGCGAAACCGTTTCTGTGATAAATGCTAACAGCCGCTACCACGCTCTTCTAAGGAAGTTTCCAGTATTGACCGACCCAACCATTGGAACAAAGCCAACGGAACATAATACTCGTCACTTTATAGCTACGACTGGCTCAGCAAAGACAAACTCGCAATCGCCAAAGCAGAGTTTAAGTATTTGTTGGAACAGGGTTTCTGTCGCCTTTCGAGCAGCCCATGGGCAAGTCCGATTAACCTCGTCCAGAAGAAAAACGGTTCGTGGCGACCCTGTGGAGATTACCGGCGCCTTAACGCAGCCACAATCCCGGATAAACGTCCGATGCGCCATATACAGGACGTCACTATAGACCTAGCCGGAAAACGATATTTTTCAAAAATCGACCTATTCAAAGCTTTCCACCAAATCCCGGTAGAGGAAAACGACATACCAAAAACAGCGGTTGTGACTCCGTTTGGGTTATACGAGTTCACAGTTATGACTTTTGGCCTCCGCAAGGCGGCTCAGTCGTTCCAGCGATTTATGGACACAGTGCTCCTAGGCCTCAATTTTTGCATCTGCTATATAGATGACATATTAATCGCATCGGAGTCAGAAGAACAACACGTGGAACACCTCCGACAGGTGTTTGATAGACTGGCGAAGTTCGGTTTGAAAATAAACCCTGAAAAATGTTCCTTCGGCGTTAAGGTAATCGAATACTTGGGCCACTTGATCAACGAACATGGAATCTCACCGCCACCGTCTCGAGTCAACGCTATTCGAAACTTCAAAAAGCCGTCCAATGTAAACGAACTCCGCCGTTTTTTAGGAACGATCAATTTCTACCGTAGGTTTATTAAAAACGCGGCTCAGCTTCAAGCACCGCTAAGTAAATATTTAGCTAAAGCAAAAAAAAAAACGATAAGACACCTATCAATTGGACACCAGAAGCAGAGGAGGAATTTTTTAATTGCAAAAACAGCTTGGCGGACGCCACTATGTTGGTCCATTTTAGGTCAAACGAACCTTTAAGACTGGCGACTGATGCTTCAAACCTAGCGGTTGGAGCGGACAATGGCGACCTCTCGCTTTCCATCCAAGGAAGCTCTCCGCATCAGAAACTAAATACAGTGTATACGACCGCGAACTCCTGGCAGTGTACGATAGCATCCGTCATTTCCTGGAGGGTGCAGAGTTTCATGTATTGACCGAACACAAGCCACTGATGTTTGCATTTCAACAGCCAGCTGCTAAGGCCTTGCCTCGTCAACTGCGGCACTTAAGCTTCGTGCCACAGTTTTGCACAGACCTTCGATATATTCCGGGGTCCATTAACGACGTAGCGGACGCCTTGTCCCGAATCGAAGAGATCACGATGCCCACGACTATCGATTTAAAGGATTTAGCGAGCAAACAGGAAAGCGATACCGAATTGAAACAATTGCTTAATAAAAACGTCACATCGCTCAAACTTAAACGCGTAAAGCTGGACGGAAACCTGGAGGTAATAGTGGATGTTTCCTTATCACGTTCACGCGTTTTTGTACCGGAGTGCATGCGCCAACGAATTTTCGATACATACCACCAACCCTCGCACCCAAGCGGTCGCATTACTGCAAGAACAATTGCCAACAAATTCGTATGGGTTAACATGAAGAAGGATTGCCGTGCATGGGCACGTTCGTGTGGACCTTGTCAGCGCTCAAAGATTGGCCGCCACCAAAGAAATATTCTTCAAGATTTTCAAGTGCCCGACGCGAGATTCCAACACGTTCATCTGGATATCATCGGCCCACTCATCCAAGTACAAGGATACAAGTACTGTCTAACGATGATCGATCGGTTTTCACGGTGGCCAGAGGCTGTCCCTTTGGCAGATCAGACAGCGCAGTCAGTGGCACGAGCATTCTTTAATAATTGGGTGGCACGATTTGGAGTACCGCGAACCATAACCACAGACCAAGGAACCCAGTTCGAATCGTCTCTGTTTAAAGCATTATCCGGGTTCATCGGCTGCGAAAGAAACAGAACGTCACCATACCACCCAGCTTCAAATGGACTTAGTGAGCGATGGCACCGTACACTCAAGGCTGCCATCATGTGACACGAAAATAACCATTGCTGGCCGGACATCCTTCCAACGGTGTTGTTGGGGTCGCGAGGCACCGTCAAAGAAGATTTGGCAGTTTCATGCGCAGAAATGCTCTACGGGACAAAAATCTCATTCCCAGGAGAATTGATAGCTCCCATCAACACCAGAGCTGAACCTCACGTCAGTTGCGGCGCCGCGAATTTATTAACGATCTTGCTCTGGGTCCTATCCACTGGTTAGGTCTTCAGATGTAAACATCGCTGGTGCGTCACATTTCAAGTAATATCGCGACATTAACTACAAGTGTCAACCCCACTCGGGAGGGAGTAATGTAGCGTCTCTGTCGCTTCCAGTGGTGGCCGTTAATCAATTCGTTGTCGCGGCGATCGGGCTGAATGTGGTCAGAGCTTCGCGCCGTGTTGGAACTCTCTCTGGCTCGACATCCATCCACGGAGCAACACGGACGAGTATAAAAATTCCACATAAACTTTGTATATTTTTGTCAATAGAATTTGAGTTAGTAATAGAACATACCTGGTCTTTCACTTCATTGGCAACACGTTCTGTACGAAGACACATCCGTACAGACTCATTATTGCAGTGTTATGTTTATATTGCTATTTTAGGAAAACAATAATGTTTGGACATTGTCACCCTTACGCCTCAAGGGAAGACGCGCGGTCCAGCCTTGCGGGCCCGGTTCGCTCCGTCGGAGACGGCGCAGGCACCAACTCGCTATCTCTAGGCTGGATGGTTTGACCAATAGGATCGTCAGCGAGTAGACGATCCGTCCGCGCACGCACGAGGGTTAACCCCTAACACCTAAAGGGAGGGAAAAAAGAAGAAATGTAACCGCTTCCCTTACTCACGTCCCTAACTTGTACCAACTACTCCGTGTAACCACACCACGACCTCCTGAAAGAAAAGAAATCTGTTGAACCGAAACGCGGAAAAGAAAAACTCCCCGCTTGAGCGCCGCACACAATCCACAAAGAAAATACCTCTTTTCAATAATAATCAAACTTTTTCAATAATAATTCGTTATATTCACAAGAAACGTTTCCAAAGAAATGAATATAAAATCAGATGTAATCTAGAAGGAAACAAAACTAAATAAATAGATACCTTTTCCTGATTTCGCTAATCTATCGTTTCTTGGGGCCCCAGCAAACGGTCGCCTGATTATTCTCGCTTATCCCGGGAGCCGGATTATCGTTTTGTTACGCTCCTCGCCGAATGAAAAGGTTCTTCTGTTGTTCCGCTGTCTGCCGTGGTGACGATGACGAATAGTTCTAAGTTTCAATCACCTTATTTTTGCTGCCAATACTATATCCTCCGACTTTCCGCCTTGAGTCCAAATTGAAAAAAAAGAGCCTCCGTTAGTCCTCATCCCTTTAAATTTGTTCGCCTTAACGGGCGTCCGCTACATTGGAGGTGGTTGGCCTCCCATTCATACGACGAACTCTTTCTTTCGTTTTGGCGCGGTTCGTAGCGCGGCCACCAACCATCTTCGACACCTCGGCTCCGCACCCATGCAACCAATGGTTGCTGCACGCAAGTTGGACTGTATTACCCATTATTTTGGGAACAGCTGATCAGTCCCAATATGTGGGTCACTGGATCATCCTAAAATGTCATCGCCGAATGACATTTTGTAGTTGTCAGTCTAAAGTGTAAATAAACGCGATTTCGATCTATTGGTTTTCGCCATTAAATCCAAAAACGTGTGTTTGTCGGTAGAATCGCACGTCTTACATTCAATCGCTTGTTAGTTCATCAGTGTACGTGGTTGGCGCGCAAGTCAGTGTTCCGGTTGTTAAGTGAATGACGGAATGACGTCCCCGAACGAAATGTTTGTCCGCGTCGTTACTTATGTGTTGTAGGTGATTGATTCGTACGTTGCGATAAAGTTGCATGTCGGGAATTAGTGAGCTAATTAGGCGATTTCCGAAAGTCGACTCGGCGTGGTACAGGTGATATGTGTACCTGGTCGTGATGCCTGCATCACATCGCGAGTGTGGTTCAATTTGGAATTCGCCTCGTCTTGGCGTCGCCTCAGAGACGCCGTCAGGAAGGTGTAAATTGGAGACGGCAAGTTCCCCGAGGTAAGTCTTCACTTCGTAACGTCACTTCTTGTATTTTACAGTAGCCTCGCCGGTGTATGTTTCCGTTTGGCGCGCTGCATCCCTTCTCGGTTTTGCTGTTGCCAATACCATCGATTACGGTGGATCCCTCTAGTGCGGTGACCAGGAGTGGGCCCCCTTATCACCTTCCGAGTCGGTGCTAGCCTTTGTGGAGCGCTTGCGTTAGATGCGTTGCCATAGGTTATCCTTGTTGGGAAAAGTGATGGTCGACCGGCCCCCTTCTGATGTCGTTCGTCGTCCGTTGCTGCCGTTTGCTCCCTACCTAAATTTAACGCCCTATTCTAGCTCGACGGATAAATAATATTGTTTATCATACAAAAATAACATTTCTTCTTCAATTATATAACAATTTGACTTATATAACAATAACATTTCCTTCTTTTGCATGAGAGTAGTATTAGTGTCGAAAGAAAAATACAATGGGTCAACTACTACCTCGATGCTCAAGCGGGTTTGGGGTGTGTAAATGACATGCATCCCGGTCTCCTTAGTGGTCGTGGTGTGGTCCCCGGATAAAAGCTAGTCACCCGTAACAACATAGAGTGAGTTGTTGGGTAGCATCAATTAGGAATATGAATTTTTTAGGACAATAAATAGTACTCGTGACATACTGACCACTTGAAAGGGTCAATCGTATTCCCATGAGAATTTATATGAATGATTTAGGTATAAGCGAATTTTGCACATAGGAAAATAGTATTCAAGCACTAGTGAATTTTAGAGAAAATACAGTCGAAAGTGAAAAGCAAAAGTGCCAACATCGGCAATACTTTGATTTTCAAACTACTAGACATATCGGCTCCATTGAATGCCAATAGCTCTAGCGCTTTCGCTGGGAAATAGGCATTCCTCTATAATATAAAGTCAAGGAACAAATAACTCAACAACGAGTCAAAGGCTGAACGCAGAGGAAATGTAAAGAGTTTTTTAGAGTTTCAATTTACATTTCTTTATTAGATAACATTATGGAAGATATGAAGATTCGTTTTTCTCAGGATGTTTTGGATGGCTTTTAGTTGAGCTTACTACTTCCTAAAAACGTGAGAGACATGCCACCGAACGATGTAACCGATCTCATTAACAGTCTCATAGAACGATTTGGTAATCTTTTGAAGGCCGCTAAAACACTCCAATATTTGAGAATCAAGGGAGAAATGAATCACTGGCAACAGCATTGAAAACTCAAAACAACCCAGGCCTCTCAAAGAAACTCTGCGCCACCAAACAGTGAACTAGAAGCTCAGGAAAGTTGTGACAAAGATGTGTATCCGATGATCCACGCTCTACTCCGAACGTTCATTCTCAACTCTACGTCGTATAAAATCATGGCTCAGAACAAGGATGCTCCAGGAAAAGCGAAGTGACGCCGGAAGACATCGTTGAACGATTCGCGAACTTAGGAGTACATCGAATTCTTTTGTGACTTTTGTGTCGCTGTAAGACTAAAAATATATATTTTTTTTAACGTTTTATCATAAGATTGTGAGATTTTGTCATTTATGTAATAAAAATTACACAAGACAAGTTACAAAAGTATTGCGAAATACATAAGGATACAAAAACAAAAAGTCTCTAAAATATGATAGCCGTATACATCAAGTTGTATGATGCTTCTATCAGTAATTATATTTGAACGATAAAATAAAATTTTTGGTCTACTTCGATACTGAATTTTTTATTCACCATATTTCCAATCCCCCATGCATTACTATCAAAATTGAATTTTTCTTTCAAATTTAGATAATATATCCATTAAAAACGGTTCTAATTTTCTAAATGTATGCTAAAAAATTTGATAACCGATGTCGACCCCAAAATATAACCCTAGATCCGCCACTGCAAATATAAAGTTAAGCTATGCTCTCAAAACACACTCCCCGACAGCAGGATGGCCACACTGAAAAATCTTACATAACTTTTCATGTGTTGGTTGTATTTTGATGAAATTGTTTTTTACATTCTTTTGTGTTGGTGCATGTCGCCTGGCAACGAAAAATTAAAAATAAACACACGACAACGGTAATTTCAACAGTTTAATTTTTCGACTTTTTGCAAGGGCGACACCAGGATGGAAACATCAATTTGTTTTTAACTTTCAAACAAATTTATTTAAATTCAATTTTTTAATTAATTGGTGCTGTTTATTTCTCGGTGAAAAAATTAATTTTTTTGCATTTAAAAAAATGGGTGCAGGTTCAGCGTTGAAAAAGGAAGAAATAGGTAAAATTATTGCATTTAAGCAAGAAAATCATTCCAACTGGCTGATAACGATTAAAATCGGTAGAGGTAATAAGGTAATTAGTAGTTAATTAAATGATCCAGAATATGATGGGAAAAACAAAAAGTGTGCTGCTACCGCAGAAAAAATAAAGGCTAAAGCTGGAACTTCTGCCAGTATTTGGACAGTACAAAGAGTGATTAAAGCATGTTTGCATCTTCGACGGATCAAACTAATGAAAAAGCCACATTGACCTCAGCGTCATAAAGATGCTGGATCAGAGTCCTGCTAGACAGATTTTAGATGGAAGGAAGAATGGCATCAGGTGATATTTTCTGATGAAAAAAAAATTAATTTGGATGGGCCTGATGGCTTTCTGTATTACTTGCATGATTTGAGAAAATCTGAGTAATTTCTGTCTCGTCGTCATGCCGCTGTTGGGAGCATTATGGTATGGGCTGCAATTTTGTTTCATGAGTCATCGATTTGGTTATTTTAGAAGGTCGGCAGACCTCAGTGGATTACATTGAACTTTTAGAAATCCAGAAAATTTATTTCCAAAAAATGTTCGGCAGCTAACCATGGATTCTTCAACAAGATAACGTGCCCATTCATACAGCAGGCTGACTCAAACAATGGTTTGCACAAAACAATGTGGACTTTAATGACTGGCCAGCTTTATCTCCTGACCTGAACACAATCGAGAATTTATGGGGACGGTTATCGCGAACAACTTATGTAGAAGGAAGGGAATTTCAAGACTGAGAAGCGCTGATCTCAGCAATTGAACACGCTTTAAATCAAGTTCCATTAAATTACTGTCGCGTGTTATTGGTTCGCGGCCTATAATTTTAATGTTCCGGGAAAGTGAAAACGCAATATCTTTTAATTTAAGTCTAAAAGAGTTTATTTGATCACAAATATGCACAATAATCAGTTTAACACCTGCACTAATTTTAATTTTCGCTATTAAAAAAAAAATCTAACACTTGTCCGCAAATTTCTTATCGCAATTGTCTTCTAAATCACTTCACTATTACGAAAATCACTTCCCACATACTATCGCAGTTCTTATCGCGGTCGAATGAATGCCACCATTCATTCAGCTCGCCTTTATATAGGGTCTCTAATCATTCAACTCAGTTCTCGTACATTAGTGAATAAGCGGGAACGTTCCAGCATGAATGGGCAGTGACTCACTTTCAGATGTTGATAATGCTTGTTGGGTTCTTGTGGGTTCGAGTAAATTCATTTGTTGACTTTCTTTTCTTAATGATTGTGAAAACAATTGCGACAGTAGCTCGCAGAATTATTTGTACATGTAATTATTTTTACATGTAACATTACGCACAAAAACTGTATAGTTCACTCCTAAAAAGAGTTTTTGAAGTTGCACTCAAAAATGAAGGATCTAAATATTATTAATAATAAAATAAAATTTTAAAAACTAATATTATTCTTTTTATTAATTATTTTTACAGGTGTCGCCCTTGCAAAAAGTCGAAAAATGAAACAGTTGAAATTACCGTTGTCGTGTGTTTATTTTTATTTTGCATCAACATAACAGAATGTAAAAAAAAATTCATTAAAATACCACCAATACATGAAAAGTTATGTAAGATTTTTCAGTGTGGCCATCCTGCTGTCGGGGAGTATGTGTGCACAAACAATATTTGTCATTACTTGATGTAGTTAAGACAGCAATTAACCTCCAATAAAATCAACCCTAAGAAGGAAGTAGCTTTAAAAATTTATTTCTGCAAAAGAGTACCCCGGATTTGCCAGGACTCTGAAAACGTAACAGAAAAATACAATACATGTATTTAGATATAGATTTACTTGTTTTTCTAGTTCTAACTTCTTTTCAAAGCCGATTCTCGGTGATTTAGATCTGTTATAACTCAAAAAATTCCAATATGTAAAGAAACAAAAAAGAAGACAGAAAAATGCCAATCTTCGAAGATGATTATTTTAAGGAACTTTAAAATACATTTTCTTCTACCTTGACATTTGAATATTAATTTCTTCTCTTCATCATATTGTTAAGTATATACTTGTAGACATTGATGTTAGCAAATACATAGATTCGATGGCGCCAACTTATGTATTTTATTTTTGATTGAAAAAAAATTTACATTTTCTTTTATTGTCATTCAACGAATGATGAATGTGTTAAATGAAATCAATAAAACATTTTATTTCGTTTAATTCCACACATTGTATCCTTTTTTTATGTCTCCAGCTATTTTGTATTTTTGTAATAGGTTTTGCCTGGTTTCACTAGAAATGAAAAGACGGAAGGAAAATTTAAACCGTCAGAAATATATAAAGATATTATGTTTGCTATTTTGGTGCATTATGTAAACAAATCATGCTAATTTTTTTAAATGAAGAATAAGTTTGTATGTCATCGTGGACTTTTATGATACAAATATATTCAGCGATGAAGCACTTATGATAATTAAGCGCTTGCTATAAAAGCTCCACAATTAAGTGATTTGATCAAATGGAGTTGAACAATTCCGAAGATCAAAGGTCTTCGGAAAAATTATATTGAATGATTTCTGCAGACTTTACAGAATCACCAGATTCTCCGAAGAAAATTCTGATTATGACATTTGACTGATAACATGGAGGAAAATCATATCATTACGTTATTTTGGCCTCTACAACGAGACCTTGTGCAGAAGGTGCAGAAATCAGGATCAAGATATATGTATAGTAATGAAGAGGAGATGCATGGTATCACTTTGGCGTAACCACGCCTGGGATCGCTCGCATAAGTTTGCGCTTTCTTGCAGCAGCCCCTACGGTGCACTGTCATACTTTGTGAAGCGTCATATATATGGCTGCTGAATGGATTGACGTTTGGGCGTTGAAACTATCAACACGTGTGTGAATTCGTCATTATCGAAATTTAAAAAAAATATTAGAAAACGAAAATTTATAGGAATATCTCATCATAAAAGATCATATACATAAAGATTGAAAGTTGAAGAGCTGAAGAAAGCTGAAACGTCATCATAGGCGAGCGCCCATCGTATACACCGTGGACAGAATTTCAGAGGCGGTAAAATGTACTCGTTATTGTCAGTAAGCAAGAAAATGCCTTCGGATATGATGTACGCGGACGATACGACAGCAAAAAATTCAAGCTTTAACCAGGACGTTAACCTAATTGACTGTAAGGTAAATGAATTTATATTAGCGAAGGGTAAATTAGTTGTTAAAACGTAAAACCTCGACCCCTTTGCCAATCCCATCCACGCCTTACACTAAACTTTTCAGCGCACTGGCGAATGATAACCAAAATAATAAAACAAACGTGACTTACAATCGAACAAAGAAGGTGTGGTTCCCACCAATTTTCATAGAGAATATGAAGGCAACAGTGCTTCAAGGCTTTATGGATAAGTACACCCCTACTGATGGTACGCGTCTAAAGCACAAATCTACAAAGTTGCCGAACATCTTTATTTTACCGACTCTTGATTTTGTCAAATGCTTCCAACCCAACATCCTTCTTCTAAATGAGACACTTCTTAACCCCCAACACAAAGTCCGTATGGACCATGACAGTGGCAGAGGTACTGCGATACTGTTTCAGGATTATTCAGATATCCATCAAATTCATTTTGGACAAAATAATTCCTGATGTACGCTAGCAACTCCTTACACCAAGCAACCCAATGGAAACCCAGCCAAAATGCTTATTAGCTCCCTATACCTCCCGGGCAATCTAGGTCCACAGATCCCAGTACACTTAACCAAATCCTTGCAACAACCTCATACCACGATTCATTTATACTCGGAGGATATCTTAATGCCAGACACAAACACTGGGGGGGGTCCACAAGGAATACCAATGGGAACTACCTATTCAAATGGCTCCGTGTGGACGCCCTCCTCTCAGAATCCGTAGTAAATGCTGGTGTCCCAGCATTTCCAAGAGGGAATTCATTTTCAGATAACTTGATAATATTCTTTGACTTCACCGATCCCACAATCCCTTTTACTTGCTCAAAGTAACCCTTAGATCACACATACCCGTTCCTACTTGACCGCCTCACTACAGACCATTTAATTCCATAGACTAGCTAAACTTCCTAAAAGGCCTTAAAGACCTCCTTCCAAATCTTCCACTGGAAAATATCATTCTCACGAATGCAGAAATAGAGTCTTATATATTGGCACTAACACCTGCCATTCTAGAGTGTCTAGATCACCATGTCCCCTTCCAGAAACCTCCCAGCGCGCTTTATAGATATCTAGCTCAGGAGACTCTTCAATTAATAAAAACTCGGAAGCATTTGCTCCAACGGCTTAGGCATATTTACCATCGAAGCTTTAACCGATGAATGATGGCCTAAGCGTGTTTATAATCGAAGCTTTAACCGATTGAATGAGGAGTGTTTGGAACTTAAAATGTAAATAATGAGCATTTCCCACGAAATCTATAACGCATCTAATTCAAAGTTAACAACTTCTATCAATGCAGACTGACATCATTGTGACCATCTTTAGATTTGTTTAAAATTATAAATCGACTCACTGGCCGTAAAAGTTCTAAATGTGATATTGAAAAAGACCCTATGAACAAGGGAATGAAGTCTTCACTGAAAAATTTGATAAGATCGTTGCATGTGACGGATACTTAAAACAACGATATCGTCGCCGTGAGTCGTCCAACACAGCTTTGAATAACAACGCTAAAACAGAGGTTCTGCTAACGGTGGAAGGATACTAGGGATCTTATTTAACAGTATTCTCCAGTTATAATAAAGCATTCTCTCCATAACATCTAATCTTCGCCAGTTTTTTCATCTCGAAAATGGAAGTAGAAGATCTTCTAAATGCCTTAAATAGCAAGCTATCTCACGCCCTCGACGGCAGCCCAAACAGGATTCTCAAGAAATGCATGAACACCATCTCCTCCTTCTTGATTATATTATACAATAATTGTAATAGTATTGGTTATTTTTACAAACCCTTGGAAAGTCGGTAAACTATTCACCATTCCAAAATCAGGCTACGAAGGTAACATTAACAATTTTTGCCCAATTTCCCTTTTGCCTGAAATGGGTAAAATTTACAATTTTACTAGGACCCTGATGCCCGATTTTCAGTTTAAATTTGAACGCGAACGATCTACGGAGCAAGCAATAATGTTATTGCACAATAGACTCACCCGCAATCTTTGGCGGAAAGGGTGCACAGTGGTACTTGAGAAATGCTGGAAGTTTAATATAGACGTACATATTCGATTCTGATTAACGTGAGTACCTACCATGCAAAGGCCTAACCTCACGGTCACCATTAGACTGTGATTGGTTTAAGCGCAAATCAACGCCCCAAAATCAGTTCCAGTTTACGTTGAGAGAACTCGCAACTTTTGTACTGGTGGATACGAGACCCAGCTGTATCCGACGCTATAAGGTCAACACCAACGTTTGTTTTTAACCAATATCCCCCATGATACTCCCCGAAGGGCCACGACCAATCAGCTAACCATCCGAAGATGGGGGCTCATCAGTATACCTCCAGGGTTAAGGTTCGCAGCAATGAGTCGATCTTTCTATCCACTTTGTTTCGAATCAAGTTCCTGTCCAAGTATTTTTATTAAGCAGTTCGGGTACCCCGAGAACGCCAGTCCCCGTTCGTTTCATTGGGATTGGAGATGGCAATCCAATAATAGCAGTTGCTCTCCTTTGAATTACCAGATCAATCCCGCCCTGGGGGGAAAATAGATGTACACTCAGTTTTTGTTTACTTTAAGTAAGCATACGATAGCATTGTTCGTACCATACTGTACCAAATAATGTTTTGCTTTGGTTTCCCAGCCAAATCAGTCCATCTTACCAAAATGAAATAACGCTGACGACCTCCCAAGTCCGTATCAGTAACTAACTCACCGATGCCTTTGACAATAAAACATATATTGGATTTTGGATTTTTTTATGGTTTGAAGGTGAATGTTATTTACGCACATATATGGGGCTCCCATGCTCGCAAAAAGGCGACTGGACACCCCTTGTACATTCCCCTGTTAACCCAAGAACCCAGCCTGGAGCCCCGTTTGGCACATTATTATCCCTCTTCGAGCAGGAGGAGAGAGGGGAAGAGGAATTCTCAGCCAAGCGATCCCCAAGCCCCAACGTACCCGCCTGCTGTGAGTCCCTTTTATCTTTTAGGACTGCCCGAACATAATGTGCCACCTGGTTCCATTTGTCAACCGATTCGAGCATCACCGCGCCTATATTGTTCAGAGTGAGGGTCCCTCGTAGCCTGTTCCATTTTGTGCAGGGAAAAATATGTGTGGCAGCCATTGTCTCCCTCTTTTAAGCAAAAACGACAATCGGGGCACCGTGACTTATCGATCTTGTACAGACTAAAACCACCCATGTCCGCGCTAAAACTGGGTCAGAAAGAAGTCAATCTCACCATTTCTTTGATTTACCACGGTCACACATCCAGGATGAGGCGTGCAGTCCACATTCTCTTCGTACAATTTACCCAAGGATGCTGCCAATCAATGAATGGGAGCTGTCTTTCCTCGCGGACAACCATCTCCCTCACGTCCTCGTTTCGATGTGGATAAATAGCAAGGCGCTTTGTAGCAATGATGGCAATAGATATCATGCCTGAAATAACTTTCACCACCGATCCTCAGTGCTCCTCTTCTCTATACCTGTGCCAAGCGTTTTCGGTGTACCTTCTTACTGAGAATTTCACCCCATATTTCAGCTCCATACAGTAGCACTAACTCGAATGCACTGATCAAGAGGCGTCTTCTTAATGGGCTTGGTCTCCCTACGTTGGCCATAAGTCGACTCGGAGCCAATGCACTTGAAGCAGTCTTTGTAGCAGTTGCCCCGAATCACTCAGAGAAACTCATCTTCGAGTTGATCAGTAGCCCCCGGTTATTCACCGCTGGCTTCGATTCGATTAGTATGTCTCAAATACTGATCATCCTTACTCTAGGGACTCTCTTTTTTGTCAAGATGACCACTTCGGTTTTCTCCAGTGCTAAACTGAGCCCGCGAGCAGCCATCCAGTCTCTCAATCAGCACATCAGCTTACCTGCTCTAAGTTGCACTCATCCAACGGTGCGGCTAGTGACCAGAGCCGCAACATCTTCCGCAAAGCCAAGCAAGCGTGACTCATCTGGCATCTCTAGTCTCAGTGGTTCATTGTAAGACAAGTTCTACTGGTCTAAACAAAAGGTAAATCCTTGGGCAACACCCGATGTCACTTCCATCCTTTGTTAGCTCTGTGTTGTTCCGTGAAGCAGGCTTCAGTCCTACAGGTAGTCCCTCAAAAGCCGCATAAGGTATTTCGGAACTTGAAAAGAGGGGATTTCCAGCGTATCCTGAATATCCACCCATCTAGCGGAGTTGAAGGCATTCCTGACGTCGAGTGTCACCACCAAGATAATCCGTCGCTTAGTGTGGCTATATGCCTTTGCCTTTTGGATCGCGCTCACCACCTCTGCAATTGTATCAATGGTGGAACGTCCTGCTCTAAAGCCGTACTGCCGAGGAAATAGATCCTTATCAGAACGAATTATGTCAGTGAGTCTTCCCTTGATGAGTTTCTCCAGCTCCTTCGCCGGAGAGTCTAGCATGCATAACAAGCGGTATGTAGACGACAATCCAGGATTTCCTTTGTCTTTGCTGATCAGCACGGCCCTCACTGCCTTCCATCGTACCGGGAAGACCCGTCCCATAGGCAAGCGTTGAATGTGCTGAGCAGCAAGTCAGGACAATGGTGATAAACAAGTTGTAACACCTCAACTGGAACACCATCTGGACCTGGAGCCCTCCTCCCTTTTAGTGAAAGGATAGACTCCTCCAGTTCCGACTGGGTGAAGAGTGGACACTCGACTGCTGTTTCACCATAGACAGGGTCAACACTGATGGGATAGGTAGAGAAGAGCGCCCGCACTATCTTGTCCATCTTGTCCGCATCAAGTTTGTAAGATTTCCGTAGGGCACCAAGCTTCCGCATAACAAGCTTGTAACCAAGGCCTTGTTCACATTGTCCACTAGATCTTGCCAGCAGCGAGCCTTGCTTTTGTTGATCAATTTGCGATGGCATTTCCTGGTCGACTTATATGCTGCCAGCCGGTTGCATACCTCCTCAAGGTTCCATGCCCGTTAAGTCTCACTCTGAAGCTTGTGATACTGCCTTCGCTTTTCAGCGCTATCAGTTAACCACCAGTACACTAGGGGCTTGCCATGCCGTGGCTTTTGACGGGGCATAGAAGCGTTGCAAGCAGTCATGATGATGCTCATAGTTGTGTTCACCACGTCATGAGCTGCCTATTCTTTCATCCTTTGCGAATCTCTCTGCAGCCAGGCACCTGCTGTCAGCACCTTGATGAGCCTCTCAACATCCATCCTTCCGATGTTCCACCTATTTTTAGAAGGCCGAGAACATGAACGTCAGAAGATAACATCACTGATCTCAAGCAGAATGCATTGATGATCACTGGCTTCTTTAATACTCTCCAATTGTTTATCCTCCGTACTAAGGACTCCGAGGCAAATGTCTCGTCAGGTTTGGTTCCTTTACAGCCAATACGGTGGGAAGTTGGTGTTTTTCTGGTATTTTGTATGAAGAGCGCCGTCCTGACCGCCATTTCTAGGACTCGTTTGCCCCATTTGATTGCTTTAGCGTTGAAATCTATCTTAACGAATTCTCAAATCCTCGATGTTCTATATATTTTCCCCCAATGCTCGAAAATTTGGCGCATCCTGCATAGTTTCCCACTTCCCCTTTTTGGGACGCTGTGGCATTCACATTATTTGGTAATTTCACGTTGAATGTTGTCTTTGAGCTCATCTAAAGTTGTTTGCCTAGACCAGTGACTTTATATGGCCCTATAAAAAGAAACCCAATGACATTAGATCGCATGAACGAGGCGGCTATTCAACTGGACCATTTATCGAGATAATCCGTTCATCCAATTTGCCTTTCAATAAATTGATTGTAAGGTATGCTATGTGGCTAATGGCGCCGTCAAGTTATCCAGTTCTGGCCGCAGATAATCTTCCAACATAACACGATAGCGCTCTTCATTGATGGTAACATAACATCGTTTTCATCCACGAAAAAATACGGCCCAATCACACCTCCGGAATGGAAGCAACACCAGCAACGGTGTCTCAAGAAGCATATGTGGGTTTGCTGTTGACCAATAACGCCTATTTTGCTTATTAACAAAGCTATTTTTCGACGAAATGCTTCACTTTCTTCAAGCTTTGTCAGAGCTCAATTGGGGATGCTTCGTTTTTTCGAATGATCAAGTGGCTTTATTTCTTGAGTCAATTTGATCTTGTAACCATGGAGGCAAAGATTTTTTCGCAAAATATGCCACAGTGTCGTTTTTGAATCTATGCACTTACGGCTGCGATATTTTCTTCGCTTCGAGCGGTATGATTTTTTTTACTGGAACGTTCGATAGTGAAAATATGGATTCGAAATAATCCACTATGGCACGCACATTCTGTCGGGTGGTACCATTATTACGGCCGGAAATTGGAGTAAGCGCTCTTAAAGTTGCGAAAACCGACTCAAAATTATGGTAATAATTTTTAATAATTACCGTGATAATAATGTTGACTTTGACTAACATTTTGACATTGACATTCCATTAAAAAAGTTTAAGGCTGCATTTATATAAAGATAAAAAATCATTATGTCCCTAATCAAACACCCCGTATAGTTAAGGTTGCTATTTTAAATAGAGTAAAAGGACATACATTTCTAAGATCTAACTAAGTTTTTCATGTTGAATTGATTCATAATAATTTTTATGAAATTTTCAGTAGTTTTTGTGGACCAATTTGTGCACGATATTTGCTCAATTTTTGTAGCACCTTGGATAAGTTTATTTTCATGCTTCACATAGATAAAATGCTCCATTTTCAGTACTAGCTGGAGGCCGTACCTTCAAAAAGAACATGCATGAACTGGATTTCAAACTTTCATCCAAAAGCTTTACCAAATCTATCCACGATAAGATTATATTCATCGTCAGGCTTTCTTGAAAGAACAGACTAATATTTTGGTGTAGCACCACTATGTAGTCTCCGATAGGACCTTCGTTCCCTTGTTTGTGTCACAAGATTTCCTTCCCTTGCTTAGAACATTAATGTGGTGGCTGAAGTTTCTTTTAAAGTTATTTCTGAAGGATGATTCATTATGAGGTTTGATTTTCAATAGGCCTTTTTTGACAGTTCACGCATGAATCCTGTCAAATCGTAATGTAATTTTTATTTAGTACTATTTAACAAATTATCCTGGAAAGACTTACACTGCAACAACGTATCCTAATTGTTCAGCTGTATTATGCAAATCAGCGTTCTGTGAAAAATGTTTTTCGCATACAGCGAGAGAAACAATGCACTTATTGAGAAATTATTTTGGTGAGAGCTAATTTTGCATTTCGGAGCATTAAATTTGCCGCCTAGATAGTCTGATATCACACCCTTGGATTATTTTTTTGGGGATACACGAAACCTCTGGTCCCCAGGGATAAGCCAGCTTCAACCGACGATTTGGAAGCTAACATTATTCGTGTCATTCGAGAGATATCGGTCGCTATGCTGGAACGTGTCGTCCGAAATTGGACAATCAGGATGAACCATTTATGGCGTAGTCACGGTGAACATTTTAGCAAGGTAATATTTAAAAGTAAAAGTCATAGATTGTTCTTTCGACTCACAATAAAATTCTTACCATAAACTGAAACTTTATGCCTTTTATTTGAGACTTAAAACCAAACCTTATAATGAATCATCCTTGCCAGCCATCTACCTGCACCCATTAATTTTTAGTTGCATTGAATCTACAATAATAATTCGACTCAAATTAAAGTGATTCAATACTATTTGTAGGAAGAATTGGTTAAAATCCATTTCAATTACTTTTGAAATACCATGAGTAGTCATTGTAATTGGGAAATTTAAAATTGCGATTCCTGATTTGTGGGAATTGAGCTTTTGCCCATTTTGAACACATTAATTGTGATGGGTTGTTGTCCCTTTCCCAAGTACTCTCAGAAATAAAAAAAGTAATGGGATCTAAGCAAAGGAAATTGAATAGGCATTTAATTACAAAATTGTGGTTGATTCTTGCCCTTACTGCCAAAACATGGAATCGTTAGATAGCTTTGATAGTATGAAATGCTCGTTGGTGGTGGGGATATTCTGCCATTCAACGGAAACATCCACTGGTAGTAAGAGCAAATTCCAATCTTCATTATAGTTTGGCCAGTACTTTCATCCCATTACTTTTTTCAATTTTTCAGAGAAATGGGAGAACCTAAGCCAAATTTCAATACTCATTACTCAGAAATTGAAATCCATAACAATTTAATTACAATCACTTGTAATGGGAATTCGATGGGTAATCAATTACAAAAAAATCAATAAGTTCTAGCTTTGCTGTAAGTTTTGCCTCTCGTATTGAATATTCTTCTCCCTCTTCGTAATACTATAGCCCTACTCGGGCCTTCACTTTCTGCAACAAGTGCCTCTAACTGCCTCAGTCTATTGACCACGTCTTTCAATTGAATATTATCACTGCAAAGAAACATTTTGGATTTTTTTTTGCTTTATCACTACAGCCCCTTTCCGGCCTTCGTTTAGAGATAGTTCGAGTATCTCATTATCTTGATTGAATGTATTGGCACTTTATAATATGGTCAGTATCACGCTTTTGCCGTGTTTCCGTCCACCCAACTGCGATAGGTTCTGATTTTAAACCAGCACGTACTACAAATGAACGGGCTTATAGTCCGTCCGAAGAAACAATCGAACTAAATCTCGTTGACGCCAACGAAACTCGAACCAGAGACCTTCAGCTTATGGGCTTAGTGCTCTAACCGCTATACCACGCGGACGGAATAAGGGCATTATTAATTAATGAGAGAAATAAAATTATATTTACTAACGTTTTACTGTCTCTCTCCTTTGTCCAAACATGATAGCACCATACAAAACGCACATATAAGTTGATTAACCGTCTGTTGTATCTAAAGCTAATGAAATTAAAAAATTATGCTTTTTCACCTTGATATTTTGATCATCAAACATCAGATCATCAAGCGTCAGCTTCTACTGTCTACGGTTATACATAACTTTTTAATATTTGTTGGAGTAACATGAGTAACGGTCAATATTTATAGTTCAAGATAGAGATACTTAAAACTGACGATACTCGTTTGTTACCAATTGAATTTCTTTAAATCCATCTCGTTCGTGATTCATTAATGCATTGCCTTCAAAATTAACGTGGTCCATATGATTAATATGCATGTTAAAGACCACAATGGAATAAATGATTAGCGACACAATAATGAGGAAGTGCTTAGACTAATGGTCAATTAACTTTCAATCACTTCTGAAAAGACGTCCCTACGCTACAATACAGCTACTACCTTCTACTTACTCGTATGAGCTAAAATTCCAATGAACTATCTAATTCAGACTGTCTAGACGAAAATGCATTCTCTCCAAATTAATTTAGGCTCTGATCTAGATATTGCGTTATAACTGGTACCCGAAAAATTCAACACATGCAAGATAATAAATTAAGATGTATTAACACCTGAATAAAGTGTCGAAAATTAGAGCTGTTGATGGTTGGATTTTATGATATCAACTGGATCTTCTCATTAATTCAAATCCGTATCAATAGAGCTGCCGGAATTTGCGAAATAATAGATTCTACGAATGAATAGAAATTGAAAATCAACAGACAAATAACACTGGATCTATGAATTAAGTTAAATGACATGAAGTCTTTTCACGGCAGCCATTCGATATTCAAGGATAACGCCATGGTAAAGCATGACTGTCTTATGAGTCAGCTTAGATGAATCATTAAATTTTATCTATTTATGAGGTTTGCAAATTTCACGATAATCAAATATTTTATTGTATATGGTGATGATATCCTAGATTTTCACAGGAATTCATTTGTAAAGTTCATGGTAACTTATGTTTGACTTTTTCTATCAAAACTTCACACTTTAATTTTAAATTCACCTCTTTCAGGATGTGTCCCGTCATTGAACTAAATTTGAATATTTTAATCTATTAACGGACTTCCCCAGGAGAAAAGGTTATCAGTCTCGCACGTAAAATATATAATTTTTTAACATTTTGAAATATACGTCCATGCTTAACTTTGTAGCGGAGTATGGTAGGCCGTTTCTGTTTTAACTAAACTACTTCGATGGACTCCAATTAAACCTTACATCAAGGACATGCTCGTAGTTATTGAATAACGACATTTTTTCGAAAATTGTAGTCATACAAACAGATATTAATTGTAAAGTACGGTTCACTGTAATCCAGAAATAGACCTTTTGTAATGTTGCATTAAAATCATAGATGGTAGTGGCAACAATACATTGTGGCGACACTCCAGCAATCGCAGTGCATCTGTTGGTAGGATGTAATGATTTCAATCGTGTAGTGGATATAATGAATTTCATAACTCCTGTCGATCAAAACGATCTCTTGAATTGTAACCTCCATGAAGTTAAAACGCGTAACCATGTAACATTCGACATGTTAATTTCAGTTCATATTTTTATTTGCTAATAAAGTTATTATTTATTTTTTAACTTGTTCTTTCCGTCTTGCGCATCACACTTAGCCAAACCCCGCAGTGGTGACCCTGAACGCGAGAAAAATGGAAAAAGACAATATAAGTTATAGTCACGCTAGGATGTGCATAGTAACGCCAAACACAAGTAGTGACGCCATTCTTAATATTTCCACAATAACTATTTAAACTTTAATAATGTCTACGCCTCCTGACACACCGAAACGGGCAGGAGAAAGCCCCGCGCGATCTGAAATCTACATGCATTCCATGAACAAAGATACAATTCCGCCATTTACTGAAGATAATCCGGGTTTGTTGTTCGTTCAAGTGAAAATGGCGTTCGAAATTTCCCATGTGGTGTCGGATAAAGCTAAATTTTGAAATTGATTCTTTGATCTTGCAAGCAGTTTCGGATATCGCTATTAACCCGCCCGAACATGGAAAATATGACGCGATTAAAAGGAGAATTTCAAAATCTTTCGCAGAATCAAGTGAAGCGAAATTGCGTCGCATGTTGCGTGGAGTTCCCATTGGAGAAGAAAAACCATCTCTAACAAAAACTCAGAAGTTTAGCCAGTGACCAATTTAAAGATGCGATTTTAAAGACTATGCTCCTTGAACAAATGCCGGAGTACATTCGCAGGATCCTAGTGGGCAGCGAGGTAACGGATATTGTCAAATTAGTTGCGCTGGCCGAGAATATAATGGAAATTTCGCGTCCATCGATATCGGCTACATCAACAACCGCATCGAATGAAAAAAAGGCTTTACAAATAGAAACGTTCCAAAAGGGAATCGGAAGTCTGGCTCACCAAATTCAGCAAATCATGATCTAAACTTAGACCATCTTCACGAAACAAAATCTCGAGGAAAATGGTATGTGTTTTTACCACTCTAGGTTTGGTGGGCGAGCTAGAAAATGTCGCGTGCCCTGCCTCAAGTCGGAGCAACAAACAAGTTGGGTAAACAGACCCACGCTCATGTCAGAAGGGTTTTGTATTCAATTTACAAAATGCAGTCACCAGATCGAATCAAATCAAGAAACATGTCAAAGACGATTTTATTGGAGAAAATACGAAATACGAAGATCATACTATCATAACAAAGTTGAACGAATTTCGACTACTGAGGTTTTTGTTATTGCTATACTCATAAATATCTCCCTTGATAATTATTTCAGATGTCCATTCGCGAGGGAGGAAACACAATTTGTTCGAATCCTAGAATGGTTACAAAGCCCTTTTGCTAGGAGCTCTCTGTCGCCTCGTTGACTTGTTTGACTTATGAGCATTAATTGTAGGTACTCATTTTCAGTCATTCATTAAATTGAATCAAGTGTTTAAAGCATGCACCTTAAACGTTGAAGTTGGGAAAAAATAACTCAAAATTATCCAATCTTCGCATTTAAAACAGCCACTATTTTGTTTTACGATTACTGATACCGCTAGCTGAACCGATTCTCAAAGATCTACATGACACCTATCATTCCTGAAATTTTCATGCAAATCCTAGAAAAACTGTAGTGTTTGACTCGGTAAAAAGCGCATGTTGTTTCATAACCATATGTTGCCATAGGAATAAATGCAGCGCATATTGTTCCATAGTAATACAGGAAAATTCAAACCGGTATAACTTCGTTAAATATGATTCAATCTTTATGAAACTTTCAGGATAGATTAACCTCATAAATAGACATCCACGTACATTTAAGGGTACTATTAAGATTTTATTTAAGAAAACATAAAGTCGATAAATCATACTATTACTAACAAAGTTGAGTGAACTTTGACTTCTCACGTATGTGTTGTTATTGTACTCACCAAGGCCTACATTCCTGATTTTTGTCCGATTTTTCGGATCACAGGTGTCCAATTGTTACGAGCGAACACAGAAAACATGCTCGGATATATTCCCGCTTCATAACTGCAATAGTAGCGAGCAAACAACACCTATGTACTCGCACTTCGCCAATGAAATTTAGCCATGGAAACACATGCGCAAGTAAATAAGCGAGCAGTTGAGTGAACGAGAAAGTTCAACCCGCAACGATATTCACATCGTGAACGAACGGGGTGCTTCGAAGAGAGGTAAGCGGAAAGAAAAACCCAAAGTTCCGGCATAAGCACTCTTTCGCTCAATGTCCCCAGTTTCGCTATTTTACCTCAAGAGATCTTGGGAAAGCCGAAAGCTTAAACTGAAAGCACTCTTTCGAAGTCGAAAGCTTAAGCAAAAACACTCTTTCGCTCAATTTCCCCAGTTTCGCATATTCACCAGCCGAGCAAGCGAGACGAAGCGGGGAGGAAAAACTTTCGTGGAACGAAAGCGCACGTGTTCGGCTACTCAGCACCTTTGAAGAGAATTTAGGTTGAAAGCTCACGAAAGAATGGTATTTAATGTTCTTGGGCAGCCTTATACGAGTGAGTGTGTATTCAAGTCCAAAAGGGAGCGTGCTGCTACCCATTATTTAAGTACGTAGATTAATTACGCGGTTGAAGTTTAAGACATAAGTGCTGTTCAGTGTTCGACTAAGTGGTAAGGGGTGAGGTGTTGGCTTGAGCCGCGATCCTCCACCGGACTTTCGGCGTTTCACGCTGTGCGGCCACCCCGATCTACAAACCCATCTTCTAGTTCCCTCTACAGGCTGGCGCTCACCTGTGAAGCGCAACAGGTCAAGCGAAAAGGGCTTCACTCAGTATGGATAGATGTTTAAAATAATTAAAGAAGTGTAAATGTAATTAATTTAAAATATCAACATAAAATAAAACTAAATTCTTTAAACATGTAACTCTCGTCTTTTTGTTGATTTAGTTTAAATGGACAGAGTAGCAGGTAAGTGGTATTAACAGCGAGTTATTTCCCCGGGAGCCTTGATGTTGTATATAGGATACGCATCAAGTTGAGCTCCCAGTTCTTACCAGTATATATAGGGTATACTGGTTTGTAACACAATCACGAGGGGGGGACACAAATTTTTCGTATATTTCCCCTCCCTGTGCGCCCCTCGAAGCAAACTTTGCCAAACTAAGATCTGTTTTGAAAAGTTCTCATCAAGGCCTCTCATTTGATACCCATATCGGCTACTTTCAATGACATTTTTTTTCGGGGGCTCACTCCCCTATATGGGGAGACCCCCCTTAAATACCTTATAAAATTATTTTGTAGTTGAACTTTGAAGAGAACACCCACTTTACAAAATTTGATGTTTCTAGCTTAAGTAGTTTCCGAGAAAAACTGCTGTGACACACGGACGGACGGATGGACAGACAGACGGACAGACGGATTTACAGGACGCGATTTTAGTAGGGTTTTGTAAAATTATTTTACAAAATCCTAAAAAACTAGTTTCAACGGCATGTGAATCAGTGGACGCATGTCGGAATGAAAAACTTTCCATTTGCGACAAAAAATCTGGATATAATTTCTAAATTGATATGGGAGCAGAAATATCAGTCATACCCAGATCTTCGTGCAACAAGCAACATTCCACCAATTTGAAACTCTACGCTGCAAACAGCCCAGTTATAAAAACCTACGCATTAAAAGTCATGATAGTGGAATTAGGACTCAGGCGCAAATTTACCTGGGCTTTTGTAGTGGCTGTCGTCACACAAGCAGTCCTAGGAGCCAATTTTTTTACAGCATCACGGCCTGTTAATCGACTTAAAAGCTAGAAAGCTAGTGGATAAAATACAAATCTAAAGATTTTTGCATCAGCAGCCACAATGAAAGTGCCAGCAATCCACACGTATCATACAACTGATGAATATCATCAATTTTTGGCAGATTATGACCAGGTAACACGGTTTAATGTACAAAAAGCTGTGCCGCATTCAATTCAGCACCACATTATAACACAAGGAGCACCGGTCGTTAAACATGCTCGAAGGCTATCGGGGGAGAAGCTTAAAGGTGCAAGAAAGAAGTTTGATTTTATGTTGGAAAAGAACATCTGCCAACCATCTGAAAGTGAATGGGCCTCGCCCTTGCATCTAGTCCAGAAGAAAACAGGCAAATGGCGGCCTTGCGGGGATTATCGTCGTCTGAATAGTATCACCACCTCTGACCGATACTCTATTCCCCATTTGAGCGATTTCACAACCCAGCTAGTTGGCTGTACAATTTTTTCAACGCTGGATCTCAACCGGGCCTACCATGAAATCCCCATTGCTCCAGAGGTTCGTAAAAATACAACCGTCATCACCCCGTTTGAGCTGTTTGAATTCAAAATGATGACTTTTGGCCTCTGTAATGCGGCGCAAACGTTTCAACGTTTAGTGGATACTGTTCTTCGTAGATTGGATTTTTGCCATTGTTACGTAGACGACATTCTCATTGCCTCCAAAGATTTTCAGCAACATCGCAATTATTTAAAAGCCGTTTTTGAACGTCTCTAAAAATACGGTTTAAACACTAATGTGACAAAATGCGTTTTTGGACAGCAAGAGCTTCGATATTTAGGATTTAATGTCAATGCACAAGGCATTAGACCTCCAATGGACAGAATTGAAGCTCTGACTAAACTTGAAAAACCAAAAACCGTCGAAGAACTACGTCGCTTTATTGGCACGATCAACTTGATCGAAGCTGTTTCCTGCATGTGACTCATGTGCAAGTACCAATCCTTGACCTCATAAAAGGAGCACTTAAACGTGACAAACAACCAGTGCAATGGACCCCAGAAGCGGGAAAAGCATTTGAAAAAGCAAAGAACTGGTGGCAAATGAATATATTCCAATTGCCATATTTGCTTTGGAGGCGCTCTTGACGATTTCTGTGTATATATAATTCAAAATTCTGTTTAGACAGTCGATCACACCCTTTATAATTTCAAGTTTACTAAATTCTAAGATGATGGCTGACAATACGATATCTGAAATGGCTAACAACTTAACCAAAACTTCGGAAAAATCATAATAAATCTATTTTGGCAAATTGGAAAATCCCTTCTATTGTGCCTTTTTGGTTTCTTTAAATGCCTCTTCACATTCTCTAGGCCAAGGTAAATCATCTTTATTTACTTTTCTCCTCTTTCTTGCACTGTTAATTGGGGATATGTTGTCTATAGTTGCAGTTAAAAGTTTCGAGAGATGTGGTACAAAACGACGGAAGTAATTTATCATACCGATAAATTGTTGCGTTTCACGAGCCGACTTTGGCAAAGGTGAATCCAAAATTGTATCACCCTCATTCTGAGAAGCATGAATTTTATCTGCCGATATATTGTTGGTTAAAAAATCGATTGAAGTTGCACCAAATATGCATTTAGGCAATTTTACTGTAACTCCATATTCGGTTAATCGCTTGAAGAACATGCGTAGATGTTCCCTGTGTTCTTCTAATGACTTATTTGCCACTAAAATATCGTCTATATTAACGCATACGAACGATAATCCTTTACAGACCTCATTCATGAAACGTTGGAAGGTTTGTGCAGAATTTCTAAGTCCGAATGGCATTCGCACAAATTCAAATAAGCTTAACGGAGTGGAGTCGTAATTGTATTCTTGTATATATCGTTTTCATGAATTGCTATCTGATGGTAAGCTCTAAAAAGATTGATTTTCGAAAAGTATTTGCATCCCTCTAACTTAAGAAAAAAATGGTGAATATGTGGTATAAGGTATTGGTATGGAATCGTTATGGCATATAAAGCGCGATATTCTCCACATGTTCGCCAATCTGTTGTATCGTTTTTTTACCATATGAAGTGGTGAGGAGACTTGTGAAGAAGAAGGACGACATACGAAGTGTGATTATTAAGTAATGAGACCAATGCCGCGAAAACCGTATATTTAACAATAATTCTTCAACTCTGCCATTCCCTTCAAATTAGCTATACAACGATTCCAGCGCGTTTTCTATGCTTCGTAACATTTCTGGAATGCTTCGACTGGGATGTCCACGAGTACTCTTGTTACGGCCATCTGGATGTCCGTAATCGACTCAAAATCGGCTTTAGCCTTTGGTTTCCGGGTCGTATTGGAAAAACCAGCTCTCATCCCGGGAGATCGTTTTCCACTTGTTCCAAACAGTCTTCTGTGACGGTCATTTGATGCTACTTTTGCTCCTTAGAAAAGTTCTTAGGAACCATCTTCGCGCACAACTTTTTCATCCCAAAATCGTGGGTAAAATTTGTCTGACTGCTTCACGGTTCATACCCAGTTCCGAGGCCAACATTCGACCTGTTAAACGCCGATATTCAAGGATTAGGGTGCGCACACGCTGCCCACTTGTGTCAGTCCGCACCTCGACTGGTCTTCTGCTCCACGCCTCGTCTTCCACGCTTTCACGCCTCTCCTTAAACTCTTTATGCCATCGAAACACCTGGGCACGACTTAGAGCACTATCATCATGCACTTCCACAATTTTAGCGTACGTTTCCGAAGCTGTTTCGCCCAATCTGGCTCAAAATTTTATCGCAACGCGTTGCTCTTGATTTTGTTTCTCCATTTTCGTGACGAGCACCACCAACACACGTCTACAATTTTACCATATGAGAAAATTCTAAATGTGCTCCAAACGGCGTGATTTTGCACAAGGTAGTGATCCGTTTGTGTGTATGGGATGGATTGCGTTATGTTTAATAGGTTTATTGAAATGAGGTGCAGCTGTGAGTGTTGGAAATTCTTTAGGAATATTTCCAAAATTGTAACCGGCAAATCAGTTCCGGCATCGACTAAGAAATTTAAATTATGGATTGTATCCCGAATATAAAGTCGGCGGCTTGTAAAATTTTTACCATTGCTGGCCGCCTCATCAATGGATTCATTTAGTTTTTGAGCTCTCATTTTGGGTATTGGAATTCGATTTTTTTGTGAAGCCACATAGTTTCACACAACGAGTTGCGTATTCTTCAAAGAGAAAATGATACTAGCAGAATTTGCCATTTTTGTTAAATTTTCTGCTTGAAGACCGATTTTTTAACCTATCATGAGACCTGTATTAAGATCTAGATCCATTCATTTTGTCGATTTTGTCACTGAGAGGGCAAATTTATTTTTCAAACTTTCCAATTTTTAAAATTTCTGAGTTTTCACTAGATGAACTTGATTGTAGCATATGCTTAACTTCCACGATTTGATGTGTTAAAAGAGGCATAATTTATCTGCAACCAGCAAAGTTTTATCTAAACCAAAATCAAACGGTACCAATGCGACGTTTAAACTATTTGGAACACGACTGAGCCAAAGCTTCTTTAACAAATCTTCGCCCACATTTCCTAACAAACTAGTCAAATTCCTTAGGACTCGGAAGAAATCTGATGATTTTATATCGCCCAACTCTTCAATCTTGTTTCAAGACTCATCGAATGCCCATCAATTAATGAAGATTTAAATTTTGAATATGGATCTTCATTTGGGAGCATAGAATGAAGTCTGAAATCGATTCCGCGATATTTTGATTCCGTTATCACTCGTGCAAGAACAAACTGTTATTCGGCCAGTCCAAATCATGTTGCGGGTGAGGAAATTCAAAATGGAGGTAATTTTACACTCGTTGCACTAACTTCCACTTGAAGCGAAATATTGTCGGATGTCGAATTTAAATTCTTTAATTCAGTTTCATTGTCGCAACTCATTTTACTAAAGAAAAATCGTGTATGTCTACTTTAAATTTTTCGGAAATGAATTTTGAAAATTATGAGTTAATTGAAATCTTTTTTCGAGTGGGGGGCGTGTGGAGACAACCATTGTGAGCTTTGGCGTTTGGTTCCCGGGTTGTATTGGAAGAGCTAGTGCTCATCACCTGTAATAACTCGGTCAAGCAGCGTGGGATCGTTTTCCACTTGTTCCAAACAATCTTCCGCGATGATCATTCGATGCTGGTTTTGCTCCTTAGAAAAGTTCTTTGGAACTATCTTCGCGCACAACTTTTTCATCCCAAAATTGTCGGTTAAAATTTTTCTGACTGTTTCACGGCTCGTACCCAGTTGCGAGGCCAACATTCGAACTTTAAACACCAATCTTCACGGATTAGGCCACGTACACGATGCGCATTTGCGTCAGTCCACATCTCGACTGGTCTTCCACTCCACGCCTCATCTTCCACGCTTTCATGCCTTTTCTTAAACTCTTTATGCCATCGAAATACACGCATGCACTTTTTCAATTTTATTGTACGTTTCGGAAGCTGTTTCGCCCAATCTGGCGCAAAATTTTATCGCGACGCGTTGCTCTTGATTTAGTTTCTCCATTTCCGTGACGAGCACCACCAACACACGTCTACTCAACACGACCCAGCAGGCGAACTAAACAAGCTAGAGCAATGATAAATATATCAATGAAAAGGAGAAAGATGCCGGGGAAGAGGAAGGAAATTTCAAGGTCACAGGTTTACCACAAGCGCGGCAATAAAATTAGCCTCATTACTTATTTGTCACACCCCGTATTAACATATCAAAATCAATTATCTGTTGTTCGATGATCGTTCATGCTGATGTTTCAATTCTGAATACGAATTCACTGTGGATGTATATATCTGCAGCGGCTTCCGTACTCCACTCTTCACAAGAGCCTTTAGGTTATGTATGATGATTGATGATAGTGCATTTTTGTCAATGCGGCTTGGAGCAATTTTTTCAATTTGGGGCTTCGCATAGACTTCCCGATGAATATGAAATCGGTAAATGCTTATACGTACTTGGCTTGACGACGATCTTAATGTGTTTGTTGCCTGGCTGCGCGTTGCGTTAGTGCTGGTTTGCTGTACATGTATTGAAATTAAATCTAATTGGCAACGATTGGATTGTGCCATACAGCTGACAATGGGAAATCCAACTGAGCAATGGGTTTTGGCGTGAATATCATTTGCACCGGTACTTATGATTTTCATGTTTTAATTCTGTATCTCAAAGTCAACTATAAGATTATTTGAGTCAGCGCGTTCATGGGATTTTGAACAGTACTCGCAATCAACTTATTTTAACTGTTGTTTGCTCCCGGGTCACCATTTTGTAGTGGCTCCTACTTTTATGCGGGTATTTATTAACTTTATATTGTCGCGTTTTATGGTTCACGGCGGATAAAATTATTATCCCGGGAAAGTGAATACGCACTGTCTTTAAAATTATGTTAAAAGAGTTTATTTACACAATAATTGATTTCACTATTTTACAAATCACATTTAAATTTACTTTTTACTTGTCTGTCAATTTATGTTTCAACTGACTTCAAATGTATCACGAAAATCTTTTGCTTCACTCAATCAATCAATATCACCTTTAATTCGCGCTCCACTCTTATCGCAGTTTTTACTATCGCAGTTTTACTTTTGCTGTTTTACTATTATTATCTCCCCCATTCATTCAGCTCGGCTTTATATAGGGTCTCTAGTCTTTCAATCTATTTCTCGTATATTGTCGAACGTTCTGACGAGAACTACCTGGAATATTTGAACAGTTCTGAATACCCGCAGTGACGTTGCTTTCAGATATTGATCATGGATCTACTCAGTCAATTTTTGTGCTTTCGTGTACATGCTTTTGACGTCATTCGTTTACTTTTCTTGGTTGCTTCTTTTGAATCAATATTGATCATGGTGTTATTAATAGTTGCGACAACAATTGCGACAGTAGCTCGCAGAATTGTGAGGACATGTTAAAATATTTTAGTTTCATCCATAAAATCCTTAAGGTTATATACTATTTTACACTTTTTGTTTTTTAAGTTTTTATTACTTCACATTTCAATAATTTTTTTTTATATTCACTCCAATTGTGTTGCCTTATCAGTGGCTGAGAAGGGTATCCTTTTAATAGTATCTTAGGTCTATGTATTAGTAATTCTTTTGACTAGTAGCAATAGGTCAAACCAGATCGCCGAACAAAGAAGCGAGTGTCGCAAACTTCGGCGAGAGGCCCAGTGGGAGCGAACACGGGAGGAGGCAGACACTAGGCTAGCAGCATACAGGTCCAGCAGGAAACATCTTCGCAGGCTTATTAACAAGAGCAAAGCCCAATGCTGGCAAGACCTCGTGGACGATGTAAATAGGGATCCGTGGGGCCTAGGTTACAAGCTGGTCATGCGAAAACTTGGTGCCCAGCGGAAGCCCTGCTTACATGAAGCAGAGAAGATGGACGAGATCGTACGGGGACTATTCCCTACGCACCCTGTCCGTGTCGATTCAGCTCATGCACAAACACCATTAGAATGCTCACCTTTCACAATTATGGAACTGGAGCAGGCAATTCTATTCATGAAAGCAAGGAAGGCACCGGGACCAGATGGCATTCCTGCTGAGGTTTTGCAGCTTGTGTACAAGCTTTGTCCTGACTTGTTGCTCAGTATGTTCAACGCTTGCCTTTACGAAGGTGTATTTCCGGAACGCTGGAAAGTGGCGAGGCTCGTACTGATCAGCTAGGGGAAGGGAAATTCCGAGTTGGCGTCTGCATACCGCCCGTTATGTCTGCTAGACACGGCTGGGAAAGTGCTCGAGAAACTCATCAAGGGAAGACTCACTGACGCAGTCCGTTCTGCCGGGGACCTATCTCCACGGCAGTATGGTTTTAGAGCAGGTCGCTCTACTATTGACGCGATAGCGGAAGTAGTGAGCGCGGTCCAAAGAGCGGAGGCTCACTGCCAGTCAAACAAAACGGTTGTGTTGCTCGTGACGCTTGACGTCAGAAACGCCTCCGATTCCGCTAGATGGGCGGATATTCTGGAAGCACTGGAAAACTCTTTTCAAGTTCCAGAATATCTGATGCAGATTTTGAAGAGCTACCTGACAGACCGGAGCCTGCTCTATGGGACGAAGGAGGGTCGGCAGAGGATGGAAGTTACATCGGGTGTTGCACAAGGCTCCATCCTTGGCCCAGACCTGTGGAACATCACGTACGATGGGCTACTGAGAATCAAGCTGCCGGGTGAGTCGCGCTTGGTCGGCTATGCAGATGTTGTCGCGGCACTAGTTGCCGGACGCACTGTTGAACAAGCGCAACTCAGACTGGGTATGCTAATGCGCCGAGTGAGGGACTGGATGACTGCTCGTGGGTTCAGCCTAGCTTTGGAGAAAACCGAAGTAGTCATCCCTAGAGTAAGGATGATCAACATTGGGGAAGCACTCGTTGAGACTAAACTAGCAGTGAAGTACCTGGGCATTTTGATCGACTCGAAGATGCGTTTCTCCGAGCAAATCAGGGCAATAGCTGACAAGGCTGCAGCGAGTGTTTCAGCTCTCAGCCGACTAATGGCCAACATAGGGGATCCCACCTCATCAAGAAGGAGACTTCTGATGAGTGCAGTACAATCTGTGCCGTTGTACGGATCGGAAATATGGTGTGAGGCTCTCAACAAGGAGCTGTATCGAAAGCGCTTGGCACAGGTGCAGTGACGAGGAGCGCTGCGGATTGCATCTGCATATCAGACTGTCTCGGAGTCGGCAGTGCTGGTCATTGCAGGAGTGATACCCATTGTCCTCCTTGCCACGGAGCGCCGCAGAATCTACCTGCGGAGGAACGAATGTGACAGAGATGCTGTCGCCCACAAAGAACGAGAACGCTCACTCAGTGATTGGCAACAGTCCTGGGTGAGCGATACAAAAGGTAGGTGGACCGCACACCTTATTGGTGACCTGAGGCCGTGGCTCAATCGAAGGCATGGTGAGACTGACTTCTATCTGAGTGGATATGGATACTTTCGGTCTTACCTGCACAAGATTGGTAAGTCACGGTCTCCTGACTGCATACTCTGTGCTGGAGAGGTCGATGATGCCTACCACATATTTTTTGTATGCAAAAGGTGGGAAAGGCAGCGCGGTGACCTCATTGAAGAAATGGGAGATCTCTCTCCGGATGAACTCACTGCAGAGACGCTCACATCCGTTGACAAATGGAACTGTGTGGCACATTACGCTCGGATAGTCCTTAATATAAAAAGGAAAATATATGAGCGCCTGGAGGCGTCCAGGGCGGAGGGGTCTCTTTTCTAGAAATCCCTCTCCCTTCCCCTCCTTCCGCTGGAAAAGGGATCCCTGTAGCCCGGTGGCGCCTAAACGCGTACAGAAATGAGGTTTAGCCAGAAGTAATGTGTCAAACGGTTCCAGGCTAGGTTCTCAGATTGACAGGAGAGGTGTTTAGTGGGTAGTCCAAGGGTATCCTCCATGGGGGTCCCACACTGCCAGACTCGGCGGGCGTAAATGCTTTCACTTCCCTACCACAAAAATAAAAGACTTATAAGTTTTATTTCGCTTGTACAGTTGCAACTAGTACGCTCGTACAATATGATCCCGATAGGGTTTTCAAAGTGTAAAATAATTGGTTCGCATTTAAAATAATCATTTGAGCAAATAAATTTGGGGCACATTTTAGTGTCGTATTTGGCTGCATTTACTTCGATATTTATTCTCTGAAGATCTTTAAATTGATATAGTTCTAAAAATGATCGATGCAATATGATTGCAGATTATTTTTGAATTTTTGCGCAGTCTAGTGGAAAAAAAGTAATATATTTTGTTTACTTTTTAAACATACACTTCGTTCTGGCCTCATCCTCCTAAGAGAGTGGGAACCTGGGCAATCACCCCCTCCCCCTATCGCCGGCCCTGTCTCCGACGAGCTATTCCGTATCGAGGTGCCCCCACCGAAAAACCCCGGAGTTGAGAGGGAAACAAGACGGATCACTTTAACGTGCTAAGTGTGAATTCATCTCAATTCACGATCTGCTTTGATAGTAAATACAATAAAACTCAAAATTGCGACTCTATTCCAGAATCACATCGGCCGAAGAAGACTCATCAGTGTTTGTTGTCGATGATGATGATGTCATAATTGGTTCTAGATGTTTTGAATTGATTGTTTATTGTATTGATTGATTTGGATTATGTAATTATATTTATTTATTGCCAGGAATTTTTTGATATTGTTTGGGATGAAGTTAGTTCATAATAACGTGGGCAATAGCGACAGTAACTCTTGTGATTGCTTGGATAAGCACCAAGCCAACAACAATCGCTATTAAGATCGTGATCCTGTCTGCGATATTTCCTATATACAATTAGTAATGAGAATATTTCCCATCATCGCTAAAATCTATTGTCATCACTTTTAATTAAGTTCAAGCCAAAGGTTATTTATTTTCAGAAAATTATATATAAAAGTGCTGATCACATTTATTTATGTTATGTCATGGTGCAAGCGAATAATTTATCATCTTGATTCGTTGGTGAGAGCCTCTTCAAAAGTCTTAGCACGCGTATTTAAAAGTGAAAACATTCGGCGCATCAACAAAACTCTAGAAAAACCTAACGAAGTTAATTTAACGAGAAATTAATCATGTAAGGACCGAATGTCCAATGGTGTGATTAAGCCTCGTAATAGAGTTGAACCCTGCTGTCGGTTTTAATGAATATCCGCGGCTCATCTTTGAACGCTTAGTTAGACAATCTTCCGTACTCGATGATGCTCCGATGTTTATCCGCGAAATAAAAGCGCGCGATGCACTTTTGCAAAAAACAGATACAACTGTAAACTCTTTAGCGGATTCTTGAACAATTGTCGTGAAAGCGAAAGTAAAAGTACATTGAAACGAAAATCGACTCTCTAATTCGAATTTAGTGCACATCGCAGAATCATCATACAAATTGTACGAGCATGTTACATATGGCGGCGGCCTTCATGCAATCGTTGAAATTCTTGAACGTGGAATTGGCGATCATCGGAATCAAACGTGAATAGAAATCCAAAAGTTTCTTCAAACAATTGATGGCTTCAAGGAAATACTGCAAATTGGGATACATTCGCACCTACGCCAGTTGGATCAGATACAAGTACTTCATCGACTACTGATTCATTCATCAAATAATTACAATCTAAACATCTTCATTGCCATTGCGCAACGCACACGGCGACAAAGACGAAAACGAAGACGAATGAGCGATCAATTAAAGCTAGGAAATGTGTTGAACACGATTCAATAATTTCATCTTACAATTAATTCATCATCTTTGGCGAATTCTCGTGGGCATGCACACACTCTTGCATCGAATTTGGAATTCGAAATGGAATCAATGACGAAAACCAATTTTCTTTGAATAAATCTTGCCAATCATCGTCTGCAGAAGGCGTGCAGCGAACTGCAAATTTACTGCTGCTGGCTGCCTCCCGTACTCTATTATTTTACCTTAACAAATTCATCAGCGACTAAATTCTCTGGGATTCAAGGCGCTGTTCGCCCTTCTTTTGCGTCTTCATCGTCTTAAACGCGGAGCTGAAGTCACTGGTTTTTCAGTTGCATAATTTGCGTAATAATTTTGCAAGTGAAATTTTTACTGCACATTCTTACATACCCATAAACAACAAGATCTTGTGTACGAGTTTTGGCCTTACGAAAGGTTGGTAGGTTGCTGTTGCTGGATGGGTTTGGTTTCGCGGATTCGAATAAGGGTTGATCATTGTGAATTGATGTATCGATAGTGTTCGTTGTTTGAGTTGAGTTACTTGAGAAGTTTTGGGAAAGACATAAAGGCCAAGAAAAAACTGCTCTGTCTTATTTCACGTTCAGGGAACTCACGGCAGTAATAGACTATTGAAAAAGTAGTAGAATGTCCTTAAGCTTCATGTGACATTCAAAGGTTTGCTTATGCTCAGTCGTGGGGTTCGATTTGTTAGGGCACTGTACCTGTGGCGGGCCACGTACATAAAATCACGAACTCCAGGGAAAGGGAGAAAATTCAGACAATACCCTTTTAGAATTTTGCTGCCCCATTTAATAACACAATTAAATAATTAGTAAAAGCCCCAAAAATTAAGATATAAGTGTTATTTGATTAGTTCAAAATAAGAAATGAAATAGAAGAAAATTAAATAAATATACTGGGGAAATTGCGTACTCCTTCTGGTTACTGTACGAGTGCTCGACAACTAGCAATCTTATTTTTTGTGTCCGTAGAATATTTTACTTTCGCAAAATGCTTCTGGAAATAAAAAAAAATGAAAATTTTCATTTGAACTTTGTGGAGTGGTTTTTAATGGTCGTAAATGATTTTTGACCGTTATCGTTCAGTCTTCTCAGTCTTCACATACTCGTAGATTGAATGTTGGCAGCACTGCCCAACGTTTCCGACAGGAAGTTGTCAAAGGGGTAGTTGGGGCACGTGTTTGAAGAAGAGGTTCTTTCGATGGATTTTTGATAGTAATAGGGTAAGAGAATTTCGCCTGGAATTGTGGAGCGGCAAATATGCTTTGCCTATGTTCGGATATAATTTCAGCGTTGAATGGCTCGACTTAAATTGCTAAATGAGACTTAGCAACTGATTAGTGGCCCTGGTAATCGGACAGTTGACAAAATTGCGCCGCGTAATGCGGTCAGCAAAAACGATTACGAATCGACTGTAGATTTTCCGAGCTCCACGCTACACAAACAACTAACAACTGAACTTTCATTGTCCTTCGTAGAGTATCCAAAGTGAATAACCAACGAGACTTGTGTGGGAGTTATTGTCTGGACTGGGATTGGTGGAGACTCCAACAACGAAGATAATCATGGTAGTGGCGGTCATTCATCCAATATTTTGGTGATAAAACGAAGGACAAGCTTCAAAAAAGTTTCGTCATCAGCTACGGCAGTATCAATGGTCGGACCGGAACTTTAGTTTCGGATTGAATTACTTGTGACAAGGGCGGTAAGCGCCCAGAGCAATAAGTGATTAGAGCTAGAGATGGCAAATACTGCTACTTTTCAATCGCAGTGTTCGACTGCGATTGCTCTTTTTCAATATCTGTGAAAAAGAGCAGCTCTTCTAATCGCAGTGATTTCTGAAAAAATTGCTTTAAGATCTGTTTATCCGAAACAAAATTAAACTTAATAGCAGATCAAAATATTGAAATAAGAAAACTTTGAAAGCAATTATATTGAGAAATTAAATAATATTTCATTTTTAGTAAATTAAAAGTGGTGAAATTTGAATTAAATGTGGTTTTCATGAAATTACAGATTCCATAACAAAACAAAACCTTTCAAGTAAATTAGTTGTTTATGAATTCAATATAAATAGTTTGTACATACATAATAATAAAATAAAAAACCGTGGAGGCCATGAGCAAATTACTTAATGCTAAAAAAATTCAGGAATTTGCTAAGTGCTTAAAAAATACTCACTTAATATATATCTACATTTACCAAATAAAAGACAAAAACCTTTGAAAATTCTCACTTAGAACGAAATGAATATAATATAATATTTTGAATATAAGTATGTTAAAGGTATTTATATTTACATATTTACATTTTCTCTACACAATGCACATACACGAGAAAATCACATTGTGCTGTTTTCAAAAAGATGCCAATTTCGGTTCAAAAATAAAATTTGTTCAACTTTTTGAGACTGAAGCCTTGTTCTGCGTTCACTTAGAACATAGCCTGCCTTTTAAAACAGGCGCTTGCAAGGCACGGAAGTAGCTATTGCACACAAACTTTTTCTGGCTAGTTGGCTAAGATAAGGGTAGTTGTGCTTATTTTCCCGCCATCAAAGCAGAGGATCGTCATTTTTTGCCAGAATATTTTCCTCTAGGTACCTTTGAACCTCTACAATTGCTCTGGATTTGGCAGTTTGAATAGGTTTCACTTGCGAAACTGCCTTATCGTTGGTACTCTAAAGTGAAAATTCATCGTTTGAATTATCACTAGGAGTCACTTCTTCTCGTTCGGAGGTAAGGTTCAAATTTTCATTTTGTCCACTACAATATTCATCTATTCTATTGGCAACAGCATGAACAATACTTTCTTTGATCCGATCGGCAGTGGATGCTTCCTTGTAAGTAATTTTTGAATCGTGGGTCCAAAAATGTTGTAACACAAAGAGTATTGTTCTCTTCAAGATTTTCAAATCTTTTACTTAGTCCAGACTTCAGAGAAGAGACTAATGATGTTACCGTGGGATGATGATTTCCTTTTTGTAATTGGTGGACTACGTTTTTTAAACCGCTTACCAGTACACTGACGAGAGAAGCAGTTAAATATTTCTCTCCACTTGTAATTTTTGTAATAGCTTCGAATGGTTTCAAAGCTTTAATAACCGCGCTGTTATTATCCATTCATCTGCTGACAAAATCGGGACATCTTTGTCTATAAGCGCAATAGTGGTTTTAACTGCTTCTTGCAGTTCTAAAATTCATGCAAGCATATAGTATGTTGAGTTCTACCTGGTTGCAACATCTAAAATAAGTTTTTTGGTTCTTTGCCTGCATTTTGTTGATACTGCAAAAATTTATGATTTGCAGTAGAACTTCTCTTGAAATGAACCACTATTTTACGATTTTTTTCAAGCATAGGTGCGAGAAGCTTGATGCCGTCTTGAGTTACCAGATTTATGCTGTGAGCCAGACATCCAAAATGCTTCCAACCTAAATGGGTAACTATTGCTGATTTTATGTTAGCAGCATTATCAGACACTGCAAGAGAAACTTTTTCAGTCAGATCTCATTTATCTGTAATTTGCTTAATTTTTTTTGCTAAATTGAAGCCGGTATGGCTTTCGTTGTAGTTTACGCAGCCTAACAAAATGGATTGAAGAGTAAAATCGAATTCAATGAAATGGATCGTTACTCCTATAAAATTTTCATTGTTGGTAGAAGTCCAACAATCTGTAGTTAAACTGCAACTCACAATAGATTTCGACAAAATTTTCGCTTGCGTCAAAACTTTTTCATACATCGCAGGTAGCATTGTGTCGGAAATATGCCGCCGATTTGGTAAATTGTATGATGCATTTAAAGATTTTACGAACCGTCTGAATCCGTAGCCCTCTACAATGCTAAATGGTTGAAAGTCAACCGTAAAAAGGTACATTAAATTTTCATCAATCTGTTGCTTCGCTGTTGTTGTCAATTTTTTCGGCACAAAATCGTGCAATGTTCCTAGGACCAATGCAGGTCGTTTGCAAGCATACTTTGGCTGGCTTCTTACTTCAGTACAATTATTTAAGCTTGTGCTAGGTTGCGGCGGTTCATTATTTGACAATGTCACATCTGTATTTTCGACAATTTCATTCTAAAATGTATGAAATAAAAACAAATAATGACTTAAGAAAACAATTGAATACTATCGGCAGATTTGGTGATTCTGATTTCAGTGGATATTATATTATACAAATAATATTCAATATGCAAATTGAGCAGCCGCATTAAAGCCCAGATCGATGGAAAGACAGACAAAACTCAACTTATGGCAAAGAATACTTACAGTAGCCTTTCTGGAGGTACTGGAAGATGCGAATCTACCAGCTGGGATTTTAATTGTTGGGTGCTTTGTTGACATGTGTCGCTTCAAATTTGTGACCGATGTTTTGTACGAGATTTTCGCCTTACAAATCCCACATTTAGCAAAGCAGCTATCAACAAATCGAGAAAATCCCAAATAGGGCTTGTTTTTTTCAATTTAGTATCCATATTTCTGGACAAAATTTAAATTGTGTGCATCCTTAAAATAATATAAGGTTAAAAATTCAACTATGAGCAACTGGTTGATAATGTTTTGCCGAATTGAAACAATGAAATTAGCAAATATCTCACTTCTGTTCAAAACCTTTTATTCGAGATTAAGTTGCATTATTATTATAATTTAAGTTTCATCACCACAAGCTTTTAAATTTTACTAGTTATTTTAAGCCCTCATAACCGATATTTTTTAGTATGAAACTTTTCTATGAATTAAAAACCCTTGCGAACAAAAAACAGTGATTCTAATTATTAATAAAAATTTTGTATTATCTTATTATTGCATCCAAAGTTTGAATTGAAAATGATGTTAAAATCATGAGGCAAGAAATTGGTAGTGCTATGTACTTTTTCTAGTGCTGTTATATTATAGTACTAGAGAAAGTACAAAGCACTACCAATTTCTTGCCCAGCGTTCTTCATTTCATTTTTAATTCAAACTTTGAATGCGATATTATGATAATTCAAAATTTGATTGTTACCATCAAATTCGTTTTGATCTCGATCGAAAAACAACACTTGCATTAAGAGAAACAGAAACTAATTTTCAAAACTAAATAAATAATGCCTACAGATTTGCATACGCGATAAACTAAAAATTGTAACATCATCCATTTTTTCAGTTTTTCATGGCTAAAAGATATATAAAAAATATCAACTTACAGTCAAATACTTCTCTTACAAATTTAAATCTTTATAACACAAACTGATTCGCTTTTGAAAGTACAAATCACTTCACACTACACATTCGATTCGAAAATTGATATGCAAATGGTGCGGAAAAAAAAACCAATCAATCATCAATCGGTCAGAATGATTGTGTCTGCTACTTTTCTTTAGAGCATGGTTGCTCTTCCCATTTACCTTACAAATCGCATTCGCAGTCAAATCCAAATTGCTCCAGTCCAAGTCGCAGTGAACAACAAAGCCACGTTCTTATCAAAAAGAGCTGCGATTTGAATGAGCAGAACAGACCACCCTAAGCCACATCGCCCATGAACGCACATTATGCAGCCATGCAGCCATGCAGCCAGCGAACATACGGGCAAGAGCTAATCAATGTGTATAGGCAAGTCATCGCAGTGATTTAGAGAGCAGTCAGCTCGAGGTATATTTTGCTTGTTGGGTTGCGATTGAATCTGTTACATTGCTCTTTCAATCGCAGCTCTTTTTGAAATGCGATCGCAACCTGTGATTGCTCTTTTGCAATCACTGTGAAAAAATCGCAGGTTTGCGAAAAAGCATACCATCTCTAATTAGAGCGTCAATTGGCTGCGATTTTCACATATGGATCAATAAGGTAAAGAATCACCTATCTTAGTTGGAAGTGCGCGGAAGTCCTTTTGCAGTTTAGAGGGCGCCAGAATACAGATTGACCCCTCACTAGCCATGGAGAAGGTAAATACCAAGTCTTGGAGTTGTGCAGGCAAAAGCGGGTCGCTAATTACATCACGATTGGATAAGATAGTAAAACCCATGGCAAACAAGTTGTTTCCTTATTAAGTGTTTTTTTAGAGGTATAGAACTTTAAGTTGGCAACACTCTTTAGTTCTACGTATGGTGTGACAGTGGTCATGCGCTTTATGGTTAGTTTGGTTTGCTATTTTATCTTGAATATGTTGACGCCTGAGCAACGTCTGCAAATTGTACAGATTTATTTCGAAAAAAACACGGTTCTGTTCGAGAAACTCATCGCGCACTCTGTTAATTTTCTGGCCGACGTAATCGTCCATCAGAACAATCAATTCGATTAACCATGAATCGTTTCCACACCACGTTTACTTTAACTAATAATACGCATCCATCCAGATGTCGTACAGTGCGTAATGAAGAAACCATGGCAGCTGTCGAGCGCAGTATTGACGAAAACCCAAATGTGTCCATTCGACATCGTGTTCAACAAATAAACCTGTGCCCATCCACATTAAAGAGGATTTCATGAGAGGATCTCAGTTTGCGGGCTTATTAAATCTAATTCATGTAGGAACCGAAGCTGAATGACCACCAAGCATGGCGTAGATTCCGTGTATGGGCCCAACAACAAATTATTGCAGATTCTGAATTCATTTCTGGTCGAATGACTACGTTAATAAACAAAACTGTCACATTTTGAGTGATTAGCACCCACAAGCGGTTGTCCAAACACCGTCAAATCCGGAGAAAGTCACTGGTTTGTGTGCTTTATGGGCCGGTTGAATCATTGATCGATATGTCTTCAAAAATGCTGCTAGGAATTACGTTGCAGTCAATGGTAGAGCTGTAGAGCCATGATCAATGACTTTTTCGTTCCAAGATTGGCTCTCGGTAAAACAGAGGACTTCCAGTTTCAACAGAATGGCATACCATGCCCTACAGTTCGTGCAACTATTGAATTATTGAAAGAAGCATTTGATAAGCGCATAATTTCTCGTTTTGGACCTGTAAACTGGCCCGCATGATCTTGTGGTTTAACATCGCCAGACTATTTCTTATGGGGATACGTCAAATCACTTAGCTATGCCGACAAACTGGAGACGCTTGACAATTTGGAAGACAACCTACGCCGCGCTATTGACGAGAACCGGTCCCAATTATCGGTTAGCATAGTCTAAGATTAGACCTCTTGTTTGAATTTCTTTCGAGCCAATCGTGGCGTTCACATGCCCAAAATCATATTTGAATAAATATGGCAAAGAATTATATTTCCGATAAAATAAATTGCATAGCAATCTAAAAAATTAATCCTTTTTTTATTTCATTACAAAGTTCTACTTGTATACCAATATAAAAATACACCCATTATAAACTTATTGATATTAAGAACAGATCTTATTTGTATAAAACACTTTCATGAGGTAAAAAATCGTCCATGGATGACTCAATATAAGCTTAACTTAAAACTTCTTAGTGTGAAATGCTTAAAGAAAATAAGCAGAAAAAATAGCCAAAATTAATTCAATATACAAAATACTTTTCCCAAACTGAATGGCTGCTTGGAATCACTGTCGTAATAATGATAAATTAAAAATCGACCATAGCTCATTATAAGCAAACTTGCGCGAAAAAAATAAAGGCTAGGCGTTCAGTTTATATTTTCCACGTTAGATATTAAACAAAAATATATTCTAAATTCTTTTGCGTAGTTTGTTTATGGTTGGAATAGAGTGAGTATTGAAAGCTTAGCGGTACGGGAATCGTGAGCGTGATGATTTCAGTTTTTTGTTATTGAGTCTATACCCTTGCTTTTTGGTCGTGAGTATCTGGTGATGGTAGTGTAACGTAGAGAGCTACAAAGAATTGAATGCCTTTCAAATTGGACAAACTTAGCGGTGGCTGAACAATGTAGTTGAGTAGCAGGTCTACCCATGGTCCGACTCACGACCGAACACTTCTCCAGCAGTGACCATTTTTTTGTGGTTGGGAGGCGAATGAAATTTACGCACTGAGTTTAGGACTCCCATGCCCACAAACGACTGGACTACCCACTAAACACCTCCCCTATCACCCCGAAAATGCAGCCTGAGACTGTTTCACACATTACTTCGGGCCAGGTCTCATTTGTTACGCCATGAGACGCCTTCAAGCTGGGGGATCCCTCCTCTAGACCAAGGTTGAGAGAGAAAGAGGAATTACTAGACAAGCGAATCCCACGCCCCTACGTTTCTGGCAGCAGAGAGTCCCTTTTATATTTTAGGACTGCCCGAAAGTTTAATTTGTCAATCAATTCAAACATTACTAAGACTATATTTTCGGGGTGAGCTCTCCAGTATCCCCGTAGAGGCCTCATTGTAGCCTATCCCATCTTGTGCATGCAGAAAAGATGTGGCAGGCACCGTCTTTCTGTGTTAGGCAAAACCGTCAATCCGGGAACCGTGACTTACCAATCTTAAAACACACATACCCGCTCAAACATTGGATGAGATAGGAGTCAATCTCACTATGCCTTCAATTTAGCCACGGTCTCACCACCGGAATGAGGCGCGCAGTCCACTTTTACTTCGTGCAACTAACCCAAGACTGCCGCCAATCGTTGAGTGAGCCTTGATCTCCTCGTGGGCAATTGTTTCCCTTAGGTCCTCACTTTGACGCAAATAAATTGTGCGGTACTCTCTAGCAAGGAGGGCAACAAGTATCACGCCTGAAATAACTCTCACCGCTGAATCAGAGACTGTTGGATGTGAAGATGCAATCCCAAGCACTCCTGTTCTCTGTACCTCTGCCAAGCGTTTACGGTATACCTCCTTACTGAGAGCGACACCCCATCGTTCTGCTCCGTACAGTAGCACTGACCCCACGGCACTCATGGCACTCATCGAAAGAATTCTTCTTGATGGGTTAGCCCCTCCTACTTTAGCCATAAGTTGACTTAGAGCCAATATTCCTGAAGCAACCTTCTCAGCCGTATCCCTGATTTGCTCAGAGAAACTCATCTCTGAGTTGATTAGTAGCCCCAGGTACTTTACCGCTAGCTTCAATTCGATTAGTATTTCCCTAATGCCGATCATCATTATGGTAGGGATTCTCTTTTTTGTCAAAATGACCATTTTGGTTTTCTCCAGTGTTCGACGGAATTCACGAGCAGTCATCCAGTCTTTTACTTAGCGTTTTAGTATACCTAGTCTAAGTTGCGCTTGTTCAACGGTACGTCTAGCAACTAGAGCCACAACATCATCTGCATAGCCGGCTAAGCAAGACTCATCTGGCATCTTCAGTCTCAGTGGCCCCTCAGAAAACACGTTCGACAGGTCTGAACCAAGGATAGATTCCTGGGTAACACCTGATGTAACTTTTATCCTTTGTTGGCCCTGCGTCATGCCACAAAGCAGGCTTGGGTCCTTCAGGTAGTCCCTCAAAAGCCGCATTAAATATTTTGGGACCTGAAAAGGGTTTTCCAGCGTATTTACAATATCCACCCATCTAGTGGAGTTGAAGGTGTTCCTAACGTCCGTCACTTGGTGCGGCTTCGTGCTCCTGCTTTTTGGAACATGTTCACCACCACCACCAATCGCATCAATGGTGTAACGTCTTGCTCTTAAGCCTTACTACTGAATGCTAATCAGCACAAGTCTCGTCATCTTTTACCATATCGTGGAAACCCCGTCTCATAGCCAAGCATTGAATGTGCTGAGCGGCAAGTCAGGACAATGGTGATAGAAAAGTTACCACACCTCAGCTGGAATACTATCTGGGCTTGATACTTTCCTGAAAGGACTGCTTCTTCCAGAAGAAGAGTTAACACTTGATTGCCGTTTCACCATGGATAGCGTCAACACAGACGCGATGAGCGGGAAAGAGTGCCCCCTACCATCTCGTCCATGTTTTATGCTTCAGGTATGCAAGGTGTCCGTGAAGCAGCATGCTTCCAAGGCCCTACGGATCCATTTTCACATTCTTCGCTGGATCTTGATAGCAGTGAGCCTTACTGTTGTTAATCAATTTGCGAAGGCATTTCCTGGCCGACTTATATGCTACTACCCGATTGCATACCTCGTCATAGTTCCGTGCCTGTTGAAATCAGATCATATACCTACAGTATTATTGGGGAGTATCAAGGTGGTTTTAGGGCAGATAGATCAAAAACAGACGAATTGTTCACAGTCAAGCAGGTACTTGAAAAATGCTGGGAGTTCAACATAGACGTACACCAAATTTTCGTTGACTTCAAGCAAGCATACGGCAGTATTGATCGTAACGTACTTTACCAAATAATGCTTGGTTTTGGCATCCCAGCCAAATGAGTCCGTCTTACCAAAATGACAATGACGTCGACAACCTCCCAAGTCCGCATCAATAACCAACTCACCGATGCCTTTGATACAAATATCGGACTAAAGCAGGGAAATGGGCTGGCCCCTTTGCTATTCAATTTGGCTCTGGAGTATGTCATACGAAACTACCTGTCGATACGCGAGGTACATTACTATACCAGTCGAGCCAAGTAGTGGCCTATGCGGACGAAATGAACATTCTGTCACGGTCATTAACAACTGCCAAAGAACTCTTCCTGAAACTGGACAGCGAAGCAAAACTAGTAGGGCTACAAATCAACAAAAATAAAACAAAGTTCTTGACACAGTCGGGGAAAAATACCTCAAATACACAAAATATCACACTTGTCGAATACAGTATCGAGAATGTTAGCAAATTTGTGTATTTAGGCACCAAAATAACGAAAACGGGCAATGAAAGTGACGAAATACGCTGAAGAATACAGCTTGCAAATAAAATATTCTATTCAGTATTGACGGTCTTAAAGACCAGCTGCATACACAGGAAAACAAAGCTCCAAGTGTGCTATGCTTTGGGTGTGAAACATGGATCTCAACCCAAGCATCCGCAAATATATTGAATGGCTTTGAGCGACAGGTCCTGAGGCGAATAATTGGAGCGAAGCTAGACAGGGACCAATGGCGAATTCGATACAACCATGAGCTGTATGAAATTTTTGACGAACCGGAGGTCTCAACGATTGTAAGACTGCGGAAGCTGCAATGGGCTGGACACATGAATCGTATGGACGAACAACGGATACCCAAAAAGATATTCGTTGGGAGAACTGAAGGCCGGAGACCAGTGGGGAAAACGAGGAAAGGCTGGTCTGACTCAGTCAACAAAGACAGGTCATCGCTGCTCGGATTTCGGAATCGGAAGACGCGGTCAATGGACCGAGACAGTTGGAGGCGCTTTTTGCAGGAAGCGAAGGCCCAAAAGGGGCTGTACTGCTAAGAAGAGAATGGAGACCGCATTCTCAAGCTTGAAGCCATTGCAACACGACCTAGACCCCAAGAAGGAGCAAAACCTACAGATCTGCCCTATCAGCTATCTTGAGCTTGGCTAACCAGTCATTCAGGATGGTGGATAACAGGATAGATTGAATAACAGGATGTAGTTGAAAGGGTTTAATTGCGGCATTTGGGTGTAGTAAAAACTGCGTACACTGTATGATTTCCTGTAAGAGAAGAGTACGTCATGAAAAACCCCAAAGTCGAAAAACAAGAGCAAGACCAACGAAGTACCATTACGCGAAGTTGCCGATATAGTCAAACATGTAACTGAAGCATTGTAGCCAGAAACCGAAGCAGAGAACCTCTCTTAAAAGAGAAGGAACCCTCACAACAGCCGGGGACGTTGGGGCTGGGGGATTACTAGCTTGGCAATTCCTCTTCCCCTCTCTCCTACTTGAGGAGGGATCACGCAGCTTGAAGGCGCCTGACGGCGTAACAGAACGAGACCTGAGCTGAAGTAATACGTCAAACGGTTCCATGTTGGGTTCTCAGATTGGTAGTGGAGGTGTTTAGTAGGTAGTTTAGACGCTTACAAACATGGGAGCCCCACACTCAGTGTATAAATGGAATTTACCTCTCAACCACGAAAAAAAGAGAAGGGATATTAAAGCATTTGAGCACTATCAGGAAGAAAGGCTAATCCGAAAAGTGAAAAGCATCCTAAAGAGAATTAAATCTGAATGTGAAACGCAGAAAAACTAGCAAAAATGAAAGGAATCAGGTCCTCAAGCCAGAGGAGCTCCAAGAACGAATTGGGCATTACCGATGGAGCTTGTGATAGACTGATGGAGAGGAAAAGGCTGAAGGAAAACAAAAAGTTAAAGCAGAGCTGAGGGCCAAGTCTACTGAGGAAGTGCAGATAACTCTGCCACCAAACATTATTAAAAATGGCGTCTAGTCCAATTGTAGCAGACCGGGATAGAAAGAGAAAAGAAGAGCATGGACAAGAAAAGAAAGGCAGCCAAGAAAATCACCAAAAACATTTAGAAAATATCCAACAAATGAGTTTCTAACAGATGCCCAACAAAAAGAAGTAGCTGATCCAAGTCAGAAAGGGAAAATGCCACAATTAAGACCCCGGCGCTATGCACTGCTAGTGAAACCCAGAGATGACAAATCCTATGCCGATATATTACGAGAAACCAGAGAAGGTGTTGAAGGCACCAAAACAGCTATTCAAGCAGTACGACCATCTCTTCTTGGTAAAAGAGCAACTGAAGCCTCACTCGAATCGATAGCAACGATCGAGATCAGGGACATTAATTGTATCACAGACCTGGTCAGGGTAGAGGAAGCCATCAAAAGGGAGCTCCCTAGTGTAAGTTGGATTAAATCAAGGTTGATACCAGAAAACAATTGGGGACAACGTATGGTCATCATCGATCTGACCGAGAAGGAAGCTGAAAAAGTTCTTAATAAGGAGAAGTAAGAATAGGGTGGGTTATCTGTAGGGTACGGTGAAGAGAAGTTCCTCTTCTTTGCTTTGAGGTCCTTGATTATGACCATACCACACAGAGATGCAAAGGACCTGATAGAAGTTCCTTAAGCTACAAGTATTGGTAGCGACTGGTCCTGGGGTTAATGCTGGGTTTCATGGTTCCCCAATTGGCAACAACTGTAAATACACCTCAAGGGCGTAACGGTGAAGCTCGAGTGTCTGATAACGGAATCAAAAGTAATAAAATTGTTCCTGGAATGGAGATTGAATGACGGGCTAGCACCCTTTTTTTTGTGGTAGGGAGGTGAAGGCATTTACGCCCGCCGAGTCTGGCAGTGTGGGACTCCCATGGAGGATACCTTTGGACTACCCACTAAACACCTCCCCTGTCAATCTGAGAACCTAGCCTGGAACCGTTTGACACATTACTTCGGGCCAGGTCTCGTTTTGTTACGCCGTGGGGCGCCTTCAAGCTGGGGAGTCCCTTTCCTAGCGGGAGGGGAGAGGGGAAGAGGAAATGCCAGAAGAGCGATCCCCCAGCCCCAGCACCTCCGGCTGCTGCGAGTCCCTTTTATCCTTTAGGACTGCCCGAGCATAATGTGCCACCTGGTTCCATTTGTCAACCGATTCGAGCATCATCGCAACTATATTATCCGGGGTGAGCTCTCCCGTCTCCCTGTAGAGTTCCCTTCGCAGCCTGACCTATTTTGTATACGCAAAAAATGTGTGATAGGCATTGTCCTCCTCTCTTGGGCAAAACCGACAATCGGGAGACCGTGACTTACCGATCTTGTGTAGGTAAGACTGAACACACTCGTGCCCGCTCAAAAATTGGGTCAGATAGAAGTCAGTCTCACCATGCCTTCGATTTAGCCACAGTCTCACATCCGGGATGAGGCGCGCAGTCCACCTTCCCTTCGTGCAATTCCTCCAAGACTGCTGCCAATCGTTGAGCGAGCGTTGTCTCTCCTCGCGGACAACCATCTCCCTCGCATCCTCGTTTCGGCGCAGGTAAATAGCGTGGCGCTCTCTAGCAAGGAGGGCGACAGGTATCACGCCTGCAATCACTCTCACCGCCGAGCCGGAGACTGTTGGATACGAAGATGCAATTCTCAGTGCTCCCCTTCTCTGTACCTGTGCCAATCGTTTTCGGTACACCTCCTTGCTGAGAGCGTCGCCCCATACCTCTGCTCCATACAGTAGCACTGACCCTACAGCACTCATCAAGAGGCGTCTTCTTGATGGGCTGGGTCCTCCTACGTTGGCCATAAGTCGACTCAGGGCCGATATTCCCGAAGCAGCCTTCTCAGCCATTGCCCTGATTTGCTCAGAGAAACTCATCTTCGAGTCGATCAGTAGCCCCAGGTACTTCACCGCTGGCTTCGATTCGATCTGTATATCTCCAATACTGATCATCTTTACTCTAGGGATTCTCTTTTTTGTCAAGATGACCACTTCGGTTTCCTCCAGTGCTAAACTGAGCCCGCGAGCAGTCATCCAGTTGCTCACTTGGCGCATTAGCATACCTAGCCTAAGTTGCGCTTGTTCAACGGTGCGTCTGGCGACCAGAGCCGCAACATCATCCGCATAGCCGAGCAAGCGCGACTCATCTGGCATCTCAAGTCTCAGTAGCCCGTCGTAAGACACGTTCCACAGGTCCGCACCAAGGATAGATCCCTGGGCAACACCCGATGTAATTTCCATCCTTCGTTGGCCCTGTGTCGTGTCGTAGAGCAGGCTTCGGTCCTTTAGGTAGTTCCTCAAAAGCCGCATTAGATATTCTGGAACTTGAAAAGAGTTTTCCAGCGTGTCTAGAATATCCTGGGCTAGCACCTTGTCCCTGCAAAACCCTACATTGTTTTGAAACCTGCAACCAAGCCTCGGAACGGATTGAACCTACAGTAATGACCTCGCAACCGAATAAAGGGCTATGGCATGGGATTTTGGAATGTCAGATCACTGAACAACTCTGGTGCTATTAAGGACGTTTTACAATAGGCCATTCAATTTAAATTAAAAATACTGGCAATCCAGGAAACTAACTGGACTGGAAAAGGCATTCAAGACATGGGACGCACACAATATTCAAAGCTGGGAAGCCTTCTGGAAAATGAGAATTTGAAGTGGCCTTAAATGTGGATATAGAGTTCAAATCGCTCGTTATTGATTTTAAGGCAATAACAGTTGTGTGCGATCCGCATAAAAGCGAAATTTTTCAAAATCTGGCTGATAATCGTTCACGCCCTGACCGAAGAAAAGGACGAAGAAATAAAGGAAACGTTCTACAATCACCTAGAAAGACTAGTCGCCTTATTGCCTACAAACGATACAAAAATAATTCTGGGTGATTTCAACGCTAAGGTTGGCAATGACTGAAGCATATAGCCTCCAAGGTGAAACAAACGACAAAGGCTAGCGCCTGATTGACTTTGCATGTAGCAGAAATCTAGTCATACGTTTGACTTGCTTCCTACATCAAAGTTTTCATAAATGAGCTGGATATCACCGGATGGCAACACACAAAACCAGACCGATCATGTTTTGATCCAACAACGCTAGGCCTCGAGCATACGATCGATCATTACTTGATCAAATTAATCTATCGAGTCATATATCAAAGGCATATTCAGCGAAGACCAGCCCACTACAAAAATTTGACATCGAAAGGCTCCAAACAGCGTCTGTGGCCAAACATTTCACGGAGACCCTTGTCAACCAGCTGGCTTCCGTCTTATCGGACACATCATTAAAGACGAACAACGAGCTCTGGATGGACGTAAAAGTGGCGTTTAAGACCAAGGCAGAACAGACGATTGGACATCAAGCCCAGCGCAAGAGAAATGATAGGTGCGATGATGAGTGCCAGTATGCGTTAGATAAAAAGAATCAGGTATAGAAAGAATATGTATTTAGGAAAACCACGACGGAGAGAGAACACTTTGAAAATCTCTGAAAGGTAGCGAATAAGATAATTAGGATTAAGAAAAGAAAATACTATGACGATCAATTGAGAAGTATAGATGTAAGCCTTGCGAGCAACAGCACAAGACAAGCATATAAAGCAGCCAAAAGCCTGAAATGTGATGACCAGCCCAAAGCCACGCTCTGCCGTGATGAAATTGGCAATATCATCGCTGATGAAACCAAGATTAAGGAAAGATGGGCATCATATTTCAAGAACCTCCTTAATCCTCCGCACAGCTCCAGAACATCGGAGCCTATAGACGTCTGGGGAGAGCTTCCATTGGCCCCACCAACTTTGGATGAAGTTTTATCCATCATCAAAGCCCAAAAGAATAATAAAGCGCCGAGTATCGATGAGATTCCAGTAAAGCTCATCAAATATGGTGGCAGTAGTGTTCATAAAGCTATTAATAATATCATCCAGCACATTTGGCAACAAGATTATATTTCGAAAGAGTGGTGCCAATCAATTATATTTCCTATCCACGAAAAGGTGACAAGCTGCAGTGCGAAAATTATAGAGGCATATCACTGCATTATACAGCGTACAAAATACTTTCGAAAATCTTAGAAAATGAAATCGGATCATACGCCAAAAGTATTATTGGGGAGTATCAAGGTAGCAAGGAGCAGGTAGATCGACAAAAGACAATTTGTTCACTGTCAAGCAGGCACTTGAAAAATGCTAGGAGTACCAAATAATGCTTTGCTTTCGTATTCCAGCCAAATCGGTCCATCTTACCAAAATGACAATGACGTTGGCGATCTCCCAAGTCTGCATCGATAACCAACTCACCAATACCTTTGACACATGTATCAGACTAACGCAGGGAGATGGGCTGGTCCTATTGCTATTCAATTTGGCCCTAGAATACGTCATAAGGAAGCTACCTGTCGATACATGAGGTACATCACTATCAAAGTCGAGCCAAGTAGTAGCCTATGCGGATGACATAAATATTTTATCACCGTCATTAACAGCTGCCAAAGAACTTTTCTGGAACTCGACACCAACGCAAAACTAGTAGGGCTACAAATCAATGAGGATAAAACAAAACTCATGACGATGAAGAGTACAGCTCGCAGATAAAATATTTTATTCATGTTTGACGATTATGAAGACAAGCTGCATACACAGGAAAACAAAGCTCTAAGTATACAAATCTGCGAGAAAACCTGTGTTATGCTATGGTTGTGAAACGTGGACCCTAACTCAAGCATTCGCAAATATATTGAAGGCCTTTGAGCGACGGGTCCTGAGACAAATAATTGGAGTGAAACTAGACGGGAATCAATGGGAAATTCGATGCAAACATGAGCAGTACGAAATGTTTGACAAACCGGAGGTCTCAACGATTGTCAGACTGCGGAAGCTGCAATGGGCTGGCCACATGAATTGTATAGACGAACAACGGATATCCAAAAAGGTATTCGTTGGGAGAACTGAAGACCGGAGACCAGTGGGGGAGCCAAGGAAATGCTGGTCTGACTCGGTCAATGAAGACAGTTCCTCACTGCTCGGATTTTGAAATTGGAGGACACGGTCAATAGAGGGAGATAGCTGGAGGCGCTATTTGCAGGAAATGATGGTCCAAAAGGGGCCATAGTGATAAAGAGAAGAAGAAGAAATAGAAAAAGCATACAAATGCGTATATTTCCGTAGTCTGCCCATCAGTGGCAAAATTCTCTTTAGGCAGGAATGATTTATCATGGAGAAGCACTCTAAATTGATAGTCCACAAGTGCAGACTTTGTCGTCAATCACTCTGTGCGGACCAAACGATTTTCTTTCGTGGCATAACCTGGATACAACTTACACAATTATTGCAATTACTCTAAGCTAGGGATCCACAAGTGAGGACTTTGTCGTCAATCACTCTGTGAGGACTAAACGATTTTCTATCGTAACGAAACACGGATACAACTTTTCAATATCTTACTTCCTTTTCTGAGTGGCAAATGACATCGTGCCGAAGCCGACCATTCACTTCATTCACACAAATTACTTAAAGCCTACACGGATATCTAAATGAACAAAATCGTGACATTCCAGAAGAGAGATTCGATGATCGAAATTACTTGGAGATGGTTGATATATATACACGCAAGACACTCGACGCGTTGGCACGGCAATGAAACTACCGGCGGGGGCGAGAAAAACTGGGGAATATTAGCGCTGGCTCAAGAAAAAAGGATAAGCGAGGATTATTGACGAAATCCTCATCTCGCGTCGTGATGTAAGTAAAAATCACTGATAGCTCGAACTGTCAGTCATTTTCCCGGTGGACGGGAGAAAACAGAGGAATAAACCCGAAGATTATTTAAACCCGGGAAGGTTGGCGCACTTTCTTGTTTTTTGAGAGTTTTCGATCAAACGGCAGAGGAATAAACGGAGTGATATTCAGCGACAACACCTTTTACGAATCGGAAGCGAACCCTGAATTTTGGAACAATAAATTAGGACGAGACAACTGAGACCCGGCGGTCGCGATCTTAAAAAGCAAGTTGGGTAAACAGACCTACGCTCATGTCAGAAGAGTTTTGTACCCAATTTCTCAGAAATGCAGTCACCAGCAATGAATGACGTCAAGAAATATGTCAAAGAGATGTGCACGTTCATAAGAAAATCCATAGTTTTTCTGTTTTCAACGGTCGCCATTTTGTTGTATGCCGACAAAAAACACTCAAATCATGAACTATCAAAAATATTAATGTTATTGACCTTATTGGAAAATTTCAAGAAGATCAAGTCAAAACTGCAGTGACTGATTCGATGGCAAGTCCATAAAATACCAAAATCATGTGTTATTGTTGTTGTAATTGGAGGAATTTCAAACGGCTATAACTTCCGTGTATACCATTCGATTTTCATCAAACTTACAAAGCTTAAGAGCCTTATTAGGACTACGTAAATGCGATTTTATTAGGGAAAATGTGAAATTCGAATATCATACTATTGTTAACAAAGTTGAGCGAATTTCGACTTCTAAGGTATTTTTTGTTGTTGAACTCATAAACACCTACCACCATAATTTTTGTCAGATTTTTCGGATCACAGGTGTCCAATCGCGAGGGGGGAACACAAAGTTTTCGTGCGTTTCCTCCCCCTGCGCGTTCCTCGAAGCAAAAAGTACCAAATTAAGACCTGTTTTGAAAAGTTATCATCAAGACCTTTCATTTGATACCCATGATTGCTACCTTTGATGATTTTTTTTCGGGAGCCACTACCCTTTATGGGGAGATCCCCCCTTAAATACCTTATAAAATTTTTTGTAGTTGAACTTTGACGAGAACACCACTTTACATCCCCATACAAAATTTGATGTTTCTAGCTTAAGTAGTTTGCGAGGAAAGTGCTGTGGCGCACGGACAGACGGACGGACGGGCAGACAGATGGACAGACAGGTCGTGACTTTAGTAGGGTTTTGTGAAATTATTTTACAAAACCCTAAAAACGGAAAAAGGGGCCCCATACTAGAGTAGGGATTAAACAAATGTAAGTGACTTAAATTTATTTTATCCGAGGAAAATTTATATTGCTCGAGTTTGTTATAAAATATAGGATATTACTCAAAGCCGAGTAAAGATATCTTTAGATATTTCTTTCCTTGCTACCATATAACATAAATACATTCTTTTGCAGCTGTGGAAGGCGTGGCTCTGGATTTCTTTTCCTGGGACAGTGACTTGGCAGGAAGGCCTGGGAAAATTAAGTAAGGTGGTAGTGTTACGCGGGTGCAGTGAACGTTAGTGTCTTTACAGTTAATTTCGGTTGCCCTGGTGTGGGAAACTATGAGTTTTGTGTGGCGGGGTAACACTCAAACTTGTTCTACGTGGTAGGATTCTTGGAAGGTGATCTTGGCGGCAAGATGGCGGCGAGCTGCAAAACGTGTACAAGTGATGATTTCGCTCCGGACGGTCGTTTTCTCGTTCGGACGATTTCTTGGAAGGCTCAGAGAATCGAATGAGTGCCGCCCACGCCCGACTTCGGGTTGGTGGAGCCTCAGCCAGAGTAGTCCCAATATATCGGTGGAGTAGCAAGGGAATTGGTAACATTTTTAGCAAAATTGGTATTGAGAGAATTTCATTTGAATTTCTTCCCTAAACCATGTTTTGTGAACATTTAGGGCTTAGATTTGATACTATTAAGACCAATTTATTCCCTAATCTTCATTTATGTTGAAAAATTAAATACATTTAGCGAAATTAGCAACATCAAGCCTAACGAAGTTATTGTTCTCCATGTTCATGTCGGACTCGAAGTTTCATCTTGGGAGAGTATGATGCTTGATCGTCGTAATTGTATTGCGTTACTTAGCTAAGAAAGGCGATCAATTCGTTATCCTGATTTTCTCAGTAGATAATCCAATTATTTACTAAGCTTTCACATCACACAAATTTATCGATACATAGCATCTCAAAATATTGTCAGTCCCTACTTAGTCCAAAGGAAATGCAGCATCAATGGGCGGCAAGCGTGAGTGATCGCATAAGGAGGCAAGGTAACGATGACTCGGTTGTAATGCGTAATATGTGTAAGGCGTGCTAGGAGAAGTACCATCATCCAAATTTAGCGAGCACGTCGCCGAGTACCATTGTAATGCAGTTTGACCTTCTGAGGCCCCCGCAATCAGTCGATTATTACCTAACGCCAAAAACCAGTTGACTACCATTACCTGCTAGCAGGAAAGCACGACACACACTACCGCGCGTGATATATGCTCAATCTCCGGTCACATTTGCCAGATCCCTTAAAACCCATAACAGAAAATTACTTTTCCTTTGGAGGCAGCTTCCAGAATTAACAGCTGAAGAGTGTAACGTTTTCAATTTCATCCTGAACGGAGAAAGTTCAACTTTCAGGCGTTTCAGCCAAATTGCCGCCATACCTTTCTCGTAGATTCGCACTCTTGCCAAAAATCATGCAAATATGCCGAACGCGGGACTAAAAAAAAAAATAAAAATAACGAAGAAATAGACAAATTTTATTGCACAGCAAAAGTTTATGTATGACCTTTCCTTTCTTATGCAGATTATTTGCTCATCTGAGCTTGACTGCTTGAGTGTTGGTGGTGTGTCGCGCGTTTCTTGTTTTGCATCTGATTACCATTTGGAATGTTTCTTGGATAACCGTTCCATCACGAAAGTGAAGCCGCCAGTTGTTATTTGAAGAAATTTTCGCGTTCTTTTATTAATTTCAACTTCATCGATTGCTGCCAAGGAATGCTGAAGATAAAAGCGCAACGGCGGCGCCTGTTCGTGGCTGAGGAGGACTTGAGTCAATCAAGATGTTACTTCCTGCAAACAGCCATGATGCAGTCTTGAATGGAGATTGTCAATCATCCTTTATTCAACCAAGTGCTCTTTAAGAGTTAAGCACTCTTCGTAAAAGTATAAGTGCAGGACCTGTTGATAGTGGGACTTGGGAGCCAGTGGAACAATGCTCGTGGGGTATATTCACTTGTTTTAATGCGAGGCCAGCAAACTTTAAGGAAAGCTCCATGGAAATGAGGAGAATACTCCTCATGGTTGTTTCTTCATTACAAAAAGCAGAATTTTCATAGTAAGCGGATTCGTTATTTGCTTCCGCAGGGCAGACATTTGGAAATACCACCCAAACTTGTTTCTATTCAAAATCAAATAAGAAATACTTAAGAAATCCATACTCATACCAACAAACTGGTTTCGCGCTCGTTAACCGCCTCAAGATTTGCTTAAGGTGTTACACGCATAAACAAAGTCATTTATAGGTCACAAGTGTGACACGACTTAATCAGCTTTTCGGTCAATTCGGGTCCATTTTGGTGCCAGTGTCATCGCAATTAGCCTAAAAGGCTTGGCTGGTCTCGAATATCTTTGTGCATCTCCACGGATCAAGTTTTCAACTGACTGTTGTGGAAATTAGCAAGTCTTAAGTGGAGACAACTTGGCAAGCTGGCAGCATCTTTACGGTAAGTTTTCCTTTGAAAACGATGCGGTCATGTTCATCATCTCTGAACTCTTCTTCTGCTTTTGGATTCGTCTAAAAATTCAATGAAGATTGATTTCAGATGGTTTTCGCTTCTTATGTAATCGCTGCAGAGTAGTGATAAGAATTAGTCTCTATGTGTGATAGCGTTGTGCATATTAAGTTGGTTTTCATTTGCTTTTAGGGAAGTCACAGAAACTTTGATTGTGCGTGTAGTGGGTGAAAAGTAGTGGAAGGACAGCCATGAGGATATAAGGCTGCCAAATTCCTCACAGCTGTAAAAATTGAGGGATTAATTACTGATTTCTATGCACACATATTGAACCTTAGTTGCAATTGAGTCAGACTATGATGTGATTTGATAAGAAACCATCCCTAAGACAGTAAATTTGTTCATCCAATGTAACAAAAAACGCATAATTTACGTGAATACACATTTTCTTCTCCTTTTATTTCATCATCACTTCAGAATATATAGTGCCGCATCTACTAGAATAATGAAACAATTTTCTCAATTTTTTCGCAAGAAAAAATTTCAACCACTACAGCAGCAAAACTTCTACCCCATTTAATTCTTCTAATTCTTCCCATAACGTTTTGAACCACCTGTTTTTGCAAAACTCTTCTGAAATCGCGTTTCGCTTATTTGCTTGCCTGTCAGTCCATACAGCAAAAAAAGTTTTAAACTTAACGTAACAAAATGGAAAAGCTAGCACGTAAAAAATAACATGCATTCCCTTAACACTTCAATGTTGCTTTGCTAATTTAGAATGATAGGTAATGTTGATTTTTTTTTCAAGAAAAGCGGTCGATTGATAAGGCGACAAAACTTGCATTACACATATTTGCCACACATTTATTAATTGTTTTGCAGTCGGACTGTTTTTCTCGAAGGGATTCTAAAGTCATGCCATATTTTTGGTTTGGCTGCCTACCTATTTTGCTAAAAAGCGTTGAACCCAAGACTTACCTAAATTTCACAAAAGTTCAAACCTAAAATTCATAGTCAGTTTTATTGCTGATTATTTTTAGGGTTTTGTACTAAAATACAAAACCCTATTGCAATCACGACCTGTGTCCGTCTGTCCGTCTGTCCGTCCGTCCGTCCGTCCGTCCGTCCGTCTGTATGTCACAGCAGTTTTTCTCCGAAACTATAGGGGCTACAGCCATGAAACTCTGTAGAAAGGTCAGAAGTGGTGACCTCTTGAAAGTTTAAGGGTGGAAAAATTTTTCAAAGGGGTTTAAGGGGGGTCTCCCCATACAGGGAGGTGACCCCTCAAAAAAAAATTTTCACCATTGGTAGTCGAGTAGGGTGTCATTGGAAAGGTCTCAATAGGATCTTTTCAAAACAAGTCTTAAAATTGCCCTATAAGTAACGAGGGGAGCAGGGGAAGGGGAAATGTACGAACTTTTCACGTACCCCCCCCCCCCCCTCGCGATTGGACACCTTCCATCCGAAAAATCTGAAAAAAATCATGAATGTTGGCCTTAATGAGTACAACAACAACAAATACATGAGAAGTCAAAATTCTTTCAACTTTGTTAGTAATAGTATGATTTATCGATTTTCTGTTTTCTTGAATAAAATCTAAACGGTACCTTTAAACTCAATAAAATGACTATATATAAGATTGATCATTTCTGAAAGTTTCATAAAGATCGAATAGTATTTACCGAAGTTATAGCGATTTGAGTTTTCCTGTATTACTATGGAGCAATATGCCCTGTATTACTATGGAAACATATGGCTATGGAGCCATATGTGCTTTTTACCGACTTAGACACTACAGCTTTGCTAGAATTTGCATGAACATTTCAGGAGTGATAGGTATCATGAAGATGAGTATATACAATTGAAACAACTGAAAAGGCAGTAGAGAGCTCCTAGCAAAAGGACTTTGTAACCATTCTAGGATTCGAAAAAAACCGGCCATGAATCGATGCTTACAGTACAGAGGAGTGGCCCCTGAAAATAAATTTCATGAAAGGTAGCCGATATGAGTATCTATGAGAGCTTTTGAAAACAATTCTTAAACTGACAGTTTTTGATTCAGTGGGAGCACAGGGGGGGGGGGGGGGAATACATGAATAATGTGTTTCCTCCCTCGCGAATTGACACCCGTGATCTAAAAAAGCTGAAAAAATTATCAAAGGAGATATTTATGGGTATAACTATAACAAACACCTCAGAAGTCAATATTCGTTCAATTTTGTTAATAATAGTATGATCCTAAAATTGCACATTTTCTCCAATAAAATCGTCTTTGACATGTTTCTTGATTTTATTCGTTGCTGGTTACTGCATTTTGTAAGTTGAGTACAAAACCCTTCTGACATGAGCATAGGTCTGTCTACCCAACTTGTTTTGAAATGCTTTTCAGAGTATGTAATGATGTGGAAGATTTCAAGAAGGATAATTCATACTAATAATTCACATTGCAGTAACATTTCTAATTAAGAATATTCGTACATACTGCAATTTTTAAAACTTTCCAAGAAGCAGTACTCACCTGTAAACTGGTATCACAATTTTTGCAGACACTGGATACAGTGGAAACTGAAAATTGGCTCCAGATAACATAAACAAATGATGATGTTGGTTTGGTGTTCTGGATAACATAAACAAATGATGGTGCAGCTTTGTTGTCCTGATTGCTTTATCACGACAAATTAATACTTAGTTCGATGAGCGAAGCTTCAAATCACTGATCGATGAATTATTAATTTTGAAAATTAGCTCTAAATTACAAAAGTCTAAGGGAAGTGTAGTGAAATAGTGTATGGACAGGTTATTCATGACCTTGTTGTAGTTAACCCATTCGAGACGGACTGCACACCGTGTGTGCAATGGATTTCCGAGCCAAAATGACGGACTGCACACCGTGTGTGCAATGATACTTTATTTCAATTATCAGTCATTACTGAAAAAGTAATTGTCGCAACAAGACCGGGGTGATCTTAAAAGAATCTTAGAAGTGTATTATAGTAAATTTTGGTTTCCGTTTCAATTTACCTTATGAAATGAGTGACTCAGAGGCAGGACCATCAGGACTGTAGAATTTTAGCAGTGATAGTGAAAGTGACAATTTATTTTTTCCGCTAAATAGAAAGAAAAACCAAAATTTCGTAATCAATGATAGTTATAGTGATGAAGAGACACACTTGGATATTGATGATTCTTTCGTTGAAATTGTCGATGATACGGGTAGTGAATACTCCGAAGAGAGTGAAAGTGATATTGAAGACGTTGAAGGTGAATCAAATTTAGATACTGAGAATTGGACTATTAGCGGTGAATTTCAACAAATTCCGTTTGTGGGTGCTCCAGGTCTACAAAAGTCCAATGGAGGACAACCGTACGATTTTTTCAAACTTTTGTTTGAAGACAATTTTTTTTAATCTGATAGTGAAGGGACAAATAAGTATGGCGAAATAGTTCTAGGAAGGAAATGGAAGGAACTAACAATTGCGGAGTTTAAGGTGTTTTTAAGCTTGTTATTACATACAGGCACCATAAGCTGCCCGAGAATTGATAACTACTGGAATAAAAGCAAGCACTTTGGATTTGAGTGCTTTTCGCGGCATATGAGTAGAGAAAGATTCCAGAATATATTGAGATCGCTTCATTTTTCATCAGATACTGAAAGTGATCATCGCCTTAAAAAAATAATTCCTGTCATCAACTATTTTAATGATAAAATGAAAGAAGTCTATTACCCGCATAAAGAATTGTCATTGGACGAATCCTTAGTTCCTTGGAGAGGACGATTAGTTTTCAAGCAGTATATTGCAGGAAAAAAGCACAAGCACGGTGTAAAGTTATACATATATGTGAATGTTCGGGAACAGTGTTGCGAATAAAAGTTTACACCGGGAGTGGCGATGAAATTAGTGGAAAAGGACATGTGGATAAAGTTGTTTTTCATTTGATGAAAGATTTTTGCATCAAGGACATTCAGTGTTCATGGACAATCATTATACAAGCTATGAATTAGTGCGGAAATTGCTTGAGTATAGAACTTATTGTACTGGGACTCTGAGAAGAACTAGAAAAGGAAACAATTTTGAGGTGGTCAATGCAAAACTTTCAAAAAACGATTTAATATCACGGTTTAAAAACAATATTCTTATTGGCAAGTTTAGAGACAAAAGAGACGTTTTATTTATTTCAAGTGAATATCGAGCGACTTTGATTGAATACGAAAATAAAAGAAAGTTTAAAGTTCTAAAGCCTGCTGCCCTGCATCACTACAACGAGCACATGAATGGAATCGATCGTAAAGACCAAATGCTATCATATTATTCTTGCACAAGGAGAACCTACAAATGGTACGTCAAACTATGGATTAATTTGGTAGAAACTTTGCTTTTGAACTCGTTCAACCTGTATAAAACTTATGCCGTATCAACAAAAAAATACAACTTTTATCAGTATCGCCTGGAGATATTGGAAAATCTGGTTGAAAATCCTCGAGATCAGCAGCTTACGACACCAGTGTCATTGGATCATCTACCTGAAGTCCTGCCTAGGGATAAAAACAGAAAAGTGAAACGAAAGATTTGTCGCATGTGTTCCCCAGCAGGTAAATATCGACGCACTAATTATTCCTGTCCTACCTGTGTCGGAAATCCTGGGCTGTGTTTGGGTGAATGCTTCAAACGATACCATCATGCTCAACAAAACTAAGGACTATCTTCAAAAATTGTTTTATTACTATCTTACTAGTTTTTTACTCTCAGCTTATCTTCACCCATGTTATAATTAGTTTATCAATTTCAAACATCTATATTGCTCGGAGGGAAATTTTTCCTAGAATTAATTTTCATTCCATTTCTCCCTTCATTTGTTTTGAATTTTATATGTATGTAATCTGCGGATCGTCCTTCCTTGAATTTCTAAATGTTTTACGACTTGTTCATCATATGTTTTTTTGTATGGCAAACCTTGTTTCCATAATTTCGGAGCGTGAAATAAGAAATCTATGTTATTTTATTACTCTATAATAAATAATTTTTCATCGTATACAAGTTTTTTTCATTTTCGTAGTTCTTGCACACATGGTGTGCAATCCGCTCTTCTAAATAATTTTATTGCAAGGAGCGGCCTGCACACATGGTGTGCATTGTTGTCATTTTGTGAAATATGAACTGGATCGACGGATCATTAGTACAGGTATGTTTTTTAGGCAACAATTGTTTAAATTCAGCAAAAAAAAATTTCCGCTCCTGGGGAGACCTTCCAAATATATGAGCCGTCTCGAATGGGTTAAATAAATAGCAATCAGTGAATAGTTTGATTTTGTTTTATATCTGATTTCTGCGGAAAAATTCTTAAACGAAACCAAAGGAGTTAAGGTTAGTAAATATATTGTGATAGAAATTTGCTTTCTATTATAGACTTTTCATAATAGATTTCTTTTGCTTTCTATTATAGACATGATATATCTTTGTCTCTGCTACGGTATTTTTTTCTTTTCATTTATAGCTTATCTAGCTGAAGATGAAAAGAACAAAAGAAAGCGGACCGTTTTATCGCAATTTAAAAAAAGCTAAGAAAGAGGCTGGAAGGAAAAATAAAGGTGCCATATTAAAGTTTGTGAAAGTTTCTGACACACCGCAGTGTACCCATAAGTCACCAGAGCCTTCCAAATTTTATTTCTTTAGGTGCTCACCTTTTACCAAAATTCACTAACGATGAGTTACTACAACCGAGTGCAAGTACTTCTGTTGAGCTTTCTGGTATTCTGGTACCAGAATAAAGTGACACACTCACTCATTTAGATTTTAATAGTAACGATATTAGAAATTCAAATTTAAGGCTACATTTGATTCAGAGAGGTCCTGAAGCTGTTCAACATTTGAATGTCGACTTTTTTTAAGAATCAGCAGTACCACGCATTATTCAGCCAGACGAGAACCATGTTAGAGCAACAGTATTGTCAACGAGACGCCTAACACGAGATTGGTTCTACCGTACATTGCCAAGCGGCGAAAAAGTTTTACCTTCTTGGATGGCATATTCACCTTCTAAAGCCTCATTGTTTTGCTTCTGTTGTCGTATACTTGAGGATGCAAATTCATCAAATGTGTCGAAATTTTGCTGCTTCGGAGGATTTCGTACTTGGTGGAAATTGAATCCAAAAGTTGGCAAACATGAATCATGTGTTCAACATAATATAAGTTTTTGCAAATGGAAGGAACTAGAAACAAGACTTCAAAAAGGACAGACAATTGATAAGAATGAACAAGAAGCAGTTACAAGAGATACTAAAAAATAGCATGAAATTTTGAGCAGAATGTTTGATATTATATAATTTCTTGCAGAACAAAATTTCGCGTTACGCAGCCACAGAGAAGGTAAGGCCAGTGCTAACAGAGGCAATTTGGAATTAGTGGTGTTGCTGGCTAAGTACGATTCTATTCTCCAAGAACATTTGGTTAAAGTCAAAATGGGCCAAAAAATTATATGTCACCAGAAATTCAAAACGAGTTCATTGAAATTCTAGGAAGTACCGTTCGTCAAAAGATTATAGGTTGTGTACAAAAAGATAAATATTATTCAATAATTTTTGCCCGTACTCCAGATATATCGCAATGAGTGAAGTCTTAGAATATGTGGTTATTGAAAATCAGGAGGTTCGAGTAAAGGAATCTTTTTTGGATTTCATCGAGACCAAAAACAAAACTGCTAAAGGCATAAGTGTAATGATTTTGAACAAAATCATAGCTGAATGACTTGACGTTATGAACTGTAGAGGACAAGCGTATGATAATGCTACGACGATGGCTAGAAGGCGCACAGGGGCACAACAGAGGATAAATGACTTCAATCCTAACGCAGAATTTGTGCCATGCCCAAATAACTCATTAAACCTGATTTGTTTGCATCCAGCTTCCGTGGAGGTAAGTTCCGTAACTTTCTTTGGCACGCTAGAGTGCTGCTATGCTTTTTTTCTGTATCTGCACATCGGTGGGAAGTTCTGATTGCGACTACAGGAAAAAGATTGCTGAGGATCTAGGACACACGTTGGAGTGCTAGGCGCGGTGCTTTCAATTTTATACGACACCATTTCAAAGAAACATTGATTGAAAATCCAACCAAAATTGAGGAAAGTTTTAATACAAGAACAGACACAGGAAGCTTGTTGGTGGCAATGCAATCATTTTCTTTTTTAAGTTTTTTGGGTCTCTGACAGCTAGTACCACGTGAATTTAATGATGTTCAGAGTTATTTACAAACCGAGGGACTGAACATACATGAGTGTGCTCAAAAATATGTGCATTGCAGATTATTTTGGGAGAAAGCCGAGAAAAATTTGTGGACGTGGCTTTAACACACACCAAAACTTTGTGTGAAGAACCTCAAAGATGAATTAAGAAGAGTCAGATAATTTGTGACGGAAGTAAAGACGCTGGGTTATTGTATGAAGACGAATTGAGGCGAACAATGTTTCCTTCGATAGACAAAGTTGCTGCTGAAATTCGACAAAGGTTTCAACAGCTTAAAACTTTGGCAAAAAAACATGACTTTTTAAGGGCTGTAGGAATATTAGGCATCGACGAATTCAACCTGGATGAAGCTTCTCAAGATGTTATCAGAGAAGAACTCAAAATTGAACGAGTACGTCTTCGGGCTTTCGTAGCTGCAGCTGACCCGGATTGCAAAACTACGTTGATTCAGTCTGGTGCTTTAGGCTTGTTAAAACATATAGTTGAGTTTAAGCTGAAAATGTTTTACTAAATATTGTTATAATGTTGAGAATTGTCTTAAAAGTGGCCATCAGTAATGCCAGTTGTGAGAGAAACTTCTCGAAACTTAAACTCATAAAAAACTATTTGAGATCAACATTGTCTTTACTGAGATTAACAAATATAGCTACCCTGGCAATCGAGCGGGATATAGAAATCGATGTTGAAAGTTGCATAAAAGATTTTGCTTTAAAAAAACAAGAAAAATTAATTTTTGAATGATTAAAATGATTTAAAAATGCTTTCTCGACTTTTAATTGATTTTCTAGTCTTATAATGAAACATCTTATTTTCACATGTGGAAGAGAAAAATGATTTACGACTAATTTTCCTTAGTGAGAAAAGAAAATATTGGCACCGGAACATTAGTACTAATTTATTTCGGTGCTTCACATTACAGTTGCTTTGGTGTTTTTAACCAATTCTACAGTGACATTTTTCCAATACACTATTTTATTATTTAGTAAGCTCTTATTGCAATATGTCCCAATAGAAGTTTACGCATGAAAGTTAGAAAAAGACTAGATAATCAAAATAATAGCACCTTTAGGAAAGCGAATAAGTTCATAATTACAAGGTTTTTATTTTTGCCTGTCAATCCGTTAAGCACAATAAGAGCTTCTGAAGCTTATGTTTATTTTCTGTCGTCCGTTGTGGTGTAGAAGGTAGGAGGCTAGCCGCGAATGTTTCAGGTGCTATGTTCGAACCCCGGTGTAACGAGTTTTCAATGTCAGTATCTGTTGACGAACTTCCAGCGCACTCAGCTGTGATGGGTACTGAGTAAAATGAGGTGATAATCACACGGTCAAGTGTGATGCCGACCACATCACCTTCCAAGTACCGTTATGGTCATAAAATGAGATGTTCCACCTCGTCTCAACGTCCAAGTTTAATTTGGTTTCTAGCGTGATTATTATTATTATTTATTATGTTTATTTTCTCGAGATGAGTATCTTCTGTTTATTTTTTATGTTCAAGTGTTTATTAAATGTGGCATTCTTTCACTAGCTAGAGGAGCGTTATTCTCTTAATCTGTTATTGTCATGTTTTCAATAACTTTATTATTTTGATTACAAATAAAAGTTTATCACTAAATTATTTGTAGTTGGTATAATTCGTCATATGATTTTGCATTAAGGATACTTTTAACGGACGATAGAAGGATTATCTCGGCCTGAAAAAGCTCTGAATATAAATCTGTCTCCAAAAAACAGTCGGCCCCGGGTGTCAAAAACCCGTGCTATGCTACTAATCGGCAGAGCAGTATCTCTCTACTGTTTTAAGAGCCTTGGTTATGGTCATACCGCACAGGGATGCATGGGACCAGATAGCAGTTCCCTATGCTAAAAATGTGGCAATAATGGGCATAAGAATGTACAAGGGGGGTACACTGCATCCTTTACAAGGATGCCGATCCAAAACTGAATTTCAAGGACTTCTTAGGATCAAGCAAATGTTGGGTTTTTCAGGAGCTGTAGCCAAGGTAAAAGCAGAACCTTGATGACCCATATCCTGTAAGTACAACTGCCCAAAACCTTCTTGAGCAGTTTGATGCTGAGTGTACAATACTACGGCAAATGATGCTGAACATCATGGTTGCCTTACAAAACTGGTACTGGCACCATTTGAGCTCAGAACACCGCTTATTTTCTAGTGAAGACCCTTGACGGAGAGTTAGTTTCATGTGTTTTTGGTACTCAGAGACTACATTCTTTAGTATTTACCTAACGCCAAATGAACAATATCATCTTCCAAAGCCAAGCTTAATGCTTTGGAGGATGCTTTCTGGAGTGCAGGCGGCCACCTACTCGTTGGGGCATCCCTAAAACTGATCCATAGGGAAAACAATCCCTAGAGATGGTGGCTAGAACAGGCTCATCGTACTGAACACCGGTGATACGCCAACTTTCCACCGTGAGGGACTAATACCTTACATGACTTTCAACTCAGAGTCCGTAGTACGCACGGTATACAATTGGAGAGTACTAGAGGACTACTCAGCCAGTGCTCATCAGTACATTCTTCTTGATATCCATGTTGCTATCTATCAGCACCCTTCCGCTCGACCTTCCTGGATCGGGTGTAATATCGACAGGATTGACGGTAAGAAATTCATCGACGTGCTCACAGCCGTTGCCCGGTTGCTGGAAGAGTCTCATGGGACTGAAGAGCTAGCAGCTCAAGACGTAGTAAGCTCAACTATGAGCATCATCATGTCTGCTTGTAGCGTGTAGTGTAAGAAGTGATATTAAATGTCAATGAAGGACTGCAACAATGGTCTGCTGCCTCGGCGAAAGAGGATGGGCCTTGAGAAAATGGACGGACCGACAGAGACTTCGTTGTTACCGACGATTCTTATGGCCCTCAAATAAGAGCAGGGCATCCAGATGGAAGCAATGCCCCCTCGCACCCTCCCAACCGAATCAAGATCAAAACATAGACATTGCCATGTATTTTCAACTTGAGTGAAAAACTCATACAAACATAATTTGTATGACTCTTTCCCTCAAATAAGGAATACAAACGTAACAAATTTATGCCATAGCATTATGCGATGAAATCACATAACCCTATATCATAACAAGGCACGCAAGCGGAAGGCCATTTTACCCGGCAAGAGCCCCTATTAAGCAAAAACAAGTTCGGTAGACAGACCTATGCTCATGTCAGAAGGGTTTTGTACTCAACTTACAAAATGCCGTAACCAGCAACGAATAAAATTAAGAAACACGTCATGTTCGAGGATCATACTATTATTAACTAAGTTGAAAGAATTTTGAATTCTGAGGTATTTGTTAAAGTTATACCCATAAATATCTCGCTTGATAGTTTTTTAAGATTTTTTTAGATCACGGGTGTCCATTCGCGAGGGAGAAAACACATTTTTCATGTATTTCCCCCCCCCAACTGAAGCAAAAACTGTCAGTTTAAGAACTGTTTTGAAAAGCTCTCATAGAGAACTTTCAGTTGATACTCATATCGGCTACCTTTCATGAAATTTTTTTTCAGGGGCCACTCCTCTGTACTGTAAGCATCGATTCATGGCCTATTTTTTCGAATCGTAGAATGGCTACAAAGCCCTTTTGCTAGGAGCTCTCTCCTGCCTCTTCGACTTGTTTCAATTGTATGTAGTCATCCTCATGATATCTATCATTCCTGAAATTTTCATGCAAATCCTAGCAAAGCTGTAGTGTTGAAGTCGGTAAAAAGCGCATATGGCTCCATAGCCATATGTTTCCATAGTAATACAGGGCACATTGTTCCTTAGTAATACACGAAAATTCAAATCGCTATAACTTCGTTAAATACTATTCGATCTTTATGAAACTTTCAGAAAAGATCAATCTTATAAATAGTCATCTGTTTGCTAAATTTTATTGAATTTAAGGGTACCATTTAGATTTTATTCAAGAAAACATAAAATCGATAAATCATACTATTACTAACAAAGTTGAGTGAATTTCGACTTCTCATGTATTTGTTGTTGTTGTACTCATTAAGGCCTACATTCATGATTTTTTTCAGATTTTTCGGCTGGAAGGTGTCCAATCGCGAGGGGGGGTACGCGAAAAGTTCGTACATTTCCCCTTCCCCTGCCCCCCCTCGGTACTCATAAGGCAATTCTAAGACCTGTTTTGTAAAGATCTCATTGAGACCTTTCCAATGACACCCTACTCGACTACCAATGGTGAAATTTTTTTTTGAGGGGTCAACTTCCTATATGGGGAGACCCCCGTAAACCCCTTTGAAAAATTTTTTCACCCATGAACTTTCAAGAGGTCACCACTTCTGACCTTTCCACAAAGTTTCATGGCTGTAGCCTCTATAGTTTCGGAGAAAAAGTGCTGTGACATACAGACGCACGGACGGACGGACGGACGGACGGACAGACGGACACAGGTCGTGATTGCAATAGGGTTTTGTATTTTAGTACAAAACCCTAAAAAGGAAAGAGTGCGCCCGAAGGCTAGCCCATTTTAGCGGAGGAGCCTGACATCGATGCGGGTACTGGACCCGGACAGTTTTTCAAAGAAAAAGAGAAATACAGAATCTTCAAACTTTATCAATCCAATTATTTTGTATTTCGAATTATAGGAAAAACTCATAATTTGTAGGATGAGAATAAGTATCATCAGTTATAAGTTAAATTGCTAAGTAGAGATATAAATGGTTTAAAAATGCATTTATTCTTGTACAAGTATTTAAAAAAACCCAGTTTTATTAAAATGTGCTTCATTGGTTTTTGGTTTTTTAGTAGTATTCACCAATTGTTGTTTTATACAGGGTTATCCATTTCGTGGTTGGGAAAGTATAAGCCTGCCATTTGACATCTGTCAAAATTAAATGTCACCCAAAGCGTGTTTTTTAGCTGAAGGTTCGCCATTTAGAAATATGGATAAAAATTGTTATTCTGCTGTATCAACATTTAGGGCTCTACGAGCCGATTACGGTCGACATAATCGACCTACCAATTTCGAATAATGTGATAAAATTTGAAGAGACTGGATCGATTATTGATATTGCAAGGCCTGTGCATCATCGTAACATTCATTTTGCTGAAAATATCGCTGTCGTTGCTCAAAGTGTGGAGGAAGAGCTGAATTTGTCGATTCCTCGACGTGCTCAACATTTGTGCTTGTCTTACGGCTCATTGTGATGGATTTTGCATTTGGATTTGAATCTCCATCCGTACAAAATCCAACTCACTCAAGAACTTAAGCCTCAAGACCATACACAACGCAGAATGTATGCGAATTGGGTGATGGAACAACAAGCCATTGATAACGATTTTTCGAACAACATTTTCTATAATGATGAGGCTCATTTTTCGCTCAGTGGTTACGTTAATTAACAGAATTGCCGGATATAGGGCTCTCAAAATCCTCAAGTGGTCGCAGAAAGGCCTTTGCATCCGGAAAAACTGACCGTTTGGTGTGCATTATGGTCTGGTGGTGTTATTGGCCCGTATTTTTTTGAAAACGATCAAGGAAAAGCCATTACAGTCAATTCTGACCACTATGGACGGATGTTACCGATTATTTTTGGAGAGAAATTGAAGATTATGATCTGGAAAACATGTCGTTCCAACAGGATGGAGCCACAAGCCGCACAACACAGGCTAATCGAGCACTTTTGCAAGAGAAATTTCCAGGACGCATAATTTCGAGATTGAGTGATGTCAATTGGCCCACAAGATCCTGCGACCTAACACCTTTGGATTTCTTTTTATGGAGCTATGTGAAAGATCGTGTTTACGCGAAGAATCCTCAAAATCTTGAACAATTGAAAACCAATATTCGTGAAGTTATGGCCGAGATATTGCCGGAAATGCGCCGAAAAGTCATTGAAAATTACCTCAAAAGGATTGAGGCCTGTAACAGGTCCCGTGGAAGAGATTTGAATGATGTTCTATTTCACGTATAATGGCAAGATTTAATCTTTATATGGAATAAAAAATTTTGTTACCATCTGAATATTTTATGAGTTTTCATAAGCTTTACTTTTCCAAGCGTAAAATGGATAACCCTTTAATAAAAAAAAAATTCTGAAAAACTTTCTTTTATGAAAGTTAATTGCACTTACACCTATACCATTCATCCAGATGGGTCTTCGAAAAAGTCAACTTTATTTTTAAATTAATACCTGTGTACAGCACCAATTTTCAGCTACAGGTGTAATTACTTCTGGCAATGGGGAAGACGGCACTCTACTAATCGCCATTGTATTATTTGATGAATTGAGAGTGGACGTAACTCTAGCAGTTTGGCCTGCCGGACATTCGTTAGCTACTGGCAATCCTTGTAAGAGCCGTTCTCACATGTGAAAGACTTCCGCCTGTTGATGCTGGAGTTCTTCTAGCGGCGAACGTACTCTACGCTCGATATAACTATCCAGGTTGAGTGCCGTGCACTAACATACGTCGCAAATAGCCAGGTGGTTGTATTTATAGTGGCAATTTGATTGCAGAGGCGATGACCGTAATCTTCAGCGCAACTAACTTTACGATGACTTCTTATTTGTGGTTAGGTTGGATGCATCGGTGAAATTTCTCGAGGAGTTCGCGAGTTCGAAGTAATACAGGCAACGAGTCTTTCGCGGAAACTATTATGTGCATCGATCAAATCAGTACCGTGTTGAGGTAAACCAGAGAGGAAACACCACACAAAATCGATTCAGCTGTTAGGAAACCGCTCACTCGCTCCCCTACTTGTTTTGCAACAAATAAGATCCAACTCCTTTCTGCACCTCAAAATGCAAGTTTTAACCCGCTTGACTCGGAAACCTATCGGGCCATAAATCACAGGCACACACATAGCTTTCACCGTAACACCAATTTTTCGACTTTTCCTGAAACTCAGAATTTGGATTTTTCCATTCAACGACATCGGAGCCTTGGACTGGGTGCAGGCGCACTAACTTGAACGGGTTCGATTTCGAACAACCGTATTTTTTCAGGGACTTGAAGGATTCCGCTCTAACCAAGAAATTCAACTCGTGAAATTACTCCCATAATGTCCAGATGCCATAACTTTCAGGCGAAACCCGTTATGCTTATCGTCACCAAATCGCGAATGCAGCACAGAAGTGGATCTACTCGCCACCATTCACAAATAAACGAGAAATTGCACTTGTCGACAGCTTTCCCAGTTACCATTTCTTCGCACGTGGCCCGCGTGGTCTAGTCGTTAGAGCACTAAGTCCGTAAGCTGAAGGTCTCTGGTTCGAGTTTCGTTGGCGTCAACGAGATTTAGTTCGAGTGACTCTTCGGACGAACTTTAAGTCAGTTCAGTTATGATACATTCTGGTTTGAAATCGGAACGTATCGCAACTGGGTAGACGGGTACACGGCCAAAGCATGATGATGATCATATCACCTTATGGAGTGTCGATACAGTTGATCATGACAATGAGATATTCCAACTATTTCTAAGCGAAGGCCCCAAAGAAGCTGTAGCGCTACAAAAAAAAATGTTTCTCTTCGCTCGCGAAAAATCTTCTTTGCTGCACATCCAACACTTGAGGGTAAATTATACAGATTTTTACTCTCATAAGTCAATCCATCTGTCGAGTTTTCTTCACTGACATGTTATTTCCATTTTTGGGTATCTTGGAATTAAACTTCACTGATTCACATAAGAAAACTTTTCTAGAAGCCAAGTTTACGGATTCTGAGCAAACTCAACTCAACCGAGCAAATTGAAAACTAGCAAAACTGATTGATCACTGCAACACATTCTCATTCACCCATCGACAAATTAAACTGGAGAAAGCACAAATCCACATTATTTCAAAGAAATGTTAGGGAAACACGCAGAGTGCGTTTATTTTGTGTTCAATACTCGAAGAACTTGCAAGAACAGAGCAAAAGGGAAAAGCGCACTGCACAAAACTTGAGGTTACCCTTCTCATTTAATTTTTATTACGAAATGTTTCGATCTCTTGAAAACTCGTCTTGATTTACGAGTAATCTTGGAAAACTTCTGGACACACGATAGCAAAATCATCCGAGCAAGTCAGAACTGTTCAAATAAATCTTTCGAAACCATATTAACCCGGATTAACATCTTTCACACACTTTCTTGCTATGAATTCCATAGCCCCAACTAGATTTACAATTTTAATTTTAAAATTTTGTAAACAGCACTTCATCTGTGGTCACTTCATTATTTTTTTCTTGCGGATCGCATTTTCCTGACGTTCTGCACGTGCCGTTCAAAAGCAGACTCTCTCGTTTGTTGCTTGTCGTCGCCTTACGGGACCGCTCAAAAACCAATCGACGAGTCTCCAATCCACTTTCCATGGGTCCGTTGGAAAGGGGGTTGCGGTGTCCAGATTTCAATTGCAAATTAAAATGATGATAATTATTTTAAATTTACAATTGAAATTTAGACCAGCAATATGTTGGTTTTCGAGAAGTTTGCTAAGGTGACTCATTGCGCAGGAGCGCAATTATTCTAGGGCAGCTAATTTTCTCGCAATCCCAAGAAGGAGAAAATGACGAAAAAGGAGCAGAAGGATCTTCAGGTGGAAAAATCGGTTGTGTTCGGGGTCGAAATGCGGAGTGGGACGACAGAAGAAATCGATTCAGGACGGACAGACTGACACAAATATTTTCGTATTGCTGTACGTGTGTAAACTAAGCGTGAGGTTGAAATTGAGTATGGACGGACAAAACAGGCGTGTATATTTACCTATCAGCGCAGGTCCTTTGCGTGATATACCCCGACTTCTTCCCCCTAAAGGTAGGTTAGCAGGTAATGATTGGGCCCTACAACCTTTAGTACACGGGTTTCCAGGTACCGCCGGTTCAGGTTAGCGTTGTAATGCCCAGCGGCATTGCTTTGTTTAAAATCGAACATGAGGTTGTAGTGCGCTTCATTTGCACGTCCTGCGGCCTTTATCTTCCATCCGATTTGGTGGCGGAGGTCTCCTAAATGCTCATGGGGCTCCAGCGCAATGACGGGATCTCCGAAACACTTCAGTTGCCGTAGTAGCCTGTATGATTTGCCATGGAAAATCATGTGCTGTCGGAAGGCGGCAAACTAAGGCGCGACACCGGTGACCGCAGAGCGCAAGTTCTGGCGGGCAATCTGCGGTCCCAACCCTTCTGAGTTGTGTAGACATAAGAACGGATCTATGTCCCGTTGGAGACATAGATCCAAGCCTCCAGTTTATTTGTGGTTGGCTGAAATCATTGAAATGCAAAATGAGTGTTAAAAACTTCAATGAGAAGCTTACACTGTGCGACAGTGAATTAAGCGTTTTAAAGTTTTTACTCATCAATTGAAGTCTTGGATTTCCATTTTATCAGTTTTAGGGCCATAACTCTTGCAATATTGATTATCTGGCATCATTGTCTTCAACAATATTTTTGATGAGATTTAGATAAAAAATTTTATGCGATATAAATGCAGAAAAATTAAGTTGAGCATGTTTAATCAGATGAAATATTGGAAAAATTTCATTTTTTCTCCATTTGTTCAAGATTTTCTTGCAATAACTGTTTAATAACTACGAATTTCTGCAGTAAAAAATTAACAAAAGCAATATAAGAGCAAGCCAAAATATTTTTCATTAAAAATCTATGATAAATTGAAACGTTTATTTATAAAATTTCTACTCTTCTTTGAGTTTTTATAATTTTTCATTGACATCATGTATTTTATTCAACTTGATATAATTTAAATAATCCAAAAATATACCTATTTACACAGAACCTTCGTCTTTTTTAATGTTGATGGTCCGGATACATCATCGCCAATATCATCATCATCATCATCATCACTGTCTGAATCTTCTTCTTTGTCAACATCGTTTTTGTCCTGCAAAGCATGCTTACTCCACCAGTATATTTCTGCAAGAATTGCAGCTGGAGAACTTTTTCCTCTGTACCAGTAAGTTTTTATTTTAATAAAATATGCGGTGAAAAATAAATCAGAACATTACCTAATTTTAAATGGAATAGCGATTTGGTGATAACTTTTACCTTGTTCATCTGATTCGGTGGCTAATTATCTGGGAAAATAGTCCAAATGATGATGCAAGTAGTAAATTTTTAAAGTCATATGCACTCCAATTTTAAAGAAAGCTTATAACATTTTGCTGGCTGAAACTGTATAGCTACTGGAATGATATTTCCCTAATAAGCCTCCAATGGCTTTTTTGATAGGGTTCCAAGCCTCCGATATAATACTAGTTAAAGTTGTGTTGAATGCATCACTTTTGAGTTATATAGCCACACCAAGTCATCTTGCTGGAAGCCAGTAGAATTTGCCTTTAGATCATACCTGGTCTTCATGCGATCAGTAGCCGATTCGAAGTGTGTTCGCAAAGTTCGATGTATCTGGTTCAACGGTTGCCTTAGCTCACTTGGGTACTCCGAGATAGTTTGGGGTTTCTCAGGGAGTGTTCCGAACTTTATATCGGCTGGCAGACGTATAGTCTTTCCAAAAATGACTTTGGCTGGGTCTTGGCCCGTTGATGCATATTCGGCAGCTCTGTACGCCATCAAAAATAGTAGAATGTGTCGGTCCCAGCCCCTTTGGTTCTCGTCAACCATCTTGGCCAGGTATTAATTGAGGGTGCCGTTCAAACGTTCGACCATTCCATCGGATTGGGGATGCAGTGGTGTCGTCCTCGTTTTCCGTATTCCCAGTAGTTCGCACATTTCACAAAAAACTAGTAACTCATAGTTTCGGCCTTGATCCGAATGTAATTCACAAGGTACGCCGTACCTACTGACCCAATTTAACACTAGCTGTATAAGTCGGCCAGGAAATGCCTTCGCAAACTTATCAACAGTAGCAAGGCTCACTGCTCTCAAGACCTAGTGGACAATGTGAACAAGGATCCGTGGGGCCTTGGCTACAAGCTGGTCATGGGGAAACTTGGTGCCCTACGGAAGCCTTGTATACATGACGCGGAAAAGATGGATGCGATAGTGCGGGGACTCTTCCCCGCCCATCCCGTCCGTGTTGACGCTGTCCATGGTGAAACAGCAGTAGAGTGCCCACTCTTTACACAGCTGGAACTGGAGGAGGCAGTCCTCTCCTTGAAAGCGAGGAAGGCACCAGGTCCAGATGGTGTTCCAGCTGAGGTTTTGCAGCTCGTCTATCACCATTGTCCTGACTTGCTGCTCAGCACATTCAACGCTTGCCAACGGGACGGGGTTTTCCCGGTACGATGGAAGGTAGCGAGGCTCGTGCTGATCAGCAAGGGGAAGGGAAATCCCGAATCGCCGTCTGCATACCGCCCGTTATGCATGCTAGACAAGGCTGGGAAAATGCTAGAGAAACTCATTAAGGGAAGACTCACTGACGCGATTCGTGCTGCTGGGGACCTATCTCCTCGGCAGTATGGCTTTAGAGCAGGAGGTTCTACTTTTGATGAACGCGGTCCAAAAGGCAGAGGCATATAGTCGCACCAAGCGACGGATCGTCCTGTTGGTGACACTCGACGTCAGGAATGCCTTCAACTCCGCTAGATGGGTGGATAGTCTGGACACGCTGGAAAACTCTTTTCAAGTTCCAGAATATCTAATGCGGAACTACCCAAAGGATCGAAGCCTGCTCTACGACACGACACAGGGCCAACGAAGGATGGAAATTACATCGGGTGTTGCCCAGGGATCTATCCTTGGTCCGGACCTGTGGAACGTGTCTTACGAAGGGCTACTGAGACTTGAGATGCCAGATGAGTCGCGCTTGGTCGGCTATACGGATGATGTTGCGGCTCTGGTCACTGGACACACCGTTGAACAAGCGCAACTTAGGCTAGGTATGCTAATGCGCCGAGTGAGGAACTGGATGACTGCTCGCGGGCTGAGTTTAGCACTGGAGAAAACCGAAGTGGTCATCTTGACAAAAAAGAGAATCCCTAGAGTAAGGATGATCAGTATTGGAGATATACAAGTCGAATCGAAGCCAGCGGTGAAGTACCTGGGGCTACTGATCGACTCGAAGATGAGTTTCTCTGAGCAAATCAGGGTAACGGCTGAGAAGGCTGCTTCGGGAATATCGGCCCTGAGTCGACTTATGGCCAACGTAGGGGGACCCAGCCCATCAAGAAGACGCCTCTTGATGAGTACTGTAGGGTCAGTGCTACTGTACGGAGCAGCAGTATGGGGTGATGCTCTCAGCAAGGAGGTATACCGAAAACATTTGGCACAGGTACAGCGAAGAGGAGCACTCTCTGACTCGGCTGTGAGAGTGATTACAGGCGTGATACCTGTCGCCCTCGTTGCTAGAGAGCGCCGCACTATTTACCTGTGCCGAAACGAGGATGCGTGGGGGATGGTTGTCCGTGAGGAGAGACAGCGCTCGCTCAACAATTGGCAGCAGTCTTGGGTGAATTGCACGAAGGGAAGGTGGACTGCGCGCCTCATCCCGGGTGTGAAACCGTGGCTAAATCAAAGGCATGGTGAGACTGACTTCTATTTGACCCAGCTTTTGAGCGGGCACGGATGTTTTCAGTCTTACCTACACAAGATCGTTAAGTCACGGTCTCCCGATTGTCGGTTTTGCCCAGGAGAGGAAGACAATGTCTGTCACATATTTTTTGCGTGTACAAAATGGATCAGGCTGCGAAGGGAACTCTACAGGGAGACGGGAGAGCTCACCCCGGATAATATAGTTGCGGTGATGCTCGAATCGGTTGACAAATGGAACCAGGTGGCACATTATGCTCGGGCAGTCCTAAAATATAAAAGAGACTCACAGCAGCCGGGGGCGCTAGCGCTGGGGGATCGCTCTTCTAGCATTTCCTTCTCCCCTCTCCCCTCCCGCTAGGGAAGGGACTCCCCAGCTTGAAGGCGCCCCACGGCGTAACAAAACGAGACCTGGCCCGAAGTAATGTGTCAAACGGTTCCAGGCTGGGCTCTTAGGTTGACAGGGGAGGTGTTTAGTGGGTAGTCTAGTCGCACATGGGAGTCCCACACTCTGTGCATAAATAGCATTCACCTCTCTACCACAACAAAAACACTAGCTGTTCGGCTACGGTAGTTGCTTCTTGGTTGGGAATGGGATAGACCTCGAGGCACTTGCTGAAATAATCGGCCACAACCAGCGTGTATTGAGTTCTCCATTCGGATTCAGGAAAGGGTCCAGCGATGTCAACGGCAATCCTTTCAAACGGTACACCTACGTTATATGTTTGCATTTGTCACCTCAGTCGTCGTTTTGGACATTTGACGGAAGCGCAAATTGTGCATCTGCAACACCAGTCCTCAACGTCTTCTCGAGCGTGGAGCCAGTAGAACCTTTCCCGCAATTTCGCTAAGGTCTTGTTAATACCAAGGTGACCTTTCGAGGATCCTCCATGCATTTCCTTAACCACATTGAGGATTCGGCTTTTTGGAAGTATAGTTTGGATTGTATAGGAACTACCATCCGTCGTTTCCAATTTCCGCTTGAATACACCACCCTCCACCTGAAGGGAGTTCCATTGAGCCCAATAACTTTTCTGGGTAGCGCCATGCATCGAATCATCTTTCCACTCAGGTCGCCTAGTTATCTCCTTCCATAGGAGCAATGGTTCGATGTCTTCACCGGCTAACTGGGCATTTCGAATCTCCTCCGATGACCAACCTTCACTATCACTTGCAGATCAACGGTTGGCTCCTTGTCCTCAATCCATCGGCAATGCTTGCAGTTAGCTGAACATGGACGACGAGAAAGGACGTCAGCATTTCCATCAACTCCGCCCTCCCGATGAACGCTTTCGTAGTCGTATGACTGTAATCTTTCGATCCATCTCGCAACTTGTCCCTCGGAGTTTTTGAAGTTAAATAGCCATCTCAGCGATGCATGGTCCGTTCGAAGAACAAATTTCTGGCCATATAGGTACTTGTGGAACTGCTTGGTGGCCTCTATTATAACCAATAGCTCCTTCCTGGTCACGCAGTAGTTCTTCTCACTTTTTGATAGAACTCGACTGTAATACGAGAGGACTCTTTCTTCGTCATCGATCTGCTGGGAGAGTACAGCTCCAATACTGCTGTTGCTCGCATCGGTATCAACTACAAACATTTTCCTGGGTTATGGATAGGCCAGCACGGGTGATTCATACAGCTTCTCCTTCAAGGTCTCAAAGGCTGCCTAACATTGTTCATTCCAGACATACGGACGATTTTTCTTGGTTAGCCGGTGGAGACACTTAGCTATTTTGGCAAAGTTTTTGACGAATTTTCGATAGTAGGTCGCCAGACCCAGAAAACTTCGTAGTTGGCGCTTGTTGCTTGGTGTTGGCCAGCTTTTCAAGACTTCAATTCTCCCAGCATCTGTTTTGATCCCTCTTGCTGATACGACGTGTCCCAGGTATTTTACTTCAGCTGCAAAAAGGGTACACTTGTCGGACTAAGCTTCAAATTCGCCAATGACAATCGGGAGAAAACCTCTTCAGAGTTCCGCACATGGTCTTCGAACGTTCTCCTGATAACAATGATGTCATCAAGGTACGCCAAGCAAGTTTTCCATCAGGCGTTCGAAAGTGGCTGGAGCTCAGATGAATAAGAACTGGATGGGCTAAGCTCATATAAAATGCATGAGAGAGCATGCGACCAGTTTCTGCTCTCTTCCAAACGATCTGTCTGTCATTTCCTCCCAGTCTGCCATTTGCTGGTCACTTTCTTGTTCCAGAAGCTGACTAGATGCGTACTGTCTGTCAAGTTGACTGATGCAAATTGGACGCCAAATTGGCCAATTTGCAAGTTTCGTCGCGAATTTCATCTGATATTAAAACTGTGGAAAGTGTTCGCGATCTAAATTCTTTCCAAGTGTTTAAACATTCGATTGCGGTTTGTGATTCAAGTAACTTTAACGTGTGACATTGTGAAATTAATTTAGAATTTCAAAATGAAATGTGTAGTGCCTTCGTGTAAAAATTATAGTGGAAAAGGATGTCTAGGTGTTTCCTTTCACAAGTGAGTAGTTAATATATTAATGTTTTGCATGTTTTTCATACAATGCTGAAGGTTTTTCAAATAGAAAACAAATTTTTGGTATTGTATGAAAATTTTTTTTCATTGAGCAGCAGCCATGTTTGCTTGTGCAATTTGGCTCACTCTAACGTTGTGAACAAGAGCGTAGCAGTAGGAAAAGTGGTCGCAGGGGTTGTTGCGACCATATTGTCACGTGGTTGTCCACTCCAGTATTATTTAATTACTCAATGGGCTGGAGCATTGCAAAGCCCAAATGGCATCACCACGAATTCACACAATCTGGATGCGCGGTATTGGTATTATTTTTGTTTCGGTTGTTTGAGCGATAAAAGATGTTATGTTGACATAACAATGGACAAGCGTTTGTTTGCTCGTTATTTATGTGTTCACTTTGCTTGATTGTAGTTTGATGTTTACTTGTACTGTTGATTGTTTTGCATGTAAATCAACTGAAACTTTATCTCTTCGATAAATCGTACGTTAAATTAAGTTTGAATCGTTTGGAAGTTTATTTGATTGATTTTAAAATAGACTAGATTAGATTTTGGAATATTGTGGAATTTCTCTGCATAAAATATTGGAAATGAAAATTATATGCTTGTTATTTAGATGATCAATGAGATTGATTTTTTTTTAAATTTGAGAAAACTGATCTAGTTTCATTGACAATGTAAGTAGCAATAATCTCATACGGGAATTAAGTGGTTTCGGATATCGGCTGGGTGGAAAGATTTATAGCCCATTTAATTTTGCTGCGCAATGCGCTACATTGTGGCGTTTGCAAAACCGATATCCTACCGGCTGCGCCAATTTGTTGCACTATACCCGTACACCCTATGTGTAGTGGCATGCGCTGGGAGCTTGATATGATGTATATCCTATATACACATCAAGGCTCCCGGGGGGAGAGAGATATTCCCGTATAATACTTACCTGCTACTTTATGCGTGTCAACTAGATCAGTGAAAAGGGTTTTCGTTATTTGATGAGTTAAGTTTTTATTTTATTCTTTGCTTAGTTATATAATTACACTTTCAGTTGACTGTATTAACATTAATAACATATTTTGCTATTGAATTCTTTTAGTAATTAATTTATTACAGAGACATATGAAGTTCGAGCATTAATGGAGCTTGTAAAATTTTTGCCATTTATATTTACATTAATTATTTTTGCTATTTGAAGGAAATGTATGATATTGCTTGATATCATATTTGAAAAACCAATCAATTAAAGCTTTAACTGTTGCTCGGGCTGACGCCTTGAGCACGCAGTTATATTAACAAATCAATTGATTATAATCCAACTGCTTGCCCTGGGCACAAAGCCTTGGGACGCTAATACTCGGGCTGATGCCTTGAGTGTGCAGTTGAACGTATCCTAAATTCACTTATCCCGGGCTAAGTGCCTTGGGATAGAATAAGCTCGGCCGCACGCCTTGAGCCAGTGAATGGAGAAAGGCTTCTCGATTTTCTTAATTCTATAATTTTCTTTTATACTACTTATGTATAACTATGCTGACTTTATTGCTTACCAACTAAAATAATGAAGACAATTTACCATTTAAAGATCAAAGCTCAACAACAAAAACAGTTTAATGTATTTAGTGCCATCTCTCTGTGACTGGTGCAACCACAAAGCAAAAGCTTTCGCTCGATTTGCAATGCATGTAACCAATTCGTTCCGCTGGGCGGTACGTTCGATTGCGAAGTCTTGTGTGTATATGTTTGATACTTAATACGAGTATGGATACACACCCACTTCCGCTAATCCATGATACAACACCACGCCCACAGATGCTTTGATTACAATTCGCAGCTTTTCGTATATGTATGTTGTCATTTACAGTTCCCAGAGAGGAACGACGGAACACGAACCGATCAATATTTGGACTGCGGTTCCCGTAACAAGGATTCTAGCTGGCATGTATCTGTTCCTTATAGATCTTACAAGGCTTCGTCCTACAATCAAACTCAACGTCTTCACTTGCCCTATCGGATAAGATCGGCGGTCTTCTGAATCACCATCAAGCTTGACCCGTATAATGTTCTCGGAAGAATTCGATGCATCAGTATCGGCACATACTTCCACATTCATCTTGGGGATTCGGACGCTTGGATCCTCATTCAATACTTCTACATTTCACCATTTCAATACCCCTTTGCCCAAATCCAACGTGGTTCCACGTGGTCGCAGGGAATCCATGTCAACGATGCAGTCATCCATAATGCTCGCGACCAGAAAATTATATCGGACCGCAAGGTCTCCCAACTGTATCTGGAGGTTGACCTCTCCATGGACAGGTGCAGTTTCTCCCATGGCTGTCTTGACACGGTGATGGTGGTGCTGGGGATGTTGATCCCCCCTAGCCAGCCTCTGCCCCACGAAGTTGGCCCCTTCAGTTTGAAAGGCTTCCAATCTGGGTTCCTGACTCGGTCTGGATCTCCTCCAATTTTGGTATGTCAGAGAGAATATCCCTATTTGCGTTGAGGTCATGAACCTGCTGAAGGATACTAACAAAGGCCAAGAGCTTTGACGTTGTCACACAGCTCGATGTTCAGTGGAACATTTACTGTTTGATCTACATGGGGAATGTTTTCCAATAATTTGTCGTTATTTGCGCTCAACACACTCCAATCTTTTGTGCAGCAAGCTCTGGAATTATTTTTGGATCTGTAGTAATTTTGTCAAATTATGTGCTTCCGCTACTCAACTTTCTATGTAAAAGTCCTTTTTCAACACCTCTGAAGCTTTCGGGAAGTTTTCCCGTTCATCTTCAGCTAACCTTTGAACTGTTTAGATAGCCATACTCGTATATGGTACACTTACTGTTCCCTATGTATTAATTGTTATTCGCAAAATCAAAATTGGGTCTGTTTTGTTGAAGCAGACAGATAACATGAAGGCTTGTCATGGATGCAATCCGAGATCCAAGGTTGCGATACTGTTTCTTGAAATTATTGCATTCGTCTTGTAATTTCGGATTTCTTTCAACCGCTGCTCGAATTGATGAAACCGAATGTAAGCCATTCTCTATGTATTGCTCATGTCATTTTCTAGATTGAAGTTAGACTTAAATGGTAGCCATATCGAGTAAGAACCACTAGAAAGCCGTCGTGTAAAAAAGTCTGATAATGTGCTTATGCTTGCTTCTCTTCTTATATAAAACGCCGAGGCATGGGAGCTTCTTCAAGCTCCTAAAGTTGACGTAATGAATAATCCAGGCCATTGTGTGAGATCAGAATGAGAACTTTCTGTATTTCCATTGACTGTTCAATAGAACCAATTAGCATTCATCCCACCTGGCAAGAATCCAGGCAATAAGATCTTACTGGAGATATCTGCCCCAATCAATAGGTGGATTTTCGATAGTTTGTTATATTTGAGGTCCACTTAGCGGATTGTGGTGGTGTTTTAAATTGGTAGACTAAACCGCAATTTGTCATTCGCACCATTTCGTCCTCTGATATATGCTGCTATCATCGTTTGTCTACGGGTGATAATTTCACGTATTCCGCCACCACCATCAATGGAAATTTGGCTTGCATTCTTGAAGCGTTCAACGCTCTCATTGCTGTCTCACTTATCAGCATTCTTTGTGCACCAGTATCTAGTAGAGCGCATAGAGTGACGTGTTGTGCAGTTTCCCACATACCGTGTAGCCATGCTTTGATGGGCACTTTTTTGCTTGATATTGATTGCTCAGGCAATTGAAACATTATCGTTTCTACGAGGGTCATTTGGAAAGTTTCCGGCCTTACAAGCAAAAAGTTATGGTACGTTCAAGCTCTCTTGCCAATCAGTAGATGGCTTTTACATTTATATGCCATAAAAATGACAAGTTATTCCGATCAGTGCGAAACACTTGGTGCCCTTCCAAAGTTAACAGGTGACGTTTGTTAAGAACAATGAATAAAATCGAGTTTCGGGCGGTGATAAAGTACCTCTATTTGAAAAGGAAAAAACTGGGGAAGTGAAAGAATAGTTCGACTTCGTGTATGATGAATCGTCGCCTTCATTTACAACCGTGAAACACTGGGTGGCCAAGTTCAAATGCAGTCGCACAAACATTTTTGATGATGAACGTTCTGAACGTCTAAAAACTTTTTCAACGGAACATATTGTCAGTTTAGTGCACACAACCGTGATAAAAGATCGACAATTAACCATTAAGGAAATTGCTGAGGCTTGTGGGATATCAACTGAATGGGTGCATAAGAATTTACATGAGGATTTATGCATGAGAAAATCATCCGCGCGATGGGTGCCTCGTTTGCTGAAGATCGACCAAAAGCGCGTATGGATGAACATGTAGCGCGAGACTCTTCAGTCCTACTGAGTTTTTGCGCCGATTAATTACTGTCGACGAAACCTGGACCCATCATCATACTCCGGAGACTAAGCAACAGTTAATGCAGTGGATTGTGGTAGAGGAACCAGCTCCAAAGAAGGCAAAGGTCGTCTTTTCTACCAAAAAAGTGACGGCGATAGTTTTTTGAGACAGCGATGGAGTAATTATGGCTGATTACCTTCCAAAAGATAAAACCATTAACGGACTCTATTATGCTGCATGGTTGGATCAATTGAAGACGAAACCCAAGAAGAAGTGACCACACTTGGCGAAGAAGAAGGTGCTGTTTCATCAAGACAACGCATGAGTCCACACATGCATGGTCGCAATTGCGAAATGGGACGAAGTGCAGCTCGAATTGCTTCAACACCCACCCTACTCACCAGACGTAGCTCCGAGTGACTTTTTTTTCTTCTCCAAGATGAAAAAATTTCTGGGTGGGTAAAAATATGGGCCAAATGCCGAAGTTGAAGGGGCAGTAAATCTGTATTTTTCAGGTTTACCTTAAAAAAAATTTTCTGATGGTCTGAAGGGTTGAGAAAAGCATTTGACAAAATGGATTGACTTGCATGGAGAGTATGTCGAGAAATAAATTTTTGTTTAGCTTGAATTGTGTGTTTTTCTTTAAAAGGCTAGAAACTTGTCAAATGACCCTCGTAGCTAACCAACTCTGGTCATGCCTGAACTATAGCCTGTTTGAATTTAATACAATTCAATAACCGATGCTCTTCGTGGCACATTGGACATTGTGAGCCAGTATGACACTGATGGTCGTTTAGTTGCTTGTTTGGCAACTGCAGTTGAAAGTACTTCAAGCATGATGAACTGATTTTCCAGAAAGCTATGTCTTTCCTCTAATGTTGGAACTGCCTTGGATCGCCTGATGTGTTTCTGTCAGTCTTTTATTGTTTCATCATCAGACTTTTGATTGAGGGTGAATGTGGCTACTAGGTCGAACACTTCGACTTTAAGCGTTGAAAGTGTTGTCAGCAACTGGTTGGTTATACCAACCAAACGTTTCAGTTGATGTACGTCGTCCTTGATGCATTTAGGCTGTTCCCAAAGCCATTGAACCATTTCATTGGAGATATTTCTGTCGTTATCATATCGTTCACAAAGAAGCTTCCACACTGGTTCATAATTTGACTCGTGATATCAGGTATTGAATAAAGTTTGCCGCTTCATTGTGAAGTGAGCTTCCTAGATATTGTAGTGTTTGCCCTGCACTTTGCTTCTCATTTTTATGCACCATGCATTTGTAGAGACGAGTGCCTGCCATCGACTGCTGGAATTTTAAGGGGTTCCAGATCGTTCCTTGTTGTTGGCCCTGATCCAGTTACTGCTGTTGTTGGTTTGGATCCCTTTTTGTATATTTCTATCTAGCTTCAACATGTCTCGTGTAGCTGTCAAAGCATCAGTAGCCCGTTGTGAAGAGTGCAGCCGTTAGTAAATTGCCACTACCCTTGAAAGCTTGAAACAGCTAGTGCTTGCTGACTCTATCTAAAATGCAATGAACTTTTGGTTCAAAAGCTTTTCATCCTGTGCACAGTGTTTCCAACAAGTGAAGTATAAAATATGCTGAACTGCAGTGAAAATTTGCCAAAGTTATGTCAACGGTTATTAAATTAATGTCAAAAATTATGCTAAAATTTTTTTGAGCCAAATAAAACGCCATTTAATTTTAATTGTTTATTGGCAAACTTAATTTAGACTAAGTACATGCTTTAACCGACTATGTTGTAGAATAATATGTCAATGTCTTCCTCTTCATCTGCAGCTGATGTGGAAGTAGAAGTGCCAGGCTCAGTGTCAAAACTGTAACTCTCTTGTGTACCTATAGAGCGCAGTACGTTGTCCGGAACTGTGTGAGAAAAGCAGCATTTGCCTACCCTCTTTAGGCCGAATCTGATATGTAAAATGGCATTTGAAGTTTTTACCGACAAACGGTTGCGAAGCTTTGTTTTGACAATATTCATTTGGCTGAAAATGCGTTCAATATCCACCTTAGAATGTGGTAATGATAATAATGATATTGCTAACGATGATAAATCTGCAAAGGGGTTATTGCCTGCTGCTTCTTTATAAATGATTGCTTCATTCCAAAACTCTGCAGTGGAAGATGTGCACTCCCAGTTAATGTGCACTATATTTCTCCATTGGGACATGAGCCGGTCTATTATAGATTCATTAGTTCGGAACTCTTTAGCAAAATCAACTATAGAAGGTTTGACTGCCTTTAAAGTTTCTTAAACAGAAAACGAAGATACTTTCTCCAGTATTTTAAAATTAATTGGTAGTCTAGAACGCAGTTTTCTCACAAGTTTCAGCATGAAATTAATGCACCGTTGACGCAAATTATTTTCCACTTCTGGAAGAAGGTTGCACTACCGTAATTTCGTCCCAAAAGCATATCTCATGTATGGCGTAGGATCCAAATAATTCTCTATATTTTGTGAAAAGATATCAACTCTCGCAGATCGGTTCAAGATACGTCCACATAAAAATTGAACTAAGCCACGCAAATCCTTGTATAGTTTTGTTGAGTCAAGATTGTTCCTTTCGAACAATTTGTTCATTGCTGGAACTTCATTCGAGACCGGCTTTATATGCAAAAAGTATAAGTGATTCACAGGATCATTGTACATTTCATATATGTTTCTGCCATAAAGCAGTTCCATCGGGTGTTGCGCATTTGTGGAATTAGTAATGGGTCGGGGCCATAGTTGATCGCTTGGTATATATTTTTATAATATAGATGCCGGTTTGAAGAGTGACTGAACCAATTGTAGGTATCTCTTATGAGGAATTCAATGGTGCGAGGTAGTGTCTCTTCTGTTGGGTGAGGTAAAGCCAACTGTAATGAATCGTACACGCAGCGAACTAAAACCAAGTGATCATTGCCAGTTGCTTTTTTTAATAAGATAAGCGCTCCATTGTTAATGCCGATCATTACCGAAGCGTTATCTGTGCCCATACCTATCAATTTTTATATATCAAAGTTGAGGGCAGAAAATAGTCCTTGAATGCCGTTGACGATGCTCGTTGCAGTGCCATCTTCAATCTCGACTAACCCCAAGAAGGTGGATATTATAGCCTTCAAGGATCGGCTGAAATATCTAATCGATACTGCCAACATTTGGCTGACGGAATGTCTGTAGACTCACCAGGAAGAGACTATAATCATGATCTCCGGAATCTGGCACTATTTCTTCTATAAAATGCGGCACCAAAACATTTTTTGTGATATTAGTACATTTTGTGCAATATACTCGCAAGTCTCCGCTTTTGCTATCACCAAATCTGTTTTTACATAGCTCGGATAAATGGCCAACAGCCATAATTGAACAATGTGTGCAGAAAAATATAGCTAATGAAGCTTCTGCACTTGCCCTCCTTGTATTTACATCACTTTTTGGGAAACTTGATTACACTCTGGCTCTTCATTGGTTCTATGGCTTTTTCATCCTTTGCTGATGAGGTATGTAATTTTAGGCAATGCACTTTTGCAATAATATCACATTTGTACTACTTACAGTACGCTTTTGTCGTATCATTTTCAACAGGTTGCAACCATTCTTTAAAATCTGGCACTTTTTCCCAGTCCGACCTGTAATGCTGACTATATTTGGGCGGCATGTTGGGTTAATCAATTACTTTACAACACTTGTCACTACGTAGCAAATTTGAATTTTAATGAAAACCACGGTATCGGTATATACGCGGTAGAACATTGAATGAAGTTGAATTTCAATTGTTTCGATAAATGAATCGGAAATGGAAAATCCCCGGAAGGTATGAAAGAAGTTTCGCTCCTGCATTTTTGATGACCCTTTTACAAGTGGCAAAGGTGTAGAAACATGAAGGAGTGTCAGTTCAGCCCGCATATTAAGTCATGTTCTGATCGCACATCTGTGAGCCTAAAAAAAAACCAAATATGCCAAATCTTGCATAAAATGTGCCAAACTGGGAACACTAGCCGTGCATGGTATTCGTTCAAAGTTTTAATATGTTTCGTTCGATCAGCTGCTAGACTTGCTTGTTTATTTTCGGTCTCCATTTAACGCTGATCAGATGTGCAAAACTTGTAACAAAGGTTGAAACTAGAAGCTGCATACATTTATGAACTTGAATTTCCATCGATCAATTCACCTAATGACCTTTTCATCCAATCGACATCCTAAAATTTGATAATTCGGCTGTCATGGTTGAACAAGGACATAGTGTCAACGTATTCAAGTTCAGATCGCAATCGCTAATAGATTATCCATATAAATTTATCTGGATTAGTCACAGGCAAATCAAAGCTGTACTCGCTGTCTCATATTGTTCGTTAATGCCGCCCACATATATACATATAGCTCACACATCATGACTTTAATTTTTTTTTTCACTTATCCAAAGAAAAGCGACCAAATGAAAATTCACCAGTTCAAACATCTTTTATTGCTTGAAATAAAATTCGAACATGAAACGAATTGGACATTTTGTAACGCTTTGGCATGATGTCAATAACACTGGCAAATCTTAAAGATTGTTTTAGTATCTAATTCGTTATGACTTAAGACTCGCGAGAAATATTTGACCTATAAATCGAACAGACGCGAAGACAACAAATTTAGAGGTGCGGTCGTTCACATATGACCTTCGTGTATTCCACTAACAATAGTGACACCAAAACTAACAATAAATGCATGAACTGTACTCTATAAGGCATTTTCGTGTTTGTTCAAGTTTCCACGGATACGCGGACGGATCTTGCCAGATACTCGGCAACTCTGTAGCCCTGACCAAAATTTCTCTCCTTCTCGCGATCTCGAGTGCCAAAGTGTTAATGTGCGAAAATGGTGAAAATAGTGATTGATAGCAATGAAAGCGATCAATTTGGAAGTGCTAAGTTATTCTTACCTTACAAGCATAATTGATTATTATAATTATCTGATGAATTTTTTGTATGGGCGGATATTTACGATTGAGCAATTAGTGGGTGTGATTTTTGGCGCCTTTTTTTGAATGCAGCGAATCATTGTTCTTTGAAGGCATGAATGTTGTAATATCAAATTATTTTTTGTATTCAACAGATGGAATGCAGACATTTATGTTACTTAACTACAAAATCCAGAAACAGTCTCATGATATGTATGTTAAATCATAGATTTAAATGAAATCACATTTTATACCAATTTAAGCGGCCGCTATTTAGTTGCAGTATAGTAAATATTATTCAGTGTACAGGGTTCTATCTTTCTCGAAGTTTTCAAGAAGATCCGAGCATGAATGTCGCATCTGGTTTCATCAAAAGCCCATTAAGTAGGAAAACCGGACTATAGCAGGAGATGGGCTGGCTTCGTTGGTATTCAATTTGGCTCTGGAATATGTCATAAGAATGTCACCGGTCTATACAAGAGGTACGTTATTATATAAGTCGAGCGAAGTGGTAGCCTACACGGTCAACATCAACATTTTGTCACCGTCGTTGACAACCGCCAAAGAACTTTTCCTGGGACTCGACAGCGAAGCATACCTAGTAGGGCTACAAATCAATGAAAATAAAACAAAACTCATGACACACTTGAGGAAAAATATCACAAATACCCAAAACACGAGTATCACATGTACTTAAATACAATATCGAAAATCTGAACGAAATACGCCGAAGAATACAGTTCGCAAATAAAATATTTTATTCAGTTTCGACAATTCTGAATACCAGCTGCATACACAGGAAAGCAAAGCTCCGAATTTACGAACCTGTGTTAAGACCTGTGTTATTCTATGGATGTGAAACACTGACTCGCCAACATATGGAAGACCTTCAAGAGACGGGTCCTGAGCAAATAATTGTAATGAAGCTAGAGGGGACCAATGGTGAATTTTATACGACCATGATCTGTATGAAATTTTGACGAGCCGGAGGTATCAATGATTGCAAGACTGCAGAGGCTGAAATGGGCTGGCCATGTGAATCCCTTGCACGAACAACGGATACTCAAAAAGTATATGTTGGTAGAGACCAGTGGCTGGCCCCATTGTTATTCAATTTGGCTCTGGAGTACGTCATACGGAAGCTACCTGTCGATACGCGAGGTCCATTACTATACAAGTCGGGCCAAGTAGTGGCTTATGCGGATGACATCAACATTCTGTCATGGTCACTAACAACTGCCAAAGAAGTCTTCGACAGCGAAGCAAAACTAGTAGGGCTACAAATCAACGAAAATAAAACAAAGCTCATGACGCAATCGAGGAAAAATACCCCAAATACACAAAATATCACACTTGGTGAATACAGCATCGAAAATGTTAGCAAATTTGTGTATTTAGGCGCCAAAATAACGAAAACGGGCAATGAAAGAGACGAAATACGCCGAAAAATACAGCTCGCAAATAAAATATTCTATTCAGTCTTGACGATCTTGAAGACCAGTTGCATACACAGGAAAACTAAGCTCCAAGTATACAAATCTGTGATAAGACCTGTGTTATGCTATGAGTGTGAAACATGGACCCTAACCCAAGCATCCACAAATATATTAAACGCCACTGAGCGACGGGTCCTGAGACGAATAATCGGAGCGAAGCTAGATGGGGACCAATGGCGAATATGATAAAACCATGAGCTGTATAAAATTTTTGACGAACCGGAGGTCTCAAGGATTGTAAGACTGCGGAAGCTGCAATGGGCTGGACACATGAATCGTATGGACGGACAACGGATACCCAAGAAGGTATTCGTTGGGAAAACTGAAGGCCGGTGGCCAGTGGGGAAACCAAGGAAACGCTGGTCTGACTCGGTCGACGAAGACAGTTCATCGCTGCTCGGGTTTTGGAATTGGAAGACGCGGTCAACGGACCGAGACAGTTAGAGGCGCTGTTTGCAGGAAGCGAAGGCCCGAAAGGGGCTCTGGTGCTAAGAAGAAGAAGAATCCTATTTTATTGGCGAAAATGTGAAACTCATATATCCGACAAGCATTTCTGACTTCTAAGTTATATGTTGTTGTTGTTGTGGTAATATAAAACAATTTCTATGATTCCACTGCCGATAGGTGTCCAATCCATTTTTTCGCCCTATTATACTTTCCCTGGTTACCCCGTTATTAATATTGCAATTTTAAAACTTGAAGTTCCTATCAGAACCTTCCATTGGATACTCTACTTGAATGTCTTCAGTGTATATAAAATTCTAAGAGTTTCATCCATATACAACGTAAACCTTCTTGGAATCCTTTGCAATTTTTATCCACTGTTCATTTTTTTGTTAGCCAACCACATTTGTGCTACCCACATGATTTGATGACTTTTTTTCTCTAGCTTCTGAGAAAACTTATTTTGATGCACTTACGAATAGGCAAATGGACGGATATATGGTCCGATAAGTCCTCAGTGTTAGGATAATATTGAAATAAATACATACTCAATTTTACAGTAGCTACATCTTTGTAACATACATGCAACCATCATGAAGTTGTCAAAAGAATAAAAAACTTGTTAGTTAGTTTGTGAAAAATCACCTGTTATTTCATTACTTAGTCTCACCAGCCGATGGTGCCATTATCACAAGGGAGATTCACTATCTTGCAGTACATTCTTGTAGGTGGCTATTGTCAAAATTTCAGCCAAATCAGACTCGTAGTTTTGTTTTGACTACATGTGGCAAAGGGAGTGTCCGCGGATTTTAGAAAAATGGAGAAAGAGCAATATCGATTGGTAATTTGGTTCTTGTTTTTGGAAGGGAACCCGCGAAGCAAAATTAAAGAGCGATTGTATGCTGTGTACGGTGAGTCTCCTCCTGCAATGGCAACCGAAAAAAAATAGTTTAATGAGATCCAACGTGGTCGTACGTCGGTTTTGATGAGCCACGTCCAGATGCTCCCAAAACGGATACCACAGAGGATGACGTAACAAAAGTCCAAGAGCTCGCATTGGCAGACAGCCGGTTCAAGGTGAGCAAGATAGCTGAGAAAATAGGCATCTAAAAAAACTGCATGGGTAATATCCTGCATGAAGATTTGGGTATGAGAAAGCTGTCGGCATAATGGGTGTCGCATTTACTGGATAACAAACGCAACCATGAGACCAGTTTAGAGCAGTGTTTGGCACTATTTAAGCGCAAAAAGGAGTTTCTGCATCGTTTCGTGACCACCGATAAAACATGGCTCGATTAGTATACACCAAAGGCCAAGGCGCAGTCGAAACAGTGGACTTGACATAGCGAATGTGCTCCAAAGAAGGCCAACACTGTTTTATCAGCCGGTAAGGTGATGGTCACAGTTTTCTGAGATTTACAAGGTGTGATCTGCATTAATTACTTAAAGAAAGGGCAAATGGTCACAGGGCTCTACTATGCTGAATTATTGGGTCGGTTTAACACCAAATTGTAGAAAAAAGGCCCAATTTGGCGAAGGAAAAATTGCTCTTCCACCATGACAATGCACCGGCTCACACCTCCGCCGTTGTCATGGCCAAATTGGTCGATTGGTCCACGAACGGCTACTCCATCCACAGTTTTCTCCAGATTTGGATCCGTGAAATTTTTTATTGTTTCCAAACTTGAAAAAGTCCCTCGCCGGGCAGAAATTTGAGTCAAATGAGGAGGTCATCGCCGCCATGGAGGCCTACTTCACGGACCTTGAGTAAATGTATTTTCAGACGGTTTAAAGACGTTGGAGCGTTACTGGGTCAAGTATATCGAACTAAGAGGAGATTATGTTGGGAAATAAATTGCCACTATTCCAAAATTTTTGTTGTAGGATAAGTACTTATCGGATTGTCCTCGTATTAAATAGGATCAAAAATCGATTCTTCTTGTTAGATCTCAGCTGAACCATATTTTTTCATAAAAAAATCAAAATAAACTAATAACTAATGAAAAAATACGTGAGGATATATATAAGGGCTAAGAGCTAACCTAGGTATGAGTCTCACCAAATCAGGGTATATCATGATAGCATGTTCCAAACAAAAGTATTCATTGCAGGTGGCTTAGTTTCAAAGTGTTTTGTGATTAATTTTAACGAACAGTGTCCACAGCAGCGAATTTTAATTGTTATTAAATGTTGCTGAGGGCGAAGGACGATCTGATTGACATATTTTGGTAAAGTTCCGTCACATAAATTTTGGCAAGGATATATAGAATACACAGAGTCTGAGTTGAAGATTATGAGACCATATGACAGGATTATTTCCCAGATGTATATTACACGCATTTGTACCTGCTATGTTCAACGCGCTATAAAAACCTCGATGAACTACCAGTTTGTGCCTCGAGCAACTAAATATGTCACGTACATTTCATTCAACGTATCAACTCAAACTTTGGTTGCAGTATAGTCCATTATCATAACAGGTTTATCTGCCTCCTTGTTAATCCGTGATGATGCTGGTTACATGAAGGATGTTTTTTACTTTTTTGGCACCACAAAAAGAAGGCTAAAATTATTTCGATGCCTATACAAACTGGATTTTTAAGCCAGAACTTTGTTCTGCCAACAGCAATCTAACCTACTCAACGCTCAACCATGCCTTTTTCTCCCCCGGGATGGCTTGTACATACTGTGCCACGCAGCTCTTTTTGTCAATGAATGTAAGCATCTTTGCGATTAAAGTCTCTGGGGAGAGTAACTCAACTTCATTGAAGAGGTCACCAGACAGTCCCCTGCAGGTAAGAAATGTATGGCAGACGCTTACGCAAACACGCTGTCGAGAGACAGTGACTTACAAATCATGTACAGGCAAGACCAAAAATATCCATGTCCGCTCAAGACTTGGGTCAAGCAGAAGTTAGTTTCATCATGCCGAGGATTAAGCCACTTCTTCAATTCAGCGATGAAACTTCACAGTCCATCTTCCCTTTGAGTCACTCTCCCAGGACTTTTGCCAATCGTAGAGAATGCATTGCCTCTTCTCCATTGAGACTATCTTGCTGTTACATTCGTTTTTACTAACGTAAATACTTGTACGCTTTCCAGCATAGAAGGCGATGGGTATTACCCTGCTATCACTAAGACTGACTGTCAGATACGCACGGGAAATTTGTATCGTTGTTTATCTCTACACCAGTGCTGATCGCTTTTGGTGCAGTTCCGTATTTCCTGTTTGAAGTGCAGGCTACACAACACTTAGCAAGAGTCATCTTCGTAATGAGGAGGGTCCCCTTTATTGGCCATTAAACGTATCGCTTTATTAGCTGTTGTCCCGACTTGCTCGAGAAAGTCCAAGTATTTCACTTGGTTTTGATTCTAGCAGTAGTTATTGAAGATAGTCCTGACTTTGGAAATTATTTTCTTTGTCAGGATAGCCATTTCAGTTTTTTAATGCAAGGCTGAAGTCTCAAGCAATTGTCCAGCCCCTCAATTAGCGCACAAGCATACCAAGCCTCTATTGTGCATACTTGATCGTGTATCCAACAACTAGCGCTGCAACATCATTCACATAGCCAATTAAGCGTGACTCACTTGGCAAATCCAACCTCAGGAGCCTATCATACAACATGTTCTACAACTCAGAGCAAAGAATAGAGCCCTCCGTCAGCCTTTCTTCATGTCATAAAGCAGGCTTTGGTCCTTGAGATATAGTCCCTCAAAATCTGCATCAGATGTTTTGGTGCTTAGAAAAGATTTTCCAGTACTGCCAGAATATCAGCCCATTCAGCGGAGTTGAAGGCATTTCTGGTATCAAAAGTGACAAGCAGGACAACTTGTCGAGTAGAACTGTAATGTGCCTCTATACACAAGACCATGCTAACCACTTCCCTGGTCGCATCGGTGGTGGAGTGACCGACTCTAAAGCCATACTACTATGGAGATAGGTTCCCTGCAGCATGAATCGCGTCATCGACTCTTCCTCTGATGAGTTTTTCAAGCTGTTTCCCGGCCGTGTCTAGCAGATACAACGGACGCAGTGCAGACAGTGACTTGGGGCTTTCCTTTCTCCTGTTGACCCAGCACGAGTCTCACTACTTTCGAGCACACTGGGAATATTCATTCCCACAGCCATGCGTTAAACGTACTGAGCAGCAAGTCAGAGAAACCGTGATAGACCATCTTCAGTACCTCAGCCTTGGAGCTTTTTTTGCCTTTATGGACAAAACTGGTAACTCTAATTTTATCTTCGTAAAGAGTGGGCAATCCACTGGATTTTCATCATGGATCGTTTCAATAAAAGCGTGATATGTAGAGAAAAGAGTTCGCTAAATCACATAGATTTTCTTGTATCGTATGTGCAGGGCAAACATCAGGCTTCAAGGTTCCACATGACCAGCATGTAGATCAGGCCCTGAAAATTGCTGTTTATGTCATCAACTAGATTTTGTTAGCAACTAGCAAAAAAATGGTCTCGGTTCATTGACTGCGCCTTCTGATTTCAAAATACGGGCAGTAATAAACTGTCTTCGGCAACCAAGATAGCACGCTCAATGCAGCTTTTGCAGTCTTACAATCGTTGAGACCTCTAGTTTGTCAAATATTTCATACAGCTCCTGGCTATATCAAATTTTCCATTAGACCAGTCTACCTTCGCTTCGATTATTTACCTCAGGTCTCATGAAGACATTCAATATCTTTGCTGATACTTGAGTTTGGGTCCATGGTTCATAGTTACACCCATAGCACACATCTTATCATAGATTTGTACACTTGGAGCTTTCTTGCGGTGCATGCAGCTGATCCTCAAGACTGTCAAAACTGAATGAAATATTTCATTTGCGAGCTGCATTCTTTGGCGTATTTTATCCATTTCATGACCGGCTCTCGTAATTTTGCAACTAGACACACAAATTTGTCCACATTTTCGATATTGTATTTATCAATCTTGATATTTCGGGTATTTGAAGTATTTTCCTCAGCTGCTTCATAAGCTTTGTTATATTATAATTGATTTGTGGCCCTACTAGTTTTTCTTCACTGTCAACATTCAGGAAAAGTTCTTTGGCTGTGACAAAATGTTGAAGTCATCCGCATGGGCTACCCACTTGGCTTGATTTATTTATAAGCGCACTTCTTGTATTGGTTCCTTATGACATATTCAAGAACCAAAATGCAAAACAATGGGGTCAGCCCATCTCCTTGATTTAGTCCGATATTTGTATCACAGACGTCGGTGAGTTTGGTTATTGAAGTGGACTCGGGAGGTTGCCGACGTCATTTTCATTTTGATAAGGACTAGTTTGAATGGGATGTCAAACCAAAGCATTATTTGGTACAGCATGTTACGATCAATACTGTCGTATGCTTGCTTGAAAACAACCAGAATCTGCTGCAAGTATATGCTAATTCTGCCAAGCACAGGTGCTAAAGGTGCATCCATGATGACTGTCTCAAGCCAGTGTGAATGGGAAGCGAAGGGTTGAAGTGAAGTGGAACTGGACGCAAAGCTATATTGTTGTCGTAGGGTGTGGATCTGAAGCAGAAGCAGAACTGAAGTACCGAGGAGGCACCGAGTATACTGACGTATGGAAGGGCCGAAGGAATAAATGGCCGGAATAGAGAAGTGGAACTGAGCGAAAGGAGTCGTGAACATAGTGGCGAGAGTAAGTGGAGACCCGAAGGTAAGATGGCTGATGGGAGAAGTGGAATTGGACAAACGGCTTAGCCTTGTAGAAAGGGGAAGCTATGTACGATGAGGCATTTCGGGTGGTGATGCATGATGGCTGAAGCGAGAAGTTCAACCGAGCGAAAGGAGTCGAGAACCTATTAGCGAGTGGAGGCAGATACCTGGAAGCGAAGTGGCTAAAGGGAGAATTGGAACTGAGGGAAAGGAGTCATGCACCTAGTAGCGAGGGGAAACGGAGACCGGCAGGCGGGCTGGCTAATGGGAGAAGTTGAACCGGACGAATGGGTCAGCCTAGTAAGAAAGGGGAACGATGTACCTTGAGGCATGATGCTTGTGGAGGATGATGACTGAAGGGAGAAGTTGATCCAAGTGAAAGGAGCCAAAGTCTAGCAGCAAGGAGAAGTGGAGACCTGGAGGTAAGTTGGCTGAAGGGGAAAGTGAAACTGAGTGAAAGGGGTGGCTAATCTAGTAGTCTGTACCATGGGCTAGGGGAGCCTATGACAGATTACTGTCACCCCACATGGTTGAGGAGCCTATCTTTGGCTGAAACGTAGTGGCTGTGCCTTGAATAGCGTAGACAGTAGTTTGAGCACACCCAAGTTGTGTCGCGGGTATCCCAAAATGGAGGGTACCTTCATGCTACGGAGTGTTGATTGGTGCTTCAAACCTACCCCCGTCTATTGGTGACTGTGAGGTTATGTCTATTCATCACAGGGACCCACGTAAACCATGTCCATTTTTGTACGTCTATGTTGAGCTCCCAGCATTTCTCAAGTACCTACTTGACTGTAAAAAATATCTCTATCGTCAATCTGCCTGCTCTAAAACCACCTTGATGCTCCTCAATAATACTGTTGGCGTATGATCTGACTTTATTTTCTATGATTTTTGAAAACTTTTTGTACGCCGTACGAAATAGTGATATGCCTCTAAAGTTTTCGCACTGTAGCGTGTCACCTGTTTTGTGGATAAGGAGTATAACTGATGGGCTCCAATCATAGGGAAGATAGGTTCAATCAACTGGGTGGAAATAACAAAACTACTCTATACTGGGTGCCAGGGCATGCAAAAGTGGTGGGTTAGGAACAAGCACACCCCTTCGCGAGAAAAGGATCAAAGGTGGCATTGCTTGGTCGTCAAGGCTTGAGTGTGGTCAAAAAGCACTTTGTTTGGAAACACCTGAAGGAATCAGAATTTAAAGGACACCATTAACGCTGGAAAAGTTATCCAGGGCTCAAAACATCGCAAGTGTTTCTTAAGCCTTTAAACTGTGCATCAAACTAGGAAAGAATCAGCTTCGGATTCTTACAAGATTTCTCACGAGGCATTGTGAGCTTGGAGGATATCTTAAGCAAATGGGTTTGGAAGATAATGTCGAGTGCAAGCTGTGCAGGGTTGCACATGAAACACCAAAATATTGTTTAACGTACTGCAGAGCTCTTTTCCGAAGGAGAAGAAACAGTCAAGGAACTTACTGTCTAGCTGAGGGACATCTTGACTATCTGGAGCCGGGGAAGATCATACACTTTCTACGATGGTTGGGTCTTGTTGAGGGACTCTAGATATAGTGTTTAAATGAGAAACACTGAAGCGTTGCAGGTACATAGGAATTACATGAAACTGAAATGCACGCGTATAGTATGGTGATGATTGTTCAAAGAGTTCCTAGCTGGGAAGTGGTTGGACGACACAGCCCTTGACCTTAATTTGCATGCAGTTATTATCTATCTTAGAGATCAGAATAGTCTGAGAATCGTCCCCATATCATTTGATGCTTGCTCTATGTCAGTTCTTTTGCCTGAACTGACTCGCCAAATCAAAAGAAACCAAGAAAAATATTCTGAGTCCAGCATTCCTTACAATGATAGGATAGAAGGTGCACTGTAGTCTCAAGCTGACGATGAAGCAGCTCTAGATGACAGTACTAAAGTGCAGAAAATGGGTATGTAGGAGGGTAGAATTTTTCTAACTAAATCTCAAAACGGCGGATACTCGACGATGTCAATTCCCCCAAAAAGAGGCATTCGTTGCCCCTTAACTATTCCGCGGACCATCACTAATCTCAACAGCGATGTCTTCGAGAAGAATGTTCAGACATAACTTGTGTGCTAAATCGAGGCTTGAACAGAACCGGGGAGTTGTGTTACATATAACGTTTTTGTTTCGAGTGTTTCTTCGGACGGACTATTGTATAAGCCCGTTGAGCTAGGATACGTACTGGTTTAAAGTCAGAAAGTATCGCAGCTGGCTGAACGGACACGCGGCCAAAGCGTGGCTCTAACCATATCGCCTTCCCGAGTACCGATGCATATAATCAAGATAATGAGATACTCTAACTATCTCTCTAATAGTCTGTGTGAGGCAGTGGTTAGAGTATTTACCCCCTTAAGTTGAAGGTCCCTGGTTCGAGTCCCGTTGGCATCAACGAAATTTGTATAAGTCCGTTCAATTATAATACGTGCTGGTTTAAAATCAGAACGTATCGTTGCTAGGTGGACGGACACACGGCCATAGCGTGATACGGACGTTCCAGAGTGTGTATACATTCGATCAAGATAACTAACTACCTCCAAGCGAAAAGGCCCGAAAGGAGCTGTAGTACTAAAGCAAAAAAAAAGCCTTCTGATGTCTTAGAACCAGATGATCCACTGATAGCCTCATTTCCCTGGAAGTTCAGATTTATTGCAGTTGAATGAGGAGATGTTCGAACAGATCCTTTTTCAGGATTATTTGCAGCTTCGTGAGTTTACTATGTTAGAGCTTTCTGTTTCAAGAATGGTGTTAATAGTTTCATGATTTAGAAGAGTCTATCGCATATTTTAACATTTGATAAATAAATGCTCTCATGGTTGTTATGAGAAAATAAAATTTTAAATCTTCAAGTCGAATAACCTCAATTTAATTTTAAACATTTAACTGGGTTAAGATTCACTTGCAACTAAAAATCAATTCCTCAAACACGCCTTCGATACAATGTGACCTAGTTTCATTCGACATAATCTTTAATTTTAAATATTAATGATAATATAACAGAGAGTGACATTTTCGTAAAATGAATGATTTTAATCATGCAATAATTTCATTTCGTCAAAAATCGATAATGATAAATTCCGCGAAATATTGAAAATAGGACATTAACGACGATATCCAACAGAAATCAGCAACAGAAAACAACGAAAAAGGCTAGACATGCAAATTTCCGTGTCTTCATAACGATCACGTTGAACTTTTCGCTCGTTACGTGATTCATTTCAGCGCTTTATCGATCGTCTTCGCTGTAATCATGATAAGATTGTTTAAAAATAAATACAAAAAAGAAAAATGGCAAAAAGTCAAAGGCTGTGATGTTTAAAAAAATAAAAATAAGCTGAGATGATGATGATGTGAGCAAAAATACATTCAGGTATCATGGGAATCGTAAAGGAAGTTTTGACGATCAGGTAAATTATGAATTAGGACTTGCCTTAGAATTTTATAACAAATGGTAGAAATTGATACACCAGATTGTTGGAGACTTATTAGTTAAATTAATTATTACAGAAGAGTTTCACGATACTAAATTTGGCATTGCAAATCTGTTCATCGTTTACAAAATGTTTTTGGTAAAGTTGTATTTTTAATTTGGATGTGTAAAATACGGTAGAAGCCAACTTTTGAAAAATACAGTGTTTTCCAATAAGAGGTGTTATTTTGGTATTAAAATAAAAATGCCATTTTTTGATGTAAATGATCAGATGTTTATTTCATTATAAAGAAAAAGGTATGCGGTTTATAATGAAGAATAAAATCAGGCAAATAACCTCCGTGACCACGCTTACAGGACCATATCCTTTTCATGAAATTTTCCGTAACTACATCGCAAAGTGGCTGCCCTATGTCCTCGATAGCCTCACGAATTCCATCTTTGAGGTCTTGAATCGACGCTGGGCTGTTGGCGTAGACCATCTCTTTAACGTGGCCCCAAAGGAAGAATTCACAAGATGTTAAATCACAAGATCTCGGTGGCCAATTGTGATCACCTCTTCGAGAGATAACACGGTCCGGAAACTTTTCTCGTAAAAGATCAATGGTTTCGTTGCTTGTGTGGCACGTAGCGCCATCTTGTTGAAAGTAAACGTTGCTCAGATCGATACCACCCAATCCCGCCCATAAAAAATCATTAATCATCTCTCGATAGCGCCTCATTTTCGAAAGAGTACGTTCCAATGACTCTGCCGGACCATAAACCGCACCAAACAGTCACATGTTGGGGATAAAGAGGCTTTTCAACAATAACTCTTGGGTTTTTTTGAGCCCCAGATGCGACAATTTTGCTTGTAGACGAAACCACCGAGGTGGAAATGGGCCTCATTACTCAAGATGATTTTTCGATGGAATTCCGGATCATTTTCATGCATTTCAAGGACCCAATCAGCAAAGACATGCACGACGTTGTTGATGATCGACCGGCTTGAGTTCTTGTGTTAACTGAACTTTATAAGCTAAGACCCGAATCTTTATGCAAAATACGGTGTAATGACGTTTGTGGAATGCCTAATTCCAAAGAACGACGAGGAATGGACAAACCTGGGTTTTCTTCAACACTTCCGGCTACAGCAGCAATATTCTCGGCTGTTCTTGAGTGACGTGAACGAGTTTTATTCTTCACATCACTAAGTTGTCCGAACAGCTCGAAATTTTCCATCAATTTCTGTATTGCGGTCCGAAGAGGTGCTTCACGGCAACCCAAAAATGTTCGAGTTTTACGAACCGTCTCTGCCAAAGTTTCATCATTTTTATAGTGAATTTTAATAATTTCAATGCATTGCTGAAGCGTGTATCATTTCATTTTTATTAATGACGTAGTTTCTACTTATTAAATGTCAAAAAATGACAGCTTCAGAAGTGACATCCACCGAAATAGTGGGCTTTTCACAATAACACCTCTTATTGGAAAGCCCTTTATTTATACAACAAAAATTTTTCCTACAAATCTTAACACAACCGTTTTATCTATTAATTAATGATAACCTTTATTCGCCTGAAATATCCACAACTGACAATGATTTGATGTTGTCGTGACGCTGTCTTCTTTCAGAAAGAGGCTCGTGCTTTTTCCTCGCTTCGGTCGTTCTGCTTCGATACTCGCTCGACTTGTTCGGCTTCGATACTTGATCTTCGAGTCTGGTGAGAAGATATGCTTTATGTTGTGGCCTTTCGCTACATCTTGCCGGTGGATAAGCTCAAGGCTGCACCCAGTTGCTAGAGGGCGCCCCTTCTAGTAATTGCAAATTGCAATTGCGATGACGTTTGGCTGGTGGGTAAGTCCGGACTGATGGTCGTTGGTGTGAAGGGCACCTAGATAATGTTGAAAATGGTAGATGCTGATGTATGTGGCAAGTAACTTCCTATCATAGGTAATGTAGCGAGACTCAGCTGTGGTGAGCTTGTGTTGGAAAAATGCAATTGGTTTCCATAGGTTTTCTTGAAGTTGCTCGAGCACTCCTCCACCAGCAGTATCCGATACGTTGATAGACAAGGCTAGAGGTCTGTTGCTCTGGAAATATACTAGGAGTGTGGCTTCTGCGAGGCAATTTTTGCATTTTTCGAATGCTGCGTTTGTTTCTTTGGTCCAAGGTATTGGAGTATTGTCATTCTTCTTTGATTTGTGCAAGAATTTATTTAAGGGAGCTTGCATCTCTGCAGTTTTTCTGATAAACATTCAATAGAAGTTATTACCTCCAAGGAAACGATGAAGCTGTTTGATTGTGTTTGGTTTTGAAAAATTTCAAATTACTTTAATCTGCTTTTCTAGGGGACAGATTCCCTCTCCAGAAATTATATGTCCTAGATATTTGACTAACTTAACTCCTAGTGTACATGTTGATTACCACTCTGTAGTCGTTCAGCCTTGAAAATGGTGTGGAGGTGTTCCTCCTGTTGTTTGGGTGTATTCGAAGCGATAAATATATCATCAAGATAACAAGAGCTAAATTCGAGACCCTTGAGAACCTCGTCCATAAACCTTTAGAATAACTGGGCAGTGTTTCTGAGGCTGGAAGTCATTACAGTGAATTTGCAGAGGCCAAATGGGGTTAATATCACCGTCTTTAGAATGTCCTCCTCTGCGATAGTGCTCTGGTGGAATGCTCTAAGCAGATCTATTTTTGAAAAGATTTTCTTACCTTCTGTTCTGTTGACTTGATTCACATTCCTCACCACCTTTGTGCTTCACATTCTTCTTCACCAGTGTTTCTACCTGGAATGGTTTTTGCTGCTTTGGTTTCTCAATCTTGATCCTTTTCTTGACTAGCTCTTTGAGAGACTGTATCTATAGCTTCAACTCATTGCTTACTTCCTGTAGCTTATGCATTTCTTCATTTTTAGCAATTATTTGTAATTTACATCCGCCATCTGTGGTTGTCTGGACCATGTTTTCTTTTCACGATAATTGTCGTAAGCTTACTGTTTATCGTTTCCCCGGGTTTCCCCAAAAGTGGAAAGCTGTCTGGCGCCTCCATGACACCGGTGAAAATAACGCTTCTACCTGGTAGCGCTTACAATTCTTGACTTGGCTCCTCGAAACTTGCGAATTCCAATTTAGTTCGATTGATCGTTTGCAATGATATAATAAACGACGAAGTGACAGGCGCAATTAAAAACACGTCTGTACTCAATAAATTCTAGACAAAGACTAGTGCACAGATGTTCAAATATTGTGAGATTCCAGCTGTAAATAGAGAAATGTATTTTTTTAGAATTAAATAGAATCTTAGTATTCTTGCTAGCAAATAAAGATTGCAAAAACTCTTTGAGAAGTTAATTTTTAAAAAAATGGTAGAGAGTTTGATAGACAAGCGTTCACAATGGGATAAAAAAGAGCCGAGAACCCAAAAAATTATAGTCCATTGGAAAAACTATAAAATGTTATTGGACCTTCCTCCAATCCCCAGATGTTAACCTTATTGAACACTTGCGGGATTATTTAGATTGAAAAGGCCAAGAATTTGATACCAAAAGCAAGAAAATTTCGAAAAATAGTCTTATGGAAGAATGGGATAAAATTTCAGCAACATTTAACATGTTATTGGTAAAGTCCATGCCTGGAAGACAGGAAGCCTTTTTAATTCGTCAGTACCCAGTGTCACCTCTAGGTGACCGAGATTAGCGAATTTATCTAATATGTTACATAAAATATTTAAATAATAATTATGCTACTCATAAAAAGTCAATACTTATGAGTATTTATGCTTTTATTTTGGCAACACTCACCATATTTTTTCTGCCAAATTAATTCATTCGTTTCAAATGACTTTTTTCGTTTTTTACATGACAGTATGTTGTTATGACATTGTGTTGTTATGAAAATGTCAAAAAAGAAAGTGCTGTAATAGTTTTTATTGCGAATTGTTGTTATATAATCAGTCCTGTGATGTAAATCGTTTTATTTAAAAACCGATTGTTTTTGAGTTCGAAATTGCTGTGAAATTAGAATTAAGTTCTTGTTTGGGCTGCATACATGACAGTCTCGTTATTTTGCTATACGTTGACATTGTAGGAGATTCTTGAGGTCCTAAAAGCTGAAGATGACGGTCGTGACATCATTTTATTTCCCCTTGAGGATGGTCACGTCACTGATGAAGACAGTAAGGACGAAATGAAGCCAATTTTCCTCACCTTCCATGTAGAATGTTATATTCTGGAAAAGATGATAGAAAAGAGTAAATAGGTGAAGAATAAGATGAAATTCAAGACATGGCTTGAATGAACAAAAAGAAAAACGAATATATGGTTAAGAGATGGCCAAATAATACATCTCTTAACCTTCTTGTGGGAAAGGCGATTGTGAGGAAGATAGTCTAGATACTTTAGAAAACGACCTGATTATAACCGACTGTTGTTCGATGAAGACATAGTAAAATTTATATCAGATATGAGCGGTTCGTATGCCCTCCAGAGAAATCAAACCCTGAATGTAACACTTGACGAAATTGACCGGATATTTGGCGTCCAAATATATGAGGATATTATGGGAAAAAAGGCGGATACTTACAATAAATTTGTACAGTTTGCAACAGTATTTATATTTATGCAATAATACTACATCACATCAAAATAATAAATTTGATAATATTCGTAGATTCTTTGACATGCCCACTAAAAATTTCACCGGCAATCACGAACAAGCAGGATCATCTCACATTTCTATTGACAAAACCAATGTGCCGCTTTTTGGGAGACATAGTACAAATCAACATATCCCGGGGAGGTCCATCAGGTTTGGGTTCAACTGCAAATTGTAACAAGAGACAAATGGTCCGACTCTGAAGCAACAATCCAATTATTATTTAGGTGCCGCTGTCAATTTGGAGCTGCACTCCAGGTTACCAAAGAAACTTGGTCCATAAAATCTATATTTTGATAAAATCTTTGCCTTTGCTGAAGTATTTACACGAAAATAACTATCAAAGAAATCCGATTGAAAAACTGTATCTTTATCGATACCAAAGAGATGAAAAAGAAACCCCAGGATGAGCAAGTTTACAGGGTTTTTAAAGAAATAATAGTTGCTAAGTGACAATATGATAGTTTCCTGAGTATGGCTTCCAATTGTCACGGGTTGCCACCAAACTGAAAAGTCGATCAAATTGGTGTAATAAACAAAAAAAAACGGACAAAAACATGACTTGATTCCCAATCACTACAAAATATTTATAATAAGTATATGTGTGGCGTGGACCACTTCGAGGAGAATGTCAATTCCATAGGGGCTTCAACTGTTTGCCTTCGGGTCGAGTGTATTTTGCCCAAATTCTTGGCCAATAAAAAGAAGTTATGGTATGAACTGGATTTACTGCAAGTTTTGCAGGGCTGTCATGATATCCTGTTTACAAAAATAAAAGAAAACCCCAACTAAAGACACCGATTGCAGAGCACTTATTGAATCGAGAGTTTCAAATGAGACTAGACAGTTCAGCTGATCATATAGAGCTGGTTTTGTAGTGGATAAAAAGGTGTTATTGGTCCCTGAAGGACGGTAGCAATGTTAACTGCCTCAGTGAGGTTAAATTTCGGGCTTCGCTGGAATGATCTTTAATGGCGACGCGTACGCGCGCTGGTCCTTGCGATAACGAAAGTAACTTCAGACATCTATTGGAAACTAAACAGTAGAGAATGTGTTGGAGCGTGGCTCAGTGATATGGAGAAAGCCTTCAATACTGTGTGGTGAGATGGACAAGTTTTAAGCTTCTTCAGGACAGGTTCCCCAAACACCTTGTCGACATGATGTGCAATATGTTATACGGGAACTGGTTTGTTGTAACTGATGGAAATCTGACGACAATGTGCAACTTCAAGGTCTTGAATGGTCTACAGCAGGGAACAGTTACTACGCCTCTGCTTTTCTCAATATTCAATCCCAAAGTATTGAAGGGCTTTGATTTTAACGTCCCGGCAACACGATCAGTGGTAGCGTTTGCTGATGATTTGATCATTTGTATGGCAGGCCAAAAAGCTACAATAGTTCACAGCAATCTCCAGAAAATGTTTCATTATGTCCAGCTCTACGCCGACAATTGGTGAATGAAAATCTATGCGCAGAAGTGCGAAACCATTTTGTTTCAGACAACCCCGCAGCAGGCCAGTCAAGACCTGAATTGCCATTAGAAGGATTTCTAAATTATGGCTGATGAGGGTAGTTTAGAACGGGCTCCACATAAATTCTGTGTTCGATACCTTGGTGTTCATCTCGATCTGAATCTGTACTATACAGAACAGGTCAAAATCATGCTCAGTAAAGCACAAAAAGCAGTCATGTCCCTTCGAAAACTCTTCTATTCCAGATGCCGTGATAAAAAGAACAAAGTTATCTTTTACAAGACTCTGGTTGGACCAGTTTTGACATATGAATGTCAGATCTGTTACAACGAGAGTGCTAGTTCTATGGAAAAATTAAGAATTTTCAAAAAGAAATGTCTTCGTGCATGTAATGGTTTATCCAAAAAGCCTGAGACGAATTGGAAGCTTATATCGAATAGAAAAATATATCAAATTGCTAAAGTGACGAGGATCGATATCTTCATTCTGAAACTTTTTCGGAATCATATCACAAGATCTGTAACTGTGAGTGAAAACTCTTAGGTTTCACCCTACAGACGGGTATATTGTGACTTGCCTCGATACTGGCTTCGTTCCTCCAGAAGCATTTGTGTATTTGGACATGAATCGATATGTTTTTGATTCAGACGGTGTCCGAATCATATATGACATATATAGATGGGCCAACGATAAGAAGTTTAAATATCCTCCAAATTTGAATTCACAAGACCACAAATTCCAATGGAGATACTCATTTGCTAGATTCTTTAAGGCTGGTCGAGTTGAGATGGAGCAATGTAGGTATTGGTAGTTTAATGACAATGTCCAAATTATTCATGTTTATTTTCTTTTTGTTTTTCGTTACTTAGTTTTTAAGTTTCAGCTCATTATTGCTACAAATAGTGTTGTTTTTTGTTTGTGTCCAAAATTAGGGATAGATTTCAGTACAGGATAATGTTTTTTTTTCGATTGAATTAGTTTGGAATTAGGGTGGAATATATTACGTATAGGATAAAAGTTCACTGTTGTGTTAGTATTATGAGTAATTTTGAATAGTGTTTGTTGGTTCCAATTGAATCAAAAAATATGTAATAATTTTAATGAATTTGAATTGCTATTATTTTGTTTTGTTAAATGTATTTCATTGATAACGTATGAATTCAGAGAGCCATTTTGGGCCATTAAGTCTTCGTAGTTTTATTGTTTGGAGTTTGCTTTATATTATTTGAAAATTTATACCGATTAGTACTGAAAAAAGCGCTTTAGACTTTTTATTTGTTTTTTTTTATTCCATTCTATTAAAAATGCTTTTTTGAAATCATTTTTGTTGTAAATAATGTGATTACGAATGTTTTTCTACAAGATAGCCCATGAATACTCTAATACATTTAAGTTCGGCGACTTTGCAGTGGAGCCATCAAATGAGGACAATTCCAAATAAACCAGGATTAAAGAATTTGTGACTTATGTTCAGGGTCGTTATCTTGGTAAAATCCAAATCCACGCCTGATTCCCACTTCAACAGCACTTTGAAGCACATTTTCCTTTAGAATATTAATATAAATGATCTTGGCTCTGTATTTGGCTTTCGTCATACAAAAAGCCAAACAAATCCAATCTAGACTCAATGTTGTTAATATATGTTGAATTTAGACTCATTAGGAAAAATCATGGCCTTCCAAAACCCCAAATCCTTTTAAATATGCTCAGTAGTAAAGTTCAGGCAGCTTTATCAACTATCGTTATTTATGAACGGCTTCTTCCATGGAACTCGGCTATTAAAATTATGGTTTCTTAGCATACGGCGTATGGTTTCAGCATTGCACTTGTTACCAATTCCAGTAAATACTTCAACTACCAGTTTTGCAGCCGATAAAAGGGTTTTCCCGATGCACTGTTCAATAGACTCATTTAAGATTTTGTTTGATGCCTTACTGTCGTTTTCCAATCTTTTTCATTGGAAAACCTTTGAATTATATTTTGGACTGTAGGTGAGCTTAAATTAACAATTCCGCTTATTTTGCGTTGTGATTCAACATTTTTAGGGTTTGTAAAATAATTTTGTAAAACCCTACTAGTTTCGCGACCAGTCTGTCCGTCTGTCCGTCCGTCCGTCCGTCCGTCTATGTGTCACAGCAGTTTTCCTCGGAAACTACTTAAGCTAGAAACATAAATTTTTTTGTGTAGGTGTAAAGTGGTGACCTCTTCGAAGTTCAACTACAAAAAATTTGTATAAGGTATTTAAGGGGGTCTCCCCATATAGGAGAGTGACCGCCCGAAAAAAATTTCATTGAAGGTAGCCGATATGGGTATCAAATGAAAGGTCTTCATGAGAACTTTTCAAAACAGGTCTTAGTTTGGCAAAATTTGCTTCGAGGGGCGCACAGGGAGGGGAAGTACACGAAAAATTTGTGTCCCTCCCCCCTCGCGATTGGACACCTGTGATCCCAAAAATCTGAAAAAAAATCCGGGTTGTAGGCCTTGGTGAGTACAACAACAACAAATACGTTAGAAGTCGCAATTCACTCAACTTTGTTAGTAATAATATGATTTATCGATTTTATGAATAAAATCTTAACGGTACCCTTAAGTTCAATGAAATTTAGTACGTAGATGTCTATTTATAAGATTAACCGATCCCGAAAGTTTCATAAAGATTGAATCATATTTAGCGAAGCTATAGCGGTTTGAATTTTCCTGTATTAATATGGAACAATATGCGCTGCATTTATTACTATGGCAACATACGAGTATGGCTATGGAACAACATGCGCTTTTTACCGACTCCGACACTACAGTCTTGCTAGGATTTGCATGAAAATTTCAGGAATGATAGGTGTCATGAATATCTTTGAGAATCGGTTGAGCTAGTGGTATCAGTAATCGTAAAACAAAATAGTGGCTGTTTTTAATGCGAAGATTGAATAATTTTGAGTTATTGTTTTCCAACTTCAACGTTTAAGGAGCATGCTTTGAACACTTGATTCAAATTAATGAATGACTGAAGATGAGTACCTACAATTAATGCTCATAAGTGAAACAAGTCAAGGAGGTGGGAGAGAGCTCCTAGCAAAAGGGTTTTGTAACCATTCTAGGATTCGAAAAAATTGGCCATTAATCGATGATAACAGTACAGGAGAGTGGCCCCTGAAAAGAAATCATTCATCAAACGTAGCCGATATGAGTATGAAATAAAAGTTTTCACGGGAGCTCTTCAAAACAGTTGTTAAACTGTCAGTTTTTGCTTCAGTGGGACACAGGGGGGAAATACATGAAAAATGTGTTTCCTCCGTCGCGGATGGACATCTGAAATAATTATCAAGGAAGATATTTATGAGTATACAATACCAAAAACCTCAGAAGTCGAAATTCATTCAACTTTGTTAATAATAGTATGATCTTCGTATTTCATGTTTTCTCCAATAACATCGTCTTTGATTCGATCCGGTGACCGCATTTTGTAAATTGAATACAAAACCCTTCTGACATGAGCGTAGGTCTGTTTACCCAACTTGTTTAATGATGTGTTACTCATTCTCGCTGTTAAAAGTGTTCAATCTATTGTAAATATGAAACAATTTATCTACTTTTTAGCCATTGCATGTAAATATTTTTTTTTAAGAATAAAATTAGAAACACACAAAGTTCAATACAGCAAAAAAAGTCCGATGTTGAGCGCCCACTTTAGACCAGGGCTGCCAGATCGAAATTGGCTGAAAAACGTACAGTGAGGGAAAAGGGTGGGGGGAGGTAGTCAGAAAAAACGTGGCGTTATGTTGGTACTCATGTCTGTCACTTATGCCGACAAGCTCGGCCATTTTGAATGTTCACTTAATTGGTGATAGCTGCTTTACTTGCACGTGTTTTCAATCGTCTTCGATTTTTACTTATTCAAAAAAATGGATCAAAGAACGTGTATCAAATTTTGTGTGAAAAACGAAATTAAGTGCGCGGATGCATTCCGAATGTTGACTGTGGCATACGGAGAAGCTACCTTGGACCAAAGCAACGTTTATCGGTAGTACAAAATGTTTTTAGAAGGCCGAGAAGATGTGAACGACGAAGAGCGTGCCGGACGCCCGAGCACTTCAACAACAGACGAAAAAATTAATGAAGTGGAGAAAATGGTATTGGCCAATCGTCGAATCACCGTTAGAGAAGTTGCTGAGGACCTAAACATATCGATTGGCTCGTGCCATTCGATTTTTATCAACGATTTGGGCATGAGACGGGTCGCCGCGAAATTCGTACCAAAATTGCTCAATTGCGACCAAAAACAGCAACGCATGAACATTGCTAATGAGATGTTAAACTCTGTCCGCGACGTGCCAAATTTGCTCCAGAGGGTCATAACTAGTGACGAATCGTGGGTTTATGGTTATGACGTGGAAACATAAGCTCAATCATCTCAATGGAAGCTGCCGCATGAACCAAGACCGAAAAAAGCGCGCCAAGTTCGGTCGAATGTGAAAGTTTTGCTGACAGTTTTCTTCGATTGCAGGGGCGTGGTGCATCATGAGTTCTTGTCACAGGGAAGAACGGTCAATAAGGAATATTACCTGCAAGTTATGCGCAATTTGCGCGAAGCAATCCGCCAGAAACGCCCGGATTTGTGGGAGAACAAAAATTGGCTTTTGCACCACGATAACGCCCCTGCTCACACATCGTTGCTTGTGCGCGACTTTTTGGCCAAAAACAACACACTAATGATGCCGCAGCCACCGTATTTCCCAGATCTGGCCCCTTGTGACTTTTTCTTGTTTCCTAAACTGAAGAGGCCCATGAAAGGACGACGTTACGCTACGCTTGACGAGATAAAGACGGCATCGAAGGAGGAGCTGAACAAGATTAAAAAAATGATTTTTTGAAGTGCTTCGAAGATTGGAAAAACCGTTGGCACAAGTGTATAATATCTCATGGGGATTACTTTGAAGGGGACAAAATAGATATTCATGAATAAATAAATAATTTTTGAAAAAAAAAAACAAAATTATATTTTTTGAACACACCTCGTATATGTAGGATGTACTCTATAGAATGGTTTATCATCTCTCTCAGCCGATTATCTCTGCGAAATAAATTACATTTGAAACCACGGTTTTATTGTACTCACGCATTACATACATTATTTATCTTAAATAGACGACAAAATGTATTAATAACGACAATCAATTACTAAAACTTACCGTGAAAAAAATTTATCACAAAATACTCAACAAATAAATAAGACTATTGATTACAATTACCCCTAGTAAAAAAAAAAGCTTTGAATTACCGGGTAATGTTATTAAATCACGTTTACTATAAAAATATATGGTTGTAAAATATGTAAATAAAAAAAAATATATACATTTACATGTTGGTCAAAAAAGCTCTTCCAGCAAAACGTGAGGATTGCATTTTATTTTAATTTTCTCAGAAATATCATATTTAAAAATATAATCGAGTTATTTTAATAAATCGGAGGGTTGTGGTGCAAACCGTAAGCAATTGTTGCAATCAGATTTGGCAAAAGTGCTTTTTCACAAAAATTCAAGGATTATGTGGATATATAATCAAGAATGGATGTATGTCTATTGAGGGTATTGTATGATGATTGATTGAGAGCCTCATTCGAGGCACTATTCGAAAAACCTGAAACGAGTGAATCATTCCATGTTACATTCATCATTAATCAATTAAAATTGAAATAAATTTATTCAAATTTTCAACAAAAAAAGTGTATCGACAGTAATACAATCATTTGTGATACATCGTTTTGCCAATTTTCTTGGAGCGTCCTTTGAAATTGAATTCATGCGCTTTTTTGTTTTTCAACAAGGCAGACGTATGCAGTATACCTGTCAAAGTTTCCATTGCAAGGGCGTTGCGTGTTTTGGTCTTGTTGAGGTTGATATGGCTGAAAATTCTCTCGCAATTCGCTGAGGAATGAGGCAAAACACGAACTCTTTGGACAATGTCTGTTATCTTGGGGAATTCAAGATTTCCATCGTGCAATTTAGAATTTGCAACTTTTTTCCAGAACTCTTCAAGGCTGATGCCGTGGTTGAGCTCTGCGTCGAATGTCACCAAAAGTAGGAGAAACTCCTCGTGAACTGCTTCGACGTCCATTTGAAAAAAACTTGCCACATCTGAGAGATTATTGAGATTCTTCAAAACGGATGGCTCCATGAAACCCAGGTGTTTCAGCATCAGGACACTTGGTTCTTTGAATGGAAATCTTTTGTAGATTTTTCTTCCCAGGCCAATCAAAAATGCTCTGCATGTCATTCTGAATTCGTCAATTTTTTGAAGTGGATAGTTTGGATTCTCTTTTAACCAATTTTTGATTTCGCAAGGCAGCACTGGACCAAGATCCAATTCTCTGAGTGGGACCCAATGTTTTCGATTTTTTTCAGTTTGCGTGAAAAAGTGCGATTCTGGGTCTTGGATTTCCTCCAAATACATTCCTCTGACTTACTCTTTGTCCAAGTAGCAACTAATGATTGCTTTGAAAAGAATCTCCATTTTTTTGTACTGTTCGTGAATTTTGGGCTTCCCTGCCTGGAATTCTTTGTTTTTCGCACATACAAGTGTCAGTGCAAATTTCAAAAATTGCAAAAACCACTTTGTGAAGGTTTTGCTCAAAACATTGAAAATGCACTGAGCTTCCGTGTTTTTGGGGTTCCGTGCTTCAATCTGGAAGTACCCAAAAAGACCATCGTATTTTAAGATGGTAACTTCAACAGCAGGCAGTAGGGATAACCATCTTATTTGGAGTAACTTCCGTTCGGGAATATCCAGCAGTTTTTCAATTTCCCTCAGTTCATGTTGGCGTTTGCTGCTGTGTTTAAAATAGTTGTATAATTGAGACAAAAGCTCTTGAACTTCCCGAGGAAATAACTCAGAAGCCACGGAGACAGCTTGGGCCAGGGAATGATAGATGCATTTCATTGTGAAGAGACAGGGGATCCCTTTGCGTAACAAGGCGGCGACTGACCTGTTGATGCCAAACATGACACTTGCCCCGTCGCTGGCGAAGCCCACCATATTTTGATGATAGTTGACACCGTTGTCTTCGAAAAACTTGACAATCAGATCCTAAAGCCCTTGATGATCAGCTTGTGTGACCTGCCAAAAATAAAATAACTTGATAGAATAAATCGTTAACAAATTGACTTTTTTTTCCATTTATTAAAAACCAATTTCTCTAATAATGTAATCAGAAGCTTTTTTGTTTTTCAAAAAATTGTTCGTATATTTACGTCTATCATGTGAGAATTGTATATTTTTTTACTTTTTAAGATATTTATTTTGTTTTCATGAATTAATAAAAACAGAGTAAAATTCAAATAAATAAGAAACAATAAAATATTGAAAATGTTATTTCATTGTCCATTATTATATTTTATTTTTCTAGAAATTTTTATCCTCAATACCTATTTTGTTTTCATACATTCATAAACATAGACTTGATTTAAACACAAAAAAAAACAATAAAATATTTAAGATATTTTTTCATTTTACATTATTATCTTTCATTTTTCTAGCCTTTTTTTTTCCTCAATTTTTTTCAATGCGCTAAATTAATTTTTTCATTAATGCACAGCAATCTCTTATTATCAGAATTCACACGATTGTCTTTCTAATAATTAGCATTTTTATTACACCACAAAAAAGTCAAACATTGAATGAAACTCACCTCTAAAAGGGCCGGAAATTCATCAGTTACTCCTTCTTCACTGCTGTCCAAACGCACGCAGAGGGCAAGGTGTTTGGAAGTGGAGATGTCTGTAGACTCGTCAATAATGAGAGAAAAGTAACTCTCTTTCATTTTGACGAGTAAAAGCTCCAGGTTCTGCTGGCCCATGACATTACGGATGAGATGAGTGCATTTAGTGCAATCGCAAGTAACCTGCCTCAAAGTTTCAGGTTTGCACTTGATGCTTTTGATGAGCTCTGTCAACTCATCCGAGATCGCTATTGGCAGGTTTTTTTTTACAATGAAGGCAGCGATTTTGAGCGACACTTCGTTAGCTTCAAGGTTAGAGTCGGCCGCGTCTTGAAAAAATTTTGCCACATTACCCGCAGTTGCTTTGGTTTTTGCAGCAGCAATGTGGCTCGCAGTTTTAGCGTGATTAGCTAGAGCTGTGCGTCCTGCATGTGCGCAAGTTCGAGGTTTCTCGGCTGGCTTGCACCATTTGCAGCAAAAAAAAAAGAGAGCCTGCAACACAAATTTATATTTCAAAATTAGACGTAAAAAATCAAATATTTTTTTATCAAAAATGTTTTGAAGAACGAACCTGCTGTAGATTTCGTACACCAAGGAAAATCTGCCTCCCACTTTGACGTATAATGCTAAAGATTTCTGAAACATTTATGAGTATGAGAATGTCATATTTCAGAAAAAATTGATAATTTGGAACAAAAAAAAAAAATATTTCTCAATACCTTTTCTCTAATGCTTTTCGTTTGGACCTGTCAACACAAAAATTATCAACTTTTTAAACTGACAAGAAAACGAAAACAGATAATACGAAATACAGAATTTTGACTTACGTTCCCGTAGAAATTTCTTCTCTATCTGATTCTTCAGAATTTTCTTCGTCGTGATCATTTTCCATCTTGCACTTGAGTTTCGAGAATTTCGAGTGAAAATATTTATTCTCGACACTTGACAATGTAAAGTAAACAAAAACATATGAAACGATGTGAAGCAATGTGTGAACTATTGTGAATTAAACACTGCAAACACTCGATATAAAGCTGTATTATCACTAAAACCACAAAACCATGACTTGTGAAACCGTCGGTGATGGTATGTCAGGCTCAAATCAGGCATATATATTATATGTATGCGAAATGCGAGAGGGAGAGAGAGAGGGAGTACCTTGGTTACATATCGCACCTTAGCAATAGTCGTCGGTGGTGAGAAAAGTCCGAAAATCCCTAGGAAGATGTAAAAAAGAACAGTTTTGTACCAAAAACGCATAAAAAACGTATTTGTCTGAAAAACGTATAAAAAAACGTAGCGCTCTCGGAAACCCCTGAAAAAACGTATAATACGTTACAAAACGTATATCTGGCAGCCCTGCTTTAGACGCTAGGGGGCAAAGAACTAGCTGCATCAAATAAACTTTGAGTTATTCTGTGTACGCGCTTTTGCTTTGTTCCTACTATTGGGCCCTTTGAAACATTTTTCTTACCTACTTGTATGCTCCAATTTCAGATGTATTTATTTCAAAAACTGCACCAAAATATTTGTAAAGTTATATCTATTTATATAAGAACAACAGTTTGTTTGATTTTTTTATTAAACTGCATCAAATAAGCTGGAGCCACTGTATGCATATAGGATAATCACTTTTAGTTCTAAATAAATACTAACGGTAAGTTAGAGAGCTTTTGCCTGCAACTTAGATACGAATGTGTCCACCTGTGTCAATTTCATTCGAAAATTTTGCTTCGAAATTTGTTTCGTCGTCATCATTAGTTACCAGGTTAACGACTCAAAATACCAAAGGTTCGTCTTCTTTTTACATAACTGTTAAATCGTAGCATATTAATGTACATCAAATCCTCGCGAAGACTTTTCAGTAGACTCTTACCCATGAACAATGTAATAGTAATGAAAATGAACGGAAAGAAAAGCATTCGATCCACTACCCACCGAATATTTACCTTTACAGTACCTTGACGTAGTCTAGTGTAGTGTAGCGTAGTGTGGAGAATATCTTACTCGTGAACTGTAAGCTCCAACCATTCAAGACGTTGGCAGACTACCAATCATTGCTTATTTTTATTTCTTATTATTTTTTTCAAAATGTCTTCACAAGCGGCGACAGTGTAGTGGATAGTAAACTATTTCGTGCATGGGAAAATAATAGGAAGCTACAAGTTATTGTCCGATAGTTGTTTTTGAACTTTGATGGCTTACTCGTAACATTGAAGAAAGTACTCTGCCAGCAAAGTACGAGTACTTCTGAATGGGAAGTTTTATGAATAAATAATTTATGATGCAGCGACTTTGGCATCGAGTATGGAATAACATATTTTAATGGTCATATTGATAGAAATGGTCATGACCATGGACTTGAAAGTTGCGGAGGCAAGAGGAAGAAGAAAAAATAATTTTATGATTTTTATCGTGGATATTTATTTGGTATTTGATCATACTTTTCATAAGATATCCTCAGTCGTAATTGCATTAAGATTAACTTTCAATTTTTTTCATTTGAAAGTTTCTCCAAACGCATATAGCGAAATGTAATCAACTTAACTTGATTTCGAATTTGAACGTTCATGTCAATATGATGACTTTCAAATTGATGAAATAGATATACAAAACGCAAGAGAGGCGACTTTAAGTTTCTTTCCTTTGTATTTTTTCATTTTAATTATGATACATTTATTCCAGGTGCCAAGAAAGTCCACTCATGCTTAGCGTGAAAAAAACCGGCCTTGCAGTTCTTGAAACAAGAGGAGACACACCGATTTATATCAGGGTGCCAAATTAAAATTATACCAAGACAAATCCAGGAACACCGCGGTACTGTATTTTCCAGGTCGTTCAAGCCTAGGGTATCATTTGCACTCGCCCCTTGAGGACCACCAGACAATAATTTAAATAATGTAAGTAGCAATATTGAGCTACTTGTATTTCTCAGAACCTTCCAGCAACTCACATCTTAATCGGAAAAAATTAACAAGCAAGATGCATAAATAAATTCAATATTTCAACGTTTACTTCAACATGTTTCGATATAATTTTCCATTCCGTCTCATGCCCTTGGACGAGCTTCGTCTCATCTCGATCAACGGCAACTCGATTATGACTCTACCTAGATGTGACTTTCTCCTAAAATTTGTAGTAATAGAGCAGTTACCCTACCAAACTGCTCTAAAACTTTCCTATCTCCTTCATCCCTACAGCATGGTAATCAAGTAGACATTAATGATTATGCAGTTTAGAATTCCTTTAAATATCCAATGTCTTCTTTAAAATTTTCAACAACCAAAAACGTGGCTATAAATAAAAATGCTCGATTCGAATTCGGCGCGGGCAAAGGATTAAAGAAAATTCATGCATAATATAGACCAGATCTACTAATTCACTACACAACCAGCAAATTATTTCCATCTAGGAAATCCTACTATGACTTGAAAGTATTTAAAACACACGTTCTCGCACCCAGCTCATCGTAATCCTAGACATACAAAATATACATTTACACTCATGGAATTGTTAGTAACAACTCTTATCAGTGAACAACAATATTTCCTATTTGAGATATGGGCTTAGACTTGTTCCGTACACATATAGCATTGAGTCATTTGGTGCAACGCCGAACAGTTAAAGGGCTTTTGGTATTGATAGAAAAAGAACGAAACGGTGATGCAGTGGATAGAGCCCTCTTGCAAAGCTTGCTTCGAATGTTGTGTGATTTACAAATCTACCAAACGGCATTTGAAGAGAAATTCTTAGTTGCCACAAAATAATTATACCAAGCCGAAGGACAAAGTTGTAGTAATCGAGCAGTTAAGGGTTAAAGGAAATTCAGGCATAAAATGTCCCAGATCAACTAAACAAACGAACGCAGCGATTTCAGATTGAACTGGAACGATTTACGATCAAACTGGTACGATTTAAGATTGATCTGGGACGATTTAAGATTTTTGACAGGGCACAGGTGTGGAGGTTAAGTCGTGGAGGTAAAAGCATGTGTGAGCTCATAACTTGTTGAGAGTGGTTGCCTTTTGATAAAAGATCCCGATCGGGTTCAGCTGTAAAGGAAAAAGGGGGAAAAAACTAAAATTCCAGCGATATGGGATATGGATCCGTCTGATTTATGGAATCCAGTAGATGATGACAACGAGAACTTTCGAGCCTGGTCGTCATTACACGAAATGCGAGTGTATTGGATATTTTTTGACGGCGGAGCAAAGTGAAAAATTCGTGTTGACTTTTTCTACGTAAATTTCGTGGCGATTTCGCGCTAAACCCGCTATAAAACATTTCCCAAGCGCCTTGCTTGTGACGTCAAGTGTTTGCCATAAAGCTGAGTGAGGCAGCAAGTGCGGAAACTCGCGAAAAAGTCTACGCAACAGACAACGGTACCACGTCTACGTCGTTGAAAAAGAAAAGTAAACGTGACAAGGGTGGAAAGAGTACATCAGCGGACGGGCTCGTCAACTATTGTGGTGAGATCAAATTATTTTGCATAGCGTTTGGATTGTAAGTGCAAACTGAAAGGAATCCGGAAGTCGGCGCTGAACGGGAGCCAAATTCTAGCCGTGGCTATTCCCTGATGTCGGATTCCGCCGAGATCTTACGATTGCCTTTGTCGCCTGAGCTTGTCACCTTGCTTTCGCCTGTTGTCGGAAAAAGTCAGGGCTCTCTCTGTTGTTGGAACCGAAGCTGGCACCCGTGATCATCGAGATTGCAGTGCGAGTCAGCGAGCTGACGTCGACGTCGTTTAGTCATTGGTCTAGTTTTGTTGGTGTATCGGGCGCCGCCAGTGGTAGCTTCCGCGCGTTGCTGCTTGAAGCCGCCCACGTGGGACGCGACAATTTGACACGCGAGCAGTTTAATTTCAGAATCTAGATTTGACAAGTCGTGCCCGATATTCGATTGGCAGTCTTATTCCTTGCCTGTGTTTAAATTGGTTTATCGTATGTCCATCCAGAAGTTGCAAAACTCTGACCCCTTTGCTGATGCAATCAATTGTGCTGATGATACGGCACAGGACGGACTTGCGCACATAAGAATTCAGCAGAGAAATGGTCGAAAAACACTAACTACGGTGCCGGGCCTTTCCTCGGAATATAACCTGAAGAAAATTGTGCGAGCATGTAAAAGGGAATTTGCGTGCAACGGCACAGTAATAAAGCGTCACGAATACGGTGAAGTATTACAGCTTCAAGGTGATCGGCGAGAGAACATTTGCCAGTGGCTAACGAGATCTGGACTTGCGAAGCCAGATCAACTCAAGGTGCACGGTTCTTTTAAGCGAGACGAAGGCGCGTATGATTGAACAAAATTTTTGGACATACTGTAAAGAGACTTTATTCGTCATTATCTTCATCCATCCCAAAGATAAATTCCCTGAAGCAACTCTTGATTGCATTATTACGTTCGACCGTATACCGCTATTTGTTTGATCAGTTGTTATTACTGCCGTTTTATTACTTTTATCTCTTCCTGTATTAGCGGGGGCTATCACCATATTATTAACAGACCGGAACTGATTGCCGGAATTATTTAGCCAAATCTGATTTTCATTCCGTGTCCATTAAGTGATTGGTTTATGGTTCGGGTAGTTCAGCGATAGCAGAGTGTTCGCCTTCAGGTGATAAGTCTTATTTGCCTTTGGCGCGAATTGACGGTTGAAAGTGAGTGGAGCTATTTTCTGCGACGCAAAAACAGTCGACTGCTTGTCTGCAACAACAGTGTTGGGCCCTTATGTAAATATTATTGTTAAAATTTTGGAAGCCTGGATACGCAATGGATTTCCTACTCTAATCCTTACTTTAAACAACTTGTCAAAATAATCGAGACGACTAATTTTTACAAACGACTTGTTTAAATAATCGATAAAATAACATTCAGCTGAGCGAAAGACAATGTTTTTGACTAAAACACCTCGAAAAGGCTAGATAGAAGGCAGTTTGTTTCATTTATAGATTTATTCCGTGTAGTTTCGTTGTAAATTTTAAATTGTTGTTTGGGCTGGATTCTAGTAGGCAGAACTGTGAAGTCTCGCATTCCGAACTCTCTTCTTAGGGCTGTCGCAAGTATGAAGTGCTCTGGAACGTCGCGTTGCTCAAATTATTGTTTTTGCCGAAAGCAAGCACTTATTAACAGTACGTAAATTTCAACAATTGAAGGAAGAACGATACAAAGAGACAGACGTAGTGACATTAAAAATAGTCTAATACACGGTGCCCCTAAATCATTTGGTAAAACTAGGAGCCAATTGCATTGTTTCTATCAATTTGCCGCTAAACATAGAAGCTCCAATGTATGCCCAAAATATCGGTGTCTTCAAAGGAGTAGGAAAGTCACTATTTCGTCAACTATTCCTATGGATGGAAATTAGCAAGGGCAGCAACTATCAAAGAACAGCTGTTTGTCATTAATCTCCGATAATTTTGGTTGGAATTTTTGTTGAAATCTCAGTATTCGTCGTTGCATTTTAACGTTAGAAGTAGCTATAACGAAAAGAAAGTTGCATTACAGGACCACCCACATCACCAGCGGGCGCCCGACGAGGATGTTTGGGTGAGTACCGTTACTTTTTGTCATAGACATATATTTTTTTACATTTTTTATATATACATAATTTTCTGCATTTTTGTCATATACATATATTTTTTTTTACATTTTTTATATATACATAATTTTTTGCATTTTTGTCATATACATATATTTTTTTACTTTTTTATATATACATAATTTTTTGAATTTTTGTCATATACATATATTTTTTTTTACATTTTTTATACATACATAATTTTTTGCATTTTTGTCATATACATATATTTTTTTACATTTTTTATATATACATAATTTTTTTGCATTTTTTTCATACACATAATTTTTTTATATTTTTGGCATATACATAGATTTTTTTTACATTTTTTTTCACATACATATAATTTTTTTTCTAATTTTGTTAGATGTCTAAAATTTTTTTTCATATACCTATGTTTTTTTTCCCTATTTGGGCTCATACTTTTATCTTTGCGTTGAATTGTAACCAGTTAATTTTTGCAAAATATAAAAAAAGGATGAATTGCTAAATTTTTTAGACAATCGGTCTTTCTTTTCCCAACATTCTGACCGGCTATAGGACCCGGTACGGTGGCAGGCTGGGGTACTTAATTAATCCTTTTTTGTTTCAGGTGACATCGCGGGTTGAGTGGCCCAAGCAGAGTGCCTCTTTATGGCATAGCGTTATGCAATCTAGTTGTATAATTCTATGGCATAAATTGGTCACCGGGGTACTCCCCTTCTGATGGGAAAGTTTATACAAGGCAATTTGTATGAGTTTTCCACTCAGAAGAGGAATACCTGGCCACTGCAACAAAATATGGATTTATTCCGCTTGGGTGGGTGCGAAGGGGCTCCATCACTACCCGGTTGCCCTTCTTTCATTTGTGGGCCATGAGCTTCGTCGGGTAATGACGAGGTTACCCCAAGTCCGCTTTCTTTTCGGGTTCCACTTGTTCTAGGAACAAGTACTTTCTCCCTCGGTGTAGTATCTACACTTTTCGTGACTTCGGTCGCTTCTTGAACAACATCAAATTCATGAGTGCGAAATTTTCTTGTAGTGGGTCCTCGTGCTGGGGAAATGAACCCGCCCCACGAAACCGCAATGCTAGCCTGCCAGCGCATTCACGCGTCTCCAGATGAGGGCATTCTTGGCAGATATTGTCATCTTCTTCTGCCGAGGCAGCAGAACATCGCTGCAGTCCTTTACGGACGGTTTGAAACTTACTGATCACTACAAAGTAAAATGCAAGAGTTAGATGTCCCCGAATATTTGCAAGATGTTGATAAACGATTAGCCGAAGAGAATGAAAGACTGTTGCGTTGTTTGGATCCCAGTACGAAACACCCTCTCATTTATACAGTAGAAAAAGAATAACTGGCTGAACACTTAACCGCAATCCTCCAGAAAGGCTTAGATAGTTTACTTGAAGAAAATAGGCTTAACGATTTAACACCTTTTTATAATTTATTTAGTCGCGTGAAAAATGGCACAATAGAACTATGTGCTAATTTTAATAGCTATATTAAGAAAAAGGTCGTACCATTGTTATAGATCCTGAAAAAGATAAAAGCACGGTTCAAGATTTACTCGATTTTAAAGACAAAATGGATGTGTTTGTACACTCGTGTTTTGATCATAACGACAAATTCATCAATTCGCTGCGTGAAGCATTTGAATCTTTCATAAATCAACGTGCAAATAAGCCTGCCGAACTAACAGCAAAATACGTCGTCAGCTCAACAACCTGCCTGTATACATTTGCGTGAAGTTTGTATCAATCACATAATGAAAATGTTCGATCCAATTCAACACCAACAACAGCTACAACAACATCAACAGTATCCAGATTTATAGAGTCATGGTATGCTATTGCATCCGACACAGCAATGATCCTCGTCGTCATCGTCGTCGTGAGCTCAAGAACATGCCTCGAGAGATTTGCGGGGAATTTTTGTATCGATCACAAAATGGCGAGGTGGATCTCGGGAACTGGTCACGTCTGGACGTGAAATAGAAGTTGCAAGTAAATTTGAATAGGAATCACAAGTATAGTTCCGATGGACTGGAAATATGATTAAGTGAACTGAATCGAGTATAAGTGTATAAATAATAAGCCAGATCATAGTAAACGCGATTAAATGTGGAATAATTAAGTGAATTCCGTCTATGAATTAGCGCTTAGTGGCCACCATGCGTATCGCCATTAACGGTAAAATATAAATCGAGCCAAGCGATAAAAATAGTTTGGCTCGAAAGCAAAACAAGTAGAAAAATTTAAGTGACCACTAGAGAGAGGTTGAAATACAATTACAGAAGTGTTTCATTTTGAAATATATTATCCAACAATTAAGTTGATAGTGTTTATGGTGATAAAGAATTTTGTTTAATTTACTATCAAAGGTATGATTCATTATTAAGTACTAAGAGTTGCAGTGTTGCTCCTGTAAATTGGATTGTATACACGAATGTGATGTTATAAGTTTCAGTGAATTGCAATATCCGTTATGATTCAACCGCGTCTGACTGCGCGTGACAATAATAGTTAAAATATTCAATATAAAATAGAACATTGAAACAAATTTTTTAAATTCGGTTAAATTTGAATGTAAATTTTTACACAAAAAGCTTAACCCTATACGGTCAACATTGGTTTACTTTCAATTTTAAGAGCATTGTGTGAAACTAGTGCAATTGCGGTGTTGTTGATATTTCCCAAACTTGGATTAATATAGCTGTATTGGATGATTTTGAAATATTTTGATATACGAAACATAAGATTCTTCTACTACAACAGCTTACTTCATGCAATTGGTTTACCATGAAACTATAAAATAACCCTGCAATCAATATTAGCAATTAGGATAAGCTAATTTTTTTGTTTCTCTTTGTTTACTTTTTTGGTATATTTGAATATGAATTTTTTTTACTTAATTAATTTATATCTTTTCTGTTATTTAATTACAATTTTTATTTGGGGTGAAATTTTTGAATTGATTATATTTTTTGCATTCCTTACGGAATTATAGTTACTCGACTTGCATATATACTTAATACAGCTAAAATTATGAACAATTCGTTTGCTCGTTCACAGTAATTGATGGCATATGTTAGAAAAGAGAAATATTTATACGGGAGAGTAATATATATGTATATATATATATATATATATATATATATATATATATATATATATATATATATATATGTATATATATATATATATATATATATATATATATATATATATATATATATATATATATATATATATATATATTTTATACACTTAGCTTACGAACTTGAATAAAAATGGACTGTTAAATCGAACCGTCGGTCTTTCTGTTCCTTCTCCTCCGACCGGTAATAGGACCCGGTACGATGGTAGGCTCTCCACGTCACAAATGAGCCAACCATCGGGCATTAACTAACCTCTTTTTGTTTCAGGGTACTTCGCGGGTTGAGTGGCCCGAGCAAGGTACTTCTTTATGGCACAGGGCTATGTAATCGAATTGCATAGCTCTTTGACATAAATTGGTCACCGGGGTACTTCTCCTCTGATGGGAAGGCTCATGCAAGTTATGGTGTATGAGTTTTCCACTCAGAAGAGAAAAACCTGGCCACTACAATATATATGGATCTTGATCCAGTTGGGCGGGTGCGCGGGGGCTCCATCACCACCCGGTTGCCCTCCTCTTTTATTTGTCGGCCATGAGCCTCTTCTGGTAAAGACGAAGTTACCCTAAGTCCGCCCATTTTTACTTGTTTTACTTGTTTTCTGAACAAGTCATTTTCTCTCGGTATGGTTGCCTACAATTTTTGCGACTTCGGTCACCTTTCTTTTTTTTGACTCCAGAAATTCGTGAATGCGAAATTCTTTTGTAGTGGGTCCTTGTGCTGGGAAATGAACCCGCATTCACATGTAGACAAGGGCATTCTCGGCGGATATCTACACCTTCCTCTGTCGAGGAAGCAGACTATCACTGCAGTCCTTTACGGACTTTGCCACTTACCTATTCACTACAAATTCATTGTCACACAAAAACCTGACACCGTGCTTCTCACTGAAACTGACCTCAATTCATTGCACTCAATAACGTTGAACGATTGATTTTGCAGCAACAACAGTAGCAAGCGCAAAGTCCACAGCAGCTGCAGCGGCAAATATGACTCCTGCAGCAACAGCATGTGATAACCTCGATCCCGTGGATCGATATTCCACCGAGATCTGTCACCCCTATATTTAAATGTCCCAACAAGCGGATAAGGTTGTGTGACAGATCTCTACACTCTACGCCAATGACGTTGATGGGTGTAGAGCGAACAAAAAAGAAAATTGCGTATCAATGAAGTGCCATGTCAAATGGCAGTGCTTGTGAACCTTTCGCGATTTTGAAGACTGTGCCCTGAAATTTGCGGGAAAGGTTGAGATAAATTGCATGAGAAGTAATATGACCGCGATACTGCGTAGTGATTAAATTTACTTCTGCTCGGCGGAATGAGGGGAAAACTTGTGGAAATTTCATCGACGGTGAAACGTGGCTGGAAGTTGTTGCACTAGTGAGCTTGTAAAATTAGGCGTGCAAGTAAGTATTGTATGATTTGCCAACATCTCGAGATGAAGAAGTTTTGCACAAAATTGCCGGGAAATTGGTGGGAAAGTCGACACAAAAAGTTATCGGCACTTTGGAGGACAGGAGTGACAGGAGCACGCAGCAGAGCCTCGCAAATCGTAAGGAATCGATGTTGGTGACTTGCGTTGACTCCGTATTCTTTGTTTAAGCTTTGCTAAAGGTTGATGGTCGGATTATCCACGACTATCAATCACAGATACTCCATGTTAGACAGAACTTCATTTACATCGTGCTCTTCAACTACTCGACTTTACGTTAAAAATTTTAATGATATGTTACCACAAATGATTTCGATTGAGGGCCTCGGGACCTGAGTAGCCCGTGGAGATGAGGTAGGAAAGGCTCCCCGGAATGGTCCTTCCGCTAGAATATCCACTGGTGACCTTTACTCGGCTCGTCGAGCTGCCTATCACCACCTTCACTAACTTCCACTTAAGAAAAACTAATTTCCATGAAAGAAAAACTAGCTTCCACAAAAGAAAAACTAACTTTCACTAAAGCAACACGTCTGCGCAGATCAAAATCCCTGACGGGAAGGATTCTTACGCACCCCAGGCGTAATCTATGCCTTCCGCCCACACTGCGTGCTCCACGCGTGATAACACTGGCTGAAACACTTCACAGAACACGAAAATTTCGTATAAGAAAATAAAACGATAAATCAATATAATCTCAGTTTCATGCGAAGTTATCATTTATAAAATTCAAATTCTTTACACTTACACAATATCCCTTACTTCTTACGTTGAGGGCCCCGTTGGTGATCAAACTCCTCGCACTTCTACTCGCTCGCTGCCTAAATTGATTTTCTTCCCTTGTTGTCTCGAACATTTTTCACTCGTTGCCTTATTTGTTTCTTCAATGCGCCTTCCTTCTGATGTTTTTCACCTGTTGGCTTGCAAAATGTTCCATCCTTCCTTCTCCGCTGCCCAAGTACCCGTTAAAAGAGTCAAGACTTCTCTAAACCCTAAACCAATTAAAAACAGATTCCCATCCAAGTCACCCCGATTACCCTGTTTGACCTCCCAGCCACGAGAAACCACAGGTGCAATAATCCGATTCTACTCTCTTTTAGCAATCGACCAAACAACTGGGGGCGTACCACCGAAGCATGGATGAGACGCACCGCCACTGTTAAAAAAAGGAAACCCAACTTCAGGAGGACTTAAGTGGCTTGCCGTCAAGCCTACTTCCAAGGTAACTCTTTCATTTTATTTTCCATGTCTTCTCTTTATTATGTCCATTTAAATCGTAATTTAATCTTATTTACACCCGTAACATCCAATAATCCGTCGCTCTGAAGTGAGAGCCCGCGTTAGACGCGCTATGCTACGTAGGGTTTCAGATCTTAAGCGTGTCATAGACCCGCTTCATTTCCTTCTCGAGTGACCTGCCGATAAGCAGACGCTGACTCCTTCCTTTGGATTCTAAAAGGCCCTAAATACTCCGGTGCCAGCTTGGCGGAAAATTATTTTGCGACATCCGACTGAGTGAAATTTCGTCTCCAAACCATATTATTCACCTGGAATGGTGGGTTCTGCTTCCGAGAGTTGTATTTTTGCAAGCTTTGCGCCGCCGCCTTTCTCATGTCTTCCTTAACTTCCTCACGCATTTTAGCCATCAAACTCTCTTGTAACCTACGATTATTTTGAACCTCCTCTTCCTCTATTGGGTGAAGGTCTTCCCTCGAGGTTACCATTTCCCGTCCAAAGTTTACAAAATATGGTGTCACCTCCATTGTTTTTGATATTTGTTTATCCCATAACTTATGGCTATTACCCACGGACAACTTCAGCATCCTTTTGATTGTTTGGTTCATCCATCCTGCGGGGTTAGCCTGGGGATGATAATAAGCCGTGTACTGAATCTTGGTATCATACGCGGTGACCAATCCCTGCAACTCTTTAGAGCGGAACTGAGCCCCGTTGTCACAAATTACTACAGCTGGTACCCCAAATAATAAAAATACTTGTTCCTCCAATATCCGTGCAACTGCTTTTTTGTGCCGCACTCGGCAGTCCACACATACAAAAAAAAAAAATTAAAAAAAAGAGGCTCTCGTACCAGAGGCCTTGTCACGGTCAGTACTCGAGGTCGATGTCGTCCTGGCAGAAACGAGCAGTGGAGATATGTGGCTGGACAGGATGATTTTGGACGTGAGGAGAGGGCAACAAAACTTCCTGGACTGGAGGGTGCAAAATGGGCAACTGTGGAAGCACCTTACGGGCAGGTACCCCGAAATAAGTGACAATAGTTGGAAACGGGTTATACCCAAGGGAGAGTGGGAGAGGTACTCCGACAGTGTCACGACGATCCAAAGGCGGATCAAATAGGAGCTGTCAGGACATACGATTGTATGCTGCAAGAGTACTTTTGGCCCAAAATGAGAGCAGATATTAAACTATATGTCGTATGATGCCAAATCTGTCGGTCGACTAAAGTGGAACGAAGACGCCCGTATGGCCTAATGATTTCTAGGGAAGGCCAGGCGAAGGAGCCCTGGAAGATAATATCCGTTGATTTGATAGGTCCCTTACCTCGGTTAACCCTAGGGAATTACTACGTATTAATCGTCATGGATTACTTTAGCAAGTTCCCGCTTATCTTCTCGCTCCATCAAGCACACGGAAAAGCAGTTGCATGGATATTGGAGGAATAAGTATTTTTATTATCTGGGGTACCAGTGGTAGGGCACAGTTCCGCTCTAAAGAGTTGCAGAGATTGGTCACCACGTATCGTACCAAGATTCAGTCCACAACTTATTAGCATCCCCAGGCTAATCCCACAGAACGGATGAACCAAACAATCTAAAGGATGCTGAAATCGTCCGTAGGTGATAGCCATAAGCTATGGGATAAGGAAATATCAAAAATTAGGTGTGCTCTGCGAACGTTCACTCACGAAACAATGGAGGTGACACCATATTTTCTAAACTTTGGATGGGAAATGGTAACTTCGAGGAAGACCTTCACCCAATAGTGGAAGAGGGGGTTCAAAATAATCCAAGGTTCTGAGAAAGTTAAATGGTTAAAATACGTGAGGAAGTTAAGGAAGGCATGAGAAAGGCGGCGGAGCAAAGCTCATAAAAAAGAACCTTCGGAAGCGGACTCCACCATTCCATGTGAACCATATGGTTTAGAGACGAAACTTTGTTCAGTCGGATGCCGCGAAATATTTTTCCGTGAAGCTGGTACCGGAATATTTAGGGCCTTTAGAATCCAAAGGAAGCAATCGGCGTCTACTTATCGGCTGGTCACTTGAGAAGGAGACGAAGTGGGTCTATGGCACACTAAAGATCTGAAATCCTACGTAGCATAGCCCATCTAAAACGGGCTCTCACCTCGCAGCGACGGAATAGTGGAAGTCAGGGGTGTAAATAAGGTACCCAGCCAAGATCAAATTGAGATCTAAATTGACATCATAAATAGAAGACATAGAAATAAAATGAAAGAGTTACCTTGGAAGAAGGCTTGACGGCAAACCACTTAAGTCCTCTTGAAGTTGCGTTTCCCTTTTTTTTATCGTGGTGGTACGGTTCGTCCTTGCTTCGATGGTAGGCCCCCAGTTGTTTGGTCGATTGCCAAAATAGAGTAGAACCGGATTATTGCACCTGTTTTTTCTCGTGGCTGGGAGCTCGATCAGGTTAATCGGGGCGACTTGGATGGGAATCTTTTTTAATTGGTTTAGAATTTAAAGGTAGGCTGAATGGTTGGCTTAAAATGTCAGAGGTAAATAAAGTGAATGTTAGTGGTAGGAGTTAGTACCCTGACAAAGAAAAAGGTCATTACCAGAGTTTCGAGATGCTTCTCTTTCCATATTTCTCCTCTTTTCTTGTTACTTTTTTTACCAGTCACTTTATTCATGACTTTCGGAGTCTTTTGTTGTAGATGATGGGGCTAAAATCAAAATGTTGCGCATTGATTAGTTTTGGATTCAAGTCAAATACATACAGCGAAGTATGAAGTAGTAGAATAAAGGTCTAGAGAAGTTAGTAGGGGTTGGAATAATAGGTTAAATTATGGGGAGTCGCTTAGCATATAACATGGTGGTCGGTACTAGCAGGTAAGCAAACGCGAGTTTCAGAGAGCTAGGAAGTAGGCAGAAACTAGTTAGGTAGGGATTATAGTACAATAAGGCCAAGTGGAACGACTTTCTCTTTCCCTCCTTAGAATAGAGAAGTGAGTTTAGTAGCAGTTAAGTTTATTATTAGTGATATTTCCAATAGTTGGTTGTTATCTTCAGTAGCCTCCATTCTTTTTTTTGCGTAAAATTGCGAGGCTTACTTCTGCCCTAAGCATATTGTCGATAGGGTGACTGATTCAACTTGCAGCACCACGTTGTCCGCTCAGCGCAGTAGATGAATATTAGGTTTATGGTGGTAATACTCATAGTAATACGCGTAAACACCCCAGGATTCAGGAATTCATTGGTTGCTTGCTAAGGTATACAATTTGGTTAGAATGATTGAAAGGGAAGCGTAGCACAGATTGAACCTTTGATTCTCTGGCAGCTAGGTATTTAAATTTTGAGTAGATTAAGTAGAATCGGCGCAAGTAAGGTTAAACTTATCTTTCCTGAAACGGCTAACTAAGTTCCAAGCGCGGAAGATAATGTATTGGATTTAGGGGAAACCCACTTCAGGTAGAAAGAGAATGTTACGAAATATAAAGTTCAATCCCGGAGCCACTCTCGAAAAGGAAGGATTCCTTGCACTCTAACATCTTAGTCGGAATATTACCAAGGAACCACTCCACGCACTGAAGTACTGGTGGGAAAGACTAAGGTAATGTTAATGTAATGATAACCAATGTAAATTATGAGCGTTAAGTGAGGTTGACTTTTAATACGTTCAATTAGAATTCTTGATTTTTAATCATATTGTAAAATTGGCACATTAATCGTGGTTCTGTTCAAGCACATCATTTAAATGAAACCCAGAAAAATTCGGACAAATGCGAATTTTTAGCATTAAATAAGGTTAGGTATTAAGCAAAAAAAATAAACAAAAAGAAAGAAGCTTCTTTTCGCCCCGAACTTCAACTCCGCTCTCACGACGAGAACTGGCAGTAAAATTCATGAAATTCTTGGCACACCCGATTATGTCGCACCTAGAGCACTGCAATATGAGCCACCATTATTGCAAACTGATGTATGGTTGGTTAGTGTGTTGGCCTATGTATTGGTGACACAAAACAGGAGACATTTTCTTTCTCTAAAAGTTCACATCTTTCCGTTTCATCTGAATTGCCAGGACAGTCTTTTTTCCCATCACATTCCAATACCAGAGGAATGCACGATCTATCAGCATACGTATACTCGTATTTTGAGCGATGGTCATCAGAACGCTTCCTCATTACTGTTTCGCATCCTTTTTCATTGTCGCCGATTAAACAATTTTCATTTCCATCGCAGTCAAATTAGTGCGACAAGCAGGTTATAATGTCAGCACAAGAAACCATTCTGGCTTTAAACATGTTTGTTCCTTGCAATTCTCTTCATCCTAATGATCGAGGCATTCGTTTTGGCATTTGATATCTGGCCTCAATGCAGTTTCTATCTTTATATCGAAATTCATCTTCACGCGAAACGTACTTACTAAAAGCTTGCGACACTAGGAATACACTAACAATCACCAGCAGTCGTATACAGGACTTTATTCTAAAAGTAAAGAATCTTGCGTACCGTATACAGGACATTATTTTTAAAGTAAAGAATCTTGCGAGTACCCAATTTATGAGTACCGCGGTGGTTGAGACTGACGGTGGTATGGAAGACAAATGGAAGAATTGCTGAAAACAAGAGTATTTGGCAAAATAAGATGTACATCCGAAATCCGGCACAACGTAATATCCCTTCGCGGACACAATTATGGCACACAATTATTTTGAAATATCTCACGACGAACGTAAGAATACGTGCACTAGGTACAAGCATCAACACAATAATTAACACTTCTACCAAAACAAATCGATAAGGTTGTCATCGATAATGCAGGACTGCGCGCGAAAGGAACATTGTAAGTTGGTAATAAGTTTGAAGTTTTTAGGATTTGTTAAGAAAGCAATGCAAAAAGGTTCAATTTAACGCTTGATCCATTTTTTTGTGTTGAAGAAAGTGTTTGAAACTTCTTCTTCTTCTTTGTAGCACTACAGCCCCTCCCGGGCCTTCGATTAGAGATATTTAGAGTATCTCATTTTCATGACCGTATTGATTTTTTCAGAAATAGGTTTGGCCAGTACCATGCTCCCATGTGCCTGCTCAGCTATGATATGATCTGATTAAATCAGTACATATCACCACTGAGTGAACACTCGTAGTCTGTCCGGCAAATCCCCTGAATTAAATCACGTTGCTCCCAACGAGATTTGAACCTTGGACCTTCGGCTTATGCGTTCAAGTTCTAACCACTAGCCCACAGAGACTACTAAGTGTTTGAAACTAGTTTCACTTAAATTCAACTAAGCAAAAAAGTTATTGTATTATTCGAGGCTTTAAATTGATTTTGTGGCAGAAAATATTTGGAGGGGTACGTAAACTTAAGAATTCAGGAGAATCAATTTTGATTTCATGAAATTTACGTTCCGCATAGCCATTTTAATGCTTTGCAAGTTGAAGCGTTGAATAAACACGTTCTGCAACAGGTTTGTGAATTCAATTTTAGGGGTGAGTTTATATTTTTTGTGTAAATTAATTTGGGATGCATGGATATCAGAGATGAAATTGTATCACTAATATTTACTTGTAAAAATATTGAGCACTATTGCGCGTTCTAATGAAATATGCCCGAGTAGGGTGGCCTTCCGCTCGCGTGCCCTTTTATGGTATCGTGTTATGTGATTCCATCACATAATACTATAACATAAATTGGCCACGTTTATTATTTCTCATTTAATGGAAAAATTCATACAAATTATGGTTGTATGAGTTTGTCACATAAATGAGAAATATATGGCCACGTCTTCATTTGGACCTTGATCTGGTTGGGCAGGTGCGAGGGGGCAACACTTTCACCTGGATGCATCACCCTTATTTGTGGGCCATAAGTATCGTCTATAACGAAGAACTCTGCTCAAGTTCGGCTGTTTTTCCCCGGCCCAGTTTGTTACTGGTTATAAGCAGTTTCAACCCTTAATAGATTACCTCGGCCTCGACACCAGTCGATCAAGCGGCTCCTAAGTGTCTTCCAGTACATGAACCTTGATTTCACGGGATTGGCTGCTTAGCTAGTCCAAGGTTATCCATGATAAGACACGCGCTGCTTACGGGTCAGAATCAACCCTGGACTAACAAGCTGTTCCTAGTCAAAACAAGTGTATGTGAGAGCACTTTCGAACCCTGATATTTATGGTTCGTCAAGAGATTAGTGCCTGCAACGCAAAGGAAGACCTCACCATTGGTGTCCTTACCTAGGAAAGGGGCAGATGGATGGAAAGACCGAATTCCCATGATAAATATATAACTACCATTTTAGCTTTTTTTCTGATAGAGTTTTTTGAATAGTTTGTCACTTTCGGCCACTAAACAATTTTTGTAATTTTAATATATTTCCCCTAGGTTTACTAGCTATTATAAATATAGACGTTAGGACTAAGTTCTTTGCAGAAAATGCCGGTGAAAAACACGCCCAATAATCGTCGTTACGTTCAGATGCGGGACTGCTGGCGCTCTGTGTAATTTGCCAGCAGGCCGGAAACGATGGCACGCCAGTGCGTACGCTACCGAGCAGCCATCAGTTTCACGAGATTTGCGTGACCTAGCATCTTCTGGTAAACCGTAAATGTCCACTTTGCAAACAACCAGCAACTTCTGTAGTGCCACCGACTAGTTACACTGAAACACCAGCTGCACTAGGGGCACTGCACAAACATGAGGACCACCGGGACCAAGGTTCGCCACTACCCGAGGACCTTGACGCCATGGTGGGAGCCGAAGCAGTGCCACCTGCTGAAGGGCAGAGGTGAGCTGTACCCGTGGAACTGACAGTTTTGCAGGATCTGATGGCATTTATGCAGGGATTGACCACCCGGATAGCCGCTCTAGCGAGCAAGCAAGTGAACCGACCTTCAGCACGCCCCGAACGCCTCCGATGTGGGACCTAAATCCTTAGGATTTTCCGTTGGACCCGAGACACGAGCCCTAGTGAGATCTACCCAGTTTCTTCATGAATCCCATGGCTCCAGTGTACCAGCCCTGGCTGAGCAAAGCGCAACCAACGACTCTTGCTCCAGTGGCTCCTCCAGATCAATGTGGATTTTCACATCCACCGTATCGGTTGAAGCCGACTCAGATCCTCAGCATGGTTCAGGGCTGGAATCTCCATTTTAGCAGGGAGCCAAACTCCATCAACGTGGAGGGGTTCATTAACAGTGTGGAGTCCGTGATAGACCAGATGTAAGCAGGAGAACAGTTGTTGCTGGCCAGCTACTTGCCGATGCTGCTTAGGGGAGCAGTGCTGGAAATTTACTGGGGGATATATGCTATTCCACTATCCCACCGCTGGTCACGGCTCAAGGAGGTACTCCGCATGGAGTATTACACAGTAAACATAGACGAAAGGGTCTTAGACAAAATCCATGCCAGATGGCAACGTGCAGACGAGCCCTTCTACAAGTTTAGAGCCGACGTATTATGGCTAAATGACCAGTTAACTGAGCCGCTGACGTAAACACAACTGGTGCGGGTGATAAAACGCAATTCGATGTCAGAAATTTGCCACCATGTCACGATCTCCGACCCTCAGGACATGGAATCGCTTCTAAGAGCCGTCAGATGACAGGGGGATCTCCGAGATCGGCCATACCTGTTAAAGAGACCGGGTCTGCGACGCAAAATCACAGAAATGTTACCAGAGACCAGTACTCCAGATCTGGAAGGTACCAACATAGAGAGTCAGACGAGTTTACAGTAGCCGCGGTGGTGAACATCACGATCTGCTGGAACTGCAAGCAAACCGGACATCAGTTCAATGCAAATCTGGCAGAGTGTACGGTTTTCTGTTACAGATGCGGTAAGCCTGACACCTATTTCCTAGATTGCCCAGACTACGCCACTTAAAAAAATGGACAAGCGAGTACCCAACCACCTCAGCGGTATTCTTAAGCTCGACAGTATGTTGCCAGCCTGCTGCAACCCCCAATATCGACGATAACACACCAGCCCTGACAATTATGACTGCGGGGGTTTCCTCTCTTTCGGAAGCCTCTCTTACAACACTTTTGAAGGACTACCGCAATTACTGCCTGAAGAACCATGGCAGCCACGAATTCGTGTACTAAAGCCATGTCATGTTAAAATGCAGGAATACCCTGTGGCTCGAGAGCGAATCTTTGCTTTCGAAGAAGTCACCTCTCGCACGCACAAAGTAAACTGGTACACGCGTCGTTGGTGTAGTTTGCGCAAGAGAGTGAGCACCTGCCGTCAAATTCTAAAACTATGCAACATCTCGGAGGTTTCCAAGAAAGACACCTTACGCAACAAACAAAGTGTTGGGCGAAATCGCTATTGCACTGATTGACACGGGTACAAGTATCAGCTGCCTTGCCTCAAGCCTGGGCTCAAAGGTGCTTCATGAACATCCTACTGTGGTAAAACCCTGGCGCTCTGACACTAGCACAGCTGATGGCACCAAATTTCTATCCAGGGTAGATTGACAACACCCGTGATGTTAAGAATGTTACTTTCTTCATTATCCCTTCACTGTCTCAGAACGTGTACCTTGGTGTCGATTTCGTCCTTCTATTTGGTTTTGTCCCCGACCAATTTTCACTACTATGTTATAATCTAATTCTAATAAAATCAATTAAAAACTTTATATTGTACAAAAAATTCTACCACAACATTCTTAACCTAAACGTTAAACCTTATCTCTCAACCTAATATGATAAACATAACATATACCTGTCCTAAATATTGAAATCTATTCCTAATTTTTAACACAAACAAACAATAACACTATATGAAGCAATAATGAGCTGAAACTAAAAACTATGCTACGGAAAACAAAAAACAAATAAATAACCACAAATAATTTGAACGTTGTCATTCAGCCCCCAATACCTAGATCGCTCCATCTCAGTTCGACGAGCCTCAAAAAATCTAGCAAAAGAGTATCTCCATTGATATTGTTGATCTCGTGAGCTCAGATTTGAAGGATATTTTATCTTCTTACCGGTGGCCCGTTTATATATGTGATATATGATTCGGACACCATCAGAATCAAAAACATATCGATTAGTATCCAAATACACGAATTCTTCGGGAGAAATGAAGCCAATAGTGAGACAAGTCTCAATATACCCGCCTGTAGGGTGGAACAGCTGTGAGATCCAGGGATTTTGACTCACAGTTACAGATCTTGCGATATGATTCTGAAGAAGTCTCAATATGAAGATATCGGCTCTTGTCAATTTAGTAGTTTGATAAATTCTTCTATTCGATGTATAATGCTTCCAATCCGTCTCAGACTTTCTGTACAAACCAGTACATGCACGAAGACATTTTCTTTCGAAAGCTCTTCATCTTTCCATAGTCCTAGCACTATGGATGTACTAGATCTGGCATCCATATGTAAAAACTGGTCCAACCAGGGTCTTGTAACAGATAAGTTTGACCTTTTGATCAATGCATCTGGAATGAAAGAGTCATCAAAGGGCTATGACTAACTGTTTTTGATTTGTTCAGTATAGCACATATACTGATCAAGATAATCACTGAGGTATCAAACACAGAATTTATGTGGAACCCATTCTGAACTACCCTCTCCAACTACAATGTGAAAATCCTTCCAATTATGTTTCAGGTCCTGATTACCCAACTGCAGCATTGTCCGAAACAACATTTTTTCACATTTTTACGCGGCTTTGACTCTGATTCGGTAGCAATATAATTCTTCTGTGACTGAAACGGGTTAATAGACTATGAAGGGACTTTTTTGTGCCACTGTTTTTCTTCAAGTATACTCCCATCATAATTTTGGGGTAAGATATTCAACCGTATGCTTGCCACTAGCAAGAACACAGATCTGATTCTAACCTGATATGTTCACAACCTCACGAGGATTCCCTCCCTGAAAATGTGCATCTCCTATTAGTAGAGCAGTTCCGTGGAAACTCTTTGCACAGTTTGCAGATCTTCATTCACTGCACGTATACATTAGCATATCTTGATGCTGCAGTATGCCGATGCTCTCGTTTGAACATTTGGGGAGCACCAAATCACGCAATCATCTGAAACAGCTTGAGTCTGCTTGACTGGTTTTCCGTCTCTCTATTTGCTTTTCACTGGGAGTTCACCATTTGTCAAAGTTAGCTTGATATCCTTTCGTCTTCAGCCAAAATAGTTTTGTGACTCCGCGAACACAAGTAAAGTGTAGTTTCGATCTTCTAGCAGTCGACGACTGGCAGTTTCCGGAAAAACCAGAGTAGTAGAAAACCTCCTAAATTTCTCCTTTTTGGGCAAGGCACCTTCTTACACTCCATTGTGTAGTAACCAAAAATAGAGCTGCCACTCGTTTTTAGGCTTTGAAACCCTTACAGTTGGTTGCTTAGCCTTTTTCGCCCCCCAGATCTCCCAGCTACCTATTGATATGGTACATTACTATATAAGTCGAACAAAGTAGTAGCCTATGCGGAAAACATCAATATTTTCAAAAATGTTTTGTGAAAATGAAACCAGTTACAAGTATCAATATTTTGTCACGGTCATTAAGAACTGCCAAAGAACTTTTCCTGAAATTCGTCATCAAAGCAAACTTAGTTGGGCTACAAACCAATGAGAATCAAACAAAGCTCATAGCGCAGTTGAGAAAAATAGGCCAAATACACAAAATATCAAACTTGGCGAATACACTGTCAAAAATGTTAGCGAATTGGTGTACTGAGTCGCCAAAATAACGAAAACCGCTAATGAAAGAGACGAAATACGCCAAAGATATAAATAATATGTTTTATTCAGTTTTGAACATCTTAAAGACCAGCTGTATACACAGGAAAACAAAGCTCCAAGTATACAAATCTGTGATAAGGCCTGTGTTATGCTATGGGCAGAGCATATATACTAACAAGCAACTGCACCAGCTGTTTTTCCGATTAGAAAGGGACGTAAAATAACATAAGAGAAATTATTTTGCATTTCTTTCTTTCCTTTCTAACAATTTGAGAGGAAAATAAATTTTACTCAATACATACACAAATCGATCTCTAATTTTACGCAATACATACACAAATCGGTTTTTAAGTTAACTACCGTTAGATGCGAAATTTGTTCTATGTGAATTTGCTTGTTAGTAGATATGCTCTGCTATGGGTGTGAAAATTGACCCTAACTCAAGTATCCGCAAATATATTGAGCACCTTTAAGCGATGAGTCCTGAGACAAATAATAGGAGGTCTCAACGATTGGAAGACTGCAGAAGTAGCAATGGGCTGGCACCATGAATCGTATGGATGAACAATGGATACCCAAAAAAGGCATTCGTTGAGAGAAGTGAAGGCCGGAGACAAGTGGGGAAACCGAGGAAACGCTGGTCTGACTCGGTCGATGAAGACAGTTTATTGCTGCTCAGATTTTGAAATTGCAGAACACGGTCAATGGACCGAGACAGTTGGAGGTGCTATTTACAGGTAGTGAAGACCTGAGAGGGGCTGTAGTGCTACGAAGAAGAAGAAGACCATTCGTGATTGGCTTATTTGAGAATGGACGTGGTTGGTTAGGCATGTTACATAACCAGTATACCCTATGTACACTGGTACGAACTGGGAGCTCGATTTGATTATATACACCGTCAGGACTCCCGGGGAGAGATCTCTCTGTAAGACACTTACCTGCTACTCTATGCATCTAAATTAGAACAACAAAGGCAGATGTTAATTAGCAATAAAATAAAAATAATTCCCTTTTTTATTTTATTGCTAATTTTTCTTATATGTTTACACGTTGCTTACAATTAACTACGTTTACTTAAGTTTTTATGATGTTGTTCGATGATCCTCGATCAGTGTTGAGTGAATTACTCCTGACTTTAATTCAGACCCGCTGTTCATTGAGGTTGGTGGAACTTGTCACACTTTTCATGTAAGCGTCAGGCCGTAGAGTGGATCGGAGAAGATGAATAAATGGGTCGGGGTGGCCACACAGCGTAAAATGCCAAAGGGCGATTGAGGTCCACGGCTCAAGCCAACACCTCACCCCGCACCATCTATTGATTACCGAACAGCACTTCCAACTCAAACTTAAACCGCAGATGTCACGGCACTACTTGAGCGATGCAATTAATGAATGGGTAGCAGCACGCTCCCTACTGGACTTGAACGAAACTGCTCGCCATGGCTTGCCCAAGAACTTTAAATACCATTCTTTCGTGAGCTTTCAACTTCAATTCCCTTAAAAGGTGCTGAGTAGCCGAACACGTGCGCTCTCGTGCCACGAAAGCTTTTCCTGCTCGCTCTGTCACGCTTGCTCGGATGGTGAATACACGAAACTGGGAAAATTGAGCGGGGAGTGCTTTTTGCTTAAGCTTTCGGCTTTCCCCGATCTTTTGAGGTGAATTAGCGCAACTGGGGACATTGAAAAAGAGAGCGTTTTCGCCGGGAGTTTCAGCTTAACTCTTTTCGAAGCACATCCAAAGTTTGCCCTTGACGATGTGATAATCGTGTGAAATGCATTGCTGGTTAATCTTTTTTACTTACTTTTACGCTTGATCATTCGACGACTTGCTTCGATAATAATGGGCGTATGTGCTTGCTTGCTAATTTCATTGGCGAGGCGCGAGTATATTCGAATATGCTGTATTTGTTCGCTCGCAACAGGCATTTAGCGCTATCCAGGGTATACCATGAGGAGGCGGCCTATGTTACACACAATACTATAGCATAATATCATGCTGTAATCCGCTTTCCCGGAAAAATTTGCGATGTTTAAGAGAATGTCCATGCCAGGCTGATCATCGTAGGTTCCAATCTAAAATCTTGTACCTTTAGCCCAGTCATATTAGGGCTTTCACCTCGGAATGAAAGATAATAAGCTGCAAATTGGTATGAACCTTTGTTTTGTCATTCTAAATGTTGTCTCAAAAGTCACAATCGTTATCGTGTCCGCGTCTCAAGATATTCAAGGTCAAAGGTCACAAAAATCGGTTTTTCGCGAATATCTGGCTTCCTATCGGTTAAATGAGATTTGCATTTATTATAAAAGTTGTAGGCTATAAAATTCCCTACAACTTTTGTTTAAACTTTTTTTTCATACGACCAACCGTTTTGAAGGTAGAGCGCGAAGAGTGCACATCGTACAGTCATATACGGCCTAATGCAAGGTCAAGCGTGAGTTATGGTTATCAGTACGTTATAAAGTCAATTATTTACTTGGAAATTATAATTATTAAACAATGCCTATTATTTATGTACTAACTATTAATTATTTATATTTAATTAAAGTAAGTAACTTGATTATTTATATATAATTATTCATATTTAACTATTTAAGTATAAAATATTATTAATTCTGGATTATATATTTTAGTTTTATTTTAAGTTAAAATGATAGTAAGAGTATATATTTTACACATATTTTTATTTATTATTAAATACGGCATAATATACATTTATCAAAATGTGAGTTCAAATATCAAAAGTATCTTTGTTGATTTTAATTGTAATGAAATTGGAAATGGAAGCTAATTATCTTCTTCTTGTTCGTCGTCTTCTTCTTCTTGTCGCTCAAAAATGTTCGATTCATTGTCATCATCCTCATTATCTGTCATGTTCATCTCCAAACCTTCCAGAATATCGGGATCATATGTATTTTCTTCATCGGGATTACTTGGATACAGTGAAGCGTTGAGGCAAGCTTGTCCGTTGCACTGGCCGCAAGCTAAAGAACATTGTAGCCCTGATTTTCTGCATCCACAGCGGGAACCACAACCATTTTTGCAATTGCAAAATATTACGTTTAGTAGTTCGGCTGGTGCTGGAGGTAATAACGTTCGTATGGGCTCCAGGATTTCATTTTCAAGCATCCAGCCCCATTCTTTAGGTTTATACTTAAATAGTTAAATATGAATAATTATATATAAATAATCAAGTTACTTACTTTAATTAAATATAAATAATTAATAGTTAGTACATAAATAATAGGCATTGTTTAATAATTATAATTTCCAAGTAAATAATTGACTTTATAACGTACTGATAACCATAACTCACGCTTGACCTTGCATTAGGCCGTATATGACTGTACGATGTGCACTCTTCGCGCTCTACCTTCAAAACGGTTGGTCGTATGAAAAAAAAGTTTAAACAAAAGTTGTAGGGAATTTTATAGCCTACAACTTTTATAATAAATGCAAATCTCATTTAACCGATAGGAAGCCAGATATTCGCGAAAAACCGATTTTTGTGACCTTTGACCTTGAATATCTTGAGACGCGGACACGATAACGATTGTGACTTTTGAGACAACATTTAGAATGACAAAACAAAGGTTCATACCAATTTGCAGCTTATTATCTTTCATTCCGAGGTTGACCCCTTTTTTTACCTAATATGACTGGGCTACCTTAGTCGAGCTATGAGAACTTGGGAGTGGGAGGGGTAAACATGTCATCGCAAACCTTCATCAACACCAAATGAATTGTTTAGAAGTAGCATGAAATTATTTGTAACCATATAAATCTAGTTCTTCGATTTTATTACTATCTACAGAAGGATATTTCCCTGCATCTACATTATCTTGGCAATTGGTCTATCTTCTTCAATTGAAAATCATTAATTGATGACTTGCACGGAATTTGAGCCATTAGGAGAGCATACATATATATAGATTTTACGCTAAGGTATTTATAGACTAGTTTTATCAAACCACAGCAAACGGGATATTCATTTCCATTAAAATAATACGAGTATGTCTTCACAACATTGCTGCACATACATTCAGCACGTGACACAATTTTGACATTCCTCAGGAGATCCATTTAGAAATAAAATTTACATAATTAATTTGTAAACTAATTTTCAATTTCATAAATGACAAATTCGTAGAAACCGGTCATTATCAAATCAACACGAACATGACCTTAATTATTTCATCATTTTTTTAACCTTTACATAATCACTAGCCTGAATATAATTCAAAATCTATTATCAAATTTTGCAAACGCCTAGTCGCGATGTAATGCAACTGTTCATGCATATATGCATGCCTATGTAAACATTTATAAGTAAATAATTCATTTATTTTTTATTTTTATTTTCTTTTTCTTCCCAATCTTTCTATTTGCATTTCTTTTTATTCTCCAATTTCTTTCAGATTATCACACATGGCCGCAGCGATAACGTATCATCACCTCAGGGAAGATATAGGCAAAGTGTGTTAGAAATTCAATCTACAATTTTTGTGTGTATGGAGAGAGGCAGACATTAAACGAGTATTTGAATACCAGTTTATGCTAATTAAAGTTTGACACATTTTGTAAGATTTATACACATATAAAAAATTTTTAAAAAATGTTGACATAATAAATAATATCGTTGGGTGTACGATGAATGATTATTTGATTTATGTAAATTATCTTCAATAAGTTTCAAAGGAAATCGTAATGTGCCGGATATTGCAGTGGAATTAAGTTATAATGCAATATTTGAGCTTCGTACTTCGATAAAATATTTTTGATTAACGGTTTTATTTAGGAAGCAAATCAGAGAAGAAGGATTTTAATGGAAGCATTTCTAAGGTGTTCTTTCTAAGAGCTTGAGAACTATAATGAAAAGAGAACATTCAAAATTATTTTGATTATTTATTTATTTTTTTAATGAAAGTACATATATTCAATGCCATTTAATATTTCAAAATTATTTCTGGTAATTGGCCACCACAATTAGCAGTTACAAAGCACATTCGATCAACACAATTTTTGACCAATTTTCCAATACATCTGATGTTATTTCTCCAATGGCACTTCGAATATTTTCCTCCAATGCTTCCAATGTTGTTGGTTTGTAAGCCTATGCCAAGGACTTGACATACCATTCAAGATCGCATGATCTTAGAGGCTAATTGACTCGGCCATTGCGTGAAATACGAGTAATGTTGTCTCCAAATTTCGTTTTCAATAAGTCGATTATTTTGGTGTCTGTGTTATAAGTAGTGCCATCCTGTTGGAACCAAACTTTTTGAATGTTCATTCACCTTTGGAAGCAAACATTCAGTAAGCATGGTTTGATAGCGCCCAGCCTTTTCCGTAACGACCATTTCTTCCGTATTTCAAAAGAAATATGGACAGATGATACAATTAGTGTGTACACCACACCACACAGTATATTTTAATGGATGTAATGGAGCGTTTATATATGTTACCGCCTTTGATTGTTTTTTACAACATTCGCGAAAATTTTGCTTGTTGACATATCTAGTCAACCGAAAATGAGCTTCATCTATGAACATAGTTTCACGGTTTACAGTTTCGCGAATAGAACTTCGTCTGGTAAAATGAATATCACAATTTGGAAGAGTTTTTCGAGTGCTGAACAATTCATGATTAAATGGCACATCTTACTGTATACAAATGTCACAAGATTGTCAATTTTAATATACATTTGTCATACACAGTTCATCTCTATTGAAAATTCGCAATTAATTGAAAACAAATACTCTGCATATGCTACATTCTGTAGGAATAAGTTTCATCTTTTTAGGTGAGGGAAAACGAAGAATACGAGGGTAGTCCCAAAAGTATCCGACCTGACTTATGAATAAAGGTAGTTTTGAAAAAAAACAATTACTTCGATTGACAATACCAGCTTTCAACAACTTAATGTGAAAAATTCATAACGGTACGTTTGTTATTATTTTTTTACACACATCCAAAGTGAATGCTCTCAGTGAATTTCTAAATATGGAAAAATTGGGCATCGTTACTTTCGTTACTTTCATTTGAAAGGTCTAAGCCCAACCGATATCAAAGCCGAGTTGGATTCTTCTCTGGGGAAGTCTGCTCCTTCATTTACAACGGTCAAATATTGGGTAGCTGAGTTTAAGAGAGGTCGTACGAGCTGCCAAGATGAACACCGCAGTGGTCGACCATGTGAGGTCACTACGTCAGAAAATGTGAAGAAAATCCATTGTATTGGATGACCGTCGATTAAAAGTGCGCAGGCATTTAAAAAAGTGATGTGCTTCGTATTTTGACTGAAAATTTGGAAATAAGAAAGCTGTGCGCAAGATAAGTGCCGCGTTTGCTCACAATGGAGCTCAAACAGCAACGTGAGGATGTTTTCATCGAGTGTTTGACAATGTTTCGCAGCAATAAAGTCTATTCATAACCATGGAAAAAATATGGGTCAATTTTTTTATACCTGAAACCTAGGAGCAGTCAAAGCGGTGAACTGAAAAGGGATAACCGGCTCCAAAGAAAGCAAAAACAGTTCAGTCAGCTGGCAAGGTCCTGGGATCCGTTTTCTGGGATGCACGTGGAATAATATTTATTGATTATCTTGAAAAAGGAAAAATAATCAACGGCACATATTATGCAGCCTTATTGCAGCGTTTGAGTGATGAAATCAAGAAAAAACGGCTCGATCTGACGAAAAAGAAAGTATTGTTTTATCACGAAAATGTACCAGTCAACACGTGCATCAATGCGATCGCTAAAATCAATGAGTTGTAGTTCGAATTGCTTCGTCACCCTATTCACCAGATCAGGCTGTCTCAGATTATTTTCTTTTTCCGAATTTGGAAAAATGGCTCAGCAGCAAAAGATTTGCAAACAATGAAGAGGTAGAGTCTGCGGTTAATAGCTATTTTGAGGAGCTTGATGGTTCCTACTATTAAGCGGGTATCGAAGCTATTGAACATCATTGGGAAAAGTGTATCGAGCTAAAAGGAGAATATGTTGAAACATAAAAAACAATTTCGCAATATTTTTATTGTTTTCTGTGCGGGTCAGGTACTTTAAGGATCGCCCTCGTATTTCCATATTGTACCTGTGAACGAAACTTACATCGTCAACATAAGTATATTACAACCTTTCCAGTAAATAATGGTTTGCCATTTGAGGTTTTTGTACTATGTTCCAAAAACCTATTGTCTGTCATGGCAAGTTTTCTCAAAAACTCTAAAAACTAGAGACACTAAACTTGCTTGGTGAGTATAAAGTGATGATTTCTTAAAGATTTGGGTATCAATAATTTTTTGAAACTTTCAAGAAGGGCCTCTTCATGTAGAGGCATAAACCTCAGAAAATTTTCACTTATAGAGGGGAAGGTCATGTGGGATACCAAAATGAAAGGTTTTGATGATAACTTTTCAAACCAGTGATACCAGCATAGAGCGATGCAGGGATAAGGGAAATGTATGAAGTTTTTGGGTCCCCTTCGAAAAGTCATGACAACAGTTCTTCATGGGTATGAAAAAACCCTTTGAATTTGATTTATCGATTTCACATTTTCACCAATAAAGCTGTATGTGACTTATTGCCATCCGTGACATACTGGATACTTGCCGCCTCTTCTTTTTATTTTACAACACACAATGGGCTCAGATTTGAATACTAGGCTTCTTTAAAATGATATAATCATTGTATCGAGTATTTAAAGTACCCATAATTCATTACTCCGTCCGGGCTTTCGCCCCCTCATCGGACGCGCCCTCAGGTAGCGGACCCCCTAACCAACTAGCCGGTGGGTATGTGGGTAATAAAATATCAGTTGTGGACCAAAACCGACTAAGTCGAAGCGCTGACAATCCTCTACTTAGTATTTACTTCTCATGGAACCAGGAAAACAGCCTCGGATTACGTTGGATAAACGGCAACGACTATCGCAACCTATGAAGGACTATTGTTTTGGAACTTGGAATGTTGGATCATTGAACATACCAGGTGCCCTGCGATAACTTCAGAACGAAATAAAAAAATATAAAATCAACATCCTCGCAGTGCAAGAAACCAGATGGCACGGTGAAGACATATTTGACATGCCAACGCAGACTGTGTTTATAAGCGGTAAACTGCAAGGATGCCATGAATTTGGAATGGTTTTCATTGTTGACAGCACATTTAGACAAATTATTACCGATTTCAAGCCCGTTAACAAAAGGCCCTATGCGACTCGTATCAAGACCAAATTTTTTAATGCCTGGCTGGGCAGCTGTCACGTGATCACAGAAAACAAGAAGTCGGGCAATCAAGGACGAGTTTTACAGAACCCTGAAATGCACTGCCGATGCATTGCCGTCAAACGACATTACAATTGTTCTAGGTGACTTCAATGGAAAAATTGGCTGAGAAACGGCACATAGTGGAACAACCGGAGGATAAAGTCTTCATACAGAAATCAGTGACAATGGACAACGGCTGATAGACTTCGCTACTAGTAGTGGCTTCACAATAAGCTCCATACGCTTTCGCTTTATAAGAGAACGTAGGAATCCTCATACGGATCGTTCTCTTGCAAAAACGAGCCACCACCAGCATTTTTGATACGCGCTGTTTATGATTCGGATCACAATCTTATGAGGGTTAAGTCCCGATACCGCTGTAATGAATTGGCCCTACGCCACTGGCGAGCAATAGATATACACATTGCCGCCATGTGGCTTCCCATCTCGCGTCAGTGTGACGACTTCCCATCCCACGTCGAGTTTTGTCGTGGGATGTCTAGTCAAGTGACAGATTGCGAGTTGACCGCATGGCGAGTGTGGTAGGTTTGGCTGCCAGTGGAGGAAATAAGAAATTCTCGTGAACAAAAGAAGTACAAAGTGATCAAACTGAACAGTCTATGTTGTTTTGGTGATTATTTTAAAATATTAGCAGGTCCATCGACGACAGGATTGGTCAATTGCTGACGGGTTGAGTGAACCCACGGAACTTGCACCATTCGGCGGTTGAACTGGCGGACAAATCATCCGAGCCTCCATGTGCCCCGCATTCAAAATTAGGGAGTACCATTTCATGTACACAAAAATGTTTTTGGCAACAAAAGACAAGTAGGTGTTAGACATTTAAGGCAAATACAGTGTTTCCTATCATCGTGCCAAAGACTCGCTTCTCCACCACCTTGTAATAAGTATTGTGATCTGACTTCGCTTCGTACTTGATCGGACAGTTAGGACGTATTACCACCAAAGTACTGTAGACTACATCGAAAAACATTCGCTAATAGAACTTCTTGAGATAATGTTCGTGAAAATCTTGTTGATATGTGCGTGGGCGGTGATCATAAACAGTGGGTTTTCACCGATAAACTTATTAGTCAAACGGTACTGCAGTGCAGCCCTTTCAGAAGCCTTGAAGCGGACCTGTGATAGGCACTACGCCGCGGCAGATAAATGACAACGGATTCCTTTATATGACTATATGGCAGGAAGTAGTTGGCTGATCTTTTTACGGTTGAATTGCATTTGAGCGATATTGTGTCCAGTTCGAAAACAGATGATCAAGAGTGAATTGATGCGTTGTTGATGTTATTTTTTTGCTGTGACATTGTTTGATTGATTGAATTAACACTCTTCAAGGTGATTTGAATATGCACTCATACAATATATAGAAATTAGAAGGGAAGTTATGCACATAATAGAAAATTCGGTCGGTCGACTCCCCGTAAAACAACCCCAAAATACGCAAAGACGCTCATCCAAACGGTGCCATTTAGTGTACGAGTATGTTTTGCGTCGTTATCTGAATCTTCGAAATGTAAAAATGAAAAAGATTCCCGTTTTCATCATTAAATTATAAAGTTGTTAGGTGTGCTGGATTGAACCGGAGTGTACTGTTGTGGCATAGTCTAATAGATGCGGAATCATGTCGCCAGCATAATATATAGGAGAAGACTTTAAAAACTATGAATGCTATCGATTGTTATAACGCTTTTATGAAAACTAAACATATAAAACACCATTTAAATTCAAATAATTTCAATTTTTTGTACGAGCCAAGAGAAAAGGATTATCAAAAGCACGAAGACGCTTGTGCTATTCGACTACGCCTTCCATCCAAAATCCCAATTATTATTTATAGATATGCTCGCGAGTACAAACTGCCTTATTTGAACAAGAAGAAGTTTCTGGTACCTCAGTAAATAACAATAGCACAATTTCTGCTCATTATACGAAATAGATAGATATAAGTCATAATAAAGCATTATTTTTGCTTGTTAACAACCTCGCATTGGCGCCAATGAGTAAACCCATCACAGAAAATTACGAGCAATATGGAAGTGGCCATGATTCTATATTTTATTTACCTACACGTTTTGCTCGATCGTACATTGTAACGATACCACGGAAGGGTTATAAGGCTTACGAAACTAATCACGCTTTTTACCGTTCTAAATTATGGGGAAAAACTCTGTGATCTTTTTCCGGAGATAAATTAGCTGATATTAAATGTTTCTTCGCTGTGATGACAATGAACGAATTACGCCAGACACCTTTAGGAAGACCACTAAAACATTTCGATCAAAATGTCTATACGGTTCGAGGATACTAGTGAACAGACGCTTCTATCCACGGACTGCAAATCTATCAGATACGCATTTTACGACACAAAAAATAGAGCTGTTAGGCCTGAAACACAACTTTTATAACACAAACCGCAACAAAAATCTAGAAGAATTAATGATCGACACTAAACTAGTCATTAACAAACTGCCTCAGGAACAACAGACACATGCAAGACATAGCGTAGCAGATATACTTCAAAAATATGCATTAGCATAAGCAAAATGTATTTCTACAAAGACCATAAGTTATTAAGACATATTCAGAGAAAACTTACGGATAACCTACTAACAGAGACAAAGGACAGTCAATAGTGTTCCTAAAACCAACGGACTTCGTACAATAGAAAATAGACTTCATTAATGCCAACGGATACAAAGGCGTAAACAGAGATAACACTAATAAATTCCAATCAGACTTACGTACTACTATTATACAATCTCCACTAAACATTCCTCTTAATATTAAACATTGCAACATATGTAAACTCAAATGCATCTACACCACCCATTAAAGCACAACCTGAGCTCCACAAAAATTTGAAAGTGAGAGGCCTACTGGAAAACAAAAATTATTGATTTTAACGCAGTCAATGAGCACTTGCGTGCGATCCTTATAAAAGCGGAAATGTTCAAAATCTGCCTGATATAAGTGCATGCCCCGCCCAAAGAAAGGACGAAGAAACAAATTAAACTTTATGCAATCATTTGAAAAGACCAGTTGACTCATTGCTTACAAACGGCACAAAAATAGTTGTAGTTGATTTCAATGGTAAGGTTGACAATGACCTATCTTATCGAGGAAAGACTGTAGGATATAGCCTCCACAATGAAACAAATGACAACTAGCACCTGATTGGCTTTGCCCTGAGCAGACTCCTAGTCATAAGTTTGACTTGCTTCTCACATCGACGCATTCATAAAATGACCTGGGTACCACCGGATGGTAACACAAAAAGAAACCAGATTGACCGTGTTCTGACGCAACAACGTTCTTTCTCAAGCATACTTGGCATCATGAACTGAAAGCAGCTATTTAGACCGTGGCAGAACATAGAATTGGACACCAAACCCAGCGCAAGAGAAATGTGGTTCGATGATGAGTGCCAGAATGTTTTAGACAAAAAGAATCAGGCGTACAAAGAAAACATAATAAAAATCTGAGAAGAGTAGCGAATGACATAATTAGAATTAAGAAATATAATCATATGACCACCAATTGTAAAGGATCGATGTAAGTCTAGCGAGCAACAAAACAAAGAAAGCATACAAAGAAGTCGAAAGCCTGAAACGAGATTATCAGCCCAAGACCACGCTCTGTCGTTATGACATTGGATACATTACATTTGCTGAAACCAAGATTAAGGAATGATGGGCATCATATTTCAAGGTTATCTTACATTTTCCGCGCAGCACAGAACACTGTAGCCTATAAATATTTTCGGGGAGCTTCTATTGGCCCCACCAACTCTGGATGAAGTTTATTTCGCCACCAAAGCGCTACAGAATAATAAAGCGCCAGGCATCGATGAGATTCTAGTGGAGCTCATTAAATATGGTGGCAGTGGTGTTCAGAAAGTCATCCACAAAGTCATCCAGTACATTGGACAACAAGAACATATGCCAAACAAGTGGAGCCAATCAATTATACTCACTATCCATAAAAAAGGTGACAGGCTACAGTGCGAAAACTAGAGAGGTATATCACTGCTTTGTATGGCGTACAAATTATTTTAAAGGTTCGTAGAAAGTCAAATCGGATCTTATGTCAAAAGTTTGAATGGCGAGCATCGAGTTGGTTTTAGTAAAGGTTGATCGACAACAGACCAATTGTTTACTGCTAAGCAGGTACTCGAGAAATGATAGGAGCTCAACATAGCTGTACACCACATTTTCGTTGACTCCAAGCAGACATACGACAGTATTGATCGTGACGTATTGCACCAAATAATGCTTTGCTTTAATATTCCAGCTAAATCAGTCCATCTTACCAAAATGGCAATGACGTTGACAATCTCCCGAGTCTGCATCAATGACCAACTCACCGATGCCTTTGACACAAATATCGGACTGAAGCAGGGAGATGGGCTGGCCCCATGGCTATTCAAATTGGCTCTGGAATATGTCATCAGAAGGCTACCTGTCAGTACAGGAGGTATGTTATTATACAAGTCAAGCCAAGTGCTAGCCTATGCCGACGATATCAACATTTTGTCACAACCGCCAAAGAACTCTTCCTGTAACTTGACAGCGAAGCCACATTGCTATTCAATGTGGCTTTAGAGTACATCATAAGGATACGCGAGGTACATTGCTGTACAAGTCAAGCCAAGTAGTAGCCTATGCAGCTAACATCAACATTTTGCCACGGTTGTCAACAACTACCAAAGAACTCTTCCTGAAACTTGACAGCGAAGCAAAACTAGCAGGGCTACAAATCAATGAAAATAAAACAAAGCTCATGACGCAGTCGAGGAAAAATACCTCAAGTACACAAAACATCACCCTTGGCGAGTATAGTGTGGAAAATGTGAGCATATTTGTGTATTTAGGTGCCAAAATAATGCGAACAAGCAATGAGACACACGCAACAGGCCGAAGAATACAGCTTGCAAATAAAATATTTTATTCAATTTTGACGATCTTGAAGACCAGCTGTATACACAGGAAAACAAAGCTCCAAGTATACACATCCGTGATACTAGTAAGACCTGTGTTATAATATGGGTGTGAAACATGGACCCAAACCCAAGCATCCGCAATTATATCGAACGTGTTAGAGTGACTAGTCCTAATGCGAATAATTGGAGCGAAGCCAGACGGGGACCAATGGTGAATCAATAAAACCACGAGGCATATGAAATTTTTAACGAGCTGGAGGTCTCAACGATTGTAAGACTGCGCAAGATGCACTGAGCTGACCGCGTGAATCGTATGGACAAACAACGAATACCCAAAAAGGTATTCGTTGGGAGAATCGGCAGCCGGAGACCAGGGGAGGAACCGAGGAAAGGCTTGTCTGACTCGGTCGACGAAGACAGTTCATAGCTGCTCAGATTTTGAAGTCAGAGGTAGTGCTTCAAAGAAGAAGAATGTCGATCTTCTTGGCGCAGTAAAAGAAAAACTAGAAGTACTCAAAAGTGCAACAACTTCACAAAAAATGCACTAAACAGTATTAACAACCATTGGTTTGCACCAAAGCAAAATGCATTGCATTTAAGCGTTCACTGATGGTTGCACGCGCGCAATATTTGACGGAATGAAAGTTCAATTTCCCTGGGACGGTCGTTAATGTGATTCCCGGTAGCTATAAGGAGTAGTGGAACTACAGGGTTATGGTAGTGGTCGGTTTTATGAGCAGAGATCAGACGTGTTTACGTGTATAGATAATTTTAAAGTATCGATACTTGCTTGTCTTTTTTTTTCTTTTATAAGTGGTGCACTCTGTGATTGGCTTGGTGCAGCTAAGCAATTATAAATCGAAGGAAATTAGAGGAGGTTGACTTGCATTCAACGATTGGTTACAAAGCGAAGGATATTGGAGGAACTTGAATAGTGTCTCCAAGATATCTTTATCTTTATCTAGCGAGAGAGCATCACGTGACGTGGGAAGTACCCGGCAGCGACAAAATCTCGGGGGCCCCTCTTTGTTGTAAGAAGATATAAGTTTTTATTCCATTTATAATTTTGTACCGATAGATTGCGAATTAAATAAGTGAAATGTAAACTTTGGAGTTAAATTTTTGGAATAGTTATTAGTTTACGTATGAAAACTATGAGCCTTGGTTTGGGTGGAGTTCCCACGTGGGCATAGTTATACACGGGGAGTACAATTTTTTTGATTTCTTGGTTGAGTTTACCTTTAAGTATCTTGCGAATGTTTTCGTGAGATTGAAGTTCCTCTTGGTTGCGTCGCAGAGTGTTCCTTTAGGCAATTGATTCACATTTAGGAACCCCAGTGTAGCAAGAATTCAAGGGTAGGGAGGCCATAGAAGTAAATAACCGGCTGTAAATTATTTGTTCCTAACAAGTTACTTACCAGTATTTGATTCACGTCATGCTCCATTAACATCTCAATGTGACGTATTCAGATATAATCCAAACATACTTAACAGAATTGAGAGGATTACAAAAAAATTAACCAAAATGTTTTGTCAGGAAACCAAGCAGTGCGTGCTTTTATATGCTATAGAAAGATTCAATTTTATACCTCTTCCAATATCTTCCTGAAACAGAACATGATCCCTGCAGCTTTACCACAGACGTTTCTATATCCAATCAACATTCAGTTTGTCTCACTATAGCTAGTGTTTTCCAAAAACCTGTCGGTATTATTGACAGCGAATTGAAGCTTGCTTTTACCCGGATATTGATATTTCAACAATATGAAAATAAGCCGGGAATTTTCAAAACTACTGCTGAGTTCAAAACAACAAAGCAAACACGGAAGTAAGACCGATGGATATGAACTCCTATGGAGGAACAAAATTAAACCCTTCTGCGGAGACCACAATCACATTACGTATCCTTGTTTTGATTTGGGGTTAGATGCTCCGCCCTTTGCCAAGATTCTCCCGTCAAATCAACCTCAGCTGGTTCCAATACTGTTCATGCCGCCTTCAGAGATTTCCAGCTGTTCGATGCCCCTCCTGCTGCAGATGAATAAACCGGTACAATCTGGATTAGTATAAGAAAGGTTCCAGCATTCAGCTATGCACAAATATGACCTCAATTGACACGATAACATGTCACTGTCAAATGCCAAGGTCATATATACATTCAGCGCACGTGCATACAATGGCAGCTCACTTTGATGTGAGGTTACACTAGTGACCGAATGGCAGATGTCTTCCCAAGATCACACAGTCATTGTACTACACATTATCGCCACGTATCTTTGCAATTATCTGGCTCAAGAGCCGATAGTGCTAGACCAAAACCTGCTACTGCACGTATTGGTAGCATATTTCCATAGTTTTTGTTGGGTTATCCAGCTTATAATAGAAGGATCATAAAAATTGGTCTGTGGTATGTTCTGTCTGGTTCATGTGAGATGTTCCGTTTTGTTTCAAAAATTCCCACAGATCACAACTTGCTTGCATGTAAGTCTCCGAATAATAACCTCACATGAGAAATTGAAAATTTACCAGAGGAATTTGTCTTAATTCCTTTTTATCTAAAGTCATGCAATTTTTGGAAAAACGTGGGTTGAATGCTACTGCTGGATCTACTTAGGAGGTATTAGTTGAACTTTCACCTATGGTACAATTTTTTTTTGGTATTTGGGAGGTAAATGTTGTTCACGCACAGAGTTTGGGACTCTCATGTTCACAAGTGACTGGGATTTCCACTAAATACCTCCCCGGCCAACTGGAAAACCCAGCCTGGAAACGTTTGACACATTACTTCAGGTCAGGTCTCGTTTTGTTACGCCATGAGGCGCTTCCAAGCTTAAGGATCCCTCTTCTAATAGGAGGGAAGAGGAAGACAAGCAATCCCTCAGTACCAATGTCCCTGGCTGTCATGAGCCCCTTTTATTTTTAGGACTATCTGAACATAATATGCCACATGGTTCCATTTGTCAACAGATTCAAGCATCTCCGCAACCATATTATCCAGGTTGAGCTCTCCCGTCTCCCTATAGAGGTTCTGTTAAAGCCTGTCCCACTTTGTGCATGCAAAAAATGTGTGGCAGGCATAGTTTTTTTCTCCTGGATAAAACTGACAATCAGGGGACCGTAAATACAAATCTTGTGCAGGTAAAACTGAAAACACTCATGCCCACTCAAAAATTGGGTCAAATAAAAGTTAGTCTCACCATGCCTTCAATTTAGCCATTGTCCCAGATCCAGGATGAGGCATGCAGTCCGCATTCCCTTCGTGCAATTCACACAAGAGTGCTATGAATCATTGAGTGAGTACTTTCTCTCCTCGCAGACAACCGTCTCCCTTGCGTCATCGTTTTAATGCAGGAGGAAACAGGTATGACGACTGCAATAACTCTCACCACAGAATCAGAGACTAGCGGATATGAAGATGCAATCCTCAGTGATCCTCTTTTTAGGGTTTTGTACTAAAATACAAAATCCTATTGCAATCACGACCTGTGTCCGTCTGTCCGTCTGTCCGTCCGTCCGTCCGTCCGTCCGTCCGTCCGTCCGTCCGTCCGTCCGTCCGTCCGTCCGTCTGTATGTCACAGCACTTTTTCTCCGAAACTATAAGGGCTACAGCCATGAAACTTTGTAGAAAGGTCAGAAGTGGTGACCTCTTGAAAGTTCAAGGGTGGAAAAATTTTTCAAAGGCGTTTAAGGGGGGTCTCCCCATATAAGGGGGTGACCCCTCAAAAAAAAATTTTCACCATTGGTAGTCGAGTAGGGTGTCATTGGAAAGGCCTCAATGAGATCTTTTCAAAAGAAGTCTGGAAATTGTCTTATAAGTACCGAGGGGGGCAGGGGAAGGGGAAATGTACGAACTTTTCGCGTACCCCCCCCCTCGCGATTGGACACCTTCCATCCGAAAAATCTGAAAAAAATCATGAATGTAGGCCTTAATGAGTACAACAACAACAAATACATGAGAAGTCGAAACTCACTCAACTTTGTTAGTAATAGTATGATTTATCGATTTTGTGTTTTCTTGAATAAAATCTAAACGGTACCCTTAAACTCAATAAAATTTAGCAAAGAGATGACTTTTTATAAGATTGATCTTTTCTGAAAGTTTCATAAAGATATAATGGTATTTACCGAAGTTATAGCGATTTGAATTTTCGTGTATTACTATGGAGCAATATGCCCTGTATTACTATGGAAACATATTGCTATGGAGCCATATGCGCTTTTTACCGACTTAGACACTACAGCTTTGCTAGAATTTGCATGAAAATTTCAGGAGTGATAGGTATCATGAAGATGAGTACATACAATTGAAACAAGTCGAAGAGGCAGGAGAGAGCTCCTAGCAAAAGGGCTTTGTAACCATTCTAGGATTCGAAAAAATAGGCCATGAATCGATGATTACAGTACAGAGGAGTGGCCCCTGAAAAAAAATTTCATGAAAGGTAGCCGATATGAGTATCAACTGAAAGTTCTCTATGAGGGCTTTTCAAAACAGTTCTTAAACTGACAGTTTTTGCTTCAGTGGGAGCACCGGGGGGGAAATACATGAAAATGTGTTTCCTCCCTCGCGAATGGTCACCAGTGATCTAAAAAATCTGAAAAAAATATCAAAGGAGATATTTATGGGTATAACTATAACAAATACCTCAGAAGTCAAAATTCGTTCAACTTTGTAAATAATAGTATGAACCTCGAATTTCACATTTTCTCCAATTAAATCGTCTTTGACATGTTTCTTGATTTTATTCGTTGCTGGTTACTGCATTTTGTAAGTTGAGTACAAAACCCTTCTGACATGAGCATAGGTCTGTCTACCCAACTTGTTTGTACCTGTGCTGAGTGTTTTCGGTATACGTCCTCACTTAGAGCATCGCCCCATATTTTTGGTCCGTACAGTAGCACTAACCATATAGCACTCATCAAGAGGCGTCTACGTTGGCCATAAGTAGACAAGAGCCAATACTCCTGAAGCAGTCTTCTCGGCCGTTGTTCTGATTTGCTCAAAGAAACACATTTTCGAGTCGATCAGTTGCCCCAGGTACTTCACCGCTAGCTTTGATTCGATTTGTATGTCTCTTATATTGATTATCCTTACTCTAAGGATTTTCCTTTTTGGCAAGTTGACCACTTCGATTTTCTTCAGTGCTAAACTAAACTCTCGAGCAGTCATCCAGTCTCTTTCTCAGCACATTAGCATACCTGACCTAAGTTGCCATTGTTTAACGATTCGCTTAACGACCAGAGCCACAACATCATCCGCATAGCCGATCAAGCGCGACTCATCATGCATCTCCGGCCCATTTAAAGACACGTTCCACAGGGTCTAGACCAAGGATAGATCCCTTGGCAACTCTCGATCAAACTTCCATCCTTCGTTGGCCCTGTGTTGTTTCGCAAAGCAGGCTTCAGTCCTTCAGGTAGTCCCTCAGAAGTCACATTAGATATTCTGGAACTTGGATAGGGGTTTCCAGCGTATCCGGAATATCCACCCATCCAGCGGAGTTGAAGGCGCTCCTAACTTTGAGTATCACCAACAGGACGATCCATCACTTAGCGGGGCTACATGCCTCTGTCTTTTGGACTGGAGGCTTGCCACGCCGAGGTTTTTAACGGGGTGTCGAAGCGTTGCAAGTCGTAGTGATGATGCTCATAGTTGAGTTCACCAAATCTTCAGCTGCCAGTTCTTCCATCACTTGTGAATGTCCGCAGCGGAGCACCTGCCGTGAGCACTTCGGCGAACTTTTCGACGTTCATCCTTCCGATGTTTCACCTAATTGAAAAAGGCCGACAGCACGGACGTCGGCGGACAACATCACTAATCTCCAGCAGAATGCACTGGTAATCACTGGCTGAGTAGTCCTCTATCACTCCCCAATGTTGTATCCTCCGTACTAAAGACTCCGAGGTGAATGTTACGCACTGTATGGTTCCTTCGCAGCCAATATGGTGTTTAGTTGTACAAACGCTGTCTGGCCACCATATCTAGGATTCGTAGATCTGTTTGAGGTATGCTCCATCTAATTGCTTTAGCGTAGAGGTCTCCCCTAATGAGCTCGCTGCCGTCTCCGTTCGAGGCAGTGCCCTGCAAAGCATTAAGCTTGACTTGGAAAGTTGATATCGATTCGTTTGGTGTTAGGTACACACTAAAAAAGCACCGAACCAACACGAAACCAAAACCCCGTCCACAATTTTCCGCTTGAAAACTACTGTTCAGAAACCAAATGGTGGTAGTAGTAGCTTTATCAGGATACCATGATACAGAATATTTATCATGGTGCTGCTCACTCAGCAGAAAAAAGGCGGTTTTTATGTCCCTCACAAACAGCTCAAACAGGCTTTAGGCGGTTGAACTGCAGTGTAGGTTTAGTTGCAAGATGCGGGTCATCGAAGATCTGATTTTGCCTTGGCTAAGGCTTTCTGGAAAACTTGACATTTTCCTGATCGCAAGACGTACCCAAGATCCGGTCTTGGGTCAGCTTCCTTGCAAAGAATACAGTGTGCCTCCTTTATACTCTCTTTTCTTTTATGTCTCATTTCCCCGTATTTGTAATAAAAGGAGCTTGTATCGGCTCCTTTGCATAATTATGCGGTATGACCATAGCCAAGGTTTTTGAAGCATTGAAGAGAAGTTATCGGCTTCCATTTCCGAGTACAATACTTCCGCCACATTTTCGACGATGGTGATGAAATCACACAACGGCACTTTATTTGTCTAGTCACTCCTTTCTTTTTCTGCTTCACGGTGCCCCCCATATCCTCGGGTTTGTGGAGGTGGCGTTCCTCAAATAATGCTAGCCTCTAAGAGTACTCCTATCCATCGGCAGTCCTCCTGCACAAATTTCCTTGGGTACGTGGGGGCGGCACTCCCCAAGGAAAGCTAGCCTGCAAGAGTATTCCTGTTAGCCGGCATTTCCTTGCGGAACCTATGGTAGAAGCGCCAGTTGGAGTAGAACACTCCATGTCATTCACTGATTTGACTAGCTTATCTGCTGAGCTGACTGGAACGATACTCGGACTGCTAACTTATGTCTGATGCGAATCCGCCACTTTCAAAAGGACTGCAGCCAAAAGGTCATCATTTACTGCTGCGACATGATTTTGAACTGTTTTTACGCCTGGGGAACCGTCAAAAAACGATCCTTTTTGTTAATCCTCTCCCGCCCACGCCTCAAAAAATGAATTCTCAATACCGATAAACCTCCAACTTTAAAAGGCTGACAGGAGAGCTCCCCCATTCTACCTGCAGCCGAAGCCCACTATCAAGACTATGACTACCAGACTACTCCTAGCATAAATATCTAATGTTAACTTGGGGTAGAAGCCATAATATATGTGCTCAAGTACTACAACTAAGCAGTGTTGGCACACATTTTATCCGGATGGCGATTAAAAAGTTAATCGAGATTGATGATGAAGGATTAATACTTTCAATCGTCGATTAAGGATTAATTTAATTAAATCGTTAATCGTCAATCATGATTACGATTGTGTCACTGGTTTTCGTCGTTTACAGTATTATTTAGTTAAAAAAGCTAAATTTGCTTATTTTTAAATAATTTCAAGAAAGTGTAGATGAGGTCTCATCTCAATTCGAATCATTGAATTTTTTTTTCATATTTTATCAAAGATGGTTTAGTGTGATACCGAGAGTAAAGAAAACGTAAATAATTTGTTTGTAAATCATTTATTAAATCACCATAAACGGTGTTTTTGATAATTGAACAAAAATTAAACATTTAAAAAAAAGCAAAAGAAAGAAAATACTTTCTTAAAGGATATGTAAATAGATGCTCTTAGTATTAATTATAAAATTTAGATTCATTTTTTGCCGTAATTTAAATTACATTTCATAATTACTTTTTCTCGGAATAAATCATCTGAAATTCTGTGCGATCTAAGTGCACTCACCATGGTCGTAAATGAAAACAGCCCTTCTACAGAACCCGATGATGGCATATGTGTATTGTATATTATAAATAAATTTGTCAAAGGTGGATAGCGATTTAAGAGGCTTAATTCACGATTTTTTTCAGAGAAAAAGTTTGAAACTATTAAATCGGACCTCTGCCGAGAACTTACAGTTTCAAACTCAGTGCCAGAATCTGAGTTAAAATAAAAAAAAATTGTCCTTTTTCTGTTTATTTTTACCTCCACTGCTTTGATTTTCAATTTATTGACCTTGCTCAGATGATTCTAAACATAAAGTTGTTTTCTGCCGTCTTAAACATTTTTTTTTTGTTGCCACGGTCAACAGATGTCAACCATCTGTTCTTGAACTTAGGATAAACTAAGGATGCAATAGCAGCATTTTTTGCACTTTCATTAGAGAAACTTAAAAATTCTCCATAACGCTTTTCCACACTTTCCAAATATTCTCATACCAGAGGTTTGCAATACTTCAGATTTTGACGTTCCAGCTTCTGTAACTTATTTCTCACAGAAATTAAACGTGGAGCAACAATTCCATAAAATGTAAAGCATTCGCCAATGGCGCTGCACATTGCAAATATTCTTCCATATACTGGAAATCAGCATCTTTAAGTGAGTTTTTAATCTCAAGTGCCTTGGCTAGTGGAAAGCTTTTGCTTCTTATTTTCGAAATATATTTAATTGCATCATAAAAACTATTCCATCTTGTAGCTTCTGGACGAGAATGTCTTGCATAATTCCTACAGGTTTCGGTCACCCAGCTGCACTCCAGAGTTCACTAAATTTTCACATAACATCAGTATGCGTTTTCTCCAATAATGTAGAGTTATTAGATAATATTTTTTGCACATCAAGAACTTGCAATCAAATTGAAAATGAGCGCATTGCAACGCATGTGAAATGGTAGCGAAGTATATTCTGACATGTCTTCACTTTCCATACAAATTTGGTCTTCATCATGATCTGTCCCATCTTCATTTTCGCTGTTTTCATCGTAATTTGCACCGTTATCAATCACCATTGATGTAACTTTGGAAGGGTCAAGATTGTATTCTGAAAATATTTCCAACAACATGTCTTTTATTCGGTCGTGCGTATTTGCTCCCCGAAATTGTCGACAAGCTATAGCAGCTGAGTGTCTTTCCAAATCTGCATCAATCTAATCCGCAGTTACGCCGAGAAAACTTTTTATTTTGCCCGACCAAATATCGGCGGTAGTGCAAACGAAATTAACTGATGCAAGTTTTTCTTTAATTACAGACATTTGATTATAAGACTGGCAATTTTTTTTCTTTGTGGTCGCCTTCCAAACAACTTCAGTCCAATATTTTTAATATTTAAGTCTTCCATCATTTTTGTAAAATAGGGATCCTTTATGGCTCGTAGAAGTGATAAGGAATGAACGAAATGATTAGTAATATTAACTTCAAATTGTTCTTGCGTTGCCATGTCCTTTTCCATTGAAGGTGAATTGTCGGCCGTTTTGACATTGGTTGTTTTTCTAGTCTTGTTATTTTTTATGTGCTTTTTATAATCTACATCCGAACCACGTTTTCTTTTCAAGTGGCCAACAAAATTCGACGTTATTGCCCTGTGTCCTTTAATCACCGTTTTTTTCTGATGGATACCATACATGTTGCAGCAGGAATCTTGTCAGAAGACTCGTCAGGAACTAGTTTGAAGAAGGTGCCGTCAACTAAAACAGAAGATGAAAAAGATGTTAGATTTTTTCTGATGTCTCCCGTTGAAGATGTAGCTAGATTTTCATTGCCGATTTCACTTTGTCCACTAGAACTTACACATTTAATAATACTACCTTTGATATTGATGTCTATATCCATTTTTAATACCGTAGGAACGTTTACTTGGCAGTAAACAACCACTCTGACGTGTGCAAGAAAAAGATATGTTTTGTCCACTAAACACTCAGTGTGCCAAATAATACTGCATACAAATCAATGTAAATTGCACGTAGACCCAAACCCTACGTATACCCACCGAAAAGAACAGTTCTTCATATTGTTTACGTAAAGCCCAGTCCAGACTCTACGTCTTGCACAACATTTTGTCTGCGCAGTCAAAACGTAGCAAAATTGAAAGAGCATCCAGACGGAGCACATCTTATCAACTTTTTTGTTCACGGATATTTAAGCCTTACCAGCTCAAATACCACTGCAACTGCACAGTTCTAGGGGCAGTTCTAAAACGTTGAATTTTTCCCGTCCAAATGCAACATTTTGCCTGCAACGTTTTGGTTTGCGCAGGCAAAGTGTTGTGAAAGACGTAGCGTCTGGACCGGGCTTAAGGTTTAAACAAAAAGATAAGCGCATTTAGTGATTGGTTTATGAGTAAATGACATAAAATATTTTGATTTTAAGAAGTTACCAATTCAACAGTAAGTAGGAGATAAAAACCCCATTTGTCAGGAAATGACGACAATGGAAGCGCTTCCCTCTAAAAATTCAAGAAGAAATAATCTAAAAATCCGTCTTTTAAAGTTCCACTTAGTTAGTTGTATTGCAGTTGCAGTATGCAGGTAAAAAAATAACACCTTAAATTTTTAATAATACGCTTACTAACTCAGGAATCCTGGATAAATTTAATCTGTCTTTTAATTCACGTTAATTTACACGAACATCTTGTTTTATATTATAATTCTATGAATATAACACAGTGGGTCTCATAAAAAATAGTTAATTAAATTAAAGTTTGATGATTAATGATTACTAAAATTAATCGCGATTACGATTAACTATCTTAATCTTGATTTATTTAATCGGGATTAAATTAATAGATTAAATTTTCAATCGATTGATTAATCGATTTATAAAATTAATCGATTAATGCCAAGTCTGCAACTAATATCAGAAGCAAAATAAAAAGTTTTGAAGGAAATGAAGGGTGAATTCATGACTCGAACAAGAAAAATACGCCAGTTTCATAGAAGCTTACCCTAAGACACTTTAACTTTGAAAACGTGCATTATTTTTATGTGTATAACTTTTCACTCTGTCGTTAAGGAGTTCGAGCCATAATAGAACTGAAAAGGATATTTAAAAAATTCTTTACTGCAATGATCTAATAAAAACCTCTCATGTAGCATAATGCAAAATGGTTCTCAATTCATTAATTCACTTGAAAGGATTAATAAATCTACTTTTTGCGATGCCAGTTCTAACGGGACTATTTTCTTTTATAATTAATAGAACACATAAAGATCATTAGTCTACAGGAAACCGTTTCACCACATAAATAAAATATTCAATAAAACTAACTTCCGAGCAACATTTCTCCTTTTCATTTTCATGGCAACCAACAAAACAATAAATACAATTAATTATAGTAACTGTACATTGTCACATATGTTATAATTAAAAGTATAGCCAATATATGTAAATATGTTAACATTGCATTCATGTAGTAATAGTAACAACAACAAAATTCACTGGAAATATTCATATCTCGAAGGTAGACAACTTCGCATAGTTTTGCATAACGGCTCTAAGAAACTAAAAGATAAAAACTTAATTAGTAGTATACTACGAGTATATGTTGCCCGAACAGCGAAAATGCAGATTTATCTTCAGGCGAAAATATGAGGAAACATGCATACGAAATAACCGAATCAATCGGAAACCGGTAAAAACATTTTTATCAATTAACCTTTGGCATCCAAAAATGTGCGATAAGGTCATATGAGTAAAAAATAAAATACGAAATGTATTGAAAAGCAATTAGAGAAGAAGAAATTTGCAAGTGAAGTGGAAGAAAAGAGCATGTTCAAGGGAAATACGTTCTAGAAAAATCGTAGAATGAGATGCGGATTCCAAGAAATATTTTTTTTTTATTGCTGACACAAGTGGCAACTTTATCTGCATTGCAATGTTTAAGGTCAGCCGATTTTCTAAGTGTTTTTTCTGCTCATTCTCTGCTTGGGGTTAGACTTTAAAGTTTAAGTATCCAAAGCTGAAATGCCAAATGATTTACTATGACCATCAATAATCGCCTGAGATCCTCTTCAAGTCAAAAGCCCCCCGCGAGCAACACATGCATGCATGCATGCATGCCTGATGGTATTTCACATGAGCGTTACATCTTTGAAAATTTGTTAATACTCGTATTTTATTTTTCGCGGCGGGGCCCAAGAAGCAATATTCGAAATACGTCCACATCGGTGTCGGTTATCACTTCAGCCATTCACTCAGCTCCCCCGGATTTTCTCAATTTCCCCTTTTCACTCGAAAACTCAACTCCAGCATTACCACCTCCCAATCACCATCCACCCACCCTTTTGGTTGACTTCTTGTACACACCTTACCACGGCGCTAGAGTACTTGCAATCCGCTTGTTCTTGTTGTTGCTGCTTCTGTATCTTGGAGATATTTCTTAGCCTAAAAGCTGGTGGTGTGCGAAAATGTGGTAAGCTTGAAGACAAATGTTGAAGAAGAAGTAGAAGAAAAAGCCAAGAAAAAAAAATTAGCGTACGAAATTTCTAGTCAAACAGCATTTCTGTCTTCAATATGTAAGAGGTGACAAGTTTGTTTGTTTCTTTTTTTATTGTTTTGGTTTTTGTTGTTGTTGGTATTGCTGTTACACGGTGGATATCGTTGCTACCAGCTTTTCATGTGTGTTGGTTAAATTATAAGACAGTTGAAAAGAAGTATCAGCAATGGTAGAGGAGAGGTTGAGTTGAGTGGGTACAAGAGGAAGAAGTAAAACAAAATGAACGAAAAAACTCTAAGGTATGGTTAAAGACGGTAAAGTGAGGTGAATTCATGAAGAAAAACTGGTAGGACCCCACCATTCCAGCGAAAGTCTTGATAAATAGGACCCAAACGCGATAGCCAACACCTAGTGTAAGAGCGGCTGTGTTTAAAAATACTGCTTGCGCTCTGATATTGGGCCTTAATAACATAGCATAGTTCATATGCAGCACATGCCCAACAAGCTGTGACTGTCAGTTTTTTCTTGTTTAATAGTGTTTTAAGATTTAAAAAATAGTGTGAACCTGGAAAGTCCTTTTTTTTTATTTTATCAAAAATAAATTAAACGTTTTTTAACACATCCGTTTGTGGCACATTCGCAACAAAATGGCGCGTGTGTTGCAAATTGTTGGCGTTACCATACTTTGTGTCGCGCTTGGTAAGTAGATTTTTTTGTTCTCTTTGCTAATTGTTTTTTCAAAAAAGTGGATTAAAAACGATGAAAAACAGTGCCAGTGATTGGATAATATTCACAACAACTAATATGGATTAAATATGGACTAAAAATAGCCTCACTCACTTGGCAGTGGTTTAGGATATACATAAATCGGATCGTATGGAGAAACCTGAAGTGAGAGTATTTGTACAATATCTTGCACAAGTGATTTATTTGCAAGATAATATCAAGATGGAAAGTTTATTGAGACAAGTGTTGTTTTTCGATTATGCAATATCGATGTTTTCGGAATTGTCCACGTAGATGAAGAAAAAATGGAAATTATTTCGAAGCATAGTGGAGTACCTCAAGGTTGACAAGTTGCTCCTTACTTGTTTTCTTTGCAATTTTAACTTTTAAAGTCTTGTCTGTATTAGATGGCAGTTTCTTTAGTGTTCCACGGGTTGTTTTAAGTATATGAATTCATTTTGTGTTTTCTAGATTGTCTAGTGAAATCTTCGGGAGCAATTCTGAAGCTTGGTATAGAGAAGACTGTGTCCGTTGAGTCTCTTATCATTCTTTTATAAAGTTATATATTAGCTTTTGTCTTTAGTATATTTGGATCTTTTGTTCTCACTTCATTGCAATACTTTTCCGTTGAAACCAATCAAACAGGATAATCAAGGTTTACCATAACCTTGTACTCATTTTCGATATAGATGTTCTCATTCAAACAAAGCAGAGCTACATCAGTATTGACTATTTCTTAGATACATGAAAGCAGTTTAAAGCAAATTAAAAAAGGATATTTGTTGTACCACTTCGTTTAGAACTAAAGCAACTTTTGACAGCCAGTTATGAATTCAAAAATGACAGAAGTAAATTCAGCATCGACTTTTTGACAGCCTTTCCAGAGAATTTAATTCAGCTTCAGAGATCTTTTACTGCATGCCTCTACTTCCGCTTCCCTTATAGGCCCTCGTGTCCTGAAAAAAAGTGCTTCTAGATGTCCATTTGACCACGTCTTCTAATTTTGAAATCCAAGTAGTGATGAATTCTCGTCATTGAAAAAGTCAGACCAAAGCTTTCTTGGTTATTTGACTAGTTTCTGCCCCTCAGCTCTTACAACAATACCCTTTTAAGTACCCATTCTTGATCCACATAACTCATAGAGTCGGCTCATTGTAGCTTCTAAAGGCTTATAGCTGTTGAAACTTTCAACAGGTCAAATATTTCATAAAGCTCGGTTTTTTCTCAAATACCCCATCAGTCTCTTTCTGATTAACTCTGATCATTCGACTTAGGACCTACCTATCAAAGCCATTCAATATGATTGCCGATACTTAACTCAATGTTTCACGTCCGTAGTCTAGCGTACATCTTATCACACATTTCATTTTGCTTCAGTGATCTCGTTTTTTAATTTTAAACATTTATTTTATTGGAATGCCTAAGTAAGTTCCCTTGAAAATTTTCATATATGAGTATATATGAATTTTCATTTGATTTTTCAAGTCTTGTCCTTGTTCAAAATCATAGAGCTACCAAATTTCAAAATATTTCCGGCAACAAGCAACCGAAATTGAAATAACTTTGTATGCTTAAGATAACCTCTAGATAGTTAACTTTTGCATCTTAAATTTAGTTCCTTCTTTCTCTTCAAAACTTTTAGAGATTCATAAATGGTTGAAAATGGAGTACAAAATGGGTTGAATTGCATGCTTATACCCACAGTATTAAAAAATAAGACCACGGACTCTTTCCTATCATCTACGAGTAAAGAGTTATTTTCACTACAGTATTATCGGGTAAAAGAGGTGAGGAATGGTAAATTTTCATCGATTTTCTCAAATAATTTGAAAACTATTAATTTGAAATTTATAAAAAAATTATACTTGAGACCCTCACAAGAATGTTTTTTTCATTAGATGATATTTTTTCAACACCCACCCCCTCCTCCCCAAATGACCGCAATTTTCGAAATTAATTTCTTTAACATACATGTATACATTTGGATCACAGGTATTCATATATTGTACCAAATTTGATCTTAACCTTAAAAATTGATTGCGACAGGTGGACAAACTGGCACACTAGTGATCCTAAAAGTTTTTCATTTTTGCATTTGGATGTACGAAACCCTAAAAACAACTTGTCCGATAGGAAATAAAGGCTATTTATGCTCTGCATGCAGAACTCTGAGACACTCAAGGCTTTTGACTTATCTACCAAATATTTCCCTTTTTAAGTTGAGAGCCTAGCCTGGAATCATTTGACACATTACTTTGGGTTATACTTTGTTTTCGTATCCCTCAAAGCATCATTGGTTTGCAGGCATCCTTTTGCCAGTGGGATGGAAGGATGAGGAAAGGATTGCCAGAAAAGGGACTTCTTCATCCTAAAAAATACCAGGCACTCAAATATGCCCCTTTTCACTTTTAAGACTGCCTGAACTTAATGTTCCGCATGGTTTAATTTATCAATCGATCTAAGCATGTTTCCGATAAAACTGTCTTGAAGAAACTCTCCTATTTTTTTTAACGTGACTACCACGCTTTTTGGCTCATACCTTGCTCAATACAAATATGTGGCATACGTCATTCTTTTATTTTGCACAAACATGCAGTCAGGAGACTACGATTTATAAATCTTGTGATAGGTAAGCCCGCGTGGCTTAGTGGTTACAGCATTAAGTCCATAAGCTGAAGGTCTCTGGTTCAAGTTTCGTTGAGGTCAACGAGATTTAGTTCGAGCAGTTCTTCGGACGGACTATAAGTCTGTTCAGTCATGATACGTGCTGGTTTAAAAATAATCAGAACGTACCGCAGCTGGGTGGATGGACACACGGCTAAAGCGTGATAATGATCATATCACCTTATAGAGTACCAATACATTAGATCATGATCATGAGATACTCTACCTATCTCTGAGTGAAGGCCCGAAAGGGGCTGTAGGGCTACGAAGAAGAAGAAGAAGAAGAAGACTAAAACATCTTGCCTGCTCAGAAATTGGATCAAGCAGATATTAGTATCACTTTGCTTTTGATTGAACTATCGCTGTAGTAAGAAAGCTTGCTGCGTAAACTCAAAGTCCCCGGTTTGAATCACGTTGTTCACAATGAGATTTATTTTGAGCGATTCTTTGGAAAGACTGTGAGTCAACTCAGATGTTATGCATCCTGATTTCAAATCAGAAGAGTTCACGGCTCACGGTCAAGGAAGATACTGATCATACCATCGATACAGTTATGAAAAGAGATGTGGTAGTAAAAACAAAAAAAGAAAAGGAAAACAAAAAAAGAATATGGTCTTAAATCGTTCACAAGTGTATAAGTCAATTTCCCTTCATTTCGGTTACCTAGGATTGCTACTAATCGTTGAGAAAACACCGTCTTCAATCGGGAGAAACTGCTTCTGTATCACTTACATTTTTAAGCAACAAGAAAGGTAGGTATCGTCCTCGAAAAAATCAGGAACACTGACTCAGAAACTATCAGAAATGCTGATTGAATGTTTATCTTTCCTTGTCAATGACCAAGCATCAGCCATTCCCAACACAACCCCTTACTGAGAATATCACTGCATTTTCAGAACTATATAGTAGCACTGATTATAGGCGCCCATCAGAAGCCATCTTCATGATGAGCTGGGTTGCCTCAGTTGACCATTAGCCAACTCAGATCCGAAACACCCATAGCAGCATTATCACTATTGATTTACTTGGAGAAATTATGTTTTGAGTCTATCAGCAAGACCAGATTCCTTACTGCTGGTTTTAACTTGTTTTAATACCTGTATTTCCTACCACTCTCTCCGTTACACTTTCTACGTTGCGCAACGCTAGTATAATATGCACTTACTTTTCATCCGTTTCATCAGGTGTGCCACCCAGACAATATTTAGAACATTGGTGTAAGGGGTCTGACTTTTGTCGATGAAGATTGTTCACCACTGCTCGGATTTCAAAATTGCAGGACGCGGTCAATTGACTGAGACAGTTGGAGGCACTATTTGCAGGAGCGAAGGCCCGAGAGGGACTGTAGTGCTAAGAAGAAGAAGAAAATAAAGGGTCCCCTAAAATATGTGATCATCCTATTTATCTTACCTTGTCCAATTCGTGATCAGCTCTCAGTGATAAAAAAAATTACATAGCTCAACGCATGAAAAAAAACTCTGAGTTTGTAAGAATAGGTGTCTTTCAAACATCTTGACGATAGAGTCAAAATATCTGCTCTAGAATGCTTTGTTGCGAATTTTGTTTGGACTGGGATTCAGTCATTAAAAAAGCTCTCTCTTCGAGCTTTCGATACTCGGGTGAACAAATTTCATCGTTCTAGCTTGACCAGCACTTCTCTGATACTAATCGTTATTCTCTCCTTGTAGCACTGCAGCCCCTCTCGGGCTTTTGCTTCCTGCAACTAGCGCCTCCAACTATGCCGGTCCATCAACCATATCCTTCAATTTCAAAATCCAAGCAGTGAAAAACTGTCTTCATCAATCGTTCTTGCTCTGAAGCTCACAGCTGAACTTATTGATGTGCTATTTTGCTGGTAACACTTGATATAAGTAATGCCACCAATTCCCTTAGAAAGATGAATTTTCTACCAACATTGGATAACTCTTTTCAAGCTATGGAATAACTTATGCAGAATTTAAGGGACTGTCTAATGGACTTAGTACCTTCATGAATAGAACTGCCTCTTCTAGTCCCATTCTCGTGAAATGTGTGCAATCTATTAGTGTTTTGTCGTAGGTACCTCTATAGCACCAATTTTTTATATGAACAGTTGATAGTCCAGGCTACGTTGATCCTTGTTTTCATCGTCTTGACAGAATTGAGACTTACTGATGGACCTATAAGCTACTAGTATATTGCTTGCCCCATACTGAGCCCACGTCAACTATCCTTCTCAGTGGAGCTTTGACACTCGATTTCCTGTTCAGTGACTACCAATGGCCCCCAGTACCCTAAAGGCTTCCCACGCCGGAGTATGAAAAAGATGCAAACATAATATCACTCAAAGTTGAGTTCACAGCGTCTTGAGCTGTCGGTCTTCCACTCCCCAGTGAAGCTCTCAGTTGTGTGATGACTATTATAAGCACATTAATGAACCTCACCGCATCCATTTCCTCAGTAATCCATCTACTAATTCGAACTCAGGTATGCATTACCGAGCCCTGGTATACTTGTAATCATTTACTGAGAAGTTGTCTAGAACTCACCCAGTTTCCGAAATTGATTTTCTCAGGAATTAGGTTGAAGCATACACCATTTTATGGCACAATCATTGAAAACTCCTCTGGCGAAAAACTGTGCTAGTTTGTTTGAGACAGCATTTTCAAAAGCATTGATTGTGGCTCAAAAAGAGGACACTGATTTGTTTGGTACTAGTTACATATTCACTCGTAGAATAAGATTTATTTCAGTGTCTTTCTGGCCTATATTAGACCTTCTTTGAAGATTCTGCCTTTTTGTGCCCCTGGAAAATGAAAATTATGATCAGATATATGACCAGCATCCTTGTAGGGAACTTATCACCCCTCACTCATGTATTTTTTCTTATTGTGCCAAATTTTAAAAAAATCTTAAGCACAAGGAGCTCTTATCCAGTCCCTTGCAGCCTTGGGGAGTACGAGGGCGGGCCGATAAGTACTTAGCGACACCGTCCAATGGAACTACTATCGCAAGAGAGACTCACTATCGTGTAGTACATTCTTGTATATGGCTGCTGTCAAAATTTCAGTCAAATCGGACTCGTAGTTTTGTTTTGACCGTATGTGGAAGCAGGCGTGTTCGTAGATTTTAGAAAAATGGAGAAAGAGCAATATCGGTCGGTGATTCAATTCTTGTTTCTGGAAGGGAATCACGCAACAATATCAAAGAACGCTTTGTTGTTGTAAACGTTCACTCGGTTCCTGCGATAGCAATCGTAAGAAATTGGTTTAGCGAGTTTAAACGTGTTCGCACGTCGGTTTTCGATGAAGCATGTCCAAGTGCCCCAAAAACGGCTACCACAGAAGATAACGCAACAAAAATCCACGAGCTCATATTAGCAGGCTGCCGATTGAAGGTGTAAAGATAGTCAAGATGAAAAACGCCTCGTGGGTCATATCCTGCATGAAGTTTTGGGCATGAAAAGGATGCTTGTGCGATGGGTGCCACGTTTCCTCACTCTGGACAACAAACGCAACCATAAGACTACTTCAGAGTAGTGTTTGATGTGCAAACCGAAGGAGTTTCTGCATAGTTGACAAAACATGGCTCCGTTGGTACACACCAGAGACCAAGAAGCAGTTGAAACAGTGGACCTTACCTGGCGAACATGCTCCCAAGCAGTCGAAGACTATCCTATCGGACGGCAAAGTGATGGCCTCCGTTTGCTGGGCTCCACAAGGCGGGATCTGCATCGACTACTTGAAGCAGGTCAAAATGGTTACAGTGCTCTACTAAGTCAAATTATTGGGTCAATTTGACGCCAAATTATAGAAAAAAAGGCCCTATTTGACCCAAAAAAAGTGCTCTTCCACCATGACAATGCACCGGCTCATACCTTCGCCATCGCTACGCCTAAACTGGTTGAATCGGGCTTCGAACTGCTACCCCATCTACCGTATTCTTTAGATTTGGCCCCGTACAACTTTTTTTTGTTTCTAAATTTGAAAAAGTGACTCACCAGGTAGAAATTAGAGTCAAATGAGGAGGTCTTCGCCGCCATTGAGGCTTATTTTGCAGACCTCGAGAAAACGTAATTTTCAAACGGGTTGAATAAGTTGGAGCAGCGCTGAGTTAAGTATATTGAGCCAAGAGGAGATTATGATCAGAAATAAATTGCCAATTTTCCAAAATTTTCGCTTTTCTTTTGTATAATAAGTGTTTATCTGACCACCCTCGTATTTAAGTCTGTGCAGGACATGAGCGCCGACTTTCTTACACATAGGTCAGCGTGTTATGAAAAAGAACACGCTTAGCTGACTAGCTTCACTTTGCGACCACGTACGCGTGCTTGTCGGTAAGCTATTTATGGGATCATATGGGGCAAATTCTTTTGTCGTACCATGAAGCTACACTACAAAACATTTATCACGTATACTACTAGGAGAGCTACTAGACATCACGTGCACTTTATATTGGCTTTGACTTTTTTTGTTACTGAGTTTCGATCAAGTTACTCCACAGCTATACAAAAATATCGTTTCACCAAGCTTAGCGGATAACGAGTCTTGAGACGAATGCAAACTTCAAATATGAAAGAAAAAAACTTCCGTTCCATCCCCGAAAAAGATCGTTGCATTACATGGGAGCGGTCAAACCAAAAGATAGCAAAAGTGGCTAAAGTGAACCACTCATCCGTACCTAAATTACGAAAACCTAACAGATGTAACTGAATATATTATTAATACCCTTGAGAACCATAATCGTTTTTCCTTGTACCAGCTTTGACGAGGTGATACGTTTTCCTCGTCAGAAGCTGCTACAGCTAATCTCTTCGGGGCGGTTTCGCTGCTCTTTTGAAGTAAAGTTCTCACGGTCTACGCCCGTTCGTCTACATGTTCGTCCATCTAGAGGTTCATCACAAGCTCTGTTGTTTCTTTGGTGAGTTCAACTTCCTTTTTGACACATTCCTTATATGCAAAGAAAGTGTGACAAGCAATTAAATTATAAATTTAAATAAAAAAAATAAAACTTGCGTCTACAAGTAAAGAAATGAACATCAAAGAAATTATATCAGTTTAAGTTTATACCGCTTTGATTTTCGAAAAAATAAGCAAAAAGTCATAGAGCTATGCACTCAAAAATGTCCAGAAAACAATAAGCCCTTCTTTTCAACTGAATGCAGCTAAAAAGTGCCCAGAAAACAGTAAATCCTCCTTTTAAATGATATCAGAGATGCTTCAATTTTTGCCTCTATCTTGTGGTTATACAATTATCAAAGCTTTTTAGTAATACAAGGTACAGTTTTTTTAACTCTAATCAAGCTACTCCCCTTTATTTTCGAATTACCATTAGCTTAGTCTGTCAAAATTCAAAAAAAAAATTGTCCTTGTCATTTCAACGGTTTAACCCTTCGTTTTGAAATTGTACAATAATGAGTTCAAAAGCACACAAAAACCCTGAAAACACTTGGAAACTTATTGTGTAACCTCAGAGTGATCGATTTCAAAACTAAAATTATTCTGAAAATGATTCTATACTTAAATGCATGCAAAATTTGTACTCACAAGATAACTGGTTGAAACTAGAAGTTGCACCTGGAAGCAATTCCATGCTAGTCAAGAGCCTTGCAATACTCCAACAAGACCTACCCAATGAACGCGACATGATATTCTTGGTAATTATATTAGTATCTGATAAAGACATTTTACGTTTTCAAGACGACTTTGAAAACCTTGAGTCTAAAAACAGCCTTGACATTCAGTTAAAATTAGAAAAGTGTGATTGTTGAACCCAGAAGGTTACTCCTGTAATTTTTTAACGACTTTGATAACTTATAATTTGTCCAGGCTAATTAAGTTATAGAGGTAATAGGCTGGATTCTGGAACGTATTTTCATCGTCGCTTGTCATAACTGTGTCTTTGATAGACCAGTGTTGGCAATCTCCCATTCTCAGTGTCTCAGTTTTTTCTTGTCACACTGCCAAAACTGGTCTGTCAAAGACACAATTATAACAAAACACAACGGCAACACGTTCCAAAATCCAGCGTCATTACGCCCTGTTGAAAAATTTGGCAAATATCAAGAATGGGGGTAATATAAGTAAAAACTGCGTTAGGTAATGGAGGTAAAAAATTTTTGTACATATAATTGTAAGACTTGGACAGGTATGTACTCGTATGACTTGCACCCATCAATTAATCAAGACTAATTTCCACTCTGAGACCAATCGCGGATTGCTCTAGAGACACCATTATGTCATTTTAGACATCAGTGTGGTAATTTGATCATTTTTTGAGGTAGATCTTTTCGACAGAGAAAAAGCATTTCTAAAACTAAACAGCAACTGTTTAAGGTCTCAACCTTTTTGCTATGGTAGTTAGATATAGGCTATTCAGGCTCTGAGTTTCGGAGTACCAGATATGCAAACCCTATGCAATATTCATCAAATGCCTCTCCTATAGAACAAAGAGCATTGTCTAAAACCATTCGGCAAATAACTTCAGGCTAGGCCTTATTTTTCTAGGTCTTCTACATTAATTTTTTTGGCCGTTGGTCGGTTTGAATTTCTGAGACATCAAATATTTCAAAGAGAGAGACCTAAGGAATAGGAGTTTCCTAGTAGTTTGAGTGGCTTCAAATGCATAAGAGTTCAAATTTTTGTCAATTTTGACAGCGTTTTAAGTTCGTTGCGGCAAAAAAATACATTAAGATTCATGAACGAAATAAATTTTTGGAAGTTTTTTCTACAATAAAAAGTCATTAATACGGAATTAAAAAACATTCTCCTATCTAAGTTTTCAATGTAAGATTTTGCTGTTGTAATAAATTTATCCATAAACTTCTTGAATCATGCAGAAATATAAATTGGTTCATTATGAGGTTTGGTTTTTAAGCTCAAATAAAAGGCGTAAAGTTGAATTCTATAGTAAAAATGTTATTGTGTATCAAAAGAACCATCTATCACATTTACTTTTTAAAAATTATCTTGTTTAGATGTTGACCGTGACTACGCTGTAAATGGCCCACCCTGAGGGTCCAATTTCGGAACACGCGTTCTAGCATAGCAACCGATGATTCCACCGGCCCATAAACTACACCAAACTGTGCATTTTTTTGCATGTAGTGGTCGCTGTTGAATTTTTTTAGGTTGCTTATCATCCCAAATGCAGCAATTTTGTTTATTGACGTATCCATTTAGCCAAAAATGCACCTCATTACTGAATAAAATCCGCGGTAAATCAGCGGATTTTAATGGAGCTGATTTTCGTAAAACAGCTGAACAATTTGAATACGTTGTTGCGATGATAATTTGCCAAAAAATACTAAATACAAATTTCATTCCAGTTTGACAGGAGTCAAGTGTAATTCTATCAAAAAATCCTATTGGAAATCAAAAATCATAATGAATCACCCTTTATAACAAGAATCTGAACTTAAGGAGCTGTTTCATGACCCCAAGCATATTTTTTTGCCATAAATTGCAGTATCTATATGGTTCCAAGGAAATAGGTGAACTAAGTATGTATTGTAGAAATTAAACATCATCAAGTATTTTCTTTCAATGAGAATTGCTGGCATAACGTTTTCTTCTATTAAACACATTCTTCTGTGGCAATAATTTTCGTTCTGCATGTCAATATTATAAAGATGGACAGTTATCAACCATCTTAACACTATGCCTTGAAGGCTATCCATCTCGACAAGAATTTTTCAAACCAATAAATAAACCAGTTCAAGAGCCAAGAAAAAGCGAACTCCTTTTTAGCACCATTTCTTGAACAGAACTGGTTTGATCACCTTTACCGTTCACAAAACCCAAAATCAAATTGAAATCCTTCAACCTGTAAAAAGTCAATGGTATACACATTCTTCCGTTAAACTTATCAAAAATTTCTAGTTCAACTAGTTGGTCAACATTCTGGTTTTATCAGTAATAAAATGAACAGTCTGGTCCCGTCATTTTTTTTCTCGTTTTGCTTAAAATGTCAAACATAGATCAGACTGACATATTGAATAAATGTGGTGCCTCCAAAATACCGTTTCACCATCAGTGATTTCAAAAATAGTTTAACTTTTCATACACAAAAACTGGTAAGTTCTATCATGACAAGAATAGAACTAGAGCATAGATCCTAAGATATTCCATAGAAAAGAATCTAATTCAAAAAATAAACATAAAAGAAAAACAACTCATAGAAAAAAAGTAAAAGCTGTCAAACTGGAATAGCTTGGTATGAACATTTGTACGTTCAAGGTAGATTAGTCAATATTGCATATATTATTGATTATTCTCTATTCATCTAGGTATATCTTTTGAGATAAGACAAGAGTTTAGTAGAAGTTCAAAGAATTCTTGTTTATTTCGTCATTGATTCCTTATGTTTCAACTACTCAAATAGTATTTTTATTGCCTAAAGGGTAGCTACTGATTAGGCATACTATGGAAGACCGCAGAAAAGGTCAAACATATGTTGAAATGGAATATAAAATCGATGTGTGATGTGTAAATGTCAACGATTTAATGATGATGACTTGAATAAGTAGGACAGGAATCATAGTAAAAGGTTGTATTGATTGTTGCTAAGGGAGATTAGATTGAAATTAAGACCGTTGGGACGTTTATAATGATACAATGGTATTTTGATGATAGATGGTGATTAGGTAAGATAGGGTTGCTGTTGATTTGTGTATGGCTAGGAGCTGAAAAAAAAATTAAACGAAAAGAAAAATTAAAAAGTCAGTTTTGTTCAAATCAAGGGGAAGTAAAAAGCGGTGTAAAAATTAAAGAACAATAGATTATGCTGAAAAATTTGGGGCTGGCTAGAAGTTGATTATGTTAAGGTAGGAACTTAAAGTATTGAAAACCGATTGGAGGACTTTTTGGATTTGCAATGCTTGAGCCTAGCCAAATGTTAGGAAAGCTTCCTTAGACTATATGAGGTGTCTATATTTATTGTTGGGCTCAGCGCTTTAGTGCTGTAACTCATTCAAACCATTGGCTTCAAAATGATAAAGTTATCTCAGACTGAATTGATTGCAAGAATACTGAAGGCTGTTTCCATAAGATGAGAAAATTACAAAGCAGAATTTCACACTTGGTAAAGCCGGGGTGACAGTATCCTACTTTGGATATTCCAAAATTGAGAACAGCTGAAAAAAGTGAACCTTGACCTCTGAACAGTGCAGATAAAGCCAACAAGGCCACATAAGAAGCGTAATACACATTCAAGTATGAGAATTTTACTTCCAAGAATAATATACACTAGTGGGCCTAGAAGAGAACCTTGAGGCATTCCACAATTTCTCACTTAATACGGCCAGCTGGTCAAGTTAAAGTCGTTTATCATTTCAACGTGTCATTTCTTCAACTTTTTGTTGAATTTTAAGCTTAGCACTCTTAAATCTCCTTTCAATAAATTGATTTTTCTTCAGAAAAAAATTATCTTTCTAATTTATTCCACCGCAAAATTCATTTATATATGATAATCATACGTGGTAGCATGAAAACGCTTTATGCATAAAGATATAAGCTAAAAGATGAATAACCAGAACTTACGTGGATTATAATGACTCCATACATACCAGGTAGCCTTGATTTCTTCTAGATGCAAAGAAGCAAACATTAATTGAATGCAAAAGAACTGCTCGTTTGTTGAGATATCGTTGTGCGGGTACATGGGTGAATTAAAAGTTGTTGGGAAACTTTGGTAGCGTCTAAACGGTACGTGAGCGAATACACTTTCGCGAGTTTAATACAATTGCAAAATAATGTAATTGTTGTTCTATTATTCACTTGAAGAAAATTTATTTCGCATACGAGGTCAACCGCTATAGTGGTTGGTATGCACATAGGGACGTATGCGATTAATGAGAGGTAGAAGAATTGAAGAAATTCCGTAATGTGGAGCTATTTGTTTCAGTGGTATTTCTTATAATGCCAGGTGGCGTTTCCTGTATAACAAGTGGTAGTTAATAATTGACAATCAATGTTATTATAAATTGGAGGAAGGGTTTTAAGGGTCTATCGTTTGGGGTGGAGATCAGCCCCCTTATATATATATTCTCATTGGTGGCAACAAATTTACCTCTATAGTTCTTCTATTGAACCATAAGCTTAAAACTCTTTAATGTATACTAATTCAAAATAAGGTAGAAATTTAACGGTCAAGCATGACATTTACCATATAACCTTCTAGAGTACCTGCAACCCGCAAAATGAGATTGTTAAGTAAATTTCAGTGCGTGGGGTGGATCTGAATTTTCTTCAATTGATTATTCAACCAATAAGAATTAGAAAATATTACATCCCCTTTTTGGTTTGCTTAATTTTTGTTTATAATCCAGACGTTGACTTTTCACAAGTCACACTAGTTTCTACGTTAGTACGACACAACTGATCTTAATTTATTTTAAATCTAATTATAAACCTAACGTTTTTATTTATCTTAATTAGTTGGTAACCCTCTCCATCAAAGGTGAGTAGCCGTTACCTAATTTCTTATTTGATCTATTTTCCAATGGTTGTCTGGATTTGATGAGGCTTTCATATGCATCTAATTTGTACGCCATTCTAATCCCTTAAATAATTCCAGGCTATATGATTTTCTTGCACTTTATGCTCAGCCACCGAGGACTTCATACTCCTAACTCCTATTTAATTTTTTGTGGCCGCTTTGGCTCTCTTCAGGTACTCTTTGAATCTTGTTGTTATCAAAAGTTTTGTCTGGTGGATGTACCGTGCGAAATATGTTGTAGGCTTCATAGAAGAATTTCAACAGCATAAAGTGCAATGACATTGGTAACAATTACCTCAGATTTTGTCCTCGCATAAGCTAAGTTTCTGGCCAATTTGGAATCAGAAAACAGTTTCCTTAATAACGACGAAGTACAGTCTATGCTTTCGTATGATTGATGGTGTTTGACCACGTGAAATGCGAATGTGGCAACAACTGCGCCGCCTTTATAACCTTGCTTACAAACAAGACTGTTCAACTTATTTGTCGGTACACTTATTCGATGTTACTTTTTGTGTTTTTTGATATGTAGATATTTTTCGATGTCAGCAGTACCTTTGTACCCGATAGGCACAAATGAATCACAAATAGTACACTTGACTTCTTGCTCGATTCTTCCTTCTTTAAACGACGGGTATTTTGCCTTTAGTAGATCTGTAAATTTAAGGCGATTTTAATTGAAAAGGCAATTACTATGTATATTGTTCATCAACGTAGCTCGTGAAAGTAACCGTAACGCAAAAGAACAAATTAAAATATACAGGCGCGAAAGATCTTTCTCACTTCTGAATGCACTGTTCGTATGCAGCAGCAGCTGCAGTAATAGTCATACGCCAGAAAACAATGACATGAAACATTCTAGTCCAATATTTTTGCCTTGGTATGTTTTTAATTAATTTCATAATTTGGCGGCATACTTTGAATGATAAAAAATTATTTAGCTTATGATAATTCAGTAAAATATTAAATGCAATTGACTCGGAGGCATGGCGAAAAATTTGATCTTGGACAAAATCCGGGCAGAGTTCGGTCTAAGTTTTTAAAATCCGGTCACGACCGAATTTATCTGGTCAGATGGTAGCCTTGGTTGCGCTGCATATGTTTCATTGATTTTTCGATTTAGCTTTGCCATATAATTCACTGATCACTTGCTTAATTTCTTGCCTATCTGATCAATTTCTCCAACTAGGCATTTTTAATTAGTATCCGCTTTAATCTCCCTTAACTTGTTGCCATTTTTGTGAACTTTCGGCTGGCATCTAATTTTCTTTCCATCCCAATAAATTCAATTAAAATAACTTATAAGCTTCAGTTAAAACTTTCACTCCTCTAATTCACACAGTTAAATATCCAAAGACAATTATTACTTACAAACTAAATCCAAATCATCTTTTAAATCATCACACATCATTTCAAATAATTTTAAATTATCTCAAATAATTATCACATCGCTTCAATTTCACAACAACACTAAAATTACATACTAAATGATCCAAGAAAAGATTAAAAATAAATTTCACTTTCAAATTGAAATGAAAATGAAATAATTTCATTTTCATCTTCTTTTCTTCGACGAGTATTTCTTCTTTTTTTCTGCATTTGCCACATAAACGTCTGCTAATCTATCTTAACAGATTCAAGATGCAAATGACCGTTAGATACACAGATGTATAAATATTTATGTTTCTATTTTTCTTTCTAACAGAAAGACATTTCAACGTATGCAGATTAATTTGCATGTGCTACTAAATATTTCATTGCATAATTAGAAAGTTTTTTTCCGATGTTGCAAGCTTTTGCTTGGAGCTTTCTGTCACGCATCAGTTAAATGCGACCGATTTGGATATTCGGTGTATTAATTTTTAATTGTGAATACTTAGTGTGATTCAGTTGATATAACCTATGAATTTTTACTGTTTAATTGTTCACGATTTTATTTTTGACAAATCAAACATAGTACGTGACATATGTCATATTGCCTGTTGCATCACAAAAATCAAAGAATGTTTACAAATAATGAGATAAAGCTCGTCTTCAGTGAAAAATATATACAATGATTTGCGTACTTTAAGCCCTTTATGGTCATCCCAACCGTCACCTGTCAGTTTTGACTTATCTAAGACAGCGTTATGGATGTGATTGCTGTTTTAGCACGCTGCTTGAATTGAGTCCTAGTTACGCGAAAATGCACGGTATTTGATTAATGCTCTCATACCAACATTTATTTAAAACTCAAAAGCAAAAATTACTTGCGATACAAAAGATAACCAGAAGATGATGAAATTCTAGACAACACGTGTGTGTTGATTGATGGTCCGAATCGGAGTGACTTGAGTTGAATGTCTTTGACTTGTACCCATAGTACAGTGTCGTGCAAAAGATAGCGCTTGTGATGCTAGACTACGATGCTTCAAAAAGTGGTCCAAAACTTTTAAAAACATTAAAAAAAATTAAACTGCTAAAAACTTCAAAAAACAAACTGATACTTTAGCAAGTTCGGAGTTTCTCTGATAAAAAAAAAACCGATTCATCTCTTTAATTATGAAAATAAAACGTAACTAGACTCACTTTCAACATGAGACCGAGTTCAGACATATTTCTTTTTACTTTAAGAAGAAACTAGAAGAGACGATTAAGCATTGCAAAACAGTCCCCTTACCTTAAGCCAACTTAAGAGTAGGTTTGCATACCATCATGTCTCACTAGCAAGTTTGTAGTTTGTTACTTAATTGATACTTAAACTCATGGGACCGTTTACTCTAGATTGTCATTAACAGTGTACTAATCTACGATTATACTGGTATATTCCGCAATAATATCAATTCAGATTAAATACCATGCGTAAAATGATAGCTATTAAATTTAAAACCAGACAGGAAATTGTAAAATAATCTCTTGAGTAGAGCAGTGGTTTTTTGTTTTATTACGATTAGCAGAAAAATAATTTTTAAGTGATGTGGTTGATTTTATTGACATATTTTGTGGATTTTCTAGTCGCGGTAATTGGTTGAAAGTTTTTCTAATGCTGTGCGATACTTATAACTTGCAAATTAAAGTTGCTAAAGATAAAATAATGACCTATGTAATTTTAAGCTATGACATTAGTGATATCATACCAGCCAGTGTAAAGCCAATGCCTAATCGGGCTAGTACTTGATTAGAACAGGCTAGTACTTGATTAGGGAAGTTTCAACTCTAGATATCACTTGTATAACAGATTGCCCCATTTGCCTAGTGTAGAGACCTCAGGATAGTATATATTTTGTCTTTTTCTATTTGGTAGCAATGCTACCCCTCTCGGGCTTTCATTTCCTGTGAATAGCATCTTAAACTATCATGACCCATTGACCATATCTTCCAATTTCGAATTCCTAGCAGCAAGGAGCTGTCTTTATTGATGAATTCAGACCGGTATTACCTCGGTTTTGCCACTGGTCTCTACCTTTTAGTTCTTCGAACGAATACCTTTTGGTGTACCCGTTCTTTCCCCATACAATTCACGTGGCCAGTCCATTGCAGCTCCGCAGTTTTTTAACCATTCAGACCTCCAGCTTGTGAACAAATTTTATACAGCTTAAAGTTGCATCGAGTTCCATTAGAAGATATTTCTTCAAGGCATCCACCACTGTCTTTTTTCGATTAGTCTTAGCGTCACTTATTCTGGTGCCACACGGACGTGTTTTAGATTCTTCATAAAGGAACGATACTCTTCTGTCAAATGTAGCTGTTTATTTGTCAGCTTTTTCAATTTTTTCACATAATTTTGGATCCTTGATCGTGACACTTACCCAAGTCCGAGTTGGACTCCACTGTTACCAAAGCTTACTCCTGTGTCTACTTTGAAGTTGGGTTTATATTGGTGCCAAAATTTGTTTTTTATCTTAGTGCTACCTTGTACTGTAGCGCAAGTTTCGATATTTCTTTGAAGATCCATCGGTCATGAACCCGGTATTCTCATGCTTCTCTAGAGATTAAAGTAGTCATTCTTTCTTTTTGTTTGTAGTCGCGTTTATGTGACCATGACCAGGTTGTACACCTGGTTGCCACATGTCTTTCTGGAGGTCAAACTGTTTGTTCTTTTTCCTGCTTTATGATCGCATTGATGTGACCATGACTAGCTCCAGCGGTCACACATCCGGTTCTTTTTCCTACTTTGTAATTGCGTTGATGGCAACGTGACCTGAATCTGATCTGATCCGGCATATCAATCAAAAAATCCCATTTAAAGCTTTTTTTGACTCCTTGCATTTTCATTTTGAGTCAGTATCCGGTTGTTTCCACGACTTACCTAGCTTTGCCAACACCTGAGGTGAAGCTATGTGGTCTTTGACAACTAAAGGACCTTGGACGTTTCTTTACCCGTTGCTGATAGTAGAAAGACTTACACGGATGCATCTTTTTATATCGTTCCATTCTCCTCGATCATTAAGTAATTTTTCAATGGCCTCCTTTGAGTTTTACTGACCCTAGAGAAAGATATATCTGACACAGTGAAAAGCAAAAGGTTCATCGCAACTTCCTTACATTGAAAGAAGAGTGGACATCAGTTACAGTGAACGCTGTGCCTAAGTAGATTTAGTATTTACAATCTTGGTCAGCAAGCTCTTTAAGTTGGTATCTGTTCAGACTTGAGCACATGTTTGGAGGTTAAAATATGTGTTGTACATCAGTGGACTTAGAAAGCTTCTAAAATCAATTAAAACTCACACGAGAGACCTTGTATGATGCCAGTATACGTATGACTTATGTGTAGTTTGAGCGCCATCTGTGAGATTTTATTGCATCCTAAAAGGCCGAACTCAACACTAAGAATCCGTAATCTTGGGACTTGGTAGGTAGTAAGGTTTAGCAACAGCTTCCGCCGATACACTTCAGAGAAGGCTCACTTAGGCATATAAAAGCATTATAGCTTATTTGTTGTTAGTTTGGCGTTTGCGGATATGGCAAACAAAACTTCACACTTCATTGTCAAAAACCTTCAAATAAGTTTGTAACATCCGATTACTCTCTGATGAGAAAATTCTGTGCTTTAGATTTTAGGTTGTCTCTTTTCGGGATTGGCTAGGAACTTGCATCCATTAAGTAACAAAAATACTTTACAACAATTTCTACTAAAAGCACCTTATTGGGAATGTCCTATTTCGCAAAAGTGTTAAGTGATTTGCCACAAAACTTTTATAGTCAAAATATGAAAGCAAAAGCGTATTAGAAGAAAATAACGTTTGAATATTCTTGAAACATAACGCAATTATCAAGCACAAATGCTTTGAAATAAAACACTTTGAACTCAAACTTTTATTTGTAGTAATGGTCTTTTCCCTAAAATCTCAATCTATTGGCTGTCCAAAAATTTGCACAAGATGAGTGTGTTCAGATACATCTAGGGTAGGGACAGCAGTGGAGAACAGGGTGGATAAGACCAAGTCTTCTCTTTATAGTTTGAATGGGATAATACAGTTAGGGAACTCTTGAAAGTTAAATCAAATGCTCACAATGTTTTGTATAATCAAAGACCGGTACAAGGATAAAGACCGAAATGCATCAACCATGGCTCAAATAAGTTTATATTAAACATCCCCTGAGTGGGATATTTTTGATAATTGAGATATTTTTCCTTGCAAGAACGTCATATTTTTTTACCTTAGCCTTTTTGATTTGCTGCCTTACTTGATTTGCTTTGTTCTTGTGGCTCACAAAGAGCCCTTTCGTGGTTATTAACAACCGTGACAAGGTATTGATGTCACTTGTATTGGTGACCATTTGGCTTGACTTGTATATAATACACCTTTTTTGTCAATAGGTAGCTCCAGAGCCAGATGGGATGGTGTGATGCTAGCCTATTGCTCAACTTTGGTTCGATATAAGTGTCAAATGCATCGGTGAGTCTGTTATTGATCCAGAGGTTGTCAACTCCATTTTCATAGTGGTTGGCTGGATTAATTTTGATAGGATACCAAAACAAATTATAATTTGTATAGAAGGTTGCGATTAATACTGTTGTGCACTTGAACACAGCCAACTAAAATTTGGTATACATCAAGATAGAACTCCTAGCATTCCTCAAGTACCTACTTTACGGTAAACAATTGGTTCATCGACATCTTACCTGCTGTGAACCCACCTTGTTACTACCTAACAATACTGTCGGTGGATGTTCCGATATTATTTTCAATTATTTTGCTATTTTAAATGCCATAAAAAGCAGTGACATTTAGTATAGTACCTCCATAGTTTTTGCAATAAAACTTGTCACCTTTTTCGTGGATAGGGAATGTAATTGGTTATTCTTATTCACTCAGCATTTATTCTTAATCCTAAATATACTGAATGACTTTGTAGATGGAATTCTAAATGCCATTATCATCATATTTGATGAACTCTATTGCAATCTCATCTGTGCCCGGCACTTTATTGAATTTTTGGGCTCTTTTGAAAGGGAAATATTTATTGGCTTTGATATTCTGGAGCTATGTGGATGATTATGGAGATTTTTAAAATATGATGCCCATCTTTTCTTAATACTGTAATCATCAGCGGTGATGTTACCGAGGTCATTGTGGTAGAGTCTTTGTCATCCTTGTGGCTCTACAACCACTCTTGGTTCTTGATTTCCTGGAAACGGTGCTTCCAATTTTCTCAGTTTATTGTCCTCAATTCCTGTTTATTACTAGAAATAGACCCATATCTCCTTGGTTTTCTTACTGATCTCAATCCAATTATTTTTCAAACGAATGTCTTCTCAGGTATCGCCATACGTATCACATAACCAATACAAGGTAGTTTTCAAAGTTTCATTGCTGTGAAGACTCATAGCTCATCAAATACTTTATACAACCCGTGATTGTATCTTGTGTGCCATCTGTCACCTTCTCGTTTTGCTCCCATTATTTACCTGAGGACCTCATTTCCAAAGGCAGAACCTTGAGTGAGGTTCCATGTCTCACAACCGTAGCATAACACAGGCCACGGTAGAGTGTCTCCTTTATTCTAATTATCTCATTCTCTTCTTTTCTGAAATTTTGATAACACTCATTTTTGTCCTGGTTTTCCTTCGTATATATAGCTTGTACTTGCTTGCGACGTTAAGGCTATTTACGCCCCGGGTATAGAGCTCGCTGGTGCGTAAGACATCTGGGCTAACCACCCTAAACACCTCCCCTGTTAACCTGAGAAGATAGCCTGGAATCATTAGGCACACTCGGGCTAAGCCTTGTTTTGCCTTCAAGTTAGGGGAGAGAGGAAGAGAGATTGCTACAAAAATGGTCTTCGGATCCCGACTAATGTGAGCCCTTTTTGTTTTTTAGGACTGCCCAAATGTAGTGTGGCATTAAGTCCTATACATCAACAAGCTCAATCATCTCCTCAACTAGACTATCCGAGAAGAGGTCTCCTGTTTCTTGAAAGAGGTATTGGTGTAGTCTATCCCATGTTTTAAATGCAAAAAATGTGTGACAGACATTGTTTTTTTCTTCTGTGCAAAGCAGACAGTCAGGGGACCGTAATATTGTACATGTAACACAGAAAACCCACATGCCCACCCAATAGCTGGATCAGGTAGAATTCAAGTTGACCATGCGTTTGATTGAGCCAAGGTCTCAAATCAGGTATAAGATATACAATCTATCTTTCCCTCATGCTGTTCACCCAGGAATGCGGCCAATCATTGAGTAAGCGTTGTCTCTCATCATGGGCAACTGTTTTTCTCATATCTTTGTTATAACGCTAGAATAGTGCTCTCAAGAAAGAAAGGCATCATGCCTGGAATGACTAGCATGACCGGATTAGAATTTTCGGATGTGTGGACGCAATCCTCAGTGGTTGTCTTCTCTGTACCTGCGCCTAGTGTTTTCGGTATAACTTCTTGCTGAAAGCGTCTCAATATTTCTGCTCCGTAGTACAGACTCTGCGGCAACTATCAAAAGTCGACTGATTTTACTTTGGATGGATAAAATGTCCCCTATAAGCCAGTAAAATGGCTCTGAAATATTTTTAAATCTTCTGTTTTTGAATTGAATACTTGACGCTATACAGAACAAAATTTTACTCTGCTGCCTTCTAAAAATTTGAAGCTTTTGAAAGCATTTTTTTTCAGAAAAAGCAAGCAATTGACTTACTCAGCCCTTTTAAGTAATTTGACAATTTTGTAGAAAATAAGTTTGTTGATTATACCTAAATAATGAGACTAGGACTGTCAAAAATGGTAAAAACAAAAGAAAAATCAGTTGCATGTTGTTAATTTATCTATAAAAAGAGTTTTGGGGCCTCACTAGTCACTTTTCAAGCAGTTGATACATATTTTGCGGCCTAAGCAGTCAATTCTCAAGTGATTGATAGAGTCAAATGCCTGTGTTGTATCTAGGGTAATACTGACTCTGCAGAAGAAGGCAACGAAATATTTAAGGAATATTTGAATCCATTGTTGAAAACAGTATAGGCAGGATGATTAAAAAGTAGTCTCTCTTGCCGCTCTTTGGCAATACTTCACTTAGGCACTTGGAAGGCTAATTGAAAAACCACTGTTTATTTATTGCTCCAATTTAATGGAAAACACACTTAGTTTGATAATAAGTCTATCACCCAAATTTAAGGAATAAAACCAAAGCATGGTCTCTTATGATATTAAAGCACGCAACCTTTCTTCTGTTTTTCAGCGAGGCAAACCTATTCTCCCCTAGTTCTATCTTCATATTCTCTAGTTGCTAGTGGCACAGGCTCTTGCTTCATATTAACAGTGGAGAAGAGTCTCCATCTACCTTGCTACTTGCTATTGGAGTAGCCTTCTTTTCCCAATGTTGAACAAATGCCACGAAAGTTGAGGGAAGTCTACATTGTTAAGCCTATTTGGGTGCTTAGTTTCAGTTTAACACTATCTATAATTTTTGGTCATAGGAATTACTCAAGTTTTTTCTGCATTGCTTGGCTGACAAGGGTTTTTTTTCTGTGGAAGGGAGATGTGGAATATTTACACCCTGAGTGCGTACCTTCCAAGTACATAAAGCTCCCGGAATACTCACCGAGCACTTCCTTTGTCAACTTAGAACCTAGCCTGAAACCAATTAACATATTATTTTGGACTAGGCTTCGTTCTCTTAACTTTGCATACATCTCAAGTACAAAAAGCAGCTATCTAGCAGGAAAGAAAGAAGAGAAAGAAATTGCTAGAAAAGAAACCCTCTATCATTGGCGCCTCCTGATGCTGCAGTATGCCTCTCCTATCCTCCAGGATAGCCCAAGCACAATGCACTTTGCGGTTCTATTTGTTAATCATTGTAAGCATGTTTTTGGTTATGGTCTGTGGAAAAACTTCATTGGAGAAGTCATCATGCAGCCTACCCCAACTTTTGAACCTCAAAAAATGTGTAGCAGGTGTTCTCTACCTCTATTATGCAAGACACGCAATTAAAAGACCAGAACACTCCAATATTGACAAGATAAGGCCAAAAATATCCATGTTTCAAGAGTTGCGTCAACAAGAAGTCAGTCTCACCGTATCTTCGTTTGATCCATGGCCTTAGGTCAGGGATCATATGTGTAGCCAATCTTCACTTTGTGTCACTCTCTTAAGACTGTTCTCAATCACTAAGAGGATATAGTCTCTCCTGCTTATGGACTACCTCGCTGTCACCTTTGTTTCTGTAGAGAGAAATATTTATTTGCTCCCTGGCAAGGAAGGTGATGGATTTTGCTCTTGCAATCTCCAACACCACCAAAGTGGTGACTGTTCAATATGCTTCACAGCGCTCCACGCTTCTGCACCTCTACTAATTGCTTTTGGTTTAGCTCCTTGTCCAGAGCATTACCTCAAATTTTTGCACCGTAAAGTAGAACAGATAGCACGAGTCGTATTTTTATTGATTGCCAATGCCCATCCTGCCAACTTATCACCTGTTATCTTGATTTGCTCGAAAAAACTCATCTTCAAATTATCAAAACGCTCAAGTGTTTCACTACTGGTCTTGATTTGGCCAGCTTTTTTCCGATAGTTCTAGTTCTAACTCTAGGGACTCTCTTCTTTATCAGGAGAATGACTTTGGTTTTCCCCAGTGCAAGGCTGAGGTCACAAGCAGTCAACTCCTACTCATCTGGCGCATTAACGTAACAAGCCTCAGTATTCCGTCATATGCGATGTTCTACAAGTCAGAACCGACGATGGATCCTTAGCAACACCCGATGTAACTTACATCCTTCGACAACCTTCATTCTTGTCATAGAGCTGGCTAAGTTATTCTGAAATTTGGAAAGGATCTCCCAGCGTTTCCGGGATATCCGCCCATCTAGCAGAGTTGAAAGCATTTCTGACGTCTAGATTGGTATACAAGGTTTGCAGAAACCATAATTCATGATGACAGTACTTTGAATATTCATAAGTAAACACAAAAACTTCTGAAGCTGAACTTTGCTTTTAAATCGAAGTTAATATTTTTTAAACTCTGTATAAATACGTGTACCTCCAGCTTTCATATTATTCATACAAGAAACTGCTGGATAGAAAGCTAAAACTGTAGATTCTTGGCGAGAATTTGATATCAGTAGGCTTTGCCAACTTTTAGTGAATGAGCCAAATCAGAACTTAGTAGACTGGCTACTTAAATTAAATAGGAAAAAGATAAGAACTATGGTGGAACCAATCACAAGGAGCAGTTGTCTAAGAACTCAATTGTCCAGAATTGTTGCTGGAGGCCTATTTGTCAACAGTGCTTAGAAAAGGATGAGACAATAAATCATACTGCATGTATATGTCCAGTTTCTGAATATGCTCAATGCGAATATTTTTTTTGGCTTAGTAATTATCCAAAATATTTTTACGGCGAAAATACTGGGGGACCTATTTCAAAAAAGAAAAAATAAAGCGAACAATTCATTTTGAAAATCAAATTCTTTTTTGTAACTGATAGTTGTATCGTATTTGCAATTGTTCTCTAAAGTTTCTACTTTAGATTCTATGGTTTTCTGTATGCTGCCCAAGACACTAGTTTTTTTAGGCACTGCTTATATTACAGAATCGTATCAAACATTTTTTCTGCAATTTATATGGGTATGCCTAGGAGCGAAGACTATATTTGTGGAACCATTTGTCCCTGCTTTGCACGATATGTTCTAGTCTGTTTTAGATACGCTTTATGGTTGGTTATGTTTTAACAGTTCATAGCAGCGGCAGACCACACATTAAATTTTCTTTGTCCACTTATAACGTATCCTACCTGTGGTGCATTTTTACCTTTAGTCCTAAATAGTCTTTCCTACAGTTTGTTGGATAATTTTCTGGCCATATTTATTCGCAAAAACAAATTTATAAGACTCTCGTGCCCTCTTTGGATATATTTTAGGACAGTTTTTGGGTATGCCTCAGCCCTTAATTACCGAAAAATGCTGTTAGGGCCTTTTGGCACTGCCTGATTATTTTTACTTAGGTACTGATAGAAAGTGTATGTTGGCAAGCAGTTTACTTAAAAATTAGTTCATATTCAGGCGATGGTATTTCAATTTTTAAAAAAGAGATTGCTGAAAATGCCTGTTTCAATTGATAAAACAACTCGATCGTAATGTGCCACATGGTTCCATTTGGCAACCTCCAGGTATATAAGGATCACTATGATTAGACTACTTTGAGCAAGTTCTCCTCTTTCCTTAGTGAAGTCACCGCCTAGCCTGGTCTGGCCTGTTCCATCATTTACAATCAAAAAATATTTGGAAAGCGTCATTTCTCTCATCTACGCAAAACATATTGTGAGGAAATAATGAGTTACCAATTTTGTGCGAACAAGACTCAAAATGTTAGTGCCTGTCAAAGATCCGGTTCAGGTAGAATCTAGTCCCAATATATCAACGATGAGCTACAACACCAAATCAATGATAAAGTGCATGGTTAATCTTCCTCGTTTGGCTCATTACTTGGTCCTTACAGCACAATTTAAGTTCGTTTAAAGTCCAACCCTGTTATTGCACGGTTTATAGTGTAACTGTTACGTTGGACAACTCTTCTCCCAGAGCAGTGGACTCTATCTAAGTGATTACGTCCTATGAAATTAGCCAGCTTTGTTTAAATAAGGCAAATGTTTAACTTTACTGAATTTTTAATCAACCGGTTCGTACCTTCAAAAAATTTACTGATGAAACTTGATCCAGAAACCAATTGAAGGTCTTAAATATCAAAATATTACAAAAAACAAAAACCAAAGAAAGACTAATGAACAGATTACAAATATAAGTTTTTACCAATTCTTCCCTATGAATTACTTATGCACTTTTTTTCTGACCAGCAACATTTATCAAAATTTAAAACATGCATTCAAAAATTTCTAATCCACTTTTGAAAATACTTTATCAACAAATTTATCGAAAATTGTCAAATAAGCTTAAGCTAATTTCTTTTCTTTTTTCTTTTAATTATAGCAACGTGCTCAGTGCGTGTTAAGCGACAAGAAGATGATGAAAACCCAGAGGCTCCAAATGTTGATGAGCTGTGTAACGATAGGCCTGGTGACGAATATTTCCGATTATCAACTGAAGGCGATTGTCGTGATGTTGTGAGGTAAATTATCAGAGCACCATTTGATAATTTAAAAAAATTTTAGGTTTCCTAAAGTGAATCTTTTAAAAGGAGCGTCATTGGATAATTTTAAAAGATTTTAAGGCTTTCTAAAGTGGACATTTTATTAGGAACAGTAGCCTCAATTTTGAGTAAATTTTGAAAGAAAAGTTTCAAATTTAGCTAGTTCACTTGGAATTGGCATAAAATCAAAGGGTTCACTTCAATATTAAAGATAGAAACGATGTAAAATCTGGTTCCTCCGTTTCAAATAATGGTTTTATCAGCAATTCCTTCGTAACAAATCGTCTGAAAATCATGAGGGTAATTTCAAAATTATAAGAAGATGGTATTCATTCTACTAAATGAAAAGCAGAATCTTTAACCTGCAACAAAATAATTCTATGCATCTCAAGATGGTGGAATTCGGATTTATCTTGGAAATGAAATTAAAGTGTTGGTAGCCTTCCATATAATTATTTTTTTTTTTTGCAAATTTATCGTTGAAAAGTATATTAGTACTTTGCAATGGAAAGATGCACATGGTAAAGAACAGTACCTGTATATTGAGACTTTTAAAATTTCTCTTTTTTAGCTATTTTTGAATATTCAAATTCAAGTTAAACTATTTCGAAAAAATAATGTGGGCTTTTCTTCTTGATTCTTAACGGTTTCACGAAATCATCCTTCGAAACGGTATTTTTAAATTTGCAAAGTGGTTGTACCATCACGGCTTGTAATGCAGACTAAATTTTTAAAATTCAAAATCTTTAAAACTGGGCTTTAATTATTATACCAAAGAAATCATTGAATAATATAAAAAATATGAAATTCCAAATGAATAAAAATCTTCAAAAATAATCATCATAACTTAAAATAATTTCAATTAGGTGTGATAATGCTGGGGAAAATGGTATAACACGTCTTGCATCAGTAAAATGTCCAACCGGTTTGGCATTCGATATATTGCGTCAAACATGTGACTGGAAGACAAATGTTAAAAATTGCGATCAAGTTGAAAGTAAGTTCGATTGAAAAAATCGCATTCATCGACGAAAAAACCTAAAAACAAAAAAATCTATGGGACTATTTGACTGCTCTTTCTTCATCATATTCATACAATTATAAGTTTTCTGTGATCGCTCGGCTAGAATGTCTTCTAACGCCATTATTTATTTAATTGGCATGCCGAATGTCTTTAATATTATTACTCTCCTTAAACCATTACTTGGTCCTTGAATGTTTCCATAACTATATGTTAATATTATGCTCGATTTTGCACGAATGAGGAATGTCTTGAGGATATTTAGAAAAAAAAAATATGTTGACTCTGTCTATGTAACTAACCCAGAATGAACATTTTTTTTAAATAATAGGCATGTTTGTATTTTATATGAAAATTTTAATTTTTGGCTCAATAAAAGCAATATTTTCACAATAATTGAATGAATTTGAAATAAAAATATCAAAATACATTTTAAAAATTACAATTGCTTTTATTCTACCAAAAATTACAAAAAAAAACATTGTCAAAATTTTTGATATATTTTTTCCATTATTTTCTTTATATTTAAAACATCATATTAAGTTCATTTTCTAATTTTTTAAATTTCTTTCTATGTTTTTTCTCTTTTCAAAAAACACAATCACTACTTGTCTGAAAAAAATCATTCATCGATCGCCGAAAAATTTTAAACAATTCTTTTCATCTGTGTTTAACGTTACTTCTTGCCTGCTCTTCTACTATGTGTCGAACCATCTAAACAAAAAATATATGCATGTTCAAAACATTTAATTAAATGTTTATATGAATGCCATGACCATTGTGAATGCGGAATGTTAAAAAACTGACCAAAACTATTAATTTGTATATTGTCAAAATTAAAAAAAAAATATTAATTGGGAAAATAATTAAAATAATTGAAAATCATGAAAAAAAAATTGAAAAAATAATATAAAACAGATGTACAAAATCTGGACTGAAACAAATCACTTGCCCATCTGGGCTTGCATTCGACATTGAGAAACAGACATGCGACTGGAAAGCGAAAGTTACCAATTGCGATGCTAAAGAAAGTAAGTCTCAAGCCAATCTTCAAAATCAGAGCTAACTTAAAAAATTAAAACAATCAAACTCAATGCACAAAAACAAATTTAGTGGTTAGTGTTGCTTTAGTAATATATTTAAAAAAATATATATAGTTAAAATTCAGAATGGTTTGGAATGCACAAGAAATGATTAATGTTGTCAAATCGAAAAATTGGTTTCTATTTGTTACTGATTTTTTATTTTGACCAGCTAATCATTCTCTCAAAATTTTTAAGACTAATCAAATTGTGTTTTGTATCAAGTTCAACTAAGCACACAACAGAAGCGTAGCAACTGCAAATTGGTTTGGGAATAAGAGTATCAGAAAAACCTTTGACAAAATCGTTGACTCGATTTGATTTCAAAAAATTGCTTCAATGCTGTTATTGCTTCTATTTTAAAAGTGAATTAACGACTTAGAGTAAGATAAGAGTTCCAGAAGCTTTCTGATTAAACATTTGCTAGAGAAACTTTCCTTTTAATAATCAAACCTATCCCAGTAATCCTAATTTAGTACACTGCACCTTAAAACCCGCAATTAGCGCATTGTACACCCACATTAAAAAAATCCACGAAAATTTAATATGTACATACCGAGTATTCGATGAAACACAAAAAATTTATACCAACCTGCGAGGAATTGCAATATCCAACTTTAAATTGAAGAAATCTACACCTTTAAGGCTTGATTACAATAAGCTCCAGGATGACATGCATACCTTACTGTTGCTCTCAACACACAAAAATTACAAGACAAAACACAAAAAGACAAAAAACTTAAAATTAAAGTTCAGGAATACTTTAGATTGCAAAATTAGATGTAGATGTAACTAACAGCTTTGCCTGAAACAAATGCAAAATTTTTTACTAACTTTAAAATTCATATTCATCAATCATTTTGCATGCTCCATTTTTCTCGTTCTCACACATCAATTTCAAACTTCAAAACTAACCTCCATTTTATCATCATCAAAACGTCAAAACTAAATAAAAACAAAATGCTAAATAAATCTTTTACCCCCCAATCAACCAATCAGAGCCACGCAAAGCTTTGCCAATTCTCAAGACAGACGAGCCAATCTGTCCAGAAGGCAAACTTTCCTGCGGAGATGGAGAATGTCTTGACAAGGAAGTTTTCTGTAACGGAAAGCCTGATTGTAAGGACGAGTCTGATGAAAACGCTTGCTGTAAGTTGAAATCATATTTAGAAATTTTTCCCGGCTTTACTAACAATTTGTCCCTTTTTCTCCAACTATAGCCGTTGATGACGATCCAAACCGTGCTCCAGAGTGTGACCCAACTCAGTGCGTACTTCCCGACTGTTTCTGCTCCGCTGACGGTACTCGTATCCCAGGCGCTATTGAGCCACAACAAGTACCTCAAATGATCACCATCACCTTCAACGGAGCTGTCAACGTAGACAACATCGATCTCTACGAAGATATCTTCAACGGACAACGTCAAAATCCAAACGGTTGCTCAATCAAGGGTACTTTCTTCGTTTCTCACAAATACACCAACTACTCAGCTGTCCAGGACTTGCACCGTCGTGGTCATGAAATTTCAATCTTCTCGCTCACCCACAAGGATGATCCAAACTACTGGAGTCAAGGAACCTACGATGACTGGCTCGCTGAAATGGCTGGTGCTCGTTTGATCATTGAACGTTTTGCCAACATCACTGACGGATCTATCATTGGTATGCGTGCTCCTTACTTGCGTGTTGGAGGCAACAAACAATTCGAAATGATGGCTGACCAATTCTTCGTCTACGATGCTTCAATTACTGCTTCTCTCGGACGTGTTCCAATCTGGCCATACACTCTCTACTTCCGCATGCCACACAAATGTAACGGTAACGCTCACAACTGCCCATCTCGTAGCCATCCAGTTTGGGAAATGGTCATGAATGAATTGGATCGTCGTGATGACCCAACCTTCGACGAATCGCTTCCTGGTTGTCACATGGTTGACTCTTGCTCAAACATCCAATCTGGTGAACAATTCGGACGTCTTTTGCGTCACAATTTCAATCGTCACTACAATAGCAACCGTGCTCCATTAGGTCTCCACTTCCACGCCTCATGGTTGAAATCAAAGAAGGAATACCGCGAAGAATTGATCAAGTTCATTGAAGAAATGTTGGGACGTAACGATGTCTTCTTTGTTACCATGCTCCAAGTTATCCAATGGATGCAAAACCCAACTGAATTGAACTCGTTGCGTGACTTCCAAGAATGGAAGGAAAAGTGTGATGTCAAGGGACAACCCTACTGCTCATTGCCAAATGCCTGCCCATTGACCACCAGGGAATTGCCAGGTGAGACCCTCCGTCTCTTCACTTGTATGGAATGTCCAAACAACTACCCATGGATCTTGGATCCAACTGGTGATGGATTCTCAGTTAAATAAGAAGGTTGAAGTCCAATCTTTAGTTTGACATGAGGGCTGTTGATCCAATACCCTCGTGTTCCACCGAGAGTCTGATTAATTAACCAGAAATGATAGTGAATATCTTCTTACAATAAGACAAAACTGATCCTGTACAATTATTTCCTTCCAATCCTTTCCATTCCATATTTCCTCTCTTCGTTTAGATAATCCTTTTTTCTTCCTAGCAAATCCTCACCACTAGCTTCTCGCCAAAATTATTTACTTATACCTTTCATAATTATGTATTTTTGGAATCTCAAAAGATACTTTTCGTCCTTTTTTGTATCTTCAATCTTTTGTTTTTGTAAATGACTTCGTTGTGAGGAAAATCAATGCAACATCAAAGTGCGAGAAGCTTTTTAACTAAGTTTTTACTGTAAATCGTTAAGTGATATCTATGATATGATAAGGAAGATTTATGTAAAGATAATAAACTGAAAAGTGTTAATGTTATTTTTTAAAAAATAAAATAAAGAAAATAAAAAATTAAGTAAAAATTAATTTCCTCGTGTTTCAATTCTGATATGATTAATTGTTGTTTACGAACACATAGTAAATAGTTGCTCGGATCTCTGTCAATCAACGCTTGGTTTCAATTTTCAGAAACTTTCTTCAAATTAGGGTTACATTTTGATAAAGCTACTTGCTTTGAATCTAGCTTGTGTTGAAATATGAAGTATTTGGCTTATGTTTCTAAACAAATCATTTTTAAAACGGTTCTCCTGATATATTCCAAATATTTTTTATGATTCAGAATAACTTTGACAGACACCAGTAAAAGGCTTCATATTTTTCTCCAATCAACCATGTGGCTTTGAATTTTAAAAATTCATTTATAGTTTTCGTTCAAAACAAGTTTTTGTATGGGACAGTGGAAGTTCACCAATCTTTCTCAATTTTGCTTCAGTCTATAGCTATTCTATAACTTAGACCGTCTTTACTCACCTGCACTTAGCTTCAAAGAGAACTTAGACAAATATCTTGGTAAGAATATGATTTGACGTGATTTTGTGACATTCATTCAAATTTGGTGAAGAAATTGTAGTCCTTGTGAAAATTTGCCCAAAACTGATTTGTTTTTTGAAAAAAATAGGCAAATTGAGTCACGGGGGGCTGTGTGACCCCTGGAAATGGATTCTACGTCTAGCACTCGTTGCGTGTAGACGTGTCTTTAATCGCTCCTGTCATTACATTTAAAAATTAATTAATTTTTCGCAAAAGTCAGTTTCAAACAATTGCAATATTTTTTTACGAGCCAGTCAAAAGCAAATTTTGATTTTATTGGGAAACCCATCACCGTCGAACTATTCGAGAGCCATTTGGGCCATTAAGTTTTTTTGATTGTTATTGTTTGGAATTTGCTTTATATTCTTTTAAAATTTATAACGATTAGTATTAAATAAAGCGCTTTTGACTTTGACTTTGACTTGACCCTTGGAAATGTGCAGTGATTTCAAAATGATGATGAAGTTATCCGGAAAGGACACCTGTAGTGTCATGCTACCTCTGCGATCCAAGGATGGATCTTCAAACGGAAACGATCAGGTTTAGGGACACATCTTGGCGCTGGCAGGCTAGCATCTGCAGTATTACGGGTTAAACCCTCTAGCACCTAAACCCATTACAAAAAAATTTAAAAAGTATAGGTGGTTGCAAATTTGAAGATCCCAAATAACATCAGTAAAAAATAAAGAAATGTTAAGGCAAGAATTAGAGGGATATTACTTATTTTGCTACCTAGTATTTCCCATTTCACCGTACGTATTCAGGCGGACTACACCGTTCTTGATGAGGGAAATTGTAATCCACAAAAAGAGATTCTGATGGGATTGGTGCCCCTTTGCATCTTCCCTAGCCACACCTGAGGTCCCGGTGGTATGATTTCACATGCCAGGACTCCCCATCCCGGCAAGAGCTCTTTTAATAAAAAAATAAAAATAAATTACCACAGCCTGTTGGCTAGGTAAGAAAAGATTCCTGGCCAATGTTGTGTGTCTCATGCCCAATCTGTTCTAAGAGGGAAAAAGGAAGACCGAAATTTTCTCCTTACTGGGAATTCATTTTATTCAAAAGCCATCTAATCCATACATAATACACTTTGCTAATATATCGAAACAATCATTTATTTACATGTGAATGCATTAGTTTTTATTCTTTTATTCTTCTTGTTCTTTTGTTCCTCTCTTTGTAGTATTTCAGCCGCTCTTCAGCCTTTGCTTGCTGCAAAAAGCGCCTCTAACTGTCTCGGTCCGTAGACTACAGTCGAGAGTTTCAAAATGTGAGCAGCGATGAATTGTCTTAGTTGGCTGAGTCAGACTAACGTTTCTTCAGTTTCCCCACTGGTCCTCGCCCTTCAGTTCTTCAAACGAGTACTTTTTGGTCATCCGTTGTTTGTCTATACGATTCACACAGCCAGCCCCTTGCAGTCTCCGCAGTCTTACAATCGTTGACAATTTCATACAGCTTTTGGTTGCATCAAATTCGTCATTGACCTCCGTCTAGCTACGCTCCAAAGGCATTCAATATATTTGCGGATGCTTGAGTTAGGGCGCGTGTTTAAAACCCATAGCATAACACAGTGTAATGATTTTACGTCTACGTGCGAACGCGGAATCGACCTTTCATCGGTTCTAGACGTTAAGTCTGAGTAGTGCCAATGGACGGTACCAACCGGTCAACCAATCCGTGCACCGTAACCCATTCACGCGGTGGCTGCTTGTCGGCCAGCTAGATCGGAGAGTATTTCGGTCGCGGGTCTCCGAATGGGTTACGCTCACTTACAATATTCAGCCACCTATACATGCCCGTTTTCAAACGCGTTACAAAACAAAACCATACGGAGAGGAAACCTACTTTACGTTACTCCGTATTTCTTCCTATAACCAGTCAAAAGACAAAGATCTAATCTTTGCTTCGCGTTCCCGAATTTTCGACGCGGTACCGAAAAACACACTACGTTAACGTAATTCCGAAAAAAGCTACGCTAAGGAAAAATCAAAATCAACTAAGGTACCGCGTCGGAAATTCGGGAACGCGAAGTAAAGATGAGATCTTTGTCTTCCATTTCTATCCGGAGTCGTACTATCAATTTCGATACCAGCCCTATCGAGAAGATTTACCTCATCACTAGTGACTTCAAGATTCGATACCTTCACTCGAGACTTCTTGCGGAATAAGCTATTCACTTTCGTGAACACGCCGTCTGGCACCTGTGGGCTAATACCCCTCAATTTTTCCGCCCATTGATTGCTGACCTCACTCCTGAAGTATGACCGGATTAAGTTCCGGACATTCTCCAGATGTAATTTCAACAAAGCCAACGAGGGATGGTTGTAATCCAAAAATCATCGATAAATATTGTTGACGCGTGTGAGAAGAAGGCTTTTCAATCTTTTCAACCTTGCGATGGTTGGTGTTTCATATCCTTCCATATTGTTTCGAAGTTTAATCTTGGGAACTACTTTCTCAATCGTTTCCAAAGTCAGCTTCTCTAACTTCGACAAATAGACATCTATTTCATCGTTAGTTAGATTCCTGTCATTAGAAACCATTGAGCAAGAGTTGCCACCATCAGAAGGGGGACATTGCTTCTTGTACTCCCGATTAAACTTCTTTTGAAACTTTCCCCAGTCTGTTTTTTTGAAGTTCAACCGATGATTTTCGTGTTGAACTGGAATGAGGAAGAAATCATCCCTGTGATGATTGATTTCCATTACGATTGCGTTATGGTCGCTATCATAAGGAAGCACCTGCAGTTTCCGTTGAGGACTATTAAAGTTGAATTCGAGTCTTACGTCGGCAATGCAGAGGTCCAAATATGAATTTGTCCTAGGGTATGTTGGGAACTCCGACCCATATAGATTGCACCTGTATTCAATCTGGTTCTCTGTTATCCACGATTTCAGGAAAACACCTCTTGGATTATTGGTGGCGTTCAGCCATGATGTATGCTTGGCGTTCAGGTCACCAGCAAGAATATAATAATTATGAAGCCTGTTCAATTCGAGTATTTCAAACAAGGAATTGAGTTCCTCCTTGAGCCTGAGAACAGTTCCACCAGTTGCATAGGCAGAGATAACGAAGAGGTTACCCCCACCTGGCAGTGAAATTTTGATAACGGACACTTCAAGAGATTCAAAGCTTTTGAATTCGACTTTTTCAATATTTTGGAAACGATAGGGTCTTCGAACCAATAACCCGGTGCCACCTCCCCCATCACCTATTACCCTATCGTTTCTTACGAATTAAAAATCCTTGAATGTCATGGAGTGCCATGAATTGAGGTGGGTTTCGGTGAGAGGCATGATGTCAGGCTTTTGCTTAACAATGAATTCAAGGAGATAATCACGCCGATGTATAGTAACAATGGAGTTGACGTTGATCGAGATGAGACGAATCCTATCCATGAGAATGTGACTGGATGACAAACTATTTTGGAGCATGTTGACCTAAACTTTGAAAAACGAAATTGATTTTTTTGTCTTGCTTATTAATTCTATCTGAAAGCGATTCAAGTTGCTGGTAGATTTTAAGAAGCAGCTCATTATTGCCACTTACATTATTTATTTTATTTATATTGTTGTCTGCTGGTCCTCTGGCAGCAAGTGCAAATGATACCTCGGGTTTGATGAAGTTGGGAGGTAACAGATTGTGATTTACTTTGGTTTGCTTTGGGGAAAATTTAGCTCTTGCATCTTTATACGGAGGGCATCCTCGGTATGATGCTGGATGACCAAATGTACCGCAATTAACACAATACAATTTTTCTTTTGGCTCCACCTGAGCCAATTTGCATTCACCGGGGGCGTGGATATCTTTGCACTTAATACATCGATATAGCATTGCACAATTGGCAGCCGAATGACCGAATCGTTGACACCTGTAACACTGGTTGACCTCAGTAATTTGGAGGCGTTCCCACCTCACAACTCTAAAGTTTAAGTACCTTACCTGTTGGAGGGCACTCGGACTGCGGTCGTTGGAAATTTGGACCAAATAAAATGGTAATATTTTACCTCTACAGTTGATCTCCTTGTCGCAAAATTTTTCACACACATGAACTTAACAGCTGGTGCTACTTCCTGCAACATCTCAAGGAGATCAACTGTATTCTCCCCACAGTCCAGGCCCTTCAACAGGAAGGTCTGATTTTTTTCCGCCTTTGGCGTATATGTAAAGTGGGGAGCTTGGACACTATTAAGAGCACCTTTCGCCTGTTTGAAGTCAGCTAGTGTCTTTGTCTTGATCGAGAGCTTATCACCGGTCACTCTCTTAATTTCAAAGTTTTTGATTTTATGTTCGGCTGCCAATAACCGAACCATATCTCCTCCACGCTGCCCAAAAACGTTTATTGGAGGAACTTTTTCATTTACCACATTAATTTTATTAGGAGGGCCAGCAGACACACCGGTTGGCTTCTTCTCCTTTTGCTTATTTTTTAATTTTAAATATTTAATGAAATTATTATTGCTATCAATATTACCTATCTTATCGTTGCTCTCTATCTCGACGTCCATTTCTTCGTGCATTGCAGACAGCACCGCATAATAATTGGCGCTGTCGTTCGCTCCTCCTGCGCTCAGGATATTTGCCGCATCATGGATTGTCTTGCTCATATCTTGCGATTTCGTTTTATATGTTGGTACTCCTTTCCCGTTGGTCTTGCTTGTTGTTTCCTGTTTTTCATTCTTCTTAGTTAGTATCGGCTCTTCTTGGCCGGACGTATTCTGTGGCTTCGCTTTTTGTTTGTTCCCATTTGACAACGTCCGGACCATATCTTCCAAACTCTGTATCCGGACTTTTAATTCGTCATTTTGTTTCGTAACCCTTGTATTCTCCATGGTTACTTTTTCATAATCTTCGCTTGAAATCGTAATTCGCTTTCCATGCTAACAATTGTCTTGTTCATTTTTCCGCTTGCTTATTTTATCATTTGTAATTTTCAAAATGCCTGGCTCTGGGTCCCCCAGCGGTGGGAAGCCGTCGGGCTCCTCCATCCCCCCGGTGAAAAAAAACTTTTTTCCTTTCTTGAAACTTTCTCGTAGGTAAAGTCAAGATACTCGATAAATTGTTCGAATAGTTCGACGATGTAATAAGTTTCATTATAAAATTACTTTGTAATTGACGTTTTTAAAAATTATTTTAATTTAAAAACTCTTGACAGGAGCGAATTAAAAACACGTCTACACGCAACGAGTGCTAGACGTAGAATTCTGGCATTTCCTCTTCCCCCTCCCCTCCCGCTAGGAAAGGGACTCCCCAGCTTGAAGGCGCCCCACGGCGTAACAAAACGAGACCTGGCCAGAAGTAATGTGTCAAACGGTTCCAGGCTAGGTTCTCAGATTGGCAGGGGAGTCGTTTAGTGGGTAGTCCAAAGGTATCCTCCATGGGAGTCCCACACTGCCAGACTCGGCGGGCGTAAATGCCTTCACCTCCCTACCACAAAAAAAAGGGTACCGTCTAGATTTTATTCAAGAAAAAATAAAATCAATAAATCATACTATTACTAACAAAGTTGAGTGAATTTCGACTTCCCATGTATTTGTTATTGTTGTACTCAATCAATCAATCAATCAATCAATCAAAAGCGCTTTATTTAATACTAATCGTTATACATTTTAAAAGAATATAAAGAAAATTCCAAACAATAACAATAAAAAACTTAATGGCCCAAATGGCTCTCTAAATTTGTACGTTATCATTACACATTTAAAAAAAAAAAAACTATAGCAAATTCAAATCAATGAAGATTATTACATATTTTTTAAATTTAATTGGAAAAAGGAGAAAAAACCAACCAACACTATTCTAAAATTATTTATAATCTTAACACTACAGTGAACTTTGATCCTACACCTAATATGTTTTAACTTAATTCTAATAAATGCTATCAAAAACTTTATCTTATACTAAAAAAATCTATAACAATGTTCCTAACCTAAGCGTTTTACCTTATCTCTAACCTAATATAATAAACATAATATAAACCTAACCTATACCTAATTTTTAACAAAAATAAACAACAACGCTAAATGTAGCAATAATGAGCTGAAACTCAAAAACTAAATAACGAAAAACACCAAAACTGAAAATATACACGAATAATTTAGACATTGTCATTCAGCCACCAATACCTAGATTGCCCCGTCTCAACTCGATCAGCCTCAACGAATCTAGCAAATGAGTACCTCCATTGGAACTGTTGGTCTCGTGAACTCAAATTAGGAGGATATTTTATCTTCTTATCGGTGGCCCGTCGATATATGTGATATATGACTGGGACGCCGTCAGAATCAAAAACATATCGATTCATGTCCAAATACACGAATGCTTCTGGAGGAATAAAGCCAGTAGCGAGGCAAGTCGCAATATACCCGTCTGTAGGGTGGAACGGCTGTGAAATCCAAGGGTTTTCACTCACAGTCACAGATCTTGCGATATGATTCCGAAGAAGTTTCAATATGAAAATATCGAGTCTAGTCACTTCACAAAGGCCTACATCCATGATTTTTTTCAGATTTTTCGGATGGAAGGTGTCCAATCGCGAGGGGGGGTGGGTACGCGAAAAGTTCGTACATTTCCCGTTCCCCTGCCCTCCTCGGTACTCATAAGGCAATTTTAAGACTTGTTTTGAAAAGATCTCGTTGGGACCTTTCCAATGACACCCTACTCGACTACCAATGGTGAACATTTTTTTTTGAGGGGTCACCTCCCTATATGGGGAGACCCCCCTTAAACCCCTTTGAAAAATTTTTCCACCATTGAACTTTCAAGAAGTCACCACTTTTGATCTTTCCACAAAGTTTCATGGCTGTAGCCTCTATAGTTTCGGAGAAAAAGTGCTGTGACGTACAGACGGACGGACGGACGGACGGACGGACAGATAGACACAGGTCGTGATTGCAATAGGGTTTTGTATTTTAGTACAAAACCCTAATAAAAATAAATTACCACAGCCTGTTGGCTAGGTAAGAAAAGATTTCTGGCCAATGTTGTGTGTCTCATGCCCGATCTGTTCTAAGAGGGAAAAGGGAAGACCGAAATTTTTTCTCCTTGCTGGGAATTCATTTTATTCAAAAGCCATCTAATCCATACATAATACGCTTTGCTAGTATATCGAAACAATCATTAATTTACATGTGGATGCATTAGTTTTTATTCTTTTATTCTTCTTGTTCTTTTGTTCCTCTCTTTGCAGCCGCTCTTCAGCCTTTGCTTGCTGCAAAAAGCGCCTCTAACTCCGTAGACTGCAGTCTAGAGTTTCAAAATGTGAGCAGCGATGAATTGTCTTAGTTGGCTGAGTCAGACTAACGTTTCTTCAGTTTCCCCACTGGTCCTCGCCCTTCAGTTCTTCAAACGAATACTTTTTGGTCATCCGTTGTTTGTCCATACAATTCACACAGCCAGCCCCTTGCAGTCTCCGCAGTCTTACAATCGTTGACAATTTCATACAGCTTTTGGTTGCATCGAATTCGTCATTGGCCTCTGTCTAGCTACGCTCCAAAGGCGTTCAATATATTTGCGGATGCTTGGGTTCGGGCCCGTGTTTAAAACCCATAGCATAACATAGGGCTTACCAAAGATTTTCATACTTGAAACTTTGTTTTCCTGTGTATGCAGCTGGTCTTCAAGATCGTCAAAATTAAATAAAATACCTGTACTTTGCATTCTTCGGCGTATTCGTGTCTTTCATTACCCGTTTTCGTTATTTTGGTGCCTAAATATACAAATTTGCTTACATTTTTGAGATTGTATCGCCAAGTGTGATATTTTTGGCATTTGAGATATTTTTTCTCAACTGCGTCATGAGCTTTGTTCTATTCTCATTGATTTGTAGCCCTCCTAGTTTTGCTTTGCTGTCGAGTTTCAGGAGCAGTTCTGTGGCGGTTCTTAACGGCCGTGACAATATGGTGATATCGTCCGCATAGGCTACTACTTGGCTCAACTTGTATAGTAACGTACCTTTTGTATTGACGGGTAGCTTTCTGATGACATATTCCAAAGCCAAATTGAATAGCAATGGGGTTAGCCCGTCTCCCTCTCCCTGCTATAGTCCGATATTTGTTTCAAAAGCTTCAGTCAGTTGGTTATTGATGCGGACTTTGTAGGTTGTCGACGTCATTGTCATTTTTTTAAGATGGACTTACTTGACTGCGATATCAGAGCAAAGCATTATTTGGTACAGTACGTTACGATCAATACAGTCGTATGCTTGCTTAAAGTCAGCAAATTTTTGGTATATGTTACGTCTATGTTGAAATGCCAGCATTTCTGAAGTACGTGCTTGACTATAAACATTGGTCTGTTGTCGATCTACCTGTTCTAAAACCACCTTGATACTCCCCAAGAATACTGTTGGCATGTGATTTGTTTTTATTTTCTAAGATCTTTGAAAATATTTTGTACGCCGTACAAAGTAGTGATATTCCTCAATAGTTTTCACACTGTAGCTTGTCACCTTTTTTGTGGAAAAGGAGTATAATTGATTGGCTCCACTGGTTTGGCATATGTTCTTGTTGTCAAATGTTCTGGATGAACTTATGGATGGCATTTTGAACTCTGCTGCCACCGTGTTTGATGAGCTCCACTTAGATCTCATCGATACCTGGCGCCTTATTATTCTTTTGGACTTTGATGGTAGAACAAACTTATTCCGAGTTGGTTTAGCCAATAGAAGCTCTCTGGGAATATCGATAGGCTCCAATGTTCTGGAGCTGTGGAGAGCATTTGGAAGGTTGTTGAAAGCTGAGGCCCATCTTTTGTTAAACCTGTTGTCATCAGCGATGATGTTGCTGATCTTATCAGGTCTGAGCGTAGTCTTGGCCTGTCTTGTGTTACTACTCACTAGACTTACATAGACGCTTCGCAATTGGTTGTGATAGTATTTTATTCTGTTAATTCTAATTACCTTTTCCGCGACTAATCTGAGATTTTCATAGTGTCCTCTCTTCGTTCTGGTTATTTGACATAAGTATTATATGTACGCCTGATTCTATTTGTCTAATGTATTCTGGCTCTTATCAGGTTCGATGATGATTTCTTTTGCGCTGGGCTTGATAGACGATCGTCTGTTCTGCAATTGCGATTCCCACTTTCATTTCTACCCATAGCTCGTTGCTTGTTTTCAGCGAGGTATCTGGTGGAATGGGAGCCAGCTAGTTGTCGAGGGTCTCCATCAAAGTTTTTGCCACAGACGCCATTTCAAGTTTTTTTTGTCGAATTTCTGTGAATGGCTACTCTTTGACATAAGACATCGATAGGCTACTTGGATCAAGTAATGATCTGAGTTACATTGAATCCTTGGTATGTGCGGGAGTTAAACATGCTCGAGGCCCATCGTTGCTAGTGTTGTCATTCGGTGATACCCAGGTGATTTTATGTATGCGTCAATTTGGGAAGCAAGTCAAACGTATGATTAAATTTCTGCTACATTCAAAGTCAATCAGGCACTGGCCGTTGTCATTTGCTTCATCATAGAGGCTAGATGCTCCAGTTGTTCCCCGATGAGATAGCTCATTGCCGACCTTAAACTTGAAACTACCCAGAATAATTTTTGTATTATTTTTAGATATGAGTCGACTGGTCTTTCCAGGTGATGACAAAACATTTGCTTCATCCTTTTCTTTGGTCGTGGCATGTGCGTTTATCAGTCAAATTTTGAAGAATTCCGCTTTGATGGAGATCACACACTTTTGATTGATTGATTGATTGCCTAAAAATCAAGAGCGTGTGATTTGAACTCCTTTTCCACAATAAAAACTACTCCGGACTATTGTTTTCTGGAAGGCTTCCCATTTTCGAATATTATGTGCAATCTCATATCTTGAACATCACTTTCAGTCCAGTTAGTTTCTTAGATTGCCAGTATGTTTAATTTATATTGACTAGCCTGTTAAAAGGTTCTTGACTGCTTCAAGTTGGCTGAGTGACTTGAAATTCCATAATCCAATGCCATAGTCTTATTTTCAGTTTCGAGGTCGTTGTGGTGAGTCCAATCCATTCCAAGGGTCTGTTGCAGGCTACGGAACAATGTAGGGTTTTCCAGGGGTGATAGGCTGACTCCCCAGAGTCAGCGCATCACCCAACCTCTAACCCGGTGGCATGGTTATTACATTCGATTCCGTTATTAGACGCGGAAAACTTGCCCTTTTACTTCACCACAAAGGAGGTGTAAGTAGAACTCAGTAGCAGAGCTGCAGGTATATTTGCAGTTATTGGCATTTCTCGGCACTCAGTGCCCCATTATTGTAGAACCAGTAAACCAAATGTGCAATCCCAAGACCATGAAGTATCATCTGGTTATGGAGCTTAGGATGAGGGATCATTGAAGCTGTTAGTTGGGGAAACAAGGAGATCCCTCCTCCTTTCTCAATTGGACTTGGAACTGTCTACAGCGAAGTTGAATTCCAAGTTGATGGCTGGACACACAACATCTGAAATGGTTAACAATTTAATTAAAATTTCAAAAGAACCACTGTAAGAAAACCATTTTGCCAAACTTGAAAATCCTTCTATTCAAAGTTAAAACTTAATGAATGTCACTTTACATTATTGGCTTTCATATTAGATTCGAAAGGCATAGTGCGATCAGAATACTCTCTCTGAGGCCTTGAAAGTATTTAGGTTCCAACAATTCAATCGCAGGTTATTGAACGCATTTTTGGGAGTAGTGTCGCTTGGTTTCAATGGTTGTTCTGTGTAATATGCGGAATGGCTTGGACGTCATCTATGGAAAGAACGCATAATTTGTAGAATAGACCATCTAGCCCGGGATATACTATGGTTTTTCGATCATCTCTCACTTCAGCAAAGGTAATTACTCGTTCTTGGTGACCAGAAGCTAGCCGATTTCTAGGTTGAATCCGTTTTGTTTGCTGCTGTAACCAGTTGAGGTATTCATTTTGCCATCGGTTCTAGGAATTTTGTTGTAGTTTTTGGAGTTAGATCCCTTGTTGCAGTCCCACTTGCTTAGCATTGAAAAGATCTTCTTGCAGATACGCGGTTACTGCCCTTTTAATCAAGAAATGCCTGGGTGTGAGTAGGGGTAACTTATCGGGGATAGTTGTTGGATTTGAATTGGGCATTCCGGCGGAAGCCTTAGGGAGACGAGGTAGGTTTGGCGCCACTCGCCAACCCTTAATTTACCCCCAGAGCTACTGACGAGCCTGGGCTCTCCGGAACATAACACCTAAAGGTGAAAGGAACCTAAATTAGCTTTAGCACAAATAATAAAACTGAACCTAAAGCTAAAAACTGCGTAAAAAGCTTTGGATTCCTTTGTGCGACACAGTGCACAAAGGAATCCAAAGCTTTTTACGGAAAAAAAGAAACGAATGCACTTTGACGCGAAGGAGCCAAAAACATCTTAATCCGTCCGAAAAACTCTATCCACCTCACTGCACAATTCACCTATTCACTCACCCATAACCCTACTAGTTCAATCAAAGATCCCAAGAATCCCAGCACGCTTGTTGCGTTTTTGACGCGGTAAGTCGGCACGACCACTCCAAAAGTGATCACACCGGCTGACACTCTGAAAAATTTGTCTTCAATTGAAAATATAAAAGAAATCCTAAATCTTAAAGTGGCAACCAAAAATATAAAAGAAATTTTTCGTTGCTTACAAGAATAATTACTCACAACCATAATTAGAATTATAAAGTTGGGGGCCCCCTTTCGACGGAAAATCATTGAGAATCGTTGTATATTCCAACTGGTTGCGATATATCAATCCCTGCGCTTTCGCTGCCGTTAATGAGTTAGATTGCCTTCACTCAGAACATTCGCGCACTATCCAAATCAGTCAAAATAAAATCCGTTTCTAAAACATACCATCCATTACTTCAATTCTGCATCCGTATCACACGCTGCGGCTTCACCTCAACTTTTCTAACTAGAAAAAGAGAGCGTTTCCAACGTCGCTCAGCGTTGTAAAACTTTTGCCGCGACTACTCTTCCTCAACGGTGAAGAAACTCGTGTTTGAACGGCTCCAATTCAACTATCATACCGTCTCCGTCCCGATAAAACCTTTGCAGGCCTCGGAGTACGTTCGAAGTTCGCACTATTGGGTTGGTTGTGTAGGTTCGGTTGAGACGGACTCCCGATTAACGCTGGTCTGGCTCTGAGCAGTTGTCCCCATAAGGGCTTGTGCCAACCCTCACATGGCCTCCCTGCTCTGCAAAGATAACCATGGGACCAAAAAGGCGACTACACACACGAACGGAGATAGCGGCTCCGAGGGGGGACCCAACAAAACTGGAGCACACAAAATCAAAAGAACACAAATACCCAGAAAAAGAAACGAAGAATAATAACGACGATGCAACCAGCGGTTGCAGCCACGATGTCAACAGTATATCGCGAGCGATACTAACAACGACAAAAACGAAGACTAACACAACGAAGTGAAGTGAAGACGGACGAAAATCGGAGAGTACAGACTGAGATTCCTGCGGCGTCTGGGCGCAGCAAAAAAATTATGCGAACGCCCGAGCGTCCTATTAAGGAGAAACGGGAAACTCTGCAGGACACTTCAGGTGTTCGAGCGGTGGGAGATAACATAAAGAACACCGAAAATCCGATTGTCACTGCTGCAATCGTTACCGTAGCGAGCGATGCAAGGGTCACAAATCCCGACATTGCAACGAAAAATCCAGAAGCCAACGAGGAGATTACGGCACTAAAAGCAAGGAGTGACCAGACACTGCGTGAATGCACCGCCAAAGTTGAAAATGTGGCGGAAGTACTGCACTCAGAAACGGAAAGCGATAACCTCTCCCAAGGATGGTTGCAGGGTACGATTGCGGCCCAGCGATATGAAGAAGAAAGACTACTCCGAAAAGCGGGAGATGTTCTGAAAAGAATACAAGCTGCATGCGACTACCCAAAAATCAGCAAAGCAGCAAAGGAAGGGCTCCTTGAACTAGAGGAGCTCCTAGATCGCATAGGGCACTATCGGAGAAGCTGGTTAAGGGCCGAAGACGAAGAGAAGGCTAAAGAGGCGCTTGGGGCGAAATCTAAAGGCGACACGCAGATAGCTCCGACATTAAACGTCAATAAAAGAATGGCGTCTAGCCCAATCGAAGGAGATCGGGATAAAAGAAGGAAGGAAGAGGCACTTGAAGGGCGTAGAGCACTAGATCAGGGAATCCAGACAGTGCTTACAAAAGGAGCGAAGAAAGCTGCAAAGAAACTCCTTCAAAAAAAGCCAGAAAGTAAAGTTCGTACGGATGCCCAATTACAAAAAGGACTTGATGCAAAGCAGGAGAGGGAGAAGCCCCGACATAGACCCCGGCAGCAGGCACTGCTTGTAAAGCCCCAAGATGGCCGATCCTACGCGGAAGTACTGCGGGACATCAGGGGAAACGAAAGGCCCGAAGACACCAATACTACCATTAAAGTAGTACGACCAACGCGGTCGGGCCACATACTGGTCGAATTCGGAGCAGAGGCCGGCAATAAAGATGCATTCTGTGACGCTGTAAAGAAAGTCCTCGGCAAAAGTGCAACTATAGCCCCGCTCGAGCCGATGGCAACGATCGAAATACGAGACATAGACTGCGTGACGGATCTGGCCGAGATTAAAGAGGCCATCAAAACTGAGTTCCCCAGCGTGGGAAGGATCAAAGCGAGACTGACACCAGAAAACAACAGGGGACAACGCATGGTCATAGTTGACTTGACCGAAAAGGACGCCGAACAATTCCTGAACAAGGGCAAAGTACGAATTGGGTGGGTTGTCTGTAGGATACGGCGAAGAGCAACGCCTCTTCAATGCTTCAAATGCCTTGGTTATGGTCACTAAACACAAGTATGCAAAGGACCCGATAAGAGTTCCCTATGTTACGAATGCGGTGAAACGGGTCATAAAAGAAAAGAGTGTACGAAGGAGGCACACTGTATCCTTTGCAAGGATGCTGATCCAAAACTTAATTTTGGACACGTCTTGGGATCAGGAAAATGCCGGGTGTTCCAGGAAGCCCTAGCCAAGGCCAAATCAGAGCTTCGATGACCCGCATCCTGAAGCTAAACCTTCACCGCAATTCAACCGCCCAAAATCTGCTTGAGCAGTTTGCGAGGGACAGAAAAGCCGACTTCTTGCTGCTGAGTGAGCAACACCATAATAAAAGTCCTGCATTATGGTACTCTGATCAAACTGGTACTGCCGCTATCTGGGTTCGGAGCAGTGACTTTCAAGCGTGTGTGGGTTCGGTGCTCAGGGATCACCTTCTTTAGTGTGTACCTAACGCCTAACGAGTCGATATCATCTTTCCAAGCCAAGCTTAATGCTCTGGAGGGCGCTGTCTCGAACGCAGAGGGTAAAGTGCTCGTTGGGAGCGACTTCAATGCTAAAGCAATCGAATGGGGCATGCCTCAGACGGATCCGCGGGGAAAACGAATCCTGGTAATGGCGGCCAGGACGGCACTTTTCGTACTAAACTCCGGAAATATGCCGACTTTCCGCCGTATTGGCTGTGAGGGAACCATACTGGACGTTACATTTACCTCGCAGTCCTTAGTACGGAGGATACACAACTGGAAAGTATTAGAGGACTACTCAGCCAGTGATCACCAGTACATTCTGCTTGAGATAAGTGATGCTATCTCCCGACGTCCGTGCTCTCGGCCTTCTACAACTGGATGGAACATTGGACGAATGTACGTCGAGAGGTTCGTCAAGGTTCTCACAGCAGGTGAGCCGCTGTGGAGAGCTCCGGAGGGGACGGAAGAACTGGCAGCTCAAGACGTGGTGAACTCTACTATGAGCATAATCACGACTGCTTGCTGCGCTTCTATGCCCCGTCGAAGACCCCGGCACGGCAAGAAGATTCATTGTGTCTTTTAATTGTGTTCATTCTTCAAACTTTTTGAATTCGTAAATCTTAACTAAATGGTACATTGTTATGAATGCTCTATTCCAATCATTTACCTCTGAAATACACCAACTGATAGTTGAAGCCTTGAAAAATCATTCAACACTACTCTTACGGGTCACTCCATAATCTTGTCCGTGTATTAAATGTATCATTGGTTCTTCGGTTTTCTATTTCACCTTCAGGTGAGGTCAGCCAATTTGTGTGGGTCCTTACATCATTCTTTCTAGTCCGCAAGCAATCTCCAACCAAAAATCTCCTGTGGGAATGGTTAAGCTGCCACATACGTGTAGGAAATTGTCTTAAAGCGCACTTTTTAACGTCGAAATTAAAAAAACTTATCGGATAAGGCCGCGTTGGCGATCCCGGTTAGATAAGTGTTATGCAATGGTCCTACTTAACTCTCAGTCTTTGAGCAAAAATTTACTTTACTTTACTTATTTACTCTTCTTACTATTTTTAAGTTCAATACATTTTCAAGAAGGAAAAATAAAGAAATAAAATAACAACAATAATCCTTACCAGCTCTTTACCTCGTAGAGTGGTCTATGAAAACGTGGCATGTGTGCTTGGTGGTGACGCAGAGATGCTAGAGATCCTTGTCAGCCGTGACAACAGATATGAGTTCCTCAAAGGTCAGCGTTACATTTCCTATGACTCGTTTCAGATGGTGCTTGACTGATTTCACTCCCACCTTTTGCGGCCCTACAAAATGGAGTTATCTTGGTGGAATGAATCACCCATCTAATCCCTCGTTCGCCAGACCTTCTGCAACGGATCGGCTAGCTTAGGTCCCACGAAGTTGGTACCACAGACTGAGATGATCATGTGGTTTGATCCTCTCTTTGCCTAAGAGCAGCTATGAGGGCCTCTGTTGTGAGATCACTGACGGCTTCCAGATGTATTGCTTTAGTCACAAAGTAGAAAAAGAGGGCGTTAAGTTATGTCAAAATTTAAGCAATTTATTTCAATTAAGTCATGTCAAAATGTATTTAATTTATTTCGATTATTTTCAACGATATTTGTAGTGCCCTACCCTTGAAAATAACTAAATTCCTCTCTCATGCGCCATGTAAGCAAAACTTGCGTTCTTCGCACCACACTCCACGCTAAGTACACAATTTAAATCTTCAAGTTGTAACGCGATCCTTGATCAAGAAAAGCAAATGTGGTTCAGGTAAAACTCGTGCGTGGGAACGGTGCTAGCTCAGCAATTTGATAAGTAAGTAATAAAGTGAAGTAATTCTGGTGAAGTCCTGGTATTGAACCAGGATTTCATGTTCAAGTGCAAGTCCTAGTATTGAACTAGGACTTATCGAAATATCTCGTAGTTAGTACTAGGAGATACGAAACTTCGGGGAAAGGCCTGCAAAAAATTACTGTTGTGGAAGTCCTAGTATTGAACTAGGACTTGTCGAACTCTCTCCTAGTTTGAACTGGGAGTAACAAATGTTGCGGAAAGGCCCGCGTTGAAACAGAGGGCAATATATGTATACCTTGAGACATTTTGGGTTGAGGCCTTTTTGATATTGGAATTGACAACAGTCCAGCGTAATCCACTCCTGTGATAGTCAATGGGAGCGATGTGGTTTTCCGCTTCCTCGGATAATCCAGTCCTGTGATAGTCAATGGGAGCGATGTGGTTATCCGCTTCCTCGGGAGGTCACCCATCAACTGGGATGAAGTGTTGTTTGGGTCGCAGAAAAATTTAATGTAATTTCTTCTTCTTGATGCGCTGCAAAGTATGGGGATTCAATATTCCCATCGGATAATAGCCATCATCATCGTTACTCTACCATGAAGAGTTACGCAGTGGTAACGGGTGACGATCAGCTTTATGAAGTGGTGGCCATTGGGTAGCATTGTCAGGTGCTTCTCGTTACAGTATAGTGATGAGTGTTCCGACCACCCTTCTACTCTTAGTGTGCCCTTATTACAGATGAATGGAAACAGATTCTTTATGCAACTACTTGAACTTAGTGTGCAGTATGTGTTTAGCATATCGATTTCCTCACCAAAAGCTTCATGCTGTATCCTCTAAATTCAATAACGCGTTACGGGTTGCAACTCCACAATTGCCAGGAATACAGTGGCAACATTTGGTTCTGCCCTTTTACAATTTGTCTCACACTGTTGGCTGTGACCCGTATAACTCTGTGATCGGAAAAAGTGGAGTTCAGTGAAAGCAACACACTTGAACTTAAAGGCGTGGTTATCAGCGTGACTATCCACAGTGCTTCCATGTCGGAGGAACGTACTCTGGATTGTCGCAATTAGTCTGGTCTATGCTGCTACAGACAACATTTTTTGAACGTTTTTAAAGTTGCAAAAAGGGTACACTTGCCGGGACTAAGTTTCAAATTTGCCAGTCGCAATCGGGAGAAAATCTCTTCTAAGCTCCGCACATGCTCTTTGAACGGTTTACCGATGACAATGATGTCATCTTGGTACACCAAGCAGGTTTTCCAGGTTAGCCATGTAGCACGTATTCCATCAGGCGTTCGAAAGTGGCTGGAGCGTTGCAAAGCCCAAATGGTATCACCACAAATTGCCACAATCCGGTCCCAACGGAAAATGCGGTTTTCTCTCGGTCCTTTTTTTCGATTTCTACCTGCCAGTAGCCACTCTTGTGATCGAGTGTAGAAAACCATTTTGCGTCGGCTAAAGTATCCATGATGTCATCGATGCGTGGGGGCGGGTAACTATCTTTCTTAGTGAACTCGTTAAGCTGTCTATAGTCGACACAAAAACGAGTGCTACGATCCTTTTTCTTTACAAGAACTACTGGCGTGGTCCATGGACTGACAGAAGGTTCGATAATGCCTTGTTTTTCCATGTCCGAGATCAGTGCACTCACTTCTCCTTGTTTGGCTATAGGAAGACGTCTCGGTGCTTATCGAATCGGCTCGGCTCCCTTTGTATCTATGAGGTGAGTTACCATACTCGTTCGGCCTTGATCATCCGGGCTTGTTGAGAAGATGTCACTGTACTTGGTGACCAGATCAGAGGCTCGCTTGAATGGCTGCACTGGCAATTTGACCTGCTTCAATATTGCAGACGTGGATTTCCGGGCTTTGTCTGCATCTTGCCTCCTTTTCCAATGATGGTCGTGAGTGGCTTCCAAGTAGGTGATGGTAGAAACGAGCTGGCAGCTGCCGATGACTTCCCCCGCTTTGATGCTCGTGGTTGAGTCTGCGGTGTTAAGGACTCTAACCGGCACGTATCCGTTTCTTATAGATCTTACAAGACTTCATCCTACAATCAAACTGCGCAATGCGGAAGTCTTCGTTGGCTCTATCAGATAAGATCGGTGATCTCCAGAATCACCATCAAGCTTGGCCCATACAATGCTTACAGAAGAACTCGGTACATAAGTGTCGGCACATACGACTACATTCATCTTGGGAATTTGGACGCTGGGATCCTCCATCAGTGCTTCGACATTCTGCCATTTCAATACCTGTTTGCCCAAATCCAATGTGATTCCATGTGTTCGCAGAAAATCCATTTCGAGAATGCAATCATCCATAATGTTCGCGACCAGAAAATTATGTCGGAACGCAAGGTCTCTCAACTGTATCTGGAGGTTAATCTCTCCATGGACAGGTGCAGTTGCTGTTCGTAGTGCCCGTTGCTGTTCGTAGTGCGAAAATCCTGCCCTTGTGAAGTAGTTGTTGCCTCACATGGTCTGGTCGGATAATCGATCGGGTTGTACCAGTGTCGATTGTTATGGTGCAATGTTCTCCGTCAACTTGACCCCGAAGGCATAAGTCCGCTTCTCCACGATGTGGTCTTGACACGGTGATGGTGGTGCTGGGGACGTCGATCCTCCTAGCCAACCTCTGCCCCACGAAGTTGGCTCTTACATGTTTCCCGACCCCTCTGTTTGAAGGGTTTCCATTCTGGGCTCGTGAATCGGTCTGGATCCACTCCTAGCTGTACACCCTGGACAATAGCTCGGTTTCCTTCGCTTCTTGCAGTCTCTTTGCAGGTGCCCCTCCTCTCCGCAATTCCAGCGTCTAGGCGCACCGTTTACATGTGGGTCTCGCTCAATTTCCACGCGCTCACACCTGCACTCGTCTGTCACTACCTTGCGAACCCGAGCAGTGGTACGAGTCACATTTTTCGCTGCCTTAAAGTTCAGACTATAAGCCAATGCGTCCTTTACTGCTTGCTTTTGAGCTAAACGCACGGCTTGTTGCAATTTCTGGTCCTTTAATGCGCTGATGAATTCTTCTGTCACTGCATCATCTCGATGTTCTGGGTCATACACTGGGTAAGCCCAAAGTGCCAGTCGCTCAATGTCTTGGCCTGGCTGCTGTAAAGTTTCGCCAGACTTCTGCATCCAATGCCGTAGCTGTGACCGATAAATCTACTTCAGATGATCGTCTCCATAACGCATGTCGAGCGCATTCGTTTTAGCAACCGAGTTTGAGTGCAACTCAACGGGGATCGTCTGTAAATGCTCAGCAGCTGGGCCTCTTAGAGCAAGAATTAGTGCAGTTGCTCGTTCCTGCTCTTTCCAGTGATTTATTTTAGCGGCTGCTTCAAACTGGGTTTTGTAAATACTCCAGACCGTTTGCCCATCGAATATTGGTGCTTGCACATTTCTGGATATGCTATGCGCTGCGGTTACAAGTGGGGCTGGTGAGTTGGTTACTATTGCCTTCGCTGCTTCCAATTCTTTTTTCATGTTTTCCATCTCATGGTTGATTCTCTCCTCGACCTGGCTGATCTCATGTTTGACTCTCTCCTTGACCTGGTATACTTTTTCCTCGACGCATTTAATTTAGTTGTTGAGACTATGGAGCTCTGTTTTTATTTCGGTAGACTGTTTTTCCAAATCTGCCTTCAAATCAGTTGACTGTTTCTCCAGCTTTCGTGCGATGTCTGCTTGATGTCTGCCTTGATTTCGAACGCTTGTTGGTCTAGCTTCGCTGATTATTCATTTAGCTTCGCAATTAGACTGGATAACATCAGCATTAACGTTTGCATTAGCGCAGTTTCTGGCTCCTTTGATTTTGGTGTTTCTACTTCTCCACCTTCTGCGTCTTTTTCTGCATCAGAGAGATCACCCGAATCAAGATTCACGCCTTCCGGCTCGATTGCGTCACGCAACGTGCAATCAGTATGGCCTTTGTACCTTGTATGGCCAGATTTCGCTGTTCCAACTCCTCCTTGAGCTCCGATATGGTCAATTGATCAATTTTTAGATGAAAATTTCCTTGCATTTTTATTTAGTTTTTTGGCTATTTTTCCAGCAGTTTCCACGTTAATTTACACTATTGTGCGCTTTAAAAATGTTTAAACGTTTTCACATTCAAAATTTTCTTTCTCACTTCTTGACACCAATGTCGCGTGTTATGGTTCGCGGCCAATAATTTTAATGTTCCGGGAAGGTGAAAACGCAATGTCTTTTAATTTAAGTGAAAAGAGTTTATTCAATTACTTAAAAATGTACAATAACTTTACTAACTATTTCACAATTTTAATTTTCACTATTAAAATTCTACCTTCCACTTATCCATAAATTTCTATCGCAATTGTCTTCTCAAATCACTTCACCATTACTTGATCGCTTTTCAATTCGCTTTCCACATACTATCGCAGTTTTTATCGCGGTCGAATGAATGATCTCTCCATTCATTCAGCTCGCCTTTATATAGGGTCTCCATCCATTCAATGCATTTCTCGTACATTGGCGAATGTTCTGCCGAGAGGTATCTGGTATATTCGAGCCGATTAATGAATGGAGTAGTGACTCACTTCCAAATGTTGATCATGCTTGGTGGGTTCTCGTGGTTTCGAGTAAATTCATCTTGTTGATGTTCTTAATGGTTGTGAAAACAATTGTGACAGTAGCTCGCAGAATTATTTGTACATGTAACAATATTCTTTCCACTCAACCAACACAGCACAAATATTCTGCCAAAGTTAATTAAAAATCCTTCAATAGCAACTAAACCTATACTAATTGCTACAACTCCTGCCATTGTCATAAAAACTTTTCCCCATTTCAAGTTACAACTTGACGAGGAAACCTCATCTATGTCACCAATACTAAACTTTTATAACCCTCATCATAATCTTCATTATGATACATTTAACAAACGATAAACAGTCAACTTTTTCACGGACTACAGTACTACAATAACGAACATTTTATTGCCCGAAAAATGACTTCAATGTCGATAAATTTCCGGCTAAGCGATATCCATAAACTTCCCTACCATATCCTGGATGGCTTTCACGTCTAACAAGATGGCAATTCTCATGATCCAATCGAAATCAGTCCAATATAAAACAACTGCAGAAATATTAAGTCCTATCAATTGACATGAAAATACCTTCGTCCTGTCATCGATGCCGTAAATGTTATACACTCAAAATCAATCGATGAAGTGTCTTGTTAAAGGATATGCAATCATTATCATCGTAACGCAACAATAAATGTTATCATTTCAGCAGTAATTTCACTCCTGTTTGTTTTGATTATTTATTATGGCAATCTTGAAGAGAATTTGTATCCTGTTTGGGAATGAATAAGTTCCCTTAATTCCGACTAGTTACAGTGATATTTTATCAAATTTCATAATAAGATACACGAAAAACTTTTAAGCATGGATTGCTCGCCATTGGAATGCATACGTTCTTCCTGGAAAGTTTTAATAAGAAAACTTTTCAAGTTTGTTTGGCTTTAGTGTATTAGTTCAATGTTGAAATTGTTGAAAATTTCTGAGACAGAAACACTTAAGCGCAATGAGTTGGCATGAAATTTTCTATTTTGAATTTTAAGTTGTAAGTGGTAAAATGAATGAAGAAGACATAATGGCAATGAAATATTAAATTGGAATAGTTTGAAGATTAAAAGGCTAGTTTTATTTCTCTAATAAGATATATATATATACTCGTATATATATATATATATATATATATATATATATATATATATATATATATATATATATATACATATATATATATATATATATATATATATATATATATATATATATATATATGTATATATATATATATATATTTTTTTTTGTTTGTTTGTGGTAGGGAGATGAATGCCATTTAAGTAAATAGTGTGGGACTCCCATGCTCGACAGAAGGCGACTGGAGTTCCCACTAAACACCTTCCCTGTCATCGTGAGACCCCAGCCTGGAATCATTTGACACATTACTTCTCGTTTTGTTACCACACTAACCAATGCCAATCTCCTTGTGGACCCAAACAAAGAGGAAGTCGTCGTAATTTACCCAGACCAGGAGCACGTGAAAAGAGGCCCATTTAATCAAAGCTTGGTCTTACCTTGAAGCTTGCTATGAAATTGAAGCAGTAGCAAATCCTGGTCATACCAACGGAAACACGTCATACAAGTCTTTGTGAAGCTTACAGTCTCGCATTGGATGCGTCCGCAGGTGAAGGGTATATTGATACCATAAATGGCTTGCCAATGGTCCACTCAGACCAAAAGCTGGCTAAGTTGAAGCGCTGACAACACTTCACTTTTTATTAACTTATCTTTACTCCGGCCAGATTGGACAAATAGTAATTATGCACACGCTCGTCAACGAAAACGTGTCCGACGCCTTGTTAAAGCAAATGTAGCTGAACCGTCCTAATGTCCTGCTGAGGAACATCCTACTATATAACAATGCCCCGATGTCAGATTTCACAACGATCACTGATTGTTGACACGAGATCATCAAACGGTCAGCAGGAGTAGTTACGAAGGACAACGAGTTGCAACACAGCACTCCACTGGCACCACAAATCTCTAGCGAACGTAATTACATCTCCACCAAAGCCCGTGAACTCAGCCATCGCATTACGAATATAAAAGACACGCTCAGTATGCTGTGCAATAGGTAGTGGTCAAACTTGCGACACGACGTATATCACACATAACTGATTTCACAGCGAAGGTTGCCAACATACCACACCAGAACCACTGACGGGCAAGTTTGCTGCTACCATCAGCGTTACGGGCCGGAGGCCAAAAACTGCCGGCAATCCTACTTCCAATCAAAAAATTTAATACCGATCATCCATGCGTAGTGGCCTCCTATCGTACGATCCCACGCTTAAATATTCAAGATAACGTCAGCAGAAGCAAGTTGTTCACCGACACCGGTGCAGATGTTTCGGTTATCTCGAGGCCACCTCGGGGTTAGTGGAAGCCAATGGTACACAAATTCGAACATTCGGCAAACGGGAACTTAAACATAGTGTGGGATTTGTTATGTCGTTTAAGTGATCTTAGATCTTAGAGTATTTAATCGTTAGAGCCGATTTCATCGATTTATATGGCCTCCTCATTGACATGAAAGGGAGACGACTCATCGAGCATCCATGCCGCAAAACGAATATAGCACACATAGAAAAGCAATAATTCGAAGTGGACCTACTACTGCCAAGTCCTGCTACTACGACAACATCTCGGGCAGCAGCAAACAACCAAACACAATGTGCATGACCGTGCACCTCATCCAAACTAAGACTAAGGCATGAAGACTTTCCCCCGACAAGCAGGCCACCACGAATGCCAGATCCAACAGCCTGCAAACTCAATCTCGGAGTTTTCCATCCATCGAAAATCACATGGAGTAGCCCCTTGCATATAGTGAAAACTTCAAATGGATATCGGCGACCATGTGGAAACTATCGTGCATTTAACTCTCGCACAGTTTCAGTTCACTATCCGATTGGTTTTCTCCTGGTTTGTACCATAGCCCGTCACGGAATGTCAGTCTTCTCGGTAATCGACTTGCAGAAGGCATACCATCGAATTCCCGTGGAACCTAGTGACATCCCGAAGACTCCCATCATCACATTATTCAGATTGTATGAATTTGTGTACATGACATTCGGACTGTCCAACGCAGGCCAGACGTTTCAACGTCTCATGTACGTGGCACTACGAGGCTTTGAAAACGTTTATCTCCACGACATCCTGGTCTTCTCGTCTGACCAACAAGCGCATATGAAGCACGTGAAGCAAGTGTTGGACTGACGTCGTCAAATTTGATCTGATAATCAATACCCCCAGGTGCCAGTTTGGAAAATCTGAAGTCAAGTTCCTGGAACACGCCGTCAGCAAGCACGCATTGTAACCCTTACCTCGAAAAAGAAGACTGCACACCAACTGAAGGCTTTCCTGGGGATGGTGAACTTCTACCACCTCCTCCTTCCATAGGCAGCCCAACACTAGCGTGCCCTACTGCAGCTGATCACGGGACACAGTAAATTCGATCAAATATCCCTCGTTAGGACAAACGAAGTTGTTGCGACGCTCGAACAGGACAGGCCAGACTCAGCGAAAGCCCCAATTTTGGCTCGTTACGACTTCAACGCCATATGGTCTCTCTATGTTGACGCCTCAGACAGCGGTATTGGATTCATTCCCAGCAATCAAGGGGAGGAATTGCAACGCCACTTGGATTCTTCTCCAAGCAGCTAACAGTCGCCCAACAAAGTACAGCACGTTGTCATGGCTGACAAGAATCTCTAGCACTCCAGTGTCAGCATCAAGCAAATATGACACATTTTCATAGACCACTCCACGAGGTGAAGACGTGGTTGGGATTATTATTGTAATTTTATCACTTTATTTTTCCTTCTTGAATATATATTAAGCTTAAAAATAGTAAGAATAGTAAGTAAGTAAAGTAAATTAAAGTAAATTTCTACTCAAAAACTTTAAGTTAGGTAGGACCAGGATGACTCGATAGGAAATAATCGATACCTTGCTACTGGAATACATAATTGCATAACACTTATCTAACAGAGATCACCACTGCGGCTTTATTCGGCAAAGTTTTCCAATTTCGACGTTAAAAAGTGCGCTTTGAAACAATTTTCTACGCGTGTGTGGCAGTTTAACCATTCCCACAGGAGATTTTTGGTTGAAGATTGCTTGTGGACCGGAAAGAACAACGAAAGGGACCCACGCTGACCTCACCTGAACGAGAAATGCAAAATCGAAGAACCAATGATACCTTCGATACACTGACAAGATCAAGCGATTACCCATAAAAGTAATGTTGAATGATCTTTAAAGGCTTCAACTATCAGTTGGTGTGTTTCATATAATCAAATATGATCGTGCTGGACGTTAGTCCCAGGTAATGGACAAAATTTCATATATTTTTACATTATTCAGAGGTGAATGATTGGAATGAAAGTTTCGCGACAAAGTACCAATTGGTTAAGATTTCCGAATGTAAAAAAAATGTGAAGAACAAACATAATTAATTGACACAATGCATCTTCATTTACCACTTAATTATTATTTATCGATGAGCTTGATAAACAAATCATCGGGTCAGAGTAATCTGTTGCAAAAACAATTTTTGAAATTTTACTATGTCTCTACACAGCACTCACTCCCTCTAGAGTCAACAATAAAAGAAATGATTTTCAAATGGATCGAAATTTGTCGCCAAATTACTCATCGTGAACTACCTGAACTCATTCATCTAATATTCAAACCCTGGACTCAACGATGCTAATCTACTTATGAACTTGGAGGTGGCAACAGCCTTACAAATATTCCTATCATCTCAAGGTGAAGCTGCTAGATATGTCGAACCATCAATTCGGGAAATTGCTGAAGAGCCACCGAAAATTATTCGTGAACTGAAAGCGAAGATGTAACGAGTCTTATGCAATAAGATCATTTGCGCATTTCCTGTTCAATTGCAATACACTGTAGTTAATGCAGTTAATAATTATCAGCTGTCGAGCCAAACAAATCAAAACAAACTTAATATTGTTTTCATTTGGAAGCTTCTGTGGGAAAGCATATGGCTGCTGAATGTTGGCTTGTGCCATTACTAAGGCTGAAGGTAGAGTAGTTGTGACGATGGCAGCGTAACCTTGAACTTGATCTTCACCGTTGAGGAAGAGCCGTTGCGGCAAAAGTTATATGAGGGCGAGCTGTCTATTTTTCTTTGATTTCCGAGTCAGCTGAGCGGAGGAAGACGTAGTAGGGGAGACGGACTTAGCAGCGGCAGCAATTGGGCTAACTGTTGTGCGTGCATTACGGAGACAGCGTGGGAAAAATCGTTAAATCGTCAGCGGCTGGATTAACTATTGTATTTATTTTGCGCGCGTTACGGAGACAGCGTACGAGAATCATTATATTGCCAGCAATTGGATTGTATGTATTGTGTGTGCGTTACAAAAGCGGCGTGCGAAGATCATTATATCGCCAGTGGCTGGATCAAATATTGTACAGCAAATCAACCTGATTTTCCGTCAGAAGGTGGCTCCCAACTTCACAAATGAAGTTATGATTTTAAGTAATGTTTATTGTCTAATACACTGATCTCCATTTGAAGAATTGGAATTTTTTTATTTACGTATTTGATATTGTGTGATAATTTTTGGATTGAAGAAATTGGTTTTACAGAGTATCAGCCAGTGACATCACTCTTGGAGTGGTCGCACTGACTTAGAGCGCCAAAAATGCAGTGTTGGGATCCTTCAGGTGAAAAAAGTAGTCGTGTTATGGGTGCTGGGACCCTTCGAGTGAAACTAGTAGTAGGGTTTCCGACTCCTTCGTGTCAAGCGTCTTCGTTTCCTTCTTGTTTGAGGCATAAGGTGCCTTGAATTCCTTTGTGCGACACGGTGGTGTTAGATTCCATCTTCTCTTTAGTGCCAAAGGAAATTTAGGGTCCGTGCACTTTTAGGTGTTACATTCCGGGGACTCAAGCTCATCATCGGCTTAAGGGGTAAATTAAGGGTTGACGAGTGGCACTAAACCTACTCCACCTCTAGGGTCAGCCGGGGCCCCAAGGCCCCCGCCGGAACGCTTAATTCGAGTCCAGTAATCATCGCAATTGTATCCGGGTACAATTGTAATAATTGCACAATCGGAAATTGGGATCGTCACGAGATCCGACGATTGCAAGAATTGATTGTAACAATGTACGATCGGGAAATGTTAGCTGTACACGAGGCAATTTGACACTTCCAAAACATGGTCAAAGGCAAAGTATTCACTGTCTTCACCAACCACAAGCCCTTGCAGTTTGCACATCAGCAACACTTCAAAAGGACATCGCCGAGACAACAACGCCAGTTGGATTTCATGTTGTAATTCAGCATGGACATTCGACACATTTCAAAAGGAGAAAACGCCATGCTGACTATCTTTCGAGGAGGGTAAATATGATTTCATTAATAGACTTCACAAATTTCACTTTAGCTCAAAAGGATGACCCCAAGTTTTAAGCACTTTTAAGTAGCCACAACAAGCCACTTAAGTGGTGACAACAGAGGTTGAACGACTCCTCTTCAACTTTTCACTGTGTCATTGCTCTGGAGAGGGTACGACCATTCGTTCTCTGATGATTCCGAGCAATAATCATGCAGAACATGCATGGCCAAACAACCGAAAAGATAATCACCGATTGTTACTTCTGGCCCCGATGAACTCAGACATTAACAAGTTCATCCGAACCTGCCTACCATTCCAGCGTAACAAAATTACTCAGCACACAAAGTGCAACAATACAGCTTACCTGATGCAAGGTTTGTCGTCAGACCACTTCCGCCTAGCAAAGGGTTATGGTACTGCCTCACCATAGTAGACAGGTACTCCCGGTTATCCAAAGCGATATAAATTGAGACAATCACGGCCACAGTAGTCATAGAGGCGCTAATCAACGTATGCATCAGCCATTTTGGAGTCCATACACGCATTACGACCGACCTGAATTGTCACTTTGAGAGCCAGATATTGAAGGAACTGATCAGGTTATTGAGAGGCATAAACTTGTAGATGATCCTCTAATATTCCTCTTCCAATGGCATAGTGGAGCGATGGTATCACATGGTCAAAACCACGATCCACTACCACGACTCGCATCAATGGACCAAAACGCTACCGATAGTACTGCTGAGACTACAATCAACATTATGGGAAGATATCGAATCGATGCCGACTGAAATGGGTTATGTCACGATGCTTCTGCTTTCTTTGGAATTTTACAATACTTTCTAATCGAGCGTGAATGATTCCCTCTTCATAAATGATCCTGGCACGTGGGTGGCTTCGTCAACCCCATTGAGTATGGTGCAACACAACACCAATGACATCTTCGTGAACACCAGCAAAGACGATCAGTATTGGGAGAAGAAGCAGTTAAGTACGAGGTGTGTTCAAAAAAATCGCGAATTTTGTTTTTTTTTTCAAAAATTATTTATTTATTCATGAATATCTATTTTGTCCCCTTCAAAGTAATCCCCATGAGATATTATACACTTGTGCCAACGGTTTTTCCAATCTTCGAAGCACTTCAAAAAATCATTTTTTTTAATCTTGTTCAGCTCCTCCTTCGATGCCGTCTTTATCTCGTCAAGCGTAGCGTAACGTCGTCCTTTCATGGGCCTCTTCAGTTTAGGAAACAAGAAAAAGTCACAGGGGGCCAGATCTGGGGAATACGGTGGCTGCGGCATCATTAGTGTGTTGTTTTTGGCCAAAAAGTCGCGCACAAGCAACGATGTGTGAGCAGGGGCGTTATCGTGGTGCAACAGCCAATTTCTGTTCTCCCACAAATCTGGGCGTTTCTGGCGGATTGCTTCGCGCAAATTGCGCATAACTTGCAGGTAATATTCCTTATTGACCGTTCTTCCCTGTGGCAATCGAAGAAAACTGTCAGCGAAACTTTCACATTCGACCGAACTTGGCGCGCTTTTTTCGGCCTTGGTTCATGCGGCAGCTTCCATTGAGATGATTGAGCTTTGGTTTCCACGTCATAACCATAAACCCACGATTCGTCACCAGTTATGACCCTCTGGAGCAAATTTGGTTCGTCGCGGACAGAGTTTAACATCTCATTAGCAATGTTCATGCGTTGCTGTTTTTGGTCGCAATTGAGCAATTTTGGTACGAATTTCGCGGTGACCCGTCTCATGCCCAAATCGTTGATAAAAATCGAATGGCACGAGCCAATCGATATGTTTAGGTCCTCAGCAACTACTCTAACGGTGATTCGACGATTGGCCAATACCATTTTCTCCACTTCATTAATTTTTTCGTCTGTTGTTGAAGTGCTCGGGCGTCCGGCACGCTCTTCGTCGTTCACATCTTCTCGGCCTTCTTAAAAACATTTTGTACCACCGATAAACGTTGCTTCGGTCCAAGGTAGCTTCTCCGTATGCCACAGTCAACATTCGGAATGCATCCGCGCACTTAATTTCGTTTTTCACACAAAATTTGATACACGTTCTTTGATCCATTTTTTTGAATAAGTAAAAATCGAAGACGATTGAAAACACGTGCAAGTAAAGCAGCTATCACCAATCAAGTGAACATTCAAAATGGCCGAGCTTGTCGGCATAAGTGACAGACATGAGTACCAACATAACGCCACAAAAAAATCGAAATTCGAATATACGTAACCCGCGAAAATTCAAAATTCGTGATACTTTTTGAACACACCTCGTATCTGGGGTTGTTGATCAAATCGAAGATGAGTTTCCCTGTGCAAATCAGGGCAACGACAGATAAAACTGCTTCACCTAAGGGGAACTAGCCCTTCAAGTAGATGACTTGTGATGAGATCCGTAGAGTTAATGCTGCTGAACGGAGCAGATATATGGGTCGTAAAGAGGAGCACTGCAAATTCAATCTTCATATACAATAGTCTCTCATTCGGCAATGTTAGTCATCGCAGGCATGATAATTGTAACCCTCCTTGTGAGAGAAGGCCGTACTATCTACCTGTGTCAAAACGAAGGCATGACGGAGACAGTTTTCCACGGGGAGAGACAACGCTCATTCAACGATTGGCAGCAGTCCTGGCTGAACAGCACGGAAATGAACTGCGCGCCTCAAGCCTGATTTGAGACCGTGGCCCAATCAAACACACGGTGAGAATGATTTCTACCTGACCCAGCTATTGAGCGAACATGGATGTTTTCAGTCGTATCGCGGTCCCCTGACTGTAAGGTTTGCGCAGCTGAGGAAGAAGACACTCGCCACACATTTTTTGCATGCCAAAGATGATATAAGTTGCCCAAGGGCTCCGCAGAGAAACAGGAGATCTCTCATTGAATAGTCTAATCGGAGATATGTATAGATTATTTGAAAAATGAAGCCATGTGGCACATTATGTTTGGGCAGTCCCAACAGATAAAAAGAACTCGCAGCAGCTAGGAGCATTGGGAATGGGGGATGAATTTTCTAGCAATCTCTCTTCGTCCCTCCCCTCCCGCTAGAGGAGGGATCCCCCAACTTGTAGGCGCTCCACGGCGTAGCAAAACGAGGCTTAGCCCAAGGTAATGTGTCAATCGGTTCCAGGCAAGGTTTTCAGGTTGAGAGGGGAGGTATTTAGTAGGTATTCTAGATGTCTTGTGCATCTAGGAGCCCTACACTTAGGACGTAAATATCCTTCACATCCCAAACACAAAGAAGAAAAAAAAAACGCTCCGTTGGAAAATATTCAAGTTAACATTTTTCAAATACTTCAATATAGACTTAAAACCTTCAAGTCTCCTTTTGAAAACAATCAAAAAGGATTCCAATTACGTCCTTCAAGTGTCATATTCCAAATGACCGTATTGAAACCAATGTCTGCATCATTATAATCTATTGCATGCGCATTCCAGCAATCGACCTCAAATCAACTTTGATGGGAATACAATAATTAAATGGACATTCAATGTCCTTAATATGCATGTGGGGTTAATAACCAAATTGAGCTAGTTAGCATGTTTACAACCCCATCGGCATGTCATTCCATTGAAACAAAAGATCGTTTTCAACATCATGCCCAATAACGCGTTACATTGTACCTACATATATTGCATTTAGGACTAATGGAATTGTAGTGTCATCTACATAGCAGGATACAAATAGATTGAGGCATTTCATGCATGCATTTAATATAATGTGGCCATAGTTATAAATGCGCATTAACATTTACGAGAGCATCAAATTTGAGGTCTCCTTTAACACCCCCTGGTGGGAGAGAGGTTTTATATTGTTTCCTAATTATGGTTGCATTGCAGATCGAGGAGTATTAACAGTCTTCATCTGCATTAATTATAACGAGGCCATTTAAGCTAGTTCAAAGTGTAACACCAGTTTCCACTGTGAATCTTTTATCCTGTTTGCCACCATCATGTATCCTAAGGCAGTGCAATATTTTCTGCTTGCTGTCTGTCTGACCTCATTTTAAAGTGTTTGATGTTATTGTCTAGAGAAAATCTTCAAGTCCTTGATGTAACAAACAAATGGGATGCATACGAAGTGGAGTGATGCGAGTGGAAAAGCTTAAGGGTAGAAAAGTGTATAGTCTGAAGGACTATTATACATTCAAGAGTAAATCTTACGGATTAACAAGTTGATAGCTTAATTGGGCATTGCAGCGAGGGTTAAAAACTATTTTTAGATAGAATGTGAAAGTATCTTTTTATAGTTGTGAAGAAGGACGACCTTTAAAGAAGAGCTGATGTAGTTGAGTGTTTTGTATTGCTTTGTGAAAAAAATAGTTTATGTTGTTTGCTGTATAGAATTTAAGTGTAATAAAATTCTGATGTAGCCCGCATGGTGTAGTAGTTAGAACACTCATCCCGTAAGCTGAAGGCAACAAGATCTAGTTCGAGTCATTCTTCGAACGGACTATAAGCCCGTTCAGTTATGATATGTGCTGGTTTTAAATCAGAACATATCACAGCTGGGTGGACGGACACACGGCCAAAGCGTGATACCGACCATATCACGTTGTGGAGTGCCGACACATTCGATCATGATAATGAGGCACTCTAACTATCCCTAAGCGAAAGCCCGAAAGGGGCTGTAGTGCTTACAAAAAAAAAATATTATGCTAAGATAAAAAAGCTTTGGTGAAATAATGAGGCTTTCTCTTTAGATTGCCAAGCTAATTTTGTATAAAATTGAAAACTAGCATTAAGGGAAGATTAAAAAAAAAAGTCGTATTTATAAAGAGTCATATTCTTATGGTGTCTGAATGGTAGAGTGGTATTATGTTAAAAAAATTAAAGTTAACAAACATTTTTTTAATTAAACTTATATTTAACAACACAAAACAAAAAGTAAATTTAAACAAGATTTATCAAAATACAGACGTTAAGAATAGCTGATTTTTTGGTTGCTCGTTTCATAGACGTACGAAGTAACCAGCAACAAAATTGTTGATATAATATTGGAAATGCTTTTATTTCTGGAATTAATTAAGTTGTTTCAGACAAAGCAGTTAGCATAGAACAAATTGCCTTGATTTATACCTTCTCCTAATCAAAATTTTGCACTCTTTGAATTTCTGGCTCATAAATGCAGCGCCATCTTAACATTGTTTAGTGAGCTTATTTTCAATATTAAAATTGTTCATCTGCTGCTACATGGGGGAAGTAAGCAATGCAGCCGTGCAATTATTAATGACATAAGTAAATCTAATAAATCACTCTTTGATTCCGTCAATTGAAGTGTCTACCTTTTTTTATTTTTTTTTGTGGTTGGGACGTGAATGTCATTTACAGACTGTATGTTGAGCTCCCATTCTCGCGAGTGACTGGACTACCCAGTAAACACCTTCTCTGTCAACCTGAAAACCAAACTTTGAACTGTTTAACACATTAATTCGGATTAGATCTCGTTTTACTACACCGTGAGGTGCCTTCAAGCTGGGTAATTCCTCCTACAGTAAGAGGGGAGGTTGAAGAGGAATGGCCAGACAAACAATCACCCAACTCCATCGTTCCGGCCTGCTGTGAATCCTTTTTTTATCTTTTAGGGCTGCCTGAAGTCACTTCCACGTTATTTTTGCGGAGAGTCTCTAGATTCGCCACCTATTAACCATTATCATATCACTGGAAAGTACGACGTCAAAATTTCAGTTGGTTGTTTGTTTACTCCGTGAAGTGCTTTCATTTTGCGGTCCAAATTAAAGTTTTTGTAAAACAAAGAAACAAGGCCCAGTGAGTGTATTTTAGTATAGGTAATTCATAGGATCTTGATCTGCACTGGTGTTATCCTTTCGGCTAAATTGGTTTAATTTCATTTTGGTGTTTTTATATCGGCCAAATCATTTCTGATTCAATATCCTGGTTACGTTTTGCTCTAACTATACTCACAACAACATTTATTGACGTGGCTTTTTCACCTTTCTTGTCCATGCTACCCACTGAGTTATCAGCAGAACGAGAATTCTTTCTTTGTGGTGTTGATGTTTTATTGGCATTTTGATCAGACTGATACTTAGTGATATAGAATTTATTTCCATGGCGATTCACTGAGCTTTTGCCAGCTTCCAATTCCTGGTCATAGTTTGTATTAATGAAATCAATATCAGACTCAACGCTTAAATGTAATTTTGATCGGCAAACTCCTGGAAGACCCTCATCTGGGCCCATACAGGCTGCTGTTATGGTGAGTGTCCTGTTGAATAGCAAGATATGTCACAATCCGGAAGCTCACTGGGTTCCTTTCCGTGGTAAAGGTCTAGCCTTGAAGAGAACACATTATTCATTTGCCCTTCCAAATAATTTGTAATGAATGTGGCATCGTCTACTTTTCGCGGACTAAGAACAGCTGAATGTCTTCCTCCATCTCTTGAATCACTAATGAAGCTGAGTTGTTACTTTTTGTCGATTTGTCGATGGCATAATTTCCAAACATCCTTCAACTATTTAGTTAAAATATTTTTTCGCCTTCCTGTGCAAGATTTGTAGGTAGTATATCCTACACCCTGCTAGTCTCCGTTAAGGATCAGTAGGCTGATTCGTTCCTCCTTAACTCTGACGGTCCTTCACTACTTACATGAAACTCTCTTCTTGAATTCTTAACCTAATTCCTTAGTTTAATTCCAAAGTTGCTTGGATTTAAAAAAAAATCTGCAACCACTGATTTTCGTCGTGGCTCGCTTGGCTATGGTGTCTGTCATTTAAATTCTTTTCTTTTCAAAACAGACTCATTTTTTTTTGTTTACTCCTCGTGCTTGTGGTAGGAGGGGTTACCCCAAAGAAAAAAGGAAAGACGATACCGTAACTGGTACCGACTTCAAATAAATCCTGAACGGCGAATCAATCCTTCATTTCAATGAAAAATTAACATCTGACCTCATACCCAGCATGAATCTTATTGATTTTTTGTCAGCTATGAAGACTTGTGTTTCTTATTTGGCATTATAAACAATTAGAAATCATGTGGTATTGACGGTATTCTAAAGTTCTCCGACATTTGCTTGAGGTTGCTTTTGGGAACTATTGCATATTTTTCAACAACATGTTGAGCAATTCATAGTTCCCAAATGAGTGGAAAAAGGCGAAGGTATCTCAAATCTTGAAGAAAAGATAAGGCTCTTCGAGCTCTAAAGGCGATCGCCTAATGAGCTTGCTGCCTAATATCAGCAATAGCGAAAGTAACCTCAGACATCTATTGGAAACTAAGCAACTAAGAATGTGTTGGAGCGTGTCTCATTGACATGGAGAAAGACCTTGATATGATGTGGTTGGATAGACTAGCTTTTAAACTCCTTCAGGACAGGTTCCCTAGATATCTTGCCGCCATGATGTGCAATATGTCATACGGGGCATCATTTGTTGTAACTGATAAAAATCCGACGACAATGCGCGACTTCAAGGTCTTGAATGGTCTAAAGCTCTGCTCTGCTCTTCTCGACATCCGTTCGCAGGCTATTGAACAGCTTTGATTTTAACGTCTCGCTAACGTGATCATTGGTAGCGTTTGCTGATGATCTGATCATCTATACGACGGACTGAAAAGCTACAGAAGTTTGGAGCAATCATCAAAAAATGTTTAATGATGTGCAGCTGTACACAAACAATTGGCGAACGAAAATCAAAGCACAGAAGTGCGAAACAATTTTGTTTCAGACAACGTTGCAGGAGGCCGGTAAAGACCTGAAACGTGATTGGAAGGATTTCCACATTATGGCTGATGAGGGTGGTTCAAAACGGGTACCACATAAATCCTGTGTTCAATACCTCGGTGTCAATCTGGGATCAGTGTCTGTACTATACTGAACATGTCAAAATCATTCTCAACTAAGCACAAAAAGTTATGGCCCCTCGACGACTCTTTCATTCCAGATATATTGATCAAAAGGTTAAAGCTATCTGTTACGAGACCCTGGTTTGACCAGTTTTGACATATCTATGTCAGATCTGACACGACTAGAGTGCTAGTACTATGGAAATATAAAGAGTTTTCGGAACAAAATGTCTTCGTGTATGTACTGGTTTGTACATGGAGCCTGAGACGGGTTGGAAGCATTAAGTATTAAATAAAGAATTTATCAAACTGCTCAAGTGACAAGAGTCGATATCTTCATATTGAGATTTCTTCGGAATCATATCGCAAGATCTGTAACTGTAAGTAAAAACCCTTGCATTTTACAGCCGTTCCACCCTACAGACGGAAATATTGCGACTTGCCTCGCTACTGGCTTCGTTCTTCCAGAAGCATTCATTTATTTGGACATGAATCGATATGTTCTGATTTTGACGGCATCCCAATCATATATCACATGTATAGATGGGCCACCAAGAAGAAGATAAAATATCCTCTGAATTTGAGTTCACGAGACCAACGATTCCAATGGAGATACTCATTTGCTAGATACGTTGAAGCTGGTCGAGCTGAGACGGAACAATCTTTTTATTGGTGGCTGAATGACAACGTTTAAAATATTCGTGTTTCGTTTTGAGTTTCAGCTCATTATTGCTACATTTATTGTTGTTTGTTCATGTTAAATGTAGGGATACGTTTCAATATTTAGAATATGCATATGTTATGTTTATTGTGTTAGGCTTAGAGATAAGATTTAACGCTTATGTTCGGAAAATTGTGTTAGCATTTTATTAGTTGAAGATAACGTTTTTGACTGAATTTTATTAGAATTAAGTAATAACATATTAGGTATATGATAAAAGTTCACTGTTGTGTTAAAATTTTAAATAATTTTTGAATAGTGTTGGTTGGGTTTCTCTCCTTTTTCCAGTTAAATCATAGACTTTATAATAATTTTAATAAATCGGAATTTACTATGGTTTTTTCTTTTGATTAAATGTCTTTCATTGATAATGTATAAATTTAGAGAGCCATTTAGGCCATTAAGTTTGTCGTATTTTTATTGTTTGGAATTACCTTTATAACCTTTGAAGCAATCTACTATGACATTGAATAAATCTACTATGACTTTGACTGGCTTCGATACAATAACTAAGTCTCCAATACTGATCACCCTTACTTTAGGGATTCTCTTTTTTGTCAAGATGACCACTCCAATTCACTGTGCTAGACTGAACAATTGCTAAAAACGTTTTAAACGGACATTTGACTCGGTAGCTGAGAAGTTGTATCGGGACTTATGCCGGAGACACACTGTACTGTCGTGTTGTGTTGTGTCGCGTCAGAAGCATATCGCTTTCATACATTTAGTATTGTTGGAAACATATATGTGTGTTGTGTTATGGCTTATTCTGTTCTAGTGTGACTGCTCGTAAGCGATTCCGCAAGAGTGCCACAAGACAGCACAACAGGATAGAATAATGTGTTTCTGGTGATGTCGCATAATTAAACAACGCGTTTCCTTCACAGTGTGTTCGTTTAATGATGGCTGATATATTAATCGAACTTGTTCGGGGAAGAAAAGTGTTGTACGACACAAATTACAAAGAATACAAGGACCAAACGATGAAGATTGCAGCTTGGGAGGAAATAGCGAAAGTGAACCAGGTGAGAAAATGAAAAACTACTTTTCTTCTGAAAATGTAAATATCATCGTGGTACATGCAATATGTCGAATGCGAAATGCAATAACTTACAGGAAGGACAATTTGCAGGATTAAAAACTTTTGTTCATATTGATCATATTGTTTGCTTTCTGACCTTTTGCCTGTACCACGACGATGGCATGCCAATCGTTGAGCGAGCGTTGTCTCTCCTCGCGGACAACTATCTCCCTCGCATCCTCGTTTTGGCGCGGGCAATAGCATGGTGCTCTCTAGCAAGGAGGGCGACAGGTATCACGCCTGCAATCACTCTCACCACCGAGTTGGAGACTGTTGGATACGAAGATGTAATCCTCAGTGCTCCTCTTTTCTGTACGTGTGCCAAACGTTTTCGGTATACTTCCTTGCTGAGAGCGTCGCCCCATACCTCTGCTCCGTACAGTAGCACTGACCCTACAACACTCATCAAGTGGCGTCTTTTTGATGGGCTGGGTCCCCCTACGTTGGCCATAAGTCGACTCAGAGCCGATATTCCCGAAGGAGCCTTCTCAGCCGTTGCCCTGATTTGCTCAGAGAAACTCATCTTCTAGTCGATCAGTAGCCCCAGGTACTTCACCGCTGGCTTCGATTGGATTTGCATGTCTCCAATACTGATCATCCTTACTCTAGGGATTCTCTTTTTTGTCAAGACGACCACTTCGGTTTTCTCCAGTGCTAAACTGAGCCCGCGAGCAGTCATCCAGTCTCTCACTCGGCGCATTAGCATACCTAGCCTAGGTTGCGCTTGTTCAACGGAGCGTCCGGCAACCAGAGCCCCAACATCATCCGCATAGCTGACCAAGCGCGACTCATCTGGCATCTCAAGTCTCAGTAGCCCTTCGTAAGACACGTTCCACAGGTCCGGACCAAGGATAGATCCCTAGGCAACACCCGATGTTATTTTCATCCTTCGTTGGCCCTGTGTCATGTCGTAGAGCAGGCTTCGGTCCTTTAGGTAGTTTCTCAAAAGCTGCATTAGATATTCTGGTACTTGAAAAGAGTTTTCCAGCGTGTCCAAAATATCCACCTATCTCGCGGAGTTGAAGGCATTCCTGACGTCGAGTGACACCAACAGGACGATCCGTCCGTTGGTGCGACTATATGCCTCTGCCCTTTGGACCGCGTTCACCACCTCTGCAATCGCATCAATGGTAGAATGTCCTGCTCTCAAGCCGTACTGCCGAAGATATAGGTCCTCAGCAGCACGAATCGCGACAGTGAGTCTTCCCTTGATGAGTTTCTCTAGCACTTTCCCAGCCATGTCTAGCATGCATAACGGGCGGTATGCAGATGGCGATTCGGGATTTTTTTTGATGAGTTAATGCAATGTAAATAACTTAAATCTATCAAACGTAGCTTGAAACAACTCAGAACATCAAGTAGATTCCGTGATTTATTACATTTTTTAACGAAAACATCTTATTTTGTTTGAATTTTGTAATTTTTGCAAATGACTTTTCGCAAAATGCAATCAATTGAGGCATTAAAAAATTTTATTCAGGCGAATTCAAATGCTTTATAGACATTGATGCTTAATTGCTTATTCTACTGTTGAATTATCCAGTATAGTCCTGCAAATCATATGTATTTGCCACGGTACTTTCCCTTCTTGGCTGATGAAATATTCCTTATATTAATCTCTGACATAAATAGTGTCTTGAGATGGATTCCTTGACAAAGGTTCAATATCAAGCAGACAAGAGTTGTTGCTGTTATCTGCAGTAGAATCAATTAAAATTTTTTCGGGCTCAAGTGTGTCTTGCGCTTTTTGGATTCTTAAAAATTATGAAGGCCGCAGGCAGCAGGCAGCTAACACAATCTTATCTACCATGTCCGGCTGTACCTGTATTGGTCCATGATATACTCTAAATCGAGTCCGTAAAATGCCAAAAGCATTTTGTACACATCGGCGTGCACGTGATTAGCGATAATAAAATATTTTATTCGCATCATTGCTAATGAATCTGTCTTTGTGGTAGGGTTTCAACAAAAATGGTTTAACGGAAACGCTGCATCAGAGACAATTGTGTATGGCATCTGTTGCGAATTTTGAGTCAATCGGTCATCCTGTGGAACCTTCAACGCCTTCTGCTCAAATAATTTTCCCATCAATGATTTTTCGTATATGCCGCCATCGCTGTTTCGTTCATAATCGCCCACGTCAATCATGATAAATTTGTATTGAGCATCTACAAGCGCTAGTAATATAATGGAATGTTGTTGTTTATAATTATAAAAAGTAGAGCCAGCGTTGATTGGACAAATGATGTTCACGTGTTTTCCATCTAATGCTCCAATACAATTTGGAAAGTGCTAAAAATTTTTGTAGTCTTTTGAAATATTTTTCCACATTTCTTCTGAAGGTGTAGGCATAAAAATAGGTGACGTATTCTTCCGAATAGCTTCACAAACTTCTCGTACTATAATTGTCACTGTAGAAAACCCCATACGATAGCTGAACGCTAGTGACCGAAAAGTGTTTCCAATAGCTAAAAATCTGGAAGTAAAGTAATCATAATTATTTAATCTGTGTCCAGTATCTAAAAATCTGACAGTCAAGAAATCATAATTATTTCATCTGATTCCAGTAGCTAAAAATCGGACAGTAAAGAAATCATAATTATTTTATCTTTTACAGTAAATAAATGCAAGGATGAGAGGACAAAGCTCACGAACGCTTTCGCCAGTGCGTTGAAACGACGTAGAAACAAAAAAAGTGGACAAGCTGCGGGAGGCTTCATGCCATGGAAGCATGAAGAGAGCATGCGTTTTCTCCTTCCTTATATGGAATGTCGGTTGACAAAAAGAAATATTATGACCCCACCCGAATCACCGTCTGCTTCTGTAGATGACCCTTTTGAAAGTGGTACAACAAGTGCAAGTTCGACTTGTAGTTATGCATTTTTTCAAACATGACCCAGTTTGGCCAGTAAAGAACCAAATAAAAGAAGAAGTTAGAAGATCTCTTCGATTTAATGAAATCCTCCCATGAATTAAGACGTCAAAAACTTAACGTAAAACAAGATATGGATGAAACTGACTTATTCTTCCTGCAGTTAAAAAGCTGCCAAAACGGGAACAAACTAAAATTGAATTAAATTTGCACACCGCTATCTCCCAAGCCAAAATACAGCAATTGGAAGACAAGGAAAACATTATGTGACCACCAATTAACATTTTGTCGGAACAAATAATCCAGTCAGCTCCACAGGATCCGCTCTCCATGAATGTCGAAGCTCCAGCAAACTTTCCGCTACCAACAAACAGCCAGTCAATTCCACACACTCAATTTACAACAGACTTTCCGTTAACAACATCAAACTCAAACACAAAAAGCATCAAATGAGAACATCAATTTTCAATATTAGACGTAACTAAAATTAATTATTCTTTTTCTTTAATTTTTGATAATTGTTAGTCCCTTTCTCAATTATATTCAAAAAATAATGTGAAATAATACTTGATTTGAATGTTTCAATTTAATTTTTAAATAAATCAAACTTACCTTAAACATAGCGCAAGTCTTTCTCTAGTTCCTATTGATTTGCGAAACTTTGTATCTTTTTTTTTATGTCTCCTTCAATCAGCGAATGAATTTCCTCAAATTGAGTTTTGTTCATTCTGAAGTATTCATGGAATTTCTCTTCGTGACTTTCAAGTTCTTTAACTAGACAATAAAATTCACTTTTTTGCTGTCTCCGTCTGTTTATAGGGTGAACTCAGTATCTTCTTTGCTTATTTTTCTCAAGGGTCATTTGTAAGCGACATTGAAGATCTTGATCAAAATCACTATCCGAGTCCAACGAAAACAAAATGTTCATATAAATACTGTAAAGGCAGATTAAAACTGCAAAAAGTTAAATTAAAATTAAAAAGAAGACTGGAATTCAATATTGAAAAAATGCCATTGTACTCAAACTCACAACTTTCAATGCAGCGCCACAATATGACAGATTAGTGTGCACACTCCATCTGACACCACGACACAACACACCACAACACAACACAATAGTGTGTCTCCGGCATTATTCTACTCGCATAAGACCTGCGACCGCAACTTCTCTTCGAACTCGCTAGTCTGCAAGCAGCCAACTCAGAGTAGAGACCTGTTGGGTGCAGTCCGGTGGCATGTACCGAGACTTCACTTCTTTAACCGATGGGAGGTCGGTTTGAATTTCTTTAATCTCAAACGTACGATAACATTTTAAAGAAAATAAGTTCAATTTATGTGATCATCCATATGCAAGTTATGGAAGCGCGGCGGTTGAAATATGTGATTTGTAGGGTTTTGTAAAATAATTTTACAAAACCCTACTAAAATCGCGTCCTGTCTGTCCGTCCGTCCGTCCGTGTGTCACAGCAGTTTTTCTCGGAAAATACTTAAGCTAGAAACATCAAATTTTGTATGTAGGTGTAAAGTGGCGCTTTCTTCAAAGATCAACTACAAAAAAATTTTATAAGGTAGTTATGGGGGTTTCCCCATATAGGGGAGTGACCCCCCGAAAAAAAATTTCATTGAAGGTAGCCGATATGGGAATCAAATGAAAAGTCTTAGTTTGGCAAAGTTGGCTTCGAAGGGCGCACAGGGAGGGGAAATACACGAAAAATTTGTGTCCCCCCCCCTCGCGATTGGACACCTGTCATCCGAAAAATCAAAAAAAAAATCAAGAATGTAGGCCTTGATGAGTACAACAACAACAAATACGGGAGAAGCAGCAATTCACCCTACTTTGTTAGTAATAGTATGATTTATCGGTTTTATGTTTTCTTGAATAAAATCTTAATGGTACCCTTAAATTCAATGAAATTCAGTGCACAGATGACTATAAGATTGATCTACCCTGCAAGTTTCATAAAGATTGAATCATATTTAGCGAAGTTATAGCGGTTTGAATTTTCCTGTATTACTATGGAACAATATGCGCTGCATATATTACTATGGCAGCATATGGCTATGGAACAACATGCGCTTTTTACCGATTCAGACACTACAGCTTTGCTAGGATTTGCATGAAAATTTCAGGAAAGGAAGGTGTCATGAATATCTTTGAGAATCGGCTCAGCTAGTGGTATCAGTAATCGCAAAATAAAACAGTGGCTGTTTTAAAAGCGAAGATTGAATAATTTTGAGTTATTTTTTCCCAACTTCAACGTTTAAGGTGCATGCTTTGAACACTTGATTCAATTTAATGAATGACTGAAGATGAGTACCTACAATCAATACTTATAAGTAAAACAAGTCAAGGAGGCGGGAGATAGCTCCTAGCAAAAGGGCTTTGTAACAACTCTAGGATTCGTAAAAATTGGCCATTAATCGATGATAACAGTACAGGAGAGTGGCCCCTGGAAAAAAAATCATCAAACGTAGCCGATATGAGTATGAAATGAAAGTTTTCATGGGAGCTTTTCAAAACAGTTGTTAAACTGTCAGTTTTTGCTTCAGTGGGGGCACAGGGGGAAATACATGTAAAATGTGTTTCCTCCCTCGCGAATGGACATCTGAAATAATAATCAAGGGAGATATTTATGAATATAACAATAACAAAATACTCAGAAGTCTAAATTCGTTCAACTTTGTGAATAAAAGTATGATCTTCAAAATTCATATTTTCTCCAATAAAATCGTCATTATGACTGCATTTTGTAAATTGAATACAAAACCCTTCTGACGTGAGCGTAGGTATGTTTACCCAACTTGTTTTTCATATTGTTGTGGCCCTCTAGTGGCTACGTTTTTCAACGGATTTTGTTGAAATTATTAATATTAGAGCAAGTTCTTTTATTAGGGCGATGAAAAAGTCGACAATTTCATTTGAAAATTGTGTTCAGTGATGAAGCACACTTTTGAATAAATGGCTACGTCAACAAACAAAATTACTGCATTTGAAAAAGTCCCCGTTAACGCACTGTATGTGCCGGTGGGTATTTGGTCTATATGTCCTCAAAAGTGATAATGTTCACAATGTTGGAGCCAACGATGAGTGGTACAGAGACATGATTGCTAACTTTCTGGAGCCTCAATTGGAAATCATTAATCTTGCTAACAAGCAATCTAGCAGGATGGCACCACATGCCACATAGCGCGCGATACAATTAGTTTACTGAAAGACAGATTTGACGAACGACTAATTTCACAAAACAGCCCCGTTAACTGGCCACCGCTTTCGTGCGATTTGACACCGTTAGATTATTTTCTTTGGGGAAAGTTGTTGTTGAGTATCTACGCTGATAGATTGAGAATAATTGAACCCTTGGAAGTCAACGTTCGACGTGTTATTGGCGAAATACAGCCCGATTTACTGCAAAGAGTGTTTAAAAATTTAGCTCCAGGATACACTACGCGGCAGTCGCAACGGCCACATGCCCGAAATTATCTTTTAATATTAAAGACAAAAATACCTTTCAAATATAGCCAACTTCATGGATATTAAAGCCATTTTTCTATGTTTTATTTCAATTTAAAGTTCGCCGCCTCTTGAAAAATACCCTTGTTGTCTTTACGAGTATAAAAATAAATGTATAAGTTCATCAAAAATAACATGAAACATTTTAAAATTTAAAAAACATTCCAAGCTTGTCTACTGACTATATAAAGGTTTATATTTAGCCATCATGGCTCCACAAACTTGCTCTCTTTTCTCCATATTTGTTTAATCTTATCCATGTGTTTTCTCTGAATCTGTGTGTGATTTGATAACGGAGGAAATGATAATATCCTGCAAAATTTCATTTCACTCTTCATATTATATTTTGTGTGAGAGAATTTCGAAAAGCGTTTATACGTTTAATAAATATTTGCATATGCAAATTATTTCACTAGAAGCTCATTCAACAGGAATACATTGAAGGATTGTGCAAAACTATTTGCATGTTGAAAATGAGCAAGAACTTTGCCTATGGGAAAATGTGTATAATAATGGAGGCATGACAAAATTAGGTGGGCTCAGTAGTTGCGAGTTGAACTCTAGGGGATGTTATTTATATCTTTGTACTATTTCATTAAATATTGATTAGTTGAGATGGATTACATACGCGGTAGGGTAGTTGAAAATGTATACAGTAGAGTTTTCATATATTCTCACAAACGGGTCGATATTGCTGCCTTCGTAGCAATAAAGACACTGTAGGGCATTGCCTTCGCAAAAATGTGTCTTTTAATAATCTAGGTTGGTTAACATTAAGCCCTCTGGAAAGTAACACCAAAATTTTAGGTGATTGTTGTACAAAACTGAAAAGCATGTAATGCCAAAAACGGTCCCAAAGTATTTTGTGTAACTCATATTGATGCCTAAAGCATTTTAATTTCTATATCACGTTTTTTAGGACTAGTAATTTTTTTTACAAAAACGTACTAGCTTTGCTTCCTATCGGTCCTTCTGTTTGTGCGTTACAGCAAGTTTCCTCAGAAACTATAGCAGCTAGAAAGCTCTGAGTTTATGGAAAGGTCAGAGGTAGTGTTACGGGTGAACATTGAGACTCCACAGCGCTGCTCACCCGAACATTACCATACGCGATTTCGTAACAGTTTAACCTACGCAATACCGAGCCGCACTTTATTAATGTTTTTTTTCTGGTGGTCCGATGATGTAACTATCAATAAGTAATTTAAATTTCCATTCACAAAAGGATTACTGATTAAAATACTAACAGAAAGCCACAAATAATTCTAAGTTTAATAATTGTTTAAATTACGAACATGAAGCCACATAGTAATTTTGCTTGTAACTTAATGTAAGTAAACTCATGTACCTAAGTCGCTTTCGTTTCACACGCCACAATTATGGACAACGCAACCAGCAGCAAGCGGCGAAGGCATCAAGCACCCGCGCGAGCTCGAAAACGAATGCGAAATACACACGGTAGACGAAACATTCGTCATCCAATCAACATATGCGGCAAAACATGTAGTCCGGCAACGCAATTGCATCGTCACAAGGCTTTGTACTCTAATCCTGCTCTATTCCAATGCAACGTTTGCGCACTCAAGTGTGAGTACAATGATTGTGGTAGATATTATGAAACATTAAAGACACATTGCATCGTACATACCGAGCCTAATGGGCACAAGTGCAACTTCGGCGGTAAATTATTCGATAATGCTCACAATGCTAAGAGACATGAAAAGTTATATTCGAATCCCAATGATAGTTGGGACAAATTTCTAAGCAATCGGAAAGGTTAAAAGAACATCAAATCCTACTTTCCGGCCAGGGAAGTTATTATGTGAGATTAAATGTGAATATTTTACAACATGGTGATTCTAACGGCGCGATATTAAAATATAAATTCCAATGAAAACCGCAATTATATCCGATTAAAATGGTTGTTTTTATCATTCACGCTACATTATAGTGTAAATTGCCAATTTGTGGGTTGTTGCAATTCTCATGTTAATACAAAATAATTTCACTATAAGGCTATATAAAAGACCTTACCATAACATCAACAACCCCTCCATTGACTGGTAAAAATAAAACATACAAATGAGTATGATAAAAGAAGGAAATTAATGGAAAAAAATTATAACATGCAAGTAAGAAAATTCTTGTTTCAGCGAAATCAATCAAAGATTCAGGTGATTGTGATCACTGAAACATCATCAGTAGCCGAAGACAACACAGCAGACAAACAATTGACAAGTGATGCTGCACTCGTATCGTCGGTCGAAGTAAATGATAAGTAAACCATGAATCAACAATAACAGACAATGGAGATAAAGTAAATGCATTCAGCGCGTTGTAATGTTTTAGATAAGTTTCAAAATGTCCATGAAGGACTGCAGCGATGGTCTGCTGCCTCGGCAGAAGAAAATGGAGATATCTGCCGAGAACGCCCTTGTCTGGGGACGCGTGAATGCGCTGGCAGGCTAGCATTACAGTGTCGTGGGGCGGGTTCATTCCCCCAGCACAAGGACCCACTACAAAAAAAATTCGCACCCACGAATTTCTTGGGGTCGAACGAATACAAGGCAACCGAAGTCGCAAAAAGTGTAGGTAACTACACGAGGGACAACTGACTTGTTCAAGGAACAAGGGTAACAAGCAAAAAGAAGTGGAAGCAGGGTGACCTCGTCCTTACCCGGAGAGGCTCATGGCCCACAAATGAGAGAAGTGTAACCGGGTGGTGATGGAGCCCCTTCGCACCCATCCAACCGGATTAATATCCATATTTGTTGCAGTGGCCAGGTATTCCTCTTCTGAGTGGAAAACTCATACAACTTAACTTGCATAAGTCTTCCCATCAGAAGAAAAGTACCCCGATGACCAATTTATGCCATAGAATGATACAATTCGATTGCATAACTCTATGCCATAAAGAGGCACTCTGCTTGGGCCACTCAACCCGCGACGTCACCTGAAACAAAGAAGGATTAATGAGTACCCGGCGGCTGGCTCATGTTTTGAGGTGGAAGCCTGCCACTGTATCGGGTCCTATTCCCGGTTAGAATTGCAAGAAAGGAAAGACCGACGTTTTACTTTTAACATTTCATGATTTTACTTTTATTCTCTATTATTTTACATTTATTATACATGCTCAAAGTAGCATAAGCTTGATACGAAATATTTAATAGTTTGACAATTGTGGCATTTGCGTTTTGTTCTGACTATGCAAAAATATTTATGCAATTTAGCACGTAACTGCGATTCATTATAAATCCAACAAGCATGAGCTAAGCTAATGTTTCTTTTAACAATCGTTGAAGATATGCCGAAAAATATGAATGAGCTCTATTCTTTATCAAATGGATGAGAAAAAAAAAGATCGGGTTCGACACGTGGTACCACTCATCAAAGCCTTCTCTTACCAAGTCAATGCGAGGAAATTTCAAGGAAAGTAAAATGGTTAACTTCTAGCTCGAACCAAACAAAATAAATGGTCAAATATTTATGACAACCTGGCTCTCACTATTATTTTTTGTTGGTGTTTTAACACTTTCCAATCAATTTTGATCAGCAGTGGTGCATGACGTGGTTGTAGTAATTTATGTTAATAAAAATATAATTGATTTTAGGTAAATTCACTTTCAATAACAAATTATTTGCACAAAAAATCAAATTTTTTTAAAAGAACTGTCAATTAAAAAGAATTTAATTTTTTCCCAGATGCAAATTCAGTTAGAATGAATCGTTGAAATAGATTCTTCACAAAAATTCATTTTTTTTTTGTTTCTTTTAAGGCGAGGGAATGTCATGACACAAAATCGATCGCTTAGTTACATTCAAAATCGAATAAATATAACTCTACTCTAAATAGTCCTACTCAAAATTTAAAACAAAAGTTATTTCAGTTGACTTGATTACGACAGACCGATAATGATTTCCTCTAGAAAACAATGCGAGACTCGTCTAGTTATATATTAGCGTTCTAGATTTGTTGGTCTCTTACTAAAGTTACAACAAAAAAACTTACTTCTTAAATTGTGTGGCATTATCATTCAATTTATGTTGCGGCTGACTGAATTTCATTTGTTTTTTCCTCAGCATTTGCATTGTTTGTATTTGCTTTTTCACCTTCGTCTTTAAATTACTGTTGTCCTGAAACTGCTTATTCCGTCATACTCCCGACTAATGGTTCAATCCGAATAAACGAGGTGATAGCGGGCTCCGTTATCATTCGATGCAGTTTCCTCAATCGTTGGAAAGCGTATGCACTTAAATGCCGTTAGATATTGCATCAACCAGATGTTTTGCCGTCCAGGTTGAAACGGTGCCTTTTAACTCCACGCGGCTGGGTTTAGGTGGCAGTATACACACAATTTTCATTATTTTATCTCTATTTCCACATTCTATTGTCCACTGTAAAAACGTCCAATACTGATTGTGTACTCGGTTACCCTTAATCAGTTCTATTTCTACTTTTTTCATCCCAGCTTATAATTTGTCATGTCATGTGTATGGCTGGCTTAGATGATACTAATAAAGCACAAAGCGCGTGGAGATGATTTTTCTACATTAATTGGCAACAAGACAGCCACAAGCGGAGCGTACACTTGGAAATCTCGCAACTTCCACACACAAAACAGGCGAGCACCACAAAACACAGAATTGCATCCTTCATTTCGCAAGCAAGCTACACACTCTTATTTCGTCGGACTTTGCAAGCGTTTCGGGCAAAAATAAATGCAAACGCTATTCACACAAACGTTTTTTCTCAAACATCACCGAAATAGAGCACTGTAATGAGCCCGTTGTGCTTGGTGATCGCTGTACTTTCACTAATCCCCTATTAATCACTGCATGCGCGCTAACAAGTTGCTTACACATTTAGTAATTCACTTTGCATGTAGTCTCGATACTTAATGCAATTATTAGCACTTTTCACGTCAAAATATAAGCGCGAATGACTAGGAATGCGCTAATTTTATTGCAATCTTTCTTCCGTTCTTTCTTTCTTCACCCCGTTTGACTTACAGTTCGGAGGTTGCAACGGTAACCACCACACATTCTCCACTTCCCGATCACTTAATCATTCGCGACGTATTCATGGACCAAAACGTGGAACTTTACAGATAATTTCTTTCCAACACAACTGTAATTCCTTCACGTTCATATTTTTCTTCACGTTTCTGTCGAGTAAATCACACGTGTAATTCATGCGCTCGACTCTAATTTCCTTGTCGCTGGCTCGCAGGCGCTCATCTAGCGGTGTCCGCGCTGTGTGTTGGTTTGGGCAGACTCCGCGAAATCTCTCGGCAACAGCACCAGCAACACAAGCAAATGCCACTCCCGTTATCACCACCGCTATCATTGTGTCATTGGTACGAAAATGAGTTTCGAACAAAGAGCTGATATCAAATTTTATTTTAAAATCGGTAAAATTTTACCGAAATAATTGAATTAATAAAAAAAATGTTATGTCAATGATTGTCCATCTCGTGCCAGAGTTTATGAGTGGTTTACACGTTTCAGAGATGGTCGTGAGGACATTAATGACAATGAACATACGGGCCGCCCGAAATCAGTGATCACCGAAAGCCCCATCGAAATTGTGCGTGAATTTATCAAAAATGAGCCGAAATTATTATTGAAATTCATGGAATCGAAGTTAGATATTTCCGAAACATCGAGTTATCGCATTTTAACCGCATTTTAAAGTCTGTGCACGTTTTGTTCTGCACAAATTAATTGCTGGCCAAAATTTGCTCTGAATTCAACATTCGAAAGACATCATTAAAGAGACGAGAAAAGACGAGAACTTCCTTTACAACATTATAACTGGTGATGAAACGTGATGTCTCCAATATGAACCTGAAACCAAGCGCCAAAAGTACCGAATGGCAGGCTTCAGGTGAGCCAACAACCGAAAAATCGCGTTTGGAGAAGTCAAAAATCATGCTGATGCCACAAGGAGTTTGTGCCCACGGGCCGAACCGTCAATGCAATTTTCTATCTTGGCGTTTTGAAGCGCTCATTGCATCACATTTGTCAAATATGGTCTAAATACCGCAAAGGAGGAAGCTGGCGCTTATTGCATGATAATGTACCAACTCATCCATCCACTCTTGTGACGGATTTTTTGACTAGAAATCGCATTTTAACCATCAATCGCTTACCGTATTCGCCTGTTATGACTCCCTGTGACTTCTACCTATTCGGAAAATTGCGTTTGGCCATGAAAGAAAAATGCTTTGCGTCTGTAGTGGGCACCCAAAAGGCTTGTACTGACATACTGAAGGATATTCTGGTCAATATCCTGAAAAACTCTTTCAAAAAGCTTTTCGATCACGCAAAACAGTGTACCGAGCCCAGAAGAGACTATTTTGAATGAATAAACTCGAAGCTCCTGTCGTTTCTATTTTAGTTTCGTTTATTTTGAAGAGCACCTTGTATATGTCAAAATAACTTAGGCAGTCTTATTTTCTTCGGATTTTCATGAACATTTAAGGAGTAGTGCTTAAGATGAATGTGTTCAACAAGCTAAATATTCAGAAATATTATTTAACCAGAGCAAAATGGCGACTGTTATGTGTTTATGATAGAAATATTTTCATTAATGCTATCAGAAAATTTATTTTGAACCCTAGGATTTTACAAGACCCTTCTGGTAGGAGCACTCTCCTGTCTACTCAACTTGTTTTAATTTGGTACTGAATTTGTAGAGCACTCAGAATGCTACAGTGAACATTCCACAAACATAATTTTAAATGTCAACAGCGAGGAACATTTTCTGAGGACCAAATTCTATTTACATAGTAAATTCTATTCTACTCCTATCTACTATCTGAACCACAGGAAAAACGGAAAAATATTTCCACAATGCTTCCCCCATGAAATTCTTGGAAATTGCTGACGGTTGAATGCATGTGTAACATAACCTCATGTTAAAGTGAATTTGTCTACAATATGATGTGACACACCAGAGGAAAACCAGTCAGAAGGCAATTAAGGTATCTGATTTACAGGACAACAAGCATTTGTTACTTTTTATGCAATTTTACATTCCGCAGGAAGAATCATGCTGGAAATAAACTGGTCACAAAAATATTTTAGACTAGAGGTCAGCCGATAAATGCAAGATTCGGTAACAATCTTAATCAGTGAATTTCCGTATACAACAAAGTCTAAATCAAGAGAGAGACGACAAATCTTTATATCCGTTAAATCTACCTGTCATCCTGGCGTACGACACAGCAATGACCAATAGTCTGTAACATATTTGGGGTGGGATAAGTTTAACAATTGATCAGGAGCACCCTCTTCTCGACAGACCACCATCCGTATCCGTTTCCTGATGAGAAATTCAGCGCTGATAGAAAGGAAAGAAGTTCTTATATCTTCTTCTGCGTAGCACTGCAGCCTATTTGGGCCTTTGTTTCCTGCAACTAGCTCCTCCAAGTGTCTCGTTCCAATTTTGAAATCTGAGCAGCTACGAACTGTCTTCATCGACCGAGTCAGACCAGCGTTTCCTTGGCTTCCCCACTGGTCTCCGAACTTTAGTTCTCCCAAAAAAGACCTTTTTGAATGTCCGTTGCTCGTCGATACGATTTATGTGGATAGCTCATTGCAGCTTCCGCACTCTTACAATCGTTGAAATGTCCGACTCGTCAAAAATTGCTTGAGTTAGGGTCCATGTTGTATACCCATGGCATAACACAGGTCTTATCACAGATTTGTATACTTGGAGCTTTGTTTTCCTGTGTATGCAGCTGGTCTTGAAGATCGTCAAAACTGAGTAAAATATTTTATTTGCGAGCTGTATTTTTCGGCGTATTTCATCTCTTTTATTACTGGTTCTCATTACTTTGGCGCCTAAATACGCGAATATACTCAAATTTTCGATGCTGTGAAGTGTGATATATTGAGTTTTTGAAATATTTTTTTTCGACTGGGTTATGAGCTTTATCAAATTCTCATTGATTTGTAGCCCTACTAGTTTTGCTTCGCTGTCAACTTTCAGGAAGAGTTCTTTGGCTGTTTTTAATGACCGTGACAAAATGTTAACACAGTTCGCATAGGCTACTACTTGGCTGGACTTGTACCTTATGTATCGCTAGGTAGCTTCCTTATAACGTAATCCAAGGCCAAATTGAATAGCAATGGGGCCAGCCCGCCTACCTGCTTTAGTCCAATATTTGGGTCAAAGGCATCGGTGAGTTGGTTATTGATGCGGACTTGGGAGATCGTCGACGACATTCTCATTTTGGTAAGATGGACAAACACTAGCTATTAAATCTATTTTCCTATTTCGCTCCTCGACTTTATTTAAGTATTTTTTTATGTCATTGAATTTTTTGTTACTTTAACATTTACAATCTGGGCGCGGATGGTATCTTAACGACTGCATGGGATAGTGCAAAGAGTTTCTGTGACAATCTGTCAAAAGGAAACAACTATTTCAATAAGCAGAATCGCCAGTATCAGAGGAAAAATAATCTTTGGTAGAAGTAATTACGTCTTCTCTATAGCCCTATGAAAAGATTTTAGGCTGTAATAAGCCCTAGAGGAATCATTAAATAGGAGTATCAAAATAAAAGTTGCAACCATGGCAAAAGCTTTAAGTTATTATTATTGTCAAAAGTCCGTGAAACGTAACAGCAATGGTATGCCGTTTCTACGAGCTATAACAACCATGCTCAACTACTAAACACCTCCCCTGTCAAACCGAGAACCTAGCCTGGAGCCGTTTGATACCAGGTTCCATTTTGCTACACTGTGAGGTGCCTTCAAGTTGAGGGATTCCTCCTCTGGCGAGAGAGGAGGCGAGAAGAGGGACTCCCATACAAGTGGCTGCCCGAACATAATGTGCAACATGATTCCATTTGCCAGCTTATCCAAGGATTACCGTGGCAATACTATACGGAGTCTCCTTGTAGAGGTCCCGTCACAGCCTGTTCTATTTTATGTTAGCAAAAAATGTGTTGCAGTCATCGTTTACCTCGACTGGGCAAAACTGAGAATCAGGGGACTGTGACTCACCAATCTTGTGCAGATGAGACTGAAAACACCTAAAACTGGGTCAGATAGAACTCAGTCTTAGATGTTGGCAACTTTACCAACGTTTCCTGTGGCACGAAAGATGGTTCCGTCCAGAAGGCACCATCAAGTGAAAAAGAGGAACTTAGCAAGATGTTTGTTTTGGTTATTTTAACCTTCTGGCTAATTCATGGTGAAAATTAAGGCCATGACATCTTTTTTCTTTTCAGTTTTGTTTAAGCACTGCAGCCCTTTTTGTGTCTTTGCTCAAAGATAGTTAGAGTATATCATTATCTTGGTCAAACGTATTGACACTCGACAAAGTGATATAGTCAGCACTATGCTTTGGCCATATGTTTGTCCACCAAACTGCTATACGTTCTGCTTATAGTAAGTACGCATCATAACGGAATTAGGAATCAGCTTCATGCTTCACTGAATATTTTTTTTGAGGTAGGGAGATGAATGTCTATTTAAGTACAGAGTGTGAGACTCCCATGCCCACTAAACACCGCCCCTGTCAATCTGAAAACCTAGCCTAGAAACGTTTGACACAATACTTTGGGCCAGGTATCGTTTCGTTACGCCGTGAGGCGCCTTCAAGCTTGGAGTTCCCGCTTTGAACAGGAGGAGAGAGAGGAAGAGAAGGTGCCAGACAACCGATCCCCCAGCCCTAACGCCTACAGCTACTGTGAGTCCCCTTTCTCCTTTGGGACTGAATCAAAGACTGTCGGATGCGAAGATGCAATCCTAAGTACTCCTCTTCTCTGTACCTGTGCCAGGCGTTTTCGGTAATCCTCCTTACTGAGAGTGGCGCCCCATACATCTGCTCCGGGCAGTAGCACTGACCATATTGTACTCATCAAAAAGCGTCTTCTTGATGGGCGGAGTCGCCCTACGTTGGCCATAAGTCGACTAAGAGCCGGTACTCCCGAAGAAGTCTCCTCGGCTGTTGCCCTGATTTGCTCAGAGAAATTCATCTTCGAGTCGATGAGTAGCTCTAGGTACTTCACCGCTGGTTTCGATTTGATTCATATGTCTCCAATCATTTTTACTCTAGGGATTCTCTTTTTTGTCAAGATGACCACTTTGGTTTTCTCCAGTGCTAAACTGAACCCACGAATAGTCATCCAGTATCTCATTTGGCGCATAAGAATGCCAAGCGCTTGTTCAACGGTGCGTCCAGTGACCAGAGCCACAATATCATTCGCATAGAAGATCAAAAGCGACTCATCTGGTATCTGAAGTTTTAATAGCCCGTCGTAAGACACGTTCCACAGGTCCGGACCCAGAATAGATCCCTAGTTAATTCCCGATGTAATTACAATCCTTCGTTGGCCCTGAGTCGTATCGTAGAGCAGGCTTCGGTCCTTTAGGTAGTCCCTCAAAAGTCGCATTAGATATTTTGGAACTTGAGGAGGGTTTTTCAGCGTATCCAGAACATCCACCCATCTAGCGGAGTTAAAGGCGTTTCTGACGTTGAGCGCCACCAACAGGATGATCCATCGCTTGGTGCGAGTATGTGCCTCTGCCTTTTGGACCGCGCTCATCACCTCTGCGACCACATCAATAGTAGAATGTCCTGCTCTAAATCTATACTGCCGAGGAGATAGGCCCCCAGCAGCACAAATTGCGTCAGTGAGTCTTCCCTTGATGAGTTTCTCTAGCACCTTCCCAGCCATGTCTAGCATGCATAACGGGTAGTATGCAGACGGCGATTCAGGATTTTTCTTCTCTTTGCCGATCAGCACCAGCCTCACCACCTTCAATTGTACCGGGAAAACCCTGTCTCGTAGGCAAGCGTTGAATGGGCTAAGCAGCAAGTCAGGACAATGCGGATAGATAAAATGCATCACCTCAGCCGGAACTCCATCTGCACCTGGAGCCTTCCTCGCTTTCAATGAAAGGACTGCCTCACCCAGCCTCGGCTGTGTCAAGAGTGGACATTTGACTGCTGTTTCACCATGGAAAGCATTAACACGGACGGGGTGGGCGGGGAAGAGTTTCCGCACTATCTCATCCATCTTTTCCGCATCATGTATGCAAGGCTTCCGTAGGGCACCAAGCTTCCGCATAACTAGCTTGTTCACATTGTCCACTAGATCTTGCCAGCAGAAAACCTTGCTATTCTTGATCAATTTGCGAAGGCATTTCCTAGCCAATTTATATGCTGTCATCCGGTAACATGCCTCGTCATGGTTTCGCGGCCGTTGAGCCTTACGTTGAAGTTTGTGACACTCCCTTCGCTTTTCAGCGATTTCAGTTGACCACCAGTACACTGGGGGCTTGCCGTGCCGGGGTTTTTGATGGGACATAGAAACTTTGCAAGCAGTCGTAATGATGCTCATATTTGAGTTCACCACGCCTTAAGCTGCAAATTTTCCCGTCCCCTCCAAATATCCCTGCAGCGGCTCACCTGCACGTCGACGAGCCTCTCAGCATCCACCCTTCCGATGTTGCATCCAGATGTAGAAACCCGAGAGGACGGACGTAGGCAGACAACAACACTGATCTCAAGCTGAATAAACTGATGATCACTGGCTCAGTAGTCCTCTAATACTTTCCAATTGTGTATCCTCAGTACTAAGGACTCCGAGATGAATGTCACGTCCGGTGTGGTCCCCTCAGTGCCAATACGACGGTAAGTCGGTGCATTTCTGGTGTAAAGTACGACAAGCGCCCTCCTGGCCAACATTTCCAGGACTCGTTTTTCCCACCGATCTGTTTGAGGCATGCCCCATTCGATTGCTTTAGCGTTGAAGTCTCCCCCAACGAGCATGTTGCCCTCCATGTTCGAGACAGTGCCCACTAGAGCATTGAGCTTGGCTTGGAAAAGAAGGTGGTCCCTGAGCACCGAGCACAGGTAAAACCATCCTCCCGTCCACAACTCTCCACTAGGAAATCACTCTTCCCAACCCAGATAGCGGCAGTAGCAGTTTCAGCAGGATACCATAATGCAGAGCTTTTATCATGGTATTGTTCACTCAGCAGTAAAATGTCGGCTTACATGTCGCTCGCAAACTGCTCAAGCATATTTTGAGCGGTTGAGCTGCGATATAGGCTTAGCTGTGGGATGCGGGTCATTGAAGCTCTGCTTTTGCCTTGGCTAGGGTTTCCTGGAAAACCCGGCATTTTTCTGATCCCAAGACGTATCCAAAATGAGGTCTTGGATCAGCATCCTTGCAAAGAATACAGTGTGCCTCCTCGGTACACTCTTGTCTTTTATGTCCCATTTCGCCGCATTTGTAACATAGAGAACTCCTATCGTGTCCTTTGTATATTTGTTTGGTGTGGCCATAGCCAAGGCATTTGAAACATTGAAGGGCGTTGCTCTTCGCCGTATCCTATAGACAACCCACCCTATTTGTACTTTGCCCTTGTTCAGAAATTGTTCGGCATCCTTTTCGATTAAGTCAACTATGTCCATGCGTCGTCCCCTGTGGTTTCCTGGTGTCAGTCTTGCTTTGATCCTTCCCATGCTAGCGAACTCCCTTTTGATGGCCTCTTCTATCTCAGCGAGATCCACGACGCAGTCAATGTCTCTTATTTCGATCGTTGCTATCGTCTCGAGCGAGGCTTTAGTGGCGCTTTAGTCGTGCTAACTTATTGTCGGCCTCTGCTCCAAATTCGACCAGTATGTGGCCCGGCCACGTTGGTCACACTACTTTAGTGGTAGTGCTGGTGTCTTCGGGCCTTACATTTCCCCTGAGTTCTCACAGCACCTCCACTTAGGATCGGCCATCTTGGGGTTTTAAGAGCAGTGCCTGCTGCCGGGCTCCTCGTCAGGGCTTCTTCATCTCCTGTTTTGCATCAGATCTTTTTTCTTCTTTGACGTCCGTGCGAACTTTACTTTCTGGCAGTTTTTGAACGAGTTTCTTGGCGGCTTTCTTCGTTCCTTTTGCAAATACTGTCGGGAACCCATGATCTGGTGTTCCACGTCCATCAAGTGTCTCTTCCTTCCTTCTTTTATCCTGATCTCCTTCGATTGGGCTAGACGCCATTTTTTTCATGATTTTTGATTGTGGAACTATCTGCATGTGGCCTTTAGATTCGCCCCACGCACTCCTTTAGCCTTCTGCTCGTCTCAGCCTTTAACCAGCTCCTTCGATAATGCCCTATGCGATCCAGGGGCTCCTCTTGTTCAAGAAGTCCAATCTTTACTGCTATGCTGATTTTTGGGGAGTCGCATGCAGATTGTATTCTTCTCAGAACATCTTCCGCTTTTCAGAATAGCCTTTCTTCTTCGTGTCGCTGGGCAGCAATTGAATTTTGTGACCATCCTTGGGAGAGTTTATCGCTTTCCGTTTCCGAATACAGTACTTCTGCGACATTTTCGACGTTGGTGATGCAATCACGCATCGTCATTTTATTTGCCTGGTCACTATATTCTTTTATTGCCGTAATCTCCTCGTTCACTTCAGGACGATTCTTTGTTATGCCGAGATTTACAACCCTTGCATGGGTCGTTTCGGTAATGATCTCAGCAGTGACCATCGAGTTCTCAATGTTCTTTATATTTTCTTCCACCGCTCGCACAACTGAAGCGTCCTGCAGAGTTTCCCGCTTTTCCATGACAGGACACTCTGGCGTTCACATAACTTTTTTGCTGCGCCCGAACGTCGCAGGAATCTAAGTCTGGACCGGACTGTCTGTTAATCTCCGTTTTTCATCCGTCTTGGCTGTCATTGTATTAATCGTCGTTTTTGTCATCGTTAGTACCACTCTCGATGTGCTCTTAAGATTGTGGATGCAGCCGCTGGTTGCGTCGTCGTTATTGCTATTTTTGCATTTTTTTCGGGTTTTTTAAAATCTTTTTTAAGGGTTTTGGTTACCCCAGTTTTATTTGGTCCCGCCTGAGCCGCTTTCTCCGTTCGTGTGTGTAGTCGCCTTTTTGGTCACACGGTTATCTTTGCAGAGCAGGTAGGCCATGCGAGGGTTGGCACAACCCATTAGGGGGACAAGTGCTCAGAGCAAGACCAGCTCTAATTGGGAGTCCGTCTCAACCGAACCTACACCACCAACCCAGTGGCGCGAGCTTCGACCGTACTCCGAGGCCTGCCAAGGCTCTACCGGGACAGAGAAGGTATGGCGTAGTCCAGATCCAATCAGGGTCGTTACGTGTTATCCCAGGGGGGAACTGGCGGCACCCCTCATATCCTCGGGTTCGTGGGGCAGCGCCCTCCAAAGAATGCTTTTGTCGACCGGCATTCTCCCTGCGGGAATTTCCTCGGGTACGGGGGGCGAATCTCCCCTAAGAATGCTAGCCTCGAAGAGTACTCCTATCGGCCAGCGTTCCACTTGCGGGGACATTGATTTCACCAAACGAGTATTCACCATTGCCTACGTAAAATGTTTTCCATTAAGGACATAACAATTTTATCTATTGATAATACACAGAAATATTGGGGATATTGAGTTCAAATTTATTGTGAATGTAGTGCAAGCATTGCATTTAATGAGCGTAATTTGATTTTTGTCATAAGACCACCATGAGCCCGTTTACAGCAGTCGATTCATTGAGCTCGGTTTTCTACCACTCTGGCGCACATTTTGACCGAAACGTTGGCAATTTTGCATTGGAGGTTGTCTTTGAGCTCGTTCAAAGTTGCTGGCTTATTGGTATCGACCAGTGGCCATAAAAAGAAATCCAATGGTTTTAAATCACATCAAGGAGGCGCCTATTCGACCGAACCATTTCTCGAGATAACACGTTCACCAAATTTGCTTTTCAATGAATCAATAGTGAGGCGTGATGTGTGGCTAGTGGCATCATCTTGTTGAAACTACATATTGTTGATGTCAAGTTCATCCAATTTTGGCTACAAATAATCTTCCAACATAACACGATAGAGCTCTCCATTGACGGTAACATGACAGTCATTAGCAATCATACTCCCGGCATGAATACCCTACCAAACAGTAATTTTTTGCAGATGCAACGGTGTTTCAAGAAGCACATGTGGGTTTGATGCTGACCAATAAACGCATAAAGCTATTCAGCCAAAAACGAGCTTCATCGCTGAAGATGAATTTTCGATGAAATTTTTTGCTTTCGTCAAGCTTTGCCATGGCCCAAGTGGAGAAGTTTCGGCGTTCGCGAATTATCAAGTGGCTTTAGTTCTTAAGTTCATTTGATCTTGTAATCATGTAGGTTAAGATCTTTTCGCAAAGTACGCCACAGTGTCGTTTGGGCGTACGCAGTTCTTCAGAACGACGTGGAATCGACTGGTTTGGCTCATTTTGTATCGATGCACTTATGGTTACAATATTTAGTTCGCTTCGATCACTACGACGTCTTTCTGGCACCAGAACGTCCAAAAGTGAAAATTTGGACCCAAACATATCCACTATAGTACGCACAGCTGGTCGGGTGGGACGATTATTATGGCCGAAAATTGGAGTAAGTTCTTTTAAAGTTGCAACCACTGACTCAGAATTTCGGTAGTATTTTTAATTTTTTCCAATTGTTGCTGGTTGGTGAACTTTACCATGATGAAAATGTTGACTTTAACTAACGTTTTGACATCAACAGTTTATTGAAAAAGTTTATGGGATACGTGAAAAGAATAAATAGATTTATTTAAAACAGATTTTAAAATTATTTTATTTATGAAGGTTTGGTGCGTCGACGTCGAGTGAGCGAATGAATCAGCGGCTTGATGTGGCGATTTGAGACTGTGAGAGATCACTGTGTGTTGTTCGCTTATATTCCTTGAAATCGCTGATACGGCATCGCCAACGATAGCTCCCTGGCTGCTTATCGCGTTCGGTTACAAAATCTGCTGATGAGCATCCGGTCCATCGTCGCATATCGTCAGCGCAACGCCGTCCAGGCGCAACATAGTTGCAACCATTCATCGCATGGACATGGGATTGCGGAATTTCCCAGTCAGCGATATTCGAATCAAGCGCAACAAAGTCGCCGAGCCCAGGGCGCACACGTATGCACTCTGGGTGCGTTAGTGGTCCGCCACAGTACTTCCCCTGCAGTGGCGGAGCCGCAGTATGGTGACTTTAGGCCGCAAATTGTACCGGCATACGGGCTTCTCGCCCAATCCTCGTTGTCGTCGTGCACGAGAAGAATGCGGGTTTTAACCTGTCGATGGATATTTATTTTGTCGTTCCTGACGAAGACGTGCGTGCTGTTAGGCAGATCCTTGTTTACGAAGACGTCATCTGAGTTGTAGTATGCCGTATTGCACGGGGTTAACTTTGACATCCTCGCTCGAAGATCCTTAAGGAAGCCTGAATCATTCGTGCCAACATGAGAGGTGTCGTAAAATTCTCCGGGTAGGTGAAGTGTCGTTCCGTAGACCATATCGGCTGGCATCGAACTAATGTCTTCCTTCAGCGTTGATAGTAGTCCAAGTAGTACGATTGGTAGCGCCTTGGTCCATTGAGGTGAGTCGTGGCAGCGGATCGTGGTTTTGACCGTACGATGCCACCGCTCTACTATCCCGTTGGACGCTGGGTGATATGGGGTTGTTCGCAAGTGCGTGATTCCGAGTATTTTCGTCAGTTCCTTGAAAATTTGGCTTTCGAACTGTCTACCCAAGTCGGTTGTGATGCGTGTAGGTACTCCGAAACGGCTGATCCATATGTTGATCAGAGCTTTCACCACCGCTGTTCCTGTGATTGTCTCGATTGGAATTGCTTCGGGCCAACGGGAAAACCTATCCACAACAGTGAAGCTGTATCGAAATCCTTCGCTTGGTGGCATTGGCCCGATGAGGTCAATGTTGATGTGCTCGAACCTAGCATCGGGCAAGCTGTATCTCTGCAACGGCGATTTGGTGTGACGAGTGATTTTGTTGGACTGGTATGGTAGACAAGTTCGAACGAACTTCCTGGTTGTTCGGATGCCTGGGTGTGAGATCCCGTAGATGTTTTGCATAACCGTCGCTCTGAACCTCTGCGGGATAAAGGGCGTATCCTCTCTGACGTCACAACGCAGTGCAGAGTCAGAGAGGAGTCATCTAGTCTCTGCTGTCTCCATTCAAGTGGCTGGTCGCAGGTATTCATTAGCGCTTGAAGCTCTGGATCATCCTTCTGCGCTAGGGTGATAGTGTTAAAGTCGATCTTTTGGATTATATTTACCCTCGAAAGATAATCAGCGACGGTGTTCTCTCGGCCTGGGACGTGTCGTATTTCCGTAGTGAACCGGGATATGAAGTCCAGCTGGCGTTGTTGTCTCGGCGATGCTTTTTCCGAGCGTTGGTGGAGTGCAAACTGCAATGGCTTGTCGTCGATGAAGACGGTGAGCACTCTGTCTCCGACCATGGGTCGGAAGTGCTTAATTGCTTCGTAAATGGCCAAAAGTTCCCTGTCGTACGTGCTGCACTTTTGTTGGGCGTCAGTCAGCTTCCTTGAGAAAAACCCAAGTGGCGTTGCACTTCCTTCTTTTGTTTGTTGCAGAACGGCTCCGATACCGTTGTCTGAAGCATCGACAGAAAGAGACCATATAGCACTGGAATCTGGGTAAGCGAGGGTCAGTACGTTCCCTAAATCCGCCTTTGATTGCTCGAATGCAGCTACCGCTTCTTCTGTCCAATTGAGAGGCGTTTGATCACGTTTGCGGTTGCCTGTGATCAGCCGCAACAGGGCGCGCTGGCGTTGAGATGCATGTGGGAGAAAACGGTGGTAGAAGTTGACCATCCCCAAGAACCTGACTTCCTGCTTTTCGAATTGGCACTTAGGAATGTTGACAATCAGACCGAACTTGACAAGCCGGTCCAGCACTTGCTTAACGTGAACCAGGTGTGCCTGTTGGCTGGGAGAGAAGATCAGTATATCATCGAGGTAAACAAATACGTTGTCCAAGCCATGGAGCACTTCATGCATGAAGTGCTGAAACGTCTGACCTACGTTGTCATATACATGAATTCGTACAACCTGAACGGTGTGATGATGGCAGTCTTCGGAATGTCGCTTGGTTCCACGAGGATTTGGTGGTACGCCTTCTGTAAATAGATCACGAAAAAAACTTCATTCCGAGGAGGGCTGCGGTACAATCCTGAAGAAATCCGATGGGATAGCGGTCTGGGATTGTATGGTTGTTGAGCGCGCGGTAGTCTCCGCATGGTCGCCAATTTCCGTTCGACTTTTTCACCATATGCAAAGGGTTACTCCATGCGCTTTTTGATGGGTGGCAAATTTCGAGTTGAATGAGGTGATCGAATTCAGCTTTGGCGGCGGCCAGCTTGTCAGGTGGAAGTCTTCGTGCCTTAGCGTTGACCGGCGGTCTCTTAGTTAGGATGTGATGCGTGGTTGAGCAATTTGTGTTTGGCTGTCCTCTGAGAGGCTAATGTATTCCAACAGCAGTGATCGCAGCTTGTCACTAACATCATCCGGGAGCAAGTCAGCTTTGGGTGGTTTTTGTCGATGTGCCCGATGATTGTTTTGAGGCGTGCGCGTTCAATAAGCCGTCTCCCCTTCAAGTCGACGAGGAAGCCATAGTGTTCGATGAAGTCGGCCCTGATGATTGGAGAACTTACATCGGCTATTGTGAAAGTCCACGTAAACGGCTTTAAAAATCCCAAGTTCGGTTTCACTGATCTTTTGCCGAATGTTCGCATCCTTGAACCGTTAGCTGCCACTAATTTGGATGAGGCGTCGGGAGAACAAAGATCTTGGATGGTTGGTGGTATTACTGAGACATCTGCGCCGGTGTCGATAATGAAAGTACTTTTGTTGATGTTGTCGTGGATTTTCAAGCGTTCAATTTTGCGATGGGGGTCGCTACGTGTGGACGGTCGGATCCTAGTTTTTTGAGTGGGAGCAGCGTTGTCGGCAATTTTTGGCGCTCGGTTCATAATGCTGGTGATACCAACAAAGCTGATCGTCGGACTCTTTGGCGTGGTGTGGTGGTGATGCCGGCTGCTGCTTAGGCCACGTGCAATGTGCTTCATGTATTGAAGTTTATCGCTATCTGTTACGCAAAGCTTGAAGCGCGTCCTCAACCTTCGTCATCCTGTGGCTGAGGTCGCGTTATGCGGAGGCGAGATTGCTCAGCTCGCTTGTGATTCGCAGCGTTGGTGGGATGGTATGCCGTGGCTCATCTCCCTTTGTGACTGCGGCGACTGACTGTCGGGTGACTTCGTGCACACGATCAGCGATCGTTGCGAGATCTGAGAGTGGGGCGTCGTTAGCTGATAGGATGCTCCTCAATGTGACATCGAGGCGGTTGAACCACATGCGTTGGAGCAAGGTGTCGGTTACATTTCCGTTGGCGAGCGTACGCAGCTGGTTGAATAACTGTGACGGGCACTGGTCTCCAAGCTCGATTTCAGAAAGTAGCTTCTGAATACGCTGTTGGGCCGAGTCAGCGTAGACAGCCAACAGGGCGTTATTCAGGGCGCTGTATTTTTTGTCGGATTTTTACTTCATTTATAATGGTATTCATAATAAAAAACTTAAGTTTCAAATATGTTGAGATGAAAAATCAACCATGTGTTGAGCAACCATAGTAAGAATTTCCTGAGAATATAACGCGCCAAATCCCTCAGCTCTTCATTACAAATTCAGCACAAAAACTTAAGCTACAGGTTACAACTTACATCACGCTCTCCATCCATCAGGAAAACTCTTTGGAGCATACAATTTTGATAAACTCACTTTCGTAGAACTTTATTATTCACAGAATATTCGCACGTCTCCTCACTTAATCCCATCAGGAAAGTAAGCGAAATGCATTCGATGCAGTCAACTGAATTTCCATCCAACAAATTTCATTATACGTTGCAATTTAAAGCACCTTCACTCTACCGTACATTTCCTCTCTTCCTGCGCGTAAAGTTCATATCCTGAGCTTGCACGTGAACCACAAAATAAGCACTAAACGTTATCTACACTTACGCTGGAGTGATGAAAGTTAGTTTCAACTTTCAACCATCGTCCTCGGCGTTACAGTCGTCGTCACCATCGTCCTCGTGGTTTGAAAATTGGTATTCATTCCTGAGTACAACTTTTACAAGGATCTCCTTCCACTTTGCTCGTATATTTGTTTGTATGAAAATCGATTTTCTGCTTCTGAAGGTAGGACTTTCGAAACACCATCAAATATGCAAGTATACGACTATGACTTTTACATCCTTCCACGGTCAATTTCAAGTATACGCAAACGAGTACAATAGTGGTAGATGGGTAGGAGTTTAATTGCAAATGTTGTACTATGCAAAAAAGGTGGAGCCGGGCGACCAAAGGGTGGAGTTCTCGCGAAATTTATAACCTTGATATGAGTTTTTTTTTTCGTTGTAATGAAAGAGTTTTTGGTCGGGGAGGCCAAGGTGGCATTGAATATCGAATGTAATTTCATATCACAACTGAACTCAGCGGAAGTGGCAATCGTATCATAAATGAAAAATATGACAACGTGTCTAAACTGAGGCGATAGGCTGCAATCTAGTGTATTAAAAATTCAGTTATAGTAGTAAGCAATATTCTCTTTCAGATTACCTTCAGCTCAATCGATTCGGAAATTATGAATGAAATGTTTCGCTTATCAATTGTAGTAGTAATATTACCCCCAAAATTCAGATTAATATTACAACTAATCAGGTCAAAGTACCTGGCATCATTAATAGACTCCTGTCCAAGTGAAAAACCGACATCAGCATGGATCACTTCTCCTGGCACAGATGAACGCTGTTGACGTGACCTGAATGGTTCTCGATGTTGTTTACTTTCTACACACAATCCATAGAATTCATCGTATTGTACTTCAATTCCGTGATTCTTGAGTATCTTCACAGCATGTCTTTTATTCTGATGACCTTAACGCTCATGCCAGACTTGAAGAGAGTCCTTAACCGCCAGATTTGCCTCACTCACACAGCAAGTGTCCGGTTTCTTGACCTTGAGCATCATCTTGAACAGTTGATCAGATTGCATACCTTGAGCCTAGACAACACCATCAAGCAGGAATTCACTGCTATCCCTTGATGAGCTGAAAGTCATACCTTTGTCCAGTGCACTCGTAACCGAGAATAAATTTCTCCTAGCTTTCGGAACATACAGCACGTTTTCCATGTGACAAGAAGTCCGACGGCCATTCACAAGCGTCTCAAAGTCAATATTTCCTCTTCCAAAAGCACTCATCACAGAATTGTTTCCGATACGAATCTCTGCCGGAATAGAGAAAGCCTCAAAGAATGAATTCCACTCTTTCTTGAAGGTCATGTGGTCCGTTGTACCAGAATCGATGATCCAAGCTTTGTTCTTGCCTTCCGTATTGAACACTTCGCTAACAAACGCTGAAGAACCCTTACTTTCAGACGTCCCATCACTCTTCTTCTTCCTGTTTGGACAATATCTTTTAAAATGACCAGTTCCATGACAACCATAGCACGTAAAAGCCAACTTATTCCCCTTCTGGTTGGACTTGACATCATCTTTGACTTGCTTACCAGCTGCACCTTGTTGACTTCCACTTGCACCTTTGGACTGGATTATCAACTTGGTTGCCATCAGTGCCGTCAGATTGTTCTCCTTTTCTAGTCGAAGTTTCCGCCTGTGCTTATCAGCAATCAATACGTTGGTCAGGCTATCGAGGGCCTGCTGATCATCCGACTTGACCCACCAAACTTGCCTGGAACTTTCAAAACTGTCAAGCAACGTTTCCAGCAACTTGATGGGGGAGGTGGCACCGGGATATTGGTTCGAAGACCCTATCGTTTCCAAAATATTGAAAAAGTGGAATTCAAAAGCTTTGAATCTCTTGAAGTGTCCGTTATCAAAATCTCACTGCCAGGTGGGGATAACCTCTTCGTTATCTCTGCCTATGCAACTGGTCGAAATGTTCTCAAGTTCAAGGAGGAGGTCAATTCCTTGTTTGAAATACTCGAATTGAACAGACTTCATAATTATTACATTCTTGCTGGTGACCTCAACGCCAAGCATACATCATGGCTGAACGCCACCAATAATCCAAGAGGTGTTTTCCTGAAATCGTGGATAACAGAGAACCAAATTGAATACAGGTGCAATCTATATGAGTCGGAGTTCCCAACATACCCTAGGACAAATTCATGTTTGGACCTTTGCATTGCTGACGCAAGACTTGAATTCAGCTTTAATAGTCCTCAACGGAAACTGCAGGTGCTTCCTTATGATAGCGACCATAACGCAATCGTAATGGAAATCAATCATCACAGGGATGATTTCTTCCTCATTCCAGTTCAACATGAGAATCATCGGTTGAATTTCAAAAAAACAGACTGGGGAAAGTTTCAAAAGAAGTTTAATCGCGAGTACCAGAAGCAATGTCCCCCTTCTGATGGTGGCAACTCTTGCTCAATGGTTCCTAAAGACAGGAATCTAACTAACGATGAAATAGATGTCTATTTGTCGAAGTTAGAGAAGCTGACGTTGGAAACGATTGAGAACGTAGTTCTAAAGAATAAACATCGAAACAATATGGAAGGATATGAAACACCAACCATCGCAAGGTTGAAAAGATTGAAAAGCCTCCTTCTCACACGCGTCAACAATATTTATCGACGATTTTTGGACCACAACCATCCCTCGTTGTCTTTGTTGAAATTACATCTGAAGAATGTCCGGAACTTAATCCGGTCATACTTCAGGAGTGAGGTCAGCAATCAATTGGCGGAAAAATTAAGGGGTATTAGCCCACAGGACCCAGACGGCGTGTTCGCGAAAGTGAATAGCTTATTCCGCAGGAAGTCTCGAGTGAAGATATCGGAGTCAATAGTGATGAGATAAATCTTCTCGATTGGGCTGGTATCGAAATCAATAGTACGACTCTGGATAGGAATAGAAACAGGATTATATGTGATGGATTGCATAAACTTTCTCTGATTGAATACATTTTGAGTTGGTTTATCTACCAAACTTAGAACGAGGCAATGTAATATTTGCAGAGGTCGTTGAAGCAAAAGTTACCGACTTCAAATCAAGCCTGAACGGCCAATCAGTTCTTCATTTCAATGAAACATTAACATCTGACCTCATACCGAGCTTGAATTTTATTGATTATTTTGTCAGCTAAGAAGACTTGTGTTTCATATTTCGCAGGATAAACAACAAGAAACCATGTGGTACTGATGGTATTCCAAATGTAGTGCTCCGACATTTGCCTGAGGTTGCTATTAGGAACTATTGCATACTATTCAATAACATATTTAGCAATTCATATTTCCCAAATGTGTGGAAAAATGCTAAGGTATTCCCGATCTTCATAAAAGGAAAAGAATCTTCGTGCCATAAAAGCTATCGCCCAATCAGCTTGCTGCCTAACATCAGCAAGGTGTTTGAAGTGATACTCAACAGAGCATTAGACACCCACATTGAGGAATATGAGTTGATGCCGAATTGCCGATTTGGCTTTCGTGCCAGGCATTCGACCATACATGCAATAACGAAAGTAACCTCAGACATCTGTTGGAAACTAAATGATAGACAATGCGTTGGAGCATGTCTTATTGATATGGACCTTCGATACGGTGTGGTTAGATGGACTAGTTTTTAAACTCCTTGAGGACAAGTTCCCCAGACACCTTGTCGCCATGATGTGTAATATTTTATACGGGAAATCGTTTGTTGTAACTGACGGAAATCTGACAACAATGCTCGAGTTCAAGGTCTTGAATGGTCTACAGCAGGGAACAGTTACTGCGCCTCTGCTCTTCTCAATATTCATTCGCAAGCTATTGAACGGCTTTGATTTTAACGTCTCGCCAACGTGATCATTGGTAGCGTTTGCTGATGATCTGATCATCTATACGGCAGACCGAAAAGCTACAATAGTTCAGAGCAATCTCCGAAAAATGTTCAATGATGTACAGCTCTACACTGACAATTGGCGAATGAAAATCAATGCGCAGAAGTGTGAAACAATCTTGTTTCGGACAACGCTGCAGGGGGTCAGTCAAGACCTGAAACGTAATTGGAAAGATTTCCACATCATGGCTGGCGAGGGTAGTGTAGAACAAGTTCCACATAAATCCTGTGTTCGATACCTCGATGTTTATCTCGATCAGTACCTGTATTATACTGAACATGTGAAAATCATGCTCAGTAAGGCACTAAAAGTAGTCATGGCCCTTCGAAAACTCTTTCATTCCAAATACATTGATCAAAAGATCAAAATTATCTGTTACATAACCCAGGTTAGACCAGTTTTGACATATGGATGTCAGATCTGGTACAACCAGAGTGCTAGTACTATTGAAAAATTAAGAGTTTTCGAAAGGAAATGTCTTCTTGCATGTACTGGTTTGTACAGAAAGCCTGAGACGGATTGGAAACATTATATATCGAATAGAAGAATTTATCAAACTGCTGAAGTGACGAGAGTCGATATCTTCATATTGAAACTTCTTCGGAATCATATCGCAAGATGTGTGACTGTGAGTGAAAACCCTTGGATTTCACAGCCGTTCCACCCTATAGAGGGGTATATTGCGACTTGTCTCGCTACTGACTTCGTACCTCTAGAAGCATTTGTGTATTTGGACATGAATCGATATGTTTTTGATTCTGATGGCGTCCCAGTCATATATCACATATGTCGACGTGCCACCGACAAGAAAATAAAATATCCTCCGAATTTGAGTTCACGAGACCAACGATTCCAATGGAGATACTCATTTGCTAGATTCGTTGAAGCTGATCGAATTGAGACGACGCAATCCAGGTATTGGTGGCTGAATGACAATGTCTAAATTATTCGTGTTCATTTTTCAGTTTTTGTGTTTTTTGTTATTTAGTTTTTTGAGTTTCTGCACATTGTTACTACATTTAGTGTTGTTGTTTATTTGAGTTAAAAATTAGGTTAAAAGTTAGGTATAGTTTAGGTAGATGATATGTTTATTATATCAGGTTAAACATAAGGTAAATGCTTAGGTTAGGAACATTGTTATAGAATTTTTTAGGGATAAGATAAAGTTTTTTGATGGCATTTTATTAGAATTAAGTTAAAACATATTAGGTGTAGGATCAAAGTTCACTGTTGTTTTTAAATTATAAATAATTTTAGGATAGTGTTGGTTAGTTTTTTCTCGTTTTTCCAATTGATTTTTTAAAATATGTAATAATCCTAATTAATTGAATTTGCTAGAGTTTTTTTTTTAAAGAAATATGTTTAATGATGATGTATAAATTTAGAGAGCTATTTGGGCCATTAAGTCTTTGTATGTTTATTGTTTGGAATTTGCTTTATATTCTTTGTAAATTTATACCGATTAGTATTGAATAAAGCGCTTTTGACTTTTGACCATCAAAGCTGACTCGTCGGGCTTAACTTTCAACTGCTGCATGCGTAGAATCAAACCTTAAAATTTAGCAATATGACTTATCATATCATCCGCTAAATTCATGTCAAAACTGAAAAACTCAGCTGAACTAAATGAACGGCTTGCCTTATTTGTTGTTCATAAGTACCATGCAATTTGTTCCACATCTGATGAGCAGTCTCGCAAGCGACGATCAAAGTCATGACACTAGAATCAATTGTCTTGATGATGATTTGGCAAGTGGCACGATATAACTTATCCCAAATTTTCATTGCCGCATTGTGAGCATCAATCGCAGCCGCATTAGCATGAGCCGCCAGCACCGGTTGAACCAACTCTTCAATACTCACTTCGTATGCTCTTTCAGTTGCTCGCAATAAATTGCGCACCATGAACAGTTTTCCGAACCTTTAAACTTCTCAATACCTTGAAATTCAAGTATTGTCAGTCATCAAAATTCCAGCAACTATCACCTTCAAGTTTCGAGAGAATCTCTTCGAAAAACACTATGTATGTTGCTCAATCTTCTTGAAAAAACGTTGTTCCACTCAAACCGAACTACGCTCTGCTACCATGTTATTGTTTTAGAGACAATAATATGATTTTAACTAGCCAACGTCATAACACAAAGTTTATTGACAGACAGATTGACAGAAGTGAACAGAGTGACAAACGACTATTGTAGCATTATGTTAAAGGAACATAATTTTGAATTCAAAATATCAACATTTTACATCAATAGGAAAAATAGTTCATTATTCGAGGGATTGGGTATTTTTGCAGACAAGTGTAAGATTGATTTAAAGAAAGATGCGGTTTCAGTCAAACATGCACCTCGCCGCATAGCAAGAAGTCTTAAAAATAAAGTGGAGAACAAATAAGATGACATGGAAAATGCAGGAATAATCAAAAGAGTTAATCATCCCACTGAATGGTCCACAATCTAGTTGAGGTTAAAAAACCCGATAAATCTGTCAGATTATGTTTAGATCCTAGGGGTTTGAATAGAAACGTTATAAGAGAGCCTTTTCAAATACCATGATTAACAGATTGACTGTCACAACTCGAAAACATGGAGTAGTTCACGATATTAGACCTCAAGATGGATTTTGGCAGGTTCCACTGGAGAATCAAAGTGTGACTTGTGTGTATTCAATACACCATTCGGAAGTTATTAATTTTTAAGATTGCCATTTGGGCTCAATTTTACTCCCAAGCTATTTCAAAAACTAAATACTAAATATTTTAGTCACCTACCGAGGGTATTCGTCTATTTCGACGATATTTTGTTGGAAAAAATTAAGTGGAACACGATAGCAATGTGGCTAATCTTCTTTAAATGCAAGTGAATTAAATATTAAGTTTAATCCTATAAAATTACAGTATTGCGATTTTATGGGATTAAATTTACATAAGCTTGGTATTTCAAAAGAGGGTGATAGAATGAATAAATCTTGGATTAAAGCCATTGAAAATATTGAAATCCCTAAAAACAAAACAGAATTGCAAAGATTCTTAGGATTAGTCAATTTTGTGATAAATTTCATTCCAAATATGTCACAGATACCAGTGCCTCTAAGAGAGCTCTTGAAAAAGAATTGTTCATATACATGGTTAGAAGCACACTCTAAAGTATTTGAAAATCTGAAATTAATTGTTTCAAACATTCCATTATATATCCAAACTGACGTTTCTCAATTCGGAGTCGGAAGTTGTCTTATGCAAGACAACAGACCGATTTGTTTTGCATCGAAACATTTGGCAAATATGGAATAACAATATGCGCAAATTTTAAAAGATATGATGGCCATTCTCTTTGCATGTAAGAAGTTTCACGATTATATTTATGGGCGGAAAGTCGTCGTTTTATCAGATCACAAACTCTTAGTGGCAATTTTCAACAAATTAATGTCCCAGGTTCACTCCAACAGGTTACAGAGGATAAAACTAAAATTATTGAAATCTGATATTGAAGTTAGGTACCTTCCGGGAAAAGAGATACACATAGAGGATACACTGTCTAGAAGTATCAGGGAGAACAATTCGGATCCTGTTGACGACATTAAATACTGTAGTTCATACCATCAATGTTAGCGATAGAAGAACGGAGGAAGTCCGTAAAGCCATCGTTCATGATGACGACTCCAAAGAATTAATAGAGTTAGTACAAAAATGTTGGCCCAAAAATAAAACTAAAGTTAAAGATATTATTAAAAAGTACTAGCAAGTTAAAAATGTCATTTACTATGAAAATGATCTTCTATTTTATGAAGATAGACTCATCATTCCAATTGATCTTCGTGCACAGATATTGAATAGTCTGCACGAAGGGCATTTTGGGATAACTAAAACAAAGGAGCTAGCAAAATTAACTGTGTATTGACCAGGTATAAATAGGCAAATAGAAGATTTTATAAGTAGCTGTCGGACATGCGAGAAATATCAAAAATCAAATTGTAGGTCTCCATTGATTCCACTTAAAATTTTAAATCTGCCATTCAGTAAAGTGGCTTGTGATATAGTTGACGACTTCCGAGGAAAGCCGCTTTTAGTTTTGATGGATTACTTCTCGAAGTCATTAGCTATTGTATTCGACGATTGCAACTCGCACCAGACCATCACTGCACGAGTGAACACTGATGACGCGTCCAATATGCCAGCATGAAGGAGGTAGCAACTCACTCTTGTTGACCATGACGTTGTTTGTCTGGAAGTTCGGTTGCGGACGTGCCTATTCACTCCTCGTCTGTAGGGTTGCAAGACGACTACCTGCGTTTTGCCATTGTTGCCAAAATTTATGAAAGGTCTTTTTGCCAGTGTTTGAGTCGATTCTCGGGAACTTCGGAAAGCGGACGCTCTGGTCGGGCCATCAGTGGGAGTCCAACCAGGAAATTACCTAGTGTCAGCGCCAAGTGTTTGTCTCCCAGATCATCGTGTATTGTGATGAGTAGCCACGAGTTCTTGCAGGCCTCAGTACATACAAGCAGGGTATTAAGCGTGTGAAATTGCATAATCTTTTTACCATTTATGCGCTGGAGATGCTTTTTTATAGACCGGACCACTGCTCCCCACATTCCACCAAGGTGGGGCGCAGATGGTGGGCTAAAGTGTCAAAAGAAGCCAGCATCGGGGATGTGCTGCCTCATACAATCGCTGTTCCGATGACGTAGATCTTCTCAGATAATTCGGTCAGTACCAATGAACTTAGTGCCGTTGTCATTATATAAATTTGCGCAGTAGTTCCGCCCTTTGACAAATCTGTCAAATATGTCCAGGAAGGCCTATGTGGAGAGGTCTTCCACTAACTCGATGTGTACTGCCCGGGTACACATGCATACAAAAATAGCAGCATATATTTTGACAGTTGTCTTCACTCGTTTGCATCCTAAGCGAATGGTGAATGGCCCGCAGTAATTGACCCCCTGGTCAATAAACGGAGGCGCAGCCATTAACCGTGATCATGGTATCATGGCCATTTGCTGCTGTAGCGCACTGCGATGGTGTAATTGACAGGTAACGCATCGATGGATGTATGGTATGACAACCGCAAGTGCATTTATGATCCAGAACCGACCTCGAATGAACTGCAGTGCATGCAATGTGGCCTTGTGCGGATCGTCAACTATCAACTTGTTCAATGCACATGTTCGGGGTAGAATGATGGGATTCCGTTGCTTGTCTGGGATGGGTGCATGAGCTAGGCATCCTCTAAGTCGTAACACACCGTCATTTCCCAAAGACAGATTAAGTGAAATCAAAGTGCTTATTGCTACCATTATAGAATGAGAGTGGAGAGAATTAATATCTGTAGGGAAAGCATAACTTGGGCTTCCCGTATGTGGAAGAGTCGAGCTGCATCAATTGCATCTGTATCGATGAAGGTCTTCTTCCAATGTCGCTGACCACCCGGTCGAAACCTCATGAGGAAGCGTACTGAATCGCTCCACAAGAGTGATGATACCAACACCAGGGACCGTCGTCGTCAGTTTGGATGCCGATTTCACTCCCACAAACACCTTCAATGGCCGAAGCTTGATGCAAAGGGCGTCCTCCTCTGCTATTGTCAATATCGGTGACATCCAAAGAGCGTCGTTCAAGTTGCAAATGCTTGGGGGCCCGTTCCACCAAAGCGGATGATACTGCAGTCTAGACGGTGTAAGTCCGCGATTGGCACAATCGGCTGGGTTGACCTTGGAAGGGATATGGCGCCAGCGACTAATATCTGTATGCTGTTGGGTGTACGCAATTTGGTTAGAAATTGTAGTGAATTAGAGATGTTCAATAAGTCCGTGAAGGACCGCAGCGATGTTCTGCTGCCTCGGCAGAGGAAGGTGTTGATTCCTGCCGAGAATGCCCTCGTCCGGAGACGCGTGAATGCGGTGGCAGGCTAGCATTGCGGTGTCGTGGGGCGGGTTCGTTTCCCCGGCACGAGGACTCACTACAAAACATTTCGCATTCACGAATTGCTTGCAGAGATCAAGAGGACGACCGAAGTCGCAAATCTGTAGATAACCTCCACGAAGGAATTACGACTTGTTGCGAGAACAAGTACAACCTGACAAGAAAGACTAATTTGGGGGTGACCTCGTCTTTACCCAAATACATTCAGGGCCCACAAATGAAAGAGGGGCAACCGGGTGGTGGTGGAGCCCCTTCATGCCCACCCAACCGGAATAAATCCAATGTTAAACTGTTGAAGTGGCCAGGTATTCCTCTTCTGAGTGGAAAACTCATATAACTTGAATTATATGAACTTTCCCATCAGAAGGGGAGTACCCTGGTGACCAATTTATGTCATAGAATTATACAATTGAATTGTATAACTCTATGCCATAAAAAGGCACTCGGATTGGGCCACTCAACCCATAAGGTCTCCTGAAACAAAGAAGGAATTATTCTGTACCCGGCAGCTGGCTCATATTTTGGGGTGGAAGCCTGCCACCGTACCGGGTCCTATACCCGATTGGAAAAGACCGGAAGGGAAAAGACCAATTTTTGTTTAACAATTCATCATTTTTTTATTTTTATATAAATTCATAGAAAATTAATTAAGAACAACGAAATTAAAATGTAAGCTACAAATACTAAATGAGAAGGATGAGTGTGTGGAAAAAAGAAAGAGATCTTAAGGCTATGTTACTCAAATTAAACGAGTATCATAAAAACACAGCTTAACATTTTAAATTGCACTCTACAAAGGAGGAATGGATACTTGTACATAGCTCGCCTGGAGAAATGATAATGAACAAAAAAAAAAAAACCACTGTTTATATAAAATACCGTAGGTGCTATAACAGTTAACGACTTTGCGAGTAATAGGATGATATAATACGATAAGATGCCTCTTGTGCTTTGATGGCAAACAAATATCGTTAATCGATTATTTTTTTTAAAGACAATGTTATGATTATGATGATAATAAAGCCGGTAAGTATCCAATTCAAATCTCTGTTGGATCTTGGATTTATATAAAGTAGGACTTAAGAATGAGTACAAAGTTAAATCATCTGGATTCGCTTCACAATTTCCCGTAAGAATCTTCCCCACTATTTAACCGATTTCTTCACTTCTCACAGTTTTTTCCTGGCGTTTCTTTTAAATTTATCATTTATATTGTGCTATTTATTAAACATTCAAATAGACTTTGTGTTGCTAGATGTAAGACGACATTAAGCATTAATTTATCACACAATTCAACAGAATTTATAAAACATAAACAGAAAACATCAACTTGTGCAATCATTCGTTATTGTAATGCTTTGTGCTTTGAAAAGGAGATTCATTTGATTCCACGAATTTTTCGAAGCGAACAGAGTCAAGCCTGAGACTGATATATGCGAATGCGAGAGTACGACTCCAATTGACTTGTAAGGAGTGTCGAGAAATTCGTAAGACACACTGTAACTGATCTGTCATTACTGCCCGATGGCACAATACGCGATAAAAGTATTTATGATGTAGGAACGAATCAATTTGACTTATAACAAAGTCAAGAAATTCGGAGAACGTTATATGAAAAATTTTAACTCAATCTGAATTGAACTTTAGAACATTTAAGTATTCGAGAGTAAATTTTTTTTTTTTGTGTAGCTGAAACTCTCACAATTCTGTCATTTATATAAGTGAAATATTGATAATAATTAATTAAAATTTTAGATAGAAAAAATTTAGATAAATATAGAATAAATAGTATAATATTATATATATAGAAATTAAAAAGGGTACTTACAATACCTTTCCCTCGACGACGAGCGCTCGTTGACGATTTGTAGGTAAGCAAGTCCTGGAATTCATTTTGTTTTTAAAGCGTATTATTGTACCGGTTGTAACTTATGAGTCACGACTTCTTTCTTTTGGTAGTGTAGATTCGCATTCGTATAACAAATATTAGTACACGAGTATGAAGGCATAAAATATATCCTAAGTGTGTATACAATCATATAAAAATTCAGCTATCAAAGTGTAAATACATGTAAGCTCCTTTGAATATCACAAAAGTATGGTCTTCGAACGTGGTAATGCTCGCTGCTAATTATTCTACTGCTTTCAATGTTTAATACTTCGTTTTCAGGGGTGTCTTGAGTCTCAATTTTATTCACGAGTTTATCGACTTTCTTTGTTGAACTATGTTTGAACGCACAATGCGCCTTTTTGCATCCAAACGGTGTGTTTTCCCAGAAACAGGGAGTACGGTGCCGCCGTTTCCCAATCAACATGTGCCGCTCCGTACAATGACGATCTTCACCTCGCCTTCCAACCACCTGTTGCACAACACTTCGGGACCTAATGCTGATGGCTCATGGCGATATTGGCAGCTGCTATCATTTTTTTTACAGGCACTGTCGTAGAAAAAGTAGCAATATCTGAAGTGTTTCCTTTGTTTTTTTTTCTTCTTCTTTTCTTTCGCTGTGCATCCACAGGATGGTAGAAGTTGTCTCTGCCAAAAACGGTTTCTTAATAAGACTCCCTCGCCAACCATTCACATCACTTCACCTCACACTTCACTGGCACTTTATCTTATCCGCCTTGCGTACGGAGCGGTTTATGGGAAACTCTTCACTGAAACATGTTCGAGGCAAACGCAATAACCTCGCTCGTACCATGTGGAAATAGAAGTGCCATCTATGTGTGAACATGCGGTGGTGATAATGCACACTCATTTCGGTTATTTTTTTAAAATTCTAAATTGTTTATTTTTTTGTGTAGATTCGATTAGGTTTTCAATTGAAAGCAATTTATGTTTATAATTATTAGGCGTAATTAAGGGGGAAATAAATCGAAAGAATAGGACAGGCACGCGTTAATTTCCGACAAACAAAACAATTTTTAATTAATATTATGGTTGGAATGGGTAACATTTGACAAATTTTGTGGGGTTTAAATGATACAATGATTTTATCGTTCCTATAATTTAAGGGGTTAACCGTTTCGTTCTAAGCCTTTGCATACCGCGTTACACCGCAATTAGTTAAATTATATTCAAAAGATATTGAAATAAAATCACTACACATTAAAACAGTTTTAGAATTTTATTTCCCGGGTGTTAAGTACAAAAGAAATTTTTTCTTTACTTATTTTTCATGCGAAGAAAAAAAAAACGAGTGTTGCGATGAGGAAGGTGACTGAATGGTTACTCCTTGTTAAATTGAGTTGGTGCTGTGTGCCTGTGTCAGCGCTGCTTTTAGAGCCATAGCTCCTAGATTACTACAAAATAAACTTTTTCATGGTTTCAGGTTGCTTCCTAAGCCAGCACAGCACGATAATCAAATTGGTGCGTAACGTCTAGTCAACATCTTACAGTTGTAGTGCTTCGCGGACGTTGATCAAAGATGTAGCTAGGAAATGTGCTGCTGACAACTCCAGTCTAGGGATAGTGACCACCTCGCCCTTTTCCTCCTCATCGTCCTTCTGGATGGGAGCGACCATTGTGCGTGCAGAAACAAGGGCTGTCCGAGTTTGAACCTCGTTGTCGACACTGCATAAGTTAATCACAGCAGCATATGCCCTCTTACTAGCATTGTCCAAGCCGTGCAAACAGGTTGTAGTAGGTTTCTGCATACTGAACCACCGTAGTATACGAATGTCACCAAGATGCTTGATTTCATCCCAAAACGTCTGCCATTCATTCCGCAAGTCAGGACACAATAGCGTGCTCCAATTGTATCCCGCTTTCCAAAAGAATTGAATGAGAAGTTTTGCTTGCACGATTAGTGGTGCTAAGAGACATTTACCTCCCGAACACAAAGAAAAACAAAAAAAAAGAGACCTGTCGGATTGTAATTCGTTTAGTCGGTGATGTATCCGTATCTTTGATATCGGTCTTGTAAAACAACTCGTCCTGTATTGGACTACAATGTAAGCCGAGCACCGTGGTAGGATTTGGAATCGCTAAGATCGATGTCATCTGAAAACGTCGTTGCCCCCGTCATTACCTTAAGAGTCTCCAGGTTATGACAATTCCATTTACGCAGTCTAGAACTGCCATTGCTGAGTATCCTGTCAATATTATGTGCTAACGTTCTTGCATCATCTGAAATGTCAGCACTGTACAAAAAATTGTTTAGATAGAAGTTACTCAATATACTGTCCTGAGCAGCGGCTGCCTGGTATGCATCAGGGAAAACCTCGGAATTATCCATAATACATTGTCGTCGTGCCCGTATAGCATTGTATGGACTGCCAGCAATACCATGAGTCACCGTCGTTAACTGATATGTCAACAATGTTTCTCTTGGGGATTCTCATCTAAGTTTTCGTTGCCAACGTCGTTGAGATATCTTCTCGACATCTGCGGTGAGAGTCATGCTGTATCGCCGGGAACTCAGTAGTATCTGCAAGAGCGTATCTTGCAACCTCGGTCCAACCAGCTGTGTATCATTCAGTAACACTCCATTGTCTGTTTTGGTGGAGGCATTAAAAAATTAATGGAGTTTAATCGTAACGGCGTGATGTGGAATATAGTAATATGCAGTGTCACCGCTTTCATCAGGAACAAGCTCCATGTGTCCCAACGAGATATACTTCTGCATGAATGCACAGTATTTATCCCGCAGTTTGGAGTTTTTTGACAATTTGCGCTCAAGCTGATGACGGGTATTCGATGAAAGTTTCCCTGTTCTGGTGCATCGGGCGAAATGGGGTCTACATCCTGTATCAACTTTCACGTTCCCTAGTGGAGGTATCCAAAAATGTCTGTTCGCAAATATTATAACTGTCAGTTTTCAAGGGTAGTTCCTCGACTTCCCTAAATTTGCGAACTAAACTGTCTAGCTCCTCCTTGTTGACACATTTGCTAGCATGAAATGTGTGCTGGTCCATTGGGGCTTTTTGGTGTGGGCTGACGTTGGACCAAACACAACCCAACCAAGGTGAGTTCGTATTGCGCAAGGTTCGTTCTTGCCAGCTCTGATGATCCCTTCCTCAAGAATCATACCCCAAATGTCTGCACCAATGAGTAAATCAAAACCACGAGGGACGTCAATTACTGGATCAGCCAGCTCTAAATTGTGTAAATGGCTCCAGTTGGTGGCATCTACCGTGGTCACGGAGGTGGTCGACGCGATAGTGCGCAAAATAAATACTTCAAATTGCAATTCAAATGTGTTGTAAAACGCGATTGCATGATAATATCTGTTTGACCACAAGTGCTAACGGCTGTGGTGAAGCTAATGCCTTCGATGGTGATTTTACGGCGTGATTGGCAGAGGTTCAAATATGTGGCAAACTGTTCTGTCAAAAGGCTTACTCGAGACCCGGGGTCACATAATGCGCGCCAAAGTCGAGGCGTTCCGTAAATGTCCAATAATAACACGTATGCAGTTGCAATCAGGACGATGGCTCCGTTTTTGACCATAAGCGATTGCAGTGGGTCGGTCAGTCATTGCCAACCGAAGTTTTGTGGGGCTCTTGAAGTCATAGCTGTGATTGTCGATCCACTAGATTTTTAATCGCATGATGTCGCTCCTTCGAGTACTGACCCATCCCATCCTTCAATTTGTAACCGAGAATGGACGATCGCGGTAAGAAAGCGGTAGACGTCATGGACGACGGGGCTGTCGTCGCCAAGAGTACGGCAGCGGCGTCTTCGCACTTCGACTTGCTACATATGGCGGCATCGGGCTGTCACTCATGGCACTCGGCATGTTCATGGCACGGTGTTCCAAGAAAAGCAGCAAATCTTCCAGCGGTGGTACGTTGGAGACACATTTTGTTGGATTGGAGACTCAGATACAAGAAAGTTTCCGCAGAAGTACTAGGCGAGACTAGTTAAATCGGCGTTTGAGTTCGGCCCAGACGGCCCCCACCATACACAGTTCGCCTATTAAACGTGTTGACGGAGTTTGCCCAGGTTTGTATGTCGGAGATAAGCGCAACCTCGAGTGACAATCATTTCGAACATATCAGGAAGCATGAGCCAATTTTGTGGAAGTTGGTCAAAGTTCGGTATCGCAACAGGCTCCAACCGCATATCCGCGATGTACGCTTTCACAAATGTCGTATCACATTCCGTTTTTGCACTGGTGGACATCCGACGTAGTGTTATCCATATCTTCGAATATAGGGCCTCCACTTCTATCTGCAGCTATTCATGTGCCGGTAGTTCCTCTGTTTTGGCTGCAGTAACCAGCTCGAAATGATTCTCGCAGAATCGCGATTGGTGCTGCTCCAGTAGCTATTGTTGATGCTCCGCAGAATCGGCATCGTACTGTTAGGAGGTCACAAGCACCTTCATCTGTACCAGGGATGATTTTGCAGCCATTCTCAGATGTAAAGCGGCCATTTTTATCCAAGGCACACTTTTAGGACAATGAATCACAACACTTACCTCACTGGGGGCACCAAAATGTACGAATTTTGTACACACAATTAGTCTATTTCCGGAAGAAAACACACCGTCAACAACTCACAACATTATTTTCAAAATGAGACTGCTACAACAATAACAATTCAAATGAGAAACTGGGGATCGACTCACGCACGTTGTCTCGATGAAAACTTCAAATCTACCAGTCCCTTGTTGTGAGAAGCGAACGTCCTAGTTCAGCGTCGTCTCTCGTCACACACACTGAGTCAAGTTGGCTTCGTGCCACCCAGTAAACTTGGCTCCGTATTACAGATGGATGTCGTCAGGGGGCACTGATACGATGTATCGCCATGAGAGGCGGTTATACAACATCCATGGATCGTTCATCGTTCAAATTTCGAACATCCTGTCCAGTTAGACCACTACGGTTCAGAATGATGTCCTCGTCTGCCTCATTTGCACAGCCCGCTGACACTGGTGTTTGATGAGATGACCCTCGGTTGTTCGCTGATCGCTATTGTATTCGATGGTTGCAACTCGCATCACGCCATCGCTGCCCGGGTAGACGCCGATGATGCGTCCAATACGCCAGCGGGTAGGAGGCAACAACTCGTTCTTGATGACCATGACATCCTTTGTCCAGAGGTTCACTTCCAGACGTGCCCATTTACTCCTTGTCTGTAGAGTCATCAGGTAGTCGTCTTGCCATCGATGCCAAAATTTTTGAAAGGTCTTTTGGAGGTGTGGCCAGCGGTTGAATCGATTCTTTGGAACTTCGGGAAGTGGACGTTCTGGTCGGGCCATCAGTGAGTGCCCAACCAGGAAATCACTTGGTGTCAGCGCTAAGTGTTTGTCTTCCGCATCATCATGTAGTGCAATGAGTGGCCGCAAATTCAGACAGGGCTCAATACGTACAAGCAGGGTATTGAGGGAGTGAAATTGCAAAATTTGTTTACCCATTATACGCAGGAGATGCTTCTTCATAGACCGGATCCCTGCTTCCCACAGTCCACCATGGCAATACAATGACAGTGGGTTAAAATACCAAAGGACGCCAGCATCAGAGATATGCTGCCTCACACAATTGCTGTTTCATTGACATATATCTCCTCGCATAATTCGATCAGCACCAATGAACGGGGTTGTCGCTATATAAATTCGCACAGTACTAACGAATCGGTCGAATACGTCCAGAAAAGCCTGTGTGGAGAGGTCTTCCGCGAACTCGATGTATACTGCCCGGTTACACATGCATACAAAAACAGCAGCATAAGTTTAGACAGTTGTCTTCGCTCATTTGCCACCGAAGCAAATGGTAAATGGCCCGCAGTAATCGACCCCCGTGTTAGTAAACGGAGGTGCAATTACTAACCATGATCATAATATAGTGACCATTTGCTGCTATAGCGCGCTGTGACGGTGTAATTGACAGATGACGCATCGATGGATGTGCGATTTGACAACCTCACGTGCATGTACAATCTAGTATCGACCTTGGATGAACTGAAGCATAGCTTGGAACCCAACATGCAATGTGGCCTTGTGTGCATCGTCAACTATCAACTTGATCATTGCACATGTTCGGGGAAGAATGATGGGATTCCGTTGCTTGTCTGGGATTAGTGCATGAGCTAGGTGTCCTCCAATTCGTAACACATCGTCATTTCCCAAAGATGGGTTCAGCCAAACCAAGTACTTGTTACTCCCACTATAGAATGAGAGCGGAGAGAATTAATATCAGCAGGGAAAGCATAATCTTGGGCTTCCTGTATGTGGAAGAGTAGAGCTGCTTTAATCTCATATGTATCAATGCAGGTCTTCTCCCAATGTCGTCAACCGCTCTGTTGAAACCTCATGAGGAGAGATGTGGTGTGCAAAAGTCGCAATGGAGTAGTATCTGCAGGAGCGTATGTTGCAACCTCGGTTCAACCAGCTGTGTATCATTCAGCAATACTCCATTTTCTGTTTTGGTGGAGGCATTTAAAAACACACGGAATTCAATCGTGACTGCGTGATGTGGAGTGTCGTAATATGCAGTGTCATCACCTTCATCAGGAACAAGCTCCATATATTCCAACGAGATATACTTCTGCATGAATGCACAGTATTTATCTCGCAATTCGGAGTTGTTTGACAGTTTGCGCTCAAGCTGATGAAACTGTCGTAAGGCTATTCAATGAGAGTTTCCCTGTTCTGGTGCATTGGGGTGAAATGGGATCTACATCCTGTATTGCCTTTCGTGTTCCCTAGTGAAGGTATCCAAAAATGTCTGTTCGCAAATGTTATAACTGTCAGTTTTCAAGGGTAGTTCCTCGGCTTCCTAAAATTTGCGAACTAAACTGTCTAGCTACTCCTTGTTGACACATTTGCAAGCATGAAATGTGTGCTGGTCCATTGGAGCTTTTTGGTGTGGGCTGACGTTGGACCAAACACAACCAAACAAAGGTGAGTCTGTATTTCACAAGGTTCGTTCTGGCCAGCTCTGATGATCCCCTGCTCATGAATCATACACCAAATATCTGCATCAATGATTCATCAATACCACGAGGGACGTCAAATGTTGGATCAGCCAGCTCTAGATTGTGGAAATAGCTCCAGTTGGTGGCATCTACCATTGTCAAGCACATTTAGTTCCGAAAATAAATTTGTGTGCAACTTTGGTACATACATCACATTTTCCATCGATTTCTTGATCCATTCGCTTTCATTGAATGATAAAAATCGATATTGCCATGAACAGTTGCATGCATTGCACCAGCATTTCCAATAGTGATATGGCTTGGTGTGTCCAATTCAATGAAATCTCGAAACCAATTTCAGTTGTTGCTCATTTGTTCTGTGCAACCCGAATCAGCGTGCTAAATATCATTAGCCGATGTGCATGTGCTCATTTCAGTGAAGAATACTTTATTAGGTCCCTTTTCATCCTTCTTTGACTGTGATTGGCCCCCTTTTAATGACTTTTGACTGCTGCAATCCTTTCTCTGATGCTCAAGTGAACCACAATTGAAGCAACCCTTTGGCTTCTTTTTCGACTTTTGATTCGCTTCACTTTTCTCGTTCGATGCACTCGCATTCTCGCGTAGTTCTTCCAACATCAATCAGGTTTTTAATGTATGAAGCGTTTGTGATACCACCGGAGCCGAACCCCATGCGCTTACAAAATGTCGATATTCTTATGCCAATATTGTTACAAATCTTATAATGACCATCTAATCATCAATCACAATATTTCCACTTTTAATTTGATGAACCAGCAAATCCAATCCGCTTGTGGTAAAAGTTTTCAAAAATTAAATTAATTTTTTAAAAACGTTAGTCCGAAGTTAATTTTTATCGGAAAAAATCTTATACTGTCGAAGCAAACGACTCAGGAAATTTCTATCGAATATTTTTACTTCGATTGGTAACGAAAAACAAATTCACAAAGAAAATTTCGCCGCTGGTATGGAGGAGCCCGACGGCTTCCCACCGTTGGGGCAACCTGGGGAAACGACAAATACGAAACAGGCGACAATCACCAAAAGAAAACATAACGAAGAAAACTCCGTAGTTGGAGGGTGCAAGCTGCAAATAATAGCAGACAATCAACAAATGGCCAAATTGCAGAAAGAAAATGATGAACTAAGGCAAGAGATACAGTCTCTCAAGGATCTCTTCAAGAAAGGGATGATGCCTCAAAAGACGCAGCCACAAAATCAATGGCAACAGGTAACAAAGCCGAAGAAAATTACAAAGCAAGTAAATCCAGAGGAAGTTCTAAGTGCTGGTGGCACCAACGAGAGCCAAAATTATTTTGCAGCGCTGGAGGAATTGACCGAAGATATGGAAATCGAAGAAACCATCGGAGGTAATTTTAATCAAGATAATGACGTTAATTTTATTCAATATTTAAAGAACAAAAATAAGGAGAAAAAACCAGCCCGCAGTTCTGCTGGTTCCTCTTAAAAAGCTTCCAACAAGACAGAAAAAGTTCCGCCAATCAACGTGTTCGGACAAACCGGGAAAGATATGGTTCGGCTATTGGCAGCCGAAAATAAACTGGCCAATTTCAAAATCAAAAGAATTAATGCCGAAAAATTAACTATAAGGACGAAATCACTGGTTGATTTTAAGTCAGCCAAAGATGCGCTGATTTCTGAGGAGGTTCCACACTTCACCTATACCCCAAAAAGTGAAATAAATCAGACCTTCTTGTTGAAGGGTTTGGACAGCGGAGAGGATACGGTCGATCTTCTTCAGGTGCTAAGGGAGGCTGCACCAGATATTGATTTTGTTTCAGTCAAAGCCTTTGCAACAAGAAGATCGACCGTAGAAAGGAAGAATTTACCACTTTACCTCGTACAAATTGCAAATAAGAGCAGCCCAAGTGCCCTTCAACAAATAAGGTACTTGAATTTCAGAGTGGTGAGGTGGGAACGCCTCCAGAAAAGAGAAGTCAACCAGTGTTACCGGTGTCAAAGATTTGGACATTCGGCTGCCAATTGTGCCATGCACTATCATTGCGTTAAATGCAAAGACGTTCATGCTCCCGCCGAGTGCAAATTGGCTCAGACGGAGCCTAAAGAAAAATTATACTGCGTTAACTGCGGTGTTTTTGGTCACCCAGCAGCATATCGAGGATGCTCCCGATATCAAGATGCAAAAGTTAAATTTGCTCTAAAGCAAACACAAGTACACTGTAATATCATACCTTCCAACCTCGTCAAGCCCGGACTATCATTTGCACTCGCCGCTAGAGGACCAGCAGAAAATGCTGGAAATAATATAAATAATGAAAGTAGCAATAATGAGCTGCTTCTCAAAATTTACCAGCAACAAGATTCAAAATTAACTTTACTTTTCAGCGTTTAGGTCTTTCAAATGCCTAATAATAACTTGTCATCCAGTCATATTCCCATGGGTAGGCTTCGCCCCATATCGATCAACGTCAACTCTATCGATGCTATACATCGACGTGATTATCTCCTTGAATTTGTTGTTAAGCAAAAGCCTGACATCATACTTCTCACTGAAACCCACCTCAATTCATGGCATTCCATGGAATTCAAAGATTTTGCATTCGTAAGAAACGATAGGGTAATAGGTGATGGGGGAGGTAGCACCGGGATAATGGTTAGAAGACCCTATTGCTTCCAAAATATTGAAAAAGTCGAATTCAAAAACTTTGAATTTCTTGAAGTGTCCGTCATCAAAATTTCACTGCCGGGTGGGGATAACCTCTTCGCTATCTCTGCCTATGCAACTGGTCAAAATGCTCTAAAGTTCAAGGAGGAACTCAATTCCTTGTTCGAAATACTCGAATTGAACAGGCTGCATAATTATTATATTTTTGCCGGTGACCTGAATGCCAAGCATACATCATGGCTAAACGCCACCAATAATCCAAGAGGTGTATTCCTGAAATCATGGATAACAGAGAACCAAATTGAATACAGGTGCAACCTATATGGGTCGGAGTTCCCAACATACCCTAGGACAAATTCATATTTGGACCTCTGCATTGCTGACGTAAGACTTGAATTCAGCTTCAATAGTCCTCAACGGAAACTGCAGGTGCTGTTGCGAATTCCGGCGTACCAACTTCCTCCCATTCGCAACTTCAAATTGCCGCCGTAACATTGTCCCTTTCCTTTGGGCATTCCTACCTTTTCCTCCATAAATTTATTTATTTTTTTTACATGTTTCCATTTTCCCTTTAATTTTTACTCCCCCATCATCACAATACTACCCTTTTTCCTTATTAACAACTACAAAAAATAATACCTACTAATAATTTCAATTTTCCCACTAATAACGTTCCATTTATTAATTCCCACTAACAAAATTTCATTCTATTCATTTTCCCTAACAAAACCTAATTCCTTCCTTAACACTAACTAATTCCATTCCCACTAACAAATTTTATATTTTTATACTAACAAAAATGAATTGACTAACAAAATTCAATCCCATGCCCAAATGAATCATTGAAGTTGCTAATCTGATGAATGGGAGATCGATAAGGCATAGCTCCATTGGATACGTCGCGAGATTCGACCGTGCGACTGCTGGAACCCTGAGTTCAAGTTCCCCCGGGCGCACGGAAGCGCTCTTTTTTGGGGTATCGGCAAAATCAATAGTTTTCGTAATGTACTCGCATGTGTGACACTTTACATTCAATCAAGCGATTCTTGGGGATGTAAATTGCCATATATGCAAGTCAATGGAAACTATTGTGATTGTCGATACGGACCAAAAGATGTGTGGGTAGCGGAATCGAAGTGTAATGAACTTCGATTACGTTACCCAGATGCGACGGCGGTAATTGGAAAAGAATTTGGATTGCGGGATCGGATGGGAGAAAGGTGAAATGTGGAAAGGAGGTGGTTGGGATTAGGCAGTCAGTATTGGACGTGGAAAAAGAAGGTTGAACGCTTTGGGGAGTGAATTTTTTTCGGTTTTGCAAGTCCGTTGGAAGTTAACAAGTGGAAGTTCTTTGTCCGGAGGAAGAAGAGTTTTTAGTGAATTAGAAGTGGATCTTAAAATTGCGTTTTGGAGATTGAATGTGGGGTTGGGATTTCCAGTGTTGGTGTTGGGTGAAGTTTGGGGGAAAATAGTTGAATTTGTATGATAGAACAGAAAGTAGAAAGCTAAGTGACAAAGTGAAACTTTAACGAAGACACAAACTACTTCAAATTGTGTGGTGAATTAACTGAGAGTTAAAGATAATCGAAAGAATTACGAAGAAGTGAAAAGAAAATCAGGAAGAACGAAAAGACTTTGAACTTAAACAAATTCTAATATAAAGTGGAGAAAAATAACAATATAGTGCCAGTGTGAAAATTGCAAAAGGTGGCCGTTTTACCATCCCGCTTGAATTTTTATTGTTTCTTTTTTTCCTTTTTGGTTTTCAGAGCCCCCGCTTCTTTCTTGGCCTTTCCCCGAGCGCTCGGAGTCTTGCAGGAAAGTAAGTGAGTTTAAATTTATTTTCTTACTTTTTGCATGGTTTTAAATTATTTGATTTTATTTAGTTTTGTATATTTAAATTAACATTGATTTTCTCTTTATTGGCTTAAATCCAATTTCGAAGGGGCGGATTTGATTACAATTAGTTTTTTTGTCTTATTTTTGTAAAATTTGTGAATGGTTTTGTGATATAATTTTTGGATTTCTGTAAATAAAACGGCCATGACACATTAAAAACCTCATTTTCATTTCTCAAAATGACCTCCCCCTTTCCCGTCCTTTTCCCTATGTGCTAGTATTTATATGTAAGGTGGCTCAGCACGAGCAGAGGGTGTCCCGGAAGATCCACGACACGACTGAGCGCTAGCCGGCCTCAGTATGCCGTCCCGGGCTACACACCCCTCTGCTAATTCTTAATGTCTGCAACTGCGGGGACTTCCGTGGTTGTTACAGTGCTTCCTTACGATAGCGACCATAACGCAATCGTAGTGGAATGATGATGTGGATGATTTCTTCCTCATTCCAGTTCAACATGAAAACCATCGGTTGAATTTCAAAAAACAGACTGGGGAAAGTTTCAAGAGAAGTTTAATCGGGAGTACCAGAAGCAATGTCCCTCTTCTGATGATGGCAACGCTTGCTCAATGGTTCCTAATAACATAAATCTAACTGACGATGAAATAGATCTCTATTTGTCGAAGTTAGAGAAGCTGACGTTGGAAACGATTGAGAAAGTTGTTCCCAAGATTAAACATCGAAACAATATGAAAGGATATGAAACATCAACCATCGCAAGGTTGAAAAGATTGATAAGCCTTCTTCTCACCCGCGTCAACAATATTTATCGACGATTTTTGGACTACAACCATCCCTCGTTGGCTTTGTTGAAATTACACCTGAAGAATGTCCGGAACTTAATCCGTTCATACTTCAGGAGTGAGGTCAGCAATCAATGGGCGGAAAAACTGAGGGGTATTAGCCCACAGGACCCAGATGGCGTTTTCGCGAAAGTGAATAGCTTATTCCGCAGGAAGTACCGAGTGAAGGTATCGAATCTTGAAGTCGCTAGTGATGAGATAAATCTTCTCGATAGAGCTGGTATCGAAATTGATAGTACGACTCCGGATAGAAATGGAAACAGGATTATATGTGATGGATTGCAGAAACTTGCCCTGATTGGAACACATTTTGAATTGGTTCATCTGTCAAACCCAGAGAGAAGGAATGAAATATTTTCGGAGGTCGTTAAAGCAAAAGTTTCCGACTTCAAATCAAGCCTGAACGGCCAATCAATTCTTCATTTCGATGAAACATTAACATCTGACCTCATACCGAGCTTGAATCTTATTGATTATTGTGTTTCATATTTCGCAGGATAAAAAACAAGAAATCATGTAGTACTGACGGTATTCCAAACATAGTTCTCCGACATTTGCCTGAGGTTGCTATTAGGAATTATTGCATACTGTTCAATAACATGTTGAGCAATTCATATTTCCCAAATGAGTGGAAAAAGGCTAAGGTATTTCCAATCTTGAAGAAAGGAAAAGAATCTTCATGCCCGAAAAGCTATCGCCCAATTAGCTTGCTGCCTAATATCAGCAAGGTGTTTGAAGTGATACTCAATAGAGCATTAAATGCCCACATTGAGAAATATGATATGATGCCGAATTGCCAATTTGGTTTTCGTGCCAGGCATTCGACCATACATGCAATAACGAAAGTAACCTCAAACATCTGTTGGAAACTAAACAACAAAGAATGTGTTGAAGCATGTCTCATTGATACGGAGAAAGCCTTCGATACGGTGTGGTTAAAAGGACTAGTTTTCAAACTTCTTCAGGACAGGTGTGTAATATGTTATACGGAAAACCATTTGTTGTAACTGATGGAAATCTGACAACAATGCGTGAATTCAAGGTCTTGAATGGTCTACGGCAGGGAACAGTTACTGCGCCCCTGCTTTTCTCAATATTCATTCGCAAGCTATTGAACAGCTTTGATTTTAATGTCTCGCCAACGCGATCATTGGTAGCGTTTGCTGATGATCTGATAATCTATATGGCAGATCGAAAAGCTACAATAGTTCAGAGCAATCTTCAAGCAATGTTTAATGATGTGCAGCTCTACACCGACAATTGGCGAATGAAAATCAATGCGCAGAAGTGCGAAACAATTTTGTTTCGGACAACGCTGCAGGGGGCCAGTCAAGACCTGAAACGTAATTGGAAGGATTTCCACATTATGGCTGGTGAGGGTAGTTCAGAACGGGTTCCACATAAATTCTGTGCTCGATACCTCGGTGTTCATATCGATCAGTATCTGTACCATACTGAATATGTCAAAATCATGCTCAGTAAAGCACTAAAAGTAGTCATGGCCTTTCGGCGACTCATTCATTCCAGATACATTGATCAAAAAGCCAAAGTTATTTGTTACAAGACCCTGGTTAGACCAGTTTTGACATACGGATGCCAGACCTGGTTCAACCAGAGTGCTAGTACAATGGAAAGATTAAGAGTTTTTGAAAGGAAATGTCTTCGTGTATGTACTGGTTTGTACAGAAAGCCTGAGACGGATTCGAAGCACTATATATCGAATAGAAAAATTTATCAAACCGCTCAAGTGACAAGAGTCGATATCTTCATATTGAAACTTCTTCGGAATCATATCGCAAGATCTGTAACTGTGAGTGAAAACCCTTGGATTTCACAGCCGTTCCACCCTACAGACGGGTATATTGTGACTTTCCTTACTACTGGCTTCGTTCGTCCAGAAGCATTCGTGTATTTGGACATGAATTGAAATGTTTTTGATTCTGACGGTGTCCCAATCATATATCACATATATCGACGGGCCACCGATAAGAAGATAAAATATCCTCCGAATCTGAGTTCACGAGACCAACAATTCCAATGGAGATACTCATTTGCTAGATTCGTTGAGGCTGGTCGAGCTGAGATGGAACAATCTAGGTATTGGTGGCTGAATGACAATGTCTAAATGATTCGTTTTTATTTTCTGTTTTTGTGCTTTTTCTCGTTACTTAGTTTTTAAGATTCATCTCATTATTGCTACATCTAGTATTGTCGTTTATTTGCATTATAAATTAGGTATAGGTTTCAATATAAGGTAACGTTTTTTGTTTTTTTTTTTTGATTGAACTTATTTAGAATTAGGGTGTAACATATTAGGTGTAGGATATAAGTTCATTGTTGTGTTAGTAGTATAAGTAATTTTTGGATAATGCTGGTTGGTTTTTTCTCCTTTTTCCAATTGAATCAAAAAATATCTGATAATCTTAATTAATTTAAATTTGCAAGTGTATTTTTTTAATTAAATGTGTTTAACTGATAACGTATAAATTTAGAGAGCCATTCGGGCCATTAAGTGTTTTAAAGTTTTTATTGTTTGGAATTTGCTTTATGTTCTTTTAAAAGTTTAAAACGATTGGTATTAAATAAAGTGCTTTTGACTTTGACTTTGACCAGCAAATCCATTTTTGAAATGAACGTTGCCATGTCACCCGCGGGATCTTTTGTAAACAAAAAGAATTTTTGTTTTGTTGCTAAGTTCATTCTTCTATTCGTAAATTGAAATCAATTTTTGCCATATTGCATGAGAATTTGCACAATCGATAATATGTTAAATTGCCTGGAGTCCCAATGATTAGACGATGATATTTTGTGCCTTCGAATCTGTCTTATTCCAATTTGCAATGCCATATTCGCTGCCATTGCTACCGCCGCCGCAGCATCCACTACTCGCGGTTTTCGTTTTGTTTCAGTGCCAGACGCTAGAGTGTAAAGTTCCCGTGGCTGCAATGCAACACACTTTAGGAATTTCCAACTTGCAAAATCTGCAGCCCTTTGCAATTTTTCAATTCGGTTAAATTCAATCGAAACCCCGCTGCTATCCGTCGATTGTCCGAAAAAATTCACAAAACGATCACAAATGATCAAATATTCCAATACGATTCTGCCACGTACACGTTTTCTTTGTTGTCGCTCTGCTCCGAATTTCATAATCGTATACAGCAGTGCTATAATTGAACAAAATCCAATAAAATTTCTGGAATATGATTTTATTTTTACTCAATTTTACCTTTAATATGTATTTCCGTGGATTCAGCGCAAACTGGACCCATAACCTGTTGAAATATGCCTTTGAATTGTTTGAAATAAATATAAAAATGTCGATGAATTATCGTAATGCCTTGATTGAAATGAAAACTATATGTTGATCGTATGGAATACAATAGTAAAGTGAAGTCGATATGCCATCTACGTTAAACTGAAGTAATGTTTGAATGTGTGTGTATGGCTAGAATATGTCAAAACTAAGAGAGTACATTCAATGACTGAATAAACAAAACTATTCTCAGCAGACAATCTAACTATCTCTAAGCAGAGGCCCAAAAGGAGCTGTTGTACTAAAGCAAAAACAAAAAAAAAACAATACGCTCACTCAGTGATTGACAACAACTCTGAGTTAAACGCACAAAACGAAGATTCTTTTTAATCTTACTTGTACGAAATTATTAAGAATTGGTCTTCCGATGTTAAATTGTTCGCAGGATACATATTTTGTTTATAGCAATACATAAGGCCACCACTGTTCGATTTTTCACAATTTTTTGTGATTTTTACTATCATACAAGTAGTTTCTTGTAATATGGCTCATGAAAAAAGAAACAGATTTCAATTTTAAAAGCTTTTCCATAACTTATTACTAATTTACATTAAATCACGCACCAGGTGGTAGATTAAAGCTATGAACATCAATGAGTATATCATACAATTTTCAAATTCATGTTTAATGATATGACCTGAACTCTTCCACGGCTAAAAGTGTATATTAAAGGCGATAAAATCTCAACCGAAATGTATCCAATCTTATTCAAATGACTTTTCAATGCTCCTTATATCTTTTGTTCCAACCATCAAAGGTCTTCAAGGATATAAGTAAGAAGTCATTTGATACTCCACCATTATTATCTTTGATATCGAATTTCCGCTAAATAAGCCACTTTCTAAGCAATACACACAGTTGTCAATTTGCAACAATGTGTTAATGATATCCTTGGAATATCTAATACATACGAGTACAATACGTTCTAGACATTCATTGCCAGCAATTTAACCTTTATCCTTCATTCAAAGTTGAATGGAAACAAAAAACAGGAGAACAAAGAGAGAAATAACTAACAACAGCAAAGATCCAAAAAGGATCAAATAAAAACCAAATAACATGTTGCAAAGCTTTATCGTATGGTAGACTTCAATTGGTAAAAGGAAGTAATGGCTATGCTTGTACGTTTTTCGAAATTTAGGAACTTTAAACGTGTAACTAAAACAAATAGTTATTTTTAAAAGAAAATCACTTCAGAATTGAGATGACATAGTTTGCTTTGAGAGTCAAAATACTTGATTAGTTCCACAAGGATTTCCTTTATGAACTGGACACAACTTATTCACTGCTAAGCGAAGAAGATTTCCTTTCAACTAATTCCTATTTTGACTATGTATCTCTAAGGCCATTATAGAAGTAAATGAGAGGCTTTCACTACAACGACAGTTTCATTCATTACACTCTCTTTTTTGTGCCTAAAAGCATATGAACGTGCTCAAACGAAAGATGAGTGTGGTAAACCGATAAAAGTGTTTCACTTAGTACCAACAGCTACAGATTCAATCGCAACGTTTTCTATAATCTTTTAGCAAGTATTGGATAGAGTTTTTGTAGTATGTGATTATGTGTAGGTTACGGTAAAAGTTCACATGAACTGAATCCTAAATATTTCTTGGAAGTATATTCTATTACAAGTTAATTTTTTTTGTACTGTTCTTAGTAAGGCAAGACTTGACTAAGTGAGTGATTACTTATATCATATGACTGGGCTTGGGACTTGTTTTTTGGCTGAATAGATGAGCATAGTAGGGATTGTTATAATAGTGAACTCACTCTTATCTGTGCCTATAACCGATTCAAGATTTTTTTATGGAGAGAACCACCCGGGCGCAATGTGACACAGTTTTACCGGTCATCTCCCAACAACCATGAGAGAGCTCTGGTCAGGGCCTTTGGACTGAAAGCTCGTCTGGAGATGGGTGTTGGCATAACTCGCTTGTGTTTATGAGCCCAAAACGTGGCCAACTAGAATATCTTTCCAGTTATACTCATCCACGTTCCTTTTGGGCGCGTAAGCACTGTCAGAGAGAGTAGTAACAAAGAGCGAGGGTTAACTCTACCGAACACTACCGCGTAATCAAGCGTTCTTCGAATCAAACATCGCCGAGCCAAATTATAGTAATTTTAATTAATTAATCAACTTTAAATTTGCTTCAAATCACAACATTTCAACCAAATATTGTAAACAAGGCAGGAAGTAGTGAAGGGAGACTTAGGGAGTCCACGATTACCTCTCGATTAAACGAATGGAACTTGCAACATGACGCTTTAGTAGACTAGGGAAACACTGTTGGATCGAGTTCTCAACACGATATCAAATCGGCTTCTCAAATATCAGCGTGATAGTCGGAGCTACGACCCAACAAACAATATACCATGAGTTTGTAATGGACACTCCGTGCTTTCACCGTCAAGTAACAGTCGCAGATGATCATAGACAATATGGTTCAACGACTAAGGTAAACTTTATGCCTCACTTATATACTCGCCGAGAACAGACGAATAGGCACGAACACGAATATGTAAACGACTTTCTCCGCGAATATTCGTCTGTTCCGTGGGGGTTTTTCGGCACCAGTCAAAGGATTGTTCGTCGATATTCGCAAGCGGTGTTTACATATTCGTCATTATTGATTTTACTAGTGATCGTAATCGCGAGTTGGTGTTTAGTGTTTGTAGAATGGATTCATTTGCTATGCAGTGGACGGATGATAAGACGCTAGCTTTCAAAGAATATTACCAGTGATATGGGATCCTAAGCATCGGTTACACAGGGATAAGAAAGCGGCAAACGATGCTTGGATCCGCATCATGACAGCGATGAAGGCTACAGTAATAGAATTGAAAAAGAAGAAGTACTCCCTCATGGCGTCCTTTAGGTTTTATTTGTGGAAAAAAGCATCAATTCAATCTGGTGCAGGAGCAGAAGAACAATATACGCCGATCTGGTTTGCATATGATGTAATGGAACAATTCCTATCGCCTGTGTACGAATGCATTCCGACCATGAACACGGAAGAAGGAAGTTGGAGGATAAGCAATGAAGATGTAAGCAATGAAATATTTTTTTTTTTTCATATTTCATATATTCTGTATCATGAGAACTCTATGACTGGGAAAAACAGAAGCAACGGCCAAATTTTGTTTTGTGAGAAAAGCTGGTGTATAAAAAATAAAACGCGATAGTGTATTGTTATTCATCTTATTCTTATAGTTTTGTTGAACATCAGTTTGGTAAATTTAGGATATAAATTACGTGGATATGTAGTATATCAATTTATGATAAATTTTGAAAATATGTGGAAATTCGTCTCTTATTTGCATAACATTTTGAGCGGATCTGCGTGATATCTGTGAAAGTGGTATAAGAACTAATGTTTCTTCTTGCGTTTGCCTCCAAGATCCTTCTTGAATGATAACACCATCGTTAATAGTATCAAAAGTCCCCTACGGTGCGTTTATGTGTTGCGACGCTTTACTTCCGCGTAAAAAATTGTGTAATAGTAAACAAGTCATTTTTATGACACGCACATTTTCTCAATTGCAATAGGTTTTTTGAACACTTTAAGCACGTACGAAAGAATTCCGAATACATTTTCGACAATCACCCGAGCACTTGAAAATTTTTGATTGAATTGACGTTTAATTGAGTTTGGCTCTTGGTTTCCTGGATATGGTTTCATTAAATGATTGTGTAACGCAAAGGCACCGTCGCCTATAAAAACATAGGGAACATTTTTTTCTCTACCCGGTAGAGGACAATCTAGAGGCAACGTCAAGGGCTTGTCTGTTATTTTTTTATACTAAATACTATTTCGAAAGACGCCACCGTCACTTATGCCACCTTGAATACCAATATCAGCAAAACTAAACTTAAAATTACTCTTGACTAATGCTAACAGTACTAGTTTATTAATGAAATTTTCGTTTCAGGTGAATTTAGATGAAAGTGACGTGACCCCTACTGTGGGTGAACCATTTCCAGTGCCTAATTCTACACTAAGAAAAGCAAGAAAGCGTTTAAATTCTACTCAAATAGAAAACCAAATAGGTGAAGCATTTACCACTCTTAAGAAAGTTTTAGATTCGATTCTTTATAATATTTAATATATTATAAAGAAAACATATCAGTGTTTTACTCACCATTATCTCATCCTTTAAAACTGCATTCAATGCTTTGCACACTTCGGGTATAATCTGTGATATAAGCGGAGCAGTTACTTTAAATAAAAAATGAAGGCTTTTATAAGAATGGCCAGTTGCTAAATATCTCAGTGCTATTGAAAGTCGAAATTTGGCTGGTACTGCATTTCTAAATGAAGTGTTTTGCTTAGCAATAAACGACTCAACTTTGCTAAGTACTAATTCAAAATCTGCTAACGACATCCTGGTAAAGTTGTCGAACTCTCCTGATGGTGCACACACCATTTCCGTGATCATTTTCTCCATTCTGTGCCTAAAAACAATCTCAAATTAGATAAAACATAAGCACATAAACAATCACACCCTGCCTATTTTATCCGTCTACTTTCCTTTCTTCTCACTTAACAAAATAGGAAACAAATCAATTAAGTGAAAAATTTTCTTAAACTTTCGTCTCTAAAAGGCGAGGTGTGCAACTAAATAATATAACACATATACGAGAAATAGTTTATTTACCAGTTCCGGTGGCGGTTGACGGCTCTCATCCACCATCTTCGTTGTCGTCTTTTCTTTTTGTTGCCTTGAATTAAACGATGTGCCTTGAAAAGGCATAAAGCCGTAGCAGCAAGTCGCGCTTCCTTCGTGTTTGACATATCAATCTATACTGAATATAGACGAATATATAAACGGGTCTTTTCGTGGTCATATTCGTCCACGAATCATTTGCCGAATTATTCGGCGAATTTTTCGCCGAGTATCTAAACCAGCCGTTAGATGTTGCTGAGCAATAGGAACTATTCTTACCCAACCGCCCGTATAACTTCAGTCACAGCCAGGACAACGAGCGGAAGTGTTTTACGGATCAATACGCACTTGTTAGCACAAAAGCAGTTCGAAACGAACATTGGAGGTCGTCCAACTAGATCCTTGAAGCAGCTGGTTGCTCCAGCGCAGCATATGACTGTTGAAAACCCAACATAAAAAGAAATAAACTCCGCATGCAGCTTACCGCAGAAAGTTTAGCTACATTAACTCCACGCACGAATCACGCACAATTCCGTCACGTCGCATACAAATCTATACGTCCAAGCAACCATTAGGAAGGAAGTGCGTATTATTTGTCCGTGGTGCACAAAATCACTCCGCATCAAAATAAACAATAAACTAACAACTGTCAGCAAACGTCAGATGAAAGTGGAAATATTGAATCATAATACAAACTCCTAAACTTCAGGCCAACTGCGTTCGATGCGGTATAAATGCTACCAAAACCATGAAATAACCGGCAAAGGAATTGAAACCGGGGAAGGTGGATTCTTGGGGATTAATCGGAAAAAATTGCGGCGATTCGCTGTACCGAGGGAACATATGTAAGCTTCGACGAAAAAGCGACGGGTCCTTTTTTAACTAGTTCATGTGAGAGTGATTGACAAGAGTTTGGCGGACACACGTTAGGTGTGGGTTTGCGGAGTCAAGACAACGAAAGGAAGGTGTTCAAGTTGAAAGCACAGGTGAACTGCACGGAATTTACAAGACATTGGCAGAAGTATTCCAGCAAGGATAATTAGATCGGTAAACAGGAGAAGACGGCGCGGCCTTCGATGAGGGTATCCAAGAAGGATATTTTCGATGGTCAACATCGTCTGCGAGATCTCAGCAAGAAACGGAGACTGAAATAGTAAGCACCCAAGGGTTCCCTTACGAGCAAATTAGCAGGAGCGTGAATTTGTGCTGATTATGAGTAGATTTGCATTTGAATAGAATTTTAACCTAACTTGATACGATTACGAAATCGTGTCATGAACTTGTTGAATATGATTGTGATTTCATTATTGTAATTATAACGTTGAAAAGATTGACTGATTTGTTAACTCACTTAGAACAAATCCTGCACAGCTCGGTTCAGATGGTGAGTCCCAGTTTCGAATAAAGGTAAGGTAGTGTTCGAAAGGTTGAAACAGCTACTCAAGGTGATTAATAGTGAGTGTTAGATAGTGCTTAGTGGTAGAACCGGGAAAAAAAGAAAATAAGTGTAGGATTTCCAGCAGTGTGTAAGAAGGTAGGAATAGCTTCCTTCTAAATTTGTACCGGCAAGCCATGTTCTCGCTTGGCGGCTTATTGAGGCTCTGTTAGGCAAGCGAGTGACACTCTCACGCCCGTCTCTGGACGAGCTTACCTGAGTCCGCAAGCCCCGCCGGAGCACCCAACTTTTTTGGGGTGTAACATAAGTTCAATTGGCATTGCACAGAATAATATTTGGAATATTTGTTGATCTAATTGATTTGCTTACTTTCATAGAAACTTCATTTCGGTTGAATCATCAACCAAGAACTTGGCTGTTGCACTCCTTAAATGATTTTGTGTCGTGATCCATTCCATTTTGCTTCTTTTGGCCTCTACCTATTTTATTTCATTTCTTACTTACAACTATTAACACGGCGTCGGTGGCAATATGTTTTGAAACGGCGTCGGGCGCATTGAGCCTGTGACGCACTGCAAACCTTTTCTAAATATACAAACTTTTTCATAAACAACACAATAAGCATTCTACTACCATTTTACCCCTCAAAGTTCTACAAATGCTCAAGAAACAATAAAACAGTTTTAGATATTTTTCAAATGAAATAAATCTTTATTGTATGCATTAAAGGGTATACAAAATTATCTTATCTTCTCGTTGAAACGAGTGAAAATTAAACTGAATAAAAACAAATATATATATTTCAAATACTTCTCATCAGAAGCAATATATTCTTCTACCTCTTTTTTATAACATAGAGGACACACGAAAACAGCATGAAAGAGGCAAGTAGCAGTGTGGCACTTTTTGCATTCATACTGACTACATTTCCATTGGAAAGCATTCAGCCAATTTTTCTCCTTAACACTCCAATACACGCGCCCCCTAGTGAGACATAAATACACGCGTGTCATCTGTCAGATGACTGTTCACTTATTTCTCAAAAGTGGGTAGTATAATTTTTTTTCGCAATTTTGCAGGAATAATGGTGCATAGATAAATGAAAAAGTTCATAAATGTTCATAAATTTGTATTTGAAAAAAATGTTAAATTTTTGTAACACAGTTGCCACGGTAGCTTAGTTTCAATTTTATTCCTTATTACTGGCTTACAAAAGGTAAATCAACTAGTAAACCTAGGAACACATCCATCAGCACAAGAAAAGGCACAGTGTTGCAGACATAAATATTGGCCACATTCCTTGCAAGAATATTTGGTGTATCGTTTTGTTTTATTTTCCAAACAAAATCCGCAGCGCTGGCGTCCACCAGCATCAGTAGTTGCTGAGTTGCTTAAAGCTCGTTGCAGTATTTGATCATTGGGAAGAAGTTCTCGAAGACGTGAGGGGGGAGGGGGGGGTCTCGTAAAACGTTACGGTGCGTTACAGGGGCGGGAGGGGGTCTTTCTTGCAACACGTTACGTAACATTGTTTTTTTTTTAAATAAAAAATTAGGGATTCACGTTTTACGGTGGATCCCTCGATTGTATAGTCTGGTCGTCATCACGGGGAATCCCTAGATTGTGTTTTACGGCATTTGATGTTGTTTTCGTTGTCAGTATTCGTCAGTGTTTATGCAGAAGCACATTGCTGTAGTCGGTGTTATTAAAGTTCATAGTGTTCATACTATAATGAGTGAGTTCATAGTGTTCATACTGTAATGTCTTCAAAGGAGAGAGATTTGTATCATCAGCTGTTTTTGCCCTATAAAGGCTCTCATGCTGACTTGCCAGCGCAACTGTGTCAAAAAAAGCCGACGCAATTTGGAAAACGGCTAAAGAAAAACTAAAAAATAAAGAAAAGTTTAAAGAACATATAAATGATGTTATACGAGATTTGAAGGTGAAGGCCATGAAGAAGAAAGCAACAATGCTTAGTTATTTTACACAGGTAAGTTTACTGCTTAAATGTAATAATGACATAAGTATTATAATATGTAATCCCAACCTTGATTTTTCATTAAAGAACTGGTCATAAGTATTATATATTTCTAGCTACCTATGAAAACATCAAGCACGCCAGCAACACTAAGGCCCAATGTTCCCTCAACTTTGCGTGCTCTTCAACAAAAACAGGTGCATCTGCTTGTATATGTTATATATTATGTTCTTTTTTATCGCATGTGTCAATAACACCTATTCTTAATTTATTTTCTCTTGGTCTATAAGACTCGGATGTTGTAGCTTCATCCACGTGTTCATCTTTTAGGGAATCGATTGTCGCAGTCGCTCGACAAGTAAGCACTGCTGTCAAACAAAAGATGAGCGATACTCACGATGAGCAAAGTCAGAATACTGCTGAGGAAACGGTGGAGACACTGTCTATGGAACCACACACGACTTTGATTGATTCAGGCATCACTAAAAATGTTCCAAGCAAACCGGCTCAAGAAACTCTTATGAAGAGAATTGGTCTAGCGCAACAGAGAATAAATGTTCTTACTGAAGCAAGGGACACTGGCATAGCCAAAGATGACGTTCACGATGAAATAAAAAAGCTACGCAAAGAGTTGAAACAAGAAGAAAAATGTTTAAAGGAAAAAAGGGACTCTGCTAAGCGTGCAAAAAAATTCCGAGCCAAAGAAAAACTGGAGAAAACTGTACGTCAGAGAAACAATCCTGCTGCAACACAACCTCGAACTGGCCCTGGACAGGCCCCTTTAGTTGACTCGCAACCTGTTCTCCTAGAGACCATAGTTAATATCGCCATTTATGGCAGCGCTGCTGATGAACGCCGCCAAACCGAGATGATTAGGAGTTATCTCACTCTGTCTGACCTGCATGAGAGGCTGTTGTTAATGGGATTCCAAATTTCTCGAAGCGGCACATATCTTCATTTACTCCCACGTGTTTCTAACACTCAAGAGGGAAGAAGGCACGTACGTACCGTACCCGTTAAGTAAGCAAGACCACAGACCGAGATGCATAAAAAGCACGAGGACGGGGAATTTTGCACTGCTACAATCAGGTCATTAGAATCTCTCGCGTCGCTTCTGAGACTGCAGCAAGTATTCGTTCTCTCACAAGACGATAAGGCATGTGTACCAATAGGTTTACCAGCAGTGAAAAGTCAGAGCCCTCTTTTAATGCATATGGAATACAGAATACTTTTAACCTGATCATGACAGGGTCGTGGCAGAGCGGCACAAACTTATTCCTTCTGTATACGCCGGCGTCAACGTGGAACCTAACAGTTTTGGTAAGGAAGAAGCTGTTGGGTACAGCGGGCCAACACACGTATCCATAAGGAGCGGGAAACACACATCCTCCACATCGAACACCCATGCTTATGATTTCGAATCACTTTTATCAATACCGTCATTCAAACCCTTTATGATGACAGAATCGAACACCGTGAAGCCAGTGATCATCATCTTTGTAGATGGTGGGCCGGACGAAAACCCGCGTTATCGCAAAGTCAAGAACTTTGCGATTGAACACTTTAAAAAATACAACCTGGACGCCCTGTTTATAGCGACTAATGCTCCTGGGCGGAGCGCATATAACCAAGTTGAGCGTCGGATGGCTCCCCTTAGCAAACGACTGGCAGGCGTCATTCTGCCTCATGAAGATTTTGGTTCTCATCTCGACGGCAAAAGAATGACTACGGATGAGTATTTGGAAAAACGCAATTTTCAGCACGCTGGAGAAACATTTGCAGAATTGTGGAGACAAATGAAAATTGATAATTACGACGTTTCGGTGGAGTATAGGCAGCCCAAAGATAGCATGCAGGATCCAGCAGAACCAAATCTGGCGTGGTATAGCGTTCTCGTCCGTGAATCGCAATATTTCTTACAGGTTATAAAATGCGCGGATGAATCCTGCTGTTCATCACCAAGAAGTGCATTGAAATCTGTGTTTGCGGATACTTTCACGCCGCCACCTTGCCCAATACTTCAAACCCCAAGCAAGCTCGTAGTACCCAGTTTGCTAGACAAAGGAACATCCAAGTTTTCGCCACTTCTTGTGAGGTTGTCCGTTGATCTGTTACCTCCTCTAGAAGGGTTCAAGCAGATGCCTTACGATTTCTTTTGTCCATCTGTACAATCCGACCTAAAGAAAAAAGTATGTCCAACCTGTGGGATCTATTTCACATCTCACAAAAGTGTTCAAATGCACTGTCGTTACGTGCATGGCAAGACTGTCCCAGACCATTGTTAAACTAAAGTACGACCACAGCGCCTTGCTACCAGCAGGGCAAATGAGCTTCTCTGCATTGTGCGTTGTTATGAAACATCGTCTGAGGATGCTGACTGAGTCGGCGAAGACGAAGTTGATGCAAGTGGCTTAACAATTCCAGAACCGTCTTCGTTTGCACTCCAGGTGCCAGTGATGAAAGAATCTGAGTGGCTAGCAAACCCGTGGACAGAGGAGCAGTAGTTTCGATCGAATTGTTTTTATAGACCTACTTAGATACATAGTTAATAGTTGAATATTTTTTAATTTTTTTAAGGATACGATTTTATTTCGAGGGGGTGGAGAAAAACGTTACGGTGCGCTACAAGGGGAGGAGGGGGGTCAAAAATCTTCGGAAATTGCGTGACGTAATACTTGAACGCTCCCTAATCAACTGATCTCTGATGAGTTCATTCCCCAGTTCGCGAAGGAAAAGTCGGCGAGTTGGCACGTTTTGTCCGTTCCCCAGACTGATGACTTGGCTGTTGATACCAGGCACATTTAAAATTGCGTAGTATACCACCATTGGCCACCTTTTTGTACCTCCTTGGACATTGTAGGCACCGAACATTTTATCCACCATGTCCGCACCAACTTCATGGTGATCATAATACGTAATCACCTCAGATTTTCTTTTCTCGCCACTTTCTTCATCGATTGCTCCATCCGTATGCATGCTATATATCAAAAGCACATTCTTTTTCTTATTTTGAGGTACATATGAAACCAGTTTTACTGAATGCAAAAATACTTGAGTACGCTTCTCTATTTTTCAAATCTTTCACCTCTTATGGGATTTGCCATTTGTTTCTTTTTAAGAGTCCCCACGAACAATAGCCCATAATTTCTTGACAGAGTGTGAAGGAGAGTAGTGTCGCTGAAACAATTGTCAGCAGTGATATTACGGCCTGAGTTACGGAGGGGGGTAACCATGGGTCGAACGACATCCACAGATGTATTGCTGACTTGGAAAGGGCCCTCAGGTTGCTTGCCTACGTAGATCTCCATGTTACACGTGTTAAAAATGCCAGGATCTACGGCTGCAAAAATTTTGATGCCGTATTTTGCAGGTTTAGGGGGAATGTATTAAACGAAGTTGCATCTACCCCTAAAGCCCTCCAGTTTCTCGTCATTGGTGACATCTTCTCATACGTGATAACACACCTGACAGTTCTTGACAAATTTTTCAAAGATGTCTCTAATTGGGGCGAGTCGATCTTGTACATTTGGCTCTGCTCTGGTTTGCCTGTCATCGAATCTTATAGCCATAAGCAGGAAACGGAATCTGTTGATACCCATGGTGAGGCGGAATATCTCAATTCCAAAACCATTACTAGCCCATAAGTCTGCCAGGTTCAGCTTCCCGGAGCTATGTATCCCAGCTATGTAGAGTAGGCCAATAAACGCTTTAATCTCTGTTTTGTTTGTCTTCTTAGCGTCTCTAGGTCGTTAATAATTGTATTGGATGACCTCGATATATTGGTTTGTGAAAGATTCAATAATTTCCAAGATGCTGTCGTCAAATAAGCAAGCCCATGATTCGAAAAATGTTTCTGTGCCCTTTCCTTGGCCGATCGGGCCAGGGAGTCATTTCAGTAAGTTGTGGGTCCCTCTCTTCTTACTGGGGAAGGGAATTTTTTTCCATCTAATTGAATCAATTACCCTTTTTCCCTTCTTATGGTGACAAACAAAAACAGGCTCAGTGTCATCACAGTCAGTCGATGCTTCCGAATCACTTTGACTTGTATCTGAGTTCTCTTCCCGTTCTTTAATCTTTTCTTCGGCATCAGTGTCGAATTCCTCTTCAGGAACTTCAGCAACAAGGTTAGAGGGCTCTGAAGCTAGAGACCCAGGGTCATATTCTTGAAAGTGTTCATCATCACTCAGGTCACAGCCATCAAGAAGAAATTGATGAATTTGTAAGATGTCATCAGGGTTATTCAGATCAAAGAGTTTTTTCGTCGCTATTTTGAATCTATGAAAAAGAAAACACCATTTTAGTCAACAAATATACCAAAAACAAAATAAAATAGTCCAGAACACTGATCTAAACGAAAATGGTTGAAGAAAAAAATTTTTTCATTGTGAATAGCATGAATACACGCGTGTCATCTGTTAGATGACCATGCGCCTATCAGGTAGAAAATACACATTTCTAAAAAACATTGTTATCACAAGGTATCAAAAAACTGTAACAAAAAAATGTGAAAGGTAGAAATCCGAAATCGGGCATTATGAAAAACTTACATTTTTACACGCATGTAATCTGTGAGATTCTCTCAGCTAAAATACGCGCAAACTGCACTGAACACACGCACACCGGCAACTGAACTGTCGAGCTAGGCGAGCTTAAGGAATACAGGGGCGGGGGACCAGGCTCCCCTCCCTCCATCAAACTTATGACGACAAAACAGAACTGGTCATCTGTGAGATGACGCGCGTGTAATGGAGTGTCAATGTCACCTCTCGCACAGCTCCTTGATCTTTAAACGTTTTCTTCAAATTGTCCCACGCTTTTTTTGCTGTCGTTGCTCCCGTGACATGCACGTAATTGCTTTTATCAATACTCAAAACAATCGTACCTTTGGCATCAGTAATTCTATTCGCATCTTTTTCTGCATCAGTCAAATATTGAGACATGCCTTCAGCTGCCAAGTAAATCTCCATCGCAAATTACCATGTTGAATAATTTTCTCTTTGACGCAATTTTTCAATCAATGCTGAAAGTGTGTTACCCTCCAGTTACCCCCCGCGTGGGAGTTCCTTCGGCTAAGGACCTCAGACCCGGCTTGCCATCGGAGACGGTCATAGGTGGCACCACTCGCTTATCCCCTGGTCCTGAAAAGCCGCCAAGCGAGAACGCGGCCGCCGAACACCCCTCACACAACTCGGACTAACACTCTTTAAGTTCTTCCCTAACAGGGGAGGACTAGAATCACCGAGTGACCAGTTGCACAACTTGCCGGCCTCAGATTTTCTGGCGTAACTCGCACCGAGCAAAAATCTGAGGTACACACCCGCGCTGAACAATCCCGGAATAGTTTGGATTGGTAATTTCCTCCCGATCGCACCTTTAACTCGCACCGAGCGAAGAACTAAGTAAAGAAACACTTTCTCCGGAATAAATCACAAGGAAATTTACCTTCGAACACACCCGAGCTAGGTGTACAATAAACATGCGCGGCAATCTTACTCTTTCTTCAATAATCACACTAAAACTTCCACTATTCCACGATATATATTTAATTGCAAAATGCAAATGAAGTTCAAAAATATAATGAATTAAAATGTTAAAATTTCACTTACTCTACCTAAGCGGGGCCCACCCGAAGTAATCTGCGTTGCAATCTTCTGCCAGCGCGCTTATTGTTGCTTGATGTCGCCAATCTCCCTTAGTTGGATCACTGTTGAAATTTTTCTCCGGTCGCAATTCCTTCCCTCGATGGATTTTTCACAAGTTTCAGAGCACTATCCTCGCTTAGTCCTTCGCTGTTGTCTCGAACCCGCCAGAAAAGAGAAACAGCCGTTCTTTCTTTTTGGATTTTTCATCGGCTCGGTTTTAACCGGCGGGGTGCATCGGGCAATTGAAATCTAAATTTTCCTTTTTAGTACACTCGCCCATTAGGTGTAGAATGTCAAAGTGACTGACACTCTGTCAGTGTCGTGTTTGTTTATATCGTGCCAAATGTTTTGAGTTTGGGAAAATACATTAGAAATCGTGGTCGCGTCTTTTTCCCAATGTCTTTAAATTCGTCGGCGATGTGTCGTTGAAGCCATAACGCGGTAGTGTATAAATGAATGTCATGACGCGGTAACGTAGAGTAGAATGCCATAACGATTGGATTGGCCCCTGGCGGTTGTACTTTCGGTAGGTATAAAAGACTCTTAGATGTTACTCGTTTGTATAAACGTTCTTTTCCTGTTTTGCTAGGCTTGTCTGGATAGTGTACCAACAAACCAATTAAACCCAAAAGTTAGGAAACAATGAATGATTGAGTTTCTTCAACTCCTTGCGACGATCGAAAGGGAGTGGTATTTAGCGTTTGATTCCTTGACTCTCCAACGTTTGTATCATCTCTTCATTACAGTAAGTATTCCCAAACATTGAGTAAGATTTTTGCGAATATTTTCATCAGTATGCAAATTTATAACTTTCGCTTCAATTTGTAATTCACGGACATTAAAAGTGTGTACGATTGCACATTGGTTGTAAAATCAAAACTTTGCTGGGTTGGAAATCCAGAAACCGCTGTTCACATACCCAATAACTTACGTACGAAATTCGAAACGAAAAACTGCTATTTCTGCAAGAAGTGCGTTAACATTAAGAGTTGGAGATTTTGTTCTGATACCGTGCGCAGGGTCAGTAGATTCAGATTCAGTAGAAAGTTGCCAGATCACCAGAATCAAGAGCTTGTGTGAAGTGGAAAATGGTTTACAAAGCGATGACGATCCATATCAGGCAATTGTCCAGTCGTATTCGAGACCGTACAAAATCCTACATCGGCTTTTTGATGACGATACAGTATGTATTGACTTCAATGTGGAGCTGATAGAAGATCATCGTGCATTCGATCCAGTAATTTGTATTGATACAATATATAAAAAGTGTACTGTAGTTTGTGGTGGTCCGGTTGACTCAGCACAATCTCTGATGCCTCGCAAAAAGAGTTCATTGCCTACTTTCGTTTGTCGCTATAACATTGTAAAGGTGGTATGCCATTCTTGTCCTATCGCTCAGCGATTGATTCGTTCCTTGGTATTGTTTGCGATCAGTTGTACGTGGTGATAACCGGATTTTCTTTTCTTTTTGTTCTTGCCTATTTTTACTTTACATTTTTATTTAATTCTTTTAACAGTTCGTTTTCTTTTTTGCCTATATTTTTCTTTTGCTTCACATTTTTATTCTAATCTTTTAACATTTTTATTTTATTATTTTAACATTTAGTTTTTTCCTATTTTCACGTTACATTTTTACTTTAATCTTTTCACATTTCGTTTTTTGCCTGTTTTTTTACTTTACATTTTTATTTTAATCTTTTAACATTTTTATTTTATTATTTTAACATTTTTATTTTTAATACTAACCTTGGCTCGGGTGGTATTTCAAAAACCGCTGAGAAAAGAAGAAAAAAAAAACAACAAGGTGCAAATAGTTCCCGTGACAAGTGCCAATTACATTTTTAATTCGATGTTTCCAATAGATTCTGTTTGTGATTCTATGTTAATCACTGCTCCTGATTCTGTCTGTGTTAACTGTGAATTATCTTCCATCTGCTTGCCCTACTCCCTGCGGTTTTCTAACCTCACTTGTACGATCAACTTCCAAAACACCAAGTGATAGCACTATTAGAAATTTGCAACAAAACAGCTCCATTGTTCAGTGCGAAAATTCTTTAACCTCAACTTCAGCCGCTGAAAACAGGGGATCCGTGGATAAATACTCTAATTTTGTACATGGTGGTGTACAAGTCTCCACCTTACCATCGCCTGAGACGAATTCATTTTTGAACCCGCTCATACCTCCAGTGGTGAAAGCCACAATCAATGCCAGCAATGATATGGAAGGCAAATATCTCTTATCCCGACTTAGAGATCATAAAATTTTTGAAAATGTTAGGCTTTATCTGGCAAACATGTACAAGGCTTCGGACACAACGTGCATTGATGGCAAAACAAAGACAAACATTATGGTTATGATCCAGCGGGAAGGCCTTCCTATAGATATTGGGGCCCTCCGTAGGATTTATATCAAATACCAAGAAGAGTTAGGAATAACATCATCACAAACTAATAAAGATCTGGAAACTTACGCGTCGCATATGAGCTCCAATTATATATCAGCACTTCAAAGATCTAGAGAGCAACATCGTAAATTTTTTCGTCCCCAATAACGCACTCACTTCTAAACGCCTCAACCTCTTTTACCATAATTGCGGTGGTATGAGAGGGAAAATTAACAAACTTTATCTGGACGCCAAATCATGCCATTTCAACGTTCTTACCTTAACTGAAACGTGGTTGAATGAGTCTTTTGTCAATGAAGAGATTCTGGATGGAAACTGGTCAATTTTTAGAGACGACAGGGATTCTCACGGCACTGGGCAATCACACGGAGGAGGAGTCTAGATTGCAGTGCAAAATTCGTTTTTCAGTGAGCCCGTCAGTACTGTCTCTAACAATTCCTACCAGCATAAAATTTTTCGTATCAAAATTGCGAATGTAAACTTGTATATAGGGGCTTTTTATATCCCTCCAAGATCCAATGAAGAAGTTTACAATAATGTGTGTGACATAATATCGTCACTAGCTGCTTCCATCAATGAAGAAGAAATAATAATCATCACTGGGGATTTTAATCGACCGAATTCGACATTCACTGTCGATGAATTTGATAATGGACTCCTCCTAGTCAATTTTCTAGACAGTATAGACTTCAACATTATTAGCACCATGTATGGCAATGATTTGCAGCAAGTTGCTTCGACCCCCAACCTTCATGGTAATTGGTTCGATCTCATTTTTACAAATGCGTATGACGAAATTGTGGTGATTCCAACTAGCGGTGCGGAGCATTTGTTTTCTAACACCCGCCACCATTCCGCAATTTCTCTTGAATTAGCCACTACGGATAGAGAATACCATCTTTCTTACAATAATTCTATCGTTTTTGACTTCCATAATGCTGACTATGATAGCATTAACAATCATCTTCATACTATTGATTGGACTGGTACGCTTTCAACGTTAGGTACAAACGACGCAGTAGATTGTTTCTACAATATATTCATGTACGCCGTTGAGAGGTACGCCGTTGAGAGGTACGTGCCCAAAATTAAAAAGAAAAATAAGCTCTCTGAGCCTTGGCTTGATGGCGACCTTAGGTATTTAAGAAACCAAAGGAATAAGCTCAACAAATTAATTCAAAAAAGATCCAACGTTAGCCAAGAAATGAAAAATAAATATGATGCGCTGGTTAAAGAATTGCAACTCAAATCTCGGGAAGCATATGATTCTTACGTTAACATAATTGGTGAAAACATTATCCATAACCCAAAAAAGTTTTTTGATTTTGTAAACATTAAACGTAAGTCCCAAGGTTTTCCCAATTCTATGGTGTATCAAGACTTGAGCTCGTGCAATCCCGTAGACATCTGCGAATTTTTTGCAAGTCATTTTCAATCCGTGTACTGTCCAACCAACTCCTCATCCTACATACCTTCTTCAGTCGAAAACTCAGCGTCTCCCATCGAGGAACTCTGCATTTCTGAAAATGATATATCCAAAGCAATAGAGGCACTTGACATCAATAAAGGGCCTAGTCCTGATTTACTCCCTCCTCGCTTCTTGTTTCACTGTAAAGAGCAATTGATTCTTCTTCTGCATATTATTTTCAATAAATCCCTCTCTTCTGGAAATTTCCCAACGATATGGAAGACATCCCATTTGATTCCAATTTATAAAAGTAAAGATAAGGCATCAGTTGAAAACTACAGAGGCATTGCAATACTATCAGCAATTCCTAAACTTTTTGAAAAAATAGTCTGTTCAAAAATATCGCCCATCATTGAGCCTCTGCTAAACGATCAACAGCATGGTTTCCGAAAAAATCGCTCAACAGTTACAAATCTCACATTAATGGTTTCTAGTATCCTCTGTAAAATGGAAAAAGGTAACCAAATTTATGCGATTTACACTGACTTCAGCAAAGCGTTTGATCGTGTTAACCACGAAATTTTAGCAAACAAATTAAAAATCTTCGGAATCCGTGGTCCATTGCTAGACTGGTTCGACTCATATCTCAAAAATAGGACCCAATTCGTCAAATTTCAAGGGTTTGTGTCCAAAGAAATAAATGTTTGCTCTGGTGTACCTCAAGGCAGCCATCTTGGTCCCCTACTTTTTAACATCTTTATTTCTGATCCCTCTGTTATGCTGTCTGATATTCCCCATCTATTTTATGCCGACGATCTTAAGCTATTCAATGTAGTAACGTCTCCTAAGGACACAGCATTCCTTCAAAACAAGGTAAACTCTTTTTTAGAATGGTCAGAAAAAAACCAACTTTCTCTGAATTTCGAAAAATGTGTGGTAATAAGTTTTTCCCGTAAAAACTTCGTTCTTGCTTGCGATTATCATCTCAACTACCACAAACTTAACAGAGTGAACAGCGTCGTAGACCTCGGTGTTATGTTGGACAATAAACTTCGATTCAACTTGCATTACGATGAAGTTATCTCTAGGGCCAATAAGCTACTCGGCTTCATCAAACGTCGATCCAAAGAGTTTCAAAATATTTGGGTATCTAAGACGTTGTACGTCGCGTTAGTTCGCCCAATGCTTGAATATGCTTGTCTTATTTGGGATCCTGTTTTTCATGTCCACATTGACAGACTTGAATCGGTTCAAAAACAGTTTGTATTGTTTGCATTGAGGTCTCTAAATGATCCTAAAAATTTTCAGGAGTTACCCCCCTACGAGCACAGGCTGCAAATTTTGAATATGCCATCACTTGCTTCCCGGAGAATCACGATAACCTGCTGTTTCGCATTTGATGTCCTCAGAGGCTCGATAAATGTTCCTATTTTAACTAATAAAATAAAAGTACATGAGCCCTTGCGAGTCACTAGGCACTCTCGTCTGTTGGTGGAAGAGCGGCACCACACAATCTATGCCGATAATGAGCCTATCAATAGATGTTGCAAAACGTTTAATTCACACGGTGCGCATTACTCCTCAGACATGTCCAGAACCCATTTCAAAGCTCTGCTATCAAATGCCCTAGCATCTTAATCCTATCATGTATCCAACCCTGACACAATATTTTTATTGGATCAATCTAATTAATTTTAATTTGTATTTTTTAAGTAATTATTGTGAGTTAGCGTACAAAATTTGTATATATTTTTTTCTTGTACCAGTGCCTTGCTTGGCTAATAAATAAATAAATAAAATAAATAAATAAATGTATTCACAATGCTCCAAATGAACGTCCAACAAGACGAAAAAATAATCGGGGAAAATTCTACTAGAATCTTTTTACTTTTTGCTTCTTTAAATTTATCAATTAATTTATTTATCTGGACCCATAATCTGAAGAAATTTATTTGCTGAAGATCTAAATTTTGCAGATAAATCAGCGATAAAATAAACTAATGAAACTCAACACATGTCTGTATCGTTTGGTGTTTTATTGTATTTGAAAAGAACGAAAAAATCATACAAATGTCCAATCAGATTGCATGTATACATGCATGACACAAGTGTCAAATAGTGTTGACTCATTGAGTACTTTAATTTCAATAATTGCTCATTGTCTTTTCCATGTTTAGTGTAAAATGTATATTATATCAAAACGTGTGGTCCTTTTGTCAAGTTGTGGAATCCCTGTATTTAAAATCAACAAGCATGCTTTCTGAACCAGACTATACTGCATTCTCACTTGTTACACATTTCAAACCGTAATACTTTCAACGATACATAAAAAAATAAACAAATGAGCTTTCACCCGTCAAATTGTCTCAGCAATACCAGCCGAACTAGCAAATATCTCGTATGTCCTTGCCGGCTCAAGCGCATGCCCGTAAGAAAAACTACCCCTTTAACTGTAAACACTGGCAAAAAAGCTTTTCTGCAACAGCTTCACTTATCAGCAGTAGCAGCAGCAGGATAAGCAGCAACAGCCTCATAGCATGGTCATACGAGTAAGCGTAAGCAGAACAATAATTTTCGTAGTGGCTGGATCCAAGGATTCTTCCTCAATGTTAAAAAGTCCCCGAGAGCAAGGTTACACGAATACTGTGCTTATTGTCTGTGCACATGCAAGCCGTATTCGGGCAAACCAAGGGGAACGTTCGGAAATGGAGAGACTTAAACTACTGGCCTTGCAAATTCCCGGAGTACGCTAGGACAAGCTTCAGCACAAGAAGAACAGTTTGTTGCCTGATGTCGATACTATATGGTACTAAAACGGTTAGTCAGTCCTTGTGTAGTCGGAAAAGTGTTAAGGAAAATACTTTAAGGGTTTCATTTCTGATTTTATGGTTTTAAATTTTAAGAAAATGATCCAAAGTATTTCGTGCTGTTTTAAAGAGGGTGTGAAGTTTAAATGTTTTGTGTTGTGTGTATGTTAAAGTCGTTAAGCGATTTTTTATGACAAAATTCACTGGTTTTGTGTTTCGTTTTGATGGTTGGGTATGAAAATGAATTTCGTGTATCCTTCAATTCTATGGAGATTCATATACGAAGTACGAATAGGTCAACCCGATCCTGGTTTGATCTGCAATGCACTAGTCCAGTAATAAAGGAATTCTCTTGTGTTTACGAATTTTGTGGTTTGCTAGAATAGTTTGCAATAATTGTACTTTGGAGAATAATTAAAAATTCTGGTGATTTTTTTTCCTTTTTTTGTGTTAAAAGCTCTATTTAAGATTACGAAAGTGCTGAGGTGGAAAAGTATACAATTAGTGGTAGTGCTGAGAAGTCCATTAAAAATATTACGTGAAGCTGATGCAATTCTAAAATATTTTAAAGTGTTGTGCTTGTGTCCTTTTAACGATAAAAGTGCAATTATTTGAAAAATTTGATACGGTTGTGCAGATGATGCTAAAGTGTAATCGTGTTTGAATTAAATGGATGTATTCCTGATAGGAAGAAGAAGTAGATTGTTTTAATAACCGCTCATAATAAATTGAGAATAATTTGGATGGATTCGAAAGTAAGTGATTTATTAGTTAAAAAAAAAAAAAATTGAAAAATATTACTTTACACAGAATAGAGAATCTTAATTAATGTATTTTTAATAAATTGATCAAATATTACTCAGTATTTGACAGTTATTTTTTCATTTCTGATTATCAGTATCAATACTACAATGCAGAATATACTTTTCTGCAAAAAATTACTTTAACCTTGACCCTTGTCTTCCACATTTGACGTATATCGATAAGGGAAGAGTTGACATCTACAAAACTCTACATTTTTTCATCTCTCATCTCATCTTTAATGCTTACGATTTAAATTGTTTTAGCTAATTTTTTTTATTTTAAATTAAGATTGGTTTTGTTTCAAAACAGTATCTATTTCAATATACTATTACTTAGAGAAATTAAATCTTGTGTATGTGTAAAATAAAGGATTTCCAGTAAACAATTTTATAATCTAAATAATTAACATATTGTAGTCAATTATTTTTTTTTGGTATTCTCTTCTTTCTTCTAAAGCCGTCGGGCCTTGCTTTGTTGTGTGAGCAGACGCGTTTCGACTACTTCGAGACACTGAAAATGACTTGAAGTAGTCGAAACGCCTCTGCTCACACAACAAGGCAAGGCCCGACGGCTTTTAAAGAAAAAAATTAACGTATTATCGCGTGTTATGGTTCGCGGCCAATAATTTTAATGTTCCGGGGAAGTGAAAACGCAATGTCTTTTGAATTAAATAAAAAAAGTTTATTAAATTACTTAGAAATACACAATCACTTATTTGGTATATTTCACAATTTTTAATTTTCACTATTTAAATCGAACTTCCACTTGTCCACAAATTTCTATCGCAATGGTCTTCTAAGATCACTTCACAATCAACGACAATCACTTTTCTATTACTCGAACAATATCGCTTTCCACACACTATCGCAGTTTTTATCGCGGTTGAATAAATTATCCCCCCATTCATTCAGCTCACCTTTATATAGGGGTCTACCTATTCAACCTGTTTCTCGTACATTGGCGAATGTTCTGCCGAGAGGTACCTGGTAGATTCGAGCAAATTAATGAATGGAGCAGTAACTCACTTCCAAATGTTGATCATGCTTGATGGGTTCTCGTGGTTTCGAGTAAATTCATTTTGTTGATATTCTTAATGGTTGTGAAAACAATTGCGACAGTAGCTCGCAGAATTCTTTGTAAATGTAACAGTATTATACAAAAACTAGCGAGATGAGGTAAGTGGGAGGTATTCATTTGATGTGCACAACTTGCGAGCTTATCAGTTGCTACGAGTCAGTGGTCAGAAGCACATTGTGCATTTGCGGATGACCAATATTTACAGTGAGATAAATCATTGATGTGTGCGCTTTATCTTCGACGCTTAGGTGATGGACCGAACACCCTGCTTACATGGTTGACAAGAATAAAAGGCGGTCAAATGCGTCTCTAAATATTTTCAAGCGAAAGCCCAAAAGTGATTGTAGTACTAAGCAAATCAAACACATCCACGATCCACAACAACACGAACTTCTAAGCAATCCGCGTAAACTTATACGGAAGACTGCAAGCGCTTCTTGAAAAAATAAACAACAGTGCAAGTTATTTTGAAAAAGAGAAAAAATGCCATTCTTGAAGTTGCAAATCGCGCAGGATCTGAATGAAAACGAGGAACCTTTGCAAGAATAATACTGGAACGTTTGTGAACACCTCACAAGCTTGGGAATATATTATTCAGTGACAAAGGGAATTTTTGCCAATAAAGATTAGTATGACGGTATTCCAAAAATCCTAAAGAATGGCATCGAAAATGTTTACGATGTCCAAAATGACAGTGGTTTATCTGTAGGTATAAAAGGACTTTATTTTAAAAATCAACGAGAATCTGTCAATACTGAGGTATATTGCCGAATGATTGAGCTATTTCTCAGGTACAACCAGAAGACACTATTAGACAGTGCAGACCACACACACCCAGGGGTAAAATGGAAGAATTGAGGGCAACTTCTCTAAACAAATAATGAGATCCTCAGGTAGCGAATTGAAAAATATCCTAACTGGCTAGCTAGTGGGTAGGTGGGGAACAAAATACTTTCCAAGGATAGATATCTGAACGTTTTGCATGCCGGCTTCTGTTTGTCCAGGGTTTGGTTTTGAATAGCTATTTTTAAAACACGATGACCCAGCTCCGGCAGGTCCCCAAATGTGTATGTCATGTTTTGAGCCACTTTTAGAACATTGGTTATTATATGATCTAGACATGAGCGTAGGTCGGTCTACCCAACTTATTTTACCTGCATGGTGTACTTCAATTATTATAACGTTATATTTATCAGTCGGCATTCTCCTGGTAATGCAATTGATTGTATTTCTTGCGTTTATTGCAGTGTCTCCACCTCTTCCAGGCCTGCAGGAGAATACCATATTATATCTTTCAATGTTATAAAATCGTGCCTCTTCTGGGTAAATCCATATTTCATTGAGAATAATCAAATCTATGTCAGGATTTTGCTGCAGGTAAATCTGTAGGCAAATTTGAAGTTCGTAAATAAAATAATTCATTCAGTTTTGACGATCTTCAAGACCAGCTGCATACACAGGAAAACAAAGCTCCAAGCATATAAATCTATGATAAGACCTGTGTTATACTATGGATGTGAAACATGGACCCTAACCCAAGCATCCGCAAATATATTGAACGCCTTTGAATTACCGGTCCTAAGGCGAATAATTGGAGCAAAGCTTGAGAGCGACCAATGGCGACTTCGATATAACCATGAGCTGTATGAAATTTTTGACGAACCGGAGGTCAAAACTATTATAAGCCTGCAAAAATTGCAATGGGCTGGCCATATGAATCGTATGGACGAACAACGGATACTAAAAAAGGTATTCGTTGGGAGAACTGAAGGCCGGAGACCAGTGGGGAAACCGAGGAAACGCTAGTCTGACTCGGTCAATAAAGACAGTTCATCGCTGCTCGGATTTCGAAATTGAAGGACGCGGTCAATGGACTGAGACAGTTGGAAGCGCTATTTGCAGGAAGCGAAGGCCAAAGGGGGGCTGTAGTGCTAAGAAGAAGAAGAAGCAGAAATCTGAATATCATTTAACTTGTGTCTTAAGCTTGTTATATTAACATATATGAGTGTCAACTTTGTTCCACTTGATTGATTTGTAAGATTAGCAATCATCGATGTTGTAATCGATACTTCTCCTGGCAATCAATATTTTGCGTTAAAACTCCGGACACTCTATCGAGTCAGCTCTCTGAGAATGATCAGCATTATTATTGTTTCTAATATAGTTGGAACACTTCTCCTGCTTGCTTTTGCAGTCCTTCAGGTCATCTTATGGTCCACATTTCACACAGATTTGCTCCCCTTAACATTTTGATGTTTTGTGGTTTAAGTTTTGACATCCTCATCGTCGTTACGATAAAGCCCTCTTTCACAATATATGATCCATAATCTATATTAATGTATCTATTTGCAAGCGTCTTACACATGCTCCCATTTACGTGAATGATATGCATGTACAAGTTCCATTGTATCTCGCTCCTCTATCCTTGGATTCAATGATTGTATCTCATTCCTTAAGTCCTCATGTGTATATTGATTTTCTAGACCATTAATGACAAGTCTAGGCTGTTGTAATCTGGTCTTAGTAATATCATCCTCATCTTTCATTGGTAGACGTTTTGATAACCGCCCCACCATTACGAATAGGCCGCATTAGTTGAAGAGAAATTTTAGATTTAGATGGCCTGATCTTCGACTTAAAATCGATCAGCGTTTTTTTTTCTGAGAAAGAGTAATTTCTAGGCTTAATTATAATCCCTTTTTGTGTCGTTGCATTTGACCGATGCTCTGTTGGGGGAGGACTAGAATTTTTAATAATTTCGGCATATCCATTAAAACGTTTACATTTGTATTCATCTCTTCAATTGACTTGGTAATTTAACAATTTGTTGGAAGAGTTGGTCTTCTTTAGACTTTTGCTACTGAGTTTTACATGTAAAACACATCCGAATCACATCATCAGATATATCTATTATTGGCCAGTATCTCTCTTTCGACATTTTGATGCACCTCAAGTGAAACCGCTTGAGGCAGAAGCCATCACATCCCCTGGCCGAATGGATATCCTCCACGGGTTTTGGTATTTTCCACGTTTATCTTAAGCTGGTTTAGTAGCCATTATAATTTCCCTTTTTTTGTTTTTTTTATTTAACTTGACTTATTTTATTGTTACTATTTTTTTAGTTTTATTTACTTTTTATATTTTTTTTAAGATTACAACTTATTTGCGTTTTTATTATGTCATTTCTTATATTTTAGTTAACTTTATCTGTTTTTATTTTTCTATAATTAATGGAAATTTCTATTAGATAATAAGAAATATTTTCTTATTTAATGAGTAAAAACACGCAATCGTAGAAAAATTAAATTGAAAAATATAATATGTTAATTCATTTCTGAATTATTAAATGATGTAAAAAAATGTATGTATAGGAAATTCATCTACATGGGAATCCTACTCCAAAAGCAAATCAAGATTTCCCAGTACCGTTATTTTTTACTTCGTCTATAAAAAACTGAAAAAACAAAATCACTAGCTTAAAAGTCGTATGTGTATTTAGGTGCCAAAATAACGAAAACGGGCAATGAAAAAGACGAAATACGCCGAAGAATACAGCTCGCAAATAAAATATTTTATTCAGTATTGACGATCTTGAAGACCAGCTGCATACACAGGAAAATAGAGCTCCAAGTATACAAATCTGTGATAAGACCTGCGTTATGCTATGGGTATGAAACATGGACCCTAACCCAAGCATCCGCAAATATGTTGAACGCCTTCGAGCGACGGGTCCTGAGGTGAATAATCGAAGCGAAGCTTGATGGGGACCAATGGCGAATTCGATACAACTATAAGCTGTATGAAATTTTTGACGAACCGAAGGGCTCAAGGATTGTAAGACTAAGGAAGCTGCAATGGGCTGACCACATGAATTGTATGGATGAACAACGGATACCCAAGAAGGTATTCGTTGGGAGAACTGAAGGCCGGAGGCCAGTGGGGAAACTGAGGAAATGCTGGTCTGACTCGGTCAACGAAGACAGTTCATCGCTGCTCGGATTTCGAAATTGGAAGACGCGGTCAACAGACCGAGACAATTGGAGGCGCTGTTTGCAGGAAGCGATGGCCCGAAAGGGGCTGTAGTGCTAAGAAGAAGAAGAAGAAGCTTAAAAGTCGCTACTTATCTCGGTTCTCCTTTTATTTGATTAAGTGACACTGGAAACACTTGACATAATCACAACCAGCTGTTGCAGAACATATGTCTTTTAAAGTAGAGCTTCACAACATCAGATAAATTATCTTGACAACTGACACTTTTGACAGATATGGCAAGAATTTTCAAGTACTCAAGTCATGAAGTTGAATTTCCGGATACAATATGGGCGGTTCTAGTGACGGCAGCGATTTACATTTTCAATTGAACAGGCGAATCCTCGTAAGAAGGTTTCAGTCCTTATGAGCTGTGGATGAAAAAAAAAACAAAAGCCAAACGCTAGATCTTCCTGCTACGTTCACAAACCAACTGAAAAGAGAAAGAAGATGGACAAGAAAGCTTTGAAGGGTTTCTTCGTAGGGATGGAGATAAGTGTAACAGAATTTACATACAAGAAAGCCATAATGTAATTTTATCAAGGGATATACAATGAAGGATGTGCAGGATGTCTACGGAGAAAATCAAGATAAGCAGGAGGAAGGAGAAAATTAAGAAGTCGGCTTTGAAGAACCGTCAGAGGTGAACCCTGAAGAAAATTCGAAGGTGAACTAAGAAGATTAAGGAGGACCAGAAAAAACATCAAAAAGCGATGAAAAATACAACACCGGACGTGAGTCAGAATAAGGTGACGAGAAAAATTCCAAGCAACAATCGAGAAGAGTTTTGACGGATCCACCAACCATTGGGAACGCTAAACGGCTTAAAGATTGCTTCATCATGACCCTGAAACTTTGGAAGATGCCTTGAACAAAGGAATTCAAAGGAACGGAAAAAAGCCATGGATTGTGAAACAATCTTATTGAACGAAAATCAAATCTATATTTTGACGGACCTTTCGTCACGTGTTAGAACGATTCTGGGTAGATGAGTCTTTGGACTGAAGAAAAATCGAGATAGCAGCATGGACAACAATCTTTCCAACCTTGCAATGTTGGTGTTTCATATTGTTTCGATGTTTAATCTTTGGAACTACTTTCTCAATCGTTTCCAACGTGACAAATAGAGATTTATTTCATCGTAAGTTTGATTCCTGTCATTAGCAATCATTGAGTAAGCATTGCCATCTTTAGAAGGAGGACATTGTTTCTGGTACTCTCGATTAAACTTCTTTTGAAACTTTCCCCGATCCGTTTTTTTTAAATTTCACCGATGATTTTCTTGTTGAAGTGGAATGAGAAAAACATTATCCCTTTGATGATTGAAATCCATTACGATTGCGTTATGGTCACTATCGTAAGGAAGCACCTGTGGTTTCTGTTGAGGACTATTAAAGTTGAATTCAAGTCTGGCGTCAGCAATGCAGAGGACCAAATATGAATTTTCGCTTGGGTATGTTGGGAACTCCGACCCATATAAATTGCACGTGTATTCAATTTGAATCTCTGCTATCCACGATTTCAGGAGTACACCGCTGGGATTATTCGTGGCGTTCAGCCATGATATATGCTTGGCATTCAGGTCACTGGCAAGAATATAATAATTATGTAGCCTGTTCAATTCGAGTATTTCAAACAAGGAATCGAGCTGCTCCTTGAACTCGAGAACATTTCTACCAATGGTATAGGCAGAGATAACGAAGAAGTTATGCCCAGGTTCAAAGTTTTTGAATTCGACTTTTTCAATATTTTGGCAACAATAGGGTCTTCTAATCAACACCCCCATGCCACCTCCCCCATCACCATTTACCCTATCGTTTCTTACAAATTCAAAATCTCCGATAAAGGTTTGATTGCTGATAAATTTAAAGAAGCAGCTCATTATTGCCACTTACATTATTTATTTTATTTACATTGTCTACTGGTCCTCTAGCAGCAAATGCAAATGAAACCTCGGGCTTGACGTAGTTGGTAGGTATCACACTGCGGTGTACTTGACTTTGTTTTGGAGTAAATTTTCCCTTTGCATCTTGATACCGGGGGCATCCTCGATATGCTGCCCGCGCCAATTTGCACTCGCCAGCAGCATAGACATCTTTGCACTTGACACATCTATATTTCATGGTGCAGTTGGCAGCCGAATGCTCAAATCTTTGGCGCCTGAAGCACTGGTTGACATCGCTTTTCTGAAGGCATTCCCACCTCACTTTACGGAAATCCAAGTACCTTATTTTTTGTAGGGCACTTGAACTGCTTTTGCTGGAAATCTGGACTAAGTTATAAGACAAGTTTTTACGCTCGACCACGGATCTCCTTGTTGCAAAGTCTTTAACGGAAATAAATTCTATTTCTGGTACAACTTCTTGAAGCACCTGAAGGAGATCCACTATTTCCTCTCGGCATCCAGGCCCTTCTATAAAAAGGTCTGTTTTTTCACTATTGACGGTGAACGTAAAGTGCGAAACTTCTCTAGAATTCAACGCACTTTTTGCGGCTTGAAAATCAATCATTGACTTAGTTCTAATTATCAGTTGGTCGGCATTCACTCTTTTGACCTCAAAATCATTTAATTTATTTTTGGCTGCCAAAAGCTGAACCACATCTTTGCCAGTTTGCCCAAATACATGGACTGGTAGGACTTTTTCTTTCTTTTGATTATTATTGATAGACGGACCAGCAGACAAAACTGTTGGTTTTGTCTCACTATTTATAATATTCAATGAATTCATTATCAGGTTTAGTAAAACATTGTTCAGAATTTTTGTTACCTTTATCCTCTTCAATGTTCAAGGAATCGCCTAGCCCAGCTAGCGCTGCATAAAAGCTTGTACTGACGTGCGGGGGACATTTTCTTGATCAGGTTCCTGTTGCGGTTTCGTCGATTTCTTGTCTTCGGTCACTTTTGGCTTTACTTCTTTTTCTTTCTTGATGGGTTCTTTTTCTTTGTTGAACATTAATTTGCCAACTAGTTCTTCTAGCGACTGGATCCAAAGTCTAGGTTCCTCGTTATCTCTCTCATACTTTTCAACTTTGTCGTTAGCTTTGACGAGTTACTCGATCTTGATGACTGGTAAATTCTTCGATTTTTTTTCATTTCTATCGGATCTTTGTTTTAGCTTTTTCTCGCCCGTCATCATTGGCAACGGACACAATCATTATAGTTGATGGCTGAAGTCATCGGGCTCCTCCATCCCGCTGCTTTTGCAGCAAGATTAGAGGGAATGCTCATAAACCGGGTCTTCCCTTGAATGCATTTTCGCTTTTTGATACTTATTCAGAAAAGAAACTTCAGATATTCGATATTTGTTCGAATAATTCAACGGTGATGATTTTCAATTCAACATTAGTTTCAACTGACTTTTATAAAATATTCATTAAAATAAAATTATCAACAGGAGCGTTTAAAAAACATCTATATGCAACAAAGACTAGATGTAAAATAATATTTAGTGTTCCATAACCATAGCATAAAATTTGTGGCTTGGAGCTCTGTTGTTTTCGTAGTAGCCTTAAATAAAATCGTTTGGATTTGTTTATCTCAGTCATTTCTGACATCAAACAAAATTGTGGCTGTATTTTCGATAAAAGATACCTTGAATTCTTTTTCGTCTCCCTTTTGAAATATCTTTTATTTGCTCTTTCACAGAATCTTCTATCAACCTTGCCTTGTTTCATTGGTGTCACGCAAAGACATATAAATAAATGGACGAGCAACGAGAATCTGTTTACTCGTCCATGTGAGAAGCAAATTTGCCACATAAATAAGTTATAAATAACTTACGCTCTCGAAACTCTATGATTCCCTCTGCTTCTCCTTCCCCTTTGTTTCCATATACGTTTTTCTTTCCTCTCTTCAGATGAATCACTTCCCCCACTGACGCCAGCGCACACCGACAAAATTTCATTTCACGTGCACACGATCGTTTGAGTACAGCACAACAAACGACTCTCACAGAAAACTCGAACGTCAACGCAAAAGAAAAAGAAAGAGGCGCGAAAACTCATATGTCAAAGCGGATGGAAAATTCGTAAATTTTTAATAAAAACAGTGAACTAAAGTGCCGATTTCGTATACGCAATCTTCAAAATTATAAACTTTTTAAACGTGAACGTGTTTCGGAGTGAATAAAGTGCAAAAACAAAAGCTTAACACTTCAAACCTCAACTTCACACAACTTTAGCGAAGGTTGCTAATTGCTTCGGCTCTCACGACCGGTTGCGGATCCAGCACTCTCTATATCTATGGTGTCACGTGATATTCTATCTTGGTTATATGAAAGTGATCAAAAATTAAGTCAATTTGCCTGCTTTCACTGTGCGTGGGGTCTGGTGATTCCGCAATCAGCGACTGTTTTATATGAAGATTTCAAATGGTGTTTTCGGAGACCTGAAGTTGGTTATTATCATATTGTAATTTTAGGTTTTAGCCTTTCCGTGGCATTTTTTCTCATGGCATATTCAAATTCCTTATTAATTCTCATAATCGCTCCGCTGACAATAAACTTGCCCGCATGTCAGGCGTCATCAGACGCTGACAATTTCTTGGTATACCGTTGTAAGTTAATGCAGATCAGCGCTTAGAATCAAAATTATAATTCAACTGTAGGATATCAGTGCTGATTGTTATTTCAACTAGGTTGTATAGGCGAAAAGTGCCTGTTGCTGTATAAAAGACAATTTTAATGTGTATTTGAGACTGTGACCAATGTTTAGTACTCGCGTTGAACTGATTTTACTTTATCTGTGGTAGGCCATTTGTTTTATAGGAGCTAATTGTAACAATACACAATAAAAAACAATACTGTAGCAATTCAGAAGAATCAATTATATTATTTTTTTTCACAGTTGAACAATTTCTGGGCGAGTTCGTCATTTATGATATCAGAATTATTGCAGGGACGGCGTTCTTCCCAGTGGCGGCATTCCAAAACTTGATATTTTTATCGGCCAGTAAAATTTTGATTTGAACGAGATTTGGAAAAGTGATTGCTGAAACTCTAAGATAGATATATTTTAAAGTAATTGTTCGCGACCATGATGATACTTTACTTTTGAACCACAATGTATTTAAATTGCATGAATTTATGATAATTTACTTTTGAACCACACTGTTTATGATTTGTCACTTGTCAAAAAAGAGATCTAGAGTAAAGTTGTAGTTCACTAGTCACGAAGTGTAAGCCACGGAAAAAATTCAGATTTCAATAAATTCAAATTTTTCACGCAAACAGTAATCCAAAATCAAACACTCAAAAATGACGGCCCCCTAGGGTCCGAAAACAAGCAAAATTCGTTCTTTTAGTAGCAACTGATGTGTTGAATATATTTTCATGGAAACGTTTGAAATTGCTTTCATTGGAAGTATGTATTCAAAAGAACATTTTCCTCAAACAGTGGTTGACTTTCAAAGTAGTGGCCAATCAAACTATAATTTGCTTTTAAAAATAAGGGTACCTACGAGAAATCAGCCTTTCCGGCTGGTGGCACCACGGAGATTTTTAAGTCTTGTAAAGTTCTTTTAAAGAACGCAGAAATGAAAATTTTCCGAAATATTTGCAATATTAAAAGGACAACATCCACTTACAGAACCGGAAAAATCAATAATTATCCTCATAAGGAAACATGCATTAGCGAAAGTGCTCTTTAATCGCTTTATCCTGCCATTAAAATAATATAAATCTTCCTCTTCACCTGTGTCAATATATTTGGCTTTATAAAATCCCTAGACGATTCGAAGCCAAACAAACTTGAATAAAAAAGTTAATATGGAGGTTTTTCTGTTAGATACTCGTATTTGCCTATCCTAAGCTTTATATTCTGGTATACTACAATGTGCAGTTTTGAACGGTGACTGGTAGAAACTTGATTGCCATGTTAGTTGCTATCCTTAATGGCTGTTGGTGCCAGGTTCACTATTCGTTCACTGACCTGTACAATATAGCAGCCTAAAGTGTACGAAATATGCTAAATTACAACTATTAAATGGATTTATGGGCGTTGTGATGGCTGTAGTGGTTTACTTTGTCTTAGCCAATATTTGACTAGGACTTAGAAGCTCGTGAACTCACATATTCACAAAAGTTTTCATCGATTAAAAGTAAAGGCGTAAGTGTCACCATTAAGTAAGGCTGGAGGAATGCTTTTAAGAGCTCATAAACTCATGCGAATTCTAAAAATTATTCAGCATAGACCGTACTAACTCAACATAATTTAAGGATTAATTTTGCTTGTACCAGCGGAAAATAAGCCTATGAAGATTAGTATTTGTCTGCTCCCATACGGAAATTTTCCTAACGCTTACCACAATACAATGCATTTTTCAGTGCTTACCCTCTAATTTTTTTCTTTCTCCTACTTTCCACAAAGTCACTTTATCCTTGAACGACATCGTTAAAAATGGTTTCTTTTCCAAATCCCAACCAATTTATCCTTGCACACAATTAGCCGAGAAATCTCAGCCATTCTCTGTGTTGCTCATATTCACCACATAAATCACGTTGAAATGCGATTCAGTGCATATAAAAACGGACATAAATTTCTAGGATCGCTTTGTCGCATGGGAAATAAGGAGTGGAATTAGTGCTCTCATTAAATTTAACAGATACAAGGGAAAAAGTTGTCAGGATCCTCCAATGGTGTACCAAGTTAATATTTTATGTAGTTAAATAGACACTGAAAGTTTGAATGGCAGATGAGATGTGGATAAAAATGTCTGTTTCCATGAGGAAATAGAAAATTTGGTCACGGAGTACAGTCTGGCATGGCGAAATCACGACTAGATGTTGAAATATTGAAGTCCGGTTTGGTATTGTAAAAAGGAGGTGAAAATTAATTCTAGTACAACAATGATTTGGGTTTGTTAAAAAAAAAAGTAGAGATAGTTGTATATTTGTAAGTTTTTTCTTGAATGCAAACGATTTAATTAACCGCGGGATAATGATGTTAAATTAATTTTGAAACCCATAGCTAAATTTTAAAGCTTCCTACATGCTATATACGATGAATATGCAGCCTTGAGTTCATGAACTCATTTATTAGAATGGCTTTGTGTTTGGAAGGGATTCGGACAATCAATCCAAGACTTTCCATTTTCTAGTGGCTATAATAACAACAATCAAACGGATAATTTTGAAAATTAGTGGAATCCATTTTAAGGGCTTTGTACTATCTTACGGAACCCTATTGAAATCGCAGTCTGTCCGACTGTGTGTCACAGCTCTTTTTCTCCGAAACTATAGCAGCTACGGATACCAAGCATTGGTACGCATATTAGAAGTGATTGCTTTTTGAAAGTCCAGGTATTAGAAAAATTTTAAGGGGGGTCCTTCCATACCGGAAGGGGACCCTAGCATATTTTGTTAAGCGAAGGTAAGCGTGTGGGGTATCAAAAGAATGGTCTTGATGAGAACTTTCTTAAACGAGCCTTAAAACAGTGTTACCTGCTTCGTGTAAAGGCATGAAAAATTTGTGTGTCCCCCTTCGCGTTTGGACACCTTTGATCCGGAAAATCTAATCAAGAAGACAGTCCTTTATGGGCACAACAACGACAAATACCTTAGTAGTCAAAATTCGCTCAACTTAGCTTATAAAAGCATGATTTATCAATATTACATTTTCGTCAATAAATTTGCAACGATACTCCTAAATGTAACGAAATTTGACATTTGAGTATTCTTATCTTAAGTTCTTATATCCTGTAACTTTGATAAAAATCCATACATTTTAACAATAACTACACGTGACATTTTTACTATATATACTATATATGTTGATTGAATCTTCTAAAAAATTTCAGATAATATGAAGAACATAAAAATCTTTGAGATATCACTCAATTAATAATATTAATAGTACCACAACAAAATAACAGCCGCTTGAAATGAAGTAACGCGGGCTTTTCTTTCAAACCATGTATGTATTTCATGTGAATGTCACTGAAGATTTTCTTGAGTATATTCATAATGGGCGATTGCATAACATATTTTGAGAACAAAACCCTTCTGACAGGAACGTAGGTCTATCTACCCGACTTGTATGGTTTGTTCTTCTCATGTTTAAAAAAAAAGAATCTTACGGAAGTTTTAAATTTCTTCACTCAAACGATAGAATCCATTCGCGCTACAGCATCGTTAAAAATTAAAAAATATCCATTTCGAAAAAAAATTTTACTATACAAACTTTGAAAATAATTAACACAAACATATTTTGAATTCAATTCATTGTTGCAAACGAAATAAATCTTAAAAATCCAAATTAAATAAATCTTAAAAATCCATAAAAATAATATGATAGGTATGAGAGAATATCTAATTTTGCTTATTATTTACACATGCTTTTTTAAAAAAATTATTTTTTCCTCTTTTGAATGCTTTTTTGATTGTTGTATCATAATTTTCTGCACCGACTGCCTCTGAAATTGTGTTATAGAATATTATTGTAGAATCCAAAAATTTAACCTTATTTTTCTTATATACCTGTGAAAATTTCATTGACTTTTTCATACGTCCGGAATGGTAATTTGCCATGCGTACCATTATAGTTGTGGGATAATAATACGAGTATATCCTCTGATAGAAGTTTTTTAATATTTTTAAGGAAACCACCGTCTTTGATTTTGTTTTTTGCAGCTTCCACCTGGTAATATTAATTATTAATTAATTATTATTTATTAGCGAATGGAAAGCAAGAAATATTCTCACCAAATAAGGAATATCTTCCTGCGTTAACCTTTCATTGAAAAGCTTCAAGTCTTCCGAACTTATTTTTGGAAGACTTGTTGATATTTCCTTCACGAATGTTTCCTGCTTGTATAGCTTTTTCAGTAGCACTGAGTTTGCTGCCAACACGTCCATTATAGCTTTATTTTGAAGCTCAATTTTATCTGAAATCAAATTTTTTAATCTCCAATAAGCACTAGTACATGCTGTAGAAATCATACCTTCCAAATTTTTTAACCTGCTGTTTTAATTCATTGCAGACACAAGACTTTTCACGAACTGAAAGAAAAAAATATCAACTTTTGGAGTCTTGTTGATCAATAGTTGTACTTACAGGAAGAAAACATCTGCTCTTCTCCTAAAACTGCACTGTAGCGTTTAAGTTTTGCTGGAGTCGGCGGAGTATTTTCTTTGTTATCGCTCATTTCCTGAAATTATAAATTACGGGTGTACTCTCCATTATTCATCGCAATTATGCAATAACGGTATGATCAAAACATTTTCTTGTTTCCATGGTAGTATCATCAACTTGCATTTATGTCTTCCAATGCGAATTTTTCATCTTCACTGCTCAAATCTTTATTTGCGAGACATATACCCAGAACGTCCTTCGATGGTACTGGTTCCGTAAAAAAGTCTCTCAAATCTTTGAATCTTTTCCCGATAATAAGATTTGTATCTCCTTCGAAGAAACCTATAATTTTTATAGGTATATAAGGTTTAATAGCGCAATAGCAGTTGGGCTCTTTCACGCTTAAGTAATATGAGTTGCAAGTGTAGCTTATAATTTTTTCGGCATTGTTTTTGAAAAACGGAATCATTGGACATAGTATTCGATCTTCATGCTTTTGTTTATTGCTTATTTGTTGTAAAATGCCAGTCGGTTTTTTCACTTGCTTTTTTAACGTTTGCAAATAATTTTCAAATTTATACGCCGAATAATCCGAAACGATTTCATGCTCTCGGACACAATCTGGGAAATGAAGTAAACTATGGACGTTGTATGTTACGCTGTTTTCCCCATATACCATAGGAAAGTTTTCAACAAAATAATTGATCATCTCCTGTATATGCGCAATATTTCGAAAATAATTCTTTGGACACAATAGTAGGCGATAAGCACAATGAAGCAATAAAAAATGGTAATATAAATCGTCATGTACATTGTCTTTTAAAACCACAATTCCGGTGTATAACCCAAACTGTCTGAACTCTGTTGCTTTGAATTTTTTAAGCTCAGAAATAATGCTTCTCGGCTTTCGTGAAAATTCTTTGGAAATATAGGGTCGTAGTGAGACTAAGGACTCCGATATATTTTTATTCGTTTCTCAGGAGATCTTGTAAGCAGTTTTGTTTTCAAACAATCGGACCAATATCTTTCTGAGTATTCCCAGGTCAAGCAAGTGCATGACATCATATGGAAGCTGTGATAACATACGTATTCCAATTTGTTCCAATGGCGTTTTGTTGTTTTTAAAATAATGATTATGAATTTCTAGGGAATTTCGTGCGCTAATTTGGCTGTCAGTCACTATCTCGCAAACTGTTGTCTCAAAAGTTGTTATTCCATTAACTGATTTGCCTTTTTGCTTAAATCTCATGCACCCATTCAAGGATGTGTGTCCAACAGTGCCGCAAAGAAATGCTTTAGCAGGTGCATCGCAAATGAAGGCCCGTATCTGAAATTTGAGGGATCTCCCGTTAATTTCAATGCCTTTCTTCAGTAAGCTATCCACTTTGACAACAAAGTCCTGAAGATAACTTTCAAGACTATACGGTTTATTTCTGCCTATATATGTCCCGATGAGAAAAACTGCAATGTTTTCAACATTCACTACTTTTCCGAGAATAGGCCATAGACTTTGATTTGAACTTTTGTACAAGGGCAATCCATCAATACCTATATCCAAGATAATAGTATCATGTTTTTCAAATGCATTCGAGACTTTATCAAGTTGATTTTGGAATTCCACAATGCCAGTATTCTCCAGGTAATACTTTTTTAACGGCTATTTTAGGTAAATCACTGATAATAGTTTTAGACGATTTGGGTACATCTAAATTTTCAAGACTGAGAATCTTCAAAAGCTCATCCAAGGCTTCTCTGGGAGGCGAATATTTTATATACCACTTTTTCAGTCTACTCCTCAGAGACTCTGCTTCTTCTTCCTTTCCGCTTTCTTCGATTTGTGAAACTTCTAATATAAATATTTCGCTGTCATCGATGTTAGCACTATTACCGCTTGTATCGGGCACATTAATTGTCTCATCAATTTTCAATCGTTTTTGAAATCCATCCCTCTCTTCTTTGATCAAACGTGACAAAGTCCTGTTGCTTTTACCCGAACGATCCATTTGTTTGATTTAGTGATCAACACGTTCGCGGTCACTGAAAATTCCTGACAGCTTTAAAAAAGGTAACTAAATTTTCTATAGCATCGTTTTATTCTTTTTCTTCATACTTCGGTACTTTCGTCCCTAATAGCAGGGATGAAAGTTTAACATCTAGTCCCTGTAACTAAACGGGCCGAAAGTTGAATTTTCGGTCCTGCGCATCATGATGCCCTCGACTATCTCGCTCCTTTGCGGGCGGAAAATTCAACTTTCGGCCCTTGTAACTTACAGGGAGTAAATGTTAAACTTGATCCCTGCTATTAGGGACGAAAGTACGTACTTTCGGCGGTGTGAAGAAACATCGTACACACTACACGGGCAGTTAAAATCTCGGTCCTGAGCGTCATGATGATCATGACGCGCAGGGCCAAAAACTCAAATTTTGGCCCTTGTAGTGTAATATACTATTTCGTGAAAGTGTGGTTGAATGATATAGCGTTTACGTCCGTGAATATGTTAACTTAATAATCGAATTGGTACATACATTTGTTTTAATCTTGATTGATTTCAAAATATTGAAAGCACTTAACACGCACTATAGAACACTCTTCAAAATATCCACTCATGCACGACTCGACTTAACAAAGGCAACTGATAACAATAAATTATGCGCATAGATTGCATCAGAAAAATATTTATAGATGGAAAATTCCATAGTCCCGCACGCATATGTATTTACGAAAACTTCTATCTCATTACAGACTGCATCACATTTTCTAAATCTGTGGTGCAAAAAGGAAGTAGTTACTTATTCTTGATAATAGTTTAATATCGAACTCATTAATCAATTAGTTACCAATGTAACAACTTGCTATATTTCCTGGAGGGTAGTGTGCATCGTTGACCTACCGAAACCACTATAACCAATACCATCCGCAAACTCGAAACCCAACATACATTATTGAATAATACTCAATTGATTAGACTACATCCAGCACGTAGTGAAGAGAATATAGCGGCTGTAGCTAAGAGAAGAAGAAACGACTCGGCCAAAACCTTTCAACTGCAACTATGAATAGACGTTGATTGGCTATCATATCCACAACCCACATTCCGTGAAAGCTTGTGGCAATACTTTCCACAACCTCCTATTAATAAAAGCCTGCTACTACTGTGGCAGCTCAGCGACCCAGCTGCGCAAGCACAGCTGTCAACAAAGTACTGCCACCAGAGGCAACACAGGCAATCAGCTGCAGCAACAGTGACTAACAAAAATGACTCGTTCTCTCTCGCTGGGAAATTGTCACGGCCAGATATAATTTTGCAACATTCCGAATAAATGTAGACTTTTATATATATATTACTTGTGTGGTCTTTAATTTCTTCAACATAAACGAAAGCCACACGCTAAATTGGTGACCCTGAGTAAAAAAGAAAGCACGAAATCATCGTCAAAAATAAAATTACGATAAGGGCACGAGATGCTACCCGAAGATGAGGATGTCACGGATGCAAACGAAGGCGAGCACAAGGAAAAACGTCAATCCGCGGGAATATGAAAAATCACCGCTTTTAAGCCTCCACCATTCTGGCAGGCGTATCAGGCATTATGGTTTGTGCAATTTGAAGCCTATTTGCGGTCGCCTCAAATAGTTAGCGATACATCCAAATTCGACAAAGTCATTGGAGAGTTGGGAATGGCCGTACTAACGCAAGCGGCAGATATAGTTGAAAATCCACCAGCTGAAGGTAAATATTTTGCCATTAAAACACGTCTTCTATCCGCCTTCGAACAAAGTAATGAGGAGCAGATTCACGAGATATTTCATGGTTTAGAATCGGGCCACTAAAGTCCATCGCGACTTCTCCGCAACATCGGACGCATCGCAAAAAACAGAGTGCCAGAGGCGTTTCTAAAATGTCAGACCGACCACCGGTGAAAATGCAATCAATATTGGCGGGTTCTGGTGCCACAGCCCTAGATGAACTAGCGACAGCAGCTGACCGCATCGCCGAAATCAACAAACCTAATATAAACTCCGCCGCTAAGCCTACTAAAACGAATGAATATTTAAGTCGATTCGCAATTTCAAGACGCTCTGGCAAATGAAATATCGGGTGTGTGTGGATTTTCGTAGAATACGAGTAGAGGAGCGAGATGAACATGCATATCGTAATGCAGCTCCCCACGAAGCAATTTAACCTCTTACTGGTTCCACTCTCGTTTCGGATTCAAAGCAAGGAACTGGCAACAGCCGTGTTCCTTCAAGTCAGGAAATGCAATAAGTCACCGACAGAACAGGCGCTGGTCAGTGACGTGGGAAACAACCGCCTGGACATTCATAGCAAGGGGATAAAACTATATTTTCTAGTTGATACAGGGAGCGCATTGGCCCGTACTTCCTCGAAAGTTCTCCCAAGGATCAAAACCGACATGCTACAAGCTCAAGGCCGCAAATGGTTTGGAAATAAAAACGTTTGGGGAGAAGCTCCTCAAGATGAACCTGGGGCTACAGCGTACTTAAAACTCAAAATTCTGCGTGGCAGAAGTATCGTGGCCAAAATTAGGTGCAGACTTCTTTCGACATTCTTGTCTCTTGGTCGATCTAAAAAACAGGAGACTAGTTCACTTAAAACCCTTCTGGCAGCACCCGGCTGAATTCGCGTTTCAAATCAGCCAGCAATAGGTTGTACGGATCCAGCAGGTATCATGAGCTGGTGAGAAAATACCGTGCGCTTACAAACCCAGCAACAATTAACGTGGACCGAAGGGACGCAATGCAGCACCACATAGTTAGAAAAAGCCTCTCGGTCTTTGAGCGAGCACATCGTTTGGCACCGAACAAACTAAAGATCGCCGACCAGGAATCCGAATACATGCTCAACAAAGGATTCTGCCGCATCATCAAGTGCATAGGCAAGCCCCTTACATTTGGTATCGAAAAAGGAGGCTGGCGTCCATGCGGCGACTTTTGCCGACTCAATGTAGTCACACAGTTGACCTCGCCAATAAAACAGTGTTCACAAAATTATACCTAGTACGTGCGTCCCACCATGTCCCAATTACCAAAGACGGCGCTGATAATAATACAACTTACGGCCTTCGAAACGCCGCACACTCGTTCCAGCGCTTCATGGGCGAGGTACTAAAATGGTTGGGTTTTTGGTGCTGCACCGATGAAGTTTTGATCGCATCACAAACCGTCAAGAAGCACATAGAATATGTAAGAGTAGTCGTGGAGTGGCTTAAAGAGCCCGGAATCGTAATAAACATGGAAAAATGCGTTTTCAGCGCTGAAAAAATCGAATACCTAGGTCAAAAAATAACATAGACGGAATCACTCCTCTTGAATCTTGCATCGGAGCGATACAGAGATTTGAGAAACCCAAGAACGTTAGAGGATTACGAAGATTCCTCGGAATACTTAATATTTACATACAATTCCTCTAAAATACAGCAAACTTCCAAGCACCATTAAATGATTACTTGACCAATACGAAGAAAGGCGACAAAACACAAATAAAATGGACACCTAAGGCAAAAAAGCTTTCGCAGACTGCAGGGAATCATTGGCAAAAGTAATCCTCTTCGTACACTACAAGAGCCAACCTCTGTTTCTGGTAACAGATGCATCGGATATCACATATGGTGCCGTCGTGCAGCAACGTCAAGACAACCGTTGGCTACCATTAGCTTATCTCCAACGTAAGCTCTCTGGCACAGAAAAGCGGTACAGCGTCTATCATAGGGAGCTCCTTGCCATCCATGACAGCATCAAGCACCTTAGACATTACCTGGAGGGCAGAAAGTTCTCCGTGCAAACGGACCTCAGGCCCCCTCAAGAAAAACATCGAAAAAACAAAACCACGTCAAAATCGACAAGTAAGCTTTATTTATTATGCAGACACGTCTCTGAGACATACAATGAACCATCGCATCCCAGCGGACGTGCAACATGCATAGCGATCGCACGAAAATTCGTCTGGACCAGAATGAACAAGTACATACATAATTGGGATCGATGCTGCGTAGAGCTCAAAAATTGCAAAACACAGTGTTAAACCAATTCAACCGTTCACCATGCCAGACGGCAGATTTCAACACATACACGTCGACATCGTTGAGCCAATGATTCCATCTAAGAATCTCAAGTATTGCCTGACGATGATGGACAGATACTCTACGAGTAGCTGGCCAGAAGCAGTACCAATCGCGGATCAAACAGCCGCAACCGTCGCAGAAGCATTTTACTCAGGCTGAATATCCCGATTAGGCGCGCCACGCACAGTGGCAATGGATCAAGGAACCCAATTTGAGTCCATCCTTTTCCAAGCTCTTGCAAATCTAATGGGGTGCAAAAGAAATTGTACAACCCCCTATCACTTCACAGCGAATGGGATGTTGGAGCGCTAGCACAGATCTCTCAAAGCCACTATAATGGGCCACGAGAAGACGTACTACCATCCATTCTCCTTGGACTACCGAACAGCCACAAGGACGTCATGGGGGGACTGAGTGCAAAAATTCTTTACGAAACAACGCTTTCGCTTCCAGAAGAATTCATTGCGACCGATGATCCACATCGAACCACACGCATTCATCGTGCGAGAAAAAATGCGAACACTTCACCCAGTGCAAGTGGCGCATCATTCTTGGCCTAAGATTTTCCGTAGCAAGAACCTGGAATCGTGTAAGATGATTCAAACGTTTATGTAAATAATTTAGATACATTTAGCGCCTTAAAATAAAGACATGTGGAGTGAAGCAGCTAAATTGAATCATATTTTTGTTTCATTTCTTGAACGGATCTTTGCCAAATTACAAAAACTAAATAGGTTCTACCTTAAAGGGAGAACATTTTTGGAGCGAATGCATAGTTTATATGCGAATCCATTTTGAAAGTTGATGTTTTCCATACAAATTTTTCTTTGGTCGACCCTGTACCGATGCTCAATCCGTTTGACTATTGCAAGTACAGGTGATTTGAGCGGCTGATTAAAAATTGAATTTGCAGGCAAAAATGTGTGAGCGTGTAGACACGTGCGTGGCGCCAGTCACTAATATTTTACAGGTGAAGTATGCATTTGTCTCTATATTGGCTTGTAACATTTTCCTCTTTTAGGCCATAGTGTTTTAATTTTTCTTAGATTGAAGAAAATTCCTGCAGCGAGCAGAAACAGCGTCAAAATCATTAGGACGCATGCAGGCGCTTGTACGATATTAGTACAATATCGTACAAGCGCCTTCATGCGTCCTAATAATTTAAATGCTGTAAAGTTATTTGCGAAATACGATCCTACTAAATTACGTCAATTCCACACAAAGGCTCCCGAAAAGTACTGTCCTTTGCGTGAGACGTAAGACGCAAGGTTTTACATTTAGACGCCCTTGTGTCTTATTTTATTTATTTATTAAGATGTTTATATTGTTTATTTATTTATTCATGTACATGTTTCAGCATCGACAATTTTATATGTCTTAATATTCCAAGAAGCTTGACGTCAAAATTTTACACTTTTAGGCAACGCATGTCATATTTTACGACGCGGGTGACTTATTTTAAGACGCGGCGGATATCTTTAAAGCAAGACATCCGTGTCTTAAAATCAATCTGGAGTCTAGATTTGATTAAAATATCAATTGTTATTTATATCTAGTGAGATAGATGTGAATATGTAAAATGTGATCGGATTTGTAGCAAAAAAGTGATTCAATGTTAAAATTGCTATCTCATTGATCTTTTACCCATTGATTTAACTGCGGGTGCCCATAGTTTAGAAACAACATAAGATCCAGTCACTAAACTGATAAAGTTTTGCTGTCAATTGGCTAGCAAATGACAATACTTTTCCGGCTCTTTTCTGATAATTCAACAGTATTTAGAAGAATCGTAGTCTTTTAATTGTAGTCTGAGTGGTGTAGTTGTTAGAGCAATAGCCTTTAGCACAACAGGTCCCAAGTTCAAAGCTCGTTGGTGGCATTGAATTTATTCTTATGGTTCCCCTGTCAGACTATGAGCCTACCCAGCTGAAATGGGTACTGATTGTGAAATTTAGCAACATATGAATCACACGGTCGCGCATTATACTGACCAAATTACCTCCTAGAGTACTTTTATGGTCATGGAAAGAGATTTTCTAGTAAATCTCAACGCCAAGGTTCAATCTGAATTATCGCGCAATGATTATTAGAAGAATAATAATTTCGCGAATAAATTTGACTTACAATAAAAATGCTAGTAATGCTTCCGACACGAAAATTGTGTGCTAATAATTTAGATGACAGTAATTTAGTTCCTGTGGTCTGTATAATCTAGTGGTTAGTACACTACGAGTAGCCACATAAGCCGAAGGTTCCAGGTTCAAGTCTCGTTGGTGTACAACGTAATTTGTTTCAGGGGATTTTTCGGAAGGACTACGAGTGACCACCCAGTGGTGATAGGTACTGATTTAATCAAATCATTCACAGCTGGGCAGACACACGGAAAGCATGATACTGATCAAATCAACTTTAAAAAAAAGCCACACGATCACGAAAATGAGATACTCCAACTATCTGTAAGCAAAGGCCCTAAAGAAGCAGTAGTGCTAGAACAAAATGTTAGTTCTTAATCGAACTACGGGCTTCAAAATAAGATTAATCCCATATTTTAAACTTTCACCTCAAACCGTGCGCATCATAAAAATAATATTGGTTAGAAAATTTTTTTTTCTTCCTAGGTATTAAAATAATGAAGAACATTAGGGATATCCGATCTTTCTTCAATAAATCTCGGCATACCAACCAGCAATCTCTTAATAGTAATACGGATGAAAAGTTATCAAAAACACCCTCAGCAGTTCCTGTGGCAGTAGCTGGTTCATCACAAATGACTTAGGTTCACTTGAAACAGTTCCAAGGCAGCCTCGAGTTGACTTCCCGCGTATAAAATTGGGTGAAAAACTACGGGCATTTAATCCACAAAATCATGAAAAATATACTTGGCTAGAATATAGCTCGAATGAGAATAAAGTATACTGCTTTGTGTGTAGGATATTTGGGAAGGAAATGCGCGGTCAAAATGAGAAATTTACAAACACCGCGTATAGCAACTGGAAGAAGTTCTCAGAGGCTCTTCAAAAACACATGCAGTCTGCGGCTCATAATCGAAATAAAGAACTGCATTATACATATCTACATCAAACATCAAATGTCCATGAGTAAATTATCGCCCGAAATGAAAAGGAAGTTGAGCAAAATAGAGAAAATACTATATTTGGTACGTCAAGGATTGCCTTTGATGGGCCACCGTGAAAATCCTGAGTCAAAAAATAGAGGTAACTTTTTGGAATCAATTGTTCGCTAAATACGATGAAACATTTTCAAATCATTTAGAAAACCATGTTACCTATTAGAGTGCTGGTATACAGAATGATTTAGTCGACATTACAAATCAGATCACAATAGATGAAATTGTGAAAGAGATAAAACAATGTGGTTTTTTCTTTAGAATGGTGGATGTAGCAAGATGCTACAAAGAAGAGAAATTGTCGATAGTTTTGAGATACGTGATAAGGCTGGAAGTTGAAGAGCCATTCATGGGGTTTATTGATTGCTCTACTATTAGAGATGCAAAGAGTTTGGTTGCGATGATTCTTGATTTTCTTGATAAATGTGGTTTAGACAACCCCCCTATACTAGCGTAGTCATATGATGGAGCCAGTGTTATGCCCGGAAAACACAAAGATATGCACGCAATAATCAAAGAGAAGTATCCTCACGCTATTTACGTGCATTGTCTAGCACATAAACTTAATCTAGCTGTTGTAGACTCATCTGTTGATATATCACCTGCAATTAATTTTTCAATAATCCCGAAGCACTATAAATTCATTTTTCACATCCTGGCATTTATGCTCATTTAAAAACAATGCAAACTTTTCTTAGTATAAAGACTGGTCGTGAAATGGGCAGTTTAAGTATTACAATGTGGATTGTCGTTATAAAAATTTTAAGGCTGTTATGTATAGTTACGATGCACTGAAAATGGCACTGGAAGAATAAATTAGTCAAAATAAAGACAAATATGTTATGTGGCGGAAGCCATAGGTTGTAGCTTGTTTACACGTATTCCACTCAGCATTATCAATCATACATGTATTGAGTAAATACTTCCAAAGTGAAAATGCAACTCTTGAACAAGCTGGCAGCACGATAAAAGGTATTATTACTTGCTTCGAAAGGATTCGGAACAATTTTGATGAAATTTGGGGAGAAGTAGTAAAGTTTTGAGAAAAGCATGAAATTTCTCTGGAGCCCACAAGAGTGAGTAAAAGAAAATATAACCGAGATGGTGGAGGTAGTAAGGACAGGGACTTTTATATTGAATCCACACTCGGCAAAGGCAATTGGATTGATTTGACGTCTGATACACACGCCAGCAAATATTGGAAAGTCAACATATTGTCGCGTGTTTTTGGTTCGCGGCCAATAATTTTAATGTTCCGGGAAAGTGAAAACGCACTGTCTTTTAAATTAAGTTAAAAGAGTTTATTAACTAAAAATGCACAATAATTGATTTCACTATTTTACAAATCAATTTCTACTTCAACTGTCTATCACTTCACAATCAATATCGCTTTTAATCCACACTCCACACTATCGCAGTTTTACTATATCGCGGTTGTAATAATCCTCCCATTCATTCAGCTCACCTTTATATAGGGTATCTAGCCATTCAATCCATTCCTCGTATATTAGCGAATGTTCTGACGAGAGCTACCTGGGATATTCGAGCAAGTGCAGTTACGTCACTTTCAGATCTTGATCATGCTTTTGTTAATCATGATGTTCTTAATGGTTGTGAAAACAATTGCGACAGTAGCTCGCAGAATTATTTGTACATGGAACAATATACTATCCAGTGAGTGATAATATAATTGTAAATATGAACAATAGATTGGAAAGTGAACCTTTAGTCTAATCGTTAGATGCATTTTTGAATGTAGATCTCCAAACTGGAAAGCCTTTTGTAGATAGCTTCGAAAATATTCTTCAAATTGACGAGATTCTTTCAGGAGTCAAATTTTTAATAATGAAAAATGCGCTTGAAGAGAAGGATATTACAATGGAAATTCTAAGGGAACACATAAATCAAGAATTTTGCGCAAATCTCTATAAATTGATCCAAGCTGCAATTGTCATTCCAGTCAGTTTGGCCGGATGCAAGCGCAGCTTTTTAGCAATGTGGAGAATTACTAAGGGACAGGAAAGGTTCTCAAGCACTACTTTTCTCCATATAGAAAATAAGTATGTCAAGGAAAACGTCACGCCATAAAAAGTTTTAACGATTTTCGCAGAAAAGAAACGTGATTTAAAGAAGTTACTCTCGTAATTAATCAATCGAAATAAACACGGCTTACAAAACATTGAAAAAACTATATTATTATGCCGTATTCGGAAGATCTATTACAAAACTTGAAGTTTATTTTACATCTTTTTAATCCATATTAACCTTTTTGATGCACATGAAGTTTATTGTTTTTTTTTTTCTATTGCTCTTTTCGTTCTCGTTATTGGATTTGTTATCTGTAAGATGGAATCATGAAATGAATAAAGAAATATGTCAAATAGGAGCACACTTCAGCCTATTTTGATATTCGTTTAACACCGATTTCAAATCATATTTCAAAAAGCTTTCGTATCATTAAATTATTCTCGGTGTATCCTCGATAACTTGACAAAATGACACAGCATATTCTTTCTCCTACATTTTCATAGAAGAAAATCCCATTTATTTAACTTTCTACGCCCTATTTCCATGTCTCCACTCAATTTCTCCTTTATTCTGTCTGAACCTTTTAATATGTTTGCACATTCCTCTTGGCATGTATTTTGGTTGACTCAGCAACCAGAAGATAATTTATAATTCATTCCTCCCGTGGCTACCGTTTTTAAGCACACACGGCAAACAAGGGAATAAACTCATGTAGAAGCTTTAATTAAATAGGTAGATAATATCTTGTGGTTGCTTTCCTACGACATCTTTGCCAAGAAATGTTGAATGTTTTGGAGGCCAATTTTCTTTAGTATTCATCACTAAAGTGTGACGGAAGGATGCTGTTGTACCATCTTGAGTAAATAAGCAGCAAATCATTTTTTCATGCTGATGACAACTTTAAATAATTAAGGCTGCCTTTCTACAGGCTTTAAGCAATAAAAATTTAATCAGTGTTGTTTTTCATAACAAAAGAAAGGAGCACATTTAAGGCTTCAAAATGTGTTTAATGGAACCCCACAGCGATAGCAAATGATGGCAGGAATTCTTTCCAACCCTTTTTGATTACCACATTTCACGTAAAAATTTCATTGTTCTAATAATTAAAGCTTCTGAAATGATGAATATCTTAGTCCTTAATGAAGCAACAAAAAAATAATAATCATCATCCGTTTAATTTAATTTATTCCGGCTAAGCTTTACCCTCAATCCCGATCCATTTGCAACCATCCAAAATCTATGCCCCATCCAGGCATCCGGAAAGCAAAATCTGCGAAAAACAATCATTAAGGTCATTTTTAATTACAAGCTAGCATAAGGATACCAACAAAAAAATCACGACCAACACAACGCATTACCCACCAACCAACCAACCATCAATGCCAACCACCCGTGAATGCTTAAACAATAACAAAACGGTGCCCATTTGAATTCATATTCCAGCGTTATTGTGTTAAAAACTCATTAAGGTACCAATCAGGATACAGAAAAAATACCAGATTTAGATATTTTCTTTTTCGCCAGGAGCTTGTCGTCATGCTTTTGTGCGAAAAATGTATAAAGCGCAAAAAATGAAAATGACACACAATTTTTTTTGTGGTGATGGTTTGCCGAGACATAGTCGAACATATGCATGGTCGCATTTCGGAAAGACTTTTTTTTGTGGGTGTTATGAGGTTGGCAAAAGTAGCTGCCACAGCTAAATTGAAAACTGTCAGATGGTGGTTAGACAATTTCCTTGCGGGCAAATAAAATAAATGAAGTATAATTTAAGGTGAACACTTTTATCAGCGGAAAATTAATGTGTTGTAAAGTGTCGGAGGAAACTAGTCGAGTAGGTTGGAGAGTGCTCCTACCAGAAGGGCTTTGTAATCATTCTAGGGTTCTAAACCACTTTTCTGATAACATGAATCAATAAGTTGGGTAATAAATCCGTTGTACATAAAATAAATTTTTAAACTATTCACGGCCCACAGTGAGAACGCTGGCTGACACGAATACTCTTAAAGGCCAGCATTCTTTGGGGAGTTCCACCCCCACGTACCCGAGGAGCTTCCCACATGGGGAATGCCGGTCTACAGGAACACTCTTGGAGGGTAGCATTCTTGGAGAAGCGCCACCCCCACGGACTCGAGGAAGGATATGGAGGGCGTGAGATTCCCTCTTGGGATGACAGTTAACGACCCTGACTGAATCTGGACTACGCTTTTGACAACGAACTGGAAGTGATGCTTTGGGCTGGTGGATATGATGGTTTAGACCTTGTTGCTTTGCACGGTAGCGCCAAGGTGACACCCGTGCATGAACGGCTCTAATTCAACTATCATACCGTCTCCGTTCCGGTGAAACCTTGGCAGGCCTCGGAGTATGTTCGAAATTCGCATCGTTGGGTTGGTGGTGTAGGTTCAGTTGAGACGGACTCCCGGTTAGCGCTGGTCTGGCACTGAGCCCATAAGGGCTTGTGCTAACCCTCGCCGCTCTGCAAAGACTACCATAGGACCAAAAAGGTGACCACACACGAACGTAGATAGCGGCTCCAAGAGGGGGACCTAATAAAACTGGAGCAATCAAAACCCATAAAAAAAGATTTAACCTTCCAGCGGGTGCGTGGGCGGCAATTTGGCCGCCTTTTTAAATAAACACATAAATGATTGCCCATAAGCCAGCGAAGCACAGCGAGGCCCATAGGTATGCTTTAATAAGCACATAAGACAACAAATGGCATGTCAGAAATATTTTTTCCACGCGATCTCCCTATGTCAGTCAGTTCCAAAGTTGAGTGTGTCAGGTCAGCAGTGTTAAGGCGGCCAGATTGCCGCAACGCGCCTTTTTGTGAACAAGTTTTTTCTTGTCATCCAACCAAAATGTTAGTACCTAAATTTCCAATTATATTGCACATTTACTGTAGTTTTACGAATGGTCGTAGCTAATTTTACAAAGTGTTGTTTTTAATATTTTTTCTGAAGTTCAAACAAAAAAATCTATTATTAGCATTTCCTCTCATACAGGAAACGTTACAGCAGGCCGGAAGATATTCTTCGAATTCTCCGAGAATTGGAGGAGGAGGAGAAGGCACAAGGCGAAATCGAAGAAAATGATGAGGATTCCGACGATCTAGACTACGAGCATGAGGAAATTGAGAGAGACGAGCATGACTGTGACTCTGAAATTGAACTGGATAGAGGAATTGAGGAGACTTTGGATGTTGGTGAGAGCTTTTGATTTTTTATTGGGAAAGATCAAGAAACGTTGTGGGCAAGTGAACCAATTGAAGGTATTACAAAAGCCAAAGCAAAAAATTTGGTGAAAGTTTTTCCAGGCCCTAAAGCGGCTTATCGTAACTGTTATACAGAAATTGACTGTTTCTCAGCTATAATGTCCCCTGATATGATTGATGACATAGTTCGCTATACTAACATCTACATTCAGAGAGAAAAAAACGACTAGTTCTGAAAGCAGAGAGAGAGAGATTTTAGATGGACTGACAAAATAGAAATTCTATCTTTTTTTGGGTCCTTATTTTTGTTGGCAGTGAAGAGGGGCAACCGTACCAATCTGGCTGAATATTTTACTACAAATGGCACTGGTTTTACGATCTTACGAGCAAACTTTAGCGAAAGACGTTTCCGATTCCTGATGTAAATACACGACCCCAACGAGCGAATACAGACAAGCTGGCCCCACTTCGAGAAATTTTGAACAAATTTATTAGAAATTGCCAACAGTCCTATTCTCCTGGCGAGTTTCTGACCGTTGATGAAATGCTCGTTGCTTACAGAGGCCGCTGCAGCTTCATACAGTACATGGATAAAAAGCCTGCTAAATACGGGATAAAAATATACGCCTTATGCGATGCTCGAACTTTCTACACATATAATGTAGAGATCTACTGTGGAAAGCAAACGACGGACCCCTACGCTTCTACAAATAAGCCTTATGACATCGTCACCAGATTGACAAGGCCAGAAATTGCCAACAGTCCTATTCTCCTGGCGAGTTTCTGACCGTTGATGAAATGCTCGTTGCTTACAGAGGCCGCTGCAGCTTCATACAGTACATGGATAAAAAGCCTGCTAAATACGGGATAAAAATATACGCCTTATGCGATGCTCGAACTTTCTACACATATAATGTAGAGATCTACTGTGGAAAGCAAACGATGGACCCCTACGCTTCTACAAATAAGCCTTATGACATCGTCACCAGATTGACAAGGCCAGGAATAAAAACAAATAGAAATATTACCACGGACAACTTCTTTAGTAGCTATCCTTTAGCAATAGATTTGTTAAAGAATGGATGGACCTTTTTGGGTACGCTCAAAAAAAAAAAACAAAAGAGAAATTCCTCCGGAGTTCATAATAGGAAATCGTAGGATGGTACCGGGGAGTTACAAGTTTGGTGCTCAACCTGACGTCACTTTAGTCTCCATGGTGACTAAGAAACACAAAGCTGTGCTTGTTCTGTCTACCATGCATGATAGTAACTTAGCTGATGAAGAAACTGGCAAGCCTTATCAGGTACTAGATTACAATGCCACAAAAGGTGGAGTGGACACCGTGGACCTCATGTGTTTGAGGGCTTCCACTTCCAGAACAACTCGAAGGTGGCCAATGGTGGTGTTTTACCGACTACTTGATGTAGCAGGGATCAATTCCTACAAACTTTTCGGGGCCAATAATCCTAACAGTAAGATTGTTAGAAAAACATACTTGTACAACTTAAGCATGTCACTCATGGAGGAAAATTTGAAGTATATAAATACCCTTCCACGAGAAATACAGTGCTTTTTAGAGCAGTACAAAGAAGCTACTCCACCGGATCGACCAGAGGGTACTATAAGCACGAAAAGGTCTATTTGCTATTTATGCGGTAGCAAGAAAAACAATAGGACGTCCTTGTCCTGTTACAAATGTGGACGATTCGTGTGCAAAAAAAAAACACTCATTGGTGGTAGTTTCATGTAATTCGTGTGCAGAACATGAAGAACATCATGAAAATGTGTAATTTCACAAGCATTAGAATTACCTTGTATATGTTCAGAATAAATGGTTTATCTAGTTCATAAGATCATTTTCCTATCGTTCATATTGAATTCCTTTAATTTTTATAAGTCAATTAAATTTGTATTTTTATTTACGCTATCAGATAAAAAAGAAAGGCAAAAGATGGCTGAACTACTGTCTATCGATAGTCAGGAATTTTGTTCCCATAAAATAAATAAATAAACAATTTAAAAATATATGTATTATGAAGCTGGTGTTTTCCTAATATATCTGTTGAAAAAAAAACAACGATAAGTAAATTAAATACGCATTTACATGCATGAAACAGAACGAGCTTTGAGGCGGCCAAAATGCCGCCACGCGCCCGCTGTTGTGAGTTTCAACCACGCGCCCGCCGGAAGGTTAAAAAACCCCAAAAAAAGAAAGCAAAAATAACAACAACTAAGACACAACCAGTGAAAGCAGCCACGATGTTAACAGCACATCGGGAGTCGTACTAACGTTGACAAAAATGGCGATGAGCACAATGACAGTGAAGACGGACGAAAAACGGAGATTACGAGTAACAGACAGTCTTGTCCAAACTGAGATTCCTCCGGCATTCGGGTGCATTCGTTCAAAAAAATCAAAGCGGGAAACTCGGCAGGACACGCCAGAAGCTTGAGCGGTGGACGAAAATATAAGGAACATGAAGAATTCGATGGTCATTGCTGCGATCGCTACCAAAGCAAGGGTCGTAAATCCTGAAATAATAACAAACCACCATGAAGTCCGCAAAGAGATTACGGCAGGAAAAGACAAGAATGATCAAACAAATAAAGCAGCGTTGTGTAATTTCATCACGACCGTCGGAAATGTGGCGGAAGCACTGTACTCGGAAACGGAAGCCGGTAACTTCTCCCAGGAAAAGTGGTCACAAAGCACTATTGCCGCCAAGTGACACGAAGAAGAAAAGCTAATCCAAAAAGCGGAAAATTCTCTAAAAAGAATACAATCTGCATGCGATTCATCAAAAATCAACAAGCAGTAAAGAATGGGTTTCTTGAACTAAAGGACGTCCCTGGCCCACATAGGGCATTATCGAAGGAGCTGGTTAAAGGCTGAAGAGGACCAGAAGGCACAAAAAGAGCAGGAGGCTAAAGAAGCGCCAAGGGCTAACCCTTTACGGCGCAAGAACGTGTTTTTGTTTTTTGTAATTGAAAATATGTTAAGATGAGCTATATAATTACGGTTAAAAGTAGTAAAAAAAATTATATGTAAGAAAAGGTATTTGCTTTTGAAAAAAAAAACATTGAAATGCAGATTTGCATCATGGTATAAATACATCTTAATATTCAAGAATTGTGGAAAGGACGGAAACAGTTATTATTTTTATTAAAACATAAGGCTACGCCACACCTTTCACATTCCGTTTGAGCTGCTCCAGTACATCCTGGATATTTGCACCGAAGTCTTTTGTCGGGACAAGCAGGCCAGTGCCTTAACTGATCCAATCTGATATCTTTTGGCGGGATATGCTGACAAAGCCCTTTTTTCTTTTTGTCCTGGATAAGTTCTTTTACATCGCTAGTGCGCTTCAGCCGGTTCGTACTTTTATATTTGGCTAAAGGTTCAGCAGCTTCTTTCTAGTCGGAAAACAGCAGGATTTAGCACCTTGACATTATTTTCCATGTCAGCATGAATTCTTCTATACAATAGCCAAGAATTAGTCATGGCCATATCCAGGAAGTGGTATAAGAGCCTGAAGTCTAATTTTATAATGATCCATTACGGAGTCCATGAGGTCTACACCACCCATGTGCCGATTATATTCTGCCACAATACAGGACCGTTCAACATTGATTTATTTCTTTTGCGACCTGTCGAATCTACTTACGCCAGCAAAGTTGGATGCTGGATTCCTAATTTTATTATTTCGCCAGACCACCACCAATATGTCAATACCGTTATAACTTGCAACCTGTTTAACTGATGTGCCTCTAGGCTGTTTTTTCGGCTGTTTTTTTTTCTGGGAATTTACAGTTCGGGATATGGTGTCTCCGAACGGTGCCCAAAGCTAATATACCACGGTGTGACAAGAACTCAATCAAGGGTAGCGATGTATAGTAATGGTCAATAAACAGTCTATAGTTATGGTTGGAAGGAATCTCTTTGGCAAGTCGGACCATTACATTAGATGAAGCACCTAATTGAGGCTCGTCATCTGTGCATATATTCTCTTAGCCACTGTAAACTTCAAATTTGTAGCCATATACACTTGCACCACAAATCACGAACAGCTTGAAGCCCCACTTGTGGCGTTTGTCTGGCAAATATTGCTTTAGAGCAATTTGTGCTTTGGTTGAACACATTTGTTCATTAACAGACTAGTGTTGTGCTAGAGGCACTTTTCTAAAGTTATGATTCAACTTACGGTAACATTTTAGAGTTACCATTCAAGTGTAGTACTTACCTCAGAAACTTGAACCATTTTAGCGTCATTATCTCGCGTATGTTGGCATAGCCATATTTCTGTGTCCAGTACATTCAAACATTGGGCAGGGCAATAATGGAAATGAAGTAAATAATTTCAATACCGTCTTCTTTCCAGGCTTGTGACATTTATAGGTTTACTGGCATCTTTTTGCACGCTGTACGGATTTGTTTCGTTTTTTATGAGATGCACAATGTCGTCAGTACTCGTAAATAAGTAAGAAAATACAGTAATAAGTAAGAAAATACATTCAGTACCTGATAAGGCGCCTGCAGTTCCAGTACTTCATTTGGTAACTTGGAAGATTCATTCAGCTCTAAGTTTTTAGTTTTCCATATGATATTTGTTTTGGGATCACATGTGCTTCGTGAAGTTGTGTTGACTTTGAAGCTGGTACTGGGTACTGAAACAGTAGGCGGTATCTCACATAGTTAAACTGTAATGCTTGTACTGGTCTCAGAGCTCCGTAGCAAGATGTCATCTTCCTGATCTTCTAGGAAGGGTATTTCCGGTTCCTCATCCGAGTCTTGGCGTAAATTTTGATTTTCCATTTTTTTCGTCATTGTCTGAACAGTCTAATACATCCTCAATATCTTGCCATTGGTTTAGAATGTTTACCGATTCGACAGTTGACAAATGCCTACAGCCAAAACGTGGAAACCTCAAACTCATATTGGACACGAAAAAAGAAATAAAATGTAACAGTTTAGGGCAGTGTTGCATTGCTGCATCAAAACGAAATTCGTGACTATCTCTCTAAAAACAATCTAAAAAATTTGAATTGCATGTTCTTAGTAAACACCAATAACTAATTGTTACTCCGCAGCAATCTCACATCAAAATTTTCAATATAACCACTCAAAAAAAACAACGAAAATTACGGGCGAACAACACAAACCGTCACTTGTAGTGGCCAAAAATTACAAAAAACGTCGTCTAGCGCAAACGTGGGGTAACTAATTCCATAGAATGCTTTGCTGCGGATATGCAGTGCTGCGTTGAAAGGTATTTTATTCGTTGCTTTGAACGATTTTGCTAGTTCGAATAGTATGATGCAGATCTGCTACTCAGCGCCGCAAAGGGCTAAAACTAAAGGGCTTGCGCAGATAGCTCCACCATAAAAAATCAGTAAAAGAATGGTGTCTAGCGCAATCAAAGGAAATCGGGATGAAAGAAGTATGCAAGAGGCACTTGATTGGCGCAAAACGAAAGATCGAGGGTTCCAGACAGTGCTCACAAAAAGAGCGAAGAAAACCGTAAGGAAACTCCTTCAAAAAATGCCAAAAAGTGCCAGAAAATAAAATTCTTACGGAGGCCCAGCAAGAAAAAATACCTGATACGAAATAGGAGAGAAAGAAGCCCCGAAGAAGATCCCGGCAGCAGGTACTCCTCATAAAACCCCCGGATGGCCAATCTTACCAGGAAGTGCTGCGGGATATCAGGGGAAAGGTAAGGTCCGAAGACACACTGCCATTAAAGCAGTACAACCAACGCGGTCGGGCCACATACTGGACGAATTCGGATCAGAAGCCGACAATAAAGAAGCATTCTGCGACGCAGAAAAGAAAGTCCTCGAGCTCGAACATGGTGATGATCGAAATAAGAGATATTGACTGATACATGGAGCTGGCTGAGGTGGAGGAGGCCATCAAAAGGAAGCTCCATAGCGTGGGGAGGATCAAAGCAAGGCTTGCACCTGAAAACCATAGGGGACAACGCATGGACATCATTGATTTGACTGAAAAGGACACCAAACAATTCCTTAATAAGGGGAAAGTAGGAATTGGGTGGATTATCTGCAGGATCCGGAGAAGAGCAACGCCTCTTCAATGTTTCAAATGCCTTGGCTATGGTCACACCGCACAAGTATGCAAAGGACCCAATCAGAGTTCCTGTTGTTAGTAATGTGGTGAAATGAGAAATAAGAGAAAAAAGTGTAGAAAAGAGGCACACTGCATTCTTAGCAACGACGCTGATCCAAGATCGGATCTTGGGTTCACCTTGGAATCAGAAAAACGCCGGGTTTCCCACAAAGCCGTAGCTAACGCTAGATCAGAGCTTCGATGACCGCATTCCACAGCTAAAGCTACACTGCAGTCCAACCGCCCAAAATCTGCTCGAGTAGTTTGTGAGGGACATGAAAGATAGCTTTATACTGCTGAGCGTGCAGTTCACCATCACGGTACCCTGGCATACCTGGTACTGCCACCATCTCGGTTCAAAACTGTCATTTCAGGCGGATAGCTGTGGATGGGGGGGGGGGATATTTTCTTGCGGGTTTTGGGCTCAGGGACCACCTTCTTCAATATGTACCTAATGCCAAACGAATCAATATAATCTTTTTAAACCAAACTTATTGCTTTGGAGGACATTGTCTTGAACGCAGACGGGAATGTGTTCGTTGGGGGAGATTTCAACGCTGAAGCAATCGAATGGGGCATGCCTCAAACAGATCCGTGGGGTAAGCAAATCCTTGAAATGGCGTGAGAGACTGGATGACCGCTTGTGGCTTCAGTTTACCACTAGAGATAACTGAATTAGTCTTCTTGACAAAAATCCATAGTATAAGGATGATCAGTATTGGAGATACACTAATTGAATCGAAGCCTGCGGTGAAGTACCTGACGCTACTGATCGGCTCAAAGATGAGTTTCTCTGAGCGAATCAGGGCAGAGGATGAGAAGGCTGCACAGCAATATCGGCTCTGAGTCGACTTATGGCCAACGTAGTAGGAATCAGCCCATCAAGAAGATGCCTCTTGATAAGTGCTGTAGGGTCAGTGCTACTGTATGGAGTAGAAACATGGGGCGACGCTATCAGCAAGGAGGTATACCGAAAACGATTGGCACAGGTACAGAGAAGAGGAGCACTGAGGAATACACCTTCGTATCCGACAGTCTTTGATTCGGTAATGAGAGTTATTGCTGGAAAGATATCTATTGCCCTCCTTGCTAGAGAGTGCCACACTATTTATCTAAGTCAAAACGAGGACGCGAGGGAGATGGTGGTCCGCGAGGAGAGACTGCACTCACTCAACGATTGGCAGCAGACTTGGGTGAATCGTACAATGGGAAGGTGAACTGCTCGCCTCATCCTGGATATGAGACCGTGGCTTAATCGAAAGCTTGGTAGGGCTGACTTTAATCTGACCCAGTTTTTGGGTGGGCATGCGTGCTTTCAGTCTTATCTGCACAAGATTGTTAAGTTACGGTCCCCCGATTGTCGGTTTTGCCCTAGAGAGGAAGACAATGCCTGCCACACATTTTTATGTGCAAAAATGGAACAGGCTACGAAAGGACCCCTACAGGGAGACGGGAGAGCTTTCCCCGGATAATATAGTCGCAGCGATGCTCGAATCAGGAGACATATGGAACCAGGTGGCACATCATGCTCGCGCAATCCTTAAAGATGAGCAGTAGTACGATGTTAATTGTAAATAAAACAAAAAGTTTTCAAAGAATTATGTCAACATTTGATAATATAATACAAGGATATATGACAATTGAAATAAAACATCGCCTAATGCTCGCCATGGCTATGGCAGCACGCTTCTATCCGATGGTCCATATTTTCAATGACTCTGAGACATAATTGAGGTACAATGTCGTTAATGTGCTGAATTATCTTATCCTTTCACTCTTAAATTATTCTTGGCTTATTGACGTACACTTTTTCTTTCAAATATCCCCAACGGTGTCAAATCACATGATTGTGGTGGCCAATTAACATAGCCATAACGTGAGATAACACGGCCATTGAATTTCTCGCGCAAAAGAGCCATTGTTTCGTTGACTGTATGGCAAGTGGCACCACCCTGTTAAAACAACATATCGTCCAGATCGATAACCTCAATTTCTGGCCACAAGAAGTCCGTTATCACCTCGCAATAGTGAACACCATTCACGGTAATTGTTTGGCCATCCTCCCATAAAACGCATAAAACAGTCATTGTTTGCGGATACATCGGCTTTTCAACAATCACTCGTGGATTCTCATTTGCCCGAATGCGGCAATTCTGCTTGTTAACGAATCTACTGAGGTGAAAGTGTGCCTCGTCGCTGAAGATGATTCTCTTTGCAAAATCACTAGTCCCTTCTGTCTGTTCAACCAACCATTCGGTGTATTGCCGACGCTTGAAATGGTTGGTAGGCTTCAACTCTTGAGTTAGTTGAACCTTGTAAGCGTGAAAATTCAAATCTTTAGTCAAAATTTGCATCAGTGATGTTCGTGAGGTAATCATTCGTTGGGCATGACGATGAGTCGAGGTTGTCGGCCCTTCTGCCATATTATCGCGAACAACAGCAATATTTTCCGCAGAACGAACTGAGCGAGCATACACAGATGATTTCACATTTCTTACAGACCCGATTGGCGGTCCACCGTGGTGGCCACTTTTTTTCAGGCTCTCAGATTCCACCATGACAAGTATTGAGCAAATATTTACAGAGAGCCGTTGCATCTACAAGGCCTTGACTACTGCCTGCGGCATACCTACACTTGCGATAGATTGTATTTTACGTAAAAAGTGACTGGCGTTGGTCCTTCAAGTCGAGGTGATGCAGAAAGTGCTGCAAACGTTCTTGTTCCTGTAGCGCAAAGACGTGATGTTTTGCTTATTGTCGGCGGCGCTTTCAAAATATCGGATATGGTATGACTTTATCGAACTGCATGAAATGGTTCAACATTATGTTGGCTTGAAACTGTTCTGGATTTTTTTTTTTTGCCAAAACGGGGGTGGTGTAGCAATCGAGCAGTCACACAAGCAAACTTCTCGAAAACCTTCCTATCTCCTATCCAAAATTTTAAAGGCAGATTTGGAAAAATATTTAATTACTTCCATTTCGTTCGACCTGACCAGATATAGGACCCGCATCGGTGGCAGGCTCCTCTACTAGTATGGGCTAGCCATCGGGCGTACTCGTCCATTTTTTTGTTGTTAACACGGGCTCTTTCCGGGGAGGTGGCCTTCCGCTCGCATGTTCTTTTATGATATAGGGTTATGTGATTTCATTGCATAACGCTATAGGATAAATCGGTTACGTTTGCATTTCTCATTTGAGTGAAAGGGTCATACAAAGTACTTTTGTATGAGCTTTTCACTCAAATGGGAAATGCATGGCCAGTTCCACGTTTGGATCTTGATCCGATTGGGAGGGTGTGAGGGGGCATCGCTTCCATCTGGATCCCTACTCTTATTTGCGGCCCATAAGGATCTTCGGTAACGACGAAGTCTCCGCCAGTCCATCCATTTTCGCTCGGCCCAATTTGTTCTTTGAACAAGCAATTTCCAACCTTAGTTGGTTACCTCGGCCTTGACACCAGTCGATCGGCATTCAACTCTTTTAATTCGTGAGGGTGAACTTTTTTTTTGTAGTGTGTCCTTGTGATAGGGGAAAAACTTGCCCCACGACACCGCAATGCTAGCCTGCCAGCGCATTCACGCGGCCTCAAACAAGGCCAATCTTAGCAAATCTTAATACCCTCTTCCGCTGAGGCAGCAGACCATCGCTGCAGTCCTTCACGGACATTTATATACCTAAATTCACTTCAGTAGTTTGCATGCAAATACATTCACCCTGAGCACTTGTAAGGGTGGAATGGCATCTGAGTTGTTCTGAATGTTGACCCGTGTTGAGTTCCTGACACTCCTGAGCGCTCATCATGGCCTGATCCGGCAACATCAACGCTTAGTTATTTAAGTTGATTCACTGTAGTAATTAGCTCATTTGTAAAATCAATTCCATTGATTTATCAATTGATGGGTCGTTTCAACTCAATTCACCCATTCGATTGATCAATTATTCACTGTTCCCTATAAGCACAATTGAATCTGCCTTTCTCCGGCATTCCACCCAAATTCAATAATTTTATTCAATTCAAACATTTTAATTCAATTCAATATTCATGAATCCTAAATTTTGCCACACACTATAATTCGAATTGCTATTTTCATTTCCCAGCCAAATTGTTGACCCATGCGCATTCAGCCAGTGCATTTGTCCGTGAAGTGGATCCGTAATCGAAGAGATTAGGTTAAATTTCATGGTAAAAGGCAGGCATGCCGGCGAAGAGACGCAAACTCAGCGTTCTTTTCTCTGTAGTGATTTGTCTGGTCAGCGAATTGCGTATTGATTATGTTCAGTCGAATAATTTTGTTGAGCACGTTCAGTAGCATACTTGTAAAACGTAATCTGTATCACAATTTGTAAAGGTCATTCAGTTTTGTATTCTAACGACCGAGGTGTAGTTCAATTTGTCGAACATCAATAAAATCAGATTTATTCAATTATTTCTTAATTACAAAGAAGTGTCTTTGAGATATTAAGGAACGGAATTTTATCAAAGGAAATAATAAACTGCCAGGACAAAAGAGGCCCCGGCGGGATCAGGTTTGGTATTTACTTTGCAGTACATATCTCTAATTAGTTGTTTCTTCCCCGGTGAACAGGTCGCAAAGTGCTGTGTGATGTTTAGTGTAGTGTTGAGGTGTATCTACCTCTTCTGTTTCCGGCCATTTTCCGACTTTCTACGCGATGGCAAGTGTGGATCGCCTGTTCGAGGACCTAAAAGGATTGGCTCGAATCGTCGAAGGTGTCATCTCAAATTACAAGAAGGATTCGCCCTCACGGAAGTAGGAAGCCGGGTATTATGCGGAACGAATGCGATGGCTGGAGGCTACGTGGGAGGATTTTAAACGAGGTGATAGTCACATTCAGTCCCTTCTGGAGGTCGCTCCATCGCACGAGTACTTTACCCAACATATATACGACACTACCAAAGGCAACTACCTCCGTTACCAGCAACACTTCCGCAATCAAATGCGTGCCAAAACACTCATGGACACGCCAACCGGGCAGTAGCCAGCAAAACGGACCGAAACTCAGGATAGCAAGGATAAGGACTACACTGCAGAAGCCTCAGCACACAGAGATGCCAGTGTGGTCAGGATGCTTTGTCGCTACGAAGTCATGGCAGGCTCGTTGAGGAGGATCATCGGTCACTCGGATCTGGTGCAAGAGTAAACTCATGATCCTCCAACGAGGTTGGCAACAGCTGGATGAATATCACCAGCAGATCGTTGACGCCCATGGTGATCCCGAAGCGCATGGTTTTAACGTGCAACAGCACCGCCATTTGGAAGAGCTTACCCAAAATTGGGTCATACGTCTGGAATCGAAAATGGATGAACTCAGCACCAGACCTGCCTCGGCGGTTCTGCGTGTAACTTCTCTTACTATGCTTCTGCCAAAAATAAAGCTCCCCTCTTTCGATGGGACCTATTTACATTGGCAGCAATTCCACGATTTGTTCCTGCAAATGGTGCATAGCCAATCGATGTCCAAGTGCCAGGGCTATGGTACCTCAAGACCGGTCTCACCGGAGAAGCGGAGCTTTTGATTCGAAATTTTACATTGTCGGATGACAACTACGAGGTGGCTTGGATGACCTTGAAGGAAAGGTACGACAACCGGCGACTATTGGTAGCGACGCTCATCAACAAATTGATGAGTCAGCTATCGCATGCTAATGAAAGGCCATCAGTGGCAGCAATAAAGGCTCTACATGACACCACACAAGAGTGTCTCAGGACTTGAAGAACCTGTAAGTGTCCACATGGGACTAAGATCCATTGCTGTTACATGTGCTAATCCAAAAATTGGAGCCAGCGACTCACGCATCATCTTTATCCAACCCGCGCGAGCTACCATTGTAAAAGAGTTTGTTGGACTTCTTGGAAACGTGTTTCCAGACTCTCGAGACGCTTGACTATAAAACAAAGGAACCGGAGATCAATCGTAGGAAAACCACTAAGTCGATCGTGGCCGCCACGACAGCTTCTTGGTGCTTAATGTGTTAGCAGGATAATCCGCTTTACTACTGCCCGAATTTCCTCAGGATCACTGCTTCAGAGACTGTTTCGTGTGCGCTAAAAAGCTGTGTGGAAACTGCCTTCGAAAAGGACATCAGACTTCCAGCTGCGCAGACAGAAGTTGCAAGCATTGTTTCAAGAATCACAACACACTACTGCATCTGCCAGGAGACAACACGCCCAAACAGACCAAGATGATATCCTTGAGCCCGACAACGCCGAAACAAGATTCGAAACCGCAAACAAATGTAAAACCGCCATCGCTCGCTTTGATGACTCTGATGGAACCCCGTCCCCAAGGACAGGTACTTCTGGGCACAGCCGTCATCAGGCTGGTCACCAACAATGGGAAAACGAGGGATTGTCGAGCTGCGCTGGATCTGGACTCACAAATAAACCTAGTCACCAAAAGAATCATCAAAAAGTTGGGATTATCATCGACACCACACCTTGCCCTCATTGAACGGGTAGACGGTAGTACGGAAAAGGTATACTATAAGGTGAACCTCGGCCTAAGACCCAGATTATCAGGATATGCCGCGCAGTTGGAAGCCTACGTCATGGACAAAATTATATCACCGGAACCATCTCAGAACTTGAACACATCATAATGGAACACTCCCAAAAACATAAGGCTGACATCCAGCCTTCCACCGAACGGAGCGTATCGACATTTTGCTGAGTGCCGTAAATTTCCACGAGGTCCTAGCTATTCGACAAATAAAGTTGGGCCCACAGCTCCCAGTGCTCCAGAACACGCTCCTAGGGTGGATTGTAGCCGGAAGAGTGATCACATCTCAAGTGTTTTCCGTAACATGCGGCATCCTGGCAGAAGATAACCAGCTTAATCAGCTCATCGAGTGATTTTGGGAGGTCGAGGAAGTACAGGATCCGCAGAACAAGTTTTTTTTTTTTTTTTTTGTGGTAGGGAGGTGAAGGCATTTATGCCCGCCGAGTCTGGCAGTGTGGGACTCCCATGGAGGATACCTTTGGACTACCCACTAAACACCTCCCCTGTCAATCTGAGAACCTAGCCTGGAACCGTTTGACACATTACTTCGGGCCAGGTCTCGTTTTGTTACGCCGTGGGGCGCCTTCAAGCTGGGGAGTCCCTTTCCTAGTGGGAGGGGAGGGGGGAAGAGGAATTGCCAGAAGAGTGATCCCCCAGCCCCAGTGCCTCCAGCTGCTGTGAGTCCCTTTTATATTTTAGGACTGCCCGAGCATAATGTGCCACCTGGTTCCATTTGTCAACCGATTCGAGCATCACCGCAACTATATTATCCGGGGTGAGCTCTCCCGTCTCCCTGTAGATTTCCCTTTGCAGCCTGGCCCATTTTGTACACGCAAAAAATGTGTGACAGGCATTGTCCTCCTCTCCTGGGCAAAACCGACAATCGGGAGACCATGACTTGCCGATCTTGTGCAGGTAAGACTGAAAACACCCGTGCCCGCTCAAAAGCTGGGTCATATAGAAGTCAGTCTCACCATGCTTTCGATTTAGCCACGGTCTCACATCCGGGATGAGGCGCGCAGTCCACCTTCCCTTCGTGCGATTCCTCCAAGACTGCTGCCAATCGTTGAGCGAGCGTTGTCTCTCCTCGCGGACAACGATCTCCCTCGCATCCTCGTTTCGGCGCAGGTAAATAGCGCGGCGCTCTCTAGCAAGGAGGGCGACAGGTATCACGCCTGCAATCACTCTCACCACCGAGTCGGAGACTGTTGGAAACGAAGATGCAATTCTCAGTGCTCCTCTTCTCTGTACCTGTGCCAATCGTTTTCGGTATACCTCCTTGCTGAGAGCGTCGCCCCATACCTCTGCTCCGTACAGTAGCACTGACCCTACAGCACTCATCAAGAGGCGTCTTCTTGATGGACTGGGTCCCCCTACGTTGGCCATAAGTCGACTCAGGGCCGATATTCCCGAAGCAGCCTTCTCAGCCGTTGCCCTGATTTGTTCAGAGAAACTCATTTTCGAGTCGATCAGTAGCCCCAGGTACTTCACCGCTGGCTTCGATTCGATCTGTATATCTCCAATACTGATCATCCTTACTCTAGGGATTCTCTTTTTTGTCAAGATGACCACTTCGGTTTTCTCCAGTGCTAAACTGAGCCCGCGAGCAGTCATCCAGTCCCTCACTCGGCGCATTAGCATACCTAGCCTAAGTTGCGCTTGTTCAACGGTGCGTCCGGCGACCAGAGCCGCAACATCATCCGCATAGCCGACCAAGCGCGACTCATCTGGCATCTCAAGTCTCAGTAGCCCGTCATAAGACACGTTCCAAAGGTCCGGACCAAGGATAGATCCCTGGGCAACACCCGATGTAATTTCCATCCTTTGTTGGCCCTGTGTCGTGTCGTAGAGCAGGCTTCGGTCCTTTAGGTAGTTCCTCAAAAGCCGCATTAGATATTCTGGAACTTGAAAAGAGTTTTCCAGCGTATCCAGAATATCCACCCATCTAGCGGAGTTGAAGGCATTCCTGACGTCGAGTGTCACCAACAGGACGATCCGTCGCTTGGTGCGACTATATGCCTCTGCCTTTTGGACCGCGTTCACCACCTCTGCAATCGCATCGATGGTAGAACGTCCTGCTCTAAAGCCGTACTGCCGAGGAGATAGGTCCCCAGCAGCACGAATCGCGTCAGTGAGTCTTCCCTTGATGAGTTTCTCTAGCACTTTCCCAGCCGTGTCTAGCATGCATAACGGGCGGTATGCAGACGGCGATTCGGGATTTCCCTTCCCCTTGCTGACCAGCACGAGCCTCGCCACCTTCCATCGTACCGGGAAAACCCCTTCCCGTAGGCAAGCGTTGAATGTGCTGAGCAGCAAGTCAGGACAATGGTGATAGACGAGCTGCAAAACCTCAGCTGGAACACCATCTGGACCTGGAGCCTTCCTCGCTTTCAGGGAGAGGACTGCCTCCTCCAGTTCCAGCTGTGTGAAGAGTGGGCACTTGACTGCTGTTTCACCATGGACAGCGTCAACACGGACGGGATGGGCGGGGAAGGGTCCCCGCACTATCGCGTCCATCTTTTCCGCGTCATGTATACAAGGCTTCCGTAGGGCACCAAGTTTCCCCATGACCAGCTTGTAGCCAAGGCCCCACGGATCCCTATTTACATCGTCCACGAGGTCTTGCCAGCATCGGGCCTTGCTCTTGTTAATAAGCCTGCGAAGATATTTCCTGCCGGACCTGTATGCTGCTAGCCTAGTGTCTGCCTCCTCCCGTGTTCGCGACCGCTGGGCCTCTCGCCGAAGTTTGTGACACTCGCTTCTTTGTTCGGCGATCTCGTTTGACCACCAGTATACTGGAGGCTTACCATGTCGGGGTCTCCGGCGGGGCATGGAAGACTCGCAAGCAGCTATGATGGTACTCATAGTTGAGTTCACCAAGTCCTTGGCTGTAGGCCCTCCACTCCCTGGCGCAGCTCCCAGCAACGGTGCGCCTGCCGTAAGCGCGTCAGTGAACTTCTCAACGTCCATCCTCCCAGTCCTCCATCCGAGGATTGAAGTTTGGGCACATGCACGCAGAGTGGCACCGTCGTGAATCTCAACAGCTATATACTGGTGATCACTAGCCGAGTAGTCCTCTAGTACTCGCCAGTTGTGTACTCTAGGTACCAGGGACTCCGAAGCGAGTGTCATATCGGGTATGGTTCCTACGCAACCCCAGCGGCGGAAAGTAGGGGTGTTACCAGTATTTAGGACAAAAAGCGCTGTTCTGGCCGCCATGTCCAAGATTTGCTTTCCCCTTGGGTCGGATTGTGGCACACCCCATTCGATAGCTCTAGCGTTGAAGTCTCCCCCGACCAGCATGTGGCCCTCTGTGTTCGAGACAGCGTCCTCCAGGGCATCGAGTTTTGTTCGAAAGGATCGCATTGCCTCGTTAGGCGTCAGATAAACACTGAAGTATGTTATCCCTGAACACCGCACCCACACAAAACCATCCCCGCGTCCATGGCCCTGCACCTGAAGGCGGGCGCTGTCTCGAATCCAGATGGCCGAGGTACCAGTTTTGTCAGGGTACCACGCTTGCGAGTCCTTGTTATGATGTTGCTCACTCAGCAACAGGAGGTCAAGTAGGTCCTGGGCGTTTGTGCTTCGATGCAAATTGACCTGCAGGATACGGATCATTTGAGTATCGATTTGGCTTTAGTTAGGGCCTCCTTGAAAGCCCGGCATCTCCCTGTCCCCGGCTCATGTTTGAGGTCGCCGGGTGCTAGCTTAGCATCCTTGCAAAGAATGCATTTTGCCTCGTTCGTGTACTCCTTCCTTTTGTGCCCCGTTTCACCACATTTGTAGCACAGAGATCTCCTGTCGGGTCCCCTACAGCCATACGCGGTGTGTCCGTATTCGAGGCATCTGAAGCAGCAGATAGGGATCGCTCTTCTCCGTATCCTGCAGATCACCCAACCTATCTTAATTTTGCCCTTCGCCAGGATTTGCTGGGCGTCTTTATCAGCTAGTTCGACAATAGCCATGCGTTGCCCCCTTGTGTTTTCACGTGTCAATCTTGCCTTGACTTCACTTAAGCTGGGGAACTCCCTCCTAATGGCATCCTCTACTTCAGCTTTGTCCGTGACGCAGTCGAGGTCCCTGATTTCCAGGGTGGCCATTGGTTCGAGCGAGGCAACCGTTGCCGCATCTCCAAGAACCTTTTGAACCGCGTCACGGAATGCATCTTTGTTTGTTGCCTCTGGCCCGAATTCCACCAGCAAGCCACCGGTCCGGGTTGGTCGAACTGCTTTGATGGCAGTTTTGGTGTCGTCTGGCTTGACCGCTCCTTTAATTTCACGGAGGACATCTGCGTAGGTTCGGCCCTTAGTGGGTTTAATAAGCAGTGCCTCTCGCAAGGGTTTGCGCCGCGGTTTGCTTTTTGTTTCCTGCGGTATATCGGGGGGTTCTTTGTTCTTTTCAGAAGAACAAGTTTACGTTAACTGAAAAGGCTTGCGAAGAACATTTCTATCAGACAATGACAAGGCGTCCCGACGGCTGTTTCTTGGTTAAACTCCCATTCAGCAAGTATCCTGAGACATTACGTGTTTCCCAAGTGGTGGCCACTCGCAAATTTACTGCCTTGGAGCGTCGACTGGAGAGGAACCCTGATCTAAAACTTCCATACGAGGACTTTATGGCGGAGTATATTCGGCTTGGGCATATGGAGAAGGTGACGTTGCAGCAGCGAGAGGAATTATGATACTTCCTTCCACATCATTGTGTCCTGAAGCCCGACAGCAGTACAACCAAGATGCGCGTGGTTTTCGATGCATCCAGTAGGACGACCACAAAGATTTCGTTGGATGATGTCCTTCATACAGGGCCTACTGTCCAGAATGATCTTTTTTCGACACTCCAGCGTTTTAGAATGCCTTGTTTCGTATTTACCACTGACATCAAGAAGATGTATCTGCAGATAAAGGTCCATTCTGAATACAGTCGGTACCATGGCTTGATTTAGAGAAATATTTCAATGCAACCAGTGTGATACTATCAGTTGAAAATAGTAACCTACGGCACGACGTGTGCCCCATATCTGGCTACAAAATGTCTACAGGTTGTAGCACAAAAAAAACCAGCAGAAGGGTCCCCTGGGCATTGGCGCGTTGGAGAAGGATTGCTATTTCAACTACATCATGACCGGGGCAGACAGCTTAGAGGAGGCACTTCACAAACAGGTGGGGCTATGCAGCATACTCTCGAGCACATGTATGCATTTGCGCAACTGGTGTGCCAACCATCCTCTATTGTTGAAGCAGATTAAAAATGAGGACCAATAGGTCCAGCTGGACTTCGGTAGTTTTTATGAGGACTATATTAAGACTTTAGGAGTCACCTGGCGTCCGAAGACTGACGAATTCTAGATCCAAATCAACCTGGATCCAACCGATGCGAAGTTCTCCAAGAGAGCAATGGCATCTGATATAGCCAGAATGTTCAATCTATTGGGCATTCTGGCTCCTGGGATAATGGCAGCCAAGCTATTCCTGCAGAAATTATGGCGATTGGAATTGGACTGGGATGCAGCATTGCCATACCCAGTGGTTCGATTTCCTCAGTGGTCTGCCATCATTGCAGCAGGCCCAATTTTCTCGTCACATTAGTACAGGCGAGAAACCCATGCAAGAACAGTTGCACAACTTTTGTGATGCTTCCGAGAAGGCATATGGCGCAGCGATAGACGAGTACATGCGGTCAACCCTGAGGAGCGGTCAAGTCGTCGTTAGGTTGCTGTGCACCAAGTCAAGAGTAACCCCGATCAAGACACTTACTGTTCCACACCTGGAGTTGTGTGTGGTGAAACTAGGCGCTGAGCTCACAAGACAAGTTAAGACAGCGATCAATCTGCAGGAGGTTTTTCAGGTATTGTGGACCGATGCAGAGATTGTCTTGGCATGGATCAACTCGGCTGCATCATCGTACAATACCTTTGTGGCGAACAAGGTCTCGGCCATACAAACCCTCTCAAGGCTGGACCGATGGCGACACGTAGCGTCTGAAGACGACTCAGCCAACGTCTTGTCACATGTGATGGTGCCGGCTGAATAGAGCCGCTGTAGTATGCAGTTGCAAGGACCATCATTTTTATCCAGGGCAGAATCAGTTTGGCCTTCCGAGTATCGAAGTGGGGGCCCTTGTGACTTGAAGGCAAAACGGACCAAGACCGCTATGGTTGCGGCAAAGGCCCCTGAAATACACTTTATTCAGCAGATCCAACACGGCAACTCCTTCAAGAGGCTGCAGCGCTTAGTCGCCTACATGATACGGTTTATATGTGGTCTTAAGCTGACAGTCAAGCAATCTCAACTGACAAATCAAGCGCCCACGAGTGAATTATCCAAAGCCCTGGCGATCATGGTGAGGTATGTACAATCACAAACTATAAAACCTACTAACCAAACTGAATTACTACCTAGAGGAGCTAGCAATGGGAAAAATTCCCACAATTATCGATTCTGGCGATAAAACGTGACATCTGAATGAAAATTTTATACTACGACTAGTTACGTCACTCATTCACTTTCTCTGTTAAGTTTCTATTCTTCGCTCAACAATAGGAAGAATACTTTCATCTAAGCTATTGTTAGATTCTTGTTTTCATTTCTCTTGGCTAATGCACATGCAACCAGCAGCAGCAGCACCAATAAAGGTGGAACTTCATTCTATTGTCGCATTCTATTTATAAACAAATCACATGGACAGGACTCTCGTCACATTTCACCACTCCACGTCTACCTTCCACTTCTCGTCCTCTTCCTTTCTGGTAACCAAACTTAATTCTCTGAAAAGAAACGTTCTCTGGATGCTGCACAAAAGCATTCCACTTGTATATCTCGTTAAAAGGTGCTCATCCTTCCCCAGAACGTTCGTCATCCTTCAGACTCGTACGTTTTACGGGTTTTCTCATCTTTATAGTACTTGTCACTAAAGTGTACGCTCGTTGCCTCAGTGAGCATTGCTCAACTTCTTCTCTTTCATGATGGGTGATATACTAAACATACGATACATACCAGGGTGCGGATACTCGTATATCCTTTATCCATTCTATTTTCGAGATATGCACCTGCTTTCATAATATTCTTTTCACATCCAAAGCTCTTCACAACCTGTATAGTTTTTTGGATCTTTTCAAATGAAATCCTGGTTACATGACGGCTCAATTGAAATAAAAAAATAATACAGGATACTCACAGTGCAAAGTACATTATATTTTCCACATCATTTAGGAATTTTTTAATTGAAAAGTTTACGTTATCCTTCAGAAAAAAATAAAGTTTATAGAGAAGGAATGAATGCCAACAGAGTTTCCTTTTGAGTTTTATGTGAATAAATTTTGATGAACACTAAGAATCTGATGTGAAGGCTAATTAATTAAAAATAAATAAGTTATCCTGTAAGTAGGCCTCACAATAATCTGAATGTCAGTTTTTTTGTTCAATTACTGCAAGCTGGCAACTCTTTATTAAGCTAATCTCGCTTTAAATCAGAGCTGAATGCAGAATTACATCCATATCTCCAAACTAGGACATTTAAAGTAATGTTGAATACCGCTGAGCCTGTTATCGTTTTCTCAGCAGTTTAAACTCCTCATGGACCTTAAGTTTGTACATTAAAAAGTGCGTCCTTACACTTTATCTACTGCAAAGCCTCAGATTTGCACGGAAAAATATACTTTATGACACTTGAGATTTATAATGTCACATAGAAACGTAGATGAGAAAATTGCTAACGGTAAAAATAAATGGACAATCATAAAGAACGCGAGGTGAAATGAATTTTCCCAAAAGTTTTGATGGGATAATGTCAACTGAGACTACAATGATGGATGTCTGTTTCCATTCATATTAATAATGCGTGTGCAATGTCAGGTATCTTTTTTATGTGACATTTTGACCGTTTTGCGAAATTACAAGGATTCTCGTGGGTGGAATAAAAGTTTTATTTCTAATTTTTTATCGGTTTTCGTGAGATATTTTTTTTCAGCGTCACAGTATTCATTTGTAATAATGTGCTACGCCATAAAATTTAAATATTTAATTTATGTGCAATATCTTTTTTGACCGAAAATGGACATTTATGGTATATGGTGTGTTAAATCCAACTTTACATTTATTGTGAGAAGCCTAAAAATTTACTCAACTGATTTTAGATGAAAAAGAAAGCCACGTTTGAACAGTTAATGAAACTTCTAATTTATAGTCGCTGAAAAGACCAATCCTTAGTTACACTATACGTTGGGTATTGACCAGAACAATCTAAATAATGTCCAGGATTTCTCAGCCTCAAATCAATAAGAATACAAACTTCGTTCAGCTTGGGCCTTTTATTCGCTTGTATTTGATCTATAAAAAATATGCCAACTCTCTTCTTTTTAACTCTTCCATGGGAAAATGCGCCGCAGTGCGAGGTTGAGTGTGAGCGCTGAAGATCCATATGTGGCGATGTGTGTTCCGTTTGCAGCTGCCTTCTTAACTCTCAGTAATTTTTTTCTCGTTTTCATAATGTTATTATATGTCTTTGTAGTGAAAGGTAGATATAAAAGATGTCCGTACAGGATTGCAGCGATAGTCTGCTGCCTCGGCGAAAGAAGATGGTAATATCAGCCGAGAATGGCCTTGTCTGGGGACGCGTGAATGCGCTGCCAGGCTAGCGTTGCGGTGTCGTGGGGCGGGCTCATTTCCCGACCAGAAGGACCCACTACAAAAGAATCTCACATTCACGAATTCTCGGGTCTCAAAAAAGGTCGACCGAAGTCAAAAAAATGTAGGTAACTAACGAAGGGGAAAATTGCTTGCTCAGAGAACAGTCGAAACGAGCCAAAACAGATGGACTTGGGGAGACTTTGTCGCTACCCGACGATTCTTATGGCCCAAAAATAAGAGTGAGGCAACCGGAGGGATGTGGTGCCCCCTTGCACTACAAAATGGCGCCCAACGTGGGGCCCGAAATGCCTGGCTATATCATCAGTCGTGAGCACGAGATAGTCCATCGTCTCTAGGTGACCCTACAAGGTGTCCAGTTTATTGGCGGGTAGGTAACTACTTAGGGATATTGCACAAATCGTGCCCCAGCAATCTAATAACTTCCCGACGTGTGTTGTTCTCGGACATCAATATTGTTTGGACCTGCTTTTGACTTATATAATGGCGGTTTACCACCATTGTATAACTAGTAAGGCCAAATAATATTAGAGTCCCTATGTGTATTCGGAAGTTATTATCCCAACACCATATTTGCGGCGGATTCTGATTTGCACTCCAAACCAAGCGGTACCTAAGTGTCTTTCACGACATGGATTTTGATTTCATGTGATAGGCTGCTTACCTAGTCCATGACTATCCATGACAAGACACACGCTGCTTGTCGGTCAGAACTCAACCCTCGGCTGACAAGTTGTAACTTGTGAAAACTTGCGGATGAAGGAGCACTTCCGAGCCCTGATCCTCATGGTGCCGCAAGAGAGTAGTCCCTGTGATGCAACAGGAGGAGTGTACCATTGGCGTCCTTGCCTGTGAAGAAAGAGCGAAATGGAAAGACCGAGTTCGAAATTGATTTGCTTATTATTGCGTTTTTGAAAATGTTTATATCCATTTTAAATACTTTTAATATTTATTCAAGTATAATTTTTTTGCATTCATAATCAAAATTCAGTAACTCTATCTTAATTCCACAATGTTTATTCAATTATATGATATATATATATATATATATATATATATATATATATATATATATATATATATATATATATATATATATATATATATATATATACATATATTTTTCTTGAGAGTTTTTTTATACTTCGCCACTTTCGGCCACTTTGTGAAAATTTTTTTAGGGGCTCTTGCCGGGTTGAGTGGCCTTCCACTCATGTGCCCGTTTTATGACATAGAGTTATGTGACCCAATCATATAGTTCTATGACATAAATCGCTCACATCCACATTTCCCGTTGATGGGAGGGCTCATACAAAGGAGGTTGGTATGAGTCTTCCGCTCAAACGGGAGATGTACGGCCACCTCAACATTTGGATCTTGATCGGTTGGGCGGGTGCGAGGGGACACCACATCCATCCAATTGCCTCACTCTTATTTGTAGGCCGTGAGAATTGTCATGTAACGACGAAGTCTCCACAAGTCCGTCTTTTTTCAAGCGTTTCAACTTGTTCTCTGAGCAAGCAATTTTCCCCTTCGTTAGTTACCTACATTTTTCGAATTCAGTCGAAATTCCTCTTTTGTAGTGGCTCGTTGTGCTGCGGGAATGAACCCGCCCCACGACACCACAACGCTAGCCTGCCAGCACATTCACGCGTCCCCAGACAAGACCATTCTCGGCGAATCTTAACATCTTCTTCCGCCGAGGCAGCAGACCATCGCTGCAGTCCTGTACGGACATTTTATTATCTACTTTTCACTACATCTTTCTTTTGCACTTTTTCTCTCCTTGCTTTATTTTGTAAGTAGACATTTCCTGTTTCATAGAGAGAAATAAATAAAATAAAAAGTTTCACCTGTTCGACGTTGTGTCCAGCAAACTAGCGCCGCAATATTATCTACAGAGCCGATCAAGCGTGAGTAACCTGGAAACTCTACTCTCAGTAGCCCACTGCACGATATGTTCCATAAGTCTGAATGAATTATGGATCCTTAAGCAATATCTGATGTAACTTTCATCCTTTGTTGGCTCTGCATCAGATCATGAGACAGGGGTTGGTGCTTTGGGTAGTCCACACAAAAGTCACATAGGATATTCGAAAAAAGATTTTTCAGCGTATCCAGAATATCCACCCATCTAGGGGAGTTGAAGGCATTCCAAACATCAAGCACCACCAACAGAACTGTGGGTTAATGCGGACGCTAAATAGAGTAAAATTAACAAGTGCGGGTGAATTTGTATAACCTTTTATTCAAGAGAAAATCCGAACGGGCGTTCTGCAGAGCGTCGAGTTCAATCAAGAACTGTCCAAATCTCTCTCTCTCGTCTGGTGAGAATGACTCTATTTATCAGGTTGTAGGGCTGTGAATATAGCTTTGTGAATTTTCCGGTTATTCAAATGAGGTTGTATTTACAATTTTCTTTTTTAGTGTAGTGAACGCTACAATACTGTTACGGGGAATTTGAGATGGTAGCCAACTGAATCACCGCTTAAACGCCACCATCGGGAAACGTGTTCCGAAGGATGCATCCTCGAGCCAAACTGGGATAGGGAACTTTACTATGTATTGTACATAGTTCTAGTAAGGTTAGAAAAATAATCAATTCTAATGTTAATGTTCACAATAGAGTAGATTTTAAATTTCCTTAAGTTAGATTAATGCAGCTCAACTTAGTTTAGTTAGGCTCGACGAAGTTCCCGATACCACTCCCGTATGTGGACGGTTGCTCCACAACGACATCATCTGTGATCAACAACTGCGGAAAGAACGAGTCAAAAGGATGCGTGAGAAGCAATCATCGTAGGAACCGACAAGATGAAGATCATCGCAGCAACTACAACAAAAGCATCTACCACCAGATGCACATAAATGCGTCAACGGGCGCCTTCACATCTCATTAACACGTATCTACGATGGAAAAAATGTCACAGTCTCACAATTCACAAGCCGTGAAGACGCCCTCCAAGCTCTCTTATGCACCTGCTTTATTCCCGGATTCTCTGCTATTTTACCACCACGATTCCGTGGAGTTCGGTACATGGATGGTGCTTTCTCAGACAATCTTCCAGTTCTCTATGACAAAACAGTAACCGTATCCCCATTCTGCGGTGAAAGTGATATCTGCCCGCGTGATCAAAGCTCAAAACTGTTTCATGTTAATTGGGCAAATACTAGCATTGAAATCTTAAAACAGAATATCAATGGATTTATTCGAATTTCATTCCCACCACGTCCTGATTTCTTGTCGAAAATGTGCCAACAAGGATTCGATAATGCTTTGCAATATTTGCAAAAAAATAAATTGATCAATCGCAACCGATGTATTGCTGTACAATCGACTTTTGTTGTTTCTGAAACGCTACCACAAGATAATTCAGTGCGTAAATATAAAAGTTCGGGGATGGAGATGATCAAGAAAATGAAGATGACTTTGATGTATGAAACATTTAAAGGACGCTATTAGTGGCAACTTTCCCGAGACTGGGATGACTGTAATACAAGGATACATTGATTCAGCCAACAAAGGAATTGCATATTGGCTGTTCAAACATAGAAGCATCAAATTACCATCACTACCAGCAACAGTTCTAGTTGATTTCTTTTATGCCACAATAACAAAAACTTCAATCCTCGCTCCTGCCATCAGTAAGCCATTACGTCAGTTAATAAAACTTTTGATGGATGAAACGATGCCTAAGATATTCAGCACCAAAAGATGCAGCACCCGCCAGACTACAACGGATCAAACTTTCGCCGCTGAATTTCAAAGCTTACGTTCACCAAGAAATCTGGATACCTGGAAAAGAAGGAAAAAAGGAACACAAAGTGTCTTGTCCAAGGGATAAAATATAAAAGTGCTACTTATCTGATAATCCTCAGTGATCCATCCAAAATCCGTGTAACCACCAGCACCCACACCACACAAACATAAACAAAACAACATTATGTCTATACTTGGAAAACGTCAAATGTCCGTCATAGTGAAAATTCCGAAAACAATATCTACGACTCCGAATTTCGGAAACACCACTTGAAGTGTGGTGAAAATGGCGATGGCATTGTCCAATCGCACGAACCGGGTTACAATATCGGCAAAAAAAGGGGAAATATAACGTTCACTCCGAAATTAGCAGTGCTCCGTTGGGAAAGAGCTGATAAAAGGGCGAGAGACAAAGCGGAAACTTAGAAGAAATTGGAGGAGGAAAAAACAGGAGGAAACAAAGGAAAGGAATACGAAGGGAGGAGGATATCTCCCGTCAATTGGCCATTACAGCACAGGATGTTTTTCGCCATGCAGTCGACGACGGGAATCCTACCAGGAGGCCTCCTTCGTAGATAGGTTAGTCAAAAGGAGTTGTGTTGAGGGTTGTTTTTGTTTAAAAAAAAAAGAAATATTATTTCATTGATAAAACTTATTTGCTTTATTAAATATCAAGGAATGTGGAATTTTCTTTGTTTTTAGACACTGTTTCTTTACAGGAAGTGTAACGGTTGGTTCGGGGTGATATCGCGCGCGGGAGTTCTTCAAAGTGGTTGTTTATTTTTTATTTTTGGTGGTGTTTGAGTGCTAACTCGAGCTCGAGGAGATAGGGACCCCCCGATTAGTGATGTTCGTTTGGTGCAAGTTGTGTTCATTTAACGAACTTCGGCAAACCGCCTTACGCACTGGGCGGTCAAGTGTGGAGCCTAGGCCAAAGCAGTGAGTTGGCGCCCACGCCCGGCTGCGGCGAGCAAAGCCGGAACCGTAGGGCCCCCGTTGCCGGAGCACCCCATTGGTTAGGGGTGACAGTACCCCCATACCAGCGGGGAAATCACGATATACTCGTAATTATGACGTGGGCGTGTACAATTTTCGTTTTTTTTGCATAACAATTATCGAAGTGTTATGAAAAGAAAAAATAAATATGGTAGACTCTAATATAATAGATAATGTAAATATTATAAATTGAATAGAATCCAAAGATGCGCCGTTTGTACGTGTGAATGCATCTGAGACGTATAAATTTATTGAATATGTATGCATGCGTATCGCTCTTACTTGGAGCCGACCTGGTAGTGATCAACGAAGCGGACTTGTCAGTCTTATCGACGTGCAAGTTTTCGTTGCTGCTGCCCCTGCAGCTGCTCTTGATCCTCTTCGTTGCGTAGGCCATGCTGTGGTTTTTGTTGTTATTGTGCATCGACCGGTCATTCAAAGTCGGTGCTATCTATTTGTGAATGGTCGCCTCATAGTTATCTGGTGAAGATCCGGGTGGCATAAATGCCGGTTTTATACCTATTAATCGAAACGGTAACCAATCGAAAATGTCTTGTCGCCACATTTTACTACCGGACCGTCTTATGGCATCTACTGTGCATTATTTACGGTGTCATGTTGCACAAAAGCATTTGTAGACGTTGCCAAGTCCTTGAAGATGAATGGCCCATATGAGTCATGACAAGTGACGGGCACTGGGTGAATCAGGTCAGAGCGTCTTCGCAAGTTCTTGATAAAGTCACTCAGTTCTGAATCGCATGGTGCCGGGGTGAAAAATTTGCCTGGCAAACGTATCTGCTGCTCGTAGAGTAGTGTAGATGGCGAGTACCCCAGCTCCTTGCAGTGGCTTGCGCGTACACATGATTTTCATCCATTGGTGGTTCTGTTGGCATTGAACCGTGGCCTTGAGGTCGTGGTGGAAACGTTCCGCCACGCCGTTTTCTTGTGGATGGTAAGCAGTCGTGTGTAGGTGTGTATTACCTGCTAGGCGTCAAGCGACCTGAAGAGGTGCAATTCGAACTTTTGCCTTGGTTGGTGATGATTCGATGCGGGCAAACCATAGCATGCGATCCAATTTTCCCAGAATGCTCGTGCAAATGTTTCTGTCTTTTGATGTTCTATAGAGATCGCTTCGGGCCATCGTGAGTACTGGTTGCCACATATGAGGCAATGGCGTTTTCTTTCTGAGCGCAGCATGATGATGATGTCTATGTGCATGTACATGAGTCTTGTAGAAGGTGGCATACACGTGTCGAGAGAGGCCAGATGTATCATTGCGCTACCAGTTTTGATGTAGCTCTCGGGCCTCTATGAGCTGGGTGGTGGACTGAAGTAAAAGTGGCTTTTCTGAAGGTTGGTGTGATGTGTGGCTGTGCTTTCCCCGGGCCTCTATGAGCGTGGTGGAGGACTGAAGTAAAAGTGGCTTTTATGAAGGCTGGTTTGATGTATGGCTGAGCTTTCCCCATCAAGGTATCGCACAAGACTTGTGCGTCTGTGTCTGGAATATGCACTAGTTTGAGCTACAAGCCTGTTCCCGAATTCAAAAATGCTTGCAAATCTTCCTTGCTTTGTTGTGCTGCAGCCGATTTGTTGTAGTCAGCTCGATTAATTTTATGCGCAAGAGTGCACTGATTAGAGTATACGCCAGGATTGTAGCTTGTGAGAGGCAATTTTTGGATTCGTCGAACCATTCCTTTGTTGCAGGTATCCATTCTAGTGGTACGTTGCCCTTGATATTACCCTGTAACATGTCATGCAGTGGAGCTTGTATGCAGGCTACATCAGGCATACCAATCCTACAAAAATTTCATATAAAAATTAAATGGCAGGGCTGCTTGGCTGTCTCCGACTTCGGGAAATCGACAATGTCTTGAAACTTTTCCACTGTTAGTTTGATACATTTGCTGGTGACGGTGTAACCAAGAAATGTCACTTCCTCGACTCCAAACTCGCATTTTTGGCCACTGATAACGATGCCGTATTCATTGAGTCGTTCAGAAATTTGCCAGAGATGGGTTGACGTAGCTCTTTGTTTTCGGAGGCTACGAGGATATCGTCAATATAAGTGTAGGCGTAATCCAACAGAACCTCGTCGGTCAAACCTTGGAAGGTTTGCACTGCATTTCGGAACCCGAAGGTCATGATAAAAACATGAAGGAATTGTTATTACCGTTTTCGCTCCTTGGCAACCGGAGTTTGGTTGTACGTGCGCACTAAATGGGTTTTTGAAAAAATCTTCTTACCACGTAGCGATTGAGCGAAGTCATGCATGTGGCGTACGGGATAGCGATCGGGGATGGTGCGCGCATTGAGTACTCTATAGTTGCCACACGGGTGCCAATTTCCATCCTTCTTCGAGGCTATGTTTAATGGCGATGATCAGCAGCTTGATGAAACTTGCTCAGAGCCAAGCTGAACCATTGTGTTGCATTCCTTATAGGCATTGTTGTGCTTATCGACCGGGAGGCACCACGGGAGCTCTTGGCGCTGTTGGAATGTAGTGTTTTAGCAAGAAGCTGATGGTACGCTGAGTTCTCAGAGATAGCTTTGATGCTGTGTACGACGCCTTCAAAAACCATCCGCGGGACGTGAGTTTTGTCAGCTTGTCAGTGAATTGGCCTGTCACTGCACTTTGTTGGGCACTTACCGTACACATTAGCACGCCGAGCTTCGTTTTCGTTCACTATTGTTAGTGGCCCTCTGCTGTTTTTTCACCCTTTATGTTGTTTAACATTCCTTGCTTTCGCGCACTGTGTGTTCAAGTCATGTCGTTGTCACCAATTTTTGGGTTAAGGTGGATGCTAAGTGGCATGCAAAATTAACAAATGTGGGTGAATTTGTACAATATTTTATTTCAGAATAAATCCAATCGGGCGTACTGCACAGCATCATGTTCAATCGCAAACTGTCAGAATATCTCTCTCATATGGCGAGAATGATTTCAAATGTAGGGTTGTGGATTTTGAATTGTCTGATTATTCAAATGAGATTGTATTTGATATTTTCTTTTTTGGTGTAGTGAATGCTACAGCACCACCCAGCGCTTGGTACGACTATGTAGCTCCGCCTTTTGTGGAGTTGGGCAGTTAAATAATACCGCCACTGCCCATTTCAATTAAAATGTATCGTAACGTTTCCTCATTATCATCTGTGGCGCAAAAGCTTAAGCCGGGCCTTGGCCTCGAGTACTGATCTCCTCGAATCATCACGGTCCTGCAACCTTGTCGGATTCTATCGTGTCTTATCATCAAGCTTTATTTACGACGCTTACATGGCGTCCAATTTCATACTTTTGGTCCCAAAGTTATTCACTTTATACAAAGTTATTCACCCTTTGAAGGTTGTCGTTCCCTACTGTCAGGTTTTGTCGAACTAGAAGTCTTCCCTTGGTTGAATTTGTCTTTAGTTTCATTGACTCGTAGGTCAATTTAATCCGCTTCATATTCTAGGCTCAGAAATACTCGATTGGCATTTGAGATTGATCGTGCCATCGTATTGACGTCATCAGCAATCATGTGAGCTTGAACATAAGTATGCCTGAGAGCACAGCTGATGGCTTCCTGATGCTGTATTTCAGTGCAATATTAAAGAGTATTGGGGCAATTGCATTCCCTTGTTTTAAGCCTGATTCTATTATAAAGCTTGTTTCAATACCAGCATGCCCTACATATATTGGCATGAACTGGGAGCTCGATTTGTTGTGTATCCTATACACACCATCAAGGCTTTTGGGTAGAAATCACACTCCATGACATTTACTTACTACTGCATCCATTCAAACTAGATCAACAAAGACGAGAGTTTATTTGAAAAGTAATTTTATTTCATTGTTAATTTTGCTGTATAATTTAACGCTGCTTAAGTTTTTATTGTTTGGAATTGCTTTGTATTCTTTGAAAGCTTATAACGATCGATATTGAATAAAGCGCTTTTGACTATGACTTGATATTCCTTGGGGTCAGTGGGACTTGTCGCTCTTCTCGTGTGAGCGTTAGCCTGTAAAAGGAACCAAAAAATAAGATGTTGGGTCGGGGTGGTCACACGGCGTGAAACGCCAAAAGGCCAAAGAGGTTCTTGGCTTAAGCCAACACCTCACTCCTCACACTTTTGAAGTTTAACTGAAACACTGCTGGAACACCGAAAAAGGCGTTGACGGCAATCTGTCGTTAAATAATGTTGAATTCTTACTGAACTGCAAATACTCAACCATGTGCTTATATTTGGTCACACAGTGAGCTTTTACTCCAATTTAACCTGAAAACTGCTGAATAGCCGAGCACATGAGCACCCATTTCACAAAAACTCTTTCTCCTCGTTTTGTCTAATTTGCACGTAAATGAACAAAACCAAAAAACGATATTTATCTTAGGAGAAACATACTTTGCAGAAGAGCGAGGAGAGCTTTTTAACTGATTACAGCATTCTCCTCTCTGAAGCTTCTGCCTGGCCGACTTACCCTCGGTCATGGGATATGTTTTGCTACTTTGATACATGCCGCTGCCGTCTTTTCACCTCCCCCGCATACTTGCTATATGAGGCAACACGGCTTGATCGCAACTTGGTAACCCTTGTCATGCAAATGAACGCAAAGTGGAAAGCAGCCGGGTTACCCGCTTATATCTTTTAAGATTGATGCAATTAGCTAACGTAAGGCATGAGCTAGCATGTTTGCATGTTCACAACATTTGTCCATTAGTTCACCTTTAAACTTGACCATTATCCTATGATCCTTGGCAGTAACCAACCCATCGCTGCCAAGGATCATAGGACTTCTGAAGATTCACAAGCCAGGCCATGAATGCGAAGTGGTTAGTCAAGGAATTCAATAACATAGACAAAAATTTGTTACCAGATCAGTAGCGAATTTGGCAGAATTTACTTCAAAGGTTTTGTCCTGGGGACCTTTGGAAGATGGCGATACGATGGTGTCATTTGACGTCAAGGCACTTTTTCCCAGTTTCCCGGTCAAAGAAGCACTTACGTTACTTGAGGAGTGGATTTTGATACAAGGATCAGGAGAACAATAGAAAGCACGAGCCAAAATGTATTTGAAACTGGCTAGACTCTGCATGGGTGAAAGCTATTTCAGCTTAAGGGGAGAATTTTTTAAACAAACATATAGTGCTCCAATGGGAAACCCTCTTTCCCCGTTTCTAAGCGAAGTTTTTATGGCATTTTTGGAGGAGAAGTTGGCACAAGAAGGTAAACTGCCACATCGATGGGTGCGTTATGTAGACAATATCTTCACGATCATAAAAGAGGATCAGGTCCAGCAAACTCTCACGGCGATCAACTCAATACACAACAACATCAGTTTCACCCACGAGCTGGAGTCGGAGGGGCGGCTACCATTCCTTGACGTAATGGTATGTAGAGGAGCTAATGGATTGGAATTCGAAATATACCGTAAACTAACGGACACCATGCGGATAATTCCTTTCACTTCGAACCATTGCCAACAGCACAAATGGGCGACATTTAGCTGGCTTGTGAATCGAATGCTCACGCTTCCATTGAATAAGGAAGGCCTGAAAAAAGGAACCTCCCACATTTATAAGCTAGCCGAGTGGAATGGATACCCTACGGATGAAGTCACCAAATTGATAGCCAAACGGACGAAGGAGATCTTCAACAAAAAGTTCACAACGCTAACTGCGGAAGTCGAGCAACGGAAGAGATTGGTTGTAACGTTTGACTCAAGGACGGAAACAATGAAGAGGGCTATGAAGAACGTAAACATCGTCCTAGTTTATACGAGCTAGGCCACAAAAATGCAGAACTTGCTTGGATCAACCAAGGACCCCATTCCCAAAATGGAGCGGAGTGGAGTCTACAAGGTATCGTGTACGAAATGTAATGGATGTTACATTGGACAAACGAGGAGATCACTAGGTGTCAGATGGAATGAACACCTCAAGGAAGCAGTCAACAAAAACAAAAAGCAGGATGCGAAAAACTTCAAATCAAAAGCAGCGGAACATATAATCCTTGAAAAACATGACATCACTGCGGACAACGTAAGCATGCTGAAAACGGTTACAAACGGATGGAAGCTTGATGTAGCAGAAAGCTTGGAGATATTCAATCGGAAGACACAGGACATTTGGAATGGCGACCCAGGTAACGGATACACCTGGCTATTCAAGCTTACAAAATAATGAAGGTAGTTAAGTAGTAATTAAGGAAAAACAAATTTTTGAATGGTAAAGGATCAGGTAATTAGAGATTAAGTAAAAGTACTTTGAGGGATAAGATGTAATTAGAGATTCATATTAATACGTTAATGAGTTTAGTATAAATATTAGGACACATAGTTTAGGGAATAGTAGTACTGAGGAAGTTCTCAAGTAGAGAACGAAACAATTGTATACGAAATTTAAAATAAATAGTAGAATTAAAGGGTATATACATTCTTTCATTTTTTTTATAATAAAATGGAGATTAGCACTCTGGAGTAGCTTTGCTGGTATTCTGTGTATTTTAGGAGCCTTATATTTTCTGAGATCGCGTACTAGCTTCGCCTTTATTTGGTATTAAAAATCAAATCTGGAATTTTCATATCTTTAGTGGTTTTTAGGGGCGCTGTGAATAGCTTCTGGAAATATTGCAGCCATTTGCTTTGATTTTGACTGGGTTAACTATAATTGATCCTTGTGCATTTTTGCGAAGATTTGCGTGTAGGTTGGAGCCCTTCTCTTAGCTGTTTAATGGGTGCATACGCTGATTTAACTTCATTTAGAGTCATGTTTTCGTTTATCTGTTGGACTTTGGTGTTAATGGTCAGTCGTTTCTTTCTTCAGCACATTATTAGCTTGTCGCCAAAGGGTTTCATATTGTTCTTCTTTGGTCCGAGTTGGTCATTGGATGCATTGTTTGTGCACTTGGTTCCTTTTTTGAATCACTTCCTTACATTCTTCGTCATACCAATCATTCCTGCTTTTCTTTGGCCGATGATCCAAGGCTTCTTTGCCACTTCTATTACTGCATCTTCTTCTTCTTTGTAGCACTACAGCCCTTTTTGGGCCTTCGCTTCCTGCGACAAGCTCATCCAAGTACCTCGATCCGTTGACCGTGTCCTCCAATTTCGAAATCCAAGCAGCGATGAACTGTCTTCGTCGACCGAGTCAGACCAGCGTTTTCTCGGTTTCCCAACTGTTTTCTGCTCTTCAGTTCTCCCAACGAATACCTTTTTGGGTATTCTTTGTCCATCCATACGATTTATGTTGCCAGCTTATTGTAGTTTCCATAGTCCTTCAATAGTTGAGGCCCCCGGCTCGTCAAAAATTCCATACATCTCATGCTTGTATCGAAGTTGCCATTGATCTCACTCTAGTTTCGCTCCAATTATCCGCCTCAGTACCTGTCACTCAAAGGCGTTCAATATATTTGAGGATACTTGGGTTAGGGTCCATGTTTCACACCCATAGCATAATATAGGCTTTGTTTTCCTGTGTATACAGTTGGTTTTCAAAATTGTCAAAACTGAATAAAAAATTTTATTTAAGAGTTGTATTTCTCGGCGTATTTCATCTCTTTCATCCACATTTTTAGTTATTTTGGCGCCTAAATACACAAATGTGCCCACATTTCTGATACTGTATTCGTCAAGTATGATAATTTCGAGTTTCAGGTCGAGTTCTTTGACGTTTGTTAACGAACGTGACAAAATAGTCAGGTTGTCCGTATAGACAACCGCTTGGCTTGACTTGTTATAGTAATGTACCTCGTATAACGACAGGTAGCTTTCTTATGACGTGATCCAGACCCAAATTGAAAAGCAATAGGGCCAGCTCATCTCCCTGCTTTAGTCCGATATTTGTGTCAAAGGCATCGGTGAGTTGGTTATTGATGTAAACTTGGGAGGTTGTTGGCGTCATTGCCATTTTATTTACTGCATCTCTTACTGTCTTTCGGATGGTTTTGATGTCATCATTACTTTCTCTCGCCTGTGGGATTATTTGATGCAATTTCCCAACGCTGATATGTATGTGGGCGTTACTGAGCTATCATTTAGCTTGTATATCTGGTACTTTGGAATGACTTACATTCCTTGTTTGCAGCTCTTAGAAATGTGCCATTGAAATTTGAGCCTTATGAAGCAGTAATCCCAATCGCAGACAGCACCGCAGAACAAACGCGTGTCGAGGATGCTGCTGGTGGCTCATTTTTGTATGAGAATATGGTCAATCTGGTTGAACGTGTGATCGTCTAGGTATGCCCACGTTCTTTTATGGATGTCGTGATGCAGGAAGCGTGTGGAGGATACTGTGAAGCCTCTGCGAGTAGCAAAATCTATCAGGCGCCATCCGTTGTCACTGGTCGCAGGCTGTGTCCTCCAGTTGTTCCTCTATGTGCCGTTTCTTAGACAATTTTTGTATTGAAGTCAACGAAAACAATTTTAATGTCGTTTGGGGGCAGTGCATCAACAGCGCTGTCTAGGGTGCTGTAAAATTCGAATTTGATTGCCTATTCCTTGTTTTTTGTGGGCATGTGAAAGTTCATCTGCCAAACATTAAAGAATTTGGTGTTAATACGAATCGCACAGTTCCTTTTGTTAACGGACTTGAAGTCAGTGATAGTTTATTTAAATGTGCTGTCAATAATGAAAGCCACGCCAAACTCATAGGTTCCTAGCAATTTTTCGCTTTTAAACACGGTGTACGTTCATACGTCAAATATCATCATCTAGTTTCTTGCACTGTGAAAAAGTTGACTCTGTGTTTCCTTATTTGATCCAGAAGTTATCGCAGTGTACTTGGTCTGTTCAACAATTTAACATTCCAAGCTCCAACGGGATAGTCCTCTATACGTTGCAATAGCCATTGCCGTTTATCCAATCAAATGCTTTTGTCCTGGTTCCATAACAAGTAAATACTAAATGGGGCACTATCAGCGCTTCGATATTGTCAGCTTTGGTCCACGAAAGGTATTTTATTTTCTACATACTCGCCAGCTGGCCGCATAGGGTACTCTCATAGACCACACACACAACATAGCAAGTAATAACGAATACAAATAACGTGGCGTTGGCAAACTTAGTACACGGCAAAAAGGCAAACAGAAACGCTAACTGGCAGAAACGTAGTCTGTGTGGTCTAGTGTTTAGAGCATGAACGCATAAGCCGAAGGTCCCAGGTTGAAATCTTGTTGGGAGCAACGTGATTTAGTTCAGGGGATTTTTCGGACAAACTATGAGTGTTCACTCAGTGGTGATATGTACTGATTTAATCAGATAATATCATAGCTGAGCAGGCACACGGGAGCATAATACTGACCAAACCAGCTTCCGAAAAAAAATATGGTCATGAAAATTAGATACTCTAACTATCTCTACGCGAAGGCCCGAGAGGGGCTGTAGTGCAACAAAGAAGAAGAAAAAGAACTGACTGAAACGCGCAAGAATGACCAACAGTGGCTTTCGTTAACAAACGTAGGTAAAAAGACAAATAAACTATTCAACTTCCTTAAGAAATACAAACTGTAAGCCACATTCAAAACTTTCAACAACTTTGGAAATAAACTGAAACCATAACTGAATGACACACCAATACACGAGAACAGTGGTATATAAAAAAATTGACATGCAACGACTGCGACATCGTATACATAAGATGGACCACACGAAAACTAACGACAAGATACAAAGAGCAATTTCTTACAAAACAAGGAAGACTTCAACTACACAATGCATCTACAAAGCCATACACACGAGTCTGAGACTATGACAAACTCTATGAATTTTCAAACCACCAAAGCAAAGCACCGAGCTTTTCCATCCTAGAAAATATGTATATAACTATAGAAGGACATATGATGACATTATCAAAGAACAACCTATTACAAATTCCGACGGCTGTTCAAAACAAGTTGGGTAAACAGACCTACGCTCATGTCAGAAGGGTTTTGTATTCAATTTACAAAATGCAGTCACCAGATCGAATCAAATCAAGAAACATGTCAAAGACGATTTTATTGGAGGAAATAGGAAATACGAAGATCATACTATTTTTAACAAAGTTGAACGAATTTCGACTTCTGAGGTTTTTGTTTTTGTTATACTCATAAATATCTTCCTTGATAATTATTTCAGATGTCCATCCGCGAGGGAGGAAACACAATTTGTTCGAATCCTAGAATGGTTACAAAACCCTTTTGCTAGGAGCTCTCTCCCGCCTCCTTGACTTGTTTCACTTATGAGCATCAATTGTAGGTACTCATTTTCAGTCATTCATTAAATTGAATCAAGTGTTCAAAGCATGCACCTTAAACGTTGAAATTGGGAAAAATAACTCAAAATTATTCAATCTTCGCATTGAAAACAGCCACTATTTGGTTTTACGATTACCGATACCACTAGCTGAACCGATTCTCAAAGACATACATGACACCTATCATTCCTGAAATTTTCATGCAAATCCTAGCAAAACTGTAGTGTCTGAGTCGGTAAAAAGCGCATCTTGTTCCATAGCCATATGTTGCCATAGTAATAAATGCAGCGCATATTGTTCCATAGTGATACAGGAAATTTCAAACCGCTATAATTTCGCTAAATATAATTCAATCTCTATGAAACTTTCAGGATAGATCAATCTTATAAATAGTCATCTGTATACTGAATTTCATAGAATTTAAGGGTACCGTTAAGATTTTATTCAAGAAAACATAAAATCGATAAATCATACTATTACTAACAAAGTTGAGTGAATTGTGACTTCTCATGTATTTGTTGTTGTTGTACTCACTAAGACCTACATTCCTGATTTTTTTCAGATTTTTCGGATCACAGGTGTCCAATCGCGAGGGGGGGGGACACAAATTTTTCGTGTATTTCCCCTCCCTGTGCGCCCCTCGAAGCAAACTTTGCCAAACTAAGACCTGTTTTGAAAAGTTCTCATCAAGACCTTTCATTTGATACCCATATCGGCTACCTTCAATGAAATTTTTTTTTCGGGGGGTCACTCCCCTATATGGGGAGACCCCCTTAAATACCTTACAAAAATTTTGATGTAGTTGAACTTTGAAGAGATCACCACTTTACACCTACATACAAAATTTGATGTTTCTAGCTTAAGTAGTTTCCGAGAAAAACTGCTGTGACACACGGACGGACGGACGGACGGACGGACGGACGGACAGACAGACGGACAGACGGACAGACAGGACGCGATTTTAGAAGGGTTTTGTAAAATTATTTTACAAAACCCTAAAAAAAGAAAAACATTTTACAATACGCTGATTATCGCGACACAACTGACCGGACTGAGGTGGTTTTTAAATTCATATGTTTAACTTTATCTTAATGCAGCAATTTTCTCCATGTTTTTGTTGATTTAGAGCACAAGATTCCTGTATTGTAGCAACGGGTACTCAAAATGGTATTTATTGGGTGAACTAAAGGGTGTAGGCCAATGGGGAAACCGACAAAACGCTGGTCTGACTCAGCCAACGAAGACAATTTATCGCTGCTTGGATTTTGATGTTGGGAGAGGCGGTTAATGGACCGAGGCAGCTGGAGGTGCTTTTTGTATGAAGTGAAGGCCCGAGAGGGGCTTTATAGCTACAAAGAATTGCAGGGGAACAATTCAAAACGCTTCTACTTGAACTCATTGAAACTTCTTTTCCATGATAAAGTCTGATAATTTTGATGTGGAAAAAGATACCGGCGATAACGATATTCACTTCTTAGTCGCCTCGTTTGATGACACGTATTTATATACAATTTTCCGAAAAATCTTTAAACGTGCCTAAAAGTTTTCGCTTCAATAAATGTTGATCCACACTGATCCATGATAATATTTAATCTGATATTTGTCAATGAGTCTAATTGATCTGATAACCAAGAGATATAAAATTACTTTGTCAATTTCCACTGAAAGGGGTTGGTGAACGTCCTAGCACAAAATATTTTCTCAAGCCGTTTAGACAAAGAAAACTATTCACAGAAACAAAAAGCTTAACCGGAATATCATTAAAACAATTTAATATAAAATCTTTATAATCATCCTTCATTCTATTAATTACTTTAGAATAATATAATTTCCAAAACGAAAATTTTCTGCTTAATCACTCTGCAGTAATTTCAAACCAGACATCAACGTATAAAGGACAACAAGGAACCGTGTGACCAAGAGATTCTTATTAAATGCCTACATCCTTTCTGTCACACTGCCAATGAACTTGAATTACCATCATCAAGGCGATTCAGCGTTCATTGCCATTTTTAATCGAACTGACGTCAACCAATCCCTTATCTCACCACTCACAATGACGGTCAACCACAATCAATCTAGATTTTATCATAACCGTGGGGAAAAAGGGTAAAACCAAACCCAACTAAACACCAGAAAATCCTTCGAAGAGAAACTTTTGCCGGTCGGCGGTTGTCCCTCATTGTTGCTGCTTCACTAAATGAAGTCTATTAACTTCACGTGATTGAATTCCTTCATATTATCCTTGTTACCAACTCTTTCCTACTAGCCCTATCCTTGTTCTATCCACATCATAAAAAACCACTAGGAAAACTCAGCTCAAAGGCATATGTATACTCGCACACAACAGAATGATACGTTCTACAACTTTTTCATCGACCAACCAAACCCCTATCTGCCCCCTTCCAGGCTCTCTAATAAATAATTCAACACCTTCGCCATGTATACAAAGATATGTATTTCCACGACCTTGTCTACGAAATGTCGGAAATGTCCACAACCGTTACACGAAATGTCTCGTGTCCTTCAGATAATGAGGATTTATGAGACACCTCCACTAACTATTGTATCTATACGAACGCGGAGACACGCCACTTGGCAAGGATACGACACTGCGTTTTGTATCTTCTCACGGTTAAGAAATTCGATATATATCAATTTATGTTCGTTATGTGTCTTGTAAGGAGCATACTCGTAGTTGAATCAGCCTGTTTGTCTCAGGTGGTGGGAGTAAAAGGAATTGTGTTCTGAAACGAATTTGTTGAAAACGTTTGGTTGGATGGATCCTGCTGATGATGGGAATACTTGGCGAAGGGCATCAGGTGTTCTAAGCCTGACAAATTGATTTAATCGTAAAACGATTTAGTGTAGGATGCGCATAGAAATAAAAGCTTTTAAAAAATTTAATAGTATGCGCGTGGACTATTAAATTACAAATTTTTTGGCAGAATTACGACTACGAAAGGAGGTCAAGATCCAGCTTTTCCCTTACAAGGAAAACATTTATATTTATTCAATGTGATGAATATTTTTTGGGTACATAACAAATTGCCGTGAATGAAAATAAGGATATCTGATTAAGATTTAGGCTCAAGGAGCTCTTTTGCGGTGATTAACTGGGTCAGTTTTTCCAGTAGATTAGGAAAAACATTAAAGGATTTTAAAACTATGTTTTGAAAAAGTTGTTACGTATCAGGATTTTCCTACGTAGTCATTTGGGATTTCACCCTGACCAAATGTTTGTCTCCCGCCAAGATTTCACCTGCGAGCCAAGTTACATTTTACCACACTCACGTATATGTTAACGTAAATTAACCATCATCATTTAAATGAATGTGTAAAAGTAGTAGGATTAGTTTTAAGGACGCAGTATTCAGCGAGAAATCAAACATGGCCGTTCGGGCTGAAAGCAGTTTTTTCATCTTCTTTGTTTAGTGGACATATCGCAAGAAGGAATTGGTTGGTGACTTAGCTGTTCAGTCTAGAGGATTTAGCAAGGGCGTAAGGAGTGCAGCCACAAGAATTGGGAAGTGGTGAAGGACTGAGTGTCCAGCGGAATCGAAGTGTGCAGTGGAACGGTAGCGGCTGCTGCTAGATCGCAGGACGCAGCACAATCAGAGGATGCCGAGCGCTTCGTTCACGTCCTCTCGATCCTGTCTGAGGCGGTCGAGGCGAAAGGATTCCAGCACCAAATCTGGGTGCAGCACCGTCCGGTGGAGCTAATGTAGGAATGGCAATTGGTACAAATACTTCAACTGTAAGCTCACCGAACGGATCAAATCCTCCAAGCACATCAAATACAAATGGCGGCAACAATCCTAATGTTTCACCAAACTCATCCACTGCTCCAGCCTCATCGTCATCATCGACATCACCATCAGCATCATCCTCTTCCGCATCATCATCCTCCGCATCAGCATCGTCCACATCAACAGCAGCACCTGCCTCATTAGCGCAGAGTCCAAACAGTGGTGGGAGCAGTAATAACATCAATTCAAATAGTTTGCCAAGTGCAAATAGTAGCATGATTGTTGCCAGTACAAGTAATACACCCCACACAGGAATATCGGGATCCATATTGCCAAGTACAAGTGCTGCAACGGGTGCGTCTGTGATGGGATGCAGTCATCAGTCACCGTACGACCTAAGACGAAAAATACCACCAAATCATGATGTATGGAGTAGTGGTAGCAGCGGAAGTGGTGGTCCATCAACAAGTTCTCAATATGCCAACAATACTAGTTCGCTTAGTTGCGATGACACGTGCTGTATGCTTCCAGCGAGAAAGTGACCGCGACGCATGTACAATTCATCAAATGAAAACTACACTTCTTCCGCTGCTCACTACCTTCAATATGAAATGCCCGATGAAGTTCTACTCACAATATTCTCCTATTTATACGAACAAGACTTATGCCGCCTCTCGTTAGTTTGTAAACGATTTAACACAATTGCTAATGATACAGAATTGTGGAAACGTGTATATCAAAATGTGTACGAATACGATTTGCCATTATTCAATCCAGAACCATGTAAATTCCATTTTGTGAAAGTGGAAGACTCCGATTACGCGAAGCCATTGTCAAGACCTGTCACTCCGCAGTGATGTAGGTCACGATCACTGGAAACTAGGTCACGTCAGCTGGAACATCCACAACATCCAGTGACAAGTGGACGCCGCACTGCATTATCCCCGTTCCAATGTAACTCGCAGTGCAGGAAGTTCCTCGCATGAAACACGTAAAACCACTCGCATGCGAGAGGGTTCAATTTCCTCAACTGGGAATTTAACGGCCGCGGACTACGGATAGGAGGTTTGCTGGAAGGGAGAATGGAGGAACGGGTCTCTTTTGGCGGACGACGGTGCGAGAGATCAGACGTCGAGATCAAGCCACGCAAGTGGTAATTGGCGATTGGGAGGATATTCGCGAGGAATTCATCAAAATCGAGTGGCGGTTACAGCAGACAAAAGAGGGGTTGTACGACATCGAGACCAGCTGACGGCACAAAATTACCAATCGTCTTCGGGGATCCCCAAAAATAAGGTATAATTTTAAGTGATAAAGTAAATATTGGCCAGTAGATTTAATGAGAAACTAGAAATTGGATAATTGAACAGTAGTAGTGAATTATATATTTGAAGCATACGAGTGTTGTTTCCATCGTGAGTGTCTTATCTGTGAAGGTTGTAAAACTTGGCTCGCGGTAGGATTCCGTTTATTTCGGTCAGAGCGGAATTCCGGATATAATTGTGTCGAAAATTACGAGTAATTGCAAGGTCGAGCTGAAATAAGAGCTAGATTCTGCTTTCTGCTGGTCAGAGCGGAAGAGTGGGGAGAATTACGAAGTCTGGTGAAAAATAGAAGCGAGGGTGACAAAATAGAAGCGAGATTTGTTTTTTAAAGTAGGGAAACGCTGGTAGATTGGGGAAGTGCGCTACGCGGCCGCATTCTCGTTTGGCGGCTAATTGGGGGCCAGGACAAAACGAGTGGCGCCACCCACGTCCGTCTCCGGACGAGTTGACCGGGTCCGCAGGTTCCTTCGTGGCGAGGAGAGTTAAACCCCCAAAAAAACGGTGGTTACGAAATAAATTTTGCAATAAAGTAAGGCAGAGAAATTGCCTGAAATCTTATATTTAATATCCGACTTCCAAAGGAGAGAAGGTTATTAGTTTGACCCGTATATACAAGTACTTATTTGTTACTACTTTCTGAGGTTTTGTGAAGCGAATTTTTTTAACACTACCCTTTTAATAATAAAGCCGGGTTCAACCATAATGTGCAATCTTAATTGTGCGTCACACCTTAACGTCAAGTTTTTCGCTATACTCAATTTGACATTTCTTTGTTTCAGTGTTTGACAGATACAACCCTGGAGAGGTACACAATTGAACAGCACTATAAGGTTGTTGAAGCCTTTTACGGAAACGGGCGTTCAAATCAAAATGCATTTCATGCACTTCGTGATTTTTTTGGTCAGCATAATCGACCAAATGTGTCCACAATCGAGAAAATTGTGCGGAAATTTCGGCAAACTGGGCTTGTAGGAATTGTGAAATCACCTGTCCATGCTCGCCCAGTTCGTGCTGCGGAAAACATTGCTTTTGTTCTTTATTTTATTTTATTTATTTATTTATTGCCAAACAAGGCATCATTTAATTTATACATTAGGTTACTTAATGATCTACTGTATCCGGGAAGAGCAGGATTGTGTAATTATGGACTTAGAAAGGGACTTGGAAATGGTTGGGGAATAATGATTGCTGAATTTGTTAAATGCTTTACAACATCTATTTTTTGGCGCGTTATCCGCATATATGGTCCGATGTGTTCTTGTGGTGAACATAGGAGAATTTCTGGTAACTCTAGAAGGGTTATTCAGCCGTACCTTCTCGGAAATAAATTTCACGTTGATATTACCGCTAAGCACATCGAAAATTGGGCATGAGGACAACGCAGTTCGCCTAGAAACTAGTGATGCCATATTCAATATTTGGAGTCAGTTATCGTAGGATGGAAGGCTATGGAAATCTCTGGGGTCATAGAGGGACCTTAGGACAAAGAGTAAAAATTGTTTTTGTACCGACTCGAATCCAGTTTTATGAATGTTGTAAATTGGGTCCCAGATCAAACAAGCGTATTCGAGAATGGGACGAACAAGTGAAGTCTATAGCGATTTTGTTGCCCAAATATTCTCGAATTCTTTGGCTCTCCTTTTGATGAAACCTAGCATCCTATTAGCTTTAGAGAGGGCTTCGTCATGTTGAAGATTGAACCGAAGCTGTGTGTCTAAGATTACGCCTAGATATACTATGCTCTCAACTCTGCTCAAACTCGTGCTTTTGATTTGATAATCGTTAAGGAAGATTTTTTTTTTCTGGAAAAACTTATGACATGGCATTTATCCAAAATATTTAATTTGGATTGAAGAAAGGAAGCGTCAAATTGCGATTTCATAATGTGATATACCTTCAGATCATCGGCATAAAAAAGGTGAGGTATATCGGATAGTGCCGCTGAAAGGTCAGATATTGAAAAGTAATGGACCCAGATGACTACCCTGAGGAACCCCAGAGAGGACATTAATTTTCTTCGATAAGCGACCTTGGAACTTGACATATTGGATGCGGTTTTTCAATTATGAATGAATCGAGCTAAGCGGTGGGCCAGTGATTCCAAAACTATGCAGTTTTTTTATCAATATCTCATGATTCACGCGGTCAAACGCCTTCCTGAAATCAGTGTATATGGCGTCGATTTGGTTGCCTTTTTCCATCGTACATAGAATGTCTGACGTCAGCACGCCAAGGTTGGTGGTAGTAGATCTGCTTTTCCGGAAACCATGTTGCTCGTCGTTGAGATAAGGTCAAAAGGCCAAAAACGAGGGGGAATGAGATCGGGGCCAGGTCCTTTGTTCAAATCAAGAGCTTCGATGGCTTGACGAATTTCCTCTTCAGATATCGAAATACTATCGATCTGTGCTCTTGGAGCTATTTCAAAGGACGGAAGGTTTTGAGAGTTTCCAGGATCGCAGTAGATTCCTTGGAAAAAATCAGCAAAAAACTCACAGATTTGCTCTGGAGAAGAAGCGATAGAATCATTGTATTTCATTGCTGAAGGGTAACCATGTATCTTACGTTTTACGTCGACGAATTCGAAAAATTTTCTAGGATTCCGAGTGATTTCTTCACCTACAACATTTATGTAGGATTTATATGCTTCTTGAGATTTAATTTTAAACTCATGAGCGAGCTCGTCATAGTTTCTCTTAAACTCTTTGCCAACGTTGTTACCATTTTTTAATATTTTATATAGCTTGTTTCGTTGGTTTCGTAAACGCCTGAGGTCACTCCCCAGCCAGGGTTCAGAAACCTTGTCTTTTTTCTTAATTTTAGGTACAAATGAATCAACAGCGTCAAGAATGATTTGATAAAAGGTGGATAAGGCTTGATCCAAGTCTAATGTTGACAAAGTACCAGTCCAGTTGGAAGTTGATAGAAGGCTGTTAATATTGTTATAATCGCCATTACGAAAGTCATATACAATCTCATTATTGTAAGAAATAGGGTTTACTGAATCAGGAGTGGCAAATTCAACAGAAAAGGTGGAGTGATGAATTGTGTCGGAAAACAGGTGCTCGCTCTCATCAGTTGGATTGACCACTACTTCGTCATGTGCATTTGTGAAAATGAGGTCTAACCAATTTCCGTTTTGGTTGGGGATAGGAGCGGTTTGCTGCAAATCATTGGCATATAGGGAGCTCACTAAGTTAAAGTCATTACTGTCTAGAAGATTGACGGGAAGAAGATTACCAAGTTCATCGGTTACGAATTTAATGTGTGGCCGATTAAAGCCACCAGTTCTAATGACTCTGTCTTCTTCATTAATTCCGGCAGTAATTCTAGCTATGATATCACACACAGCATTATAGATGATTTCGACAGATTCTGGAGGTAAGCATGATTTTGGAGGGACATAGAAAACGCCAATATATACAGAAAATTTCTGCAGCTTTATTTGCACTATTTTATGCTGGAATAATGAATTTGATAGCGTCTTGACGGGCTCACTAAGGAGAGAGTTATGTACAGCAATCAATACACCACCTCCGCGTCTTTGTCCAGTACTAAGAAAATCTCTGTCGTCTCTGTAAATGGACCAATTATTGTCCAGAATCTCCTCATTTTTGTGAGAGTCATTTAACCATGTTTCGGTCAGGGTAAGTATATTAAAATGGCAAGATTTTGCGTCAAGAAACAGTTGAGGCAGTTTATTACGGATACCACTACAGTTGTGGTAAAACATTTTAAGACTATGTTGAAAAGACTTATGAAAGGGGACGAAAAAATTTGTGTTGGTTTTCTTTTGTCCTTTGTAGTGAAGAGATATAACTGGAACTAACAAAGGAAGCATAGGTCTCAAGATCTTTTTTCGCCTAGTCTATGGTCACACCCAACTCTTCATGATAGGAAAAATATAAGTTCCGAAGGGCGTCAAGATCGACCGGAAGGCCTTCTCTTTGAATAATGATGTTGAGACTAGTCCTCGTTTTACCTTCAATACAGGTTGTTTCCGGTGCTTCATGCATTAGGAGAGGTAAAGGCGAACACATTCATAAATTTTGTGCTCTCTGAGCCTTGAAATAAGGTACCTTTTCTCCAGATCGTTACTCGAGACAATAGTGGCCTTAACAGTGGGTGGCAGAGTGGATTTAGAAATGATTTGCTCTTGTTTGAAGTGGTTGATAAAGTTGGCAGTCCGGATGAGCTCATGGCTGGTGGTATTTGATCTTCACCACGCACGAAATTACTGTACCTAGTTGTTGAGATGGATGTTTCAGGTATCGAGGACGGATTTTTAGTCATCCCATCGACACTTGATCGCTCTTTTCCAGAAATTTTTCGTGGTTGGCCACAAATCTTCTTAGTGGTGTTGACTTCTGGCTTATTTAACGTATCACTTTTCAATAAAATAGGAGGAGGTAAGGGTGGAGGTGCGTTATAAGAGATGTTGGATGAAATTGAAGTGTTAGTTATGGAGTTAGGAATACATACTTTCTTATAATTAATTTTGTCACGGCTGGCCTTGGATTCTGTGACCCCATTACGCTCCTTCCATAATTTAAAGCTCATACCGTTCCACATGTAGTTGCCGTTCTTTTTTCTGTAGTTTGTGAAGAGCCAAATATACTGTGATGGAATGAACACTTTGAAGCTTTTTCTTCGAGTGTTCTGAGAAGATAGTTCTTCAACCTTGCAGCTATTGATGTGGAGTATGCTTTCCATATTTTTTCTGACAGCGGTTGCTTTCAAATTTTTCCCTTTCGTAAAGAAGATGCTGTACGCTGAATCTGCGATTTTTACCAGAGATGGGCTAGGATTAATTATTGACTTTTGTAATCTTTTGATGCGATCCTCCCATTCTCCTTCTGTCCAGAAGGTTTTAAGCTTGTAGATGTAGTTAGGAGTTGGATCAGGTGATGATATTGAATTGGCATGTTGTGTTTCCGTTGAGCGCAATGTCTGGGGAGCCCATGAAGTTTTATGTTACTGGTTTAGAATACTGGTGCACATCTCCTCAAGCCTGCCCAATCTGGTGAGAATATGAGCAAATTCCTCTCGGTCGCTTGATTTGTCAGGCTGTGAAGATACTTTTTGAAGTTGTTCACTAAGATTTTGCAGGGCGTTCGAGACGTTACTTTCAAACAATGATGACTTCTTAAAAGTTTCAATATTTTGCGAGGGTTGGATATGAGTAACTGTCTCTTTTATTGACACTATCTGATTTCCCAATAATTCTAGTGCTTTATACACTTTTTTGTTGCTATCAGACAGTTTGGCAGCTAATTCGTTGAAGCTGCTCGCCATCTCCACAAAACTCTCATCGTTAGCTCTCGTCTGAGAATGCTGCCGTGAGATAAGCTGATTTTTTTCTTCATTTAAATCTTCGATACTGGTGATCAACTTATCATACATGTTAGTTAAAGTATTTTCCAAGCCTTGACAATCGGAACAAATTAAATGCATGTTTGCGGTAGTGAAGCAAAAGAGCCGTCAACCTTGACTCATCGTCGTGCCCAACAATTGAGCATCTCACGAACATCGCTGATGCGAACTTTGAATGAGGATTTGAATTTACACGCTTACAAGGTTCAATCGACTGAAGAGCTGAAGCCTACCGAACATTTCATGCGTCAGTAATACGCCGAACGGCTGGTTGAACAGACAGAAGGGAATGGTGACTTTAAAAAGAAAATCATCTTCAGCGACGAGGCACACTTTCACCTCTGTGGATTCGTTGTCAAGCAGAAATGCTGCATTTGGGCAAATGAGAATCCACGAGCAATTGTTGAAAAGCCGATGCATCCACAAAGAGTAACTGTTTGGCGCGGTTTATGGGCTGGCGGCGTCATCGTGCCGTACTTCTTTGAAAATGAGGACGGCCAAGCAGTTACCGTGAATGGTGTTCGCTATTGCGAGATGATAACGGACTTCCTGTGACCAGAATTTGAGGTTATGGACCTGGACGATATGTGGTTCCAACAGGATGGTGCCATTTGCCACAGAGCCAACGAAACAATGGCTCTTTTGCGCGAGAAATTCAATGGCCATGTTATCTTACGTTATGGCGATTTTAATTGGCCGCCACCATCATGTGATTTGGCACCGTTGGACTTCTTTTTTTCGAGATATTCAAAAAAAGTGTACGTGAATAAGCTAAGAACAATTCAAGAGCTAAACGATGAGATAATTTAGCACATTAAGGATATTAAATCTGAATTATGTCTCAGAGTTATTGAAAATATGGACCATCGGATAGAAGTATGCCACCGTAGCCATGGCAAGCATTTCGGCGGTATTTAGTTTCGCACATAATTGTCATCTATCCTTCTATTATAATAAAAAATATTAACATAGTTCTCTGAAAGCTTTTGTTTCATTTACAATCAACATCGTGCATTTTGGTTGGCCCACCCCCCTTAAGCACCTCATAGTTGAAGCAGTTTGAGTTGCTGCATTGCATACCTTTCCATCTACCATAGTAAAGAGCATCTTGTGAGTGATCGTTATATTAAAATTAACTTTTCTTATTATAATACGTTGCAAATATCAAACTTTTTCGTTAAAATAATTGATTTCCTCATTAGCCTATAAAAACGCGGAGAGAAGAGTGTGGGGTTTGGCCAAAGGATTTTTCCATTCACACTAAGGATGACTGAAATATGCTTGAGTTTGAATCAGTATAATTTTCAAATTCTTGTTAGTATTGGGTTTCTTTCACAACCCCATATGTGAATGAACTTAAAAAAAGCGAGTTCTTACTCTATATTCACCTCCCTTTTTGAGAATCCCATTACATCTTTGATTACAGATGAACGGCCTGTTTTCCCCAATTGACGGAGTATCATTTGACCAGCATATAACAGCTCAGTGGCTGATTTTTCCTTCCTGAATGGCTCTCTTTTATGACGTTTGCTGCATTCCAATAAATTTTCAAACCCTTTTACTTGACGACCAACATTTGATAACTATTTTTGCGGTAATGTTATGGTATTTTGCTACAACTCATGATTGGTTTCCAAAAAAAAATTTCGGTTCTTCTTGCGGCCACCCACCGTGACTTCACCTGCAACTTCAGTTTCAAAAATTTGCTAATGAATTCTTGTTTTCTTTCTTTGGGAAAATTGGATCTATATTGAGAGGTTGATCCAACTTATCCATTCTTTCAACAAAACACACTTCACTGCAATCTTTGGCCAGCAGAAAAATGCTGTGTCGCGTCAAAGTTATAACTCCGGAGAGACATAAAACTACAAAATGGGGCAATGAATGATATAAACAGCATAGAAAACTTACTCGTAAGCCTAGTAAAAAAGTTAATGCAATTAAAACATCACGATTTCTAAAGGGGCACTAAGTGGCCCGTGAATTCTTTTTGATCTTACTAACGACTGATAAAACTAATTATTGTCAAAAGAAAGAGCGCTGAGACTCGTTGAGAAATATAACAAACATAGTTCTTTTATTATAACAAAGGTAACTAATAAGTAAATTTAAGGTAGTTTAGAAAATTTTAATTTCTCCGGATACAAAACAATATAATTCCAAATCAATAAACAGTATTTATTCTACATACCTTCTTCAATAGCGTCCATTCCAACAAATTTTAGGTTTTCACTTCTTTCCTTAAAAAAAAAACAGATCCCAAATATATTTTTCACAAATTACTTTGAAGAACAATAGTCTAACTACCAACGCGTTCAAACAACAACTGACTGATAGTCTTATACGAGATAACTGTAATTGAAATTGCCGTATATTATGCATTAGGCTCTTATCTATGGCTGGGTGGTAAAATTGTTAAGTTTTCATGATTCTAAAATTTGGGATTTGACCAGCTTTTCAGATCAAATACCCCTCTGTGCGATGAAGACAGTTTAGCGCTGTTAGGATTTCGAAATTGGAGGACACGACAGTCAGGGGCGCTTGTTGCACGAAACGTAGGCCCATGAGGGGCTATAGTGCGACAAAGAAGAAGAAGTCAAACCTATTCTATTATATGGCAGCGGAACATAAACCCTGATGAGTGAATCTAAAAAGACAGTGAACATATATGAACACTAAGCACTCCTAAAAATCGACGGTCCAGTGAATCAAGCAACAGAGTAGAGATTACGTTACAACTTTCAGTGGTTGGAATTATTTGACAATCCACCTCTATCCGCTAGCGTAAAGTTGCGCAAATTGCAATTGGTGGGCCATGTAGGAAGAATAGGGAAAAAACCGACTGCCGAAAAAACATTAAAGACTGGAGAACAGGATAGACATCCAGCAGGGAAGATCGAAGGATTGATTGAAAGACACAATAGAAGCTGACACCAGATCCGTGCTGGGGGTGATCAACTGGGGAATGTGGCCACAGAACCATGGTGATTGGAACTTATTATTCCTGCTAAATTGGAACAAGGGAAGAACACGGATGATGTTACAAGGATCACCACCAATGATTTAGCACTAGCAGTGAAGCAATATGTGACGCTGGATAGAGATTGTAAATTGGAACATCCAGCGCTCCAAATATCAGAAGTTAAGAAGAGACTCACTTGGACCAAAATCTGGCCAACAATGGGATTACAAAATTTTCAGGTGAGAAAAAATGGAATGAAAATTGCTTATGTTACACAAAGTAGTAAGTATGGAACAGTTGGTTAGAGCACACTCTGTTTGCGTAGTAGCTCCCAAGCTCAAAGCTTGTTGGCGGCATCGAGTTAGGGCTTATGATGCTGCTGTCAGACTATCAGCTTATCCACCTATGATGAGTACTAATTGAAAAATTATGTAATAACCACATGGTTGAGTGTGATATTGACCATACAACCTCGAATGAATTTCTGCAAGTCGAACTGGACGAGAAAGCAATAAAGGTGATGGTGACCAATTTCTTACCTGGGTCTATTTCAAGTAAATCGAATACAACCTGGAGTCAAGACTGCACCAGGGAAATTCCAAAGGTTCATTGACTCAATTCTTTCCTGTACTAGAGCTACGGCATACCTCGATGATAACATCGGTCCACAAAAAGGCCCAGATGATAATTTAAATCAGCTGGATATTATACTTGCGTCGTTGAAAGAAGCAAGATTGACATTTGTCAACCTCAGTGAATCTGGCAACACTGACTTCGCCGAAGATTGTTGAGCAACTCAAGGTTTCAAGGACTGAGTAACGAACCATCGTTGCAAGTGGTCGTATTATCTCTTGTCTTGCATAAGTTACTAATAAACATAAGTTCATAATAAAATATATCGTGTTTCAATTAGCCATCTATCATTTCAGCCATCCTTGACAGTCCAGAAGTGGGATGTGTAACAATAGTGAGAATATTTATCGTTTAAATTTATAAACTCGTGGGTTACGCAGTTCAGAAGAATTTCAACCGTTCGGTGCAAGTTTGAACATGCAGAAATTCGTCGCGTACCATGCGTTCGTTCACTTGTGTGTGGCTCTATCAACACACATTGTGTCACCGCCCGTCGCCATCGTCTGAGAGCATCGCCATCGGCAGTGTATTTGAACCGTTCCGGGTGACAAGTTCATCGTAAAGTGACTTTGTAGCGAAACTGTGCCACTGTTCACTTGTGTGTTGTTTTCCCCGCACACACCGCGCGTCGATGATAGCAGCCATCGTGTCATTTTCGATCTCTTCCAAGCGGCAGGTTCATTGTAAACGAATTCGTTGCAAAATTTTACCGCTGTTCACAAGTGTATAGGTTCATCTGTACACTAGTGCCGTCTGAGTGTGCAGCGTTCCTGCGCACCCTACCACCGTCATCATGGTGTTGGCAAGTTCAGTGGTATGCAGTCGTCGTCATTGTCTGTGCACACCGTTATCAACTACGTCTAAGTGCCGCCATCGTTTCTACCATTGTGTGCAGTTGTTGCTGTCTGCACATGCCGCCGTTCATTGCCTTTGCGGGCCGACATCAAGCCGCTCAACAAGTTCCAACGTACAGGGATTTGTTGTAAAATTCCGCCGCTCATGGTGACGTAAATCAGCATCGCCATGCTTAGCATCTTGTTGCTGCGTTCGTCCGTGCTCAGTTTTTGCTTGTACACACCGTCACCTCCCGTGTATTCATTTGCTGTTTGCAAATACCGCCAAGCCAACATGTGGGATTTTTTTGATGCGCAATCGACATCAACCTTTGATTACTTTGTATTTTGACGTAACGTTTTCCACCGATCATGACTCTGGTGAAAACCGATTCTCTCTCAGTGTCATTGATAAAGGATCAAGTAAGGTCACGTGGACTCAATGCCTCTGGCAACATGGCTGCACTTGTATTGCGGCACACCGAGGCCATGGGAGGTGCTGAAATCGAAGTAAATGACGTGGATGACCCCGAAATGTCAGTCAATCGCGAATCTGATAGCCATTGTTGAACGACTTAGAGCCGACGTCCGTATTTTGAGTGGAAATCAACGAGACGCTCAAATGTCAACTCCACTCTCCAAAACTACAGGCATCACCTCGAATTTTTCTGTTGGCGAGCAAACTGACTGTCGATTAATGTTTCACAAAGTGAAGGACGTAATTGACCTCCTTCCGGACTTCGACCCACGAAAAACCAGCTCCTTATCCGCGAGTGCTTTCATACATCGGGTTCGAAAGTTAATGTGCGCGTCCATGTGGGACGAAAACGTTGTGATTTTTGCAATCCAGGTCAAGTTGAAGGGCCCCGCAAAACTTTGGCTGGACTCGAAAAGTAACGTGTTTGTAGACTTCAAACAGTTTACACTTGAATTCTTGCGAACATTCGCGGATAATGGCGATGAGTCAGACGTTCATTCACCTATGGCCACTAACGAGTGAAAAATCAGTGGACTCGTATTGGACTATCACTTCCATAGAGGTAGATCGTCGGAACGATCCATCGTATGGCATATTCACCGTGGACTAAACTATCCGACACTTCACCAAACTCGCCAGCCTCCTTGGATTTCCAGGACACAAACGACCTGTATATGTTAATTTCACGATTTCTCACGAACGTTAATAAGCCACCCAAAGTGAAACAAGTGAAACCTCCCCCAATAGTTCTGTCCGCACCCCAACAAACTGTCGAAGGACAAAAATGTTTAAGCCCGACGAAGGGATTGTGTTACAATTGTTTCAAACCGGGTCATATATCAATTAATTGCCCAAACCCGCAGCGTTGCGCCCGTGGTTTGAAGTATCAGAAAGTTGGACATTCCGCTGATATAATTTTCCTACGCACCGTGATGGACAAATCAACAAAGTAGACGCTGTACCGAGTCCGCATCAATCCGACCATGTCGTTAAGAAGGTGCTTTTTAACAATAAACATATCGATGCGCCGATCGATCCGAGAAATAATCGTTTGTTGATCCGTGTCTGACCCCTCTGACATAATCAAATGCACTCCAATCACATTCAAAGGTTTTGGAGGAGATACTTATACGTGCACGCGGAAAATGCAAACACAACTAACGGTCGATAGTTGCACACTCCCAGCCAAACTGCTTGTTGTCCAGAATGAGTTAATTCCCTCACCGATATTATTGGAAACCGATGTGCTAATTCACAATTTATGTGTTTAAAATCAACCAAAAGTTTTACTGGACACTGGATTGCGATGGAGCAATTGAAAAACTGAAGACTCTGTTTAGTGCTGAATGGATTTTATCACTGTACAATCCATCGGAATTTCGCCAAGTCCATACCGGCGCCAGCAGTGTTGGACTTGCCACCGTGCTGTTTCAATCACCAGACCAGGTGATATGGAAACCCGTCTTTTACTACAGCCGCCAATGAAACGAAGCAGAACAGTGATACAGTAGTCATGAAATGGAAGTGTTGCCAATTGTCGAGATACTTGAACGGTTTAATTTTTACTTGCTGGGTAAACATTTTCAAGTAGTGACAGATTGCCAAGCCGTATCGACAACCAAGCTGTTGACTCCGTTAAACAACCGTTATGCACGCTTTTGGCTTAAACTTCAGGTGTTTGACTTTGAAGTCATATAAAGAGCAGGCAATCGTGTGTCTCGCGTCGACGCTTTAAGCCGAAGCCCACCCAATGAACCTGTAGAGCTGAAATTCGTTGCCGAAAATACGTTAGTGATTGAAACAAACGAAGACGATTGGTTGCTCTCAATGCAAAAACGTAATAACCAATTAAACAGTATTATCAACATCTTACGTGACCAGAAAACTAATCTACAAGCAAAACAAGTGAAAAACGACTGCGTAATAAAGCGAGGAGGACTCATGCGAAATTTTGTGGACGGTCTGATGTTCGTTGTACCTGCCGCCATATGAAGGAGGATTGTACGAAATCGTCATGATGAATCGGAACATGCAAATTGCAAGGGTACAATCCAACAGATCCAGATACTTTTCTGGTTTCCCTGAATACGTCACTACGTTAAGTCTTACGTCAGCGCTTGCATTGACTGTTGTCTCAACAAAATATCAGCCGGTAAGTGAGAGGGGCGAATGTTCATCGAGGAAGTCTTCTCTATACCTTTTCGTGTCTTACATATGCATCATTTGGGTCCTTATTCGAGAAGCAAAAGTCGAAAAGTTTATGTGATAGCACTGGTTGATCCATTTACTAAATACACAATACTCTAAACTGTTCGAGATACGGGCGCCAAACACGTAATTGCAATGCTATGAGACATATCAACTTTCTTTGGGTTGCCTACACACATTTTATCCGATAGAGGATCCACTTACACATTGGAAGAGTTTTCCAAATTCTGCAGCCTTCATGAAATTCGGCATGTTCAAGTACCCGTACGCACTCCACGCGCTAATGGGTAGGTTGAGCTTATTAACCACACTGTACTCACGAAATTACGCTGCTCGATGATCGACCGTAAGTTTTGGGACCAATATCTACTGATGGTTCAGTAAATTGTGAACTCCCAACCGCATTCCACCATGGGATTTACGCCGAACCAGCTGTTGTTCGACTTTCAACTACATGATGTAACAGCCAATCGAGTGATGTTAGCTCTGAATGTCGACAATGAGAGTACTTCAACATCCCAAATTTGACGAATTGCAGCCAATCGTATCCTTTATGTGAAACAACATTTTTCCAAGGCCTCGTCATAATCGACAACGTTCCTACCGCTTGTGACGACTCACTGAAACTCGAGCCGAAGTATAAAGGACCGTTTCAAATCACGAACGTTCCTTGCCACGACAGGTACGTAGTGGAAGATCTGAAGTGGTAGAGCTGTCAACTTCAGCCGATCTGGCAACACTTATTTCGCCGAAGAGTGTCGAGCAACTCAACGTTTCAAGGGCTAAGTAACAAACCATCATCGTGAGTGGTCGCGTTATCTCTTGTCTTGCATAAGTCGCTAATAAACATGAGTACATCATATAATATATCGTGTTTCAATTAGCCATCTACCGTTTCAGCAATCCTTGACACACTCACTCGATTCCGCGCATTCTAGGGAGCGATCAATTCACATTCACATCTAAAAGACATATGAGGCCTTCTATACAACTACCTGCGCAAGGATGTCAAAATTGAAGTAAGCATTGCATGCTAACCTTGTACTGGCAATCTATGACCCAGTGAAACCACTCATAGTGGCCGCAGATGCTTCACCAAATGGCGTTGGTGACGCACTGCTACATCAAATTAAAGATAGCACAATGAAACCCATTCTAGATGTAGTGACTTCATTCAACGATGCTAAACGCAATCATCCTCAAGTGAAGAATGAAGCGTTAGCATTAAGGTTTGCTGTTAAGAAGCTTCATCAGTATATTTACGGATGCAAATTCGAATTGCACACCGATCACAAGCCATTATAGAGGATTTTCTGTGATAAAAAGGGCATACCTGTTAATTCTGCAAATCGTCTTCGACGATATGCATTGACGTTACTGGGCTATGACTTCGAAATAAAACACATTGACGGAAAGATGGACTCTCATTCAAAGCCAGATCTTGAAGACGTTGTGATTGCAAAAATCTGTACGGATGTCAATAGTGTGGACATGGGCGGTTAAGTCACTATTACTACAGTCAAAACGTTGCCATTATCAGCGGAAAGTCTCAAACAGGCAACAAGGAACTGATTGTATTTGCAAAAGGTAATCAAACATGTCCAAACTTTTTTGGCCACAACCAAAGAAACAGGCCAAGAATACTGAAAAAAACTGAGTATTACCAATTCAGGGATAAATTACATGTGTTTTGTGAATTGTTTATGCAATGAAGAAAGACCAGTGGTTGCCGCACCATTAGCACCAAAAGTGTTTGGAAAAATTGCACGATGAACATCCTGATGGTTCATACACGATAACGCCGGCAACGGAACGATATTTCGGGCCTCTGATGGCAAACCATATTAATTCATACGTTCAACATTGCCCCAAATATACAATCATAGCTAAGATGCCAAGAAAAGGAGTCCTTCATCCATGGCCAAAGCCAATGGCAATGCATTTACATCGATGAATATTGATTACTTTCTGCTAATTGCAGCTGCACTCAATAACTGACCAGAAGTATCCAAAATGAGGACAATGACAACTGATATAACCTTCGAATGTCAACAAAAAGTCTTCATGCGATGGGGACTGTATCCAATAATCGCATTTGGATAATTGTTGTTATCCACAGGGATGTTACATAACCAGTGTACCCTATGTATACTGGTATGAACTAGGAACTCAATTTGATATGTATCCTATATACATCATCAAGGCTCCCGGGGAGAGATCTCGCTGTATGACACTTACCTGCTACCCTATCCATCTAAACCAAATCAACAAAGGAAAACGTTTATTTTATTATTTTTTCATTTTCTTTTTCAACATGACATTTCACATATTAAATTATTGAAAACCTACATCAATATCGAGTCAAGCGCTTTTCACATTTACCCTGACTTGTCGCCCTTCACAGGTGAGCACCAGCCTGTTGAGGGAATCAACTTGACATGCTAATGGTTCAGGGTGGCCACACGGTGTGGAACGCCAAAAAGCCGATTGAGGATCGCAGTGCAAGCCAACACCTCACCCCTCACCATTGCGTTGCACAACTTCACTTTATCTCCGTCTAAAATTTTGCTCGCGTATACTTCAATTATAATTGGGCAGCAGCACGCTCCCCACTGGACTCAACAAGACTGCTCCCCATAGCTTGCCCAAGAACTTTATATCCCGTTCTTTCGTGGGCTTTCAACCTCAATTCTCTTAAAAGGTGTTGAGTAGCCGAACACGTGCGCTCTCATTCCACGAATGCTTTTCCTTCCCACTCCGTCTCGCTTGCTCGGATGGTGAAGATGCGAAACTAGGGAAATTGAGCGAAAGAGTGCTTTTTGCTTAAGCTTTCGGCTTTCCCATGATCTTTTGAGGTTAGTTAGCAAAACTGGGGACATTGAACAAGAGAGCGTTTACGCCGGAACTTTCAATATTCCTGTCAGCTGAACTCTCTTCAAAGCACACCCAAAACTTGTCATTTACGACGTGATAATCGTGTGAAGCGAATTGCTCGCTTATTTACTTTTACACTTGATCATTGGACGACATGCTTCGATATCAATGGGCGTATGTGCTTGCTTGACTAATTACATTGGCAAAGCGCGAGTAGATATGTAGTGCTCGCAACTACTTCAGTGATGAGGCGTAAGTATAGACGAGTATGTTGTATTTGTTCGCTCACAATGTTAGGAGGCTCACAAGTAGTTGCGAGCGAGCAAACGCTACCTATGTAATCACGCTTCGACGCCCATTGCTATCAAAGCATGTCGTCCAATGATCAAGCGTAAAAGTAATTAAGCGAGCGGAAAAGTAAATAAAAATATTAACCCGCAATGCGCTTCACACGATTATCACATCGTGAACGACAAGCTTTGGGAGTGCTTCGAAGAGGGCTTAGCTGGAAGGAAAACTGAAAGTTCCGGTGTAAACGCTCTCTTGTTCAATATCCCCAGTTCCGAGCAAGCGAGATGGAGCGGGGAGGAAAAGTTTTCGTGGAACAAGAGGCACGTGTTCAGCTACTCAGCACCTCTTAACAGAATTGAGGTTCAAAGCTCACGAAAGAACGGTGCTCAAAGTTCTTGGGCAAAGCATGCCAAGCAGTCTTGTTGGAGTCATAAGGGAGCGTGCTGCTACCCATTCGTTAATTTTCCATCATTCAGGTAGTGACGTGACATTTGCGGTCGAAGTTTGAGTTGGAAATGCTGTTTGGTGATCAGTAGATGGTAAGGGGTGAGGTGTTGGCTGGTGCCGCGATCTTCAATCGGCCTTTTGGCGTTCCACGCCGTGTGGCCATCTCGATCCATTTATTTATCTTCTCCGATTCACTCTACGGGCTAGCGCTCACATGGGGAGTGCGATAAGTCCCGCCGAGTTCAGAGGACTCCAAATCAAAGCAGAATTCAAAGGCGCCCTAGTTAATTAATCAATGTGGTCATAATATAAATGTTTAAAAAAATGGACAGTCAAATAAAACAATTTCTCTAAAGTCAACTCTCATCTTTGTTGGTTTGGTTTTAAATGGATAGAATAGCAGGTAAGTGTTATGCAGGGAGATCTCCCTCTCCCCGGGAGCCTTGATGATGTATATAGGATACACATCAAATCGAGCTCCCCGTTCATACCAGCATACATAGGGTATACTGGTTATGTAACAGGGATATGGATAAGCTTGGAATTCCAGCTCTGAGATCTTTGGGAATATTCATCCCTGCAAACTTGAGGCTGAGTGAACAACCCAAAGTTGTTGAAAGCTCAAATTTACACTCAGTCTGAGTGCAACGGCAAGCTAAGTAGAGGTTCAGTCTTTACTACAAGCTAGGAGCGCCCATGACTGGTTACTTTCACCATCTACAAGGCAAAGAGCCTATACTGGCTGAAATGTGGTTGTCTATGGTTTTCATTGCATGGTGAGAAACCTAAATAGTGTAGCTAGGACCTCATCTTTGAGATAAGGAGCGTTAGAGACCATAAATCTATAGAGACCATAAGATTAGGCTTATTCCTCGCAGGTACTCACATTAGACACTTCAAATTGATGTCTGTCTGTTCATCTGTGCATCCGTCTGTGATTCTGGCTGTCCATTTGTCCATCTGAAAGTTCATTGTAGTAGACACACAAAATCTAATAGCTCCAATTATTTTGGGTATTTAGAGCAGTTAATCAGCGAGCTTCTCTTTTCTAAAAAGTATCGTTGTATTTTGTTGTAAGCTACCAGAGAGTCTTAGCCTCTCAAACTCCGTTTCAACTCAGAGTTTTACGTGCTTGTGTCTCTTGTATTGTTTTATAAGATTTCGCCTAAGCGTTGCGTCATCTTTTTCAACAATAAATTTATTTGCAAAAACAACGTTCCTAATTTGAGCAAAAAACTCTTAACCACTATACGCAATTATCTAGCAGAATGCTACAGAAAATCAGTTCTTGTCCTAAAATGCCCAATTCAAAGATAGTTGGAATGCAGAAATCAATTTAATCCATACTTCAAATATCCACTGCCTCAACAATATAATAATGTCCTTTGTCAAACACATAACAAAACATGCCAACATTTATATTCTGACTTCCAAACAAAAGCACAAAATTGGCTCGGCACGTGGTTTACAAGGATTAGAAATTTATTTATATAAAGCACTTGGATACAAAGAAGGCTTTTCTTTTCCATAAATACAACATCGTGTAGTGGTTGACCTTAATCGATTTTTACATTTCATTTAGTAATGTTATGACGGTAGTGGTGACGATGGTTACAAAGGATTCTTCACAGGACGTTATGTTAGAAACGACCTTACATTAGAACGTTACGGGTAATATACACTGGATGCATGTATGAGGTTTGAGGATATTGGAAGATTAAAAGTGCATTTAATCAAAGCACATCTTTCAAAAAAGGGTTTTCTCAGTGCGAAATTTCAATGGGGCAAAGATAAATGAAGCTTAAAAATACTCAAAGAAAATAAATAGCATATCCAGACTCATCTACGAAATGATAAAAAGGATCTTCCGTTAACACTTTCAAAAAGATATGTCATAAATCTCATGCTTTCAGTACACCTTCCTTATGGTTTGTCTCATATGTACTCGTACCTGTGCACAAAAACACACATCAACGGAAGACATTATCCTTTAATTTTAAACGACTTTATCATTCAACTTTTTTCACATCTTCCATCTCCTTTGCAACACATTGAAATATATTGTAATATGTCCATGCAAGTCAAGTCACATAATTCATTATTTCATGCAAGAGCAAAAGCATTAGCAACAAAAGCATCAGCAGCTGGAGTAACGGACCAACATCTAAGCTTTTGTTCCTAGTTGAGGTCACGAAAGATTCAAACTTAAGAAAATAGGATGGATTACGGTGGGAAGTTTATCGAAGAGGAAAACGAGAAAATGAGACATTCTACTTTTCTCGTTTGATTGATGGCGGTGTCCTTAGAGGGAATGGACTCAGTGTTGTGAAATATGATTGTAATTATTTATGATGTCAACGTAGGAGTTAGGAAGTTAGTTGACTTGTGCAAGATAGAATAATGGACGATTAAGAGGAAATTCCGATTTTATTTTACTCGTGGAAAATTTTGATTGTTATGGTTTACGGCGGGGAAAGACATAGAATTTCACTAAAACGAATTTTGTAAAGACCTACTAGTTCCCCGTTATGTCTGTCCGTGCGTCACAGTACGTTTCCTTAGAAACTATAGAAGCTGCAACGCTCAAACTTTATTCAAAGCTCAGAAGTGGTGGTCTCCCTAAATCTTACGTCTTATTAAACATTTCAAATTTTTTTTAAGGGGGGCACCTCTTAAAGTCAAGTGACTCTTAAGGCGCAGCCCCCAGTGAAACTGAAAATTTGGGTAAACTTTACAGCCGTTCACCTCAGAAACGTTACAAATATTTGCAAAAATTTTTTAGCAAGAAGTTGGAATGAACCTTTGGCTATCGAATCATTTCATTACATTTTGCAAAAAGTTTGTTGCAAAAGTTATTAAATTCAAACAAAATAGCATGTTTTCGTTAAAAAATGTAGTAGATCTCGGAAACTACTTAACGTACCGAGTTGATTTAAGCTACGGTTGTTAGATCTAAATTATTTGCAGTGAATTAACTCATCAAAAATTTAAAAAAGTTTTTTGCAAAAAATTTCCTAGAACAAAATGTGGAAATTTGATACAAATCAATACGCATGCATGATATTTGTTCAGTGTGTGCAAATTACACATTTTGTTCTAGAATTTTATTTGCAAAAAATTTTTTAAATTCCACTTTGTCATTAATAGAGAGTATTTTTTCAATTGCATGAAATTTTTTAACGGGGATAGATTCTGTAGAGCATACGTCAAAATTGACAATTTTGTTACTTTTATGTTCAGTAAGGTTTCACATTAAATCAGGAATCATTTAGTAGTTGAACAACGCTTCCAACTTGTGGGAAATCATTTTCAAAGTCAAAGTTCAATTCACGAAACTTATAGAGTTCGTTGTTCATTTTATGGTCGACCTTTTTTTGTAGTGGAGAGGTGAATGCCCATTTACGCATAGGTGGTGGGACTCCCATGCTCGCAAGAAGGCGACTAGACTACCCTCTAAACATCTCTCCTATCAATCTGAGAACGTAGCCTGGAACCGTTTGACATATTACTTCGGGCCAGGTCTCGTTTTGTTATGCTCCTTTTGTGCGAGGGGAAGAGGAAGTGTGAGACAAGCGATCTCCCAACCCAAACAACCCCGGCTGCTGTGAGTCTCTTTTATCTTTTAGGCTGCCCGAGCATAATGCGCCACCTGGTTTCATTTGTCAACCGAGTCGAGCAGCACCGCGACTTATCCGGGGGGAGGGGGTAAGCTTTCCCGTCTCCCTATAGAGAGTTCTTAGCAGCCTGTCCCATTTTGTGCACGAAAAAATGTGTGACAGTCATTGTCTTCCTCTTTTGGGTAAAACCGACTGAAAACACCCATGCCCGCTCAAAAGCTGGGTCAGATAGAAGTCAGTCTCACCCTGCCTTCGATTTAGCCACGGTCTCACGTCCGGGATGAGGCGTGAAGTCCACCTTCCCTTCGTGCAATTCACCCAAGACTGCTGCCAATCGTTGAGTGAGCGCTGTCTCTCTTCGTGGGAAACCATCTCTCTCGCATCCCCATTTCGACGCAGATAAATAGAGCGGCGCCCTATAGCAAGTAGGCCAACAGCTTTCACGCCTGCAATAACTCTCACCGCCAAATCAGAGACTGTCGGATACGAAGATGCAATACTCAGTGCTCCTCTTCACTGTAACTGTGCCAAGCGTTTTCGGTATACCTCCTTACTGAGGTGTAAAACTAACGAATGGAACAAAAAATATTTCATCATTTGAAAGAGGTGGAAGGTCACACCTTGCTTGCAGAAAGATAACCATTGGTTTTACGACCTTCATCAAACAAAGTGCACTTAAATCCGATATCAATAATTTTTGCATATTGTTGACATTTAAGCATATAGTACAGTAAATATAGCACGAAAAAATAGGTTTGGTCTAAGAAATGACCTACTGGGATTTGACTTGATAAATCGATAGGGGGGCATAAAAAAAACTTAACTTCAGATTTCCGAAGTGATCCCCCCCCCTGCTTTTGAGAAAATCCAAAAACATTTTGAAACGCGTTTTTCTCGGAATCTATGGGTTTTAGAGAAAAGTTTATGTAACAAAAAATGTTCAGGACACTGTTATCTACATTTTATCTCATTGTTGTAAAGTCGTCCGACTTAAAATACAAAAAGTAGGTGGCGCTAAAGTATCAAAAAAGTGGTTTTTTGGCATTTTCAATAAAAAAAAATTATTTTTTTATAATAATGTAAATGGAAAAGTTGTTTGTCATAAAATTATCTACAATTTTTGTTCAAACAATTTTTTTGTAAAACTTACCGTTAACGAGCTGGAGCTTGCCAAAGTGTAAAAGTCGTACATTTATGTGCTGCGCCGATGCGTGTATTCCATTCATTTTATCGAAACATTATTTTTCGATTAATAGACCGTAATGTTTATTTAATATTCTCATTTTTAACAATAATTTTGATAAACAATTAATAATAGTAACCTTTTAGTACTGCTTGTTGTAAACGGTCAACATTGAATTAAAACAAATGTAACTGAAGGTAGTAGTAAAAGATTCACACAAAATGTGAAGACTAATTGATTTTTTAATTTAAAATTCGTCACTATTTATTTATTAATTTCAAGCATTAAACTTTACATTGTGTGATTTTATTATGACAGAAATTTAACTTTCGTCGATTTGGCATTCAATTCAATTTGTATTTTACATATTTTACGATAAAACAATTTTACCTTTGTTGATTTTGCGTCCAATGCAATGTTCATTTTGAGTCAAATTTATGTAAATCTTTGAAGAAAATGCAAAATTGGATTATTGCAAACTGTCATAATAAAATCACACAATGTAAAGTTTAATGCTTGAAATTAATAAATAAATAGTTACGAATTTTAAATTAAAAAAAAATAGTCTTCACATTTTGTGTGAATCTTTTACTACTACCTTCAGTTACATTTGTTTTAATTCAATGTTGAGCGTTTACAACAAGCAGTACTAAAAGGTTACTATTATTAATTGTTTATCAAAATTATTGTTAAAAATGAGAATATTAAATAAACATTACGGTCTATTAATCGAAAAATAATGTTTCGATGAAATGAATGGAATACACGCATCGGCGCCGCACATAAATGTACGACTTTTACACTTTGGCAAGCTCCAGCTCGTTAACGGTAAGTTTTACGAAAAAATTGTTTGAACAAAAATTGTAGATCATTTTATGACGAACAACTTTTCCATTTACATTATTATAAAAAAATAATTTTTTTTTATTGAAAATGCCAAAAAACCACTTTTTTGATACTTTAGCGCCACCTACTTTTTGTATTTTAAGTCGGACGACTTTACTCCAATGAGATAAAATGTAGATAACAGTGTCCTGAACATTTTTTGTTACATAAACTTTTCTCTAAAACCCATAGATTCCGAGAAAAACGCGTTCAAAATGTTTTTGGATTTTCTCAAAAGCAGGGGGGGGGATCACTTCGGAAATCTGAAGTTAAGTTTTTTTTATGCCCCCCTATCGATTTATCAAGTCAAATTCCAGTAGGTCATTTCTTAGACCGTAAATGCTATATTTACTGTACTAATAGTCCAACTCATTTTCATTAATTCAATTAAATAAAAAATTGAAAATAACTAAAAATGTGAAGTAAAGGTGTTTTGATTCTAAAGAAGTATTCAGGTAAAAAAGGAAAAATATGGCTAGTGGATACGCATGTCCAATATATTGGACATCGCGCACCTGCCAGGTGTGAATAGATACCTTGAATCTCAGCGGGTTCATATAAGTCTAGACACATATCTAAAAAAATTGTTGATGGCTAGAAATAAATGGTGAACGCAAGGCTTTTGGAAAAGTTGTATAAATGAATTTGAGTCAGCTGCAAACTAGACTGAGACGGCTTTAGAAACCAGACGATTCAAAAACAAGTAATCTCTGTCTACGTAAGGAAAAAAATCAATGGCCGTTGGCGAGGATTACTCAAATATACCCCAGAAGTGATTCACCAGTGCAAATAATAACAGTATTGCCGAATGATAAATCATATGAAAATTCGATCACTAAAATTATATTGTTGCCAGTGCAAAATACCACTAACTAAAACAACGTTGTAATTCCCGCCATTGTATCGAGACAATTCGTGTTCATTGGATAATCCGACCATTGTATCTACACCATCATTTGGTAAATAGCATCTATAGGGAAGGACATTTATTAGCGGATACATTCACTATAGTGCCAAAGAAATGAGGAAGATTATACATGTAATTAATCACAAGTCGAACATTCCAATCGTTGGGTAAATATTGTTGTATCCTGAAAGAAACACGCAAGCCACTCCCACTGTTTGTACTTAACAGTTTTTACTACAATCATTCAAAATCAACACTTACCAAGCAATAAACAACACAATTGCAACTGTCAAACATATGGCAGTCCATTCTCTAAATTATGCCGTAGATTTTTCTTTCCATCTCCGCCGCTTGTCATCTTAATGTGGTCAGTCATATGTTTTTACCAAAAAATAAAATTCGATTTATTTAAAGAAATTAGTACTGTTTTTCAAAATATCGAGCATCAACAGCTTTAACTCGTTGCATTTGGTCCGTCAAGTTGGATTCTTAAAATCCAGCATAAGTATATTATGGAGAAAGAGGTCTTAGCATAGGCTAACCTCGCCAAGCTAATAAAAAATGTTATGGTGAATTTCAAAAGGTCGGCCTCAACCTCAAACAGGCATGGTGGCGTTGTCAAAGGTCGGCTGAAATTACTAAAAAGATATTGGGAAGGATTTTCCAATAATCACATGGCAATTTCTGCTCTCACTATTGAGCAGGACCAAGTAGAGCACCCCTACTTTACGAAGGGCGTGTTTTCAGAAGCAAAAATTGTTTACACCACACATCTTGAGGTTTAATCGCAACTCAACAACCGTGCAAAAAGTATATCAGGATTTACAGGCCCGTTCCGAGAGGCCGGTCCAGAGTTGCCACTTCCAAGAATTAGTGTACCCTAGTTTAGTGGGTGCTTCATAGATTGGCCAGAGTTTCGAGACTTATTTATTAGCTTCATCATTAACTACTCGAGTAAAAACGGCGTACAATGCATGCACAACTTAAAAACTGCATGCCAAGGGGATGTCGCTCCAGTACTAGGTAACATCGCAGCCACTTTTTCAAACTTCCAAGCATCCTGGCATTCAATAATAGCCCGATACAAAAACTATAGGATAATAGCTTATTCTCATTTCGGGAGTTGTTAGCATTGCCGCTGATCATGAAAGGAACTGCCGCTGAGGTTGAGCGTTTACTTGATGACACATTGCTCTTCATTCGAGCCCTGAAATCCGTAAAACGGCCAGTTGATTAATGGGAAGATTGATTAATTTATGTCACAATTTATGAATTCAACGCCAGTTTACGCAAACAGTGGGAATCCGAAATCAATTTCATTACGGATCTTCCAGAATTTAGTACATTGGAGAATTTTCTATTGCGTCAGTTTTATTCTTTTGAGTGCATGGAGTCGGTATATTTGCGCGATACTTTTGTATATCGCGCAAATATACCGATCAGTAGCATTGGCTCTACTTCTGCTGGAATCACAAATTCATCGGTAGAATTTACCCTACAGTCATGTTTGGACAGAACGTTTGCTGTCTCAGTTCAAGCATTGGTGCTTAAACATTAACCGGCAAGTTACCTTGTGCTCATTTAACAAATAAAACTCGGTCGCATTTTCAAGACTTCATTCTAGCAGACACCAAGTACTATGAGTCAGCAAATACCGACGTAATTCTTAGTGCTGACATCTATGGGCACATACTACGTACTAGAAAGCAAAAGAAAAGGTCCACCTGACACACTAATTGCACAGAGTTCAGTCTTGGGTTGGATTCTATCAGGTCCTTAAAAATCATAATTTAAATGGAACATTTACACATACTCGTATCTATCTATGGCTTGTTTGTTGGTCTATGGCTTGGTTCACTAAGGTTGAAGTTGATCTTTTGAGTCAATTAAGACGTTTTTGGAAGATCGAGGAGCTGTATCAAGAAAAAACTTCTTATCTTTCATCTGAGGAGAAAGCTTGCGAAGGGTTTTTTTCAAAAAACTCATCTAAGAGACATCAATGAACGATATATTGCACAGCTTCCGCTTTTGCCGAGCTTCAAAGGAGCACCGCTTCTAGGAAAATCAAGGAGTAAAGCTGTTCGGCGACTTATGCAATTGGAGTATCCATTTAAGGATTCTAGTATTCTTTGGGCACGGCATTTGGTCTTCATACAGCGATACTTAGATTTGAAGCATATGGAGCGCATTCCTGATTATGAACGTGGTACTTATTATTAACCTCACCACGGCGTCACGAAAGAAAATATTACGTCAAGTAAACTCCAACCAGTTTTTGACGGTTCCCAAAAATATGTGAACAGTTTTTTTTTCAATGATCGCTTGTGTAATGGTCCCAAGTTGCAGATTAATTTACCAATGTTATTGTTGAAATGGAGGAAGTAGCCAATTGTTTTCACTGCGAACGTTGAAAAATGTACCGCCAGATTCAAGTAGACACAAAACGGGGGGATCTACGGGGAATAGTTTGGCAAACTTCTCCTGAGCAGCAAAGGCCGGACTTTCGACTCACCACTGTAACATCATACGGTACTAAACCAGCTGCTTATTTTGCGATCAAATCTTTAAAGCAACTCGCTTTGGACAAACAACTTCGAATCCCCATTGGTGCACAGGTCGTAAATGAAGACTTTTATGTTGACGACGTCCTCTCTGGCATCGGAGATGTACCAACAGCACTTGAAGCACTAAAACAACTTCTGAACATAATGGAATAAGGAGGTTTTAAGCTTAAAAAATGGTGTAATAATAGTCAGACGATTCTGCAGTACATTCTTGAAGATAATCGTACAGCTAATTCTATTCTAAATCTTTACGAGCATGACACAAGCAACACTCTTAGACTTCTTTGACATCCTGCATACAACAACTTTCGTTACAATATCAACATAACTCCAGCACCATATCCAATTACAAAACGGACTCTTCTTGCCAATCCATCGCATCTCTTTGATCCTTTGGGCTGGATTGCTCCAGTGGTTATCTACTATAGTCTTACACTGGCTTAAAGGTAATCCAAGTCAATTGAAGTGTTTCGTCGCAAATAGGGTCAGCGAAATTCAATGCACTATTCCTAACGCCACTTGAGGCCATGTTCCATCAATAAACAATCCTGCAGACTGCAAATCGAGGGGATTGGCAGCTAAAGAATCATCGATCATAATCTGTTTGGGAGTGGACCTTATTGGATACTTTTGGAACCCAAGCATTTGCCTTCGAGGCAATCTTGCGCTCAACCAGAAGATTTTTCAATCGGTGATCTCGAAGAAAAATTATCCGTTGTAGCTCTGTTAACAATCTCTATAAAACACTGGAATCTTCTAGATCGATATTCTACTGTATCAAAGTTGGGTCACATCACGGCCTATATCATGTGATTTATCCATAACGTCCGCTCAAAGCATGCATGTATTCTGATGCCGTTATCTTATAAAAATGCCCTCGATGCTCTTTGTTTCTGGATTAGAGAAACGCAACAGATGGAATTTGTTGAAGAGCTTAAATGCCTTTTAACCCAAAAATAGATACCCAGACGTAGCAAGCTATTGAGATTGAGCCCCTTCTTGGATACTAAGGACATTGTGCAAGTTCGCTGAAGATTGGAGAACGATTCAATGAGTTTTTTTGGAGAAATATTCAATAATTATGCCAAAAAGACATCGCCTTATTTCACCTCTCATTGTTGAAGCTCCTTCTGTCACTCTTCCTGGTGGCACTCAACTTACTATAAGTCATTTACGACGAAAATGCAGGATATGCTTGGTCGGGATCGTGTTACATCAGGAACTGTATTAAGTGCATACGTTACCGGGCTACGGCTCTATACCAGGTTATGACATCCCTATCACACGTACAAGTTACTCCCAAAAGGCCGTTCCTGCACTCTAGCGCTGACTTTTGCGGGCCCTTTATGCTGAAAATGACAAAAGGTAGGAGTCTAAAGCCCACTAAGGATTCCTTTGCATCTTTGTTTGCTTCGTAACAAATGATTGTCATCTTGGACTCGCGAGTGACCTGACTACTGAAGCTTTTATTTCGGCTTTCAAAAGGTTCATTTCAAGGCGTGGAATCTGCAGCAAAAGGAGTACAAATTACGTAGGCACTGATGCAAAGCTCAAAAAAGACTACATCAATGCAATATGGAACGTTTGTTTGGAGCTAGTGCCATCCTTCGCATCTACTAGAATGACGTGGCATTTTAACTCTCCGGCTTCACCACACTTCGACAGCCTTTAGGAAGCTGGACTCAAGATTGCTAAACATCATTTGAAACCAGTTATAGAAGATACTATCCTCACTTTTGCAGAAATGTCAACTAAAGTCGCACAAATTGAAACCTGTTCAAGTCCCCGGCCACTCTTTCGACTTAAAGACAATCCGGACGATCTTGCACCTCTAACACCGGTCAGTTTTTGGTTGGGGAGCCGTTGTTGATCATGACTGCATCAAACAATTGGTGTAACACTTCTGATTGCGTCGGTCGATTGAGTATCCTAGTCAACTTCACAAGCAACAGAAATAGACATCTCCACAATAGGGAATCAAACTCAATGGCATTGTACGCATCAAGAACAAATGGCTCCCTCCAGCCAATGGGCATTAGAACATGTAAACGCACTGCATGCTGGTGAAGTTAGACGCACCCATAACACAAGCTTTAACAGTGGCGGAAACATCTATAAACGACGTATTGTGAAGCTTTGCCGACTGCCAGCTGGAGACGTTAAACTACAATTGTAGCCCCACCTTTGTCACGGCGGGCGGTACGTTAAACGTCTCAACTTAAGTCGAATTTATTCAACGACATTGCGTTTAGGTGGGCGGCATGATTGTACTTAATAGTAAAAGCCATGGTTTCTGTCATTACTAGAATCATTCAAAATCAACATTTACCAAGCTATAAACAACACAATAGCAACTGTCGGTCATATGACAGTCCACAGATTGTTTTATCCATTTCTTCCACTTGTCATTCTTAGTGTGATCAGTCATCTCCTTTTACCAAAAAACAAAACCATGATCTATTTAAATCAGAACAGTACTGTTTTATAAAGTATCAAGCATCAACAGCTTTAACTCGGTAGATTTCGTCCGTCGAGGCGGATCCGAGCATCAACAGCTTTAGCTCGTAATAGTCACCGTTGTCAATGTTAAGATGAATTACTTCATCGAAAACCACAACAACAAACGCTACACAACAAATCAAAACAATTACATCATTTAAACAACAATCTATCAAAATATTTCAAGACACTCATAACGTGATAACGTACCTTCGATCGGGACGCCTGCAAAATAGAGTAGTAATTTAGAGTTTTATAAGATGTACTATAAAAGCAGATGGTAAAAAAAGTGGAATTGAATTTACCTTGAGTACTTAAAAGCATTGCGTGGAAAAGAGCGCGATAAAAAGCAAAGTAAAATAAAAATAATTAAAGATACAAAAGTATCTTGGTGTAATCAGTGATTAACAAGTGAGCTCTTCTATGGACAATTTTATTTCAATGGACCAAAAACAAATTTGGCTTTCTTAGGAAAACTGAATTGTAGGCCGCCCACCTAATATGTGCAACGATCTGTTAATTTCATTGGTATTATACATGCAGGATCAAAATCAATCATATGAATATTTCCATCATTCTATTGCCACTCTGCTGAAATGCATTTTGCATAATTTAAATTTGCCAAACCTTTTATGTCACTGATTCTTTCACATTTTATTTTTTAATATCACAGAACATACAATAAAAGCTGCATTCGATTTAATCATAAGGACATCTTGGATCAGATTTTTATCTTTATACATGTATTCCCATTTGACACAAAAGTGTTGGTATCGTTATCCTTGAAATGTTGTTAAAGCGAAAAAATAACATCTCCATTAAGGAGGAAATTCGTCACATTACATGAACACGTACATTTCTTTTCAGTTACACTTCCTTCCTTCTTCTTCGTCCTTTTTCATCATGAAACTCTTTTCTGGTGCGTCTACATTCAACAACACCGAACCCAAAACGAATCATCTGAAATATTGTACAATGTGATATGAAAAGCCTCTGGGGATATGTTCTTGTTATGTTACTCCTCAGATTGTTATTTTGATATCATGTCTGGCGTTGTTCTTTGCGATCGCTCACTCCACTTTTGTTGCGAAATATCCTTAACCGTCTTCTGTTCTCGTATCAATTCCATAGTCAAGGCAAAGAGAATGGGATGGCTCATGGTTTGAGCAACAGCTTTATCAAATTCGTTTCGTTTTTTTTTTCTTTCGTCCTTGCATACAAATGGCGTTGTGGCTCTTTTGTAAGGATGTCACTGGCTGTTATAAGCAAATCTATGCTAAGGTAGATATACTCGTGGTTGTATATGAAATCCTTTTTCGTATCATTCTGAATGTATCTCGGATATGCAGGATCATAGGAGAACCATATGAATGGAATAAGACTCATTTCTTTCGCCTATCAATGGGAGATCTATTGAGCGAATCAAATTTATCGGCAAGGATTTTCTTTAGCTTGCGGTTATTTTGATCAATTTCTTCTTGGGCTTTGTTGTCAACGACAGAAAGGATATCATAATGATTGGACAATGTGATGTGGTCAAAGTGTATGACTTTGTTTATGATTCAGGGATTAAGGGGTTTGGGATGCAGAAAAAATCTAATGTGGAAAAAATTCGATTCAATTTTTTCAGATCTTTTGTTTTAAGGACTTTTTATGCGTTTTTCATATGTGTGTATGTGTGTGCATATTATACTCCTATCTTGAACAAAACCTTTTTACGTTGTAAAAGTGTCTAAATGGGCTCTTTCACACGGGAATGGTAAAAACCCATATCCAAACAGGTTTCGCGCTCACGCCCCTATGTTTACACGTTGCATAGTTCAGCCAACCTTTTTTTGTATCCGATACATGTCTTGCGAGTGTATGTGTCACAAGGGTCATTTGATCGTTAAACATCGTGCGAACAACATGAGAGCGAAGACAGAGAGATAAGCGATTGAGAATTTATGTTTTAGCCTTGAATTGTGCACGAGGTAATAAAAACTGGAATGAAAAATGTATTTTATGATTGCTAAAGTTTGTCGGTTCAAACTTCTATTGGATTTATTTGAATCCTCCGTGTTTTTCCGCTTTCTGAAAAATATATTCCAAATATGAATATCTTTTTTAGTCGCATATTTTTCTTGATGTGTTGTAAACTTGCTTATTATAAAGTGATTCTATGAAGATTATGCGTACTGTTAATTTTCTATAGATTTACAATAGGCAATTTATCTTCATTGAAATCGCGATCTTCGTCGTGTTGTTTCCTGAAATTGAACATGGCCTCCGCTTTCATAAATTTATTACATAACGCGTAGCTTCTCGCATCCACGCATCCATTTTTGCACGCAAATTAAAGAAAGGCAATCGTTTCATGACGACTACCATCTTCACCGAATGTTCAATTCGGAATGATTTCCTGCGTTTGTATAAAATTTCCCCCACCAAATGATCAACAAAATGCGTTTGTGTATGTGCGTTACGCTCGTTCACCCTAAAAAATGTTGGCTTGTTTTTACCATCAGGTCCCCTCAATGCCTCTCACTCTTCTTGCCCATATAACCTGTTTAACGCTCACTTTTAACGCTGCGTCTGAAAAAGCCCAATAAGTGTTTTTGGTGGACTCCTTTTCACCCATTTTTTTGTTTTTTGAAGCTTTTACAGTGAGATATATTATTTTTTAGATTACCTGTGACACAAATCACTCATAAAATTGCAATTTCACTTTGAAAAGAGAAAGGAAAGGATGAAAATTTATTTGAATTGTAATACAGTAGAAATTTCTTTATGTAAATTTTCCATTTTCATGACATGACATTACTTGATCCTCGAAAAAACCACTATAGGAAAAATTTAAAAAGATAAAACCTTAAGGTAGGTTAATAGTTGGTTCATTTTTTACCACACAAACTTCTTTGATGGTAAATTATTACCAATATGTTTGTCCATGAAAGTAGCTTTGTTTTTTGTGTATGTGGAATCTTTATGAGATTTGAAATTGTTAATGGTTTGTTTAAAGCTAGAAGTAATAATTTGAAAATTTGGTTATTGCCTCCTTCCTTTCTTCAAACAATAATCAATTGGTCTTGAAAGGAGAAAGAATTATATGACGGTTTTACTTATCTTAAAACATGAACTCATTAGGATTAGTACCCACAGAAGTATGCACATTTAATTTGATAATCAGCTTTTGAATTACATAAGGAGGGTTTCAATGGCGCACATAATCGTCCATCAGAGCAAACCAGTGGTAACTTTTGGAAAATTGTTATGCCATATAGTTTGTAAAATTTGTAACAATGATTCAAATTTTTACCTGACTTAATAGTTACTTTCTTATCTACGATCGAGACAAATGCTCTAACGCGTTTATTTACCATCGAAAAAATTTACAAAAATTTACAGTTTTTCTAGGCACTCCCCCTTACGAGTTACGCATTTTGTCCATCTTTCCGGAAGCTTTTTTAATGCCGGTATCGAAGAATTCCTTGGGCAACTCGAACAGCCATGTGCGCACAAATTCCTTCACCTCGTCGTCGGTGTTGAATCTTTGACCTCCGAGGGTTTCTTTCAGTGGTTCAAACATGTTAAGGGGGGTTCTAGTACCTTCCAACCCAATTTCGATATTGTATCGAGCGTGAGACGCGCGGTATGAGGGCGTGCGTTATCCTGGAGAAGAATCGCACGTCGTGCTGGAATGCTCCTCCATTTCGAGCGGTATTTCGCGTTAACGAAAGTATTTGTAGAGGAAGAACATTCATCGTGCGGTCCTCCAAAATGAGTTATTCTACAAGGCAAATATTGTCTGGTGTGATGCTGGTTCGCCGTCGACAATCATTCGGCTCATTTTTGACGGTTTCGAGACCATTTTTGAATACTTTGGCCCATTTAAACAACGCAGCCCTACTCAGGCACTCACTATTGAACTGATTTCGCAACTGCAGAAAAATTTCCGTGTTTTTAATGCCTTCCCACGCTAAAAGACGAATGAAAATGCGTTGCACAACGACGGTTGGCACTTGACGTTCACTGATGGTCATAGCACACCCGTGAAACATACACTCCCAACGAAAACTATGCCACACTGTTTTGTAAGGGACCCAGCTATCACATACTGAAGCAACGACCTTCAAAACATACATGCGCGCCATCTACAGCGTAGGTCTCCATCATATTTGAACAAATCACAATAACTGTTTCAAAAACAACACAATCCCTGATGGAGGACCCAATAATTTTGATGTTTAAAAATCTGATACTCGTAGCGACGCTAACAACAACGGCAAAACCATTGAAAATGGACGATACACAGATTAACGTGCTCAAAAAATGGAAAAAATGTATCAGCTACACATTATCACTACATTTGGACACACCAGGTTATTCTGTTCAGCTCGAGCAGAAAATAAAGCACCCAGCGACGGTAGGACAAACGGTAGAAGCGATTTAAACAATAGGAGAGTCAAAGGCTGTATTGGTACATGATGTTGAGTCCATCATCACCATAGCATCCGAGATACGACATGCACGTTTCGAGAACCTTCCCCCAGAGATTGTTTTTGACCGTTTCAATAGTGAGTGGCTCATACGGAAAGCGAGAACGGTCATTCCCGTAAACAAGGGTATCATCAACAGCGTCCTGAGATGGAATGAGCTTTTTGAAAGGATTGATTATTTCAGACACAGCTTGCTGAGGGTAGAGAAGGAGCACAAAGCTGGGCAACGTGGTGAAGCGTCAGTCATACCAACTACTATCATAGTAAAATGGTAGTTTTTAACCCAATGGATTGTGAAAGAAGAGGCGGAAGCACGTGGCTTCCAAAAAGCGTTTGCAAATGGTCCCGTGTAAGGTACCCAAAAAGAAGCCGCAAATCTCCAAATAGTAGATGAAAATAAGCAGCCCTCCTATGAAGCAAAAAATGAAGAAACATCAAAATTAACGTGAACTAGGCCAACATACAGATGGTAGGTCCTTTTGTACATAGATGTCTTACAGGAAGTAAAGGAGTTATTGATTTGGATGATGATGAAACTATTAGATGGAGAACTAGCAACATGTTTGCTTTCACTATTTCAAAAGTTACAGTGGAGCTATTATAGATTGTCACAGATAATTTTTGCAGACCATGTTAAGAAAAATTGATCAATTCCAGTCTTTAACTAGGGTCCTGATTGTTTCGTTGGCAATCAGCGTGGAGATCACTCGTCCACCCATGAAATTTCTCCCGAGCCGCAAGACAAACTCAGCTCGAGCCAGACTCTTCATTTTTCAAAATTGTAACAGTGTCACAAAATTTTAATGGGAAATTCACCCTGTGCACTACATTTACTGGCATCCACGCCGATCTTAGCACTACTGCCCCTCTCGGGCCTTCGCTTCCTGCAAACAGCGCCTCCAACTGTCTCGGTCCGTTGACCGCGTCTTCTGATTCTGAAATCCAAGCAGCGATGAACTGTCTTCGTCGACCGAGTCAGACCAGCATTTCCTCGGTTTCCCCACTGGCCGCTGGCCTTCAGTTCTCCCAACGAATACCTTCTTGGGTTTCCGTTGTTCGTCCATATGATTCATGTGTCCAGCCCATTGCAGCTTCCACAGCCTTACAATCGTTAAGACCTCCGGTTCCTCAAAAATTTCATGGTTGTATCGAATTCGCCATTGGTCCCCGTCTAGCTTTGCTCCGATTATTTGCCTCAGGACCCGTCGCTCAAAGGCGTTCAATATATTTCCGGATGCTTGGGTTTCACACCCATAGCATAACTTAGGTTAGGAAATAACTTACCTAACGCACTTATGACAATCACAAAATTTTAAATTTCGATTTTTGGAGCTACTTCCGGAGAACCGAATGTATGCCGTCAACTGAGCTGCGTTCAAAATCAATTTTCTGCATTTTGTAAATTTTCTTTTATTTTGTAAAAATAAAATACTGGAAAATTTGCAAAATTTTGTTGATGACTTGACAAATTCAAATTAAAAGCTGCTTCTTTTACGTTACATTGGGGACCCTGTTCAGGATTTACTGAGTCAGCTAGCATTGAAATTTTCAATTTCTGCTCTAAACCCTACTATTTTTGTCCTAGGAGATGGTACTGGCGGGGCTTTCCGGTGTAAATATGCTCGTCAGAGATAGACATGGGAAGCACTCTTTTTGGGGTATCGGCAAAATCAATAGTTTTCGTAATGTACTCGTATGTGTGACACTTTACATTCAATCAAGCGATTCTTGGGGATGTAAATTGCCATATATGCAAGTCAATGGATACTATTGGCATTGTCGATACGGCAACAAAAATGAGTGGGTAGCGGAATCGAAGTGTAATGAACTTCGATTACGTTACCCAGAGGTGGCAGCGGTAATTGAGAAAAGGGATTGCGGAATCGGATTTGGAGAGGTGAAATGCGGGATTAGGTTGTGAGGGATTGGCAGTGGAGATTGGACTTGGATAGAAAAGGGATTGAAGTGAATATTTGGCTTGTGAAGGAGAGTGGAATTCTTTGGCAGCTTTGGAGAAAGTTTTTTTGTGAAAATTCGGCGAATAAAAGTTGTTTGGAGTTTAGTGAAGTAATTAAACAAATTAAACTAAAATTGAATTTTGCGAGTGGAAAAAAAATAGTTGCGTTGGATACAAGATGAAGAGTGAATGAAAGATTTGTGTAGCAGAACGGTTTTGGCCTAGTGTATATTGTACAGAAGAAAAATTAATTAGTGGGTACGAAAAGTGGAGGAAAAAAACTAAAAACAATCATTAAATCGTGTGAATTGTACCAAGTGATTGAGTTGATCACCTTCTGATCTTACAGTGAAGATAGGAATTGTGAATTTTCAGGGTGGAATCAAAAGTTTGTAACAAGAAAAGATTGTTCTTGCAATAAGTGAGAATCCCTTAGTGGATTTAAATTTAACAACCAACGGGAATATTGAATAACTTACGGGGAAGAAAAAGTAAATGAAATTATCGATATAAACAAAGGCGGTAATTAACGGAAATACATGGGCGGATTAAATATTAGGATAAAGCTTATCTGTAACTAATGAGTTTTAAGTTAAAATCAATTAAATTTGCAGTGACCCCACCTCTCGTTTTCGGTGTCCGTCGTCGAGCGCTCGAGGATCCACAGAAAAAGAAGAGAGTAAGTAAATACAATGATTAATATTTTTCCTTGTTTTTTTTTTTAACATTCTTTTATCTATTACCTATTTTTCCAGTTTATTGTAATTTGCTATTCTTTTATTAATATCTTATTTAATTTATTTGCATAATAAAAATATTTAGGGGTCTGTTTGTTTTTGATTTGTATCTCTTAATTGTTGAATTTGCTGTGTAAATTACTTTTTTTAATTAAATAAAACGGCCATGTCTCGTTAAGACAACCAATTTTCATTTCTCAATATGACCTTCCCTTTCCCGTCCTTTTCCCTATGTGCTAGTATTTATATGTAAGGTGGCTCAGCACGAGCAGAGGGTGTCCCGGAAGATCCACGACACGACTGAGCGCTAGCCGGCCTCAGTATGCCACCCCGGGCTACACACCCCTCTGCTAATTACATAATGTCTGCAACTGCGGTGACTTCCGTGGTGGCCACAGTGTCCTCGTAATCAAAACAAGTACCCAGCGCCTCTACCGCGCTGTTTATGTGTGTGTGCATATTGCCTCTATAACAGGTTAAAATAGAGTAACATTGGTTTTTCTTTTAAAGCAAAAATATATTTCGTCGTTGAAGTTTTTCTTGAATTAAATCAATGTATATGTCTGCATATCGTAGGCTTAGCACAAAACCCTTGTGACATGAGCGTTGTCAACCCAGCTTGTTATTTGATAGAAAATAGAAATACATGATGAATCGTTTATACCCAAAACATGTTTGATAACTACTTATATTCAAACATTTTTCTAGTAAAAATATTATTCAGCTGTAACTTTTTTAATATTCTTCTCATACAAAAGATAGTTTTTGTTACAAAAAACAATGAATAAACTTTTATAAAAAGTTTTACAATAGGAAAGATATCTCAACCCAAATTTAATCATACATGCATACACAACACTGCAACATTTTCACATATGATGCACTTCACTTTAGAAAATAGGACAACCTCATTTTACTCTGCAAAATGAGAAAAGTCCTTTCGCATCGTCGCCAACATTCATAATATGCATTTTTCCTTGCCATAAAAGTAGAAAATAAAATATCCCACCCATCCACCAAACAATGCAGAGCCATGCCAACCTAATTCCCGGTCAAACATTGACTACAATGAGGACATATTTGTACTCATATTCCAATTCACAACCAGGCCAAGTAGCGCTATTAAACTTCATCATAGCTCCATAATCCTCACAAGATCCTTCTCGTTCCTTCGGCACAATGCATTCAAAGCAAAACATAATTGCATTAAGTTTTCTATTCTATTGAGACCATGTCGTACAAATTCCACAGGAGCAAGAGCGTCAACTTCGTAATGCATACTATCGAAATCAAAATTGAAAAACGTTATTTTTGTAGAGTATGAAAATGTCCTGGATTCACTCTCGTTCTCTCATTTTCGGTCGCTTCTCACAATCAGTCTCAGTCTCTTCAATGGCCTTTAGCAATGCGGCAATGAGATGAAATTTCAGCAGTCAGCGTCGTCCTTCACGTCCTTGTCGCCAAAGTTCTCTTGGTAGTTGTCGGGATAAAGTGTATTGTTGTTGCGTTAGGACACTCGTACGTTGCGGTATCGTAAGAATTGTATTGGAATGCGCCAGAATGGAGTGAAAGATGCTTTTCAAATTGAATAGATTTAATTCCAAGGACAAGCCGGCAGGATACAAAAGAGCACTACAGTCCCGAACAGAGAATATATTTAGGTATACATATGTGTACGGGGTTTGACTGCAGACAGGACTTGATATTGAACATTGTATTACAGTATGACTGTGGGGAGTAGATTGAATCGAGCAGAAAATAGAGCCCGTACTATATAAATTAAATTTTTACTAGGGAACTGCAGCCAATGGTTGCAGACTGTGGAATTTATATTTAATGATTTACTGGAAGTTTTGTGAGCATAGTTGGGCTTTACGATAAGAGATTGTTTATATTGCTGAGTCATGTGTTTTTACGGTACGGTTTTTTTGAGTAACGAAATCAGAATTAATAAGTTCCAGTGGATTCAAATTGAAAAAGTTTTATGCAAAGTTGGCTCTTACCATCATTTTAGTAGTTGATAAGATCCAATTAGAAGGAATGGTGAAAGAAATTGGAAAAAGACAGGGAAAAATGCAAAGTAATGCAAGGAGTTCTTTTATGGTAACTGTTGCAGCTACGTACAGGACTCAAATTGTGTCTCTCCTGTATCTGTATAATAACTTTTATCTACATGCTTAGGGTTTTGTAAAATCATCTTACAATTCATCATGTACGGTGTGAAAGCCAAAGCCAGGCCATGGCATACGGGATTAATCCCCTCCAATCATCACGGTCCCGGGCCTCGTCCACCAGTTAATTACCCCCAGTCAAAACGAACCTGGATCAATGATGGATTTTCAAACTGGAAGCATGGTTCAGAGCGGATGAAGAACCATTCGTTAAGTGTTCTACACTCCAATTGCACTGAAACACTGGCAAACTTGGGAAAAGTGAACGTTGTACAAACGTTATCGTCGGCTCACTCGAAAGAGATGATGGAGAATAGAACGGGGTTACTGAAACTACAATCTTGTCAAAAATTATGGACAAGGTAAAAAAAGCGGAGAATTTTTCGATTCTTCTCGATGAAACCACAGATGCATCACGTTTACCTTAGAACGGTTTTTGAAGATTTAGTTGCAAATGAGAATTTGATTAGATTCTTTTCAATGCCAAACACTCAAGCACCCTCGCAGGGCGAATGCTGGCCGACAGGAACACTCTTGGAGGCTAGCATTCTTTGGGGAGTTCCACCCTCACGTACCCGAAGAAATTCCCGCAGGGGGAATGCCGGTCGAGAGCAGCACTTTAAAGAGCGCCGCCTCAACGGACCCGAGGATATGGGGGGCGCCGTGAGGTTCCCCCCAGGGATGACAGGTAACGACCCTGATTGGATCTAGACTACGCTTTGCACAACGAACTCGAATTGATGCTTTGGGCTGGTGGATATGATGGTTTGGACCTAGTTGCGTTGCACAGTAGCGCCAAGGTGACACTCTTGTGTGAACGGCTCCAATTGAACTATCATACCGTCTCCGTCCCGGTAAAACCTTGGCAGGCCTAGGAGTACGTTCGAAATTCACAATATCGGGTTGGTGGTGTAGGTTCGGTTGAGACAGACTCCCGATTAGCGCAGATCTGGCTCTGAGCACTTGTCACCATAAGGGCTTGTGCCAACCCTCACATGGCTTCTCCGCTTTGCATAGATAACCATGGGACCAAAAAGGTGACTACACACACGGACGGAGAAAGCGGCTCCGAGGGGGACCCAATAAAACTGGGACAACCAAAATCCCTTAAAAAAGATAAAAAAAACTCAAAAAAATGCAAAAATAACAATAACGACGACGGAATCAGCGGACTAATGAGGACAAAAACGAGCATTAATACAATGACAGTAAAGATGGATGAAAAACGGAGATTAACAGATGGTCTGGTCCAGACTAACTGCGATATTCGGGCGCAGCGAAAAAAATAATGTGACCTTCAGAGCGTCCTATTAAGGAAAAGCGGAAAACTATGCAGGACGTGCCAAATACTCGAGGGGTGGAGGGAAACGTATAGAAATTTGAGAATTCGATCATCACAGCTGCGATCGCTGCCAAAGTGGTTAAATCAAGGGTCGTAAATCCCGAATTAGTAAGGAACCATCCTGAAGTCAATGAAGAGATTACGGCAGGAAAAGCAACGAGTGACCAGACAAATAAAGTGACGATGTGTGATTTCATCGCTAACGTCGAAAAGGTGGCAGAAGTGCTTATTCAGAAACAGAAGGCTCTCTCCCGAGGACGATGGCCGCAAAGTACAATTGGTGCCCAGCGACATGAAGAAGAAAGGCTATTCCGAAAAATGCGAGTTATTCTAAAAAGAATACAATCTGTATGCGACTCAGCAAAAATCAACAAAGCAGTAAAGATTGGGTTCCTTGAACTAGAGGAGCTCCTAGACCGCATAGGGGATTCTTGGAGGAGCTGGTTAAAGGCCGAAGAGGACCAGATGGCAGAAGAAGAGCAAAAGGCTCAAGAAGCACTTGGGGTGAAATCTAAAGGGCACGTGCAGATAGCTCCAAAATCAAAAATCAATAAAAGAATGGCGTCTAGCCCAATCAAAAGAGATCGGTATAGAAGAAGGAAGGGCGTCGAATACCAAATCAGGGGTTCCAGACAGTGCTTATAAAAGAAGCGAGGAAACCTGCTACAAAACTCCTTCAAAAAGTGCCAGAAAGTAAAGTTTGAACGGACGCCCAACAAGGAAAAAGATCCGGTGCAAAACAGGAGGGAGAGAAGCCCCAACGAAGATCCCGGCAGTAAACACCGCTCGAAGACCCCAAGATGGCCAATCTTACGCAAAGGTGATGAAGGATATCAGGGGAAACGTAAGGCCCGAAGACATTAACACTGTCATTAAAGCAGTGCAACCAACGCGATCGGGCCACATATTGGTCGAATTTAAAGTGAAGGCCAAGAATAGGGAAGCATTCTGCGAAGCAGTAAAGAAAGTCCTCGGCAAAAGTGCAACTATAGCCCCGCTCGAGCCGATGGCAACGATAGAAATAAAAGACAACAACTGCGTCACAGATCTGGCTGAAGTAGAAGAGGCCATCAAAGGGAGTTCCCTTGCGTGGGTAGGACCAAAGCAAGGCTGAAATCTGAAAACCATAGGTGACAACGCATGGCCATCATTGATTTGCCCGAAAAGGACGCCGAACAATTTCTGAATAAGGGCAAAGTACGGATAGGGTGGGTTGTCTGTAGGATGCGACGAAGAGCAACGCCTCTTCATTGTTTCAAATTCCTTGGCTATGGTCACAGTGCACAAGTATGCAAAGGACCCGATAGGGGTTCCCTATGTTACAAATGCGGTGAAATGGGACATAAGGGAAAAGAGTGTACGAAGGTGGCACACTGTATTCTTTGCAAGGATACTGATCCACGACTTGATTTTGGACACGTTTTGAAATCAGGAAAATGCCGGGTTTTCCAGGAAGGCCTAGCGAAGGCAAAATCAGAACTTAAATGACCCGCAACCTGCAGCTAAACCTTCACCGCAGTTCAACTGCACAAAATCTGCTTGAGCAGTTTGCAAGGGACTTGAAGCTGACTTTTTGTTGCTGAGTGAGCAACACCATGATAAAAGTTTAGCATCATCGTATCCTGATGGAACTGGTACTGCCGCCATCTGGGTTTGAAATAGTGATTTCCAGGTGGAGAGCTATTGACGTGGGGATGGTTTTGTGTGGGTTTGGTTCTCAGGGACCACATTCTTTAGTAAGTGTCTAACGCCGAATGAATCAGTATCATCTTTCCAAGCCAAGCTTAATGCTTTCGAGGGCCCTGTCACGAACGCAGACGAGAGTGTACTCGTTGGGGGAGACTCCAACGCTAAAGCAATCGAATGGGGCATGTCTCAAACAGATCCATGGGGAAAACGAATCTTAGAAATGGCGGCCAGGACGGTGCTCGTCGTACTAAACACCGTAAATATGCCAAATTTCCACCATATTAGCTGTGAAGGAACCATACCGGTCGTGACATTCACCTCGGAGTCCTTAGTATGGAGGATACACAATTGGAGTGTATTAGAGAACTAATCAGCCAGTGCATTCTGCTTGAGATCTGTGGTGTTGTCTCTTGCCGTCCATGCTCTCGGCTTTCTACAATTGGAAAGAACATCAGAAGGATGGACGTCGAGAGGTTCGTCGAGGTACTCACAGCGGGTGCACCGCTGCAAGGAGATTCGGAAGGGACAGAAGAACTGGCAGCTGAAGACTGGGTGAACTCAACTACGAGCATCATCATGACTACTTGCAAAGCTTCTATACCCCGTCAAAAACCCCGGCACGGTAAGCCCTCAATGTACTGGTGGTTGACTGAAATCGCTGAAAAACGAAGATAGTGTCACAAGCTTAAGCGTGAGGCTCAACGGGCACGGAACCGTGACGAGGCAAGCAACCGGGTAGCAGCATATAAGTCGGCCAGGAAATGCCTTTGCAAATTGATAAACAACAGCAAGGCTCGCTGCAGGCAAGATCTAGTGAACAATGTGAACAAGGGTCCGTGAGGCCTTAGCTACAAGCTAGTTATGCGGAAGCTTGGTGCCCTACGGAAACCTTGTATACATGATGCGGAAAAGATAGACGAGATAGTGCGGGCGCTCTTCCCCGTCCATCCCGTCCGTGTTGACGCTGTCCATGGTGAAAAAGCAGTCAAGTGTGCACCCTTCACACAGCCGGAACCGGAGGAGGCAGTCCTCTCACTGAAAGTGAGGAAAGCTCGAGGTCCAGATGGTGTTCCGGCTGAGGGTTCCCAGCTTGCCTATCATCATTGTCCTGACTGGCTGCTCAGCACATTCAACACTTGCCTACGGGACAGGGTTTTCCCGGTACGATGGAAAGTTGCGAGGCTCGTGCTGATCAGCAAGGCAAAGGGGAATTCCGAACCGCCGTCTGCATACCGCCCGTTATGCATGCTAGACACGACTGGGAAAGTGCTAGAGCAACTCATGAAGGGAAGACTCACTGACGCGATTCGTGCTGCTGGGGACCTATCTCCTCGGCAGTATGGCTTTAGAGCAGGACGTTCTGCTATTGATGCTATAGCAGAGGTAGTGAGTGCAAGGCAAAAGGCAGAGGCATATAGTCGCACCAAGCGACGTATCATCCTGTTGGTGACACTCGACGTCAGAAACGCCTTCAACTCCGCTAGATGGGTGGATATTCTGGATACGCTGGAAAACCCTCTTCAAGTTCCAGAATATCTAATGCGGCTTTTGAGGGACTACCTAAAGGGCCGAAGTCTTTACGGCACGACACAGGGCCAGCAAAAGATGGCTGTTACATCAAGTGTTGCCCAGGGATCTATCCTCGGTCCAAACCTATGGAACGTGTCTTACAACGGGCTACTGAGACTGAAGATGCCAGACGAGTCACGCTTGATCGGCTATGCGGATGATTAGCTGGACGCATCGTTGAACAAGCGCAACTTAGGCTAGGTATGCTCGTGCGCTGAGTGAGAGACTGGATGGCTGCTCGCGGGCTCAGTTTAGCACTGGAGAAAGCCAAAGTGGTCATTTTAATGAAAAGAGAATCCCTAGAGCAAGGATGATCAGTATTGGAAACATACGAATGGAATCGAAACGAGCGGTGAAGTACATAGGGCTAATGATCGACTAGAAGATGAATTTCTTTGAGCAAATCAGGACAACGGCTGAGAAGGCTGCTTCAGAAGTATCAACTCATGGGCAACGTAGGGGGACCTTGTCCATCAAGTAAACGCTCCTTGATGTGTGCTGTAGGGTCAGTGCTACTGTACGGAGCAGAAGTATGAGGCGACGTTCTCAGTAAGAAGGTTTACTGAAAACGCCTGGTACAGGCACAGAGAAGAGGAACGCGGAGTATTGCATCTCCGTATCTGACAGTCTCTGATTCGGCGGTCAAAGTCATTGCAGGCATGGTACCTATCAGCCTCCTTACTAGAGAGTGTCGCTCTATTTATCTGCGTCGAAACGAGGACGCGAGGGAGATGATTGTCTGCGCGGAGAGACAGCTCCCACTCAACAATTGGCAGCAGTCTTGGGTGAATAGCACGATGGGAAGGTGGACTGCGCGCCTGATCCCGGATGTGAGACCGTGAGTAAATCGAAAGCGTGGTGAGACCGACTTCTATCTGACCCAGCTTTTGAGCAGACATGGGTGTTATCAGTCTTACCTGTACAAGATTGGTAAGTCAAGTTCCCCCAATTGTTGGTTTTGCCCAGAAGAGGAAGACAATGCCTGTGAAACATTTTTGAGTACATAAAATGGGACAGGCTGTGAAAGGACCTCTACAGGAAGACGGGAGAGCTCACGCCGGATAATATAGTCGTGGTGATGCTCGAATTGGCTGACAAATGGAGCCAGGTGACACATTATGTTCGGGCAGTCCTAAAAGATAAAAGGGACTCAAAGCAGTTGGGGCTGGGGGATCGCTTGTCTGGCACTTCTCCTTTCCCTCTCCCCTCTCGCTAGAAGAAGGATCCCTCTGTTTGAAGGCGCCTCACGGCGTGACGAAACGAGACCTGACCCGAACTAATGTGTCAAACAGTTCCAGGCTAGGTTTTCAGGTTGACAAGGGATGTGTTTAGTGGATAATCCAGTCGCCTTTTTGCAAAGATGGGAGTCCCACACTCTGTGCGTAAATGGGCATTCACCTTCCAACTCCAAAAAAAAACTCTCAAGCAGAAACTTTATTCGATCTTGTTGACAACATTTTCGTCGTGAACTTGTTGCTTCTCTCAAAACTAAGAGGCCAGTGCTATGATGGGTCATCAAATGTGACTGGAAAAATCTCAGGATTGCAAGTACGTATACGTGAGAAAGAACCTCGACCTTTGTTTATGTAATGTAATGCCAATAACCTGAATCTTGTTGTCCAGCATTCAATTGAAAAGATATTACTAGCCAGAAAATTCATTGGGCCTGTCAAGGATTTGATCAACTTTGTCCGAGATTTGTCAAAATGTGGTGCACAGTTCAAAGAGTTGTAGACTGAAGTGTTGGAACCCGTCAACCCGTCAAGGTAAAAACTAAGGTCGAAAATTTCGTCAAATATTATATCAAATTTTGAAACCTTATTAATATTTTTCAGATGGGCGATGCAAATACGGCCTCTTAGATAATCCAGGCGAATTATCCCAAATTACTGAAATTCCTCGATGACCGATCGGTGGGCAACCAAGAATGTTGTCAAGACGGGGTCCTTAACGTTTGAAGAGTAATAAAATGGGTATTTTTATGTAATTTAAATCTTTATTAATTTTAAATTACTCATACATAATTCATCTTTGGAAAAAAGGAACTTTAGGAACTTTTCACTCATAGAAAAATTAGAAAGTGGCCAATTATGTCAAACATGTCCAACACCCGATCTCACCCTTTACGATGCATAAGACGGGGTACCCTATGGGGCAACATGGGGTGTGGGGGACACATTCTATTATTATGTGCAAAACTCACAAAAAAATACAGCCTCGTCATCCTAGTCTTCTATGCCAGCACAGCTACAGTGTGCTCAATTCACGCAGAGAGAACAAGCGGCCCATCCTTCATGTGAATCTAAGTATCATTGTCACTTTTTGATGGAGAATTGAACTTTTTGTTGGTTTCCGTTCTGTTGTTTTTCTTAGGCGATTTGGTTTTCTATTCCTTTTTTGCTCTTTGCGTGCCTTTTTTTCTTCTTGTCATCTTCTGACAGTTTCTTTTTTTTCATTGTTTCTTCAAATTAATTTGAAATGGGGAAGACGTTATGATAGCCGATTTTCCTCGTTTTCTTCGCACGCGCGAAATTTTGCTAGTTGCAGGATGAGGCATCACTTGCTGAGGGCTAACAACAGAAAACACTGATTGCTCTGTTGGAGTAGTTGGCCTGTGGTCTATTTCTATATTTCTCGTCCAAATCGAGCATCCGGGCTCAGATTTCATAAAATTTACAAGCGCTTAGCTAGCTGTTGTGATAGAGGGTGTCAGAGGGACAACAGGAATTTGAGATGGCTCTGCTTCAATATCAGATGGTGCTATAGCAACAGGCATGGCATCTATCAGCAGTTTATCAATAGTTTCTTTATCAAAATCTCCAACTGCCAAAATTGAATTTACTGTTGCAGCCGTTACCATCTCAGTAACAACGGTTTGTCTATTTAGCGCAGTAGCACGGTTGTTTGTTATCGTTGTTTCAGACAATCCTTCATTGAGGAATAACCTATCTGTTTGATAGATATCAGTCGTCAATGATGGAGCAAAGCCACTGTCGGAAAAAACTATTGGATCGTATGGCTAAATGCCACATTTCATTCACTGCCGTTGCCATTAGAGAAGCCTGAATAAAAGCTTTACTAAAAATTTCTGCTACTTACCGGATAGTGACAATTATCTCTGGGTTGCTGCAAAGCCAAGCTGTGACTTGTTGGTCGTAGCATGTGCTCAAGGGAAAATGTATGCTACATCCAGAACTTGAAGTCGATGAGTTGTATGAGGGGGGAGACATAAGCTTCATTAATGAGGTCCAAGTTTTGTGTGTGGGTACTGTGGCCATCTAACACCGTTCGTTCAACCGTTGCCCCACTAAATTCAATAAACTTCTTAAACCAGCCAAGGAATAATTCAGCTGTCATTAAGCCATAATCGCTGCAAACACCCCAAGCTCCAGAAACAGCAATGAGCATTAACTGTAGGTCCATTCTCTTTCGTGGGAACACCGGCATTGGAGGCATGTATTGACCACTTGCACTGAAAAAAAGTTCCACAGTTATTGTCGTTCCTTTCTCCGCAGAAGTTATAGATCCCACTTGTTTTCTACCTTTTCGTGCAATTATTTTTGAATTGTTTTTTGGTACCACTGAAACTCCTGTTTCATCATAATTATAAATTCTTTCAGGCGAAAGTTTATGCTCATCATGAACGTTGCGAAGGAAGTTGAAAAACTGTTTAACAGCTTGTTTATTAAACCTATCGGTACGTGCAGCTGAAGTGTTTTCTGGTTTTTGTATCGGCAATTCTGGATGCCTGCTTAAAAACCGCTGCACCCAATCTTTGCCAGCTTCTTTTCTTTCAGAGTTGAAGAAATTTTTCTTCCCATTTTTTACTGCCGGAGTGTACCCCAAAGCCCTCAAATCTTTTGTTGTGAGCCCGTAAAGATGACTCTCTATATCCATTATACAGTTGCGAAGCTCGTTCTCTTCATCATCAGTAAATGTTCGCTTTTTTTGGTCCTAAAGGAACTTTAATTGAAGTTGCAGTAGTAGACGGATCTTCTAGGGCTGCATGAACTACTTTAACTTTTCGTTCAAGGGTCGGTTGTGGTACAAAATATGTTTTCGCCGCTAATTTGTACCCCATTTTCTCTTCGATTACAACATCTACCGCATTTTGCATACTCTGTCCACTCCAGTTTCCCCTCTCCGACTTTCTTTTATAATTTTTCACCATCAAGAAACAAGATTAAAAACAAAGAAGTTACGAAGAAGCATAAACTGTCATAAGGAAATAATTGAATTTCTTCGAGGGGCAAGATGGGGCACTTTATAGCCCATCTTGCCCTCCAATGCTTATTTGAATAAAATAACATGCCTTTGATGACCAATTCAGAATATAGACACAAACGTGTTTTTACCTGCTGGTGTAATGATTGATAAACAAGAATAACCTTCTGTAAGTTCAAGAAAACTAATATTGAGATACAAAACACAATCGATGTATAACGCGGGAATCACAACTAACTTGAGAAAAACCGAGTTTTTGGCGCCAAAGCGAAAACGCGTGCACTTATAAGCCGGTCACTGCGCTGTCTAATGAGCAACATGACGGCGCATCATTGCAAGCCAGAGCGGCTGGGATTCGTCGTTTCTGTGGCCGTTAAAACGCATTGCCCCGTCTTACCCGCTACAGCATTGATGCTGGCTAGGTCTTTGAAAATGAATGATTGGTGAGCCGACGGGACAGGACGAATCGGTTTGAAGAGGTGGCGTAAGCTGGTGAAAAATTTTGTGGGCCGCCAGCTGGTAAATTTCGAGGCGTGACAAACTCGCCCGGGATCCGAAGTGACGTGTCGAAAACTATTTCTGCAAGAGAGGTTTGCAGGTCCGCCTATAATGTGGTGCGTAGACCCGGCAAAGGTGGGTGGAAGTGCTTGTAACCATGGCGTCTCCGGAACGCATTTTAACGTTGCTTAGAGGGTGTGGTGCATCCGTTCGACCATGTCATTGGCTTGAGGGTGGTATGGAGTGGTGTGGACGTGCACAAGCGGCGGTCGGGCTGATTCAGGAGGTCGGCTTAAAACTAGCGGACTTGGTCCGATGTGATCTCCAGTGGCGGTGGACCTTCGACAGTTGGCAAGGTACGCGTTGCTTGGCCCACCGGGATACGTTTTTTTGCAGACTTGACAAGAAGTATTAAGCGCTATGCGTTTCAAAGTAGCATGTCCACTTGGATGCGACAGTTGATGGACGATGTCGAAAGCCTGACCGCGAAGCGCAACTGGCAGGTGAGGCTTAGTGGTGCCGTTAAACTCCACATAGTACGCTGAGTAGTCATCCAAGACCAGTTGATGCAGTTTGAGGCGGGGGCTCGTCAGGACGTGAGGCAACTGGTTGTCTGTGTTCTTTGCTTCACTGATGATTTGTGCTGTGATTTTGGCGGATATCGTGACCGTTTTTACGTGTGAAAGTGCATCAGTGGCGACATTGTCATCCCTTGGTGTGTATTCTACTCGCGAATTGGATCGGACAATGAAGTTCAGTTGTCTGCTTTGGTGGGGTGAAGCTTTGTCCGAGCGTTGCGTAAGAGCAAATATAAGAGACCAGTGGTTGGTACAGATGATAAAGTGCCTTCCTTCCAAGATGTGCTGAAAGAACTTGATTCCAGTAAAGATCGCAAGGAGCTCGTGACCGTAGGTTGAGTACCATTGCTCAGTGTCAGAGAGCTTCCTCGAGAAGAAACCGAACGGTAACCAAGTGCCATCACCCTGTTTTTGGTGCAAGGCCGCGCCAATGGTAGTGCTGGACACGTCAGTGTGGAGTGCCAATGGGTAAAAAGGCGAAAAAAAAGCTGACATGGCTGCCTCGGCGATGCCCTGCTTGCAGAGTTCAAAAGCAGCTTCAGCATCGGGTATCCAGGTAAGTAGTGCTTCCTTTTTTGTACAGCCTTTTAGCAGTTCTGATAGTGGCACTTGGGACTCAGCAGCGTGTGGCATGCAGCGGCGATAAAAATTCACCATCCCGAGAAAATGCCTCAACTGGGATGAGTCGGCAGGTTTGGGAAAAAATACGATGGCTTCTGTTTTGGGGGCTGGTGGTCGAAATCCAGTTTTGCAGACGTGGTATCCACCAAAGACGACCTCAAGCTGACCGATTTGGCATTTATTCTAGTTAGTGTGCCGCCTGCAGCATGGAAAGAAGTTGCTCGAGGTAGCACTGAGGATGGTCGAGAAAACTAGGATGTCGTCCTCATCGATCCGGACGAATTTCAATTTCTTCAGCAGATGGTTTTGAGTCCACTGCATCCTTTGGGCTGCGTTGTGTAGACCCAAAGACATCCCCAGGAACTCATACAGTCCAAAGGGCGTGGTGACTGCCGTCTTAGATACGTCTTCAGGAGCAACCGGTATTTGGTAGAAAGCGCGTTAGAGGTCAATTACTGAGAAAACAGTGCCGCTGGCCTCCTGAATCAAATCCTCCATGATGGACGGTCCCGTCAAGTTTGAGTGTTGAGTTGATGGCAATCCCCTGTAGCTCGCCAATGGCCACCATCCTTGGGCACCATATGCAGAGGACTGTCCCACTGGCTCCATGAGGGTCAAATTATGCCTCATTCCAGTAAGAAAGTGAATTCGGCTTTGGTTGTGGTGAGACATTCTCCCACAAGGTGACGTGGTTTCGTGAAAACTGGTGGGCCATTGGAGACTATCTGGTGGTGGATAGGTAAGTCATGGTCATGGTGATTATCCCTTTGGACCGGTCTCCAATGGTGTTCTTCACTTTAGTGACGCTGCTATACTGTGTATAGCTGGGAATGGACTGAGGACGCAGGCTGTGGAGAGGTTAATGAGTTCGTCCTAGAGGCACTGGTGACCATGATCCTTTAATGCATTGGCTCCTAGAATGGCTGTCTGGACATCTTTTATCACGAACGACCAGTGGAGGGGCCGGCGTACCCCCAAAATGCCATTGGCGGCCTGTACCGCGAAGCTCTGCATACGGAGAGATCTGGCGATAGACTGCCTTGGGATGATGGAGAGGGCGGAGTCGGAGTCTACCAAGAACCTGGTTTTTGTATTGCGTTTGAAGACACGAAAGCGTCTCTCCAAGGTGTTGGCCTACAAGTAGTGTGGTCTAAAGCTGGGAAGGAACAAGCCTGCTTGCATCGCATCGATAGGGTCCCGCGCTTGGTTTGATAACAGCAGTGACCTGTGCGTCTGTCTGATCCAGGAGTGGAGGAGCAACCTCGTCCTTGGCTTGCGTTTCTGGACAAGGACCGCTCCCCCAGTGTGTTGGTGCAAGCATGTGGTTGCTGAAGCGCCTCTTGAGTCAAGTTTGTTAGCTGCGTAATCGCCAGATGCAAGGCAGCCAACTCAACAGTGACTTTGTGCGAAAAAAACGCGGGGAGGAGCGTCCAGATGAGGGTTGCACTGATGTGGCCATCACTCCAGGGCCCATGTCTTATGCCTCGTCTGTGACAGTGGCAAGCTCTTCTAGCGTTTGGTTTTTATGAGCAGCAGCATGCGGGGCGTTTGCTGAGGCAGGAGGTCAAGCCATCTGACACGGAGGACATCATCGCTAACCCGTGTGCCAGCGAGGGAACGCATATGCCGTAGTAGCTGTTTAGATCTCCTGTCTCCGAGCTCAACGCCTGTGAGCACCTTATGTAGCTGCGCATCAGGTGAGTCTATGAGGCGGGCGACGATAGCTGGTTTGAGCGCTCCGTATCGGTCGTGCTCCGGTGGTGCACAAATGAAGTCCGCTACATCCACATATGGTCCACCGATGATAACGTGAGATGATACTTGGCTGCGTTTCGTACCACTTTGTGCACCTCGACTACTATTATTGTTGCAAGTTGGGGTCACCACTTTGGAAGTAAAAATTCTGGCCTTTAGCGTTGACTCTATATTTATATTTTACTCTTTGGAAATGACAGAATTTATTACTCCCTTTTGTTTACGACGAGGTAGGCGGTTACAACAATGAAGGTGATGAATGATGATGTCGTTATTGTTGATGATGAATGATAATGTCGTTGTTGTTGTTGATGCTGATGTTGCTGGTGATGTCGATAATGATGCTAATGATGTTTTTGCTACTCATGCTGATGATAATGTTAACTACGAACCAGTACAAAGTTTGCCTAGGTTTTCTCATGTATATTAATTTATTAGAAGCGAAAAGAGCGGCTCAATCAGATTTCTCTTTTTCTCGAGGAAATCGCTTGTGCCGCTGATATGTGGAATCGGCTGGCGGACGAAGATTTCTCGTGGAAGAGGGTCTGTTTGCGCCGTGAAGCGGGCGCTGACGTTGGGACGTTCTGAGTTGCCACATATCTACCAGTATGGTTTATTTTGTGTAAATTACGACTATGAGTGCATAAATTATCGTTAAAATTACATTTAAAAATTAATAAACAAAACCCCTAATCGAGTGCGGCTTAATATTGTCTTGTGTAACGCTACTGATATGGAAGTGTTCAGGGTGAGCTAGTTTTTTTTTGTGGTAGGGAGGTGAAGGCATTTACGTCCGCCGAGTCTGGCAGTGTGGGACTCCCATGGAGGATACCCTTGCACTACCCACTAAACACCTCCCCTGTCAATCTGAGAACCTAGCCTGGAACCGTTTGACACATTACTTCGGGCTAAGCCTCATTTCTCTACGCGTTTAGGCGCCACCGGGCTACAGGGATCCCTTTTCCAACAGAAGGAGGGGAAGGGAGAGGGATTTCTAGAAAAGAGACCCCTCCGCCCTGGACGCCTCCAGGCGCTCATATATTTTCCTTTTTATCTTAAGGACTGCCCGAGCGTAATGTGCCACACAGTTCCATTTGTCAACGGATGTGAGCATATCTCCAGTGAGTTCATCCGGAGAGAGATCTCCCATTTCTTCAATGAGGTCACCGTGCAGCCTTTCCCACCTCTTGCATACAAAAAATGTGTGGTTGGCATCATCGACCTCTCCAGCACAGAATATGCAGTAAGGAGACCGTAACTTACCAATCTTGTGCAGGTCAGACCGAAAGTATCCATGTCCACTCAGTAGCTGAGTTAGATAGAAGTTAGTCTCACCATGCCTTCGATTGAGCCACGGCCTCAGGTCACCAATAAGGCGTGCGGTCCACCTACCTTATGTATCGCTCACCCAGGACTGTTGCCAATCACTGAGTGAGCGTTCTCGTTCTTTGTGGGCGACAGCATCTCTGTCGCATTCGTTCCTCCGCAGGTAGATTCTGCAGCGCTCCTTGGCAAGGAGGGCAATGGGTATCACTCCTGCGATGACCAGCACTGCCGACTCCGAGACAGTCCGATATGCAGATGCAATCCGCAGCGCTCTCCGTCGCTGCACCTGTGCCAAGCGCCTTCGATACAGCCCCTTGTTGAGAGCCTCATACCATATCTCCGATCCGTACAACAGCACAGATTGTACTGCACTCATCAGAAGTCTCCTTCTTGATGAGGTGGGACCCCCTATGTTGGCCATTAGCCGGCTGAGAGCCGAAACACTCGCTGCAGCCTTGTCAGCTATTGCCCTGATTTGCTCGGAGAAACGCATCTTCGAGTCGATCAAAATGCCCAGGTACTTCATGCTAGTTTGGTCTCAACGAGTGCTTCCCCAATGTTGATCATCCATACTCAAGGGATTCTCTTCTTTGTCAAGATGACTACTTCGGTTTTCTCCAAAGCTAGGCTGAATCCGCGAGCAGTCATCCAGTTCCTCATTCGGCGCATGAGCAAACCCAGTCTGAGTTGCGCTTGTTCAACAGTGCGTCCCGCAACTAGCGCCGCGACATCGTCTGCATAGCGGATCAAGCGCGACTCATCTGGCAGCTCGATTCTCAGTAGCCCGTCGTACGTGATGTTCCACAGGTCTGGGCCAAGGATGGAGCCTTGTGCAACACCCGATGTAACTTCCATCCTCTGCCGACCCTCCTTCGTCTCATAGAGCAGGCTCCGGTCTGTCAGGTAGTTCTTCAAAATCCGCATCAGATATTCTGGAACTTGAAAAGAGCTTTCCATTGCTTCCAGAATATCCGCCCATCTAGCGGAATTGAAGGCGTTTCTGACGTCAAGCGTCACGAGCAACACAACCCTTTTGTTTGACTGGCAGTGAGCCTCCGGTCTTCGGACCGCGCTCACTACTTCCGCTATCGCGTCAATAGTAGAGCAACCTGCTCTAAAACCATACTGCCGTGGAGATGGGTCCCCGGCAGAACGGACCACGTCAGTGAGTCTTCCCTTGATGAGTTTCTCGAGCACTTTCCCAGCCGTGTCTAGCATACATAACGGGCGGTATGCAGACGCCAACTCGGAATTTCCCTTCCCCTTGCTGATCAGTACGAGCCTCGCCACTTTCCAGCGTTCCGGAAATACACCTTCGTAAAGGCAAGCGTTGAACATACTGAGCAACAAGTCAGGAAAACCTCAGCAGGAACGCCATCTGGTCCCGGTGCCTTCCTTGCTTTCATGGATAGAATTGCCTGCTCCAGTTCCATCATTGTGAAAGGTGAGCATTCTATTGGTGTTTGTGCATGAGCTGAATCGACATGGACAGGGTGCGTGGGGAATAGTGCCCGTACGATCTCGTCCATCTTCTCTGCTTCATGTAAGCAGGGCTTCCGTTGGGCACCAAGTTTTCGCATGACCAGCTTGTAACCTAGGCCCCACGGATCCCTATTTACATCGTCCACGAGATCTTGCCAGCATCGGGCCTTGCTCTTGTTAATGAGCCTGCGAAGATATTTCCTGCCGGAACTGTCTGCTGCTAGCCTAGTGTCTGCCTCCTCCCGTGTTCGCGCCCGCTGGGCCTCTCGCCGAAGTTTGTGACACTCGCTTCTTTGTTCGGCAATCTCGTTTGACCACCAGTATACTGGAGGCTTACCGTGTCGGGGTCTCCGACGGAGCATGGAAGACTCGCAAGCAGTTATGATGGTACTCATAGTTGAGTTCACCAAGTCCTTGGCTGTACGCCCTCGACTCCCTGGCGGAGCTCCCAGCAACAGTGCGCCTGCCGTAAGCACGTTAGCGAACCTTTCAACGTCCATCTTCCCAGTCCTCCATCCGAGGATTGAAGTTTGGGCACATGCACGCAGAGTGGCACCGTCGTGAATCTCAACAGCTATATACTGGTGATCACTAGCCGAGTAGTCCTCTAGTACTCGCCAGGTGTGTACTCTAGGTACCAGGGACTCCGAAGCGAGTGTCACATCGGGAATGGTTCCTACGCAACCTCAGCGGCGGAAAGTAAGGGTGTTACCAGTATTTAGGACCAAAAGCGCTGTTCTGGCCGCCATGTCCAAGATTTGCTTTCCCCTTTAGTCGGATTGTGGCATACCCCATTCAATGGCTCTAGCGTTGAAGTCTCCCCCGACCAGCATGCGGCCCTCTGTGTTCGAGACAGCGTCCTCCAGGGCATCGAGTTTCGTTCGAAAAGATGGCATTGCCTCGTTAGGCGTCAGATAAACACTGAAATATGTTATCCCTGAACACCGCACCCACACAAAACCATCCCCGCGTCCATGGCCCTGCACCTGAAGGCGGGCGCTGTCTCGAACCCAGATGGCCGAGGGACCAGATTCGTCAGGGTACCACCCTTGCGAGTCCTTGTTATGATGTTGCTCGCTCAGCAACAGCAAGTCAGCTTTCTTATCCCTCGCAAACTGCTCAAGTAGGTCCTGGGCGTTTGTGCTTCGGTGCAAATTGACCTGCAGGATACGGATCATTTGAGTATCGATTTGGCTTTAGTTAGGGCCTCCTTGAAAACCCAGCATCTCCCTGTCCCCGGCTCATGTTTGAGGTCGCCGGGTGCTAGCTTAGCATCCTTGCAAAGAATGCATTTTGCCTCGTTCGTGCACTCCTTCCTTTTGTGCCCCGTTTCACCACATTTATAGCACAGAGATCTCTTGTCGGGTCCCCTACAGCCATACGCGGTGTGTCCGTATTCGAAGCATCTGAAGCAGCGGAAAGAGATCGCTCTTCTCCGTATCCTGCAGATCATCTTAATTTTGCCCTTCGCCAGGATTTGCTGGGCGTCTTTATCAGCTAGTTCGACGATAGCCATGCGTTGCCCCCTTGTGTTTTCACGTGTCAATCTTGCCTTGACTTCACTTAAGCTGGGGAACTCCCTCCTAATGGCATCCTCTACTTCAGCTTTGTTCGTGACGCAGTCAAGGTCCCTGATTTCCAGGGTGGCCATTGGTTCGAGCGAGGCAACGGTTGCCGCATCTCCAAGAACGTTTTGAACCGCGTCATGGAATGCATCTTTGTTTGTGGCCTCTGGCACGAATTCCACCAGCAGACCACCGGTCCGGGTTGGTCGAACTGCTTTGATGGCAGTTTTGGTGTCGTCTGGCTTGACCGCTCCTTAAATTTCACGGAGGACATCTGCGTAGGTTCGGCCCTTAGTGGGTTTAATAAGCAGTGCCACTCGCAAGGGTTTGCGCCGCGGTTCGCTTTTTGTTTTCTGCGGTATATCGGGGGTTCTTTGTTCTTCTTTTCGTGGTTGAGCTCTTTGTCTGATTTTTCTAGGAGCAGCTTTTTGGCCGCTTTTTTCGCTACCTTGTTTCGCACCACATGAAACTCCTCGCCTGGAGTGACAACTTCGTTTATGGTCTCGTCCTTCCTCCTTTTCTCACGGTCGCCTTCAATTGGGCTACCGGCCATTCTTTTGCTGCTGCTAGGACCCACTGATGCCTCGAGGAAGAGCGTGTCTTTTTGGTGCTTTTCGGTTGCAAGCCACCTCCGCCTGTAGTGCGTCATGCGGCCAAAAAGCTCCTCCAGTTCAAGAATGCCATTCCTGACACTCTTACCTATGTTTTCCTGCACTTCGCAGGCAGCCCTCAGTTGTTTAACGATAGTCCCCGCTTTCCGAGTAAGCCGCTCCTCTTCGGCGTGGTCAAGGGCGATTGTGTTATTTGGCGCCACCTCGTGGAAGAGGCCCCCGTTTCCTAGCCCTTTTGCTTCTATCGCTTGGGTGACGTTTGAAGTGGCGTCGGCCGACGGCAAAACTTCTCCCTCCCCCAGTCTTACACTGGCCTCTGTTGGTGTCGCAGCTTGATCCGGATTGTGTACGTCTTGCACTGGACGCTCCGGGGTGCACAAAGTCCTTCTACTGCGCCCAAAGGCCGCAATGATGCCAGGTTCACAACGCACTCTGCCTTCTTTCGTTCATTAGTCCGCCTGTCGTCTGTCTCCGATGATTTAACCTGTGATGTTGACTTGGACAGTGTTTCTGGGGTTTGCTGCCTCCCCCCGCAATCGGTGACTTGTTTTATCGGTGTTCTTGCCAACAGCGGTTTTTGCCTGAAAGGGTTCTCCGCGCTAGCGTCCTGTTTGCTTGTAGTTATATCTGTTACAGAAGCCAAGTTCACCACTTCTATAACATTGCAGTCGCTGGATGACGACGGCCGGGCGCCTGCTCGCTCACTACCCTCTGCCGCCGGTACTGGGGATCCGACCCCCTGCACCGTAATTTGGTTCCCCTTGTGGACCTGCATAGTTTGGTTTTCTGTCTGGGTTTCTGTTCCCATAGCATTTTGCCTACTGCCAGGATATATGGATAATTGATGACGCCATATATTTCGTCATGTCACAGTGGAGATCATTGACACTCAGGTATTTGTCCTGAGACTCTCCCTTCACTGCCGACCATTGTCCACGGCTGCTTATTGGTTATTCGCAGCGAACCTTTCGAGAAAGGTCTGCCCCTATCCGCAACCCTGGGGACGCGTTTGGTTCCCCGGTCTGAGGGCACTATCGATAAATCGATAACCAAAGTCGATAAATCGATAACCAAATCGATAAATCGATAACCAAAAGGGTGAGCTAGTGCCTGATGCCTCTCTACTCCGCCCGTAACAGAATGTTATGTCAGATTGCACCGCCCGTAACAGTATGCTCTGTCAGATTGAATTATATCATGCTCCGAATTCACATCAGGCAAATGGCAGCCTAAGGATAGGAACTTTTATTTCTGAATTTCATAACCAACGAGTTATGACGTGGACCCACGTTTTCCCACATCACGTCAGAAAAATGTGTATTCAGCTTTAGAGTTACATTAATCAATAAAAGCCTACAACGCAATGAAATCAAAAAATTAAATTATCCTCTCTTCAACCTCAAATGATTACTTGCTCTTTCAATTTAAAACAAAAACGCAGTTCTTCTCGGGCTCGATACTTTTGATTTCATTTCTTTATAAAATTATCTTCTTGAAGTTTCTCATTTTAAACAAATGATTCTGCTGCTGTGAAATAAAATATCCAAGACATGAAACTCAATCAAACTTAAAAGAAAAAAAAATCGAATTTATCTTTGATCCTTTGAATCATCAAATTCAAGCCAACAACGCAACATTTCGTTAGCAGATACGATAATAACGTCGAATCCAGAATATTTTACCTTAGCTCGATTTCATAGCAATTGAAAAGTGGAAAGTACTCGTGTACGATGTTTAATTAATAAAAAGTTCGGAAGACTGAAGTGTTCCCCCACTACTGAGTGTCTTACTTTCTCTTGCTTTCCATCTTCTCATCCTCGTAATATTTTGTGACTTGAATTTCTTTCATTTCACTTAATATGACAGGACGAAGAAAAAGGAAAAGGAAGAATGAAAATGAAATTGTAGAAATATAATGTAACATGCCCTGGGTGATTTTTGCGTACTTCATGATGTTGTTAGGATCATCGTTTTTATTTTTCCGCTTCTCTTTTCTTCTTATTAAATTTTATGGTGAATTACGACTCATGGTTGAAGATGAACTTTATAGGTATCAGGTGTGTGTGAGGATATTTCTTCTTTTCTTTCTCATAATGCAAATAATCCTCCAGAACGTTATTATCCTGTTCAATTCAAGGATATTGGAACTTGATTTGCAAATTCCGATTGAAACAAAAATTCCATTAGAATATAAAATAAATTAATAAATACAAGCATTAAAGTTTAATTTTTATTAATTTACAGGACATAAAGTAACCATTCATTGAGCTCAACTATCAATCACTAAAAAAAAAAACACGAAGAAGAAAATTGGGGATGAAAAAGCTAAACGAGCGGAATAAAAATGCAGGTAATTGCTATACTCAACTACAATTTATTCCAGCATCATTTCCGAATATCCTTAATCAACAAAACGTGCTAAACTCGCCAAAATTTATTTTCTTCGATTCAATTCATGAAATCATTTTACGTAAAGGGAAGTGTCGACAAACTCATTCGGAAGTAATCCATTCAAGCTAATTCCGGACGTTATGGAAGACACCAAAACTGATATTATCTAAACTCTCTACTATAGAGAGAATAAAGGAAGCGAGCAAGTTTCAGAGTGAGTCCTGACTTTTCCTTAATAACAGATGGTCACGTAACTCACCTTTCACGAGTGTTATAAAAGGTGAATAGACGATAACACCATCAAACCACTTAACCGGACAATTTGGTGAAAGTTCAAATGTTCCAAGTGTGTAAGTGAATGGAACACGAGAGGGTAGAAAAAAACTTTTTCCTTATTTTATTCTCGCACAGTAAGTTGGGTAAAAGCTTTTCACCTTAACTTTATATGTAGGTATATTGAATGTGAGGGAAGGATTGTTAGCGACACAGAAAGAGAATGAAAGACATCACGCTTTACCTTACAACGATTAGAACGTGATTAAAGTGGCGGGATTGAAGATTATTCTATTTATAACTAGATGTCTTAACTGATTTTAATTTGTGGGGGCTCTGACACCACCCAGTAATGAAAAGAATCCCAAAGTCAAGTTTTATAATTACAATAAGCGGCACGAACAATATGGTGTCCGGTAGAAGGAAGGACGTTCAGTGTTCATGTACCAGTGGAATAAGAAGTTATCACTTTTTTCTTAAAACGATTACAGCGCTTCGTTACGGTAGCGGTGAAAGTCTTTACGACACCTCAGCTGTTATTGTCTCGTCGCTACAGTACTCCCTCTTGAATAGCTTTGACGTTTGTAAATATTGTCGCGTGTTTTCGGTTCGCGGCCAATAATTTTAATGTTCCGGGAAAGTGAAAACGCAATGTCTTTTAATTTAAGTTAAGAGAGTTTATTTAATTACAAAAGTGCACAATGATCAATTTAACAATTTAACACTTTCACTAATTTTAATTTTCACCATGAAAAAAAATCTAACACTTGTCCATAAATTTCTTATCGCAATTGTCTTCTAAATCACTTCACTATTACGAAACACACTTTTCTACTACTCGAATAATATCGCTTCCCACATACTATCGCAGTTCTTATCGCGGTCGAATGAATGATCCCCCCATTCATTCAGCTCGCCTTTATATAGGGTCTCTACCTATTCACCCATTTCTCGTACATTGGCGAATGTTCTACCGAGAGGTACCTGGTAGATTCGAACAAATTAATGAATGGGGTGACGTCACTTGCAGATGTTGATCATGCTTGTTGGGTTCTCGTGGGTTCGAGTAAATTCATTTGTTGACGGTTTTAATGATTGTGAAAACAATTGCGACAGTAGCTCGCAGAATTATTTGTACATGTAATTATTTGTACATGTAACACTGCCCCCACCTCAGTTCTTTTCGCCCCGAAAAGATGTGTCGCTATTTGTAGTCAATTCTTCCTGGGTGTAATATGGGGCAAGACGGTCCAGATGCACGATTTTCATTTTAGCTCTCGGCTTACGATGTTCCTGTATTCGGTATGCGACATCGTTGATTCGCTTTGTAACTCGGTATGGTCCCTCCCAATTATGTTGCAACTTTGGAGACCTACCCTTTCGCCGTTGCGGGTTATAAAGCCACACCAAGTCATCTTGCTGGAAGCCAGTAGAATTAGCCTTTAGATCATACCTGGTCTTCATGCGGTCAGTAGCCGATTCGAGGTGTTTTCGCACTGTCCGATGTATCTGGTTCAACCGTTGTCTTAGATCACTTGCGTACTCCGAGACCGTTTGGGGTCTCTCAGGGAGTGTTCCGAACTTTATATCGGCTGGCAAACGAATAGTCTTTCCAAAAATGACTTTGGCTGGGGCTTGGCCCGTCGATGCATGTTCAGCGGCTCTATACGCCATTAAAAATATTGGGATATGTCGGCCCCAGTCCCTTTGGTTCTCGTCAACCATTTTGGCCAGGTGTTTATTGAGCGTGCCGTTGAAACGTTCGACCATTCCATCGGATTGGGGATGCAGCGGTGGTGTCCTCGTTTTCCGTATTCCGAGCAGCTCGCACATTTCGCCAAAAACTAGTGACTCAAAGTTTCGGCCTTGATCCGAATGTAGTTCGCCAGGTACGCCGTACCTACTGACCCAATTTAACACTAGCTGTTCAGCTACAGTAGTTGCTTCCTGGTTGGGAATGGGGTAGACCTCGGGCCACTTGCTGAAATAATCGGCTACAACCAGCGTGTATCGATTTCCCCATTCAGATTCAGGAAAGGGTCCTGCGATGTCAACAGCAATCCTTTCAAACGGTACCCCCACGTTATAGGTTTGCATTTGTCCTCTCAGTCGTCGCTTTGGACCTTTGACGGAAGCGCAAATCGTGCATCTGCGACACCAGTCCTCTACGTCTTCTCGAGCGTGGAGCCAGTAGAACCTTTCCCGCAATTTCGCTAAGGTCTTGTTAACACCAAGGTGGCCTCCCGAGGATCCTTCATGCATTTCCTTAACCACATCGTGGATTCGGCTTTTGGGTAGTATAGTTTGCATCCTATGGGAGCTGCCATTCACCGTTTCCCATTTCCGCTTGAGTATGCCACCCTCCTCCAGAAGGGAGTTCCATTGTGCCCAATAGCTTTTCAGGGTTGCGCCATGCATCGAAACGTCTTTCCACTCAGGTCGCCCAGTCGTCTCCTTCCATACGAGCAATGGTCTGATGTCTTCATCGGCTAGCTGGGCATTTCGAATCTCCTCCGATGACCAACCTTCATCGAATTCGGCCGTTATCAATCGCAGATCAACGGGCGGTTCCTTTTCCTCAATCCGTCGGCAATGCTTGCAGCTAGCTGGACATGGGCGACGAGATAGGGCGTCAGCATTTCCATGAACTCCGCCCTTTCGATGAACAATTTCGTAGTCGTATGACTGCAATCTTTCGATCCATCTCGCAACTTGTCCTTCGGGGTTTTTTAAGTTAAGTAGCCATCTCAGCGATACATGGTCCGTTCGAAGAACAAATTGCTGGCCGTATAGGTACTTGTGGAACTGCTTGGTGGCCTCCATTATAGCCAATAGCTCCTTCCTGGTCACACAGTAGTTCCTCTCACTTTTTGAAAGAACTCGACTGTAATACGAGAGGACTCTTTCTTCGCCATTGATCTGCTGGGAGAGTACAGCTCCAATACCGCCGTTGCTTGCATCGGTGTCAACTACAAACATTTTTCCGGGTTTCGGATACGCCAGTACGGGTGATTCACATAGCTTTTCCTTCAAGGTCTCAAAGGCTGTCTGGCATTGTTCATTCCAGACATACGGACGATTTTTCTCGGTTAGCTGATGGAGACACTTAGCTATTTTGGCAAAGTCTTTGACGGATCCTCGATAGTAGGTTGCCAGACCCAGGAAACTTCGTAGTTGGCGCTTGTTGTTTGGTGCTGGCCAGCTTTCCACGGCTTCAATTTTCTCAGGGTCTGCTTTGACCCCTTCTGCTAATACGACATGTCCCAGGTATTTTACTTCAGCTGCGAAAAGGGTACACTTGTCGGGACTAAGTTTCAAATTTGCCAGTCGCAGTCAGGAGAAAACCTCTTCTGAGTTCCACATATGCTCTTCGAACGTTCTCCCGATGACGATGATGTCATCTAGGTACACCAAGCAGGTTTTCCAGGTTAGACCACGTAGCACGTATTCCATCAAGCGTTCGAAAGTGGCTGGAGCATTGCAAAGCCCAAACGGCATCACCACAAATTGCCACAATCCGGTCCCAACTGAAAATGCGGTCTTCTCTCGGTCCTTCTTGTCAATTTCTACCTGCCAGTAGCCACTCTTGAGATCGAGTGTAGAAAACCATTTTGCGTCGGCTAAAGTGTCCATGATGTCGTCGATCCGTGGGAGCGGGTAACAATCTTTCTTAGTGACATCGTTAAGCTGCCTATAGTCGACACAAAAGCGAGTGCTACCATCCTTTTTCTTTACTAGAACTACAGGCGCGGCCCATGGACTTACAGAAGGTTCAATAATGCCTTGTTTTTCCATGTCCGAGATCAGCGCGCTCACTTCTCCTTGTTTGGCTGTAGGGAGACGTCTTGGTGCTTGTCGAATTGGCTTGGCTCCCTGTGTATCTATGACGTGAGTTACCAAACTCGTTCGGCCTTGGTCATCCGGGCTTGTTGAGAAGATGTCACTGTACTTGGTGACCAGATCAGAGGCTCGTTTGAATAGCTGCACCGGCAATTTGACTTGCTTCATAATTGCAGACGTGGATTCCCGGGCTTTGTCTGTGTCTTACCTCCTTTTCCAATGATGGTTGTGAGTAGCTTCCAAAGAGGTGATGGTGGAAACAGGCTGGCAGCTGCCGATGACTTCCCCCGCTTTGATGCTCGTGGTTGAGTCTGCGGTGTTAAGGACTCTAACCGGCACATATCCGTTCCTTAAAGATCTTACAAGGCTTCGTCCTACAATCAAACTGCGTAATGCGGACGTCTTCGTTGGCTCTATCAGATAAGATCGGTGGTCTCCAGAATCACCATCAAGCTTGGCCCATACAATGCTTTCGGAAGAATTCGGTACATCAGTGTCAGTACATATCACTACATTCATCTTGGGGATTTGGACGATAGGATCCTCCATCAGTACTTCGACATTCTGCCATTTCAATACACGTTTGCCCAAATCCAACGTGATTCCATGTGGTCGCAGAAAATCCATTCCGAGAATGCAGTCATCCATAATATTCGCAACCAGAAAATTGTGTCGGAACACAAGGTCTCCCAACTGTATCTGGAGGTTGACCTCCCCATGAACAGGTGCAGTTTCTCCCGTAGCTGTTCGTAGTGTTGTTGCTGTCTAACTAGGTCTGGTCGGATAATCGATCGGGTTGCACCAGTGTCGATTGTTATGGTGCAGTGTTCTCCGTCAATTTGACCCGGAAGGCATAAGTCCGCTTCTCCACGATGTAGTCTTGACACGGTGATGGTGGTGCTGGGGACGTCGATCCTCCTAGCCAACCTCTGCCCCACGAAGTTGGCTCTTACATGTTTCCCGACCCCTCTGTTTGAAGGGCTTCCATTCTGGGCTCCTGACTCGGTCTGGATCTCCTCCTTGCTGCACACCCTGGACAATAGCTCGGTTTTCTTCGCTTCTTGCAGTCTCTTTGCAGGTGCCCCTTCTCTCCGCAATTCCAGCATCTAGGCGCACCATTTACATGCGGGTCTCGCTCAATTTCCACGCGTTCACACCTGCACTCGTCTGTCACTACCTCACGAACCCGGGCAGTGGTACGAGTCACATTTTTCGCTGCCTCAAAGTTCAGACTGTAAGCCAATGCGTCCTTAACCGTTTGCTTTTGAGCTAAACGCACGGCTTGTTGCAATTCCGGGTCCTTTAGTTCGCTGATGAATGCTTCTGTCGCTGCATCATTTCGATGTTCTGGGTCGTAGGCTGGGTAAGCCAAAAGTGCTAGTCGCTCAATGTCTTGAGCTAGCTGCTGTAGGGTTTCACCAGACTTCTGCACCCGATGCCTTAGCTGTGACCGATAAATCTGCTTTAGATGATCGTCTCCATAACGCATGTCGAGCGCATTCATTATAGCATTCGAGTTTGATTGCGATTCAACGGGGATCGTCTGCAAAAGCTCGGCAGCTGGGCCTCTTAGAGCAAGAATCAGCGCAGTTGCTCAGTCCTGTTCATTCCAGTGATTTGCCCTTGCGGCAGCTTGAAACTGGGTCTTGTAAATACTCCAGACCGTTTGCCCATCGAATATTGGTGCTTGCACATTTCTGGATGTGCTTTGCGCTGCGGTTATAAGCGGGGTTGGTGAAGTGGTTACTACTGCCTTCGCTGCTTCCAATTCTTTTTTCACTTTTTCCATCTCGTGGTTCATTCTCTCTTCGACCTGGCTGACCTTTCCCTCGACCTGGCTGACCTTTTTCTCGACCTGGTAAACCTTTTCCTCGACCTGGTCAACCTTTTCCTCGACTTCTTTGTTTTGATGATGTCTGTTGATGTCTGTTCATTTAGCTGCGCTGATTGTTCATTTAGCTTCACAGCTGAACTGGATGTCTGTTCATTTAGCTGCGCGGATTGTTCATCTAGCTTCGTAGTTAAATTGGACGACTGTTCATTGAGCTTCGCAGTTAAATTAGATGACTGTTGTCGCAGCTCTTGCTGCATCAGCATCAACATTTGCATCAGCGCATTTTCTGGTTCCTTTGGTTTTGATATTTCTGCTTCACCACCTTCTGCGCCTTTTTCTGCATCTGAGGGCTCACCCGAGTCCAGATACGCACCTTCCGATTCAATTGCGTCACGCAAGCGTGCAATCAGTGTGGCCTTTGTACCTTGCGTAGCCAGGTTTCGCTGTTCCAACTCTTCCTTAAGCTCCGACATGGTCAATTCATTAATTTTTAAGTTTAGGCTTCGTGGCATTTTCAATGTTTCTTTAAATTTTACTATTGTGCACTATAAAAATGTTCAAATTTTCACTTTCAAAATTTTAATCTTACTTCTCGACACCACTGTCACGTGTTTTCCGTTCGCCGCCAATAATAATTTTAATGTTCCGGGAAAGTGAAAACGCAATGTCTTTTAATTTAAGTTAAAAGAGTTTATTTTAATTACAAAAGAGCACAATGAGCAATTTAACACTTTCACTACTTTTACTTTTCACTATTAAAATTCTAACACTTGTCCATAAATATCTTATCGCAATTGTCTTCTCAAAATCACCTCACTATTACTTGATCGCTTTTCAATTCGCTTTCCACACACTATCGCAAGTTTTTATCGCGGTCGAATGAATGATCCCCCCATTCATTCAGCTCGCCTTTATATAGGGTCTCTACCTATTCACCCATTTCTCGTACATTGGCGAATGTTCTACCGAGAGGTACCTGGTAGATTCGAGCAAATTAATGAATGGAGTGACGTCACTTGCTGATGTTGATCATGCTTGTTGGGTTCTCGTGGGTTCGAGTAAATTCATTTGTTGGCGTTCTTAATGATTATGAAAACAATTGCGACAGTAGCTCGCAGAATTATTTGTACATGTAATTATTTGTACATGTAACAGTATGTTCTAAGTTAATTGGAAACAAAAGAAATTTATTATTACCACTGGTGCTTCTAACTATGGAATCGGAGCGGTTTTGAGTCAAGAAGACTCAACAGTACAAAAGGATTTACCAATACAATATACTAGCCGTACCTTCAATAAGGCCGAAAGGAATTATAGTTCCATCGAAAAGGATTATTTGGCCATTGTATGTGCCGTAAAACAATTCCTTCCTTACATTTATGGTACACGATTTCTTGTTATAACAGATCACAGACCTCTGTTGTGGTTATTTAAGGTTAAAGATCCAGGCAGTAGGATGGTGAGATAGAAACTCAAATTTGAAGAATATGAATATGATACTGAGTATGTAAAAAGGAAGGACAATTCAGTAGCCAAGAAAACTAAGCTCAAGTGATTCATGCATCCAGCCAAACACACATGTTGTTTAGTAACATCAACACACCATGCATATCAAATTACCTAATGGTCATATAATTCAGCGGCTAAGCTAATGGACATCAACGGTGGCGCAAGAACGAAGTCTCAAGACATATGCGAAGATATGTAAACAAAAGGCACGTAACGTTGCGATGTGTTATATGATCGTGAACGATCAAAGAAACATACGTGTACATTTGCCATTCAAGCAATACATAACACACATAATGGCATCTTCAAATGATTGGTGCCATCGCTCCACCGTGCAGTTTGCTGCAGGATGATATGCAGTTGTTCGAACTTTTTTACAGCCGACTAAATGAGTTAGTGATTGAAAAATGAGGGATTCGCACTGTGATCCCTGGTCCGATGTTAATAAAGTAGGTGCTCGCTCCAAAGCGGGCAAACCAGTTGCAGTAGAAAGCAGCAGCAGTTTGATTAGCAGTTGTTGTCCTTAACGCAACCGCCTCGGGCCACCTTGTGTAGCCATCAATCACTGTCAAAACATATGAATATCCTTTCGAAAGTTGTTAAGGTCCAACGATATCGATGTGTACATGACTGAATCTCACATCAGGAGTTTCTATCTGTCCGAGTGGAGGTCTGCCATGCCTTCCTATTTTGCTGCGCTGGCATGCAAGGAATGTACGAGCCCAATCCAATATATCTTTCGACACACAAAGCTATACATACTTCTTAGCTATTGCTTTCTTCATTGAACGTCCGCTGGGATGAGAAAGGTCATGCGTTAGCTCAAAGACCTTCCTCCTTCGTATTTTTGGAATGTACGGTCGAATCTCATCCGTTGAAACATTACAATAGATAGATGTATCATCGCCCGTCAATCTTATTTTCTGAAAGTTGATGTTTGAGTTAGCCCGGAGTAGACATTTTAATTTTTCATCTTCCTCCTGAACTTTTGCCAAATCCTCAACGGTGATCATTACTGGCATGGAGATACTATCAATTCGAGACAGTGCACCCGCTATTGCGTTTTCATTTCCAGTGATGTGTTTGCGAAAACTGACCAATGAAATTTGACTGTCTTCGTTGACGTAGAGATGCTTTGTCAGACTTCTAGTTAAACGCGTAAGTGAACGGCTAGTGGTCTATTTTGATGATGATCGGGCATCACTCGATCATTTTTAGGGTTTTGTAAAATAATTTTACGAAACTCTACTAGTTTTGCGACCTGTCTCTCCGTCTGTCCGTCCGTCCGTCCGTGTGTCACAACACTTTTTCTCGCAAACTACTTAAGCTAGAAACATCAAATTTTGTATGCAGGTGTAAAGTGGTGGTCCCTTCAAAGTTCAACTACAAAAGTTTTTATAAGGTATTTAAGGGGGGTTCTCCCCATATAGGGGAGTGGCCCCCGAAAAAAAATTTCATCAAAGGTAGCCGATATGGGTATCAAACGTAAGGCCCTGATGAGTACTTTTCAAAACAGGTCCTAATTTGATACTTTTTGCTCCGAGGGACGCGCAGGGAGGGGAAACATACGAAAAATTTGTGTCCCCCCTCGCGATTGGACACTTGTGATCCGAAAAATCTGAAAAAAATTGTGGAGGTAGGTGTTTATAAGTACAACAACAACAAATACCTTAGAAGTCGAAATTCACTCAACTTTGTTGAAAATAGTACGATATTCTAATTTCAAATCTTCCCCAATAAAATCGGGTCCGTAGCCTTAAACTGAACGAAATTCGATATTCATGTAGTCCTACTAAAGATTCTTAAACTTTGTAAGTTTGGTGAAAATCCAATGATATACACGGAAGTTATAGCCGTTTGAAATTTCTCCAATTACAACAACAATAACACATGATTTTGGTATTTTATGGACTTTCCATTGAATCAGTCACTGCAGTTTTGACTTGATCTCCTTGAAATTTTCCAATCAGGTCAACAACATTAATATTTTTGAGAATTGGCGACCATGGAAAATAGAAAAAGAATGGATTTTCCTTTGAACGTGCACATCTCTTTGACATATTTCTTGACGTTATTCATTGCTGGTAACTGCATTTCTGAGAATTTCGGTACAAAATCCTTCTGACATGAGCGTAGGTCTGTTTAACTAACTTGTTTCTTCTTCTTCTTCTTAGCACTACAGCCCCTCTCGGGCCTTCGCTTCCTGCAAACAGTGCCTCTAACGGTCTCGGTCCATTGCTCGCGTCTTCCAATTTTGCAATCCGAGCAGCGATGAACTGTCTTCGTCAACCGAGTCAGACCAGCGTTTCCTTGGTTTCCCCACTGGTCTTCGGCCTTCAGTTCTCCCAACAAATACCTTTTTTGGTACCCGTTGTTCATCCATACCATTCATGTGGCCAGCCCATTGCAGCTTCCGCAGTCTTACGATCGTCGATACCTCCAGTTCGTCAAAAATTTCACACAACTCATGGTTGTATCAAATTCACTATTGGTCCCCATCTAGCTTCGCTCCAATTATTCGCTACAGGACCCGTCACACAAAGGCGTTCAATATATTTGCGGATGCTTGGTTTAGGGTCCATGTTTCCATAGCATAACACTGGTCGTACCACAGATTTGTATACTTGGAGCTTTGTTTTCCTATGTATGCAGCTGGTCTTCAAGATTGTCAAAACCAAATAAAATATTTTATTTGCGAGCTGTATTCTTCAGCGTAATTCGTCTCTTTCATAACCCGTTTTCGTTATTTTGGCGCCTAAATACACAAATCCGCGCACATTTTCGATACTGTATTCGCCCAGTGTGCTATTTTGCACATTTGAGGTATTTTTCCCTCGACTGCGTCATGAGTTTTGTTTTATTTTCATTGATTTGTAGCCCTACTAGTTTTGCTTCGCTGTCGAGTTTCAGGAAAAGTTCTTTGGCAGTTGTTAATGACCGTGACTTGAATAGTAATGTACCTCGCGTATCAACAGGTAGCTTCCTTATGACGTAATCCAGAGCCAAGTTGAATAGCAATGCGACCAGCCTATCTCCCTGTTTTAGTCCGATATTTGTGTCAAAGGCACCGGTGAGTTGGTTATTGATGCGGATTTGGGAGGTCATCGTCGTCATTGCAATTTTGGTAAGACGGACTAATTTGGCTGGGATGCCAAAGCAAAGCATTATTTGGTACAGTACATTCCGATCAATACTATCCTACGCTTGCTTAAAGTCAACGAAAATGTGGTGTACGTCCATGTTGAACTCCCAGCAATTTTCAAGTGCCTGCTTGACTGCGAACAATTGGTCTATCGTTGATCTACCACCTCTAAAATCACCTGTTGGCATATGATCCAATTTTATTTTCTAAGATCTTAGAAAATATTTTGTACGCCGTACAAGGTAGTGATATGCCTCTATGATTTTCGCACTGTGGCTTGTTACACGGGTGTCGATGGTCTGGCACAAGTGTCAGCGAGCTTTAAAAAACACCAAGCTCAGCTAACTAGCTTCGCTTAACGACCGCGTACGCCGCGTACGCCAAGTACGCGTGCTGGACGACTAGCATTTGCGGGATCATATGAGGCGGGCTCTTGTCGAGCCACGAAGCTACATTAAAAAATACTTATCACCCGTACTCTACTCTACAAGACGTACCGATCAATTTTTATTATCTTTAGAAATATTCTATTAGGTGTTCATTCAGCTACTCTACAGTAATTCAATATTTTTTTGCCTCGTTAAAGTTAGCGGACACGGAGGCTTGAGACAAACGCAGACATATTACAAAAAGCAACCGTTACTTTCTCCGAAGAAGGTCAAACGTAAAGATGTTACAGTGGCTGAAGTGAACCACTCATCTCTGTCTACAGGATGGAAACTTGACGGATGTAGTTTACTTTACACTAGTAAAACAACAAACTAAGCAGTTTCAACGGGGTGACCCTCTTATCTCTTCAGGAGCAGTCACTCCTGGTCACCACGGGGCTGCTCGACTACTTATGTTTATTACACATTTTTGTGGATAGGAATATAATTGATTGACTCCACTCTTTTGGTGTATGCTCTTCTTCCCAAATGTGCTGGATGACTTTGTGAATACTTTATGAATATTGATGCCACCATATTCGATGAGCTCTACTGGAATCTCATCGGTGTCCGGCGCTTTATTATTCTTTTGGGCTTTGATGTGGAACAAACTGCATCCAGAGTTGCCGGAGCCAATAGAAGCTCTCCGAGGACATCTATAGACTCTGATGTCGTGGAGCTCTGCGGAGAATTAAGGAGATTCTTGTAATATGATGCCCATCTTTCCTTAATCTTGGTTTCATCAGCGATGATATTTCTGATGTCATCACGACAGAGCATGGTTTTGGGCTGATAACCACGTTCCAGGCTTTATATGCTTATCTTGTGTTGTTACTCGCTTAACTTACATCTATACTTCTCAATCGGTTGTCATAGTATTTTTTTTTCTTTAATCTTAATTTTCTTATTTGCTACTCTTCTGAGTTTTTCATAGTGTTCTCTCTTCGTCCTGGTTTTCCTACCTACATATTCTTTGTGCGCCTGATTCTTCTTATCTAACACATTCTGGCACTCATCATTGAACCAATCATTCCTCTTGCACCGTGCTTGATGTCCGATCGTCTGTTCTGCCACGGTCCTAATAGCCACCTTTACTTCCATCCAGAGCTCGTTGCTCGTCTTTAACGATGCGTCTGATAAGATGGGAGCCAGTTGGTTGTCGAGGGTCTCCGTGAAATTTTTGGCCATAGACGCCGTTTGGAGCCTTTTGATGTCAAATTTTTATAGCAGGCTGGTCTTTGTCGAATATGCCTTTGACATACGACATCGATAGGTTCCTCTTCAGTATGTACGGACGTATATTATGCTCGATGCCCAACGTTGTTGGATCAGAACATGATCGATCTGGTTTTGTGTGTTGCCATCCGGTGATACCCAGGTCATTTTATGAATGAATTTTATGAAAGTCAATCAGGCGCTGGCCATTGTCATTTGTTTCATCGTGGAGGCTATATCCTCCAGTGGTTTCCCGATGAGATAGCTTATCGCCAACATTAGCGTTGAAATCACCCAAAATTGTTTTTGTGTCGTTTGTAGGCAATGAGTCAACCAGTCTTTCCAGGTGATTGTAAAACGTTTCCTTCGTTTTTTCGTCCGTTTTTCCGGTGGGAGCGTGGACATTAATCAGCCAGATTTTGAAGAATTTTGCTTTTATTGGGATCGCACACAACCGTTCGTTTATTGCCTTAAAATCAATGACGTGCGATTTGAACCCTCTATCCACTCCGAATTCTCTTTTCCCGGTAGGCTTCCCACTTTGGAACACTGTGTGCGATCTCATGTCCTGAATGTCGTTTTCAATCCAATTCGTTTCCTGGACTACCAGTATTTTTAATTGATATTGACTGGCCTGTTGTAAAATTTCCTTAACAGCGCCAGGATAATTGAGTGATCTAACATTCCAGGATCCAATGCCATAGTCCTTTTTTCGTTTGCGAGTTCATTGCCGTGAATCCAATCAATTCCAAGGCCTATCTGCAGGTTTCGAAGCATTTAAAGGTTTTTCAGGGACGGGGAGTTAGCCCGTCGCCCAACCTCCATTCCGGCGGCATGGTTATTACGTCGATTCCGTTGCAGGTCCTCACAAAAGAGGTGTAAGTAAGATTTAGTAGCAGAGCTGTAGATTTATTTACAGTTATTAGCATTTCTCGGCATTTAATGTTACATTATTGGGGAACCAGTAAACCCAATGTGCACCTCAAGAGCATTTACTACCATTTAATTGGCGGGTTTGGGATGAGGAATCATGGAAGCTATGGATTGGAGAACAAGGGAAATACTCCTCCTTTCTCAAACAGGCTTGGGACCGTCTATGGCAGAGTTCAATCTTGCTATTAACTAATATCGTTCAGTAATTATCACCACCTCAAATATGTTAGACCTTAACAGCTAAAAAATAATAAAAGCATTAAATTGTTTCTGCCGCTACAGTTTCTGATAGTTCTCTTCTTCTTCTTAGCACTACAGCCTCTCTTCGGCCTTCGCTTACTGCAAATAGCGCCTCCAACTGTCTCGGTGCAGTGATCGCGTCCTCTAATTCCGAAATCCGAGCAGCGATGAACTGTCTTCGTCAACCGAGTCAGACCAGCGTTTCCTCTGTTTATCTACTGGTCTCTGGCTTTCAGTTCTCCCAACGAATAACTTTTTGGGTATCCGTTGTTCGTCCATACGATTCATGTGGCCAGCCCATTGCAGCTTCCGCAGTCTTACAATCGTTGAGACCCCCGGTTCCTCAAAAATTTCATACAACTCATGGTTGTATCTAATTCACTATTGGTCCCCATCTAGCTTCGCTCCAATTATTCGCCACAGGACCCGTCACACAAAGGCGTGTTGCTTGTCTAATAACATAAAATGCCATTGGATCGATAGTTTTATTAGCATTTGCTTCCTGCCTTTCAATTTTGTTGCATCATGTCGCAAAATATTGTTGGGATGAGTGAAATTCAATAAATGAAGGTTACTTACTGTTGTAACATGAATCGTGACATGATTTTCTTCCTCAATGATTTCCATGGACATACAAGTGAATCCATGAGTTTACAACGGGTATGTATGCTGACTTCGGATAGCTCGTGAATATCATGACTAGTCCGTCAGTAAATGAATCGATTCTTCTGTTTTTTTTTTATTTTCTCGCACAGCCAATTACGAGCACATGACTCCACACAAGAAAAATTCCCACTTACCAATGGCAGACAAGGTTAGGTTTGTCCTGGCAGTGCAATACCGGCTGCAGCCGCTGTGCTTCTTTCTCGTTGGGGAGCCGCCGTTGGTTGGAGCTCCACACCACTGACGCTGGGTTTGGAAATAATTAGACGAGCTGTATTAAAAAATCTGCTATAGCACTTACTTGCAACGTTAAAAAGGGCTCGCTTGTCGTGGAAAATTGCAGATGGTGTAGCAATCTGGGATGATGTCCAAGAAACATGAACTACTCGAGCCAGCTGACACTCATGTATTTTTTCCTTTTTTTTGGCCGGTATTAGTACCGCTGAGGTTTCGCAACGTGGAACTCACACAATTCCGCGCAAGCCGGACGTCATCCCTTCTTCTTTTTGACACCTGTCAAATCACGGTTCAGTGGCAGCGAGTAGTTTAAAGATCACTCCTGGACCGTCAACGTCAATAGCGTAGGATACATGGATCTGCTGATCGGCTTCAGTGGCATAGGGCTAAGTTATTACAGACTACTATCATCCACCGTAGTTGACATTCGTCACACAAGAGAAAAGAAACTTGAAGTACCTAAAAGTGCAATAACTGTGCGAAAATTCACAAACAGCAGTATCACCAATAGCTTGGAATTAACGCTAAATGAATACATTTACAAAACAACTGTTGGCTACACGTGCGAATTCTGAGAAGCGCAAGGAATTCCCGGTGAATGCGAGGTATTAAGGGACCTAAAAGTAGTGGATATCAGGTAATTTGGATAGTGGAACTTGACAAACTGGTAGTTAGTTAAAAATTTGAGAGTCCAAGTTTCTTTCTTTTCCTTCAAAGATTTCGAGAAAACGAATTTCGAGTAGTGTAAGGAAATAAAAATGCAGTTTTGTGGGATCAAGATCGACCCTCAGAATATAGACGAATCGAGCCTGAAGGAGAGGAGATTATCAGTCAGTGGCAATGTATCGCCCCCCCCCCCCCCCCTTTCTTCAAACAATGAAGGAGTCTGTAAGTAGATAAATATTCGATCTAATTATCGATAAAAGTGAATTTTTAAAATCAGAAATAGGCTTTTTCTATATTGAAAAGAAAAGTATTCGTTTGTTTAGAGAATTAATGTGGACTTTGGTTCAGGTGGCTACTACTAGTGGTTTTAATTTCAAGTAGGAATAGTCCTTTTCTTACTTTGCGGCGTCAGTGTGCTTCAGCTACATAAAGTGAAACGGAAATAGGTTACCCTGTAGAAAGTGTGGAATTCACCCAGAGATGTTCTTGGTTAAGTTCTTGTGAGCCGCGTTCTCGTTGGCGGCTCCATCGAGGTCAAAGGCAAAGTGAGTGATACCTGCGCTCATTTTCAATCAAGCTTTCTGCTTTCCACTCATGTAGGGGGTAGCACTTGTAACTGGCTCGTATTTTTGGTTTTGCTACGTCAGAAATAAAGAATTTCCAGGACAGATTGCTATTGAGAGTAATGTCCATCGACGGTGGTTTCTGTCTGTTGGCAGCAATCTGCGAACCATTGGCTGCAAATAGGTTGTAATCCACTGTTGTGTTACTGTAGCTATGTTTCTTAGAAAAGATTGGCACGCCTGCTCTGATATTGTTAAAAACCCCAACATATTGATTTTCTGTCTGAGAAAGATGTGGCTTGGCAAAGAAACGTAACGTCGCTGATCACAACGTCGATATACTCATTTTTTGGGGTAGCTTGGCATTTAAAATCAGACGGTGGCTAACATCTAAATGTAGCTTTTCCAATTTTTTTCTGAAAGCGGTATTATCTAGGTTACCTACTTGATTGGGGAAGTCCAGCTCGGTGAATGTCCGCGTTGATTAGGGAAATGGTTGATAACGGGAGCTACGTGGGGTCCTATGGTCATCAAATTGCGAGGCTTGGTAGTGCTCGAGAAGTTGTCATTGAGGGTACCAGATATCGGATCTGAGGACTGCTACTTCTTCCTTTAACGCGTTGGTTTGAGAACTCTCTTCTAAGGGACGGATCTCCGTTATCAGCGCAACTTTGAGCTTGTCCAAATCTGTCGTATCTGTGGCAATAATAAAAGCACTGACATTTACCGCGAGTCTCTTTAGCTACAAGGACTTAAGGTTGCTGTCCGAAAATTAGAGCGCATCGATTGGAGAAGTCACCAAATGAAAAACCTGATGATGATCCCCCTATTTCGGATGGTGGGAAAACCTACAAAAAAGGTCTTTAAGAGCCTGATATTTGCCTTTAACGCGATGACTCCCCAAAATACCATCTTCTTGCGCAAGAACGTCCATATCTAGCTCCGAAACAATATTGTGGAGTTTAACAGTATTTTGCGTCAACTAATTATTAAGGAATTACGATTCCAAAAAGGCGGAAGTTTTAATAAAGTGACCGCATTAATTGTGGTTGAAGACGCAGCAACACCATCGTCAGCAACTACAAAGCTGTAGTCTTCTCCATAAGGATATTTATTTTATTAGTGTTAATATTTACACTGTTCAGATACAAAGTTGCTAGATTTTCGAATAGCACCAAATACACCCTTGACGTGAATTTGATAGCTTTGACAGTGTCTGGTACATAAGTAACTACTAACTATTATAACTAACTATTTTTTTAATGACTTCCATAGAAGAGTGGGTTATCAGTTTCACAAGTATATTTTTTACAAATAGTGTTAGAAATCAGAATACTCTTTCTTTATCACATTTCGGAAAACCCATAGCCTGAGCAAACATCTATAATTTTATTGCTTAGATTTTGTAACCCTCGTACTTCCAGAGATACGGCGCACTGCCTAATGTTAAAAACTTCTTCAACATGAGGCGCGCACATAATCGACATTATGGGTTCTACCCCAACCTTTAAAATTTTTTTTTCTTTTGAGCATTGTCCCAGCGTTTTGTCTGTCCATCCTCAGTCTTCTTTGACACCTCGTAGAGTGCACTTCGAGACAAAGTGAGTGAGTGAATTTCTTTGAAAATTTTTTCTTAGCAATTAATTCGAATCAGTGAATTGACTCTGGCTTATTTCAAAAAGTCCTAATCATTCGGCTTGCTAGGACCAACCGGTGGCAACTCTGATCCACCTAGACTAGCAAATTTTCAACTAAATTACCGTAGCCTCGGACACTCACTCGTTTATTCATTTTGTTATCTACGAGTATAATTCCTTTGTCATTCACTTATCTTCGTTTCTTTCCCCTCCGCTAGTTTATCTTCAGAAAAAGCGTAAATTGATAGAAGTAAGTGAAACATGGACCCTAACCCAAGCATTCGTAAATATATTGAACGCCTTTGAGTGACGGGTCCTGAGGCGAATAATCGGAGTGGAGCTTGACGGGGACCAATGGCGAATTCGAAACAACCATGACGAACCGAAGGTCTCAAGGATTGTAAGACTGCGGAAGCTGCAAGGGGCTGGACACATGAATCGTACGGATGAACAACGGATACCCAAGAAGGTATTCGTTGGGAGAACTGAAGGCCGGAGGCCAGTGGGGAAACCGAGGAAACACTGGTCTGACTCTGTCGAGGAAGACAGTTCATCACTGCTCAGATTTCAGAATTGGAAGACGCGGTCAGCGGACCGAGACAGTTGGAGGTGCTGTTTGCAGGAAGCGAAGGCCCGAGAGGGGCTGTAGTGCTAAGAAGAAGAAGAAGAATTGAAATATTTCGAGAAGAATTAAGAGAACATTATAAATTCAATCTTTGCAACCATTAAACTTTGTAAAAGTCCTTACATATGTACTTTAAGTTAACAAACCAGAAAGGCTTCAACGTAAATCATCTTAAGCTCGAATTCAATTAAAATTTAAAGAGCCCCTTATAGATCCACGTCCTAATCTCCTTGCAAATAGCATTGCCATTAACTTTTAAGTATATATTGTTTATAATTACGAGAAAGTGCCAATGAAAACTTAAAAAATTTCTTCAAACTTTCGAAGATTATCCTTTATCTGCCCTTAGTATATTTTCTCTTCAATTTCGATCAATCATCGCATCCTCTCCCAGGCATACTCTATTAAATCCAATTGAGATGTATGTATGTATGTTGAACCATTCCATTACAGTCAATCTAAATGAGCAATGCCGACCACATTCAGACGCTCAGATTTACTCCAAGGAGTGCCTACATATCAAACAAATTAGCCTTCACATATCCTTGACATTCGTTCAAACAGAAAATTTGAACTCATACTCGTATGGGAGAGTGGTTTGTGGTAATTTTCGTAATTCAATTCATAAATCGATCAATTTTGATTTGAGTTAATGGTATGTTATGTGTTGAAAAATTCGCTTGCATAAGGGTCTAAGTAAAGGAGAAAGAGAGAAAGAAAGATAAATTGAAGGAGAGAAGACGGAACTAAAACCAACTTAGAAGCTTTCATAGAGGATTAATATTGAAAAAGCATTTAAGATGTATTGATTGGGTTGGATGGAAGATGTTTCCATGATAATGTTTGAAACGTGTCCATAAGTAGCCAATTCGGTTGGGTGGTAATTAATTGGGAGTTTTTTAACTTTGATTAGTATTTGATAAAACTGCATCGCTTTATAATGATTCGGCTACTGATTGTAGAGTCGCCATTTGATGAATATGATTTTTCCAAATCTTTTTGATTCCTATTTGATTTCCTTTCAAAATAAATAAATATTTCTATTCCTTTCGGATAAATATCAGTTTTTGATTAATACAAAAGAATGCAGAGGTTAATTAACAACTAGCTCTCAAAATAAAGGAATATTAACTCTGTAGGCACGCAACGCTATTTTTAAAGCGTGCATTGGTGACACAAAATAAACTGCAATCAGAGATTATCATTTGCTATCCTTGCACCTAAAATCTTGTAATTTGTTATTCATTCTTGAATATCCCATCCCTCTATTCACAATCACTCCTAATTCACAATACGTCCTTCTCATGTTAGTACTCTACAGGGTGCGTCAGCAGCATCCGGAGCAACTTCACGGTAATTAATCGCTGTAGTGGACCTCACCGACAGCAGTAATTTCTTGTCATTTCACCTGAGTAGACGTGTGGGCACTCGTGTGTGAATTTTAAGTGATGGAGTAAGTACAATCGAGTGCAGGATACATTCGAAGAGTGGCATTTATTGAAAGTCTTCATGCTGTACAGTTGCTGACAGAAATTATAAGGTTTTTCGGGTATCTGAAATTCACAGTTTACAATATTGCTCAGAAGAATGCGGCCGAGAGAAATCGTGAGGAAGGTTCTCCTAGTCCAGCAAGGAAAACTCATGCGAAGGAAAAGACGGAAAGGACACCGAAAAATATTCGAAGGGCCCGACACCTCGTTTTGAAGGATCCTGAGAGCTCGCTCAAAAAAGTGGTGGCCATCTCGGGTGTAAATGAGGCTTCCATGCATCAGAATTGCCGGAGAGAACTTCAGATACACGTCTTACATAATAAATGTGCGACAGATGCTGTCCGAGGCTGCTAAAATAAAAAGAATTGCCCGCTGTCATTTGCTTCTGTGTTCACTGAAGAACGAACCTGCGGATCGCATCCAGTTTTCTCTCGCAACAGTTCAGATTTAAGCCCCCTGGACTAATACATTTAGAGCGTTATTGAGCGGATTACTATCAGGTCCAATCATTAAAATAGGGCATCCTTATAGGCTGCCATTGAAGCAACATTCATCAATTTGCAATGACTGCTCGTGATCCAGGCGGAGAATTGTAGCTGTGATTGAAGCAAGCGAGCGAAGGGGTATAGTGCAAGCGAGGATTAAATTGAGTTATGAATTCGAGGAGAATACTCAGAATTAAGATATGATAACTTTTGTGGTAAATTTTAGTTTATAAGTAATAAATAATTCTTATTATAAACTGCGTGTTCTTTCCGGGTTTTGCTGATGCAACCTGCACTTTACTTTAATCGACTGCAAAGTAAATGCCATCTAAGGCCTACACATGCAAAACGTCAAATGCAGACCAACTTCAGTCCGGTATCAGCCTTGATAGATTTGTTCTTTGGAAGATTATCGGCGGGGCAGGGCTAGTGCGTTAGCTGGCAGTTGTCAATATCTTTAACCTCGTAGCGATTATGCAGCAGGACACGACAATTGATATACGTCGCACGGTATTTTGAGATGAGCTTCTTATCAGGCCCTTCAGAGGTATCGGAGGACACCTAAATTAGCCATTTGATATTTAGTTGGACGATGGCTTCTATTAGCATACGGTCTTGGGCTTGACGGATGGCTGCGTCGGCCTTTGCTCAGACAAGATCTAGATTGATTTGGGTGGCACTCGTTTTTAAGTCAAGGTATTCCACCAAAGCCTCAACTACCGAACTACGCTCGGTGGTACTAAATAGAACAATGCTTGGGATCTGGTGAGTAGGGGAGTGAATGGTATTGTTGAAAACGTATCTAACTCTGGCGAGGAGAAAGGACCAGTTGGAGTGTTCTAGAGGCTCAAATAACTTAGAAATTATGGGAGCCAGCACGAAATTAGTACACTGTACCTGCCCTTTGGCTTGCGGAGAAGCAACAGCAACTTCAACATGAATGGTGTTACGTTCTTGCAAGAACAGTGTGAATTCAAAGGAGAAAAAGCACGAGCCCCAGTCAGAGATTATTTGGTGGAAGTGACTATAGTAGTCAAAATATTTTCACAGTGATATGCTAGTAGGGTATATTCATATAGTGGCATGATATATCGGCATTAACGACATGTTCGTCCTTGATCACCAAGCTGTCCTTGGTGCTGTCGCGCACCATATTTCGCGGGGCTAGCAAAGTCATTCAGGCTCGCTTGAGAAGTTTTGGAAAATTCTCTAGGTAGCTGAAGCATCGTGCTGTAGACCATGTCGGCCGGTGTTGATTTGAAGTCTTCGTTCAGCGTCGATCATGGTCTCAGCAATACTATCGAGTCGTGGCAGAGAATCGCAGTTTCAACCATGCGATACCATTGGAAACCGGCAGGACATCGTCCGCAAGTACGTCACTCACAGCGGCCTGGTCAGCTCCTTAAATATCTGCCTCTTGGACTGTCTACCAAGGTCGGTCGTGATGCGTGCAGGTACTCCAAACGGCTGATCCATACGTTGATTAGCACCTCTGCGACTTTTGTGTCCTTAATTGTCTCAATTTATGTCGCTTCGAACTAGCAGGAGTATCTGTCTACGATGGTGAAGCCGTAACGGAGTCCTTCACTTGATGGAAGTGGCCCAATGAGATCGATGTTGATGTGCTCCAACCTCGAAGTGGGTTGGCTGCATTGTTGCAGTGGTGACTACATGTGGCGAGTGATTTTGTTGTGCTGGCATAGCAGGTAGGCTTGGACGAACTTATGATGTCGTAGATCGTCGGGGGCCAGAAGTAGAGATTGGTTATTATCCTTCGGGTCAGTTGAGTGCCTTGATGAGAGAGGCAATGGATGTTCTGTATGACTATTGCTTAAAATTGTCATGGGATGTATGGTCGTATCCTCTCCGGAGTGATGATGCAGTAAAGAGCTAGGGAGAAATCATCCAACCTCTGTTATCTCCACTTGAGTGGCTGGTCATGGCCACTTAATAGCGCTTGAAGCTCAAGTTCATCCTTCTTCCTTCAAAATAAAAGTCAGCGATAGCATTCTCTGAGCTTGGGGTGTGTCGGATGTCCGTGGTGAATTGTGATATGAAGTTTAGCAGGCATTGTTGTCTTTGCAATGCCCTTTTTAAGCGTTGCTGATGTGTAAACTGTAAATTTTTGTAGTCAGTGAGGACGCTGAACACTCTGCCCTCGACCATGCGTTAGAAATGTTGAATTGCCTCATGTGTAGCTAACCGTTCCCAATCGTATGTGCTGTACCTAGGTTGGGTGCCTCTTAACGTCCTGAAGAAGAATACGAGTGGCGTTGCAGCTCCTCTCCTCGGATGCTGAAGTACGGCTACGATGCCGCAGTCTGAGGTGTCATCGCAAAGAAAGACCATGTGCGTTAAAGTCGGGGCTTTCCCTCAGTCTGACATGCACTGCTCGAATGCGGCTACTGCTACGTGTGTGCAATTGAGTGGCATTTTATTGCCTTTGTGGTTTCCCGTGATCTACTACAGCAGGGCATGCTGGTGTTAGGCTGCATGTGGAAGGAACCGGCTGTAGAAGTTCTTCATCACCACAAATGACTTCAGTTGGTGTATATTCTTCGGCCTTAGCGTTGCGGAAATTCAATATGTTTTTTCATGTAATGTTATCAACCCGTGCTTACTGATGGTACATCCCAGTAACTTGACTTCCTATTTTTTGAACTGGCACTTAGGAATGTTGATGATCAGACTGAATTTGAATAGTCGGCCCAACGCTTGCTTTGCATCCTCCGGATGCGGCTGTTGATCGGTCCTATCCACACAGAAGTGGCGCAGGAAGAATAACATCCAGAAAGATTTAAACGGTAATTTATCTTGTTCGAGATGTGAACCTAACATAAGCATTTACCATATCTGCAACAAGCATAAGGACAGAGCTTAATCCGATACTCAGGACTGGTCGAAATAATCTGAGTACCTCTCGGTACTTGAGTACCAAAAAGGGATATCACTTCATGGTTACTGTGGCTGGCCTCAATTTGATTAAAACTGGCACCTACCTGTTACAGGGCGACTACTTGCGTATCACTCGTACGGTTTTATTTAAGCTTGTTTACTCCAGATGCTGCTCTTGTGGTGGCAAAAGCGTTTGTATGTTGGTCCCAAAGGGGACAATTTAAACAGCCTTGACCTGGTTCAAAACAGGTAAAACTACTATCACTCAGGCGTAAGGGGTCACAGTAGTGAGGCATTGTGTGCCCAAATCGCCTACAGTTGAAATATCACGTTGAAGCTAGGTCCCTAAGTGGACGGCCAGAACAGTGGGAACTATATCGATCAATACTTGGCTTGAGGTTGATCTGGATGGCAGGATTAAGCTGCGATCGTTGTTCGGGGGTACAGCCAACGGGACTGCTTTCAAATTGACTAGTGGCTCTCATGTAATCTCGGTGTCAAATATTTGAAAATAGGGGTATAGTGTTTCTACATATAGGACAAATGGATAGCTGTTGAATCAAATGCCTAACTAGAGGAGCATTAACTCAAAGTAGAGGCTGCCTGTCTTCTCGGTACTGCTCGTATATTCTAGGAACACATTTGATTTCTTCCAGGCTGTTTGGGCGAAAAAGGGTGGAGGCGAACGAAGCAGTTAAACCTACGTTTCTTCTCCTTGATTGGCTAACGCTCACATAGTTATAATATATTCATCGGTTTTGATTTTGCGGTCAGGTAAGGTTTTATAAACGGCATATCAATCGGTACCTCCAAGAAACACTTTTAAGAGCGTCGTCTGCATCTGGTTCTAGTCACCAACGGAAACTATGGTCAGCAGTTTGACGGCTGACCCTATCATGAATTTGCGGGCATAGATGTACCTCGTTTGTTCATCTGCGCTGCTAAGATCCATCAATCCATTGAAGTACGGAGCTCTGGTGAAATTCCTCCAAGGTTGTCAACAGTACTCACCTCACGGTGGTCGGTGGGAATTTTCGAGTGGTTGGCTTCTTTGTAGGATTGTATCCTGTAGTTGATCATACCCGTCAAAAAGTGCCACCGCGGGTTGGCTTAGGCTGCCTTTGGTCCTTGATGTATCAGCAGAATTATGCCTTACCTTATTTTGCTCTGATAGTACGATTTTATTAAATTCAATAATTAAATGCTACTCCACACCTGACTTGTAACTTCTTGATAATTTTTGAATGTCTCCTCTATCTATTCACAATCACTTCTAATTCTTTTACCATAGGCAGTCACGTGGGGTGTCAAATGAAAGGTCTTGATGTGGACTTTTCAAATTTGGTCTTCACATAGTGTTATCAGCCTCGTGGAGTGCAGAGAGAGGAAAAATATACCAAAAATTTGTATCCCCCTCACCATTGGATAGCTATGATCCAAAAACGAAATTCGATATTCTTTTAAAACGTCCTAATACCTTGGAAATAGAGTTTTACTCACAATAGTAGTTTGCACTTTCTTTAAGTCAAAGTCAAAAGCGCTTTATTTTATACTAATCTTTATAAATTTTAAAAGAATATAAAGCAAAACTTAATGGCCCAAATGGCTCTCTAAATTTATGCGTTATCATTAACACATTTCATCAAAAAAAACTATAGCAAATTGAATCAATTAAGATTATTACATATTTTTAGAATTTAATTGGAAAAAGGAGAAAAAACCAACCAACACTATCCTTAAAAATTATTTATAATTTAAACACAACAGCGAAACTTTGATCCTACACCTAATATGTTGTAATTTATTTCTAATAAAATGCAATCAAAAGCTTTATCTTATACTAAAAAAATTCTATCACAATGCTCCTAACTTAAGCGTTTAATCTTATCTCTGACGTAATATAGTAAACAAAACATATACCTAACCTATACCTAAGTTTTAATACAAATAAACAACAACACTAAATATAGCAATAATGTACTGAAACTCAAAAAACTAAATACGAAAAACACCTAAACTGAAAATATACACGAATAATTTAGACATTGTCATTCAGCCACCAATACCTGGATTGCGCCGTCTCAATTCGATCAGCTTCAACGAATCTAGCAAATGAGTATCTCCATTGGAATTGTTGGTCTCGTGAACTCAAACTCGGAGGATATTTTATCTTCTTATCGGTGGCCCGTCGATATATGTGATATATGATTGGGACGCCGTCAGAATCAAAAACATATCGATTCATGTCCAAATACACGAATGCTTCTGGAGGAATGAAGCCAGTAGCGAGGCAAGTCGCTATATACCCGTCTGTAGGGTGGAACAGCTGTGAAGTCCAAGGGTTGTCACTCACAGTCACAGATCTTGCGATATGATTCCGAAGATGTTTCGATATGAAGATATCGACCCTAATCACATCAGCAGTTTGATAAATTCTTCTATTCGATATATAATGTTTCCAATCCATCTCAGGCTTTCTGTACAAACAAGTACATGCACGAAGACATTTCTTTTCGAAAACTCTTAATTTTTCCATAGTACTAGCACTCTGGTTGTACCAGATCTGACATCCATATGTCAAAACTGGTCTAACCAGGGTCTTATAACAGATAATTTTGACCTTTTGATCAATGTTTTTGGAATGAAAGAGTCTTCTTAGGGCTATGACTACTTTTAGTGGCTTACTGAGCATGATTTTCACATGTTCAGTATAGCACAGATACTGATCAAATTAAACACCGAGGTATCGAACACAGGATTAATGAAGAACCCGTTCTAGACTATCCTTGCCAGCCATTATTTGGAAATCTTTCCAATAACGTTTCAGGTCTTGACTGACCCCCTGCAGCGTTGTCCGAAACAAGATTGTTTCACACTTCTGCGCATTGATTTCATTCGCCAATTGTCAGTGTACAGCTGTATATCATTGAACATTTTTTGGAGATTTCTCTGAACTATTGTAGCTTTTCGGTCTGCCGTATAGATGATCAGATCATCAGCAAACGCTACCAATGATCGCGTTGGCGAGACGTTAAAATCAAAGCCGTTCAATAGTTTGCGAATGAAGATTGAGAAGAGCAGAAGCGCAGTAACTGTTCCCTGCTGTAGACCATTCAAGACCTTGAACTCGCGCATTGTTCTCAGATTTCCATCAGTTGGAACAAATGATTTCCCGTATGAAATATTACACATCATGGCGACAAGGTGTCTGGGGAACTTGTCCTGAAGGAGTTTAAAAATTAGTCTATCAAACCATACCGTATCAAAGGCTTTCTCCATATCAATGAGACATGCTCCAACACATTGTCTATCATTTAGTTTCCAACAGATGTCTGAGGTTACTTTCGTTATTGCATGTGTGGTCGAATGCCTGGCACGAAAACCAAATTGGCAATTCGGCATCAACCCATTTTCTTCAATGTGGGCGTTTAATGCTCTGTTGAGTAGCACTTCAAACATCTTGCTGATGTTAGGCAGCAAGCTGATTGGGCGATAGTTTTTGGGGCATGAAGATTCTTTTCCTTTCTTCAAGATCGGAAATACCTTAGCCTTTTTCCACTCATTTGGGAAATATGAATTGCTCAACATGTTGTTGAACAATATGCAATAATTCCTAATAGCAACCTCCGGCAAATGTCGGAGAACTACATTTGGAATACCATCAGTACTACATGATTTCTTGTTATTTATCCTGCGAAATATGAAACACAAGTCTTCATAGCTGACAAAATAATCAATAAGATTCAAGCTCGGTATGAGGTCAGATGTTAACGTTTCATTGAAATGAAGAATTGATTGGCCGTTCAGGCTTATTTTGAAGTCGGAAACTTTTACTTCAACGATCTCTGAAAATATTTCATTCCCTCTCTCAGGGTTAGGTAGATGAACCAATTCAAAATGTGTTCCAATCAGGGCAAGTTTATCCAATCCTTCACAAATGATCCTGTTTCCATTTCTATCCAGAGTCGTACTATCAATTTCGCTACCAGCCCTCTCGAGAAGATTTATCTCATCACTAGTGACTTCAAGATTCGATACCTTCACTCGAGACTTCTTGCGGAATATGCTATTCACTTTCGCGAACACGCCGTCCGGGTCCTGTGGGCTAATACCCTGCAATTTTTCCGCTCATTGATTGCTGACCTCACTCTTGAAGTATGAATGGATTAAGTTCCGGACGTTCTTCAGGTGTGATTTCAACAAAGCCAACGAGGGATGGTTATAGTCCAAAAATCGCCGATAAATATTGTTGACGCGTGTGAGAAGGCTTTTCAATCTTTTCAACCTTGCAATGGTTGGTTTTTCATTTCCTTCCATATTATTTCGAAATTTAATTTTGGGAACGACTTTCTCAATCTTTTCCAACGTCAGCTTCTCTAACTTCAACAAATAGAGATCTATTTAATCTTTAGTTAGATTCTTGTCATAAGGAACCATTGAGCAAGAGATGCCACCATCAGAAAGGCGACATTGCTTCTGATACTCCCGATTAAACTTCTTTTGAAACTTTCCCCAGTCTGTTTTTTGAAGTTCAACCGATGATTTTCATGTTGAACTTGAATGAGGAAGAAATCATCCCTTTGATGATTGATTTCCATTACGATCGCGTTATCATAAGGAAGCACCCGCAGTTTCCGTTCAGGACTATTAAAGTTGAATTCGAGTCTTTTTTTTTTTTTGTGGTAGGGAGGTGAAGGCATTTATGCCCGCCGAGTCTGGCAGTGTGGGACTCCCATGGAGGATACCTTTGGACCCACTAAACACCTCCCCTGTCAATCTGAGAACGTAGCCTGGAACCGTTTGACACATTACTTCGGGCCAGGTCTCGTTTTGTTACGCCGGGGGGCGCCTTCAAGCTGGGGAGTCCCTTTCCTAGCGGGAGGGGAGAGGGGAAGAGGAATTGCCAGAAGAGCGATCCCCCAGCCCCAGCACCTCCAGCTGCTGTGAGTCCCTTTTATCTTTTAGGACTGCCCGAGCATAATGTGCCACCTGGTTCCATTTGTCAACCGATTCGAGCATCACCACAACTATCTTATCCGGAGTGAGCTCTCCCGTCTCCCTGTAGATTTCTCATCGCAGTCTGGCCCATTTGGTACACGCCAAAAATGTGTCACAGGCATTGTCCTCCTCTCCTGGGCAAAACCGACAATCGGGAGACCGTGACTTACCGATCTTGTGCAGGTAAGACTGAAAACACCCGTGCCCGCTCAAAAGCTGGGTCAGATAGAAGTCAGTCTCACCATGCCTTCGATTTAGCCACGGTCTCACATCCGGGATGAGGCGCGCAGTCCACCTTCCCTTCGTGCAATGCCTCCAAGACTGCTGCCAATCGTTGAGCGAGCGTTGTCTCTCCTCGCGGACAACCATCTCCCTCGCATCCTCGTTTTGGCGCAGGTAAATAGCGCGGTGCTCTCTAGCAAGGAGGGCGACAGGTATCACGCCTGCAATCACTCTCACCGCCGAGTCGGAGACTGTTGGATACGAAGATGCAATTCTCAGTGCTCCTCTTCTCTGTACCTGTGCCTATCGTTTTCGGTATACCTCCTTGCTGAGAGCGTCGCCCCATACCTCGAGTCTTATGTCAGCAATGCAGAGGTCCAAATATGAATTTGTCCTAGGGTATGTTGGGAACTCCGACCCATATAGATTACACTTGTATTCAATTTCGTTCTCTGTTATCCACGATTTCAGGAATACACCTCTTAGATTATTAGTGGCGTTCAGCCATGATGTATGCTTGGCGTTCAGGTCACCAGCGAGAATATAATAATTATGAAGTCTGTTCAATTTGAGTATTTCAAACAAAGAATTGAGTTTCTCCTTGAGCTTGCGAACAGTTCCACCAGTTGCATATGCAGAGATAACGAAGAGGTTATCCCCACCTGGCAGTGAGATTTTGATAACGGATACTTCAAGAGATTCAAAGCTTTTGAATTCGACTTTTCAATATTTTGGAAACGATAGGGTCTTCGAACCAATAAACCGGTGTCACCTCCTCCATCACCTACTACCCTATCGTTTCTTACGAATTCAAAATCCTTGAATGTCATGGAGTGCTATGAATTGAGGTGGGTTTCGGTGAGAAACATGATGTCAGGCTTTTGCTTAACAATGAATTCAAGGAGATAATCACGCCGATGTATAGTAACAATGGAGTTGACGTTGATCGAGATGAGACGAATCCTATCCATGGGAATGTGACTTGATGACAACGTATTTTGAAGCATGTTGGCCTAAATGTTGGTAAACGAAATTGATTTTTTGGTCTTGTTTACTGATTCTTTCTGAAAGAGATTCAAGTTGTTGGTAGATTTTGAGAAGTAGCTCATTATTGACACTTATATTATTCATTTTATTTACATTGTTGTCTGCTGGTCCTCTGGCAGCAAGTGCAAATGATACCCCGGGTTTGATGAAGTTGGGAGGTAACAGATTGTGATTTACTTTGGTTTGCTTTGGGGAAAATTTAGTTCTTGCATCTTGATACCAAGGGCATCCTCGATATGATGCTGGATGACCAAATATACCACAATTAACACAATACAATTTTTCTTTTGGCTCCATCTGAGCCAATTTGCATTCACCGGGGCGTGAATATCTTTGCACTTAACACAGCGATAGTGCATTGCACAATTGGCAGTCGAATGACCGAATCTTTGACACCTGTAACACTGGTTGATCTCAGTTTTTTGGAGGCATTCCCACCTCACAACTCTAAAGCTTAAGTACCTTACCTGTTGGAGGGCATTCGGACTGCCGTCGTTGGAAATTTGGACCAAATAAGATGGTAATATTTTACCTTCGACAGTTGATCTCCTTGTAGCAAAATTTTTCACACACATGAACTTAACAGCTGGTGCTGCTTCCTGCAACATTTCAAGGAGATCAACTGTATTCTCTCCACAGTCCAGGCCCTTCAACAGGAAGGTCTGATTTTTTCCGCCTTTGGCGTATATGTGAAGTGGGGAGCTTTGACACTATTAAGAGCATCTTTCGCCAGTTTGAAATCAGCCAGTGTCTTTGTCTTGATCGAGAGCTTATCAGCGGTCACTCTCTTAACTTCAAAGTTATCGATTTTATGTTCGGCTGCCAATAACCGAACCATATCTCCTCCACGCTGCCCAAAAACGTTAATTGGAGGAACTTTCTCATTTACCTTATTAATTTTATTAGGAGAACTAGCCGACACACCAGTTGGCTTATTCTCCTTCTCCTTATTTTTTAATTTTAAATATTGAATGAAATTATTACTACTATCAATATTACCTATGCTATCGTTGTTTTCCATTTTGATGACCATTTCTTCGTTCATTGCAGACAGCACCGCATAATGATTGGCGCTGTCGTTCGCTCCTCCTGCGCTCAGGATATTTTCAGCATCATGGATTGATGACTTGCTCGAATCTTGCGATTTTGTTTTATATGTTTGAGTCTTCTGTGTTGGTATTGCTTTCTCGTTGGTCTTGCTTGTTATTGTTGTTTCCTTTTTCTCATTCTTCGTAGCTGGACGTATTCTGTGGCTTCACTTTTGGTTTGCTGCCATTTGATAACGTCCGGACCATATCTTCCAAACTCTGTATATGGAGTTTCAACTCGTCGTTTTGTTTCGTAACCCTTGCGTTTTCCCTGGTTACTTTTTCATAATCTTCGCTTGAAAGCGCAATACGCTTTCCATACTCACAGTTGTCTTGTTCATTTTTCCGCTTTATGATTTTATCATTTGTAATTTTCGTAATGCCTGGCTCTGGGTCCCCCAGCGGTGGGAAGCCGTCCGGCTCCTCCATCCCCCCGGTGAAAAAAATTTTTCTTCTTTTTTGAATCTTTCTCGCAGGTAAAATCCAGATACTCGATACATTGTTCGAATAGCTCGACGATTTAATAAGTTTCTTTCTAAAATCACTTTCTAATTGACGTTTTCAAAAATTATTTTAATTTATAAAAATTCTCGACACGAGCGATTAAAAACACGTCTACACGCAACGAGTGCTAGACGTAGAATCTGCAGTTTCCCTAATAACTTCAACAAAAACATACGATTTTGGTATTCTATGGATTTCCATCGTAACAGGCACTGCAGCTTTGATTTGATCCTCCTAAAAATTTCTGAGAACGTAAACATTTTTGGGAATTCATAATGTGAGTGATTTTTTTAAAAATGGAGCAACAATGGATTTTCTTTTAACCATGTGCATCTTTTTGACGTGTTTCTTGCCTTTATTCATTGTTGGTACTGGATATTGTAACTTTAGTACAAAACCCTTCTAGCAGCAGCGTAGGTCTAACTACCCAACTTTTTTGAACTGGTATCATATCTGTGTATTGAGAGCATTCTCGATACGATGCAAGATGATCCTTTATATAGCAATTCATGCAAAATAAGTTTTCTTGTGGTTCCAACGGATACAATTTACACTGTTGATGAGCATGCACTTCTATGTATTACTGACTAGCACAGTTGGCAGCCGAAAGCTACAATACTTCAAAAAGTTTTTTGAAGTTCATAAACTTCGCATAAGATTTTAATTTATATCAGAATTTTCATTTGCGGCTTATTGATAAATCTGTGAAGCAAAATTCAAAGATTTTAATCCAATAATCATAAATACCAAGCAAAAGTTCAAATGTCAAGCTTATGTCATATTAGGCTTTGATTTAATTTAAATCGGATTTACTTTGTCTTTACTATAATTGTGTTATGGAAGGAAGTTTTTGAAAGTTTGAAATACTTTGCAGAATACTTCTTCAGGGATATACAATGTGAGGATGTAGATATCAATTTCAAGGATATATTTGAACTGAATTATGTTCGTAAAGCATGCAAAGGAATTTTTAAAAATTCATCTGTCATGGAAAACTTATTATTATATGTCTGTTAATTATATAACTCCCTCCAGAAAGCTATTTATTTATTTTTTATTTTTTCAAGGGATGTTAAATCATCAATTTGCTGTCAGAAAATGATGAAGTTATTAAAAACCAGCTTTTTTAACCACTCCGTTCCATTAACCTATGACGTAGAATCTAGACCGAAAGTTACCCATGACAATTCTGCAACCCCACAAGCTCTATCTTTTACACGACACTGACAAGGGACACAAGTTAAAGGCATACAACTCTCGTAACTCTAATTTGGATCATCAATCACATACACGCACCGTCTAGAATTTCATCTTTTGGTTATCTTTTGTATGGCAAGTAATTGCTGCTTATGAGTTTTAAATAAATATTAGTATTAGCATTTCACTCAGCTAGGACTGAATTCAATCAACGCGCTTAACTGGTGACTCCGTTAAAAGTAATCCTTTCCCTTTTCAAAATACCGGATGATGAACTCCAGTATACGGACAGCGGCATCCACATTGAGACACCTCAGTTACCAACCCGTCTTGCAAGTGCTCAGGCTCAATGCAGCTGGATGCAAAGTACCCCAGTTTTTGCAAAACAACTCAGATTTGTAGTTTGCATGAGTGAAAGCACAGTTTCGAGCCAGCAAAATTTTGAACGACGCCATGCGATTCGATAATGTCATATCTGAGCTGGATATGGAAGTCATCGCCCAGGTGCCGACATTTTGAAAGCGCTGCCACTAACAAACGGATAAAATACATTCAACACGAGACTTTTCTGTGTCTACAGGCTACAGGACAGCAAATCCTGCACCACCACGCCTTGGAGGATCAACATCAGTCATAGCTTCTACGTAAAATGCAGTCTATCTTGACTTTGAATATGCTGGAGGCAGCAGCCAAGACCTTATGAATGCAACGACTTCTTGTAAATGCTCACCCAATATTTGTCATGGTGGAAAAAATGGGCGCCAAGGCAGACCAAATTTTGAGTTTCCAATGCCCCGAAGAGCATCGCAGGAATCTAACATAACACAGACTCACATCCGCATCGAGACAACAGTGCCAACGGCAAAGTGTTGGAGCAAGTATCAGAACTCTGGTCGGAAATTAATTGCATCCACTCTGAAACAGCAGCAGCAAATTGTAGTTCATGCCACCACCTTTTGCTCCAGAAGGGTTCACCGAAAAGGTTATTGCCTGACAAGGTCTGCTTTTACCATAAAGACTTCGCGTCGGACGTTGTCGCGCGCTGTGTTCTTTCCTTATTTTAAAGGTGGGAAATGCATCGAGTCACTATCACCGCAGGCGTCAACTAGTGGCGCATTACAAAGTCACCTGGTGATACGTGATAAGGACACGCAATTTATATTTCTCGTTGACACCGGTGCGGACGTTTCTGTCATTCCCGAATCTTTGGCAGGCAGCTCCCGCAAACAGTCTACATACAAACTTTTTGCAACCAATGGCACCTCCATTGTCATGTTCGATAAAATCGTGTTTCATTTGTCACTCGGCTACTAGCACTCATTCTAATGGAAGTTCATTATTGTTAACGTGTCAAGCCCAATTCTAGGAGTTGACTTCCTAAAACATCACATCTTATTAGTGAATTTACGTAAACGACGAGTACTTGATCCGGTCACTAACCTATCAACTCGGAATTTGTTATTTCATCAACACATCCGATTCGCCAATAGTGGAGCGCCTACCCAGGATAGTGCAAGAAAAGTTGCAGGCAGTAAAAAAAAGAGTTTAGATTCCTCTTTGATCAAGATTTTTTTCGATAGTCGGATAGCGCATGGGTAAGTCTTCCACATTTAGTACGCAAGAAATACGAGGTGTGACAATTAAGCAATGGGAATGATTTTATTGCCACGCTTGTAGTATCCTGTGACCTAGAAACTCCCTTCCCCTTCTCCGGCATCGCTCTAGCTTATTTAGTTCGCCTGTTGTGTCGGGTTGAGTAGACGTATGTTGGTGGTGCTCGTCACGCAAACGGAGAAATGAACGTCACAGAAAACTGTTTGGAACAGGTGGAAAACGATCCCACGCTGCTTGATCGAGTTATTACAGGCAACGAGAGCTGGTTTTTCCAATACGACCTGGAAGCCAAACGCCAAAGCTCACATTGGTTGTCTCCGCACGCTTCCGCCTGAAAAAAGCTCAAATGAGCGAGTCGAAGGTGAAAACGATTATTATTGCCTTTTTGATAGCCGTGGACTCGTTCACAATGAATTTGTTCCTTCGGAGTAAACCGTAAATCAAGTCTACTATTGCCAAGTACTCGAAAGGTTACGAAAACGCGTCAACAAGGTGCGCCTAGACATCGCTCGTAACTGGATCCTTCATCACGACAACGCGCTGTGCCACACCGCCTTCAGCGTGTCCCAGTATTTGGCCTCTAAAGGGATCGCCGTGTTGCAGCAGCCGTCTTATTTGCCCAATATCACCCTGTGACTTTTTTTCGTTTCCTAGAACAAAATTGGTGGTCAAAGGAACCCATTTTGAGTTGATTACAAACATCTAGGCGGCCGTGACGAGGGTACTGTTGCGAATTCCGGCGTACCAACTTCCTCCCATTCGCATCTTCGAATTGCCGCCGTAACATCTCCATCTTCCTTTGGGCATTTATACCTTTTTCCCTGTTATTTGTTTAGTTTTATTAAAATTTTTCCAATTTCCCTATAATTTTTACTTCCCCATCATCACAATCCTACCCTTTTCCCTTATTTCCAACTAAAATAATATAATATATACTAATAATTTCAATTTTCCCACTAACAACATTCCCACTAACAACATTCCCACTAACAACATTCCATTGATGAATTCCCACTAACAAAACTTCATTCAATACCTTTTCCCTAACAAAACCTAATTCCTTTCCTTCATACTAACTAATTCTATTCACTAGCTCCCACTAACAAATTTTATTTTTTATACTAACAAAAATTAGTTCACGTTCCCCTACTAACAAAGTTCAATCTCATACCAAGGCATCGTTGAAGTTGCTTATTAGATGAATGGGAGATCAACAATCCATTGCACCATTAGCTGCGTCGCGAGTTCCCGATCGGGGGTCTGCTGGAACCCTGAGTTCAAGTTCCCCGGGCACAGGGAAGTACTCTTTTTGGGGTATGGGCAAAACCAATAGCTTCCGTAATGTAGATGTGACACTTTGCATTCAATCAAGCGCTTCTTGGATTGTGCAAATTGCCATATGTAAAACAATGGATACTATTGAGATTGTCGATATGGAACAAAAGATGTGTGGGTAGCGGAATCGAAGTGTAATGAACTTCGATTACGTTATCCAGATGCGGCAGCGGTAATTTGAAAATGAAAAGGATTGCGGGATCGGATTGGATGAAGGTGAAATGTGGAATTAAGTGGTTAGGATTGCGGCAGTGAGGATTTGACTGGGAGATAGAAAAGCAGTGCGGTTTGGAATAGTTAATTCGAGAAAAGATTCGGTATTTGAATTTGGAAAGAACAATAGGGATTGCTTTTGGCGGTGTTTTAAATTTTAATTCGGGGAGGAACGATTTTTTTGGTGATTTAATCTTGAAAGAAATAGAGAGTTATCGCGTTTTTGTGGAGGTGATTTACGAAATGGATCGTTCGACATGCTGTTTTGAAGAAAAAGAGGATTTTGGGAATTGACAATTCGAGGAAGTGTGTCAATGTTGTCAGTGGTTTGGTTTGGATTAATTACCCAATGTGATTAACGGTCGTGAAAGTGCAAAGAATATTTAGAAACGACGTGTAATTTCTTGTCTCGTAGATAATGAATAAATCCGTTTAAAATTACGAAAAGGTGGAAGGTGTTTAAATACATTAACGAGAAAATTCCTTTGTTTAATGTGTATAAAGGTGGTTGTGTCTCTTCATGGAGTGACAATAAATCGGAAATACTCTGAACATTTAAGAACTAAAACAACTCGTTATCAAACGTTCCTTACCCTTAGCAATAAACAATATCAGTAACCAAGCTAAATTAATTTATTAATGTTTTTCGATATTTTTGGTAGTTCCCTTCTGTTGCAGAGCGCTCCGCAGCCGGAAAAAAGGGTGAGTAGTTTTTAATTCTGTTTTTTTATTTTCTCGGTTTCTCTTATGATATTATAAAGTGAGTTCATTAATTGGTTGTTTTCTTGGTGTAAATTTTAGTAGTAGCATTAATTGAAAGTAAATTTTCATTTATTTTTATCTTTGAATCAAATTAAAATTTTTAAAAGGAAGAAAGCGGGCCTATAGAATTGAATTTTTTTGTTTGATAAATTATTGCCTTGTAAACTAGTTAAAGAAAAAAATATAAGATATGAAGTGTTAAAATAATTAATTTTCATTTCTCAGAATGACCTGCCCTTTCCCATCCTTTTCCCTTTGTGCTAGTTATTTTATGTAAGGTAGCTCAGCACGAGCAAAGGGTGTCCCGGAAGTCCCACGACATGACTGAGCGCTAGCCGGCCTCAGTATGCCACCCCAGGCTACACACTCCTCTGCTAATTCTTAATGTCTGCAACTGCGATGACTTCCGTGGTTGCAACAGTACTCGCGGACATCCCAGTCGAAGCGGTAGAAATCTCACGAGGCATGGAAAATGCACTGGAATCTTTGTAAAGCTGCCCAAGGAGACTACTTTGAAGGGGATGGCAGAGTTGTAGAATAATTTTTAAATATACGGTTTTCATGGAATTAGTCTCATTACTTAATTATCACACCTCGTATGGAGCATAACGGCCATGTGAGGACTACCAGCACCTTAATAACGCAAGTTAGGCACCATAAGCTTCTAATGTGGATTCATCAAAAATGCGGCGACGCTAGAAAAACAACAAAACCTCAATTGTTTGGGCACTGGTAGACGAGGAATTGCTCCTCCATGCCAAGGATAGTATAGCTAAGGCCACCATGCTTGTGCATTTCAAATCAAATGAGCCACTAAGGCCGGTAACAGGCGTGTCAGATGTAGCAGTAGGGACATTACTGAAACTGAAACCAAATAACCGTTGAATTCCTCTCGCATTTTTCCAAAGGAAACTGGCTCCGCAGAGGCCAAGTGCAGTGCTAACCATTTATGACAGCACCCGTCGTTTCTGGTTCTTAGAGGGCACATAGTTATATGTATAGATCATGAGCCATTTACCTTTTCCGTTTACCCAGCCGGCCGCAAAAGCATTGCCTCGCCAACTGCATCACTTAAGTTTCATCTCGGGGTTCTGTGCGGATCTTCGGTACATTCAGAGAAGTAGTTGACGCACTTTTACGATTGAAAATGATATGCACCCTGACAATTGATATCAAAGATTAGGTGAGGAATCAACAACATGAGCAGGAAGTTCAGCAACTCCTGCAAGTGAATATTACATCTCTCAAGCTAAGTCACATCGTCATTGACGACAACATCAAAGTAAGTAATGTGTCAAACGGTTCCAGGCTGGGTTCTTACGTTGACAGGTGAGGTGTTTAGTGGGTAGTCCAGTCGCACATGGGAGTCCCACACTTTGTGCATAAATGGCATTCACCTCCCTACCACAAAAAAAAATAATCGTGACACTTCTGGGCCTCCAGCACAGATTTTTGTACCCTCATTCCACCGGAGACAAATATTCGACATTTTTCACCAGCATCCCTCTTGAGGGGCTGTATTATTGCAAGATCAATCCCCAATAATTATGTGTGGATCAACATGAAGAAGAATTTACGCATTTGGGCCCACAGATGCATCCCGTGCTAGCGCTCAAAAGGAGGGCACACAATTCGAGTCAGCATTGTTTAAATCACTGACAGGTTACGTAGGGTGGGAAAAAAGTAGGACATCACCTTATCATCCTGCTCTAATACTATGGTCGAGTGCTGGCACGACACTCTCAAAGCTACAATCATGTACCATAAGGAGAATGCTAATTGGCCTGCCGTGTGGCCCAGTGTTCTCTTGGGCCTACGCGGGACGTTTAAAGAGTATTGTATGGTTTTTGTGCAGAAACGCTGTAAGGGATGACGCTCATAGTATTAGTTATGTCGCTGTATTTGGTGCCCCTCAGCTAAACCACTGCTTTAAATATAGACAGCTTGCTACTCGGCAGATATGCCTTCAACATTGTTGGCGAAGCATTTTGGGAAGCAATATATAACATTAAACTAGTGAAGGTGTGCTGCGCACTCGGGATGGAGCAAATGGTGTAAATGTTGTGCTATAATTTTAAGGAATCATGTTGAGTGATACAGCTGATAATGGTTCAGCTATATACGAGTATATCAACATTATCGCCGATAAGTGTTTATACACTAGTTTTGCTGAATCGTCACTGTGAATTTTTTTCGGTAAAAAAAATTACACCCGCTTCGATGAATCCGGGCTTGAGGCTCTTCTTCTAATGGTTGACTCTATATTTATTGACATCGATGGCATACACCACACTTAAAACATGTTTCAGCACTTTGCGGGGACCCGAGTTTTTGACAGCGCCTATTTTCAGGAACGCATGAATACAGATACATCGGATTTTGTTGAGAAGCGTTATCCGTAAGCTGTAAGGTAATGGGGGTATGGCGTGAAGTTGATGATAAGGAATTCATAGGGCTTGACCCTTCATCAAGAGACCAATAGTTCTGTTGAAATGGAAATTGCTGCTACGTACCGTATTTCTCCACACAAAGCTGAGAGATCCTTCTTGACGGTCCCTCGCAAGTATAGTAAAACGATAAAGACTACGCTGGTCTGGTATGGGTTCTTTTTGTGACATACATATAATGGGCGACTTCCGCGTGCGGTGCCAAAGCTCGACTATTTCATTTGAAACTCGATAGTACAGCATTATTTTGTTCCTTTTGCTACCAATGAACAAGGTCATCGATTTCAAAAACGATGATTTGAGCTAGGTAACTTAATTTGCCTTAATGTGGTCCGGAGAACACCAAAGCCTGTCATTTAGTTGTTTAAAAAAGCCCAATTAACTGAGTCCATTATCTGGTAACTAATTAAACAGCCTCGGATGATCCCGAAAAATAGTTGATCATTGTCAGGCAATACTTACTATATATCCTTGCAGGGGAATTAATGGGCTGATGATATCAAGGTGGTAGCCACTATAGTCACAGACAATTAAGACATGGTAGTCGTCCTTTATCCTCAGGTTGCATCCTGAGCCAGCGAGAGCTCACCCAGATCGGATTTCATTTGGGGAGGACCACTGCCCGTGCTGGGCCACCTTACATGAGAAGGCCAAATATACGAGTAAAAGGAGAGGGGGATCATTTGAGAATTGAAAAATGGATTTTTAAAAATCCATGGTATTTATTATTCTGAGTAATATGAGAACCTTATAATCACCAATCTTAGGTATAGATTCTCAAATTTATGCAATTGTAACAACTATTTATTTAAAATAAAACTAGTTTGGGAAAAACAACAAAATGAAGGGTATTTGAAGAATTTTTAACGCTGAAAGTGGAAATGCAGTTGCAATGGTCCAGGTTAACTCAGCCTTATGCTGAATTCTGCATACCAGGGTCAGTAAGATACGCTTCTTAATATCCACCAATAGACCATAGTGCCTAAAAAAGCCAGCTTCCAGTATTAGGTCTGACACTTTTGCAACATAAAAACTCCATTGAAAACTGCATGCCAGTCCATGCGGCAAGTTAAGCTCATCTTGCCGAAAGTGTCAATCGGCTAGCTAGTTGCCGTGAACAGCTCATACCTGGATACTTTACAGGCACATCGTAATGTTGAGATGAGAATGAAGGATATGTCTGCACCGGTGTCAATTAAGAATGTTAACATTGTACCTCAGCCATGAGCTGCAAGGTGATTTTTGCAAAAACGCAAGCTACCCCTTGTAGCGCTAAATATACAATGAGTTTTCAGAGCATTGACAATTTTTGTCAAAACAAACCATGAAGTGGACTGCAATTTTCATCATTTCCATTGATTGTGCTAGACTGAATCCAATTAACTTTTTTTTTGACATTTTCACCATCGGGGCGCTCCGCTATTTTCTTGTCTGTACGACGGTATTTGTTGGTGATGACATTCATGGCCTCATAAACTAAAATATACTGCAATTTGGTCTAGTTTTTCACACAACAGCCCTGATTGTATGATGCCCTATTTGCATCAGCTACTGAGAGATCACCGTTATATCTAATCCGTCACAATTTTACAAAAATACACCTAGTCTTTCAAGATCTTTAATCAAAACTGTGCCTTAACTCGCCCAAACTATAATTCTGGCTAGCTTTACTAGAACAGTGGCAATTTCAGCGCGATCTACCAATTTCGGATAACTCCATGATTGTGCTCGAATCGATGACTGAATCACTAATGGCGCCACTATTCACGTTCTGAAATTAATCGTCGGCCATTAGATAAACGAATGAATTTGCGTTTCATCATCATAATCTATATCGTTGCAGCCCAAGCTCGACCTTGACATCCAGGAGTAAGCTTCTCCAATCATCGAATTTCGATCACCTTGTTTGTCAGTAAATCAGCAAGGATCTGCTGTCAGCTTCTTTTATGTCTCCCCATCAAGCTCTCTATCAGTTTTTTTTCATTCTCTTTGCTTTACTTGACGCAAGCAGAGACATGTAGTTCATCAAATAATTCATACAATTCATCGTTGTAACGCAGTCTCCACTCTGTTCCTTGTTTCATTAGACCGTAATTTTTCCGAAGAACTTTGCGTTCAAATATGTCCACTAGTTTTTTGGATTTGATCATCAGGATCCATGTCTTACATGGCTACATAGATTTGACCGATGATTAGAAAATACAAAGCTTCTTTTATCTGCGTATGACTCTAGACCTTAAAATGGAAGTATGGAGCAATAGGTTTTATTTGCGGCGTCTATGTGGCGTCCAATCTTGCCCTATCCAGTGCCTCTTCGAATTAGGTTGGCTCCAAGGTGTTAGATTCATTTTCCGTACAATTTAAATGTCTGAGATTTAAAATGATTAGACGATAAGTTATTAAATGTAGTTATGTACCTTGTAAGAGTAGGTTATTTTAATAGCCGCAATCGTCGTTATCATCAACATCTTATATGAAGCACGATTAGCACCAGAGCATGCCTTATCTCAACCAGCAAGCCTCGATTTCACAAGCTCAACAACATCTGAGTTCAATCGTCCAATAGAGGCTCAGATATCAACATAAACCAAACAGCAATGATATCAAAAGCACCATGCGCCACGTCCACAAAAAGTCTACACAACGGACTTGGTCCTAAAACGTCCCTAAAACCAGATCCCATGTCTTTGGGCTACACTGCTTTGGTATACTATGAATGTTCTGAAAAATGGAAGTTAAGACAGCAGAAAGGAAACGCGGATTTGCTTCACGTGACGGAGGAGCTAGAGCGTAAGTGTAATTTGCTAATGAGGGAACTAAAACAAACATTGAACGAAGATCAGTCACGATTCAACAATCACGCTGTGCTGAATGACCGATATTTGCTGTTAATGCTTTTCAACAGGAAAGGCTTTTTAGAAGTTCAAAAAGCGTTCGTATCAGCTGCATCAGCTGATTAAAAATCGGAAAGAAGATAAGAGAGCTACGATGTAGGCATTACTTGAGATCACCCCACTGACTGTTATTATCATGCTATCTGGATTAATATCTGAGCTAACCTAAGTCAATAACGGAACGTGAAACTAGAGTTATAATAACGCACACTGTTTCAACACGAAATAACCTGAATGAAATCAAAAAGGGAACGTGAATCCGAAACTTTCTAATGCAGCCAGTGCGATCAATCCCACCCGTTAATTGCCAGAGCCTTGTCACATAAGAACCTCCAGTTAAACAGAGATGAATATCACCTGAAGAATTCAGGCAGAATCCAGCAGCAGCAACGGTTTCCCCAATTACAAGATTTCACAAAGCAGATTGACGCAATTAACGCGGCAAAGAATAATTCCGTTTTTAATCAGCTTGCGACGAGTAGCTCGGCGTGTAGCAGTAGATTCAAACTAAATTCAGTACAAAACGTATTTGACAAGATAAACGGTGATTCTAGGGGAGTCTTATCTGGAGGTCCAACAGGTCGCGACAGTACAAACTAATGACAGTGGAGATAGCATGGAATATAGTTGTTCCGAATCATGATTCAATTTGGATCACAAAATCGCTTGCGAAAGTTCATTTTACAAGCTGTAACATACTTTTGATCAGCAAATATCGCCCATCGCCCGTCTTCAGATATCTCCAAGGAAGTCCACTGAGCAATACCACTTACACTGAAGGTGCGCACAAATGTCCCAACGACTCAACACAATCTACGGATTGTTGTCAAAGAGCCCTGGAGACGATAATTTATCCCCCCTATCTAAACTTTTAAGTTGTTCCACAACGACAGCCGACGGGGTAAATATAAACATTGACGTTGACGTTCATCATGTAGCAAACGAGAAACAAGAAGGAATGAAAAGTGCAATAACTGCGCAAAAATGTACCAAACAGCAGTATGTCAGGCAAATAAAGTTGATGGAATTTTAGAATGCTTAGCGAAGGTGGAATTCAAGGAGTTTTTTGGCGTGATTTCCGTCTGGCAAATCGAATTGATTGAAGAGTGGACAATACCCGGCACCAATAATATCTTGGGTCCTCCTTTTTTGTAAGCAGATTTAAGTATATCTAACAAATTGTAAATTTTGTATTGACCAGCGGAACGATTTTACCTAAATGAAAAGTGAAGTTAATTAACAAATTGTGCTAAGTAATTCTATATTGAGGAATTATTAGAAAAGTAATCGCGTTGCTTAAGTAGCCTAAATGTGCCAAGGTTGGGTGGTGCTTCTACGCCATCACAGCTCTAAACGGAGATAACCCCTTTTGGTTCCTTTGCGGAGTTCACACATAGATATTTTTTTGAGTACAAAAGATATATTGAAGCAGTATTTTCAAAAGTAAGAAGTACAAAGAAGTGCGTAGTTCCCGAGGCGCGTTCTCGCTGGACGGCTCAATCGGGGTCCGTAAGCAAAGCGAGTAGTGTCAGTGTCCGTATCCGGACAAGCTTCCCGGGTCGGTAGACCTCAGCCGGAACTTACCCGCTCGTGTAGGTGGTAGCACTCCTTCAAGGTTATAGTCTCCTACGACCAGGTTTTGTCGGACTAGGTTTACTTCAGATTCTAGGCTCGGCAATGCTCTCTTAGAACTTGACTTAGAGGGATCTCCAGTTGTGTGAATCTTATTTGGGGACAATATTTAAACGACAAAAATCAATATTAAAAATGTAACTAAACTTTGTGGATTGAAAGTGTTACAAAGAGTAAATTCTTTGTTGATACCTACTTTTTGAGTCGTTGTCAATGAATGAAGAACCAAATTTATTAACCAATCTGTACCATAAACCTTTAACGTACAATCCGGACCTAAGGTTGCTGGCGCCAGTGGCGCTTTAAGCACTTTTCGGAACTATGCCATCTTCAGTGCCCTTTCGTTAGGTCTCTTTTGAATGTTGTCTAATGATAGCAGCAGTATATCTGAGAAGACAATATTTCCTTCTCTAATGAAAGCATTTAAACAAGCTCTAATCATATTTGAAGAAAATCTTGTGGCTCCCTCAAATTCAAAGCTCCCAACTTACAATCACGAGACCTACATAAATTTCAGGCAGACATCAACATAAATAATTCAAAAAAAATTAATTATTTATATCCTTTTGTGTGAAATAAAGGACTCCTACTAAATAAATTTACGCTAACACGCATACAAAAGCTCATCACGTTCAATTACATTTTCGGGGGTAATGTTTAAATTTCACTTGTTTAAAATGCATGAGCATGTAAACGAATGGTTTAATGAATGCCTTAATGGGTTGGTTAATTAACGTGAAAATTTGTACAATGCAAGAACATGGTAAATTGCACAGCCAATGGTGTTTACGTGAACTTTCAACGATTCCATGAAATTTTTGAAGGATTTCAATTAGTATCCTTCAGAAATTAATGGCTGTAGATATTTGGAACATTTTTGTTCAGGAGTTTTCGGATTTCAGAACCTGCGTTTCTTTGTTATTTTATTTGTTAAATCGCTTTCAAAAAATTTCCATTATACGTTAAAACACATTTTTGCAAATCCTTTTCAGGATACAATAATCCAAAACCATATATGGCTAAACTTGATACCACTCCACTTTTCTTATTATCTTAACCTACAAAAGAAAATTTTATCACTCATGTGCTGAAGAGCATACGATACATGACACTCAATCAAATAAAACATTGAAAAAGGACAATATGCAAGCGCCATAACCTTTGACCTTAAAAATTCTAATCTAAGCGTTATTTAATCGATATAACAAAGTCCTCTTGCTTCAATATGAGAGATGTCTGTTTATGTGGGACGCGTGTTGCACGAATAATAGGTTCTTGTCTTGAGAGCCATAAGGCAAACAATGTTTAGGTTTTGTTCCTCGGAAAAGTGATATTGGCATGGCTTTTATGTCTTGAAATATTGCGTTTTTGTCCGTTAAATTGATGATATGGTGTAGATTCGTAATCAAATCACAAAAGGAAATAAAATTGAATGTAATTTATTTGGTTTGGATATGCTCTTTGTTAGTATCCAGCATCAGAAAAAATATACAGAAACAGAATCTTAAAATTATTTGGTTTAAAGCAAGAAAAATCGATTTGGTTTTTAATAACAACAATCTAACCAACGATGAAATGTATCTCTATTTGGCGAAGTTAGTGAAGCTGATATTGCAAACCATAAAGAAACTAGTTCCTAAGATTTAACATCGAAATAATATGGAAGGATATGAAACACAGTTTGAAAAGATTAAAAAGCCTTCTTTTCATATGCATCAACAATATTTATCAGCAATTTCTGGACTACAACAACCCCTCGTTGACCTTATTGAAATTACACCTTAAAAAATTCACAGAACTTAATTCATCAATGTTGTACCTGCTAATATTTCATTATTTTAGTATTGTTTAATTGAATTTTATGTACTAACTTTTTGTCACTGTATTATCCCTATGTTGGTATCACTTATGCAAAACGTCAGTTGACGACAGAACACTAAGCAAAAATGTCACGTATAAAGTCGAGTTTTGTTTTCATCTAAATATTAATCAGTAAATAAATTAATTTGTTTATTCCAAATAACAGACTGAATACAATCCAATAACAAAATAGAACATAAAGAATGAATGCAGCAATATTCAATGTAAAATGATAAAGTGACGATAATTGTAGGTTAAATTAGTAGTAGATCTCTTAAATTTTTCTTAAATGCTATGTACAAAGAGGGGGAATGACCAAACTTGAGATTATTATGGTTTCTCCCGATTCATAAAATTGGTGAATGCTAATATAAGTCAGCTTTTTACACCCCCATTTATTCCAGGGAAATTAGGGTGCGCCGGCGGGGATTGCGGACCCGGTTTAGCTCGTCCGGAGACGGGCGTAGGACGCCACTCGCTTGTCCCTCAAGGCCCCAATAAGCCGCCAAGCGAGAATGTGGCTTGCCGGAACAACCAACGTCACTCTTCACCCGATCCCTATCTACCGAGCACACACTGGCTACTACCCTAACTTTACACTTCGAAACTTTCGCCTCCCCTATGCGACCCTCCTACACTTCCCTCGAACACTAACCCTATCCGCAAACCTCGGCGCAAACCCTTGCGAGAGGCACTGCTTATTAAACCCACTAAGGGCCGAACCTACGCATATATCCTCCGTGAAATTAATGGAGCGGTCAAGCCAGATGACACCAAAACTGCCATCAAAGCAGTTCGACCAAACCGGACCGGTGGCCTGCTGGTGGAATTCGGGCCAGAGGCCACAAACAAAGATGCATTCCGTGACGCGGTTCAAAAGGTTCTTGGAGATGCGGCAACGGTTGCCTCGCTCGAACCAATGGCCACCCTGGAAATCAGGGACCTCGACTGCGTCACGGACAAAGCTGAAGCAGAGGATGCCATTAGGAGGGAGTTCCCCAGCTTTAGTGAAGTCAAGGCAAGATTGACACGTGAAAACACAAGGGGGCAACGCATGGCTATTGTCGAACTAGCTGATAAAGACGCCCAGCAAATCCTGGCAAAGGGCAAAATTAAGATAGGTTGGGTGATCTGCAGGATACGGAGAAGAGCGATCCCTATCCGCTGCTTCAGATGCTTCGAATACGGACACGCCGCGTATGGCTGTAGGGGACCCGACTGGAGATCTCTGTGCTACAAATGCGGTGAAACGGGGCACAAAAGGAAGGAGTGCACGAACGAGGCAAAATGCATTCTTTGCAAGGATGCTAAGCTAGCACCCGGCGAACTCAAACATGAGCCGGGGACAGGGAGATGCTGGGTTTTTAAGGAGGCCCTAACTAAAGCCAAATCGATACTCAAATGATCCGTATCCTGCAGGTCAATTTGCACCGAAGCACAAACGCCCAGGACCTACTTGAGCAGTTTTCGAGGGATAAGAAAGCTGACCTCCTGTTGCTGAGCGAGCAACATCATAACAAGGACTCGCAAGCGTGGTACCCTGACAAATCTGGTACCTCGGCCATCTGGGTTCGAGACAGCACCCGCCTTCAGGTGCAGGGCCATGGACGCGGGGATGGTTTTGTGTGGGTGCGGTGTTCAGGGGTAACATATTTCAGTGTTTATCTGACGCCTAACGAGGCAATGCGATCTTTTCGAACCAAACTCGATGCCCTGGAGGACGCTGTCTCGAACACTGAGGGCCACATGCTGATCGGGGGAGACTTCAACGCTAGAGCCATTGAATGGGGTATGCCACAATCCGACCCAAGGGGAAAGCAAATCTTGGACATGGCGGCCAGAACAGCGCTTTTTGTCCTAAATACTGGTAACACCCCTACTTTCCGCCGATGGGGTTGCGTAAGAACCATACCCGATGTGACACTCGCTTCGGAGTCCCTGGCACCTAGAGTACACAACTGGCGAGTACTAGAGGACTACTCGGCTAGTGATCACCAGTATATAGCGGTTGAGATTCACGACAGTGCCACTCTGCGTGCATTTGCCCAAACTTCAATCCTCGGATGGAGGACTGGGAGAATGGACGTTGAAAGGTTCGCTGACGCGCTTACGGCAGGCGCACCGTTGCTGGGAGCTCCGCCAGGGAGTCGAGGGCCTACAGCCAAGGACTTGGTGAACTCAACTATGAGTACCATCATAGCTGCTTGCGAGTCTTCTATGCCCCGTCGGAGACCCCGACATGGTAAGCCTCCAGTATACTGGTGGTCAAACGAGATCGCCGAACAAAGAAGCGCGTGTCACAAACTTCGGTGAGAGGCCCAGTGGCAGACACTAGGCTAGCAGCATACAGGCCCGGCAGGAAATATCTTCGCAGGCTTATTAACGAGAGCAAGGCCCGATGCTGGCAAGACCTCGTGGACGATGTAACTAGGGATCCGTGGGGCCTTGGCTACAAGCTGGTCATGGGGAAACTTGGTGCCCTGCGGAAGCCTTGTATACATGACGCGGAAAAGATAGACGCGATAGTGCGGGGACTCTTCCCCGCCCATCCCGTTCGTGTTGACGCTGTCCATGGTGAAACAGCAGTCGAGTGCCCACTCTTCACACAGCTGGAACTGGAGGAGGCAGTCCTCTCCCTGAAAGCGAGGAAGGCTCCAGGTCCAGATGGTGTTCCAGCTGAGGTTTTGCAGCTCGCCTATCACCATTGTCCTGACTTGCTGCTCAGCACATTCAACGCCTGCCTACGGGACGGGGTTTTCCCGGTACTCGGCTCGTGCTGGTCAGCAAGGGGAAGGGAAATCTCGAATCACCGTCTGCATACTGCCCGTTATGCATGCTAGACACGGCTGGGAAAGTGCTAGAGAAACTCATCAAGGGAAGACTCACTGACGCGATTCGTGCTGCTGGGGACCTATCTCCTCGGCAGTACGGCTTTAGAGCAGGACGTTCTACCATTGATGCGATTGCAGAGGTGGTGAACGTGGTCCAAAAGGCAGAGGCATATAGTCGCACCAAGCGGCGGATCGTCCTGTTGGTGACACTCGACGTCAGGAATGCCTTCAACTCCGCTAGATGGGTGGATATTCTGGACACGCTGGAAAACTCTTTTCAAGTTCCAGAATATCTAATGCGGCTTTTGAGGAACTACCTAAAGGACCGAAGCCTGCTCTACGACACGACACAGGGTCAACGAAGGATGGAAATTACATCGGGTGTTGCCCAGGGATCTATCCTTGGTCCGGACCTGTGGAACGTGTCTTACGACGGGCTACTGAGACTTGAGATGCCAGATGAGTCGCGCTTGGTCGGCTATGCGGATGATGTTGCGGCTCTGGTCGCTGGACGCACCGTTGAACAAGCGCAACTTTGGCTAGGTATGCTAATGCGCCGAGTGAGGGACTGGATGACTGCTCGCGGGCTCAGTTTAGCACTGGAGAAAACCGAAGTGGTCATCTTGACAAAAAAGAGAATCCCTAGAGTAAGGATGATCAGTATTGGAAGCGGTGAAGTACCTGGGGCTACTGATCGACTCGAAGATGAGTTTCTCTGCGCAAATCAGGGCAACGGCTGAGACGGCTGCTTCGGGAATATCGGCACTGAGTCGACTTATGGCCAACGTAGGGGGACCCAGCCCATCAAGAAGACGCCTCTTGATGAGTGCTGTAGGGTCAATGCTACTGTACGGAGCAGAGGTTTGGGGCGATGCTCTCAGCAAGGAGGTATCCCGAAAACGATTGGCACAGGTACAGAGAAGAGGACCACTGAGAATTGCATCTTCGTATCCAACAGTCTCCGACTCGGCGGTGAGAGTGATTGCAGGCGTGATACCTGTCGCCCTCCTTGCTAGAGAGCGCCGCGCTATTTACCTGCGCCGAAACGAGGATGCGAGGGAGATGGTTGTCCGCGAGGAGAGTCAACGCTCGCTCAACGATTGGCAGCAGTCTTGGAGGAATTGCACGCAGGGAAGGTGGACTGCGCGCCTCATCCCGGATGTGAGACCGTGGCTAAATCGAAGGCATGGTGAGACTGACTTCTATCTTACCCAGTTTTTGAGCGGGCATGGGTGTTTTCAGTCTTACCTGCACAAGATCGGTAAGTCACGGTCTCCCGATTGTCGGTTTTGCCCAGGAGAGGAGGACAATGCCTGTCACACATTTTTTGCGTGTACCAAATGGGCCAAGCTGCGAAGGGAACTCTACAGGGAGACGGGAGAGCTCACCCCGGATAATAAAGTTGCGGTGATGCTCGAATCGGTTGACAAATGGAACCAGGTGGCACATTATGCTCGGGCAGTCCTAAAAGATAAAAGAGACTCGCAGCAGCCGGAGGTGCTGGGGCTGGGGGATCGCTCTTCTGGCATTTCCTCTTCCCCTCTCCCCTCCCGCTAGGAAAGGGACTCCCCAGCTTGAAGGCGCCCCATGGCGTAACAAAACGAGACCTGGCCCGAAGTAATGTGTCAAACGGTTCCAGGCTAGGTTCTCAGATTGACAGGGGGGGTGTTTAGTGGGTAGTCCAAGGGTATCCTCCGTGGGAGTCCCACACTGCCAGACTCGGCGGGCGTAAATGCCTTCACCTCCCTACCACAAAAAAAAACCCTATCCGTCCGACCAGCTATCGGAATCACTACACCACCCCCGAACACTATTATACACTACCGATTTCACTATTCTTATTATTACTACACCCCGACTTTTCACTCAAGCCGCACCCATCTCAACGTGTAACAAAGAAAATTTACCTTCTTTTCTTTACTTTTTCCCTAAAGACGTAAATTTCATAAATCAGATACGTTTTAATTATTGAATTTCAAACCATATACAAAAAAACTTCCGATCTACGTTAATTTTAAAAGGAACTTACTTCGAATCGTACCTACAAGGGGCCCCTTCACTGTCTGCATCCGATGGTGTACTTTTATTTTGATTAGACGTCTGGAATCTGCTTATCGCTTCTCGCTTCAACGCACTTGATGTCTCGAAACGAAATTTCTTCTTGTTCCCTTCCTTACGCTCGTCACTTTGCACTTGATGCTTTGTATCGAGATTTTCTGCTTCACGCTTGCCGCTTCCCAGCACATCCGCTCCGCCACACCCGGAGGCGCATCATTCTTCGCGTGCTTTTATCATCTGCTCCTTACCGACAATGTTCCGCTCTTTGAACGAATACCATTGTCCCCGGTCATCCACCTCTTCAGTGTGGTAGTTTCTTTCTGCCGCTACTTGGTTTCCGCTCCGCTCTGGTGGTGATCACTCCAAGTGCGGCTGAATTGGCTGAACATGTTTCACTGACAGTTTGGCACGTCAGTGATGTTTGTTTACCTTTGTTTTGAGGAAGAACTTTTATTTCGGGAAAATCGTGTCGCGGTTGTAATATAAAATTCTTCCTGAAATCCGCCCTAAAGTAGTGCCTTTCGAGTGTCGCGATGGTTCCTCGGTTTTCTGCAATTTTTCCGGTGAAGTGCTTGTGTTCTGAGCTGAGAGATATAGTCTTCAGGTGTGTATGCATATATTTAAGGTGCTGTGAAATGTTTTTATTTCCTTTTTGCAACGTCGGTGCTCGACGGTTTGAGAATTCATTCAGGTGGATTTTGTGAATTTATCTACGTAAATTAGAAAAACAGGATTGAAAATGATTAATGCCGCGCCAACCATTGATGATTTGCCTGGGCTAATTAAAGATGTTTCGCCTATGTATAAAGCACCGAAAATGATGGCTCATCCCACGTATGGGAAACCGTATGAATGGTCGACAGCAGACTTTGAACTCGGAGCACGACTAGGATGTGGAAAATTTGGACGTGTTTACATTGCGCGCGAAGTTAACACTCGCTTCATGGTTGCAATGAAAATTATGTTCAATTCGGAACTCAGCAAAGGACGAGTAGAGCGGCAGCTTCTCCGTGAAATTGAAATTCAATCCCGATTAAAGCATCCAAATATTCTGCGCTTGTATACATGGTTCTATGATGAAAAGAGAATCTATCTAGCTCTGGAACTAGTTTCTCAGGCTGAATTGTATAAACATGTGAGGAATGCTCCTATGCATCGTTTCGATGAACATCGGGCCGCCAAATACACATATCAAGTGGCAGATGCTTTAAACTTTTGTCACATGAACAATGTTATCCATCGTGATTTAATGCCAGAGAACATTTTATTGACTTCTGATGATAATGTTAAATTGGCAGATTTTCACTTGTTTCACCTTCTCATCGTATGACCAATTGCTCAAGAAATTGTTGATTCCGTTTCGGGCTGTGATTTTTTTGTTGTAGTGACGTATTTTGTTCTTTTTTTGGTATAAATTTACGAAACTTACTCGGCGAATTTGTCAATTCGGTCAATTCACTATCAGTTAAACGTTCTAATCTGATAGTGTTATTCCTTTCGAGTTCGTTCTTGAAACGAACAGTCGGTATGCCCGAAATGGCTTTGACCACAGTTGATTTGCCGTGCACTACATGCCCGATAGTGCCAATATTGATGGTTGCCTGGCGGGAAATTCCCTCGGCGAAAGTGGCGTCAACTTGGTGATATCCAGTTGTGATATGTCCTGCTTTTGCAGATTCGAATTACCGATAGTCTGTCCTTCGCCTGATGACAATTCTGGTTGTTTAAAATTACAAGTATTTGTACTTAACCTACTGTTGTGAGTACAATTTGGAGTGGCAAACAAAACCCTAGTCGAGTGCGGCTTATCTTACTGAATTTACCGAGTCACGCAAATGCTACCATAGTGTTCGGGATGAGGTAATGATGATGCCCTTCTGTTTTATCCGTAACAAGTTCTAGCATAAGGGATAACAAAATAAGAGCTCATCCGAGATAAATGAGATGTTTGTCGGTAACGCTGCTCAGAAAAAAATATTTGATGGGGCTTGATGGTACAGAGTTTATACAAAAAACATTGATCTAAGTAAGTTTGACGGGATATTAAAGATGGAAGAGATAGGAAGAATTTTGACCATCATAGTGCTGATACGGCAAATTAAACTTATGAAAAAGAATACGCATAAAAATTTTTTGGACATTTCCTAAAGAAGACACGAGATAGGAATATCGGAAGGCCAAATAACAGAAAAGTATTCCAGGAAAATGTGAACAAGACAAACAAATAGGTGGATAGAAGAAGAGACGATGTTAAATTTATTTGTATGCCTAAGTATAAACCCGGAAATTCTAGACGCCTGAGTAATTACATTTGAAATATGTGCATCAAATTTGAGTTTACGACCAAAAGTTACTTCAAGGTCTTCCTTCAGAGAGCAAAGTATCATTTAATATATAATTAAAATTGAAAGGAGAGCACTTGAGAGAAAAATCATTTTATGGCATTCTGTAGTGATTTGAAAGATATTAAATGCCCGTAAAAGTCTGCAACGATAGTCTGCTGCCTTGGCGAGTGAAGATGTTGGTGCTCGCCGCGTGAATGCGCTGGCAGGCTAGCATTGCGGTGTCAAGGGCTGGACTCTTTTCCCCAGCACAAGAGCCCACTACAAAAAAATTTCCCATTCACGAATTAGAGGATAAAACGACTTGGCCGAGGTAACCTACTAGAGGCAAAACGGCTGACTGGGCTTGGCAAAAGCGAGTGAGATTCGAGAGGATCTCGTCTTTACTAGGTATACTTACGGCCCTCAAATAAGAATGGGGCATCCAGATGGATGCAGTGCCCCCTCGCATACCCCGTCTGGATCAAGATCCATTGTAGACGTGGTCAGAAATTTTCTGTTTGAATGAAAAACTCATACAACCATAATTCGCATGAAATTTTCCCTCAAATGAAAAAACATCAACGTTTCAGAGTTATATTAGAGTCTTATATGACAGGATCAGATAATACTATAATATAAATAAGCAACTCAAGCGGAAGGCTACTCTACCCTGCGAGAGCACCTGTAACAACAAAAAAGAAGGGGTGAGCTCACCCGATGGCTAGCTCATCAGTGGAGGGCTAGCCAACGTGGCGGGTCCCATACCTGGTCAAAAGATCCAGTGAAATAGAAAGACTGAGTTGCTTGTTTTTAATTTTTATGTATATGAAAAAATAACAGAATCCATAAAAGTTACGGGTAGTAACATGCAAAAAAGAAAGAGCTAAAGTAGTAAATAATGATGTGCAAAAGAAAAGAACTAAAGTTATACGTAATGATGTGCAAACAACGACCTCAAATTATAATTAATGGTATGTAAATAAAAAGCTAAAGTTATAATTAATGATATGGAAACAAAACTAAAATTATAATTAGTGATATTGAAAATAAAAGAAACCAAAAGGATAATTACCCAGTCCTCCTCCGACGAGCGCTCGTTGATGTGATGGGTAAGGCCTTTAAAAATTAAAATTCTCCGTTTTTCTTCCAATTTTAATTCTAAACACTTTAAACACACATTCGACTGTCTCTGCATGTCACATATAAGCATCGTTTAAAAAAATTAACCACAAGCACCACTAAATTTCTTTCATCAAATAAGGAGATCCTTGTTTCATATCCAGTTGTGATCGAGCTTGAAGTGCAGCTTCAAATCTAGTTTCGTAGTGTTAATGCTTTATTTAGTTGCAACATTGATCGACACCGTTTTTAAGAACACAACTTTCTTTTCAAGCCATCAAATACGGCGATGAATATTTTTTATTCCTGAAACTTTTTTCCCGTAAAAGATTTCGATTTAAATGTATTGACTGCAATTAGCTGTCCATTCAAGTCCTACTCCAATTTTTTTAAAGAGCTGCTTTGCATAAAAAAAAATCATCGCACCGATTCTACTTGAAACTATAATTTCACTTTCGAACGTTGCAACTATTAGTTCTGCATTTTTATTTGCGCATCAGATTAAAAGCCTTTGCAGTCACTTGTGATTTTCCCTTTCATACTTTATCGGTCTTTTCCGGCGGAAATATGCGCGCTCTGAACGCACAGCACAAACAAAATCGCAATCGTTTCGCACTTGTAAACAAGAATGACGAACGGAGTAGATCACACACCAGACGACGAATTTCGGTGCATCGATCATTTTTTTCATTTCAACTGTGCTCGCCTTCGCTTTCCACCAAATACGTGCGCCAATGCATTAAGTTTAATGTTCAAACGCGGAAATTTTGCACTCGCGTTTTACATTTGCCCTGGTGGCAGCCAAATCTGAGTTTTGACACATTTCACGCCTTTTCTTGTGTGTCTCTTGATATCGCCGCAATTGCTGAGAGGAATTTATATAGTGGGCCGCCACTTGCGTGTACAATTTGCAATTCAAGAAATTTCTCGGCACCAAGGTACACGTCCAAATCACAAGTCGCGCAAATAAACATAGAATATCCATGGAGCCAGCACATAGAAGTTGCAAGCCCGTTCCTGGACCTAAAATATACTTTTGGAGCCTGCCTGCCTAAGAACTAGGTACAGTTTGGCTAACAGCAACCAAAACTCCACCACTATCAGACTTATTATTAGCAATTAGCTCTAGGTCACATCTTTATAGAATATGATCAGGAAACATTACACTACTCAAATTTACATTCAGCCTAATAATCCATTGCACAACAGTCCAAATCGAACTTTGACGTTGAGATTTATTATTAGGGTATCTCATTCCATGACCGTAATGGAGCTAGCCAATATCACGCTCAACCATGTGATTAGATTATTACCTAATTTTTCAATTAGCGCCCATCACAGCTGGGTGTGCTCAAAGCCCGACAGCAACATCAGAAACTCAAATTCCATGCCGCCACCGAGGTTTGAACTTGGGAGCTGATGCTCAAGCGGAGTGTACCCTAACCCACTACTCCACACGGAGCGTAGTCCGTACAGAGTAGTGGGTTAGGACACACTCCGCTTAAGCAGCAGCATTTCCATAGAAATTTAATATTAAAGATCCCTTAAATTACAACAAGTAGGCTTCAAATTGAATTGACATTGAATGAATTACTATATTAAATATTAACGTGTCACCCTGATTGCAAAAATAAATGAGTGAAGATTTTTTTGATTTTTCAGTATTTTGCCATCCGATATATCTAAAACATTTAGAAATAAAAATTCAATCTGAAAAGAAATAAATCAGACTTATCTTATTCTTAAATATTGATGAAAGTAACTCGCAATTTTTTTTTAATTCAGAAAGTAACAATTCTTTCAGCTAAATGAAATCTAAACATTGCATTACTCATCAAAAATTAATATTGCATAATTAAAGTATCGAATCCTCAAAACACACCTTCGATAGATACTTTCGACTAATAACGATAAATAAAGGACAAACAAAACTTCGACAAAAAATAGTGAAAAAACTAATTCATATGACATTGTACATTCACGTACGAGACATGTGTGTTATTCAATGCGTGGCTACACTCAATAATTTATTATGGGTCTCTAAATTGACTTCTGCATACAAATATGAAGTAAAATACGTGTGTCTTGTGAGGGTTGAACGTTGATATCTTTTTTTCATGATTAATGGCAATATCCACTTTATTTGATAGCTACAAATACTTCTGAAACTATGAAATGGATATGACACTTTTAACAAAGGGATGTATATCTAACGGTGCCAGAAGGGATGAGAAGAGTTTCTGGACACTAAGTTTATGTGCAATAATATGTGGTTCTTATAAAAATTCACAATTCAAAAGTGATGCAAAAAATTACACTACCAAAGACATATAAATAAATGGACGAGCAATGAGATCTGTGTACTCGTCCATGTGGGAAGCGGATTGAACAAATAAATAACTTATAAATAACTAACGCTCTCGAAACTATATGATTCCTTCTTCTTCTCCTTCCATTTTGCTTCCAGACAGGTTTTTCTTTCCTCTCTTCAGAAGAATCACTTTCCCCACTGACATCCGCGCACACTTTCTAAATTTCGTTTCACGTGCACAGGATCGCGCCTTCGTTATCATTCGTAAAACAGTTTGAGTACAACACAACAATCGTTCTCTCACAGAAAACTCGAACGTCAAAGCTGATGAAATTCGTAGAGGCAAGAAAACTCATGTGTCAAAGCCGTTGGAAAATTCGTAAGTTTTTAATATAAACAAGTTGGGTAAACAGACCTACGCTCATGTCAGAAGGGTTTTATATTAAATTTACAAAATGCAGTCACCAGATCGAATCAAATCAAGAAACATGTCAAAGACGATTTTATTGGAGAAAATGTGAAATTCGAGGATCATGCTATTATTAACAAAGTTGAACGAATTTCATTTTCTGAGGTTTTTGTTGTTGTTATACTCATATATATCACCCTTGATAATTATTTCAGATGTCCATTCGCGAGGGGGGAACACATTTTTCATGTATTTCCCCCCTGTGCCCCCACTGAAGCAAAAACTGGCAGTTTAAGAACTATTTTGAAAAGCTCATTCATACTCATATCGGCTACATTTGATGAATTTTTTTTCAGGGGCCACTCTCCTGTACTGTTAACATCGATTAATGGCCAATTTTTTCGAATCCTAGAATGGTTACAAAGCCCATCTGCTAGGAGCTTTCTCCCACCTCCTTGACTTGTTTCACTTATGAGCATTAATTGTAGGTACTCATTCATTAAATTGAATCAAGTGTTCAAAGCATGCACCTTAAACGTTGAAGTTGGGAAAAAATAACTCAAAATTATTCAATCTTCGCATTTAAAACAGCCACTATTTTGTTTTACGATTACTGATACCACTAGCTGAACCAATTCTCAAAGATATACATGACACCTATCATTCCTGAAATTTTCATGCAAATCCTAGCAAAACTGTAGTGTCTGAGTCGGTAAAAAGGGCATGTTGTTCCATAGCCATATGTTGCCATAGTAATAAATGCAGCGCATATTGTTCCATAGTAATACGGGAAAATTCAAACCACTATAACTTCGCTAAATATGATTCAATCTTTATGAAACTTCCAGGAACAACCAATCATATAAATAGTCATCTGTGTACCGAATTTCATTGAATTTCAGGGTGTCTTTAAGATTTTATTCAAGAAAACATAAAATCGATAAATCATACTATAACTAACAAAGTTGAGTGAATTACGACTTCTCACGTATTTGTTGTTGTTGTACTCACCGAAGCCTACATTCTTGACTTTTTTCAAATTTTTCGGATCACAGGTGTCCAATCGCGAGGGGGGGACACAAATTTTTCGTGTATTTCCCCTCCTTGTGCACCCCTCGAAGCAAACTTTGCCAAACTAGGACCTGTTTTGAAAAGATCCCATCAAGACCTTTCATTTGATACCCATATCGGCTACGTTCAATGAAATTTTTTTTTCGGGGGGTCACTCCCCTATATGGGGAGACCCCCCTTAAATACCTTATAAATTTTTTTTGTCGTTGGACTTTGAAGAGAACACCACTTTACACCTACATACGAAATTTGATGTTTCTAGCTTAAGTAGTTTCCGAGAAAAACTGCTGTGACACATGGACGGACGGACAGACAGACGGACAGACAGGACGCGATTTTAGTAGGGTTTTGTAAAACTATTTTAAAAACCCTAAAAAGGAACCAAAGTGCCGATAGCGTACAAGCGATCTTCACTTCAAACCTCGACTGCACACAACTTTACCGAAGGTTGCTGATTGCTTCGGCTCTCGCGACAGGTTGCAGATCCAATACTCTCTATATCTATGTACATCACTAATTTTTAAATTTGTATATTTTGTCCCTATAAATACACATAAAATGTCTTTAAGGATTGTATGAAAGCTCATATGTATTTTGACTTGGTGTGCAGGAGAAGTGCGGTTGGGAGGTGTAGGGCATCTACGCACTGAGTGTGGGGCTCTCATGCTCTTGAGTGACTGAACTACCCACTGAACTCCCCATTCCCAGATTCAGGGTGAGTCACGCAGTCCACCTTCCCTTCTACCTTCCATCGTGGGCAACCGTCTTCCTCACGTCCTCACTTTGACGCACGATGGCTTCAAACTGGGTTTTGTAAATACTCCAAACCATTTGCCCGTCGAATATTGGTGCTTTCACTTTTCTGGGTAGACTTTGCGCTGCGGTTATATGTAAAGCGGAGCTGGTGAGGTGGTTACTACTGCCTTCGTTGCTTCCAATTCCTTTTTCATTTTTGCCATCTCATGGTTGATTCTCTCCTCAAACTGGCTGACCTTCTTCGCGACCTGGTAAACCTTTTCCTCGACGCATTTAATTTTGTTGTTCATACGATTTCGGTCGACTGGTTTTGCAAATCTGCCTTGATTTCAATTGCCTGTTAGTCTGGCTTCGTTGATTGCTCCTCCAGCTTCTGTGTGATGTCTGCCTTGATTTCGAATGCTTGTTTGGCCAGCTTTGCAGTTGAAACTTGATTTTCGTAATACAGCTGAAGAATTTGGATGCGTTTTTGCGACATAAGTCTTTCCATGATGATTTGTCTAACAATACCAAATAAAAATTACATGACAGTTTGACAGGAGTCACGCACGATCTGTCAAAAAACGCCTATTGAAAATCAAACTTCATAATGAATCACTCTTTAAATACATATTACATATTAAAATTAATTTAATATTTACTGTCTTTAATTGGGTAAAGATTGAATGGACTTTTTTTTCAAGTTAAACAAAAGCATTTATTGCACAAACTTTATGCTACAGTACATTCAACATACACAATCAGCAAGCTGATCCTATCCTGCAAACTGTCCTGCATATATGATACTTAAATGAATCTAATCTGACCTATAAACGGTCCGACTATCCGCAACTGAAGGCACTGAAGCATGAAACTGAACTTCTCCTCATTTCCACCTCTCCCAACAGTATTACTCGTAAATGCATTCACGAGCAGTCCGCAACGAAGCTTAAAACTAGGATAACACACCATTATGCTTCGTAATGAATATTTCCATGTAGCAATTTCATAGTCAACGGTGACACGCTCTGCATTCTAAGTCCTTTTTAATTTAAAATTATCCAACGTTTTACTTTCTCCATGTCATCCGAGTGTAATCCAACTGGATCAAAACTTCACGTGCTTCAAGTTAGACGTTGTGGTGGTGGCATTGCCTGCATGCAGTTCTGTGGCAAAAGGACAGTTTGAGCAAGCTGGAAATAATATGAAAATTTAAAGGGAGTATTAGTAAGAGCCAATAAGTGTGGTTAAATCACATAATGTCTTCTGGAGGGAGAACGGCATTGTTTTAATGGAACTATGGAAGGTTTAAAGAAAAAATTGTGATCCTTGCAATATTATAAGCCTAAGCACTTAAGGGAGTGTTCTTATCCTAGATTAAAAGAGTCAGACTAATTGTGCATTGAAGTAATAAATTCATTGAACTTTAATATTATCAATTAATGATGGTCAATAGAAGTATTTTGCAGGCGTTATTCCTTGTTGGCCTACGCCACTCATCCCCGGTTAGCTAGTCAAACAGATAAATCCTTATCCGATGAACTAAATACTCTGGAAACAAAATGTCAATCGGCATGCAATGGTGTGGACTCGTTGCTGAAATTCACGGATACGTCACCTGTTCCGTCCACAAATGAAAGGTACCTCGCTTCCCTGCGTTTGCTGCTGCCTTTGTCACCTGATCCATATGTGGCAGGTGATCTGTTTACCATCAACCTGGATCCATCACCGTCCATCATAGCTTGTAACCAGTCTCAATCTAAGTTTCCACCACTCGACAATGTGAAGCGTACAGCTTGCCCGGAATCCGAATTGATGTCTTCATAATCACCTGGATCTTCAACTGCCTGCCACAGAGCGATTCCAAAACCTTGGCTGCATTAAAGGCACAAATCAATGGTTCTACTAGTGTTCCATTGCCACAGCAACAATTAGCCAATGTACCGACTAGCCAAGCTAATGAGCCCAGCCGTCATCAACATGTACAGTCGTTTCAAATCGTCACTCCTCCCATTCGAATCTTTGTATCTCGCTTCGCATCAAATACCTCATGCAAGAGTAGAAGGATTTCTTTAATAGCAACCTCTTTCCTCCCTTCCTTCCCACTAAAGCAGGAATTCCAATAACTCAAAGACCTCTCTATGTATAAGATGACAAGGTCTAGTCCGAAGTATTGTATCAAACAGTAGGTTAGGGTGGGTTTTCAGATTGATAAAGGACGTAATGAGTGGGTTGTACAGGCAATCGATCTAGGTAACAAGCAAGTTCCCGAAATCACCTCTTCAACCCCTTCTGCGTACCTCGCTTCCTGCATACTAAGCAACATCATTCTCTTTATTATGTAGCATTCATTATCGGTGCGTATTTTATTGTGAACTTATTTGTAATATATTACGCAGCTATTAATTTTGTTACTCTGCTCCTTCATCGCAAAACCCAATTCCTCGACCCCCACCGTATGCCTGACCCTCCGGCTAATTTGCAGAAAGTTGTAAAAATAATTTCACACACTAAATAAAGCCGGGGAAAGTTAGTGCTGAAGTGGTCCACGTAATGTAGTAGATAGAGTGCTTGCATTGTAAACCAAAGGACCCTGGTTCGAGTCTCGTTGGCGACAACGAGATTTGTTTTAAGTGATTCTTTGGACGGACTATAAGCCACTTCAGATGATTTGTTCTGGCTTAAAATCAGAACATATCGCAGCTGGGTGGGTGGAAATACGGCCAAAGCATGGTACTGACCATATCACCTTCTCGAGTACCAAAGTGTTTGATCAAGATAATGAGATACTTCAAGTATATCTAAGCGAAGGCTCGACTATCTCTAAGCAAAGGGTCGAAAGGGGCTCTAGTGCTATAGCAAAACAAAAGTTATTGTTGAACTCCCACGTAGAACTCAATCTGATTGCTCCACCTCTTCCCCCAGAAAAGCGTGTAGTGTGGCTACATCAGTCACCTCGTATGCTGGCTCCCCGCACGGGGAATGTTGGCTGACAGGAATACTCTTGGATGCTAGCATTCTTTGGGGAGTTCCGGCCCCACGAACCCAAGGAAATTTCCGCAGGGGGAATGCCGGTCGACAAGAGCACTCTCGGAGGCTAGCATTCTTTGGGGAGTGCCGCCCCCACCTACCCGAGGATATGGAGGGTACTGTGAGGCTCCCTCCTGGAATGACGGGTAATGGCCCTGACTGGATCTGGACTACACCTTGGACACTGAACTGGAATTGATGCTTTGGGCAGGTGGATATGATGGTTTTTTTTGTGGTAGGGAGGTGAAGGCATTTACGCCCGCCGAGTCTGGCAGTGTGGGATATGATGGTTTGGACCTAGTTGTTATGCACGGTTTTGCCGAGGTAACTCTTGTGCGTGAACGGTTACAATTCAACTATCATGCCGGCCCTGTCCCGGTCAAACCTTGGCTGGCCTCAGAGTACGTTCGAAGTTTGCAACATTGGGTTGGTGATGTAGGTTCGGTTGAGAAAGACTCCCGATTAGCGCTAGTCTGGCTCTGAGCACTTGTCCCCATAAGGGCTTGTGCCAACTCTCTCATAGCCTCCCTGTTCTGCAAACATAAACATGGAACCAAAAAGGCGACTGCAGACACGAACGGAGATAGCGGCTCCGAGGGGGACCCAATAAAACTGGAGCAACCAAAAACCCAAAAAAGACTTAAAAACCCCAAAAAGAGAAAGCAAAATAACCAGCGGTTGCAGCCATGATGTTTACAGTACATCGGGAGTGGTACTGACGATGACAAAAACGACTATGAATACAATTATAGTGAGGACGGACGAAAAACGAAGATCAACGGACAGTCTTGTCTAGACTGAGATTTCTGTAGTATTTGGGTGCAGCAAAAAATCATGCAAACACCAGAACGTCCTTAAAAGGAAAACCGAGAAACTCTGCTGGAGGCGCCAGATGTTCAAGCGGTGGAGGGAAATATAAAGAACATTGAGAATTCGATGGCCACTGTTGTGATTGCTACTGACGCGACCGAAGCAAGAGTCGCGTTGAAAATGAGGCGGAAGCATTGTACTCGGAAACGGATGCTGATAACCTCTCTTAAGAAAAGAGGTCGTAAAGTGCAATTGCCACCCAGTTACAAGTAGAAAGTCTAATCCGAAAAGCGGGAGATGTTTTGAGAAGAATAGAATCTGCATATAACTCACCAAAAATCAGCGAAGGAGTAAGATTGAACTAGAGGAGCTGCTAAACATAGGCATAGGATATTATCGAATGAGCTGGTTAAAGGCCGAAAAGGACCAGAATGATGAAGAAGAGCAGAAGGCTAAAGAAGCGCTGAGGGATGGACAAGTCTTGAGGGCTAAGCCTTTAGGCTTAGTCCGCAGGAGTTATCTGCACGTGCCCTTTAGGGCACCCTTTAGGGCACGTGCAGATAACTCCACTATCATTAACTTGACCGAAAAAGACGCCGAGTGATTTCTGAATTATGGCAACGTAAGAATAGGGTGAGTTGTCTGCAGGATACGGCGAAGAGCAGCGCCTCTGCAACATTTCAAATGCCTAGGCTATGGTCTTACCTCCCAAGTATGCAAAAAACCCGATAGGCATAGGGAGCCTATGTTACAAATGTGGTGTAATGAGATAAAAAAGAAAAGAGTGTACAAAGGAGGCACACTGTATTCTTTGCAAGGATGCTGATCCAAGACTGGATCTTCGGCATGTTTTGGGATCAAGGGAATGTTGGATTTTCCAGGAAGCCTGAACCAAGGTGAAATTAGAGCTTTGATGACCCGCATCCTGCAGGTTTACCTACAACGCAGTTTAATCGCCCAAAATCTGCTTGAGCAGTTTGCGAGGGACATGAGAGCCGGATTTTTACTGCTGAGTGAGCAACACCATGGTAAAAGTTCTGCATCATGGTATCCTGTTGAAACTGGTACTGCCGGAATCTGGGTTCGAAACAGTGCTTTCCACGTAGAGAGTTGTGGACGGGGGGATGGTTTCGTGTAGATTCGGTGCTCAGGGACCACCCTCTTTAATATGTACCTTAAGCCGAAAGAATCGATATCATCTTTCCAAGCCAAGCTTAAAAATTTGAAGAACGCGGTCTCGAACGCAGACAGCAACGTGCTCGTTGGGGGAGACTTCAACGCTAAAGCAATCGAATGGGGCATGCTTCAAACAGATCCGCAAGGGAAAACGATTCCTTAAAATTCTGGCCAGGACGGTGCTTGCCTTACTAAATACCGTAAATTCGCTGACCTTCCACCTTATTGACCTCGGAGTCTTTAGTACGAAGGATAAACTATTGGAAAGTATTCGAGGACTACTCAGCCAGTGATCATCAGTGCATTCTGCTTGAAATCCGTGATGTTGTCTCCTGACGTCCATTCTCTCAAGCCTCTACAATTGGGTGGAACATTGGAAGAATGGACGTTGAGAGGTTTTCCGCACGGCAAGTCTCCAAGTGCACTAGAATCACAAGCTTCGGCGTGAGGCTCAACGAGCATGGACCCGTAATGAAGCATGCAACTAGGTAGCAGCATATAAATCGGCCAGGAAACTCCTTCGCGAATTGATTAACTCCAGGAACGTTCACTGCTGGCAAGACCCAGTGGACAATATGAACAAGGAGCCGTGGAGCGTTGGCTACAAGCTAGTAATGCGGAAGCTTGGCACCCTACGGTAACTTTGCATACATGATGTGGGAAAGACGGACAACATAGCGCGGGCACCCTTCGCTGACGCTGTCCATGGTGAAGCAGCAGTCCAGTGTCCAATATTCACACAGCTGGAACTGGAAGAGGCCGTCCTTTCATTTAAAGTGGGGAAGGCTCCAGGTCCAGATGGTGTTCCAGCTGAAGTGTTACAACTATCCTATCACCATTGTCCTGACTTGCTGCTCAGCACATTCAACCCTTGTCTACATGATTGGGTTTTCCCGGTATGATGGAAGGTGGTGAGGCTCGTGCTGATCAGCAAGGGGAAGGGAGATCCCGGATCGCCATCTGCATATCGCCCGTTGTGCATGCTAGACACGTCTGTGAAAGTCCTACAGAAACTCATCAAGGGAAGACTCACTGACACGATTCGTGCTGCTGGGGAACTTTCTCCTTGCCAGTGTGGCTTTAGAGCAGGACGTTCCACCATTGATGCGATTGCAGAGGTGGTGAGTGTGGTCAAAAGAACAAAGGCATATAGCCGTACAAAGCGACGGATCATTCTGTTGGTAGCACTCGGCGTTAGGAACGCTGGATATTCTGGATACGCTTGAAAACCCAGTTCCAGAATATCTAATGCGGCTTTCGAGGCACTGCCTGAAGAACCGAAGCCTGCTTTAAGACAGGATACAAGGCCAATGAGGGACAGAAGTTACACCGGGTGTTGCCCAGGGATCTATCCCTGGGCCAGACCTATAAAGTGTGCCTTACGACCAGCTAATGAGACTGGAGATGCCAAATGAGTCGCACTTGGTCGCCTATGTGGTTGATGTTGCGACACTGGTCGCTCGACGCACTGACAAACAAACGCAACTCAGGCTCGGTAGACTAATGTGCCAAGTGAGGGACTGGATGACTGCTCACGAGTTCAGTTTATTACTGAAGAAAACCGAAGTGGTCATCTTGGCAAAAAACAGAATTGCTAGCGTAAGGATGATCAGTATTGGAGACATACGATAATCGAATCAAGTCCAGCGGTGAAGTACCTGGGGCTACTGATTGACTCGAAGATGAATTTCTCTGAGCAAATCAGGGTGACAACTGTGAAGGCTGCTTCGGGAGTATCGGCTTTGAGTCAACTTTTGGCCAATGCAGGGAGATACAGCCAATCAAAAAGATGCCTCATGATGACATCTGTAGTGCCAGCCCTACTGCACGGAGCAGAACTATGGGGCGGCACTCTCAGTAAGAAGGTTTCCCGAAAATGCTTGGAACAGGTACAGGGAAGAAGAGCACTGAGAATCGCATCTTCATATACGATAGTCTCCGGTTCGACGGTGAGAATTATCGCAGGTGTGATAACTGTTGACCCTCCTTGCCAGAGAGTGCCGCGCGATGGTTGCCTGCACAGAGAGATAGCACTCACTCAACGATTGGCAGCAGTTTTGGGTCAATTGCACGAAGGGAAAGTGTACTGTGCGCTTCATCCCGGATGTGAGACGGTGGCTAAATCGAAGATATGGTGAGACTGACTTCTATCCGAACCAGCTTTTGAGCGGGCACATTCATTCCAAAACTTCAGGGCATTTTCCCTCCAGCAAAACCATTAATATCTTTTTCAAACGAGCATATTTTCCCCGCAATGTTTACTTAGTATTTTTATTTATCTCATGTCCTATACTCGTGACGCTCATTACATCCTTGTAACCAATTGACATTTTCTCTTTTTATTAACGCTTTGGTGTCGGGCCTGAAAAATTTTATTGTGTAAATTACAACTCTTTTTTTAGAGTCTTTGTAAACAAAATTTCTTACAAAGACATACTAGTTTCGCGCCCTGTTTGTCCGTCCGTCTATCCGTGCGTCAAAGCAAGTTTCCTCAGAAACGATAGATGCTAGAAAGCTCAAACTTTGCGCAAAGGTTAGAAGCGGTGGTCTCTCACAAGCTTAGGTCTTATCAAAAACTTCAAAATTTTTTAAGGGGGGCCCCCTTATATCAAAGTGGCTCTTAAAAAAATTTTTTAAAAGGTAGGCGAGTAGGGTTTCAGATGAAAGGTCTTGATTAGGACTTTTAGAGTCTGTTATTTTGCGGATCAGGGGTTCCGGGGGGAGGCAAAAGTACCAAAGTAGTGAGTAGCAGTGGTTTTACAGTGGAAATTATTCAGTAGTGGTCTCGAATCTCGAGTGAAGCTTCCGCGTTCAGAGTTAGATCTGCGGCAAAGCTTTAGGTCACAGTCAGGATGAATTTCTATTCCTGGTTGATTTCAAGATAAAACTGCCGGGAACCATGTTCTCGCTTGATTGCTCATCGGGGGCTCTGTGGTAAAGTAAGTGTCGCTCTCCACACCTGTTTCCGAACGAGCTTAACAGTTCCTTGAACCAGAGCTGTAACTTATCAGCGATTTCTGTTTGTAACATGTTCCAGGTTAGATTTTCAGATTGATATGGGAGTCGTTTGATGAGTAGTGCATTACTTACTTGACAATCCCATAATCAGAGCGTAAAAAGCCTTCATTTTCCATCCACAGAAAAAAATCTATAATTAAGTTTTCAATAGAAGTTAAGTGTCCATTTTTTATCTATCTTACAGAAACAAGAAAAAAGGCGCGAATTGCGTCTGAAGAAATTTTGGCGATCGCCAAAGACAACGTCATCAGAAGACTCAACAGGATACGAGAGTCCAACTCATGTCAAAGCCAACCATGATCCACTTGGGTCCGTGCAATCAAATAGTAAGCCAACATGTTCGTTGCCTTTGCTACAAGTTTGGCCTAGTCAGGTATGTCAAATGAAATTTCTTTCAGTCTCAACTTGGTCCAAACTAAGTATATGTCTCTCTCAATAGGACTCACCCCGCGGTGAAGCAGACGGTCAAAGCTTCATCTTTCCGGCAATTGGTGATGAACTTAGTCCTGGAGCACACAGTAGCAATCACAACAACAACGACCGAAGAAATTCTCTTTTCTGTGATACTCTACATGCTGGAGATTCTGGAATCGATTCAATACAAGCTTCTCCCTCACCGAATGCTCTGCCCTGTCCACCAGGATTGGGCTCAACTCCACAAATCTCTCCTGTCACATCACCGACGAACGGCTCGCCGAATCTCTCCATTGGCAAAGTTCGTCGAAAATCAAGTGCACTTCTTCATCCTGACCACGCTAGATTGTTTGCTTTACGCCATCACTATCACCATCAGTCGACCACTTCGCCGGATCAAACGTCCTTGGAGGACGTTACGGAATTCAACGATGTCAGCGAGCCAGTGGGGATTAATTTGTGTACGGCGAGTTCCAGTACAACGTCGTCTTTGACATCGGTAGCAGCAGCAAGCATAGGACCATCCAACTCACAACGAATCTCCGATCCTTGGCTACACCCCAACTCATATCAGGATCGGGATCGTGGAGATCATGATCATAGTCGACGACGATCATCAACGATGACTGCACGGTATTCACTGTTCGATGCCTTGGATTTAGAATATGCCTTGTTGCGTGCTGCGGCACGAGGATCGGTGGGTCCTTATTCGTTAAGCGAATCAATCCACAAACTTACGTTCACACAATCACTGGCGTTTCCCGCTTTGGCCCGTGGCCTGGCCACCAAGCGTCGAAGGTCAGCAACACAAAGCTCATCGCGACCCTTGAATCCTAACGAGTCCGGTCTGAATACATTTGCAAAGGTTGTAACGGCTGTTGTTCTAGTGATGGTTAGTTTTCTGGTGTTTCTGGTTGTATACAAGTTCGTAAGGACGTGAGGTTTACTCCTGGCCCCGACTGACTACTCATCCTTACCCACATATCCCGTAGCTAATCGAACTGTCCTGTCGGGGTTCAGGAAAGTGTTAATGCAATCATCAAAAAATTATTCATGAGAAATAGAAATTCTATGGAAAAGGACGAAAAGTGATAGTGACCTACTCGTATATACGAAATAAATAGCTTTTGCAGTATGTACATGATAAGTGTATATTTTAATTGAATTATTCAAATCAAAATTTCTGCTAACGAAGACGTTTCGACTGATCGCACGAATAAATCTACAATTAATGGAGATCAATTGAAGGCCAATGCGTCTACAATTATAAAGTATTCTCAAAAAGTATTTTTCCAAATAAATTTCTGTACCTCTGCTTTGTAGATATGAAAGAAAATTTTTAAAAAAGAACTATGCGACAATTTTAAGATTAATGGCAATATCCTGAACTATTGGCTCAATTTAACTTTTTTTTCATTTAAAGTAATGCTTACAAAAATTTACTTAAAAATCCAATTTCAAAGTGAAATCTCCTTTCCTCGTCATCCCTTTTTACACTAAACTCGGGATATTGTCCCTAATTGACTTGGATATACATAAAATCATGTATAGTATATGTAAAATACGTTTGGAGGTCAAGGCCTATCCTTGGCTCCAACAAAATCAGTGATGATCATGAGGTGTGCAGTTTTTAATCAACGGTACTAAGCTACAATATTTAGCTAGAACTTAAAAAATTAATCAAAAGTCAGTTAAATATACACTTGATAGTATAATCTTGAAAATAATTTCTTATATTTTAAGATTGTTATATCTAGAAATTGAGATCTTTAAAAAACATTTGAACTATGAAAAAAAAACCAAAATTTTCTATCTGAAAGTTTCCCTTATCCTTTTCTAATTATCTTCATTTAAAAGTGTGTGCATAGTAATTGTTAATATGATAAATTTGTTTATATATCTTTTCTATTTAATTTATATAAGTTTGGTGTCTTCAGATTATACATACATAAATACATATATATTTGTAAGAGTTTCAAAACAATTAGACAAACTTAAAAGAAAAAAGGATAAAATATTCATTTTATATTTTTTCAAAATTGCAAAGCGACAAAAATTGTATTTGTAGATGTCATATGTTTAAATGAAAAATGCAAGTGTTTGAAATATGAAGTTGATGGATTTTCAATACATGAAACAACATGTTTTCAAGGATTAGGTAAGTAACATTTTAGTAATATGAACACATATCCTCCATAGCCTTGACTGAAAAGAAAACTCTTAAATTCTTTATGTGATCACTCCCAAACCCATATCGAATATATTTTGATTCTGGACACTCAACTTCCTGGAAGGTTTTCAGTTGGAACACCAGATAAAATAAGAACGAAACTCTCACCACACTGCTTCCAAAAATTTTTATACACACACTGTGTAGCAAGATTTGAATAAATTTTATTTAATATACTCAAATTTGATGTTGAATTTCTTTGAAAATCGAATAATTCGATTAAAGTTGAAAAAAAAAAAAACGTAATGTAAGACTATTAGTATGTGGCGACTAAGAACGTCCCAACGTCAGCGCATGCTTCACAGCGCAAGCAGACCTTCGTCTCACGAGGAATCTTCGCCTGCCAGCCGATTCCACATATCAACGGCGCAAGCAATACCCTCGAGAAAAAGTGAAATTTGCTTGAGCTGCATTACTCGCTTCTCATGAATTAACATACATGAGAGAACTTAGGCAGACGCCACTGCTGGTTCGTAGTCAACATTATCATCAACATCAGTAGCTAAAACATCATCAGCATCATCATCATCATCGACATCACCAACAGCATCATCATTCATTCTGTCATTTCCAAAGAGTAAAATATAAATATAGAGTAAAAGCTAAAGACCAGAACTTTTACTTCAAAAGTGGTGACCCAAACTTTCAACACTAATGGTAGTCGGACAAAACGTAGAGGATGGCGGGCACGTTCTCCCTCAGGATGTGCCACCAGCCGGGAGTTTACAACCGGCTCACGAGGTAAACGTTATCAGCCAGTGCAGGCTGCCATCTTTCTGGCGGGCTAGTCCTGAATTGTGGTTCTCTCAGGTGGATTTACAATTCGAGGTGCGTAAGGTGACAAGAGACGCAGCCAAGTACCATCTTACGGTATCATCGCTGGACCATGAAACCATCACGTATGTAGCGGACATCATCCGCGCGCCATCGGAGCACGACCAATACGGAGCCCCCAGCAGCTACCGTCTTCCGCCTCACAGCCTCACCTGATGCGTAGCTACATAAGTTACTCACACGCATTGAGCTCGGAGGCAGGAGACCTTCGCAGCTTCTACGGCATATGCCTTCCCTCGCTGGCACACGGGTTAGCAACGATGTCCTCCATGTCAGATGGCTTGACCTCCTGCCTCAGCAAACGCGCCGCATGCAGCTGCTCATAAAAATCCAAACGCTCAAAGAGCTTTCCGCTGGCGTAGCTGAGGCACAAGACATGGGTCTGGGAGTGATGGCCACATCAGTGTTACCACCCATGCACCCAGTAACACTCTCATCTAGTCTCTCCTTAGCGCGTTCTTCTTCGGACCAAGTCACTCTCGAGTTAGCTGCCTTGCGTCTAGCGATTACCCAGCTAACAAACGTGACTCAAAAGGCGCTTCAGCACCCATTTTCCTGCACCAAAACACTGCGGGAGTGGTCTTCGTCAAGAAACGCAAACCAACAACGAGGCCGCTCCACCACTCCACCACTCCTGGACCAGATAGTCGAACAGGTTACTACTCGTATCACACTAAGCACGGGGCCCTAGCGATGGGATGCAAGTAGCCTTGCTCCTTCACAGCTTTCGACTACACTACGAGGTGCTCAGAAAACTAGGTTTGCCGGCGTTGTACTCAGCGGACACCGCCGGCAACACCTTGGAGAGATGCCTTTATGTCTCCGACCGTACCACAAAGACCAAGTTCCTGATAGACTCCAGCTCAGCCCTCTCCATCATCCCGAGGTATGACATTGCCAGGCCTCTTCGCAAGCAGAGCCTCGTGCTACAGGTAGCCAGTGCCATGCCTAGCACAACCTTTGGATCTCAGGAGCTCAGCCTGGATTTCAGGTTCGTGATAGCAGATATCCAGACAACGATTCAAGGAGCCAATCCACTAAAACATCATGGTCTTCTCATCGATCTGCGCCTCTCGGACGATCTCTCCGACCTCTCCACAGCCTGCGTCCTCAGTCCAGCGCCAGCTATACAAAGTATTAGCGCCATCACTAAAGAGAAGAACACCATTGGAGACCAGTACAAACAAATAGTCACCAAATACCTCGGTGACTCGCCTACCTGTCCATCACCAGAAAGTCGCCAATGGCCCTACCGGTTTTCATGAGAGCACATCGCCTTGCGGAAGAATGCCTCACCGCAGCCCAAGCCGAGTTCACTTTCTTGCTAGAACGAGGCATAATTCGACCATCATCGAGCCATTGGGCCAGTCCTCTGCACATAGTGCCAAAGGACGGTGGCCCCTGGCGAGCTACTGGGCGTAACCATCAACTCAACACTCAAACTTGACCGGATCGTTACCCACTGCATATCATCGAGGGTTTGATTTAGGAGGCCAACGACATCTTTGCTCAGTAATCGACCTCCAGCGTACTTTCTACCAAATTCCGGTTGCTCCTGAAGACGTATGTAAGACGGCAGTCACCACACTTTTTGAACTGTATAAATTCCTGGCGATGAATTTGGGTCTATGCAATGCAGCCCAAACGATGCAGTGGACTCTAAACCATCTCCTGAGGAAGTTGGACTTCATGCGGTCTGTCTGGACGATATCCTAGTTTTCTCAGCCAGCCACGAGCACCACCAGCACCACCTTGGGCAACTTCTCAATGCTGCAGGCGGTTTATCTTCACGCTAACTGGGATAAATGCTAAGTCAGTCAGCCTGAGGTCGTCTTTGCTGGATAGCACGTCTGCAAAACTGAATTTCGACCACAAACCCCCAAAACAGAACCAGCCGACTGGGGATGCTAAAAGACTGCACTAATCACCTGGACACCAGATGCTGAAGCGGCCTTTGAATGCTGCAAGCAAGGCGTCGCCGAGGCAGCCACGTAAGCTTTTCTTTCGCCTTCGCACCCATTGGCACTCTGCACTGACGCGTCCAACACTGCCATTGGCGTGGTGTTGGACCAACAACGGGGCGATTGCACTTGGGTACCGTTTTTTTTTTTTTTGTGGTAGGGAGGTGAATACCATTTATGCACAGAGGGTGGGACTCCCATGCTCACAAGAAGGCGACTAGACTACCCACTAAACACCTCCCCTGTCAACCTGAGAACTCAGCCTGGAACCGTTTGACACATTATTTCGGGCCAGGTCTCGTTTTGTTACGCCTTGAGGCGCCTTCAAGCTAGGGTATCCCTTTCCTAGCGGGAGGGGAAGAGGAAGTGCCAGAAAAGCGATCCCCTAGCGCACCCGGTTGCTGTGAGTCCCTTTTATATTTTAGAACTACCCGAGCATAATGTGCGACCTGGTTCCATTTGTCAACTGATTCGAGCATTGCCGGGACTATATTATCTGGGGTGAGCTCTCCCGTCTCCCTGTAGAGTTCCCTTTTCAGCCTGACGCATTTTGTATACGCAAAAAATGTGTGGCAGGCATTGCCCTCCTCTCCTGGGCAAAACCGACAATCGGGGGATCGTGACTTACCAATCTTGTGCAGGTAAGACTGAAAACACCCGTACCCGATCAAAATCTGGGTCAGATAGAAGTCAGTCTCACCATGCCTTAGATGTAGCCACTGTCTCATATCCGGGATGAGGTGCGCAGTCCACCTTCCTTTTGTGCAATTCACCCAAGACTGCTGCCAATCGTTGAGCGAGCGCTGTCTCTCCTCGCGGCCAACCACCTCCCTCGCATCCTCGTTTCGGTGCAGTTAAATAGCGCGGCGCTCTCTAGCAAGGAGGGCGACAGTTATCATGCCTGCAATATCCCTCACCGTTGAGTCAGAGACTGTCGAATACCGTTGGATTTCCTTTCGAGGAAGCTCTCTGACACCAAACAACGCTATTCAACCTACGACCCCGAGCTCCTTGCGATCTATGTTGCCATCAAGTTCTTTCAGTGCATCTTGGAGAGAAAACACTTTATTATCTATACTGGCCACTTATATTTGCTCTGACACAACACTCGGACAAAGCCTCGCCCCACCAAAGCAGACAACTGGACTTCATTGCCCAATTCGATTGACGAGTGGAGTACAATATCGTCGCTGATGCACTTTCACGTGTAGAAACGGTCACGATAGCCACCATAATCACAGTTCTAGTCATCAGTGAAGCACAGAACACAGACAACCAGTTGCCCCACTTCCTAGCAAGCCCTCGTCTCAAACTGCATCAGCCGGTCTTGGACGCTACTCAGCGTGTCAATGGTCGAAGGTTCACCGCCACAACCATGCCAAGTTAGGAAATTTCAAGACACCGGATGGGCGCTTCGACCACTGTGTGAAGGCTACGAGAACTGCCTCACCATTATCGACCGCTATACACGATGGCCTCAAGCAGGGCCAGTGCATGACATCAGAGCCAGCACCGTTGCCAGAGTACTATTTGACAACTGGATATCAATACTTGGCCCACCACTAGAGATCACATCGGACAAAGGACGCCAGTTTGAAGCCGACCTCCTGAATCAGCTCGGCCGCCTCTTGGGCACCAACCACATCCACAACACTCCATACCACCCTCAAGCCAATGGCATGGTTGAACGAATGCACCGCACCCTCAAAGCAGCGTTAAAATGCGTTCCGGATACACCATGTTTACAGGCACTCCCACTGATCTTGCTGGGTCTACGAACCACATTCAAGGAGAACCTCTCCTGCAGAAATGGTTTTTCGCCAATCGCTTCGGATCCCGGACGAGTTCATCACGCCTCAGAACACACCAACTGGCGGCCCACAAGATTCTGTCACCGACTCACTCCACCTCTTCAAATCGATTCGTCCTGTCCCGTCAGTCAGACACTGGGTTCACCAACCATTGGTTTTCATAGACCTAGCCAGCTGTGAGTACGTGTTTCGCCGTATCGATGTTGTAAAGAAGCCGCTTGATCAGCCATACTCCAGACCTCATCGAATCGTCAGAAGAATCGATGCCAACACCTACGTCATAGACGTAAACGGCGTCACAAAAGCCCTCTCCACCGAATACCTAAAACCAGCCTACCTGGAGAAATCGGATGCTCATCCAGCGACACAGCAGCCATACTAAACACCTCTACAGGTGCCTACAACACCATCTCTGCTGCCCCCCAGAAATGGCTCACCCAGCGCAGATTTTTTGCGGAACAACCACTCCAGTCATCCAAGAAGAGAGTCACGCTTTCACTCCCATCGACTTATGTGAAAGTCATTGGGGAGGGAGTGACTATGGCGACTCAGAACGTCCCAACGCCAGCACACGCTTCACAGTGCAAGCAGACTCTCGTCTCACGAGAAATCTTCGCCTGCCAGCCGATTTCACATATTGGAGTTAGAGGATACAATAGAAAAACTTCAAAAAAAGAAATAAAACCTGAAAATAATGAACCGTAACTAGAGATGGTTCCATTATCGATGCAGTGTAGGGCAACGTCTGCAAATCATCAGAACATATCTAAAGGGAACAATTATGATACCTTCCAATACGACGCAAGGCTCTAATTTACGACAAATGCAACTCAAATAGTAGTCCGACTATTTTTTGTCACAAACTATCATTTTCGCCGGCAAAGACAGCACCAAAGGCTGAATAACCTACACTCAGCGGGTGGATTTATCTGTTGCGGGAAATTGCAAAAAACTGAGTTAGAAGACGCGTCCCTTAAAATAAACGTGCGTGAAATGGTGCTGTGTTGTCCGTTTTGAATACAATTTTGCAGTTTTCTGATAGTTAAAAGTCTACAACAAAAAATAAAGAAAAACACTAGGAAGTTCATTACACGTCTCGCAGCGTGTATGTATAAAGCAAGTCCTAATTTAGATTTAAACCCAAAAAATATTTCATTATTAGCCGAAAACGTTTGAAAAGAAAGAATTGTCCCGGAATTGTGAAGTAAATTATTGAAAACTGTGATCAAAGTTGGCTGAAAAGGTTTAGGTGCCAATCACCTGAGTGAATCCATGGGGACAGTGAATTTCTTCAAACAAGCATTTATAAAGTTCCTCGTGGTAGCAAAAGCAATTCATCCACTAAAGATGATATTGAGAATCGAGTTTAAATCACCCTATAATCCGAATGTTCATTGTCACACTGTTATTTATCTTCTATATGCTTCATAACCTGTTTTAAATAAAATGTCACTTCTGTCATAGTCACCAAGCCGACCACACATATTTTCCTTTTTCTCTGCCAATAGGTTATGGGCATCTCGCGAAAAAATAAAAGTTCTAAAAACGTTTCGCTTTTCTTGCTGATTTTCATAATAGTTCCAAAATGTTTAAGTCCGAAAACAGTGCTAACAGCATTTCAACTTGGCAGATTGCTGCGCAAGCGTTCTTAGATTTGGATAATCCTTGGACAACCAAAATTGATTAGGAACTCGGCGAAGAAGGAAATCCTAAAACCGCTGTCGATTCTGAGAAAGATCGGCGTACAAAAAACAAGTTGGCTTTGATGATTGATCCTGCGTGCTATGTCCGTATACAGGGTGCAAAATCAGCGAAAGAGTTGTGACAACAGCTAGCAAATGCGCACAACGCTAGTGGGTTAACACGTCGAGTAGCACATTTGCGTAGGCTCATTACAACGTCACTAGTAAATTGCAGTACCATGGACATATATATATAAAGGAATTTATTGCCATAGCTCAATCTCTAAACGGAATTGGATTTCCTATAAATGAGGAATGAGTTAGCTCCTTACTGCTTGCTGGACTTCCAGATGATTACCACCCTATGATAATGGGTTTGGAGAATTCTGGCACAAGAATTAATGGTGAGGTCATAAAAACAAAGTTATTGCAAGACGTACGTCCTAGCAGTGAAAGTTCAGCTTCCCATACAGACAAACGTCATTCAAAAAATCACCAAAGGAACCCAGGTGCTGAATATGTTACAATTTTGGCCATATTGCGAAAAGACGCCGCTCAAGAAGTTACAGCAACATATATAAAAACAAAATTTTGATGCGCTCAGGACTATTTATCTGAAGATGTTGGCACAGTGATTGCTGCATACAAAAGCAAGATGCAAGCAAAAGGGTGTGGAACGGCAACAATCAGACCAGCATGTGATACGTTTGCACTTAAAGTCAATGATGTGAAGTTAATTCCTAATTCCTCTGTCAAACTTTTATCACATGGTAGAGTTCAACAAGAAATGTGTCAAAATTATAAGCTCAAAAATAAAGTAATTGATAAAGGCACAAAATATCACAGGCGCCAAAATAATGAGGACCGATAATGAAAGAGGTGAAAAACGCTGAAGAATAGAGCTCGCTAATAAAATATTTTTTTCAGTTTTGACGATACACACGATGTGCTATGCTATGGGTGTGAAATATGGGCCTCAAATCTAAGCATCTGTGAACATATTGAACACCTTCAAAATACAGCTCCTGAGGCGAATAATAGGAGCAAAATTGGACAGAGACCAATGGCAAATTCGATACAACCACGAACTGTATGCAATTTCTGACAAACCGGGGGTCTCAACGATTTTAAGATAACGGAAGCTGCAATTGGCTGGACATGTGAATAGTTTGGACAAACAATGGATACCCAAAAAGGTATTCGTTGGGAAAACTGAAAGTGGGAGACTAGTCGGGGAACCGAGGAAGTGGTGGTTTGACTCGGTCGATGAAAACAATTTATCGCTGCTCGGATTTGGAAATTGGAGGACGGGAACAATCGACTGAGACAGTTGGAGGCGCGTGAAGGCCCAAGAGGGGCTGTAGCGCTATGAAGAAGAAGATATCAAGACTGGAGCTATGTCAAGCACATCTGTTAGCCCATTTCATCAACGAAATAAAGAAATCTTTAATAGAAAGAATCCCCGGCATCTGCTGTTGGCCAAACTCGCAGGTCGTATTCAGCTGGCTTTCTGATCATCCATCTAAGTGGGTGACGTTTATAGCTACGAGAGCCAGTGATATAATTGCTATGCAACCAGATGCAAGTTAGGGTTTTGCATCAATCAGAGAAAACCAAGCTGCTTTAACAGCCAGAAGGTGAACCCCCGTAGCATCAAGTGCATCTGCACTCGGGTGGAACGAACTTGAATGGCTGTCATGGCAAAGCTGGCCTGCATTTAAAAGGGCTCACCTTGACCGGGAGATGTGCCGGAACATCGAAAAAAGCTACATTTTCCTTCTTCTCATAGAGCCCTTAGAACAGCATCGTGAAAAGATTTCACCGTACAACAGACTACATAGAGTAGTTGTATATTGCCTTAGATTTGCCAATATTGCTTATAAGCGAGTCACAAGGGAAATACTTCCATGGATAATCACAGCGGAGTTGAATCAAAGCAGGATCACGATTATCAAGCTCATGCAAAAAATGGACTTCGATCCCGAAATCAACACGCTACAGACAGCTCGCGATGCCTCGCGCAAGAGTACTACTTCGAGTTGGGGGGACATCTATCGAATGCAATTCTTATGTTTAGTGAAAAACATTCGTTGATACTGCCAAAAACAAGGGCCCTGACTAGACTGATAATTCTACATGGACCCTATCAGACTCTCCATGGCGGGCCGCAACTAACCTCTATTTATCTGATAAGGTCATTTTGGATAATGCACGAAAAATCCAGCATCCAGTCTATTCTACATAATTGTATCCATTGCGCACGATTCACTACAAAAGTCAGGCTGCAACAAACGGTTCACATCCTAGGCGCCTAGGATCACCCCAATGAGTCCGTTCTTTAAATTAGGACTGGACTACGGCTGTCCAATCGATGTAAAGTCATTGTTTGTACAAAGGTTACATATGTATCTTTATGTGCATGCCAACAAGAGCTGTGCATATAGAAATCTTCTCAGATCTCTTGACTGCCGCATTTTCTGAAGAAATGAAGAAAGAAGCTGGAAATCCATTCCTGCTGGGGCCCTGCACTTTGGCGGACTATGGGAGATTACAACAAGTCATGCAAATACCATCTTTAAATAATTATTGGCAATTCTGCATTAAGCTACGAGGAATTGTCCATTTTGAAGTTGAAGCGGGTTTGAACTGCAGGTCACCTTACGCTCAGAGCTCGGATGCTCAAGATTTCAGGGCAATCTTGCCAGCACATTATCTCAATGGCACGACATTAATAGCTCCGCCCAAGCCGTACGACTACTCCGAGGGAAGGGCGGCTCTGTTTTGGCACTGACTACAAATTTTGCATATGCACTGCCAGTTTTGGGATCGCGGGAACAGATATTACCTGCGCACACTTCAACAATGCGCAAAATGGTCCGACGCTACAAGGAATTTTCAAGGAGATGATCTTGTGCTACTGCTCAACGAGAAATTCCCACCAACGAAATGGACATTAGACCGTACTACACGAGTACACCCCGGAAGAGATGGACTCAATCGAGTCGTGTAACTACGCACCACCGCATCGACGTTCATACGCCCTGTTGACGAGCTCGTACGCTTGTCATTACTTCAAGATCCAGCGAATGAAAACTAGTCATTAACGTAAACTAGTACGAAGCTAGGTATCTGCAAGCTTCTAAGTAGTCACAGACTGTGAGCGGTTAAACAATTACTCTCCCTGTTTTCAGTATACCAGTCGGCCTGATAAAACACATGCCGAGACGCACTTCTTGCATATTCAAAGGGAAGCAGTAATTCCCGTGTTCACCATCGCATATTTCCGGCTGGCCATCTTCAAGTCATCCTCAATCGCCGTCAAAAGTTGAGTTGTCCAACCACACAAACAACCACGAATAATTTAGTAATTACCACTTACCCACTAAAACCTAGACTGCTCCGCCTCAGCTCGATCAGCCTCAACAGACGTCCCTCAAAAGAAATCTCATTGTCACCAACGGGACTCGAACGAGGGACCTTCGACTTATGTAGCGAGTACTCTAACCACTACACCACACCGACTTGTGTTGTAAAACTTGCTCGGTTCTCATGGAATTTATATTGATGAACGAAATAAATTACATTTGAATTTGTAATCTAAACTATGCTCTCAATCAATAAACATTGTATGTATATGTACACCCAGTTTCCATACAAGTCTTCTGCTCACACTACTCCAAAATGTTTATTCATCCTGAACTTTGTGACATTGAAAACAAAATTCTAAATGTCTAGTCGAAGTTTCATTCAACATATCAGTTGTATTACAGCCTTGGGGCAACCATAACCAAAACAATATTTTCAACGCATGTTCTTACATCCATAGAATCATGTATACTCGTATATGCCCATAAATATTCACAAAATTGAGATGATATTTTGCATACATTTATGATGTAAATATGTTGATAGAATCCAATGTGAAACACAAAGTGTCCATACTACATCCTTGTTCGTGATTTCCTCGCGTTATATCCATCGAGGGTGCTAAAAACATCATAAAGCTTCTTAGACAAATAATGTGACACTAAATGAATGGATTTCACGATACAGATTTAACATATTGTCGCGTGTTATTGGTTCGCGGCCTATAATTTTAACGTTCCGGGAAAGTGAAAACGCAATGTCTTTTAATTTAAGTTAAAAGAGTTTATTTAATCCAAGAAAATGCACAATAATCAGTTTAACACTTTCACTAATTTTAATTTTTCACTATTAAAATAAAATCTAACACTTGTCCATAAATTTCTTATCGCAATTGTCTTCTAAATTACTTCACTATTACGAAACACACTTCCCACACACTTTCGCAGTTCTTATCGCGGTCGAATGAATGATTCCCCCCATTCATTCAGCTCGCCTTTATATAGGGTCTCTACCTATTCACCCATTTCTCGCACATTGGCGAACGTTCTACCGAGAGGTACCTGGTAGATTCGAGCAAATTCATCAATGGAGTGACGTCACTTGCAGATGTTGATCATGCTTGTTGGGTTCTCGTGTTTTCGAGTGAATTCGTGTTCTTCATTGTTGTGAAAACAATTGCGACAGTAGCTCGCAGAATTATTTGTACATGTAATTATTTGTACATGTAACACTGCCCCCACCTCAGTTCTTTTCGCCCCGAAAAGATGTGTCGCTATTTGTAGTCAATTCTCCCTGGGTGTAATATGGGGCAAGACGGTCCAGATGCACGATTTTCATTTTAGCTCTCGGCTTACGATGTTCCTGTATTCGGTATACGACGTCGTTGATTCGCTTTGTAACTCGGTATGGTCCCTCCCAATTATGTTGCAACTTTGGAGACCTACCCTTTCGCCGTTGCGGGTTATAAAGCCACACCAAGTCATCTTGCTGGAAGCCAGTAGAATTAGCCTTTAGATCATACCTGGTCTTCATGCGGTCAGCAGCCGATTCGAGGTGTTTTCGCACTGTCCGATGTATCTGGTTCAACCGTTGTCTTAGATCACTTGCGTACTCCGAGATCGTTTGGGGTTTCTCGGGGGGTGTTCCGAACTTTATATCGGCTGGCAGACGAATAGTCTTTCCAAAAATGACTTTGGCTGGGGCTTGGCCCGTCGATGCATGTTCGGCAGCTCTGTACGCCATCAAAAATAATGGGATATGTCGGTCCCAGTCCCTTTGGTTCTCGTCAACCATCTTGGCAAGGTGTTTATTCAGCGTGCCGTTGAAACGTTCGACCATTCCATCGGATTGGGGATGCAGCGGTGTTGTCCTCGTTTTCCGTATTCCGAGCAGCTCGCACATTTCGCCAAAAACTAGTGACTCAAAGTTTCGGCCTTGATCCGAATGTAATTCGCAAGGTACGCCGTACCTACTGACCCAATTTAACACTAGCTGTTCAGCTACGGTAGTTGCTTCCTGGTTGGGAATGGGGTAGACCTCGGGCCACTTGCTGAAATAATCGGCTACAACCAGCGTATATCGATTTCCCCAATCAGATTCAGGAAAGGGTCCTGCGATGTCAACAGCAATCCTTTCGAATGGCACGCCTACGTTATAGGTTTGCATTTGTCCTCTCAGTCGTCGCTTTGGGCCTTTGACGGAAGCGCAAATTGTGCATCTGCGACACCAGTCCTCTACGTCTTCTCGAGCGTGGAGCCAGTAGAACCGTTCCCGCAATTTCGCTAAGGTCTTGTTAACACCAAGGTGGCCTCCCGAGGATCCTTCATGCATTTCCTTAACCACATCGTGGATTCGGCTTTTGGGAAGTATAGTTTGCATCCTATAGGAGCTGCCATCCGCCGTTTCCCATTTCCGCTTGAGTACGCCACCCTCCACCTGAAGGGAGTTCCATTGTGCCCAATAGCTTTTCAGGGTTGCGTCATGCATTGAAACGTCTTTCCACTCAGGTCTCCCAGTCGTCTCCTTCCATACGAGCAATGGTCCGATGTCTTCATCGGCTAACTGGGCGTTTCGAATCTCCTCCGATGACCAACCTTCATCGAATTCCGCCGTTATCAATCGCAGATCAACGAGCGGTTCCTTTTCCTCAATCCGTCGGCAATGCTTGCAGTTAGCTGGACATGGACGGCGGGATAGGGCGTCAGCATTTCCATGAACTCCGCCCTTCCGATGAACAATTTCGTAGTCGTATGACTGCAATCTTTCGATCCATCTCGCAACTTGTCCCTCGGGGTTTTTGAAGTTAAGTAGCCATCTCAGCGATGCATGCTCCGTTCGAAGAACAAATTTCTGGCCATATAGATACTTGTGGAACTGCTTGGTGGCCTCTATTATAGCCAATAGCTCCTTCCTGGTCACGCAGTAATTCCTCTCACTTTTTGAGAGAACTCGACTGTAATAAGAGAGGACTCTTTCTTCGCCATTGATCTGCTGGGAGAGTACAGCTCCAATACCGCCGTTGCTTGCATCGGTGTCAACTACAAACATTTTTCCGGGTTTCGGATACGCCAGCACGGGTGATTCACACAGCTTTTCCTTCAGGGTCTCAAAGGCCGTCTGGCATTGTTCATTCCAGACATATGGACGATTTTTCTCGGTTAGCTGATGGAGACACTTAGCTATTTTGGCAAAGTCTTTGACGAATCTTCGATAGTAGGTCGCCAGACCCAGAAAACTTCGTAGTTGGCGCTTGTTGTTTGGTGTTGGCCAGCTTTTCACGGCTTCAATTTTCTCAGGGTCTGTTTTGACCCCTTCTGCTGATACGACGTGTCCCAGGTATTTTACTTCATCTGCGAAAAGAGTACACTTCTCGGGACTAAGTTTCAAATTTGCCAGTCGTAATCGGGAGAAAACCTCTTCTAGGTTCCGCACATGCTCTTCGAACGTTCTACCGATGACGATGATGTCATCTAGGTATACCAAGCAGGTTTTCCAGGTTAGACCACGTAGCACATATTCCATCAAGCGTTCGAAAGTGGCTGGAGCATTGCAAGCCCAAACGGCATCACAACAAATTGCCACAATCCGGTCCCAACTGAAAATGCGGTCTTCTCTCGGTCCTTCTTGTCAATTTCTACCTGCCAGTAGCCACTCTTGAGATCGAGTGTAGAAAACCATTTTGCGTCGGCTAAAGTGTCCATGATGTCATCGATGCGTGGGAGTGGGTAACTATCTTTCTTAGTGACGTCGTTAAGCTGCCTATAGTTGACACAAAAGCGAGTGCTACCATCCTTTTTCTTGACTAGAACTACAGGCGCGGCCCATGGACTGACAGAAGGTTCAATAACGCCTTGTTTTTCCATGTCCGAGATCAGCGCGCTCACTTCTCCTTGTTTGGCTATAGGGAGGCGTCTGGGTGCTTGTCGAATCGGCTTGGCTCCCTGTGTATCTATGACGTGAGTTACCAGACTCGTTCGGCCTTGGTCATCCGGGCTTGTTGAGAAGATGTCACTGTACTTGGTGACCAGATCAGAGGCTCGTTTGAATAACTGCACTGGCAATTTGACCTGCTTCAATATTGCAGACGTTGACTCCCGGGCTTTGTCTGTGTCTTGCCTCCTTTTGCAATGATGGTCGTGAGTAGCTTCCAAAGAGGTGATGGTGGAAACAGGCTGGCAGCTGCCGATGACTTCTCCCGCTTTGATGCTCGTGGTTGAATCTGCGGTGTTAAGGACTCTAACCGGCACATATCCGTTCCTTAAAGATCTTACAAGGCTTCGTCCTACAATCAAACTGCGCAATGCGGATGTCTTCGTTGGCTCTATCAGATAAGATCGGTGGTCTCCAGAATCACCATCAAGCTTGGCCCATACAATGCTTTCGGAAGAATTCGGTACATCAGTGTCAGTACATACCACTACATTCATCTTGGGGATTTGGACGCTGGGATCCTCCATCAGTACTTCGACATTCTGCCATTTCAAGACACGTTTATCCAAATCCAACGTGATTCCATGTGGTCGCAGAAAATCCATTCCGAGAATGCAGTCATCCATAATGTTCGCGACCAGAAAATTATGTCGGAACACAAGGTCTCCCAACTGTATCTGGAGGTTGACCTCTCCATGAACAGGTGCAGTTTCTCCCGTAGCTGTCCGTAGTGAGAAAATTCTGCCCTTGTGAAGTTGTTGCTGTCTAACTAGGTCTGGTCGGATAATCGATCGGGTTGCACCAGTGTCGATTGTTATGGTGCAGTGTTCTCCGTCAATTTGACCCGGAAGGCATAAGTCTGCTTCTCCACGATGTAGTCTTGACACGGTGATGGTGGTGCTGGGGACGTCGATCCTCCTAGCCAACCTCTGCCCCACGAAGTTGGCTCTTACATGTTTCCCGACCCCTCTGTTTGAAGGGCTTCCATTCTGGGCTCCTGACTCGGTCTGGATCTCCTCCTAGCTGCACACCCTGGACAATAGCTCGGTTTTCTTCGCTTCTTGCAGTCTCTTTGCAAGTGCCCCTTCTCTCCGCAATTCCAGCATCTAGGCGCACCATTTACATGCGGGTCTCGCTCAATTTCCACGCGTTCACACCTGCACTCGTCTGTCACTACTTCACGAACCCGGGCAGTGGTACGAGTCACATTTTTCGCTGCCTCAAAGTTCAGACTGTAAGCCAATGCGTCCTTAACCGTTTGCTTTTGAGCTAAACGCACGGCTTGTTGCAATTCCGGGTCCTTTAATGCGCTGATGAATGCCTCTGTCGCTGCATCATCTCGATGTTCTGGGTCGTAGGCTGGGTAAGCCAAAAGTGCTAGTCGCTCAATGTCTTGGGCTAACTGCTGTAGGGTCTCACCAGACTTCTGCACCCGATGTCTTAGCTGTGACCGATAAATCTGCTTCAGATGATCGTCTCCATAACGCATGTCGAGCGCATTCATTATAGCATTCGGGCTTGAGTGCAATTCATCGGGGATGGTCTGCAAAAGCTCGGCAGCTGGGCCTCTTAGAGCAAGAATCAGCGCAGTTGCTCGTTCCTGATCATTCCAGCGATTCGCCCTTGCGGCAGCTTCAAACTGGGTCTTGTAAATACTCCAGACCGTTTGCCCATCGAATATTGGTGCTTGGACATTTCTGGATGTGCTTTGCGCTGCGGTTATAAGCGAGGCTGGTGAAGAGGTTACTACTGCCTTTGCTGCTTCCAATTCCTTTTTCATGTTTCCCATCTCATGGTTGATTCTCTCCTCTACCTGGCTGATATCATGGTTTATTCTCCCCTCGACCTGGCTGATCTCATGGTTAATTCTCTCCTCGACCTGGTAAACCTTTTCCTCGACCTGGTCAACCTTTTCCTCGACGCCTTTAATTTGTTTGTTCAGATGACCGAGCTCCGCTTTTATTTCGGTTGACTGTTTCTCCAGCTTCTGTGTGATGTCTGCCTTGATTTCGATCGCTTGTTGGTCCAGCTTCGCTGATTGTTCATTTAACTTCGCTGTTAAATTCGATGACTGTTCATCTAGCTTCGCAGTCAGACTGGATGACATTAGCATCAACATTTGCATCAGCGCATTTTCTGGCTCCTTTGATTTTGGTGTGTCCACTTCTCCACCTTCTGCGCCTTTTTCCGCATCTGAGAGCTCACCCGAATCCAGATTCACGCCTTCCGACTCGATCGCCTCACGCAAGCGTGCAATCAGTATGGCCTTTGTACCTTGTGTGGCCAGATTCCGCTGTTCCAACTCCTCCTTGAGCTCCGATATGGTCAATTCATTAATTTTTAAGTTTAAGCTTCGTGGCATTTTTAATGTTTCTTTAAATTTTACTATTGTGCACTATAAAAATGTTCAAATTTTCACTTTCAAAAATTTTTTTTCGCACTTCTTGACACCACTGTCGCGTGTTATTGGTTCGCGGCCTATAATTTTAACGTTCCGGGAAAGTGAAAACGCAATGTCTTTTAATTTAAGTTAAAAGAGTTTATTTAATCCAAGAAAATGCACAATAATCAGTTTAACACTTTCACTAATTTTAATTTTTCACTATTAAAATAAAATCTAACACTTGTCCATAAATTTCTTATCGCAATTGTCTTCTAAATTACTTCACTATTACGAAACACACTTCCCACACACTTTCGCAGTTCTTATCGCGGTCGAATGAATGATTCCCCCCATTCATTCAGCTCGCCTTTATATAGGGTCTCTACCTATTCACCCATTTCTCGCACATTGGCGAACGTTCTACCGAGAGGTACCTGGTAGATTCGAGCAAATTCATCAATGGAGTGACGTCACTTGCAGATGTTGATCATGCTTGTTGGGCTCTCGTGTTTTCGAGTGAATTCGTGTTCTTCATTGTTGTGAAAACAATTGCGACAGTAGCTCGCAGAATTATTTGTACATGTAATTATTTGTACATGTAACAATATGTATGTATTTGTATACGTTTATTCATACTATACTCTTATGCTTGTGGATAGTTAGGATTAACGCAAACTGTTGTCTTGATTTCCCATGGAGTTAGCGTTTTATGCGACACTCGTGTAAAATAATTCTAAGAAAACGACTAGACATGGTTTGTTTTATTTCAATGAAGATAGGACGTAGAATTCTGATTCGGTAATAAGAACTAGTAGTTGATGATTCATCAAGTGCATATTAATGATTTAACTTTAATATAATACTGTCGCGTATTTTCGGTTCGCGGCCAATAATTTTAATGTTCCGGGAAAGTGAAAACGCAATGTCTTTTAATTTAAGTTAAAAGAGTTTATTTAATAACAAAAGTGCACAATGATCAATTTAACACTTTCACTAATTTTAATTTTCACTATTAAAATTCTAACACTTGTCCATAAATTTCTTATCGCACTTGTCTTCTCAAAATCACCTCACTATTACTTGATCGCTTTTCAATTCGCTTTCCACACACTATCGCAAGTTTTTATCGCGGTCGAATGAATGCCACCATTCATTCAGCTCGCCTTTATATAGGGTCTCTAATCATTCAACTCAGTTCTCGTACATTGGTGAATAAGCGGGAACATTCCAGCATGAATGGGCAGTGACTCACTCTCAGATGTTGATAATGCTTATTGGGTTCTCGTGGGTTCGAGTAAATTTATTTGTTGACGTTCTTAGTGACTGTGAAAACAATTGCGACAGTAGCTCGCAGAATTATTTGCACATGTAATTATTTGTACATGTAACACTGCCCGAACCTCAGTTCTTTTCGCCCCGAAAAGATGTGTCGCTATTTGTAGTCAATTCTCCCTGGGTGTAATATGGGGCAAGACGGTCCAGATGCACGATTTTCATTTTAGCTCTCGGCTTACAATGTTCCTGTATTCGGTATACGACGTCATTGATTCGCTTTGTAACTCGGTATGGTCCCTCCCAATTATGTTGCAACTTTGGAGACCTACCCTTTCGCCGTTGCGGGTTATATAGCCACACCAAGTCATCTTGCTGGAAGCCAGTAGAATTAGCCTTTAGATCATACCTGGTCTTCATGCGGTCAGTGGCCGATTCAATTTATCTGGTTCAACCGTTGTCTTAGATCACTTGCGTACTCCGAGACCGTTTGGGGTTTCTCAGGGGGTGTTCCGAACTTTATATCGGCTGGCAAACGAAAAGTCTTTCCAAAAATGACTTTGGCTGGGGCTTGGCCCGTCGATGCATGTTCAGCAGCTCTATACGCCATTAAAAATAGTGGGATATGTCGGTCCCAGTCCCTTTGGTTCTCGTCAACCATTTTGGCCAGGTGTTTATTGAGCGTGCCGTTGAATCGTTCGACCATTCCATCGGATTGGGGATGCAGCGGTGTTGTCCTTGTTTTCCGTATTCCTAGCAGCTGGCACACTTCGCCAAAAACTAGTGACTCAAAGTTTCGGCCTTGATCCGAATGTAGTTCGCCAGGTACGCCGTACCTACTGACCCAATTTAACACTAGCTGTTCGGCTACAGTAGTTGCTTCCTGGTTGGGAATGGGGTAGACCTCGGGCCACTTGCTGAAATAATCGGCGACAACCAGTGTGTATCGATTTCCCCATTCAGATTCAGGAAAGGGTCCTGCGATGTCAACAGCAATCCTTTCAAATGGTACCCCCACGTTATAGGGATGCATTTGTCCTCTCAAACGTCGCTTTGGACCTTTGACGGAAGCGCAAATCGTGCATCTGCGGCACCAGTCCTCTACGTCTTCTCGAGCCTGGAGCCAGTAAAACCTTTCCCGCAATTTCGCTACGGTCTTGTTAACACCAAGGTGGCCTCCCGAAGATCCTTCATGCATTTTTTAACCACATCGTGGATTCGGCTTTTGGGTAGTAAAGTTTGCATCCTTTAGGAGCTGCCATCCGCCGTTTCCCATTTCCACTTGAATACGCCACCCTCCACCTGAAGGGAGTTCTATTGTGCCTAATAGCTTTTCAGGGTTGCGCCATGCGTTGAAACGTCCTTCCACTCAGGTCGTCCAGTTGTCTCTTTCCATACGAGCAATGGTCCGATGTCTTCATCGGCTAGTTGGGCATTTCGAATCTCCTCCGATGACCAACCTTCATCGAATTCGGCCGTTATCAGTCGCAGATCCACGGGCGGTTCCTTTTCCTCAATCTGTCGGCAATGCTTGCAGTTAGCTGGACATGGACGGCGGGATAGGGCGTCACCATTTCCATGAACTCCGCCCTTCCGATGAACAATTTTGTAGTCGTATGACTGCAATCTTTCGATCCATCTCGCAACTTGTCTCTCGGGGTTTTTGAAGTTAAGTAGCCATCTCAGCGATGCATGCTCCGTTCGAAGAACAAATTTCTGGCCATATAGGTACTTGTGGAACTGCTTGGTGGCCTCTATTATAGCCAATAGCTCCTTCCTGGTCACACAGTAGTTCCTCTCACTTTTTGAAAGAACTCGACTGTAATACGAGAGGACTCTTTCTTCGCCATTGATCTGCTGGGAGAGTACAGCTCCAATACCGCCGTTGCTCGCATCGGTGTCAACTACAAACATTTTTCCGGGTTTCGGATACGCCAGCACGGGTGATTCACACAGCTTTTCCTTCAGGGTCTCAAAGGCTGTCTGGCATTGTTCATTCCAGACATACGGACGATTTTTCTTGGTTAGCTGATGGAGACACTTAGCTATTTTGGCAAAGTCTTTGACGAATCTTCGATAGTAGGTTGCCAGACCCAGGAAACTTCGTAGTTGGCGCTTGTTGTTTGGTGTTGACCGGCTTTTCACGGCTTCCATTTTCTCAGGGTCTGTTTTGACCCCTTCTGCTGATACGACATGTCCCAGGTATTTTACTTCAGCTGCGAAAAGGGTACACTTGTCGGGACTAAGTTTCAAATTTGCCAGTCGCAATCGGGAGAAAACCTCTTCTAATATCCGCACATGCTCTTCGAACGTTCATCTAGGTACACCAAGCAGGTTTTCCAGGTTAGACCACGTAGCACATATTCCATCAAGCGTTCAAAAGTGGCTGGAGCATTGCAAAGCCCAAACGGCATCACCACAAATTGCCACAATCCGGTCCCAACTGAAAATGCGGTCTTCTCTCGGTCCTTCTTGTCAAGTTCTACCTGCCAGTAGCCACTCTCTTGAGATCGAGTGTAGAAAACCATTTTGCGTCGGCTAAAGTGTCCATGATGTCATCGATGCGTGGGAGTGGGTAACTATCTTTCTTAGTGACGTCGTTAAGCTGCCTATAGTTGACACAAAAGCGAGTGCTACCATCCTTTTTCTTCACTAGAACTACAGGCGTGGCCCATGGACTTACAGAAGGTTCAATAACTCCTTGTTTTTCCATGTCCGAGATCAGCGCGCTCACTTCTCCTTGTTTGGCTATAGGGAGACATCTCGGTGCTTGTCGAATCGGCTTGGCTCCCTGTGTATCTATGACGTGAGTTACCATACTCGTTCGGCCTTGGTCATCCGGGCTTGTTGAGAAGATGTCACTGTACTTGGTGACCAGATCAGAGGCTCGCTTGAATAGCTGCACCGGCAATTTGATCTGCTTCAATATTGCAGACGTGGATTCCCGGGCTTTGTCTGTGTCTTGCCTCCTTTTCCAATGATGGTTGTGATTAACTTCCAAGGAGGTGATGGTGGAAACAGCCTGGCAGCTGCCGATGACTTCTCCCGCTTTGATGCTCATGGTTGAGTCTGCAGTGTTAAGGACTCTAACCGGCACATATCCGTTCCTTAAAGATCTTAAAAGGCTTCGTCCTACAATCAAACTGCGCAATGCAGATGTCTTCGTTGGCTGTATCAGATAAGATCGGTGGTCTCCAGAATCACCATCAAGCTTGGCCCATACAATGCTTTCGGAAGAATTCGGTACATCAGTGTCAGTACATACCACTACATTCATCTTGGGGATTTGGACGCTGGGATCCTCCATCAGTACTTCGACATTCTGCCATTTCAATACACGTTTATCCAAATCCAACGTGATTCCATGTGGTCGCAGAAAATCCATTCCGAGAATGCAGTCATCCATAATGTTCGCGACCAGAAAATTATGTCGGAGCGCAAGGTCTCCCAACTGTATCTGGAGGTTGACCTCTCCATGAACAGGTGCAGTTTCTCCCGTAGCTGTCCGTAGTGAGAAAATTCTGCCCTTGTGAAGTTGTTGCTGTCTAACTCGGTCTGGTCGGATAATCGATTGGGTTGCATATGTGTCGATTGTTATGGTGCAATGTTCTCCGTCAATATGACCCGGAAGGCATAAGTCCGCTTCTCCACGATGTAGTCTTGACACGGTGATGGTGGTGCTGCGGACGTCGATCCTCCTAGCCAACCTCTGCCCCACGAAGTTGGCTCTTACACGTTTCCCGACCCCTCTGTTTGAAGGGCTTCCATTCTGGGCTCCTGACTCGGTCTGGATCTCCTCCTTGCTGCACACCCTTGACAATAGCTCGGTTTTCTTCGCTTCTTGCAGTCTCTTTGCAGGTGCCCCTTCCCTCCGCAATTCCAGCATCTAGGCGCACCATTTACATGCGGGTCTCGCTCAATTTCCACGCGTTCACACCTGCACTCGTCTGTCACTACCTCACGAACCCGGGCAGTGGCACGCGTCACATTTTTCGCTGCCTCAAAGTTCAGACTGTAAGCCAATGCGTCCTTAACCGTTTGCTTTTGAGCTAAACGCACGGCTTGTTGCGATTCCGGGTCCTTTAATGCGCTGATGAATGCTTCTGTCGCTGCATCATCTCGATGTTCTGGGTCGTAGGCTGGGTAAGCCGAAAGTGCTAGTCGCTCAATGTCTTGGGCTAGCTGCTGAAGGGTTTCACCACACCTCTGCACCCGATGCCTTAGCTGTGACCGATAAATCTGCTTTAGATGATCGTCTCCATAACGCATGTCGAGCGCATTCATTATAGCATTCGAGTTTGATTGCGATTCAACGGGGATCGTCCGCAAAAGCTCGGCAGCTGGGCCTCTTAGAGCAAGAATCAGTGCAGTTGCTCGGTCCTGTTCATTCCAGTGGTTTGCCCTTGCGGCAGCTTCAAACTGGGTCTTGTAAATACTCCAGACCGTTTGCCCATCGAATATTGGTGCTTGCACATTTCTGGATGTGCTTTGCGCTGCGGTTATATGCGGGGCTGGTGAAGTGGTTACTACTGCCTTCGCTGCTTCCAATTCTTTTTTCACTTTTTCCATCTCGTGGTTCATTCTCTCTTCGACCTGGCTGACCTTTCCCTCGACTTGGCTGACCTTTTCCTCAACCTGGTAAACCTTTTCCTCGACCTGGTCAACCTTTGCCTCGACGCCTTTAATTTGTTTGTTCAGATGATCGAGCTCCGCTTTTATTTCGGTTGACTGTTTCTCCAGCTTCTGTGTGACGTCTGCCTTGATGTCTGCCTTGATTTCGATCGCTTGTTCATTGAGCTTCGCAGTTAAATTCGACGACTGTTCATTGAGCTACGCAGTTAAATTAGATGACTGTTGTCGCAGCTCTTGCTGCATCAGCATCAACATTTGCATCAGCGCATTTTCTGGTTCCTTTGGTTTTGATGTTTCTGCTTCACCACCTTCTGCGCCTTTTTCTGCATCTGAGGGCTCACCCGAATCCAGATACGTGCCTTCCGATTCAATTGCGTCACGCATGCGTGCAATCAGTGTGGCCTTTGTACCTTGCGTAGCCAGGTTTCGCTGTTCCAACTCTTCCTTAAGCTCCGACATGGTCAATTCATCAATTTTTAAGTTTAGGCTTCGTGGCATTTTCAATGTTTCTTTAAATTTTACTATTGTGCACTATAAAAATGTTCAAATTTTCACTTTCAAAATTTTAATCTCCCTTTTCGACACCACTGTCGCGTGTTTTCGGTTCGCGGCCAATAATTTTAATGTTCCGGGAAAGTGAAAACGCAATGTCCTTTAATTTAAGTTAAAAGAGTTTATTTAATTACAAAAGTGCGCAATGATCAATTTAACACTTTCACTTATTTTAATTTTCACTATTAAAATTCTAACACTTGTCCATAAATTTCTTATCGCAATTGTCTTCTCAAAATCACCTCACTATTACTTGATCGCTTTTCAATTCGCTTTCCACACACTATCGCAAGTTTTTATCGCGATCGAATGAATGCCACCATTCATTCAGCTCGTCTTTATATAGGGTCACTAATCATTCAACTCAGTTCTCGTACATTGGTGAATAAGCGGGAACATTCCAGCATGAATGGGCAGTGACTCACTTTCAGATGTTGATAATGCTTGTTGGGTTCTCGTGGGTTCGAGTAAATTCATTTGTTGACGTTCTTAATGACTGTGGAAACAATTGCGACAGTAGCTCGCAGAATTATTTGTACATGTAATTATTTGTACATGTAACAATGCAATAATTGTGAATTTTTAAGCATCTTAAATAATCTTTAATGATTTCGTCTTGCTGTTGAGTATATAACAAAAGTATTAGATAATTGGCTAATGTTGCGTCCATGGGATTCTTAAATGCAAAAGTTCCTAAATTTATAAGTTTTAGCTTTAAACATAAGACGGCTATTTGCTTAGCTAAGTTCATGTGGAATTGAGATTTGAAATCGAATCGATTCAAGGCTTAAATTCTATGAGTTGCTAAATAGTGTTTATGGGTAGATGTTGTGTCCGTACATGGCAGCAGCGGTGCACTGTTGCCTCAACGAGTGCAAAATTTATGCTCAACTGGAGATGGCCTTACCGGGGGACGTGTAAGTGTGCTGGCAAGCAAGCTTTGCGATATTGTGGGGCAACCAAGGCTCCTCATTGATGCCTTGGCCTGTGTCTTGTGAGGAAAGTCAAGCATCTCGGTACGCCAGATCCTACAGTTAATCCTGACAATCCTGATAGGAGTGAAAACGTACACGGACTATCTCCTACTCCAAATTTAATCATTTCATCCCTTACTGTCAAATATGGTGGCAATCCACCACGTCTTAATATTAAAAATAATACTTTATTCCATTCCTTCAAAAGTTACAAATTTGTACAATTCGGATTTAAATTTATTTAAGTTAATTTTCATTTTAATCCATATCTCAAAATTGCAAGCAATATTAAGCTTCTTTCGGTAAGCTCAGTTGAAGGTTCCAGATGGTCTAATTTCGGGTTACCGCCTCATGATTTTTCCTGTCCCCCAGCTTAGTGGAATTTACTTTTGGTTTCATGGATAGGTTGTGTTGATGGGATTCTTTTGGCGTTTGGTTTCAAGTGTGGTTACAGTTTGTGTGTTGCAAGTTCTTTTGGTGTCCCAATTCAGGTGCGGCAGCAAAATAACTCCGATAAACCGTCCGCTCGCTGGGCGGTTGACGTGAGGGTTTAAGTGAATGGTGCCCATGCCCATCTCCGGCGAGCGAAACCGGGGCCCGCAGAACCATAGATTGGAGTGCCCTCGACGACAGGGTAACAGTCCTGGTAGTAACAACCCGCTCTCAGGAACTGACTTTAGGTGTGGATTTTCTTCAAATATTCGGCATTGCTCTCAATGTACATGATAAGTGCTGGAATTTCCTATGCGAGGAAGTGTCTGCCACTCCAGCCCATCTGCGTAGTCGATCCGTGTTGTTGGAGGAAGAGGAAAAACGGTTGGAGCACGCGGTAGACCAAGAACTTGCCAGTATGAAAGAGGCCTTGGGATGCATGGAGCATGTCTTCGAGACGGATTCAGCGCCAATCAAGCAAAGGTATTACCCCATGTCATCAGCATTGCAAAAGCATATTGACGAGGAGCTGGATGAGATTTTGAAGCTAGGGGTAATCGAGCCATCTTCTAGCACTTGGTCCTCAACGATTTTAATGGTCAAGAAAAAAAATGACTCCTACTGTTTCTGCGTAGACTTCCAAAAGGTTAATTGGGTAACGGAAAAAGATACTTACTCTCTGCCGTATATTTCTGCAACGTTATATAAATTACGTGATACCAGGTATCTCTCCGCGCTAATAGCGGCAGATTCTCGCCAGTACATAGCATTCACGATACCGGGTAGAGTTCTCTACCAGTTTCGCCGAATGCCTTTTGAGTTGTCAAATGCCCCAGCAACATGGTATGGTCTGATCGACAGAGTCACTGGGCCAGCACTCAAATCTTATGTGTTCATTATCTGGATGATATCATTATCATGACGCCAAGCTTTAAAAAGTACGTAGAGATCCTTCAAGACGTCATTCGACGGTTAAGGGCAGCGGGCCTGAAGATGTCCAAAGAAAAGTGCTACTTTTGCCGAGCGCAACTGAAGTATTTAGGGTACATAGCTGATGAGCGTGAGCTATGTGTTGATCCTGAGAAGGTTAAGTGCATGTTGAAAATTCATAGGTCCCATACTGTGAAGAAAGTTTGCCAGCTCCTGGGTATGGTTTCATGGTATAGACGGTTCATACCTGACCATGCCTCGCTGGTAGCACCTGTAACGGACCTACTCCGCAAAGGCTGACTTTTTAACTGGTCTCCACAATGCAATCTAGCTTTTGAGTGCTGCATGCTGAAGCTAGTGTCGGCCCCTATACTAACATGCCCCTACTGTAGCGTGCCGTGAGATTGGGAGACGTGTTGAGAAAAAGAGTGGTTAGCAGTTTTGTGGTTGGAAGAGAAGCTTCAGCCTTACATTGAAGGAGCCCAATTTAAAGTATTAACAGATCACCACACCCTCGTCTAGCTTAACAACCTTAAGGACCCGACCGGAAACTGGTTTGTTTGGCGGTACGGCTGCAGCAATTTGATTTCGAGGTGGTGCACAAGTAGGGTAAATACCATTTGGTTCCTGAGCCTCTGTCGACATCAGTGCCCATGGATGAGGCGATGGACGGAGTTCAAGGATCTGAGGGCAAATGGGTATCGGGAATAAGAGTCAAGGTGGAATCGAATTCAGGTGCGTTTTTAGACTGGCGAACAGTTATGGAAGAAGATTCCCGGCCACTATACAGTATTGAGAGGAAACGTTTGGAAGCGCAGGATTCTGAAACCAGAACGAGAAAAAATTTTGCAACACTGCCATGGCGACCCCAGGGCAGGGCATATGGGGGGCGCAAAGAACGCGTGGCAGGGTTGCAACGAACTTTTACTAGCCCAAGATAAAGGCAAACATATATATTGACCACGATAGATTATTTTAGCAAGATGCCGCTTATTTCCCCCCTAAGGCAGGCAACCATCTGAGCAGTAACGCGTATTCTGAAGGAACGCATTTTCTTACTATTTGGTATTCCAGCAGTGATCATATATATAATGACGTCAGTTCCAGTGCAAAAATTACCTAAAACTGACTTAGGCTAGGTCTCATTTTGCCAAGCCATGATACACAATCGAGTTGGAGGAACCCGTCTTCTGTTAGAAGGCAAGGGAAGGGAAATATTGCTTGAAAAATGACCCCCATACTTCAACGCTCCCGGCCGCTCAAAAATCTATTAGGACTGCACAAATATAATGTTCCACATGGTTCCATATGCCAGCGAATCGAAGCAACTCCCCAATCTTTCCTACTTCCTCTGTAGGGGATCCCATGCAGCCTGCTCTATTTTTCGCAAGTAAAAAATGTGTAGTCAGCATTGTCTTCCTCTTTTGTGCAAGACATAAATTCGGGCGATTATGACTCACTAACCTTGTGCAAGTAAAACTAAAATTATATTTGCCCACTCAAAGGCTGGTTCAGATAGAAGTAAATCACACCATGCTCCCGCTAGAGCAACAGTTACAGATCAGGGATAAAATGCACTTTCCATCCCTTGTTCAACCAGCATTGCTGCCAGTCATTGCGTGAGTGTTGTCTCCTTAACGCATTTATTTCGACGCACATAGATCTAGTAAGGAGGGTGATGAGTATCACGTCTGCAATGACTTGCACCACTGAATCAGAGACCACCGAATATGAAGATGCAGTTTTCAGTCCCTCTTTAGTCTGATCTTATGCCAGACGTTTTGCTTAGAGTGTCAGCCCGTATGTCTGCTCTATATAGCAGCATAGAATGCACAGCCTACATTAACAGTAAATTGAGTTAGAACCGATACGCTTAAAGCAGCTTTATCTGCCGCTGCCATTATTCACGCAGTAAAACTCAGCGTGCTCACTTTCTTACTTTACTTCTGGTTCCGATGTGACTAGAACTTCTCCAATGCAAATCGTTTTTACTCTGGGGATTCTTTTCTTTATTACGTTGACCCTTTCGGTTTTCTCCAGTACCAGGTTGAACCCGCGAGCAGTCATTCAAATCTTCACTCGGCGTATCAGCATACCAACCCTTAGTTGCACATGATTTTCCAGCTACTAGTACCACAATATGATCCGCATAGTCGATTAGGCATGGCTCAACTGCAGCTTTAGTCTCAGTAGTCTGTCTTATGGTACATATATTTTAAGGGTCTGAGGCAAAAATCAATCTTTGAGCACCACCCGACCTAGGTTCCATTTTTCGACGGCCTTGCTTTATATCATACAAAGGCGGTCCCAAAAGTACCCGACCCGACAAAGAAAACAGTAAAAAAATTGCGAAAATATTTTTTTATTTTTCAACATATTTTCCTTTCAGCTCGATACACTTCCTCCAACGATGTTCAAAAGATTCGATACCCGCTTTATAGTAGGAACCATCAAGTTCCTCAAAATTACTATTAACCGCAGACTCAACCTCTTCATTGATAGCAAATCTTTTGCCGCCGAGCCATTTTTTCGAGTTTGGAAAAAGAAAATAGCTCAAGGGAGCCAGATCTGGCAAATAGGGCGCGTGAGGAAGCAGTTCGAACTTCAACTCATTGATTTTAACCATCGCAATGACACACGTGTGGACTGGTGCGTTGTCGTGCTGAAACAATAACGCCGTTTTTTTTTTCATCACTCAAATGCTGCAATAAGGCTACATAATATGCGCCGTTGATTGTTTTTTTCTTTTTCGAGATAATCAATAAATATTATTACACGCGCGTCTCAGAAAACGGATGCCATGACCTTGCCAGCTGACGGAACTGTCTTTGTTATCTTTGGAGCCGGTTCTCGCTTTTCAGTCCACTGCTTTGACTGCTCCTTGGTCTCAGCTGTAAAATGATGGACCCATGTTATGTCTATAGTTATGAATTGACGCAAAAATTCGGCTTTATTGCTGCGAAACATTGTCAAACATTCGATGGAAACATCCTCACGTTGCTGTTTGTACTCCATTGTGAGCAAACGTGGTACCCATCTTGCACACAGCTTTTTCATATTCGGTCAAAATGCGATGCACAGCACTTTTTGAAATGCCTGCCATGTCTGCTATCTCGCACACTATTAGTCGACGGTCAACCAATACCTTTATGTGAAGAGTTTATTTACTAAGAAAAATGCACAATCATTAAGGTAACTTTCATTAATTTTACATATCGCATTTAAATCTCATTTTTAACTTGTCTCTCAACTTTCTATTTAAACTGTCTTAACTAAAAATTACTTCACAATCAAACAATCAATATCGCCTTTACTTCGCCCTCCACTATATCGCAGTTTACTATCGCGGTTATAATAAATCCCCCCATTCATTCAGCTCGCCTTTATATCGGGTCTCTAGTCATTCAATCCATTTCTCGTCCATTGGCGAATTCCCTGGAATATTCGAGCAGCTTAATGAATGGGCAGTGAGGTCACTTTCAGATGTTGCTCATGCTTGGCGGGTTTTCGAGTACATTCGTTCGTTGATGTTCTTAATGGTTGTGAAAACAATTGCGACAGTAGCTCGCAGAATTATTTGTACATGTAACAATATTTACAAATTCATTGAGAGCGTTCACTTTGGATGTCTGTAAAATAACAATGAACGTACCGTTATGAATTTTTCACATTAAGTTGTTGAAAGATGGTATTGTCAATCGCAGTAGTTATTTTTTTAAAACTACCTTTATTCATAAGTCAGGTCGGGTACTTTTGGGACTACTCTCGTAAAAGCCGGCTTTAGCCATTAAGGCCGCATATGATATTTTGGAACTTGAAAAGGGTTTTTCAATGTATTCAAAAAATCCACTCATCTAGAGGAGTTGACGGTGTTTTGAATATCAAGTGTCACCAACATACTACCTGTGACTAGATACGCCTGTATGCCTCCGCCCATAAGACCACGCTCCCCGCCTTTGCAACTCCATAAATGGTGAAGCACCTTGCATTAAAACCATACTGCAAAAGAGATAAGTTCCCTACAGCATAGATTACGTCAGTGAGTGTTTCCCCGATGAATTCCTCAAGCAATTTCTATTATACGTAATGGACAGTATGCAAACGGTGACTCTGGTATAGCTTTCTTTTTGCTAATCAAATCTTCACTACCAGTCCGTGAAGACTTCTCTGCATAAACAAGCATTTCACGCACTAAAAAGCAAGTCGGAATAATGATGTTAAACAAGCTTTAACATTTCGGCTCAAGTCTATCTTGTTTTAATTGACAGAATTGCCTCTTCTGGTTCCAGCGACTGAAGAGTGAGTACTTTGCTTCTATCTTACTGTGGAAAGTGTCAACATGGACGGGATCGGTAAGAAAAAGTCCCCACACGATCTTGTCCATCATTTTTGCTTCATATAAGCAGGGCGTGTGTAGGACACCAAACCTTCGTGTAACTGGCTTGGAGCGAAAACCCGTGAAATCCTGTTCATATCGTTCACTTGACAGCTGTAAGCCATACCACTATGGATTTTTTTGCAAAGGTTACTTGTCTCGTCCCAATTCTGCAGCCCTTGAGCTTCACGTCAAAGCTTATGTACTCTCTTCATCTTTCAGTAATTTTTGTCGATCATCGCTGGGATGCTTGCCATGAGGGAGTCTCAAAAGGAGTCTACAAAAGCTGCAAGTACACGTCGTGATGCTCATAGTTGAGTTCATCACGCTTTAAGCTTTTTTGCGGTTGGGAGGTTACTGTAATTTAAGTGCAGAGTGTGGGACTCCCATACTTGCAAGAAGGCGACTGAACTAACCACTAAACACCTCCCCTGTCAACACGGGGACCTAGGCTGGAACCATTTCACACATTAATTTGGACCAGGTCTCGTTTTGCTACGCCGTGAGGTGCCTTCAACCTGGGGGTCCTTCTTCTAGAGGGGAAGAGGAATCGTCAGACAAGCGATCATCCCTCCCCAACAAATGGCTGCTGTGAGTTCCTTTTATCATTTAGAACTGCCCGAGCATAATGTGCCACCTGGTTCCATTCGTCTACCGATTCGAGCATCACGGCGACTTTATCATCCGGAATGAACTCTTCCGTCTCCCTGTAGAGATCCCTTCGTAGCCTGCTCAAGTTTGTGCCTGCAAAGAATATGTGGCAGGCATTGTCTTCCTCTCTTGAGTACAACCAACAATCGGGGGACCATGACTTACCAATATTGAACAGGTTAGAGTGAAAACACCCATGCCCGCTCAAAAGCTGGGTCAGATAGAATTCAGTCTCATCATGCTTGCGATTTAGCTACGGTTTTACATCCAGAACGAGGCGCGCAATCTACCTTCCTTACGTGCAATTCACCCAAGACTGCTGTCAATCATTGAGTGAGCGCTCTTTCTCCTCGCGGACAACCATCTCCCATGAACCCTCGTTTTGACGCAGGAAAATGGGTAAATGGCACGGTGCTCTCTAGCAAGGAGGGTAACAGGTAGCAAGCCAGCAATAATCCTCACCACTGTATCAGAGACTGTCGGATACGAAGATGCTATCCTCAGTGCTCCTCTTCCCTGTACCTGTGCCAAGCGCTTTCTGTAAACCGCCCCATATTTCAGCTCCGTACAGCCGCACTGACCCTACAGCACACACAAAGAGGCGTCTTCTTGATGGGCTGGGTTCCCCTACGTTGGCAATAAATCACCTCATAGCCAATACTGTCAAAGCAGCCTTCTTAGCCCTTGCCCTGATTTGCTCAGAGAAAGTCATCTTCGAGTCGATCAATATGTCTCCAAAACTGATCATCCGTAATCTAGGGATTCTCTTTTTTGTCAAGATGACCACTTCGATTTTTTCCAGTGCTAAACTGAACCCACAAGCAGTCATCCGGTCTCTCACTCGGTGTATTAGGATACCAAGCCTAAGTTGCACTTGTTCAACGGTGCGCCCAGCGACCAGAGCCACAACAACATCCGCATAGCCGATCAAGTGCGACTCACCTGGCATCTCCAGTCTCAGTAGCCCATTGTAAGACACGTTTCACAGGGTTGGGCCAAGGATAGATCTCTGGGTAACACCCGATCTAACTTTCATCCTTTGTTGGTCCTGTGTCGTTTTGTAAAGCAGGCTTTGGTCCTTCACGTAATCCCTCATAAGCCGCATTAGATATTCTGGAACTTGATAAGGGTTTTCCAATGTATCCAGTATGGATGGATCCACCTAGCGGAGTTGAAGGCATTCTTAATGTTGTGTCGCCAACAGGACGATCAGTTGATTGGTGCAGCTATATGCCTCTGCCTCTTTGAACCCCGCTCTCCAACTCTGCAATCGGATCAATGGTGGGCCGTCCCGATCTAAAGCAGTAATGCCGAGTAGAACGTTGCTAGTGACTTAACTTGGAAGTATTTATACAACAAACCATTTTTAAGGGTATTGTAAAATATTTTCGCAATACCTTACTAAATTTACCAAAAGGACAATGGCGTCGACGACTTCGCAAGTCCACATCAATAACCAACTCACCGATGCCGATGACACATATATCAGACTACAGCAGGGAGATGGACTGACCCCACTGCTATTCAATTTGGCTTTGGCGTTCGTCATAAGGAAGCTACCTGTCAATACATGAGGTGCATTACTATATAAGTCGAGCCAAGTAGTAGCCTATACATACGACATCAATATTTTGTCACAGTCATTAACAACTGCCAAAGAACTATTCCTGAAACTCGACAGCGAAGCAAACTAGTAGGGCTACAAATCAATAAAAATTAAACACAACTCATGATGCAGCCGAGGAAAAATAACTCACATACGTAAAATATCACCCTTGGCGAATAAAGTATCAAAAATGTGGGCAAATTTGTGTATCTAGGCACCAAAATAATCAAGACAGGTAATGAAAAAGACGAAATACGCCGAAGTATACAGCTCATAAATAAAATAAAATATTTTATTCAGTACTGACGAACTTGAAGACTAGTTGCATACACAGGAAAACAAAGCTCCAACTATACAAATCTGTAATAAGACCTGTGTTATGCTATGGGTGTGAAACATGGACCCTAACCCAAACATTCGCAAATATATTGAACGCCTTTGAGCGAAGGGTCCTGAGGTGAATAATCGGAGCAAAGCTCGACGGGGACCAATGGTGAATCCGATACAACTATGAGCTGCATAGAATTTTCGACGAACTGGGAGTCTCAACGATTGTAAGACTGCAGAAGCTGCAATAAGGTAGACACATGAATCGTATGGACGAACAACGGATACCCAAGAAGGTATTAGTTGGGAAAACTGACGACCGGAGACCAGTGGTGGAACCGAGGAAATGCTGGTCTGACTCGGTCGATGAAGACAGTTCATCGCTGCTCGGATTTTGAAATCAGAGGACGCGGTCAATGGACTGAGATAGTTGGAGGCGCTATTTCCAGGAAGCGAAGGCCCGAGAGGGGCTGCAGTGCTACGAAGAAGAAGAGGAGAAAATGGGAATCTGAGTTCGCAAAAAGACAAAAGAAAGCTGAGAGGATCTTTCAGATCGAGGTTCAGGTTCAGGATTCATGAATTACCTCAAAAGACATCTCATAGCATGACAAAATCAGTTAAATTGATTTCTTTGACCTAGGGTATTGCAACAGCCAATACTTCTTTCAGTTTGGAAAGTACTTCAGATATATTCAGCAGTAAGCTACAGTAAGAAGTAGAAATAGGATCAAACTCTACCCAATAAGAATTTGAAGTGGTGAGTGGAATTTCTCAACTGAACTCTCCGTCAGTTAACGGTGATGAGAGCGACATTAGCAAAGAAACGTTTATAAGTTCCAGGAATGCGGTCGTTTTCCCTAGTCAATTCTCAGCTTCATGATATTGTTCAAAGTAGCCCAAGACAGTCATCAAATAACAGCGATGATGCTTATCCCAAAGATGATGATCGTAGGCACTTTTCTCATTTTTGTTTTTTAATAAAACTTAGTAATGGTGAAACTCAACATCGTCGCGAGCTGGTTTATTCTAGTTATCAAAACAAAGTTTACTGTCTTCCGTGTAGACATTTAAAGCAATTGTCAAGCTCAAATAGTTCAGGGAGGATGCTGTGACTGGAAATACTTAACAAATATTTTACAAAGACACGGAAATACCTGAGAACATATGTCATTTATGTTTCAATGGCTAACATTTGAGAAGCGGCTTAAGCATGGGAAAGCAATAAATAAACAAAACGTTGGTACAATTTATTTGAAAGATTAATTGACATCATTAACTTCTTAGCCTCACATAATCTGGCATTCAGAGGGCATAGAGAGTTTCTTAAAGTAGACTGTAGTGAAAATTTCGGCAACTTCATACACTCATTCAAATTGCTTTCTAAATATGATCCCACGCTTCGAAAACACATGAAACGTTTTAATGACCAACAACTTGTAACACATCATCTAAGCCACGATATTCAAAATGAGTTGATAAGGCTGATGTCCAAAAAAGTCACCGGAGAAGTGATTCGAAAGGTACAAGAGGCGAAATATACTTCTTACTGGAGTTCAACAAATGTCTGTCGTATTACGATTTTGCATCTTAACAACCCATAAAATAGAAGAACACTTATTGGGTTTTTTGTTGTCACTGAGTCAACTGGGTACTGCCCAACTAATGCAATACTTGAAAAATCAGGAAAAAATGAATAAGATACTCATAATTGTCGCGGCCAAGGTTACAACTGTTGAGCCGGGACTCTTTTGTCCCGACCTCTGATTTTTTACCTTTTGAAAATCGTCGATAATTCTTCACTTCTTTATTTCGAATATCCTATTTAAACGAGCTAGTTATGTTTAATTGAGCACTAAAGTTTTACTTTAAATAATTCCAAATAAGGCTTCTTTACTTTCTCAAAATTTCTATCCAAAACAACTTAATGCAATTTGCTGGCCAGACAAACGCGCCAGAGAAAGAACGTTGAGTTTGCGTCTTTTCGCTGGCAAGTTTGCCTTTGTCCATGAAATGTAATCCAATCTCTTCAATTATAGGTCCATTTCACGGGCAAATGCACTAGATGAATGTGCATGGTCATGGCTGGGAATGAAAAATAGCAAATGGAATTACAGTGTGTGGCAAAATTTAGTATTCATGAATATTGAATTGAATTAAAATATTTGAATTGAATAACATTATTGAATCCGGGTGAAATTTCGGCAAAAGGCAAATTCAATCGTTCTTAAAGGGAACAGTGAATGATTGATCAATCGATCGATGAATTGAGTTAAAATGATCGATCAATTGATAAATCGATTGAATTAATTACAAATGAGCTAATTACTACGGTGAATTAACCTTAAATAACTAAGCGTTGATGTTGCCGGATCAGGCCGTGATGGGCGCTCAAGGGTGTCAGGAACTCAACAACGACAATGGTGCGAATATGGTTGGCATAAAAAACGGAGTTAAAACTCAAATTTTGAATATTAATTCGTGGGCATTTTTTACCCCTTGCGGTTGTCATAGTTGGAACCTGCTGTCAGTAGATGCAGCTCATTCTTCCATGGCAGCAAAAACATTTTTTTATTTTTTTCAAAAAATTTATTTGTTATTTTCAAGGTCCAGAAATCGCTGGGAGTTTGTCAAAGGCAAATTAAAACTTATTTGAAAACATTTACCAGACCCAAGATGGGAAAGCAGGATTGAAGCAGTTAAAGCCATATTATTCCAATTTGACGATATTGTTGAATGTATTGAAAGCTTAAAAAATCACACAGAAGAACCTGATACACTCAGTGATTGTGATTCAGTTCTAAATGAAATTCTCAGCTTAGAATTTATTATATCGTTACATTTATGGCATGCAATATTATCGTAGGTGAATATCATAAGCAAATTATAGAAGTCCATTTAAGAATTCATTTGCATACGTTCTGTGACTGGATCAAAGAATATCGTCAAATTGGATTCGAACAATGCTTATCTGACGCTCATCGATTTATTGAAAAAAGAAGTTATGACTTGCCAAAAGAATTCAAAAATAAGGTTAGCAAAAAAGAAAAGGATGTTCACTTATGAAAGTAGTGATGAACCCTTACAGTTTCGCGAAATTCGGTTCGCAACAGAGTTCGTTAATGCTATTATTGATTCCATGAAGCAACATTTTACAGATTTTGGTTTCCTCTGTGATTTAAACAAACTCAAAAATATTCGAAAAGAGCATTTATCAAAACATTGTCAAGACTTAAGCACAGTCCTACGAGTGAGTGAGAGCAGTGACATCCAATCTTATGAATCGAATTTTATTGGGCGATATATTTAAATACAGCCTCCGCTGAAAGGAGCCTTTCTAAATTAAAGCTTATTAACAAATTTTTAAGAAATACAATGGGTGAGCAAAGATTTTCAGCGTTACGAGTTTTATCCATTGAGCCTGATATAGCATCTAAGTTGAACTACGATGCAATTATCAAGGAGTTTAGTAAGGCGAAAAGTAGATCATTTCTGTTTATATAATTTTCACTGTTAAAGTCTAGTCAGCAAGTGGTTTCATCTTGAAAGAGCTTCATGTTATAGCAACTTGTGGCTGTTGTGTTAGGCCCTTCGACACTTGCAGCTTTCGAACATCATAACGCCCGTTACGCTTTATTTTCGTGATCTCATATGGGCCTAAATACTCGCTTGCCAGTTTTCTACCCGTTACAAATTGAGTTCGGAGAACTGCCATCATATCACCGGCTTTATACCCATATTCTGCTCTTCGCTTCTTGTTGAATTGTTCACTATAGGCGGCTTGTGCTTGATGAATTTCAGCCTTAGCATTTTGCCGCAACTGCTGCCTCTCAACATCGAAATTATCAAACATTTCCACTTGAAGCGCCTGTATAATGTGATCCTCTATGACATTCTTCATATTGACTCCAAACATCAACTCAAATGGTGATCTTTTAGTCGATACGTTAATCGTGCTGTTCATTGCTTTCTGTACCTTTGGAACAAATTTATACCATGTAGTAGGCTCTTCCGATTAAAGCTTCGAAATAATGGACAAGATCAATCTATTCACATGCTCAATTTGACCGTTCCCTCGTGGAACACCTGTAGTGGTCCATACATGCTCGATGCCATTTTCACGCGTAAACTGCTCAAATACCTGTGCCGTAGATGCAGCGCCCCGATCACTAACAATTCGAGTCGGATTTCCAATAATCGTGTGCCATTCCTCCAACTTTCTAAGGACTTCTTCGCAGCTTGTGGTTTTCGTTGTGTACAACCAAACGAATTTGGTAAATCCATCCACCATGGCGAAAATATATTTATACTGCTTTACAGTGGCATCCATTGGACCCAGATGGTCAATATGTATTGTGTATAGCGGCGTATCTCCTTTTTCTATTGGAGTCAAAAATCCCTCTTTCTTCCCCAGCTTTTTGTTGCGCATGATACATTTCACCCAGTTATTAATAACATGTGCGACTTTGCCTTTCAGATGCGGTATCCAATATTTCTGCTGAATTGAATGCATCATTTTTTGAACAGCGAAATGACCAGTGTTATGAGCTTCTGTGATAATTTCTCTTTCCATTTGTCGTGGCACCACTAGAAGATCCACTCCGTCTACCGCTTTAAACAGAAGACCCCCTTTTAATTTAAAATTCTCGAACGGCAGGGTAGTTAGAATTTCAGTGATTGGTGTTATCATGGGATCATCTTGCTGTGCCTTTTTAATTCGTGCGGTCAATTCTGATGAGACATACATTATTTGTTGCGGATAGCGGCTTAAAGAATCGACATGCTTTAGGCGGTCTCCTTTACGGTGTTCGAGCTGGTAATCAAAATCCGGCAGGGAAATCACCCATTGTGACACCTCTCGGGGGACGTCCTTTTGTTAATGGTCTGTTTGAAAGCCGCGCAATCCGTTACCAGCTTGAATGGTATTCCGAACAAATATTGTCGAAACTTCTTTAATGCCAAGAAAATAGCTTTAACTTCTTGGATATAGCTGTGTTGCTTCGCTTCTGCCTCAGAGGTTTTCTTACTCCAAAAATATACAGAATGTAACTGATTGTCAAACCATTGCAACAACGTCACCGCAAATCCATCTTTCGATGCATCTGTGTGTAACTCCGTTTTCGCATTTGAAGCGTAAATCTTCAAGACTGGTTCTTCAACTAAAGCAGCTCTTAAAGACTGGAATGCTTGCATTTCTGCGTGGCCCATTTTAAACACAGCGTTCTTTCGTAGCAAATTCGTAAGCGGCTTGGCGATCTGGGAATAGTTCCTTATAAATTTTCGAAAAAATCCCGTTAAGCCTAGAAAAGACTGAACGGCCTTTATTGTTTTCGGAACCGGGAATTTTCGAACAGCACTCGTCTTTTCTATGCCGGGCTTAATGTGACCATTTTCGACAATGTGTCCTAAGAAATCTACCGATGTTTGTAGAAAACGACACTTCTTCCATTTGATTTTAAGTCCCTCTGCAGCTGCAACGTTAAAAACTTGCTTCATTTTCGCAATGCAAAGTTCAGCCGTCTCCGCATGTACAATTATGTCGTCCATATATAAATCCAAGACGTCCTCGTCAATTAGGTTCCGGAACACATAGTTCACAAATCGAATGTAAACTGCTGGAGAGTTACGGAATCCAAACGGCGCCTTGTTAAACTAGTACAATCCATTTTTCGTGATAAACGCTGTGTATTTTTACCATCCTCCTCAATGGGGACGTGGAAAAAGCCATTTTCCAAATGCATTACGGTGAAATATTTCGCTTTCTGCAGCTTCAGCAAAACTTCGTCGACAATCGGCACGGAGAAACAGTCCTTCAAAACGTTTTTATTGAGTTGACGGTAGTCAACACAAACTCGATTAGTCCCGTCCTTTTTCTTGACAATATTCATTCGGCTAGCGAAATTCGATGTGGATCGACGAATGATGCCCGCTTCTAGGCACACATCAATCTGGTTCTTTACAGCATCCATCTCTTCCACTGCTACGCGCCTTGGTGAACGTTGAAATGGCATGATTTCGCCGTCAGGAACAATCTTCAGCTTCACAGGACATTCCTCGGTATATGCAGCTGGCTGATAGCTGTTGACCATCCTCTGCACGATATGTTTGTACTGTGGGGGTACAACAACGTCAGTAAGTGACTGGACAATGTTAATGGTACTAATCTGATTTGTTTCCTCAGTTTTCTCCCCCGAAGGAGGAGAAAACAACGCAACGCATCCCATAACGCTGTCCTCCACAACCAGAAATTTGTGGCTCGTCCGTATGCTATCCACCTGCACTTCCGCAACGACTTCGCCGATAGGGTGGGTTGTTGTGTTGCCTAAGCTTTGTAATGCTGCACTGCCGTTAACTGCTATAACGCTGCCGAAGTTGCTGCCGACTGTTCTTCGTACGAGGGAAACATCATCTCCCGTATCCACCAGCGCATTAACCTTATTGGTGTTGACTGTCAATTGCTTCAGCCGATTTTTCCCATATATGACATTCACCACCGCGTTGTTTGTGCATTGCTTTGACCTGTGTCCGGTTTTGTTGCAGCGAAAGCACTTCATCTCCGCCTTGCAGTCTTTCCGCAGGTGATCCGCCGACTCGCAATTATAACAATGTTGCTTTTTCGGCTTGGTTCCTGTCGAACTTGGCTTCACTTGTTGTTCCTTATGAACTACACTTTCATATATATCATATTCGGTTTTTAATTCTTTGAATGACTTACACCGGTAAAGATTAAATCGGAAATCACTCTTCAAATTCAGACCGTCCACTGTGTATCGAATAATGGATTCAGTATCGACTATCCCTCGAGCGGCAATACGTTTCATTTGAAGCAAGTATTCATGAAACGTTTCATCTTTGCGCTTCTTACGTTCACTCAGCTGCTTGTGTATTTCAGCACCGCATATGTATTCTCTTTCGAACTCTTCTAACAATAATCGGCGTAGAGACCTATAGTCACACATTGTTGTAGTTGTTGATTCTTAGAACAGCTTTGCCGTGCGAGTCATTTTCGCTCTCGCCTGTACATACTTCTGCTTTTCATTAAGTCCATAAGCGTCGGCGTTCAGGTCAAAATTACTTAGCCACTGCCTTATGGCCATGTTTTCACCGTCGAAGTCTGGTATTATTCTCGCGAAGTTTTCGACCACTAGCTTGGTGTCATTCTTTCCGACTTCATCCGCCTGGATTTTCAGTGATAGCAATTGAATCAACTGCTGCAAAAGTTCACCATCGTTGGTGGGTGCAGTAGACGCGGCGGGTGTGGTGGGCTACGCTGCTTCTGGAAAACCTCCTGCTGCTATATTTGCGTACGAACAGCTAGGTGACACACTGTATTGCTTCTTTGTACCGCTTACAGAAAGCTCGTCGCACTTAACCGCTGTTGCTAATGTTGAAGCTGTATTCAACTGTACATTTTTCGCTCCTTCCGAATTGCTCATACTGCTGCTGCTGTTAATCCGCTGCACTGCTCTCGTATTCTACGGTTTCCTAGATTGTGCCACTTGCTGTTGCCTTGCTTGCACTGCACTGCGCGGTTTTTTCGGGGTCTTCTTTGCGATCATGTAAATTTGGCCACGAATATAGATGACAATGTCGCGCTATTTCTTTTTCGTAATAACCGCCCCGACGATAAACAAAATCATGTGCCAAATCCACGGCGAATGCACTACTAAACTATGTTCCCAGACGGTTGAGCCCCCAAATGTAATATTGAATAGTCTTTATTCATTTAACTGCTATAAAATAGATAAATTGATATTATGTAAGTATTTGCGTAGCGACTGTAGTGACAACTGAGTGACAACCGATGCGTTGAACGGCTTACTGTACAACGGCTTGCACACGATGGACGACGGCTGAGACACGACCTTTCGACTGCTCCGTAGAAAGGGTGAAACACGACCCTCCCATCGACTGACACGACTAACTCGTAGAGCGACTGACTGACAACGACACAATAGCTACATACTTTACATAAATTTTTGGCCTTGTCTAAAGTTCCTGAGAAAAATTGCTGCAACGTAAATAGGCACATTTTTGAACTTTGACATTTATATATTGGTAATATATTACATATAACTATCAAAAATTTCCTCGTACAAAAATACCCAAAAGCAGCTTCAACAAGAAAAGTTGTCCTACGATAACGTCCCATTACGATAAAACTTTTTCAGAAACGTGCAGAGTGAATAAGAGAATATTTTTTTGATTTTTCCATAACAAGGATGTTAACTGAAAGCAAGAAGAACTTAAGGATAATTGAAAAGAGCATGAACTCTGTAAATGCCAAAGTACGAAAAATATTTCTCGCTAAGGTCCTGAGGCAGCCAACATCCTCCAAGGCTGTTCACCTGTTCGTTCCATAAAGGTGTGGCAAAATTAAAAGAGCCTTTGGTATGAATTTCATCGCAAGCTATATTTCTTTGTCTTTTAAAGGACTTGGTCAACTGAAGCCTAAGTAATTAAAAGTCCTCTAAACCCCAAGAAGTAGTACAATAAATTTTGTTTCTCTAGAAAAAACCCACTTGAATTGTTCAACCGATAATGAAAATTTTGTTCGAGGACTTTTATATTTTATACTCACTCCCAATCTTGCTTTTGGGCATAAATTTAATCAGGATTTTCCCCTCATTATAATGTAATTTGATGAATATTTAATAGCCCCCTCTCCTCCGGGAGCCATAGTAGCACAACTCATCATTTCTACATGAAAAACTACTATCCTGACGACAACGTTCTCCTGCTGCCTAATTACCATTATGTACAATTCACTTTCTTCCCACCAATCATTATTAATCTGATTAAGACCCGATGACATGCAAGCTCCTTGAGCGTTGAACATGTGATTGGGCTGCTATAAATCATTACTTCCTTCCGCCAGTTCGCAGCCAAATTTTTTCTGTGTTCATGAGCTCGGTGCTCGTACATCCTTTTGAATTAATTTCTCACACTTGAATTAAAGCTGAAAATTATAGTCCTCGTTGTGTAAGTGTGTGGAGGAGGTTATGGAATGAGTTGGAATAATATATCCGCTGTCGACTTCATATGTGGTAGCAATAAATTGTATTTCATCCTTTTTCTCGTCCTTATCGATAAAAGTGAAAGTTTTTCGTATGTTTATTTTTTTATTGTAGTATAACCTTTCACTTCTCAAACATCCCAAATAGATCCAAAGGATGATTTTGACATCGAGCAAAGATATGTCTATGCCAAGGTGTCTAGTCATAAGCAGAAGGAGGATAAGGATTCATAAATGTATGAGACATATGTGGAACACTTTTTTCTTGACTTTTTCAATGTAATTGAGCGAATCCTATTATGCTAATGGATAAGTCAATATTTCCTTGAAAGCATTGAAATGTTGTTTGAGGATTATCGAAATTATGTTCGCTGAAAGTTGAAAGGTTAAGCGATAACCGTGTAGTATTAAATTTTATATGAATAGTATTCAATGTCAGGAGTCCTTGGTAGAGATTTCGTTTTCGTGGAAAAACTTGCATTTTGATTTTTGCCTGGCAAGTGCTTCGGGTACAGGAAAAGCCAGGATTAACATTTTGCTTGAACATAATCATTTCGAGCAACCCTTGAGCGTGTGTAAAATAGTTCCATATTAAAATAATACTCACTCTAATATTCCGAAAATCATCCAACTCCCTTGGAACTTCTTCTCCAGATATCCAATGTAATGTAATGATGTAATGGAATGGAAAACATTCTGCAATCATTCCCCATTGGAAACTTTATCAATTTCATATTTCATATTGTCAGTCGAAAACGAGAGTATTCCATTTGGCACTAGCAGATAGATAGAGCATTGGGATTGGGAATAAGTCTGATACGAGATACGCAATAAGCACATATGAAAATCGAGAATCCTTTTCCCACTTCCTTTCTACGTGTCTCGACGATTCTGGCCAATTCTTCAATGAGGGGGAGTGAACGTGGTACTAGTTGGCAAGATTCCAAGTCTATTATAACCTGTAGTTATTGCAGTTATACGAAAGGATGTACTCGAACGAATCCTTGTACGTATTTTAAATAACCGGATGAAATCATACCAACATGGAAATGACATGGTTTGTGTTATCTTATGATCACAACATAATTTTGTACGTGATAGATTGTTTTAATGGTTGAATTGGGATGAATAATGTACCAAGTAAGGATATTTATTAGGAAGGATAGTCACAGAAAGGAAGAGGAATTATATTCAAAGGCATGTAGGAGGTGTTTGCTCCAGGACTCTTTTGTCCTGGCCTCCTTCTTCTAGATACAGTGCATTTATAAATTCACGCACAAATTCAAAATTCTCACTTGAAACGTTTAAATTTATTTACAGGACTCGATTTCCCCAAAACATTCTTTTCCAATTTAGCTCTCTACTACACAATAACGTAATGATGTTATAATTGCAAAACTGTTCAACCTTGTTCAACATAAAAACATGTAAAATATTTAACAATGATCTAATTAAATACTTTGTTAGCGACCTGTGTATCGCGACGATCTGATGACGACTGATGATTGCCTTCCCACACCGAGCAAAAGGCGCCAGCAGTTCCCACGCACGAAAATGCTGACGCTTAAGCGTCCACAAGCATTCCATGCCCGGAAACCGCTGACGCCCGCGTCTGGCACGGGAAAGGAACTTTGGTTTCGCATTGCAATGCGTTCATGCGGCCACATCATGCATGCAAATGTGGTGTTTGTGTCTTCCGATCGTTTCGCTGACGCGTATAAGTCAACAAAATGATCCGAACATCACGCGAAACTGCTGACACCCGCGTCTGTGGCGATGCAAAATGTGGCCACACGAAACATGCATGCATCTATGATTTTAGCAACTAAGTCAAACAATATTAGTCACATAAGGTGACGAAATTAATTATCCACCTTTGCAAATACGATTTGTAAAATAAAATTTTCACTTAAGTCTAACACCACTGATCGTGTGGACGGGCATCAACAGGAAGTAATTCGCAGCTCTAAGTTTTGAAACTTTTTGTTGGGGATTAGATAAAGTCTTGTCGATGCCCTATGCTTCATTTAAATTTGATATATTTCACGTTATATACGAAACTAAGCAAATTGGACTAAAATGTACTAGGTAAATTGCACTACTAGGTAAATTACACACTTCGACAAATCAACTAATGCCTTGCGCAGCAGTTCTGTTAGAGGCACAGCAAAAAAAGCATGGTCTGGTAAGAAGCTCCAGTAAAAGGAAACCATACCCAAAACTATTGTAGCGCCGCTAATTTGCAACGGCAATGTACAAATGTAAATTCTCTCCCACTGCAACGTTCAAAGAAAAGTTTTGGAGGATTCGATTACGATACGTCGACGCGTACGGATCGAGCAAAGCCTCAAAGGCACGATTATCGCTTAAATAAACTTCATTGTGTCATTAAATTAATGTTGAGTATAATAACAAGTGAGTATGGCCAACGAAGAATTCCACGACGTAGTCACCGGTTCAAACAACCCAGCGAACACCGGCATAAACGTCATGCAAGATGCAACAGGGATTCAAGCCATCACGTGTAAGTTGCCACCATTTTGACAGAGCAAACCGGAATTGTGGTTCGCACGTGTGGAAGCGACATTCCAAGCATGCAGAGCTAAAAGCGATGCAGTTCATTTCGACAAAGTTGTCTTCGAAATGAAATTGTCAATGATAACGCAAGTTGCGGACGTAACAGAATCACTGCCCGCCACCGGCAAATGCGAGACCTTAAAGGCAAGGCTATTGTCCGTATTCGCAATTAGTGACCACGAGCGCATCAGACAATTGATGCACGGCTTGGAATTAGAGGAACAGCGTCCATCACAATTGCTAGCGCAATTGCAATCAGTGGCAGGAAACAACATTTCCGACACCATGTTAAAATCGTTATGGCTTCAACACCTTCCCACGCAAACACGAGCGATTCTCGCAGCAACAGAGGTGACAGAGTTAAGCAAACTTGCGGCGGTGGCAGACAAAATTTCTAGTAGCTGTGCAGGTGGCAATGTAGCGCAAGTGATTAATCACGATAATGCACACCTCACTGCAAACTACCACAATGAATACATTACCCCACAAAAGATGGAAGGCAGAGCTGAAGTTAATAAAATTCAGCGGTCAGATAAGAACGTGTATCCGCAATGTAATCAGTGCTGCCACCCAGCACGACAGGCGAACACCGCACCAGTTACAAGAAAGACGGACATATGAGATTCGGAGCAGCTGCTCTGCGCTGTCGTCCACCCTGCTGTTTTCGTGTACCACCACCGAAAAACTACTCGAATCATTAGCTGGCTAATGATTTTCGTCAGAGTCACCTAGAAATATGGGACCCGAAAACAAATATTAACTTTTTAATCGACACGGGGGCAGATGTCTCGGTCCTCCCAGTTGACGCAATGCACAAGAAACGCAAATGTGGTGTGTACAGATTGTACGCTGCAAATGGCACACCGATAGATACGTTTGGAAAGACAACGCTAAATGTGTCACTCGGCCTTCAGCGTCAGTACCCATGGCAGTTTCATATCGCACAAGTAGAACACCTTATATTGGGGTCCGACGTCCTAAACCACTACGGACTACTAGTGAACATAAGAAACAAACGGATACGCGATCCTGTTATAAAAAGTGCAGCGGCGGGTCGGATCAGCGCGATGCAAGACGAGTCTATATCGAGCATCAGAAGAAACTCGCAATACGACGATATACTCAAAGATTTTCCGAGTATAACAAATCCGGCCATTAGAACCAAAGTGACTACTCACTCAGTGCATCACCACATCATAACTAAGGGACCGCCAATATCGGGACGCCCTCGAAGGCTCAACTAGGAGAAATTAAAGGTCACCAAAGTGGAAATTCAGTTCCTACCAGACAGAGGATTATATCGCCCATCAAGCAGCTCGTGGGCGAGTCCACTGCACCTCGTAAAAAAGAAAGACGGTACATGGAGAACGTGTGGGGACTACTGACGACTAAACGCCGCCACCGTGCCAGATAGTTACCCAATGTGCCACATTCAAGACATAACCGCCGATCTAGCCGGTAAATATATTTTTTCGAAAATCGATCTTCTTAAGGTATTTTATCACATCCCAGTTAATGAAGAGGACATCCCAAAAACAGCGGTAACGACACCGTTTGGCCTGTTCGAATTTACCGCAATGACGTTTGGCCTACGGGACGCAGCGCAATCTTTCCAGAGATTCATGGAACAAGTACTTCAAGGCTTGGACTTCTGTATTTGTTGCGTCGACGACAGCCTGGTCGCTTCCGAGTCAGAAGAACAACACAAGAGGCACCTTCGCTTGGTCTTTGAATGCCTCGCCGAAAACGGTCTGAAAATTAATATTCCAAAATGCTCGTGGGGTGTAGCAGAGATCGAGTACCTAGGCCATTTGATCGATGCGCAAGGCATTCGCCACCACGTTCTCGCGTTCAATAAATCCGAGACTACAAAAAACCCAAGACTATCGCAGAACTCCGTCGTTTCTTGGGATGCATCAATTAATATCGACGCTTCAACCGAAATGCTGCGAGCTTACAAGCGCCGTCAAACAATTTTTTCTCATCATCAAAGAAAAACGATAAGACACCCATCGCGTGGGAAGCAGAAGCTGAAGAATCATTCCAGAATTGCAAAGAGAGCCTGGCCCACGCTGTGTTATTTGTTCCCTTTCAGGCAAATAAACCACTCAGATTAGCCACAGACGCGTCAGACGTTGCTGTGGGTGCAGTTCTAGAGCAACTGCAAGCAAAAAAATGGCTACCACTGGCTTTCTTCCATAGGAAATTATCCAAAGCGGAAACAAAATATAGCGTTTCTGATCGCGACCTGCTGGCCATATACAGCAGCATCCGCCATTTTCACCATAACGTAGAAGGCGCACCATTTTACATCCTCTCAGACCACAAACTGCTTAGTCACACATTCGCGCAATTGTCAGACAAGGCTTTGCCACAGCAACTCCGATATTTCAACTTTATATCGCAGTTCTCCACAGACATACGATACATAGCTGGAACTGCTAACAATGTCGCGGACGCATTATCGCGAATCGTGGAGATTACCGTACCAACTGCAGTGGACCTGGAAGAGTTGGCATGTGAACAACAGATGGATAAGGAGCTACAGGAATTACTTTAAAGCAATACCACGTCACTCATCTTACAACATGTCAGCATGGGTGACAATCTACAAGTAATAGTCAACAAAACACTAGCAAACGTTCGGCCGTTTGATCCAGCAGGATTGCGTGGAAAAGTCTTTGACATCTTTCATCATCCATCACATTCAAGTGGTCAAGCAACGTGCAGATCCATTGCGAAAAAATTCGTCTGGACAGAAATGAAAAGGGACATTCGAATATGGGCACGTAGTTGTATACTATGTCAGCAATCGAAACCTGGCCGCCACCAAAAAACCGTTCCAGGAGTTTCCAATGCCCAAGGAACGATTTCAGCACGTGCACCTAGACATTATTGGACGATTGACCCAGTCTCAAGGACATACATACTGCCTTACAGCAATCGACCGATTCTCAAGGTGACCTGAGGCAATACCGCTGACCAACCAAACCACCGAGATGGTCGCGCAAGCATTTTACAACAACTGTATTGCTCGTTTTGGTGTGCCGCAAATAATAACAACAGGTCAAGGCACTCAATTTGAGTCCTCACTGTTCAAGAAGCTTACCCGGTCTATGCAATCGTACCAGGACATCACCCTATCACTCCGCTTCTAACGGACTCATCGAGCGATGGCACCACACGCTCAAAGCAGCAATCATGTGTCACGAGCAGATTCCAGCCTGGCCACAAATACTGCCCACGGTATTACTGGGATTACGTGGAACGGTCAAAGAAGACCTCAAAGCATCATGTGCCGATATGCTATACGGAACTACACTCAATTTTCCAGGAGAATCAATCGTACCACAGCAGACAACCATCGAGTCATACGAATTCCTACGTAAACTGCAAGAGACCATGATGCAGATGCGTCCTTTAGCTACAGAGCAACGCAATACTCAAACGCTATTTAAAAACAAAGATCTTAAAACTTGCTCACACGTCTCCATGAGAATTGACGCAGTTGAAAGACCTTTGACTCAGCCGTATTCAGGACCGCACAAAGTTTTAAAAAGAATCAGTGACGTCCTCTACGCAATTGACATCAATGGGCGCATTGCCACTATTAGCACCAAACGGCTTAAACCCGCCTTTATCGAAGACGTACGTGAACACACGTCGCACCACAAAGAGAAGGTTCCAAGCAGAGAAGCGCCGCAAAGGGCAACAGCGGATAACATGTTGCCCACAACATCAGCATTGTCAACAGCAGCTGAAATCGTGATACCACAAACAATGCCATCCAAATCACAAACGCCAACTCCAAGAACAGCAAATCCAAGAGTCATACCGCCGATAAATACCCGCCAGCAGGTTTGAAAACATATCCACCCAGCAGGAAGCTACATTCGCTGTTGGCTAAAACCAGAATAGTAGCTCCATTCGCAGCGGCAAACGACAAGAGGCCTCCCGAATCTAACTCAGTTAGGTTTTTGTCAGATGGCACTCCTACTTGTAAATATAGTCGGCTGATCGTGACATTCCATCCATAAGTAATGTCACTTTGGGGGGAGTGGTGTAGCGCCACAAATTTGCAACCGCAATGTACAAATGTAAATTCTCTCTCACTGTGACGTACAAAGAAAGGTTCTGGAGGATTCAACTACGATACGTCGACGCGTACGGATCGAGCAAAACTTGAAGTGCTAGATTATCGTTTTAATAAACTTCATTGTGTCATTAAATTAACGTTGAGTATTATTTCATACGCCCGTCCGTACAATGTCGTACCGGCTGCGCTGTTCATGGCCTGGGAATGTTTACTACACTTGTGACCTTTTCCAGATCAACGCTCAGGTTATACGTATCCACCACGTAACCCAGATACTGCAATTTAGACTGGCAAAGGAAGTACTGTCACAACCGCGGAAGTCACCGCAGTTGCAGACATTACCTTTTGGCAGAGGGGTGAGAAACCCGAGGTGGCATACTGAGGCCAGCTAGCGCTCAGTCGTGTCCCGGGTCTTCCGGAACGCCCTCTGCTCGTGCTAAGCTACCCTCTGTTACACATTAAAAGTAACACGAAAGGAAAAGGGCGAGAAAGGGGGAAATGAAAATTTCACTTGGTTGACACTTCATGGTTTTATATTTTTACAAATTTAATTACAACAAAATTGCCAAACACAAATAAAATACAAAAATGCAATTCAATAAAGCCCCCGTTTTTAAACAAATTTGAATCTAATTAAAAAATGATAGTATCTACTAAATGAAAATTTATCTCTAATCAAATATTACTCAAAGAATTTACAAAAAAAATTAATTCAAAAATTCAGGCAGAAATAAAGAAAGAGCAGAAAAACAATTCAAAATTACTCACTCTTTTTACGGCTGCGGAGTGCTCTGAAACTGGAAGGGGAACGGGGCAACTGCTAAAATGTAAAACCTTAATGAATTGATTTTCTTTTTATGTTATGATTTATCGTTTATGAACTTTGAAGCACGAGTTGTTTTGACTATTTATCACTTTCCAAATATTCCCGAGTAGATGTGCACTATTGTCACTCAATGAAGGGACACAACAAGATTTATCCACAAAAATTACTGATAATAAAAAAAAAATCTCTTCAGTTACGTCTTCATACACTTTCTGATCACACTTTGATAACCTTCTAAGAATTCATCAGTTCTTTACAATTTACACTCGAATTGCTAACCTTATGCTCTTGTGTCAGATATGCAAAGAAATCGTCTTCTGTAGACACGGTCACTTTAACCAATTCGTTGTCTTCATTCACAACTGACTCACAACCTTTTCTGTTTCGACCCCCCCCCCACTAAATCTCGATCGAAACATTTCTCTCCAAAATATTCATCCCAAAAAAAAACGTTGACACCGCAAAAGCTCACTCCCATCCAATTCCCTATCCAAATCCAGACTCGCTCCTCTTTCTAAGCCAAATACAGATTGACTGCCTCTAAATCGAAAAAGCATTCCCACAAAACTTTTTTTCTCAATTCCCGCTATTGCCTCGAGGTAAAAGAACCGAAGCTCAATACACTTCGACTCCGTCACCCCTACAACTTTTCCATATCGACAAATATAACAATATCCGTTTAGCATATATGGCGATTTGCATAACTATGATAGCGTTTGGTTATATGCAAATCGTCATACACACGGAAATGATTGCTTTTGCCGATCCAAATAGCATGTTCCTGCACTCAAGAGAACTTGAACGCAGGGCCCCAGCGGATCCGTCGATTGAAAGTCCACGACTCTACCATCGGAGCCACCTTCTAATGATCTCCCATTCTTCCAATTCGCAACTTTAACTCTGCAACTTTTTTTAATGGGCATTGGTATGAAATTTGTTAGGGGAAGATGATCAACAGAATTAGTTAGTATGAAGGAAGGAATTAGGTTTGTTAGTTAAAAGGTATCGAATGAAATTCAGTTATTGGGAAGTAATGAATAAACTGTCGTTAGTGGGAAAGATAAGATTATTGTTATTTTGTTTTTATAAAAAAAAAATAATTAAAAAGGTAGCATTAATATGATAGGGGAATAAAAATCAAAAATAAATGAAAAAAGGTGTGCCCAAAATAAGGTAAAGGTGGTACGGAGTCACTTTGAAGTTGCGAATGGGAGAATGCCGATACGGCCAGAATTTGCATTAGCACTTTTTCCCTCAGAGCTTTGAATTAGCTTCACTAATCCATATCACTACCTCCTTCAATGTAGTGAGATGCTTTTCAAACGTCAGCGCAACAATGATTATGTCGTCCAGGTATGTGAATGCATATGATCCGAGTATCAGACTGATGATGCGATCAATTAATTGCTGGCAGGTTGCCGAGGCATTGGATAATCCAAAAGGCATGCACTGGAAATGGAATGGTCATCGCCCTGGAATAGTGAAGGTAGTGCACGGAAGAGACTAGAGTATGCGGACTTCATTTCAAGAATGGAAAAGTATTTTGCAACACTTAGCTTGTCCAAAGTGGCTGGGATGTAATGCAGCGGATATGTGCCCTTTACGACAACTTTATTGACTTTAGGATAGTCTACGCAAAACCAATACTAACCGTCCTTCTTCTTAATCATCTAAATCGGAGATGACCCCACGCTAGTCGATAGTTCGATGACCCGCATTCTTAGTATCTTGTCCTAATCTGCATCAATGTTTTTCTATTGTACGAATAAGACAAGATAGTACCTTAATTTCATTGAGGGTAAAATCCATCGAGATTGTGTGCTCAACCATGGAAGTAAACTCCAAGCCATCTCATTTCTGCGCAAATTCAACTAAGATGATTCGCTCCAGCTGTGCTTCCTCCCCTGAAGTCAACGCCAAACATCCATGTAGATTCAAAGGAACCACCGCCAAAAACATCACTGAAAAAAATTCCACTGCTTGTGTACTAGGTACAGCATCACACTGAACTCGCGCACAAAGTCCATCCCTCTGTGTCAAAAAAGACACCACCAGCATCCCAACCACCACTTCCTGTTTCTCAACTGAATTGGCGGCAATACCTTTCCCTTCATCGTACATCGCCTACAAACCAAACTATCCGCTCAACCACCGCGGCCAACTCTACCCCATTTCTTCATGCTTTTCCATCCTTTCTGTCCGACAATGGATGTAGAGGCAACAAGATCCACCAACCTAAGAAATTTTTTGCTTAAAATGCGAATAATAGAGTGAAACCGGTTTTCTCTAGTCCGAGCAGCAAGCAAAGGCTCTACTGCCGGCATTATTGTAGCTACTTATACGGTACCCTGTCCACCACCAACTGGGAACCACGTCAGCGTGAATATTATCCATATGTCGCACCCCGGAATCAGCCTTTGTAATGATCTGTTTTTAAGGCTGGAAAGTGGCTGCCATTTACACACTGAGTGTGGGGCTTCCATGCTGGTGAGCGATTGCACTGTCCACTAAGCACCTCCCATGGTAACCTAAAAATCAAGGCTGGAATTGTTTGACGCATTACTTCGGGCCAGGTCCCATTTTTGTAACGACGTGGGATGCCTTCAAGCGAAGCGAGGAAGGAAAAAGGGTAGTTTTTTAGATAAGTGATCCCCCAGCCCCGACGTTCCGAGCTACTGTGAGTCATTTTTTTATCTTTTAGGACCACCTATTTCCTAGAAGAGCTCGTACTACAGCCTGACCCATTTTTTCATGCGAAAAATGTGTGGCAGGCATCCTCTCTCTCTCTCTCTTTCTTTCTCTCCTGAGTAAAATCCTATTCCCATTCAAAAGCTGAGTCAAATAGAGGTCAGTCACACCATGTCTTCGATTAAGCCATAGTCTCAGATCCGAGATGAGCCACGCAGTCTACATCAATAGTAGAGCGTTCTAGTTAAAGCCATACTGCCAAAGAGATAAGTCCCCAGCAGCACAAATTGGGTCAGTGAGTCTTTTTTTATGGATTTCTCTAGTACTTTCCCAGCTTCAAGCATGCATAACGGGCGGTAAATCAGACGATGACCCAAAGTTTTCCTTCCTCCTGTTGATCACCACGAGCCTCGCCACTTTCCACCGTACCGGGAAACCCCCGTCACATAGGCAAGCGTTGAATTTGCTGAGCAGCAAGTCAGAACAATGATGATAGACACGTTGCAACACCCAAGCTGGAACACCATCTGGACCTTGAACCCTCATCGCTTTCAGTGAAAAGACTGCCACTTCCAGTTCCGGCTGTGTAAAGAGTAAATACTCGACTGCTGTTTCACCATGGACAGCGTCAACAAGGGCCGGATGGGCGCGGAAGAGTACCCGCACTATCGCGTCCATCTTTTCCACTTCATGCTTGGAAGGCATCCGTAGGGCACCAAATATCAGGTATCATGTCCCCGCAAACTGCTCAAGCAGGTTTTGAGCGGTTGGAACACAATGTTGCCTTACCTGCTGAATCATTAAAGTCCTGATTTTGCCTTCACTGGGACTTCCTGGGAAACTCAAAATTTCCATGACGCAGGCTTGAGTGAGGCTACAGTTGTACTTTTTCTAAACACCTTCCGTGCTTCAGGGTAGTATGCTTCTTTAATGTTGGCCTCTGCTCCAAATTCAATTAGTGTGTGGCCCGACTGGGTTGGTCATACTCCTTTAAAAGCGATGTGGGTGTCTTTGGGTGTTAGGTTTGCCCGATACCCCCCACCAGTCTGCATAAGATCGGCCATCTTGGGATTTTATGAGCAGTGACTGCCACCAAGTATTCGTCGTGGCATATTTCTCTCCTGTCTCGTGTCAGGTCTTGATTCCCACTAGGTGTCCGTGCGAACTTTGTTTTCGGGCAGTTTTTGAAGGAGTTTCTTTGCGGCTTTCTTCGCTACTTTTATCAGCACTGTCTGCTACGCCTGGTCTAGTATTCTACGATCATCAAGTGCCTCCTCCTTCCTCTTTTTATCCCTATCTCCTTCGATTGGGCAAAACGCTATTTTTTATTGATGATTCTTGGTAGAGCTATCTGCACATACCCTTTAGGCTTCTTTAACTGTCCGCTCTTCTTCGGCCTTCTGGTCTTCTTCAGTATTTAATCAGCTCTTCTAGTCATATTCTGTACAGTCTAGAAACCAGTTTAGTTTTAGGAGCCCATTCTTTACACCTTCGCTGATTTTTGGCGAGTCACGTGCTGATTTAATTCTTTTCAGAACGTCCCCCACTTTTCGGATTAGCCTTTCTTCTTGGTGTCACTAGACGGTTTCTAATTGGTGTCGTTAGAAGTTTCTAATTACGAGTGCAGTATTTCAGGCACATTTTCGACGGTGGTGGTGAAATCGCACAACGGCGCTTCATTTGTCTGGTCACTCTTTTCTTTTTTTGCAGTAGTCACTTTGTGGACCTCACAATGGTTCATTATTTTTTCGACATTTAAGACCCTCGCTTTGGCCGCTTCAGCTGCAGTTGCAGCATTAATTATCGGATTCTCGATGTTCTTTATATTTTCTCCAACCACGCAAACATTTGGTGCATCCTGCAGAATTCCCCGCTCATCTTTTTAATGACAATCTGGCGCTTGCATAGTTTTTCTGCTGGGCCCAAACGTGCTCCATTTTTCGTCTATGTTTACTGCGATTGTATTCGTTACTGTTTTTATCGTCATTCGTACCGTACTGTTAACATGATGGCTGCAACTGTTGGCTCCGTTGTCGTTGTTTATACTTTTAACTATTTCTTTTTTTTTTTGGTTTTTATTGATCTGTTTTTAAGTTTTTAAGTTGAGAATACTCCAATTTGATTGGGTGTCCCTTCAGAGCTGGTATTTCTATTCGTGTGGGTTGTCACCTTTTTGATCTCATGGTTATCTTCGCAGAGCAGGGAGGTCATGCAAGTGTTATAGATCTGTTTTGTCACTACTACCTGAAATCGCTTCTTACCTATGAAACACCTGTAACCTTGAGTCCAGAAAAAGGAAACACTTGATGATCGTTTTTCTTTTAAAAACGTTATAATTATTAAAGCATATTTGCGTACTACAATTTAATTTTCAAATATTACGACAATCATTCAGCTAATGCTAACAAGTCGCTCCAACGTAGGCGGGTGGATGTCGTGTTTGGCAACTGGACTGGGCTACCTTTGTCTGTGGTTGTAACCGGTGCTTGTGGCTGGGGTACCTGGCGTTGCCAGCGATGTTGTGGACGTATCATTCGCTGAGTCCGGCGGTATTTGCGCTGAAGAGCGGTGGCTTGGTCCTTTAAGAGGGCCCGCTCTTTGGGGATGATGGCAAGCAGGGCCAACTGGAGAAACTTCGCTACTCGAAGTGTAGTGCTACAAAGAAGAAGAATTCATTGTCCATTTCCATCGACGATTGAAAAATACTATCCACGCATTTTATTTAGTCGTCTTGGCCTTGTTAGCGTTTATGAGGAAGGTAAATTTTTATGTTTTGTAAAGTGTCAAATTACTTCTATTGATGGGGATTCTCTAATGTCGTCACGATTTTGTTTGGTTGGAGATAATGCTATCCACATATTTATATTTTGTAAAGTATCAAATGACTTCCATTGATGGGGATTCTCTGATGTCGTCACGATTTCGTTTGGTTGGAGATAATGTTTACTTAGTGTTTTAGTTGTTTTAGTTCTAGTTTTAATTTAAATGAATACAAGATACGTCTTTAATGTGCTAATTATTGAGCTATCGGTGGTGTTGTCTATTATGTTAATTATTATGATGGTTACGCTATTTATTTGTAGGTTTCTTAGATAGGTGCAAGTTATTTTGTTACGTTAATTATTATGTTTACTTAATGGTTGCGCTACTTGTTTTTAGGTTTCTTAGATGTATAAATACTACTACTACTAGGTTACGTTAATTATTACGTAATACAAGGGTTAGCATAAACCCTGATGGGGACAAGTGCTTAGAGAAAACCCAGTGCTGATCGGAAGTCTGTCTTGACTGAACCTACATCACTAACCCAATTGTACGAACATCGAAAGTACTCCAGACAGAGACAATATGATTATTCGATTAAAAATGTTTACGCACGAGTGTCACTTCCGTGCTACCCTTTGCACGGTAGCACTTAACTAGGTTGAAACCATCATGTCCGCCAGCCAAAAGCATTAACTCCAGTTCATTGTCCAAAGCATAGTCCAGATTCAGTCAGAGTTATTACCTGTCATCCCAGGAGGAACCTCACGGCGACCTCCATATCCTTGGGTCCACGGGGGTTGGAACTCCCGAAAGAATAAAACTATTTACCACCTCCCCTGTCAATCTGAGAACCTAGCCTGGAACCGTTTGACACATTACTTCGGGCTAAGCCTCATTTCTCTACGCGTTTAGGCGCCACCGGACTACCTTTTTATCTTAAGGACTGCCCGAGCGTAATGTGCCACACAGTTCCATTTGTCAACGGATGTGAGCATCTCTCCAGTGAGTTCATCCGGAGAGAGATCTCCCAGTTCTTCAATGAGGTCACCGCGCTGCCTTTCCCACCTCTTGCATACAAAAAATGTGTGGTAGGCATCATCGACCTCTCCAGCACAGAATATGCAGTCAGGAGACCGTGACTTACCAATCTTGTGCAGGTAAAACCGAAAGTATCCATGCCCACTCAGTAGCTGAGTTAGATAGAAGTCAGTCTCACCATGCCTTCGATTGAGCCACTGCCTCAGGTCACCAATAAGGCGTGCGATCCACCTACCTTTTGTATCGCTCACCCAGGACTGTTGCCAATCACTAAGTGAGCGTTCTCGTTCTTCGTGGGCGACAGCATCTCTGTCGCATTCGTTCCTCCGCAGGTAGATTCTGCGGCGCTCCTTGGCAAGGAGGGCAATGGGTATCACTCCTGCGATGACCAGCACTGCCGACTCCAAGACAGTCCGATATGCAGATCCAATCCGCAGCGCTCCCCGTCACTGCACCTGTGCCAAGCGCCTCACACCATATCTCCGATCCGTACAACAGCACAGATTGTACTGCACTCATCAGAAGTCTCCTTCTTGATGAGGTGGGACCCCCTATGTTGGCCATTAGCCGGCTGAGAGCCAAAACACTCGCTGTAGCCTTGTCAGCTATTGCCCTGATTTGCTCGGAGAAACGCATCTTCGAGTCGATCAAAATGCGCAGGTACTTCACTGCTAGTTTAGTCTCAACGAGTGCTTACCCAATGTTGATCATCCTTACTCTAGGGATTCTCTTCTTTATCAAGATGACTACTTCGGTTTTCTCCAAAGCTAGGCTGAACCCGCGAGCAGTCATCCAGTCCCTCACTCGGCGCATAAGCATACCCAGTCTGAGTTGCGCTTGTTCAACAGTGCGTTCCACAACTAGCGCCGCGACATCGTCTGCATAGCCGATCAAGCGCGACTCATCCGGCAGCTCGATTCTCGGTAGCGCGTCGTACGTGATGTTCCACAGGTCTGGGCCAAGGATGGAGCCTTGTGCAACACCCGATGTAACTTCCATCCTCCGCCGACCCTCCTTCGTCTCATAGAGCAGGCTCCGGTCTGTCAGGTAGTTCTTCAAAATCCACATCAGATATTCTGGAACTTGAAAAGAGTTTTCCAGTGCTTCCAGAATATCCGCCCATCTAACGGAATTGAAGGCGTTTCTGACGTCAAGCGTCACGAGCAACACAACCCTTTTGTTTGACTGGCAGTGAGCCTCCGCTCTTTGGACCGCGCTCACTACTTCCGCTATCGCGTCAATAGTGGAGCGACCTGCTCTAAAACTATACTGCCGTGGAGATAGGTCCCCGGCAGAATGGACCGCGTCAGTGAGTCTTCCTTTGATGAGTTTCTCGAGCACTTTCCCAGCCGTGTCTAGCATACATAACGGGCGGTATGCAGACGCCAACTCGGAATTTCCCTTCCCCTTGCTGATCAGTACGAGCCTCGCCACTTTCCAGCGTTCCGGAAATACACCTTCGTAAAGGCAAGCGTTGAACATACTGAGCAACAAGTCAGGACAAAGCTTGTAGACAAGCTGCAAAACCTCAGCAGGAAAGCCATCTGGTCCCGGTGCCTTCCTTGCTTTCATGGATAGAATTGCCGGCTCCAGTTCCATCATTGTGAAAGGTGAGCATTCTATTGGTGTTTGTGCATGAGCTGAATCGACATGGACAGGATGCGTGGGGAATAGTGCCCGTACGATCTCGTCCATCTTCTATGCTTCATGTAAGCAGGGCTTCCGTTGGGCACCAAGTTTTCACATGACCAGCTTGTAACCTAGGCACCACGGATCCCTTTTTACATCGTCCACGAAATCTTGCCAGCATCGGGCCTTGCTCTTGTTAATAAGCCTGCGAAGATATTTCCTGCCGGACCTGTATGCTGCTAGCCTAGTGTCTGCCTCCTCCCGTGTTCGCGCCCACTGGGCCTCTCGCCGAAGTTTGTGACACTCGCTTCTTTATTTGGCGATCTCGTTTGACCACCAGTATACTGGAGGCTTACCGTGTCGGGGTCTCCGAAGGGGCATGGAAGACTCGCAAACAGTTATGATTGTACTCATAGTTGAGTTCACCAAGTCCTTGGCTGTAGGCCCTCCACTCCCTGGCGGAGCTCCCAGCAACGGTGCGCCTGCCGTAAGCGCATTAGCGAACCTTTCAACGTCCATCCTCCCAGTCCTCCATCCGAGGATTGAAGTTTGGGCATATGCACGCAGAGTGGCACCGTCGTGAATCTCAACAGCTATATACTGGTGATCACTAGCCGAGTAGTCCTCTAGTACTCGCCAGTTGTGTACTCTAGGTACCAGGGACTCCGAAGCGAGTGTCACATCGGGTATGGTTCCTACGCAACCCCATCGGCGGAAAGTAGGGGTGTTACCAGTATTTAGGACAAAAGCGCTGTTCTGGCCGCCATGTCCAAGATTTGCTTTCCCCTGGAGTCGGATTGTGGCATACCCCATTCAATGGCTCTAGCGTTGAAGTCTCCCCCGACCAGCATGTGGCCCTCTGTGTTCGAGACAGCGTCCTCCAGGGCATCGAGTTTCGTTCGAAAAGATGGCATTGCACCATTAGGCGTCATATAAACACTGAAATATGTTATCCCTGAACACCGCACCCACACAAAACCATCCCCGCGCCCATGGCCCTGCACCTGAAGGCGGGCACTGTCTCGAACCCAGATGGCCGAGGTACCAGATTCGTCAGGGTACCACGCTTGCGAGTCCTTGTTATGATGTTGCTCGCTCAGCAACAGCAAATCAGCTTTCTTATCCCCCGCAAACTGCTCAAGTAGGTCCTGGGCGTTTGTGCTTCGGTGCAAATTGACCTGCAGGATACGGATCATTTGAGTATCGATGTGGCTTTAGTTAGGGCCTCCTTGAAAACCCAGCATCTCCCTGTCCCCGGCTCATGTTTGAAGTCACCGGGTGCTATCTTAGCATCCTTGCAAAGAATGCATTTTGCCTCGTTCGTGCACTCCTTCCTTTTGTGCCTCGTTTCACCAAATTTGTAGCACAGAGATCTCCTGTCGGGTCCCCTACAGCCATACGCGGTGTGTCCGTATTCGAGGCATCTGAAGCAGTGGATAGGGATCGCTCTTCTCCGTATCCTGCAGATCACCCGACCTATCTTAATTTTGCCCTTCGCCGGGATTTGCTGGGCGTCTTTATCAGCTAGTTCGACAATAGCCATGCGTTGCCCCCTTGTGTTTTCACGTGTCATTCTTGCATTGACTTCACTTAAGCTGGGGAACTCCCTCCTAACGTCATCCTCTACTTCAGCTTTGTCCGTGACGCAGTCGAGGTCCCTGATTTCCAGGGTGGCCATTGGTTCGAGCGAGGCAACGGTTGCCGCATCTCCAAGAACCTTTTGAACCGCGTCACGGAATGCATCTTTGTTTGTGGCCTCTGGCCCGAATTCCACCAGCAGGCTACCGGTCCGGGTTGGTCGAACTGCTTTGATGGCAGTTTTGGTGTCGTCTGGCTTGACCGCTCCTTTAATTTCACGGAGGACATCTGCGTAGGTTCGGCCCTTAGTGGGTTTGATAAGCAGTGCCTCTCGCAAGGGTTTGCGCCGCAGTTAGCTTTTTGTTTTTCTGCGGTATATCGGGGGGTTCTTTGTTCTTTTCGTGGTTGAGCTCTTTGTCTGTTTTTTCTAGGAGCAGCTTTCAGGCCGCTTTTTTCGCTGCCTTGTTTCGCACCACATGAAACTCCTCGCCTGGAGTGACAACTTTGTTTATGGTCTCGTCCTTCCTCCTTTTCTCACGGTCGCCTTCAATTGGGCTATCGGCCATTCTTTTGCTGCTGCTAGGACCCACTGATGCCTCGAGGGAGAGCGTGTCTTTTTGGTGCTTTTCGGTTGCAAGCCATCTCCGCCTTTAGTGCGTCATGCGGCCAAAAAGCTCCTCCAGTTCAAGAATGCCATTCCTGACACTCTTGCCTATGATTTTCTGCACTTCGCAGGCAGCCCTTAGTTGTTTAACGATAGTCCCCGCTTTCCGAGAAAGCCGCTCCTCTTCGGCACGGTCAAGGGCGATTGTGTTATTTGGTGCCACCTCTGGGAGAGGCCCCCGTTTCCTAGCCCTTTTGCTTCTATCGTTTGGATGACGTTTGAAGTGGCGTCGGCCAACGGCAAAACTTCTCCCTCCCCCAGTCTTACACTGGCCTCTGTTGGTGTTGCAGCTTGATCCGGATTGTGTACATCTTGCACTGGACGCTCCGGGGTGCGCAAAGTCCTTCTACTGTGCCCAAAGGCCGCAATGATGCCAGGTTGCACAACGCACTCTGCCTTCTTTCGTTCGTTATTCCGTCTGTCGTCTGTCTCCGATGACTTAACCTGTGATGTTGACTTTGACAGTGTTTCTGGGGTTTGCTGCCTCCCCCCGCAATCGGTGACTTGTTTTATCGGTGTTCTTGCCAACAGCGGCTTTTGCCTGAAAGGGTTCTCCGTGCTAGCGTCCTGTTTGCTTGTAGTTATATCTGTTACAGAAGCCAAGTTCACCACTTCTATAACATTGCAGTCGCTGGATGATGACGGCCGGGAGCCTGCTCGCTCACTACCCTCTGCCGCCGGTACTGGGGATCCGACCCCCTGCACCGTAATTTGGTTCCCCTTGTGGACCTGCATAGCTTGGTTTTCTGTCTGGGTTTCTGTTTCCATAGCATTTTACCTACTGCCAGGATATATGAAAGAATGGTAGCATCCAAGAGTATTCCTATCAACCGTCATTCCCTCTGTGGGGATTGGGATGGGTTTGTCAGAGCCTTAAGATTAAAAATCATGCTACCCGACTATGATGGTTGCCTAGAGGAGGAGATCAGAAAGAGTAATCAAGTCACAGATGAAACAATCGGTGTCTACATAGCAGTAATTAATATATCCCCTTTTTATCAGACTCAGTTGTGTCTGATGACGATCAAGAACCTAAAAGAGCTAGTGAAACTGAAACAAAAACTTAAAGAGGCTCGTTAATCAGTCAAAGCTTTCGTATTATCGGTAAATCATAAAAAAAAAACAATAATTGCAACAGGATTTAGCTTATGTAGAGGTGACACTATCTGCCTGAGGAAGAGGTCAATGTGGCAGCCCAAATCATTGTTAGAATCACTAGAAATTACCGTGGCGGCACGGATAAAAGATTGCAGCGCAGTTTGCCAAAATAAGGCTTTGCCTTGGACGAAAAGGAGAGAGATGCCCACCCACATATTCTGGTGGAAGTTGCGGGAAGAAGGATTTCAGTCCTACTGGATTTGGAGGTGAGTAACCATTCTTAGTTGGAAACAACTGGGGAAAATTTATGTTCCTTTGGATAGTTCTGGGAACCATGTGATACATAGAGCATACGAAGAGAGCTGTAAGATGAAAAGATCCGTATAACTGCCCGTCAGTTTGAAGGGGCATACGCAATACTTGGAGGCATTGGTATTTACCTCAGTGTCACAGGCATTAATCCTGAAGGTTGATTTTACAAAACATTTTGGGGTTGTCCTGAATTGAGCAGTCTTTGCCTTGTTATCAGACAAAAAGCTACCAGGCTTCCTGCAGCCGTTGAAAACTCCGTCTAGAAAGCAGGAGTTGGAATAGAATTATCTATTGATGGAGGGATTCAAGGTGATGGATGAAGGGTTGGGGAAAATATCGGTGGCAGAACATGTTATGAAGCCCATAAAAAAAAGGTACTACCCAAAGCCCCCAGCAATCTTGAAGGATGTCTACGTAAAATAGGATGAGATCTTAGCCATGAAGGTGGTGGAATTATCCACTGTTCCTAGTGAGGGAGAAAAAGAATACGTAGGTTTGCCTCGCCCACACAAACCTTTTAAGAACTAGTTCGCCTTTGGCCTAGCTCAACTGGTTGGCTTAGTGCCCAGTATAACTCAAACAAACCATTCTTTCTGGTTAGCCTGACTGGCGCAAAATTTTGCCTTTTCATAGTTAGCCCGTTTGCTGAGAAAGAGGGAAGCGACACTAATCGTTGCTTCTTGCTAGTTGGCTTTGCCTAGCAATTTTTGAAGACCAGTTGGCCTTGCGCCAGGTTAAGTCTAGTTGGCTTAAGTGCCTAGACGTAATTCATTTAACCTTTCTACTGGCTGGCTTTGCGGATCATCTGGAGGAAACCTGTTGGCCTTGTGTCTGGTTAAGTCTAGTGGCTTAAGTGCCTAGACGCATTTCATTTAACCTTTCTGCTGGTTGGCTTTGCCCAGCAGGCTCGTCTGGAGGAAACCAATTGGCTTTACCCCTGGTTAAGTCTAGTTGAGTTAAGTGCCTAGACGTAGTTCATTTAACCTTTCTACTAGTTGGCTTCGCACAGCAGGATCGTCATATATATTATGTGTTTTGCCATTTAGTTTCAGTCACGCAGCAATTCTAAATCAACTTTCGATCTCATGGGATATTTTGAACTTTGGTAGAAGTAGGAAGATATGTTGTAAACTACCTTTAACTTGTCCTTATTATTGAGAGACGTTGTTTTTCTATTATCTACTACGTGTCCAAGCAAAACACCAACGAAGCACTCCTGTACGCTAATAACACCAAGAACACAAACATTGAATTACTCTGGCGGTAATCAATGAGTATGCATCATAATTGAGAGAGGCTCTTGCACTACTGGCTGGAAGAGAATACCAGAAATCAGGCAAGCTGCTCCTGGTCTACACATTATTGTTTGATATCTACAAGTAGAATAATTGAATAGTAAAATTTACTCTGAATTGTAACCTCAAACTTTCTTTTATTTTCACACACTAAACTTAGTCCTAAAGATAATGACCATATACCTAAAATTTAAAGACATCTATTTGATGAATTTGATGAACATCTATTTGATGAATGCCGTTGAATACTCTTCGATGGGTCATTTCCCTGACGGTTGCTTGTCACATTATTGATAGTACAAAACAAAATCAATTGGAATCATCTGAAGCAAACTCAAGAAAAATTTCTTGAAAGATGAATCAATACTCACCTCTAACCTTCCACTTAATCAAGTACAATCAAAGATATCCAACAGCAAATACATTTTCAACAAGTCATGTACAAAACCTTCTTGGAAAATGTACTTAGGCAATGTAACATAGCAGAATGGAAGATGAAAAGAATGGGCGAATTCTGATTGTTAATTCCGAGTGTAGGTTGAACATCTTTTCCGGCTTCGTATAGAATTTATCGATGGAATCTGAGACAGAAGACTCCTACATACTTTTAAGGATTTAATGCTTTGAATTACTTAAAGAATCTTTGCAGAGTTCTTAGATAAGACTCAACAATAAATTTCAAAAGATTTAATTTTTTTCTTCTCTTTGAATTATAAAGTTATGCATGTAGGTGTCATATCCTTAATAAAATCCATCCCCTCTCTAATGTATTTCATAACTCATCCTGTTTTAATGGCAGCAACAAATTAAATGCCAACAAAACGATAAATCTAGCAAAGACCATCATTTCAAAGACAAATAACTTCCGTTTAAAACAAGAAGCAATCAATTCCACATGAAAAATCATTTTAAGGATATCTCGCTCAAAGGCATCCATTTCAATTTTCATTTTAGCTATTGTAGCTGAATCATTGTGGTTTAGGAGCGAACAAAATGCACTAGAGAGTGAAGGAGTGAGTGAGTGAGTCCCTAGAAAGGAAATTAATCAATTAAAAGCTACGAGTGTACGGATTTTGGGTAGTGCTGAAATATAATGTTTAAATGATAAATAGGAGCGCATTAATTATGAAATGAGATTTTCTGGTTTTGAAATGCATTATAAGTTTATAGTGCAACACCATATTGGAAAATGCAATAGTAACGAGAATCTAGTTTAGACGTTATGAATATTTCTAAAAGCGATTATTTTCATCTATTTTAACCAAAGCTAATACTTATAAAATTAATGACTCAATAAATTAAATACCAAACTAGATTTTGAGCATACAATAATTTTTCCTTTGTCGCTTCGTTCGAGATTTCCCGAAGAAAATCTTAACTGACTTCTCATCGGCTTCGGACGAGAACGAACTGTACCTCTTGTGGCCTACAAGTTTGAATGCTCGCAGTCTACTTCAAGGTGGCAGCTTGTTGACTGGCTAGGTCGGAGAGAATTTTCGGTCGTGGGTCTTGACGAGAGTAGACTACGCTTAAATACAAACTATGACACCGCGTAACCGAAACGAAAGCCTGAACCAATTCTTCGCGGGTTACTGAGAACCCAACCCATTTGACGAGATACTCACCCTCTGCTTCCGTTTCCGCTGAAGCTTTTGAACTGGAATGGGAATGGTAACTTTATAAAGAAAGTCATCTTCAGCGACGAGGCACACTTTCACCTCAGTGGATTCGTTGACAAGCAGAATTGCCGCATTTGGGCAAATTAGAATCCACGAGTGATTGTTGAAAAGCCAATGCATCCACAAAGAGTGAATATTTGGTGCATTTTATGGGCTGGCGGCGTCATCGGGCCGTACTTCTTCGAAAATGAGGGCGGCCAAGCAGTTACCGTGAATGGTGTTCGCTATTGCGAGATGATAACGGACTTCTTGTGGCCAGAAATTCAGGTTATGGACCTGGACGATATGTGATTGCGACAGGATGGTACCACTTTCCACACAGCCAACGAAACAATGCCTCTTTTGCACGAGAAGTTCAATGGCCGTGTTATCTCACTTTGTGGCGATGTTAATTGGCCTCCACGATCATGTGATTTGACACCGTTGGACTTCTTTCTCTGGGTATATTTAAAAGAAAAAGTGTACATCAATAAGCCAAGAACAATTCAAGAGCTTAAAATGAGATAATTCAGGACAATTACGACATCAAACCTCAATTATGCCACAGAGTCATTGAAAATTGAACCATCGTATAGAAGTATGCTGCCGTAGCCGTGGCGAGCATTTGGGCAATATTTTGTTTTACACATAATTGTCAAAGATTTATTGGGGCTGAGGGATCGCTTTTCTGGTTCTTCCTCTTTCCCTCTCCCCTCTCGCCTGGAAAGGGATCCGCCAGCTTGAAGGCACCTCACGGCGTAACAAAACGAGACTTGGCCCGAAGTAATGTATCAAACGGTTCCAGGTTGACAGAGGAGGTGTTTAGTGGGTAAACCAGTCGCTTTCTTGCGAGCATGAGAGTCCCACACTCTGTGCGTAAATGGCATTCACGTCCCAAACACCAAAAAAATAATAATAATAAAAAATATTCACATAATTCTCTGAAAACGTTTTGTTTTATTTACAAGTAACATCGTGCGTTTTGGTTGGACCACCCTTTACAATAGCTTAAAACTGACATACAACTGTAACGATTTAAAAAAAAAATTCTCTAGTGACTACTGAATTGCCAAAAAGGAAAGTAATAACATATTTGGACAACACGTTCATCTTTTGTTAGGGTTTTGTAAAATAATTTTACAAAACACTACTAGTTTCGCAACCTGTCTGTCAATCTGTCCGTCCGGCCGTCCGTCCGTGTGTCACAGCACTTTTTCTCGCAAACTACTTAAGCTAGAAGCATCAAATTTTGTGTGTAGGTGTAAACTGGTGCTCTCTTCAAAGTTCGACTACAAAAAAATTTTATAAGGTATTTAAGGGGGGTCTCCCCATATAGGGGAGTGAACCCCCAAATTTTTTTTTTTTCAAAAATAGCCGATATGGGTATCAGATGAAAAGTCCTGATGAGAACTTTTCAAAACAGGTCTTAATTTGATATTTTTTGCTTCGAGCGACGCGCAGGGAAGGAAATACAGGAAAAATTTGTGTCCCCCCCTCTCGCGATTGGACACCTGTGATCCGAAAAATCTGAAAAAAACTATAGTGGTAAGTGTTTATGAAGTACAACAACAAAAAATACCTTAGAAGTCGAAATTCGCTCAACTTTGTTAATAATAGTATGATATTCGAATTTCACATTTTCCCCAATAAAATCGCATCGGTACCCTTAAAGTGAACGAAATTTGACATTCACGTAGTCCTACTAAGGTTTCTTAAACTCTGTAAGTTTGATAAAAATCGAATGATAAACACGGAAGTTATACCCGTTTGAAGTTTCTCCAATTACAACAACAATAACACATGATTTTGGTATTTTATGGATTTTCCATCGAACCAGTCACTGCAGTTTTGACTTGATCTTCTTGAAATTTTCAAGTAAGGTCAACAACATTAATATTTTTGAGAATTCAAGATTTGGTTGATTTTTATTGGTTTGCAACAAAATGGCGACCGTTGAAAATAGAAAAACAATGGAGTTTCCTTTGAACGTGCACATCTCTTTGACATATTTCTTGACGTTATAAATTGCTGGTGACTCCATTTCTGAGAAGTTGAGTACAAAACCCTTCTGACATGAGCGTAGGTCTGTTTACCCAACTTGTTTAATCATACGGTAGCTAAAGGCTTTTGATGGGTGAGGTATGATGAACTTGCAATTTGAGTTTCCAAACGATGTCCGCTCGGCAGCTCATGGAAGCATAAGTGAATGAGATCGATGCTAGTCAGTCAGATAAATACAAACGTGTGGGAATATCAATTGTGAGTTACAATAAGCACATGAATATAATTTAGGGAAGATGTAGAAAAGAAAGTTCAGTAGTAGTGATGGTTATTGTGATAGCCCAAAAAGTTTGAAGGCGGGAAACGCTGTAGCTCGTAGCGCTTCTTAGGCTTTTCTTGTTTCCAAATATTCCATCTACTGCTGAAAGATCACCACTTGCACCACCATCCTATAAGCCCGAGGGCTCATCTTGTAGTGAATTAAAGAGTTTCAAACTGTCCGTAAAGGACTGCAGCGATGTTCTGCTGCCTTGGCAGTGGCCAGGTATTCCTCTTCTGAGTGGAAAACTCATACAACTTGACTTGTATAAACTTTCCCATCAGAAGGGGAATACCCCGGTGACCAATTTATGCCATAGAATTATGCAATTCGATTGCATAACTCTATGCCATAAAGAGGCACTCTGCTTGGGCCACTCAACCCGCGACGTCACCTGAAACAAAAGAAGGATTAAAGAGTACCCGGCGGCTGGCTCATGTTTTGAGGTGGAAGCCTGCCACCGTACCGGGTCCTATACTCGGTCCAAAAGAAGCAAAATAGAAAGACCGAAAGTTCTGAGGTATTAACACATTTTATTTGTATAAAATAACATTATTTCCAGTACAAAAAAAAATATAACGAGAGATCAGAGCAATTATCTAATAATTAACAACAGTATGTAGTCAACACAAAAGCGACCGAATACCGATTAAGCAAGGTCTTTCCAAGACAACAGACGTTATCGAAAGAAACTCAGGCGTCCGGGTGCTTTGGTTTAATATTTGTTTTCGTGCTTCAAATAAAGATTAATTCAATCTTCTCATCTACTTTGTCATCAACTTCGTTCATTTTGTTTTTACTTTTTATAAATGTACCTACACGCATTCGATTATTTCAACTATATTTCATGTCATCAGAACATTTCATTCCTAATTATTTTCCTATAAATGTAATTTCTATAAAACATGCAAAAAAATATAATTTTTGAAAAAAAGAAGGGTACTTAACCCAAACCTCCTCCTACGAGCGCTCGTGTTCGGGGCGGGGAAGCCTGTAAATGTTGTATAACCGAAAACCAAATCCACTCGCACTAACTGGTTTCATTTAATTATAACTTGTTATCAAAAAAAATTTAGCAGTGATTATTTACTTTGACAAACTTCAATAAATTAAAAAAAAAAATAACGGGCGCCTAACCGAATGCAATCAATGGTTGCCTCACGTTTCCCTAAACGGCTGAAGTTTCCGATGTCTATTATTAGAAAATTTTGAAGTCCTATGACTCAATTATTGCCTATGTGAATTCATACGCAACCTAGCTAACTTCCATCTTATCGGTGTAGACAAATGAGCTCTTTGGAGTACGGGCGTTCCGCTGATTCCGTCAAAAGTTATATAAAATCTCGTTCCCTTCCGGTGTGCAGTAAATTCCTACGGAAAGATTGGATACGCGACAATTCAATCGGCCAGTCGCGGAAACCTGCCACTGTGCAAGCGGGAGCGAATCTTGTACCGCACGCAAACTATCGCGAGTTTCCTTCACTTATGTCTGGGGAAGGTGCTCGGTGGCTAATTGAGGAGTCTCACACTGCTTCCGATTTCCCGGCTGTTGCACTGATCTTTTATTCAAAACTCATCAATTGGTATAACGACGTGTCATCCAATTTCACAACTTTGCCCCAAAAATTGAATCATTGTTTCACAGGGGTCTAACTTGTCTGATTAAGCAAATCGAACGCAACATCAACTTTGCATTCCAGCTCTGCAATATCGCGCTTACCTTCACCTTTCCTCTAATCTAACGGCTTTCCACAAACTATATCGCACTTCAGGCAAAAAAAAATGTTTTCCTCCACTTTTCCGTTTTCTTTTTTTTGTTTGTTTTCTTACTTTACGATCTTTCCGCGTCTATTTCGGCATGCATTCACCGTAAATTCTGCTCTCGAAAAACGATTTCACAAAATATCGTATATCCACAACTACACCATACACCTGTTATATTCCACGGCAATTTCATTTAGATATAATAAATTTTTCCTGATTGCCGTTATCATCGTTGTGTGTACTTGATTTCAATTTTTTTATCAGGCATTTTGATTTCACTACTGTAAAACTTTTAGAAAATATCAAAAACACTTTAAAATTTATTTAAATATCATAGTGATACGTCCGACAATAAATTAGAAAACTGAATAACGATTGGAGATCACAATTTCAATCCATTACGATTCTTTATTCACGCGGCGTCCGCGCTGTCTCGCGGTTTCGAACAGACTGCCCTCAAAACTCCTCGCGACAGCACCAGCAACACAAGCAAATGCCACTCCCGCTATCGCCACCGCTTTCGCTGGCATTCTCTTCTTCACCATCCTTTCTCGCTTGGTTTCATCTCGCTTGCGACTCGTTACAACGAAATGAAGAGGATGTTCAAGAATGCTAAAATTGATTACTATGCGTGGGTGCGGGAAGTCAAAGCTATATGCATCGGTTGCCCTGTAGTATCTCATGCAGTTTTTTTCGAGAATGTTTGTATGGACTATTACACAGTCTCGTACAAGTGTTGCATGAGTCGAAGGTGTTTTATGAGTCGGATGCGTTGCATGAGTCGGATGCGTCGGCTGCGCAGTATGTGTAGTATGGGTTAGGTGTGTTGGGTGCGGTTCGAAGCTTTACCATTTGAATGGGATTTTGTGTTGCTTGATTGCTGTATTTATGTGAGGGTAAATGTTCGTACGTGTTGAATGAATGCTGAATGCAGTTTGTTTTGCTATGAGACAAAATGTTGTTTCTAATGCATTTATTATTTCTCTTTCCTATTTTCTCCATTAATTGCAGTAATAATCTGTTTCTCTCTTTTTAGGGTTTTGTAAAATAATTTTACAAAACCCTTCTAAAATCGCGTCCTGTCTGTCCGTCTGTCCGTCTGTCTGTCTGTCCGTCCGTCCGTCCGTCCGTCCGTCCGTCCGTGTGTCACAGCAGTTTTTCTCGGAAACCACTTAAGCTAGAAGCATCAAATTTTGTATATAGGTGTAAAGTGGTGATCTCTTCAAAGTTCAATTACTAAAAAATTTTATAAGGTATTTAAGGGGGGTCTCCCCATATAGGGGAGTGACCCCCCCGAAAAAAATTTCATTGAAGGTAGCCGATATGGGTATCAAATGAAAGGTCTTGATGAGAACTTTTCAAAACAGGTCTTAGTTTGGCAAAGTTTGCTTCCAGGGGCGCACAGGGAGGGGAAATACACGAAAAATTTGTGTCCCCCCCCCCCTCGCGATTGGACACCTTCCATCCGAAAAATCTGAAAAAAATCAAGAATGTAGGCCTTGGTGAGTACAACAACAACAAATACGTGAGAAGTCACAATTCACTCAACTTTGTTAGTAATAGTATGATTTATCGATTTTATGTTTTCTTGAATAAAATCTTAACGGTACCCTTAAATTCAATGAAATTCAGTACACAGATCTCTATTTATAAGATTGATCTACCCTGCAAGTTTCATAAAGATTGCATCATATTAAGCGAAGTTATAGCGGTTTGAATTTTCCTGTATTACTATGGAACAATATGCGCTGCATGTATTACTATGGCAACATATGGCTATGGAACAACATGCGCTTTTTACCGACTCAGACACTACAGTTTTGCTAGGATTTGCATGAAAATTTCAGGAATGATAGGTGTCATGAATAACTTTGAGAATCAGTTCAGCTAGTGGTATCAGTAATCGTAAAACAAAATAGTGGCTGTTTTAAATGCGAAGATTGGATAATTTTGAGTTATTTTTTCCCAACTTCAACGTTTAAGGTGCATGCTTTGAACACTTGATTCAATTTAATGAATGACTGAAGGTGAGTACCTACAATTAATACTCATAAGTGAAACAAGTAAAGGAGGCGGGAGGGAGCTTCTAACAAAAGGGCTTTGTAACAACTCTAGGATTCGAAAAAATTGGCTATTAATCGATGATAACAGTACAGGAGAGTGGCCCCTGAAAAAAAATTCATCAAACATAGCCGATATGAGTATGAAATGAAAGTTTTCATGGGAGCTTTTCAAAACAGTTCTTAAACTGTCAGTTCTTGCTTCAGTGGGGGCACAGGGGGGAAATACATGAAAAATGTGTTTCCTCCCTCGCGAATGGACATCTGAAATAATTATCAAGGGAGATATTTAAGAGTAGAACAATAACAAAAACTTCAGAAGTCGAAATTCGTTCAACTTTGTTAATAATAGTATGGGGTTCGAATTTCATAGTTTCTCCAATAAAATCGTCATTGACATGCTTCTTGACTTTATTCAATCTGGTGACTGCATTTTGAAAATTGAATACAAAACCCTTCTGACATGAGCGTAGGTCTGTTTACCCAACTTGTTTTTATTGTTTTTATTCAAATAATGATAATTATCTTTGAAGAAACACATACCATTTTTGGAATATGAAATCATGTTTTTTTTTTTATGTTCTGCCTTTTGATTGGATTTTTGATTTCGTACCATATTAAGGATATGCTGGGATTTAGGGTTGGTGTAAAACATGTTAAATAATGTGCCATTTTGGTTTTTGTAGCCTGCAACGCCGGGAATTTTCAGCAATGTGTCGCATACGTCTTCGATGTAAGGAAATTTTTCACCGGTATATTCATAATAATCATTGCGGATATCCTCTATTGTCGCTCCATCCTTAGCTCGCGAAGTGATAATACTGCAAATAATTGCATCAAACGGAATTTGATCGTCTGATAAATTATTTGCAGAATTCTCTGACGTAAGGCTACAATCGGCAACAATAGTCATTTTTTCTCTAATTCTAAACAATTAAAACCCTGTAACACGAAACAGTGAACTACACAGAATGAAAGACGATTTCATTATTTTAGGAAGAGGTACAGATTATTTTATTTTTATTCAAAACTCTCACAATTCATTGTACTATACTGTTCATAGGATTGTATAGTAATGAGCATATTGCTTAGAGGATTGAATTTCATGAACCTGGTTCTTGATTTCCCTTCCAAATTGTATAACAGCTGGTTTGGTTGCCAGTCCCATATTTTCACGTCTTTTCTAATAGAAGAAGCTACCAAAATCATGTATCGGATGGAAGCATATCGAAGGAATGATGTTGCCAAATTCGGTTCGGTTTCCATAGAACTCTCGCACACTGGCTTTTTGAGCCTTACCTACTCGATTACTACAATCTCCTGCTGCGGAATCACCATCGTAGCTGTATCTAGAAATTCCGATCGTTTGTTGGTCCGGTTATATTGCGGATTGCAAATCTCTTTGTCTCAACATGACCACCGAACCAACTGAAATTGCGGAAACGATACAATCATCAATAACTATTTTATTTCTAGAGTGACATCAAAATAACGGCCACCATTTTATTGCGGCTACTCCGGCGGAGGCTCCACCGTCCCCAATCTAGCTCACCCGAAGACGGGCGTGGGCGCCACTCGTCCGCTTTTCGAGCCTTCCAAGGGGTTGTCCGAACGAGAAGACGACCGCCGGAGCAAAAAAAAAAGAAAAACTATCTCTTGAGCACTAAGCCGCGAGGATTCTATCACCCAGGGCAAGTAAAAAATAATGCCACCACGCAAAACCCTGGATTCCCTACCCCCAGCCACTGAAACTCCGCCTAACACTGAAAACCGAGGAAACCGACACTCACATTTGCTACCCTCGCCGAACACTACCACCACCGTAAAATCTTCCAGGTCTTCTTGCCTGGTCACCGCTCCCGGGAAAAAGATTACCCGAGCTGCACTCCTCACAACTGGAAAAAAAATTAAATAATTTTGCTATATGAGGAAGGGAAAAAAAGAAACCGAATAGTTGCGCCTATGTTGACTATATTTATTGAAATAAAAGAGACAATTCGACAATCTAAAAGACAAGAAAGCCACTTACTTTAGCTTCCTAACCTAGGAAAGGGGCCCCTCGCTTCCGTTCGCTCCTAGATTTCCTTCGCCGTCTCGTCGACGTTCGTAATGCAGTAATGACTACCCAAAATTGATGTTTCCAAAGTAATTTTATTTTCCGCAGCGATGAATATCCAAAATTGATGTTTCCAAAGTAATTTTATTTTCCGTAGCCCCATCGTTGTTTGCACAAGTTGACACTGTTCCAAAGGCACTTAACTTTTCACAGCACCACCGTTGTTCGCAGATTTTCAGAAAAACTTCACCGTCCAAGAAGAAAGAGGGAAAAAAGGGCTGAACGCGCCAATCTTCTCGGCTTAAATAAACTCACTGAATCCCGTTTTTTTCTCCCTTCCATCCACCGGGAAAAACTTGTTTTGAGTGACTTTTGCTCTGTTGAACGAGTAATTTCCCTCGCTTGGTTCCACTCAACCTACATACCACTTGGTGGCGATCCTATTAGGAATCTGAATGCATTGAATTTATCTCCATTGTCTGTTATTGCTGATTCATGGTTTATTTATCATTTCCTCCGACCGTCGGTACGAGTGCAGCACCACTAGGTGTTTGTTTGTCTGCGGTGTTGTCTTTGGCAATTTATGATGTTCCGATGATAACAATCATCTGAATTTTTGGTTGGTTTCGCTGAAACAAGAATTTCCTTACTTGCATGTTTAAATTTTTTTTTTCATTAATTTCCTTCTTTTATCATACTCATTTGTATGTTTTATTTTTAACAGTCACTGGAGGTGTTGTTGATGTTATGGCAAGGTCTTTTATATAACCTTATAGTGAAATTATTTTGTACTCAGATGAGAACTGCAACAACCCACAAATTGGCAATTTACACTACAATGTAGCGTGAATGATGAAAGCAACCATTTTAATCGGATATGATTGCGGTTTCCATTGGAATTTGTATTTTAATATCACGCTTTTGGAATCACCATGTTGTAAAATATTCACCTTTAGTCTCAAATGAAGACTCTCCTGGCGGGAAAGTAGGATTTGATGTTCTTTTAACCTTCCCAATTGCTTAGGAATTTCTCCCAACTATCATTGGGATTCGAATGTAACTTTTCATGTCTCTTAGCATTGTGGGCATTATTGACTAATTTAACGCCGAAGGTGCACTTGCGCCTATTAGGCTCGGTATGTACGATACGATGTGTCTTTAAAGTTTTGGATGTTTTATAATATCTGCCACAATCATTGTACTCACAGTTGAGTGCGCAAACATTGCATTGGAATAGGGTGGGATTAGAGTACAAAGCCTTATGACGATGCAATTGAGTTGCCTGACTACATGTTTTGCCGCATATGTTGAATGGATTACAATTATTAAGCTTAAAATTATTGTGTGGCTTTCTGTTCGTAATTTAATCAGTAATTCTTTCGTGAATGGAAATTTAAATTACTTGTTGATAGTTACATCATCGGACTACCAGAAACAAACCATTAATAAAGTGCGGCTCGGTATTGCGTAGGTTAAACTCTTACGAAATCGCGTATGGTAGTGTTCGGGTGAGCAACGCTATAGAGTCTCAATGTTCACCCGTAACAGGATTTGTTTCAGTATCTAAGCCCTTTACTTCAGACAATTGATTTTGATATTCTTTACATTTTCTTCTAATATTTGCACATTTGGCATGTCCTGCAGGATTCCCCGCTCTTCTTTTTAAGGACGCTCTGGCATTCAAATCATATTTTTGCTGCGTCTGTGCGCCGCAGGAATTTTTGATTGGACAAGCCTGTCCGTTGTTCTTCTTATTTTCCGTCTTTATTGTCGTCGTTAGTACCGTTCTTAATTTGCTGTTAATATCATGGCTGTAACTGTTGGTTCCGTCTTCGTTGTTGATATTTTTAGTTTTTAGGTAAATTTCTCGAGAGAAATTTACCTATTGCGGAGAGCATCATATATATATGTATATATATATATATATATATATATATATATATATATATATATATATATATATATATATATATATATATATATGGGATATAACGAAATTTGTGACCACGATAGAGGTCGCAATTTTGCTTCGATTTTCACCAAATTTTCAGGAAAGGCGTATTGGGTAATTATCTCGGTTAAGTTCGTGAACCAGCTATATCGGCCGGGCAAAAACAAAATGGCGGCCATTTTAGACGAAAAATCGTGATTTCTGTTCTGACCAAAGTATAGCTCCGATTTGGATGAAATTTGGTACAAAGGTTCATTGCTGTATGTGATGAATCTCACAATAAAAAATCCAAAGTCGGTACGGCAGAAACAAAATGGCGGCCGCTCAAAGGTCGAAAAACGTGCAAAATTTTGTTGTTGTAATAGTGGTCAAAGCTTTCAACAGATTTTCATGAAATTTGATAACTTGATAGAAATTATAAGTATCTAAAGAATTACGTGAAAAAATTGGAGGTCAGGTTGCAAAAAACAAAATGGCGGCCAGTTAAAGGGCGAAATTTCAAAGGCTTTTTAAAGTCGCAATTTTAATCCGACATATACGAAATTCGGTTTCAAGATAGACATTATTTAGGCCAACAATCTTTGATATTTTGCTGATCATGCATGAGCAAATTTCAAAATGGCGGCCGTTTAAATATGCGTTTTTTTCAGGTTTTTGTGGCCCTCTAGCGGTCACATTTTCCGGCGGATTTTGATGAAACTTGAGATTATGGATCTCTGTACTATGTTCTTGTATTATGCAGGAAATTATTAAAATTAAATGAAAAATAAAAAAGTCGAAAATTTAAAGCCTAATATTTTTAGCTGCCATTTTCTTTAAAAATTGAATTATTTTGCCCTGTCTAGAGTGAAACTTCTATTTGAACGAGATAGTACATTGATTGATGAGTTCCTAGCATGCAAAGATTTAAAATAATCCAAAATAAAATGCATGCATTCAAAATGGCGGCCCCCAAAGGTCAGAAGGCAAGCGCAATTCGCTATTTTAGTGCCAACTGAAATAATGAATATTTTTCATGATAACGTTTTAAATGACTTTACTTGATAGAATTTATAAACCAGACCATTTTTAAGATATTGCAAAACCTTTTTAACAATCCCCTAAAAAAATTATAAAATCGCGACTTGTCTGTCTGTCCGTCCGTTTGTTCGTGCGTCAAAACAAGTTTTCTCGCAAACCACATGAGCTAGAATGAGGAAATTTTCTACGTAGGTCAAAAGTGGTGCCTCTTGAAATTTGCAGTGCAAGAAAATATTTTAAGGTATTTTAAGGGGGGTCTCCCCATACAGGGGGGTGGCATACAATTTTTTTTATTTCTGTAGCAGCCAAGATTCTCAACAGATTCCGTTGAAACTTGAAATTATAAGTTATTAACGCAAGTTAATTTAATTTAATTATGCAAATCGAATGACAAATGAAAAAGTCGAAAATTTACAGCTTAATATTTTTAGCAGCCGATTTCAATAAAAATTGAAATGACGGCCCTCATAGTTCAGAAAAAAATTGAAAATGTATGTATTAATGGCAACGCAAGTGCTGATTAAACTTTCATGGAAATCTTTTGAAATTAACTATTCGAGCTTTTTAAGCCTTTGTGTGGTTACCACTGTGAACTGTGTAAACAGCAAATGCGAGAAGGGCGAAACCGGTATTTATATGTTTACAACAATTTATGATCCGCCAATTTTCAATATGTAATCCATACGTATGCAACTCAATTTAATTAGCAAAATATTTGCGCCCCGATAAAAGGTCTCTAAGAACGAACGTGGCCAGATTTTTTTTATGTTAATAAATACCCATGTGGTACTACGAAAATTGCAGAAAGAAGTTGAGTAGTAGGCAAGCCAAATTTTTTTCGACATACGAGAAATTTACCTTTCCGGCTGGTGCTGCCAACGGGGATTTTTTATTTTAATTGTGGATCTACTTTTAAGTTTTTGCAGTTGAGAACTCTCCAGCTGGTTTGGGTCCCCCTCATAGCCTTTATTTTCGTTCATTTGTGCAATCACTTTTTTGATCCCATGGTTATCTTTGCAGAGCAGGAAGGCCATACAATGACTGGTATAAGCCTCTATGGAGACAGGTGCTTGGAGCCAGACAAGCGCTAATCGGGAGTCCGTCTCAACCGATCCTACACCACCAGCCCAATTATGTGAACTTTGAACATACTCCAAGATCTGCTAAGGTTTTGCCACGACGGAGATGGTATGATAGTTGCGCACGAGTGTCTATTGTGCAAAGCAACTAGGTCCAAACCATCATATCTGCGGCCCAATGCATCAATCCCAGTTCGTTGTCATGAGCGTAGTCCAGATTCAGTCAGAGTTATTCACCTGTCATCCCGGCAGGAGCCTCACGATGACCTTCGTGTTTCCTCAGGTACGTGGGGGCAGCACAACCCAAAGAATGTAGCCTGCAAGAGTATTCCTGTCGGCTGGCATTCCCCTTGTGGGGAGAGATACCTCTGGCAGAGAGATTGTACGGTAAGCAGTTTTTGACCATTTCATCAGCAATTTTTCCAAATAATGGAAGCCAAAAGGGCTCAATCCAAGCCAGAAACATAAAATTTACTCTTAATTATACTGTGTTGGAGCGACAATACGAAGGGGAAATAAGTGGGTTTTTAATTTGAGGGGGTGTAGGTATTTTGTTGAAGCTTATTATGGCCATGAAAATCATATAAGACTTCATGCAACAGTGTCATAAGCTCTATTTCCACTGAAGGTATCACAAATCTTTAATAGGCATATAGCCGAATTGGCATTTCTAAACGAATTTGATAAAATTCCACGCTTTCGCTTGCACGCTCGACTCAGTCAAGACGTGACAATGAGCCATGCTTTTTTCATGCGGGCAGCTGGCGTTCATCGATTTTTAAGACGTTATCACGTAGAAAGCAAAACAATGTTTTTAGTATAGCCCCTTCACTTTCATACAGAGAACTTTATACAATGCCCTATAAAACGCAAATGAGTTTAATAAGTATAAAAGTGCTAACGGTTGTTGAAGGTATAGATTTTGTCATATATAAACACAATACCCACTGCTACTCGCGTTCTAAAACAAGTGGTACGTTTTTTCCGCGCTCATGCAGCAAGGGAGATATGTAGTTTTACTGGTACATTATAAGTACCGGCGTGTGAGATACGATACAATAAATGTGGTACTATATTTGTACCAACATGCTTGTAAGAGTTATTGTTGTCGAATTTTATCCTATATATTTTAAATCACCATGATACACACATGAGAATGAGTAGACTAGAATGATGATGAAGTATAAAGTTTGTGATCAATGTTTTGGGAAGCTTGGAAAATCATAGCAAATAAAAGTTATATCATAAATCACTGGCTGCGTAACTGATACGCGAGTTACACATAACCCCAAATCCCTACATCAGCATATTACCACACAATTCACTAACCCTTTATCATAATCTTCCATGACTCATGTATTGATCATCCATGACTCATATCCTGTCATCCAGTAACTTGATCTATATAATATAATCATCTCGTTATTGCAATATCAAATTTCGCTTTCATGCATTGCTGACATCAGCATATCAAAGCCCAATTCTTAGCTTGAATCAAAGTAACAAAGAGTATGCTTCATCAGCATGCTTATCGTTATAAAAGCAGCCTTTTGAGAATTAGTTGAAGTATTCGATTAAAAGTTGAAGTGAAGTTGAAGCTTAGTTCAATTAAGTTAAAATTTAAGAAGTGTTGTTTGTTGTTGTAACTTAAAATGTGTTAATTAAATAAAATAGTTAAAAGTGAAAACCAAAGTGTTTTTATTAAAGAGATTCCGTGGAAGGAACCTCCAGCTTATATATTTTTAACAATTGTAACGTTCAACAATGTAACTCGCGTGACAATACGTTTAAAAATTAAAATCTTTCAGGTTGTTAGTCAAGCTTTGATCACTCCTTGATATTTGTATTAAAAACTTTACTCTCAAAATAGTCAAGTATGGAAATTGTATCCGAAATTCGACTAAACTAATACCTGCGATCGATTTCGAATCAAATTTGCAAATCTCCTAAGTCAACCGCTCGTATAACTTTCACCCTAATTCCATTCGTCAATTCATTTTCAGGCGAGACCAATAACAGACAATCAGATGCATACAAATATATTTGAGCCTTCTCCCAGATCAACACGTTGCCCATTTTGTCTAACATTTGGATGATGCCCTAAGGCACGTTAATGCCCTGACAAAGCACCCTCTAAACATTTTACAATTGTAATAAAGGTTTACCACAAATCCCTACCGAATCCTGGAATTCCAACTGCCAAACTATGTGAGTGTATTTCGACGTTTCCCTTCCGCTCCATTTCGCAATGGAAAATGGCAAACACAAACAAACAAACAAAAGGAAAAGCAAAACATTCGCCATCCATGGATCCATTTTAAGCATTACTTAGAATATTTGCCTGTTCGAGAGGAATCAAGGGAATTTCACACACACACATATGCAGACTTCACCCGCTGGATAATATTATGGAGTGCGAAGGAAATTTCTTTCCGCATTTTTTTCATATCTCTTCCTTCTCTCGCTGACAAATAACAACAACAGCAACTTTGCAATTCTTGTAAGAATGCCCCCTTAAGACTTATTTCAAATTAGCATATCATTCTTTTGCCAAGCTTTCATTGCCATATCCTTGATGTTGTGCTTGCTGTTAAGGCCTAGTACCTGGAATTCAATGTCTTGGCTGACTCCTGTTTCGTGACGGTGAAAAGAAAACGTGGCGCAAAAATTTCTATGAGTTTGTCAGACCAAACAGACAAAATGGCATTTTAGCACGCATCGTAGAAAAGTTGTTTTCGTGGAAGAAATTTCCTTTCTTGGTTGAACAAAAAATGAAAATAATCGTAAATAAATAAAGAAAAACATAATCTAAGAGGCTTACGTATGTTCACTCATAGGAAAATGATTTCAGGAGTGGATGTCATTATCACGCTATAACGATGAGGAATGAGGCAGCATGAAATGTTTAGAGAGTTAACGGAAATTTTACGTGTACCTGATGTTTTGTACAGTTGTAACAAAAAAAGTTCAAAAGGGTTTTGGCAGGCAGTGACGTGAAGTTAATGAGGCAGATTTACAATTAGGGGAATTCGAAATTGCTTTAAATAAATTAGAGCGCTTTGGCTTGGTTAAGTTATTAATTTTGGGTAGGGGCACATTCTACTGGGACCCTGGGTTCAAGTTCCCCCGGGCGAGGGAAAACTCTTTTCAATTTCGTCAAAAGCAATTGTTTCCGTGTGCATGACGATTTATATCTAACCAAACGTTATCATGATTATATTCGAATCGCCATATATACAAAAAGAAATTGGTGCATTTGTCGCAAATGAAAAGATTTGTGAGGAACGGAACCGAAGTGTATTGAACTTCGATTAAATTACCTCGGTACGGCTGTGGTAACCTCAGTACGGCTGTTGTGAATGGGGAGTTTCAGTCAGTCTTGATTTTGACTTCGAATGAAAAGTTTTTAACCACTCCCGTATGTGTACAGCTGCTCCACAACGATATTATCTACAATCAACAACCACAATCATCAACAGCAATGTACAAATCAAATCGCCGAAAAGGGCGCCTACTCGAAGATACAGTAAAGAATGCTAACTCTCCACCTACGAAACGTGATGCATCCATCTCAACGAACGACAATAAACACATGAGTCTGGATACGTACACTCAAACCGAAATCTCTAACGATGGAACATGCGAATCGAAATACGAGTATGTCGAGAAATTGTCGAAAAAAAAACTTTCAGTATCATGCGGCATGGTCTGTATCCGGAAGTCCGCTATTGACCTTCAGAAATTTCTTAGTGAAACCACGAGAGGAACGAGCTTAAAGGACGCGTGAGGAAGATACCTTACGTCGAAGACAGGAAGATATGCAACTTCGTATTGTTACATGTACAAATAATTCTGCGAGCTACTGTCGCAATTATTTTCATCATCATTAAGAACGTCAACAAATGAATTTACTCGAACCGACGAGAACCCAACAAGCATGATCAACATCTGCAAGTGACGTCACTCCATTCATTAATTTGCTCGAATCTACCAGGTACCTCTCGGTAGAACATTCGCCAATGTACGAGAAGTGGGTGAATACGTAGAGACGCTATATAAAGGCGAGCTGAATGAATGGGGGGATCATTCATTACAACCGCGATAGAAAACTGCGATATAGTGGAACGCGAAGTAAAGACGATTGATTGTTTGAGTGCGAAGTGATTTTAAGTGGACAGTTGAATGACAAATTTATAGACTTAGCGAAAATTAAAATTGTGAAATACTAAAATAAGTAATTGTGCATTTTGTGATTAATTGAATAAACTCCTTTAAGTTAATTTAAAAGACATTGCGTTTTCACTTCCCCGGAACATTAAAATTATTGGCCGCGAACCAAAACACGCGACAATGGTGTCAGAAGTGGGATAGAAAATTTTGGAAGTGAAAACGATTAAACATTTTTAAAGTGCACAATAGTGTAAATTAACGTGAAAACTGGTGGAAAAATAGCCAAAACAATAAAAATGCCAGGAAACTTACATCTAAAAATTAATCAATTGAGCATATCGGAGCTCAAAGAGGAGTTGGAACAGCGAAATCTGGCCACGCAAGGTACAAAGGCCATACTGATTGCACGCTTGCGTGACGCGATCGAGTCGGAAGGCGGGAATCTGGATTCGGGCGAGTTCTCAGATGCGGGAAAAGGCGCAGAAGGTGGAGAAGTAGAAACACCAAAATCAAAGGAGCCAGAAAATGCGCTAATGCAAATGTTAATGCTGATGTCATCGAGTCTGACTGCGAAGCTAGATGAACAATCAGCGAAGCTGGACCAACAAGCAATCGAAATCAAAGCAGACATCAAGGCAGACATCACACAGAAGCTGGAGAAACAGTCAACCGAAATAAAAGCGGAGCTCGGTAGTCTCAACAAACAAATTAAAGGCGTCGAGGAAAAGGTTGACCAGGTCGAGAAAAAGGTTTACCAGGTCGAGGAAAAGGTCAGCCAGGTCGAGGAGAGAATCAACAATGAGATGGAAAACATGAAAAAGGAATTGGAAGCAGCAAAGGCAGTAGTAACCGCCTCATCAGCCCCGCTTACAACCGCAGTGCAAGGCTCGTCTAGAAATGTGCAAGCACCAATATTCGATGGGCAAACGGTCTGGAGTATTTACAAGACCCAGTTTGAAGCTGCTGCCAGGGCGAATCGCTGGAATGACCAGAAAAACGCAACTGCATTGATTCTTGCTCTAAGGGGCCCAGCTGCCGAGCTTTTGCAGACGATCCCCGTTGATTTACACTCAAACCCGGCTGCTATATTGAACGCGCTCGACATGCGTTATGGAGGCGACCATCTGAAGCAGATTTATTGGGCATAGCTACGGAATCGGATGCAGAAGTCTGGCGAAACCTTACAGCAGCTAGCCCAAGACATTGAGCGACTGGCACTTTTGGCTTATCCAGCTTACGACCCAGAACATCGAGATGATGCAGCGACAGAAGCATTTATCAGTGCCTTAAAGGACCAGGAATTGCAAAACGCTGTGCGATTAGCTCAAAAGCAAACGGTTAAGGCCGCATTGGTTTATAGTTTGAACTATGAGGCAGCGAAAAATGCGACTCGTAGCACAGCCTGGCTCCATGAGGTAATGGTAAACGAGTGCAGGTGTGAGCGCGTGGAAAATGAGCAAATGCCGCAAGTAAATGGTGCGCCTAGATGCTGGGATTGCGGTGAGAAGGGGCACCTGCAAAGAGACTGCAAGAAGCGAAGAAAATGGAGGTATTGTCCAGGATGGTGGAGATCCAGATCGAGTCAGGAGCCTAGAATGGAGGCCCATCAAACTGCAACGGCCAACTTCGTGGGGCAGAGGTTGGCTAGGAGGATTGACGTCCACAGCACCACCATCACCGTGTCAAGACTACATCGTGGAGAAGCGGACTTATGCCTTTCGGGTCAAGTTGACGGAGAACACTGCACCATAACAATCGACACTGGTGCAACCCGATCGATTATCCGACCAGACCTAGTTAGACAGCAACAACTTCACAAGGGCAGAATTTTCTCACTACGGACAGCTACGGGAGAAACTGCACCTGTTCATGGAGAGGTCAACCTCCAGATACAGTTGGGAGACCTTGTGTTCCGACATAATTTTCTGGTCGCGAACATTATGGATGACTGCATTCTCGGAATAGATTTTCGGCGACCACATGGAATCACGTTGGATTTGAGCAAACGTGTATTGAAATGGCAGAATGTCGAAGTACTAATGGAGGATCCCAGCGCCCAAATTCCCAAGATGAATGTAGTGGTATGTACTGACACTGATGTACCGAATTCTTCCGAAAGCATTGTATGGGCCAAGCTTGATGGTGATTCTGGAGACCACCGATCTTATCTGATAGAGCCAACGAAGACGTCCGCATTGCGCAGTTTGATTGTAGGACGAAGCCTTGTAAGATCTTTGAGGAACGGATATATGCCGGTTAGAGTCCTTAACACCGCAGACTCAACCACGAGCATCAAAGCGGGAGAAGTCATCGGCAGCTGCCAGCCTGTTTCCACCATCACCTCTTTGGAAGCTACTCACGACCATCATTGCAAAAGGAGGCAAGACACAGACAAAACCCGGGAATCAACGTCTGCAATATTGAAGCAGGTCAAATTACCAGTACAGCTATTCAAACGAGCCTCTGACCTGGTCACCAAGTACAGTGACATCTTCTCAACAAGCCCGGATGACCAAGGCCGAACGAGTCTGGTAACTCACGTCATAGATACACAGGGAGCCGAGCCGATTCAACAAGCACCAAGACATCTCCCTATAGCCAAACAAGGAGAAGTGAGCGCGCTGATCTCGGACATGGAAAAACAAGGCGTTATTGAACCTTCTGTCAGTCCATGGGCCGCGCCTGTAGTTCTAGTAAAGAAAAAGGATGGTAGCACTCGCTTTTGTGTCAACTATAGGCAGCTTAACGACGTCACTAAAAAACATAGTTACCCGCTCCCACGCATCGATGACATCATGGACACTTTAGCCGACGCAAAATGGTTTTCTACACTCGATCTCAAGAGTGGCTACTGGCAGGTAGAAATCGACAAGAAGGACCGAGAGAAGACCGCATTTTAAGTTGGGACCGGATTGTGGCAATTTGTAGTGATGCCATTTGGGCTTTGCAAAGCTCCAGCCACTTTCGAACGCCTGATGGAGTACGTGCTACGTGGCCTCACCTGGAAAACCTGCTTGGTGTACCTAGATGACATCATCGTCATCGGTAGAACGTTCGAAGAGCATGTGCGGAACTTAGAAGAGGTTTTCTCCCGATTACGACTGGCAAATTTGAAACTTAGTCCCGACAAGTGTAGTCTTTTCGCAGATGAAGTAAAATACCTGGGACACGTCGTATCAGCAGAAGGGGTCAAAACAGACCCTGAGAAAATTGAAGCCGTGAAAAGCTGGCCAACACCAAACAACAAGCGCCAACTACGAAGTTTTCTGGGTCTGGCGACCTACTATCGAAGATTCGTCAAAGACTTTGCCAAAATAGCTAAGTGTCTCCATCAGCTAACCGAGAAAATTCGTCCGTATGTCTGGAACGAACAATGCCGGACAGCCTTTGAGACCCTGAAGGAAAAGCTATGTGAATCACCCGTGCTGGCATATCCGAAACCCGGAAAAATGTTTGTAGTTGACACCGATGCAAGCAACGGCGGTATTGGAGCTGTACTCTCCCAGCAGATCAATGGCGAAGAAAGAGTCCTCTCTTATTACAGTCGAGTTCTCTCAAAAAGTGAGAGGAACTACTGCGTGACCAGGAAGGAGCTATTGGCTATAATAAAGGCCACCAAGCAGTCCCACAAGTATCTGTATGGCCAGAAATTTGTTCTTCGAACGGACCATGCATCACTGAGATATCTGCTCAACTTTAAAAACCCCGAGGGACAAGTTGCGAGATGGATCGAAAGATTGCAGTCATACGACTACGAAATTGTTCGTCGGAAGGGCGGAGTTCATGGAAATGCTGACGCCCTATCCCACCGTCCATGTCCAGATAACTGCAAGCATTGCCGACGGATTGAGGAAAAGGAACCGCCCGTTGATCTGCGATTGATAACGGCCGAATTCGATGAAGGTTGGTCACTGGGGGAGATTCGAAATGCCCAGTTAGCCGATGAAGACATCGGACCATTGCTCGTATGGAAGGAGACGACTGGGCGGCCTGAGTGGAAGGACGTTTCGATGCATGGCGCAACCCTAAAAAGCTATTGGGCACAATGGAACTCCCTTCAGGTGGAGCGTGGCGTACTCAAGCGGAAATGGGAAACGGCGGATGGCAGCTCCTATAGGATGCAAACTTTACTTCCCAAAAGCCGAATCCACGATGTGGTAAAGGAAATGCATGAAGGATCCTCGGGAGGCCACCTCGGTGTTAACAAGACCTTAGCGAAATTGCGGGAAAGATTCTACTGGCTCCACGCTCGAGAAGACGTAGAGGACTGGTGTCGCAGATGCACAATTTGCGCTTCCGTCATCGGTCCAAAAAGACGACTGATAGGACAAATGCAAACCTATAACGTGGGGGTACCGTTTGAAAGGATTGCTGTTGACATCGCTGGACCCTTTCCTGAATCTGAATGGGGAAATCGATACACGCTGGTCGTAGCTGATTATTTCAGTAAGTGGCCCGAGGTCTACCCCATTCCCAACCAGGAAGAAACTACTGTAGCCGAACAGCTAGTGTTAAATTGGGTCAGCAGGTACGGCGTGCCTTGTGAACTACATTCGGATCAAGGCTGAAACTTTGAGTCACTAGTTTTTGGCGAAATGTGCGAACTGCTTGGAATACGGAAAACGAGGACAACACCGCTGCATCCCCAATCCGATGGAATGGTCGAACGTTTCAACAGCACGCTCAATAAACACCTTGCCAAGATGGTTGACGGAACCAAAGGGACTGGGACCGACATATCCCACTATTTTTGATGGCATACAGAGCTGCCGAACATGCATCGACGGGCCAAGTTCCAGCCAAAGTCATTTTTGGAAAGACTATTCGTTTGCCAGCCGATATAAAGTTCGGAACACCCCCTGAGAAACCCCAAACGGTCTCGGAGTACGCAAGTGATCTAAGACAACGGTTGAACCAGATACATCGGACAGTGCGAAAACACCTCGAATCGGCTACTGACCGCATGAAGACCAGGTATGATCTAAAGGCTAATTCTACTGGCTTCCAGCAAGATGACTTGGTGTGACTTCATAACCCGCAACGGCGAAAGGGTAGGTCTCCAAAGTTGCAACATAATTGGGAGGGACCATACCGAGTTACAAAGCGAATCAACGACGTCGTATACCGAATACAGGAACATCGTAAGCCGAGAGCTAAAATGAAAATCGTGCATCTGGACCGTCTTGCCCCATATTACACCCAGGGAGAATTGACTACAAATAGCGACACATCTTTTCGGGGCGAAAAGAACTGAGGTGGGGCAGTGTTACATGTACAAATAATTCTGCGAGCTACTGTCGCAATTGTTTTCATCATCATTAAGAACGTCAACAAATGAATTTACTCGAACCCACGAGAACCCAACAAGCATGATCAACATCTGCAAGTGACGTCACTCCATTCATTAATTTGCTCGAATCTACCAGGTACCTCTCGGTAGAACATTCGCCAATGTACGAGAAATGAGTGAATACGTAGAGACGCTATATAAAGGCGAGCTGAATGAATGGGGGGATCATTCATTACAACCGCGATAGAAAACTGCGATATAGTGGAACGCGAAGTAAAGACGATTGATTGTTTGAGTGCGAAGTGATTTTAAGTGGACAGTTGAATGACAAATTTATAGGCTTAGTGAAAATTAAAATTGTGAAATACTAAAATAAGTAATTGTGCATTTTTGTGATTAATTGAATAAACTCCTTTAAGTTAATTTAAAAGACATTGCGTTTTCACTTCCCCGGAACATTAAAATTATTGGCCGCGAACCAAAACACGCGACAATATAAACCAACAAAATGAAGTAACTTTGTTTATGCAAGTAGACCATCTGAATTCACTTTTGGACCAAAAAGAAATGCTTTAAGGAAATGATGCAGATAACGGTAATTATTCCGGTGGCAACATGAATCGTAGCTTTTGAGGTGGTGGTGGTGGTGGTGATAACATAGGCCCTGGAATTGCGGAACAGGGATTCATGCCAATTGATATTGGCTTAAATGATAAAACAAAATTTGACAATGCAAATCAAGGCGGCGGCAGAGGAGGACCAAACCAACGCGTTGAGGGTGTAAATCGTCAATGGGATAATGTTGATAGCGGAAGACCCAGTGGTAGAAATTATTTCAAAAATAATAAATGAAGACGTTTCTAAAGCACATTTGCAAACATACAAATTAACTAAATCTATCATATAATAATTGGCATTCAAAATCATACCAATTGAAACAAGTTGGGTAGACAGACCTATGCTCATGTCAGAAAGGTTTTGTACTTAACTTGCAAAATGCAGTAACCAGCAACGAATAAAATCATGAAACATGTCAAAGACGATTTTATTCGAGAAAATGTGAAATTCGAGGTTCATACTATTATTAAAAAAGTTGAACGAATTTTGACTTCTGAGGTATTTATTATAGTTATACCCATAAACATCTCGCTTGATAATTTTTTCAGATTTTTTAGATCACGGGTGTCCATTCGCGAGGGAGAAACACATTTTTCATGTATTCCCCCCCCCCCCCCCCTCCCTCTGTGCCCCCACTGAAGCAAAAACTGTCAGTTTAAGAACTGTTTTGAAAAGCTCTCATAGGGAACTTTCAATTGATACTTATATCGGCTACCTTTCATGAAATTTTTTTCAGGGGCCACTCTTCTGTGCTGTAATCATCGATTCATGGCCTATTTTTTCGACTCCTAGAATGGTTACAAAGCCCTTTTGCTAGGAGCTCTCTCCTGCCTCTTCGACTTGTTTCAATTGTATGTACTCATCTTCATGAAATCTATCACTCCTGAAATTTTCATGCAAATTCTAGCAAAGCTGTAGTGTCTAAGTCGGTAAAAAGCGCATATGGCTGCATAGCCATATGCTTCCATAGTACAGGGCATATTGCTCCATAGTAATACAGGAAAATTCAAATCGCTATAACTTCGGTAAATATCATTCGATCTTTATGAAACTTTCAGAAAAGATCAATCTTATAAATAGTCATCTCTTTATTGAGTTTAAAGGTACCGTTTAGATTTTATTCAAGAAAACACAAAATCGGTAAATCATACTATTACTAACAAAGTTGAGTGAATTTCGACTTCTCATGTATTTGTTGTTGTTGTACTCATGAAGGCCTACATTCATGATTTTTTTCAGAGTTTTCGGATGGAAGGTGTCGTTCGGAGAAAAAGTGCTGTGACATACAGACGGACGGACGGACGGACAGACGGACACAGGTCGTGATTGCAATAGGGTTTTGTATTTTAGTACAAAACCCTAAAAAGGGGTAACAGTATATTTTATGGATAAGGAAACTAATCTCTTTTATCTACGTATTAACTTACTTGGGTATCGATAAGGAAGGTCGTGTTCCACATGTAATTGGGTTGACCGTCTGTCCTTTGTTAGTTCTCTATGGCAGAGATCAGCCAGCAGAATATCACGCCTTACCTCGAACAAGTTTGCAAATGATCTGGAAAAGAAGAAAAAAAGGCATACAAAGTGTCTTGCCCTAGGGTAAAACATAAACTCACTACTTATCTAATAGTTCCGTCACTGCTTGAAATCCAACCACTGAAAATGCACGAAAACTCCAGCAGCCTCTCAAAAATGCGTCGAATGTAAATAATAATATAATGACTATAACACGTCAAATGTCCGTCACAGTGACAATTCTGAAAATCATTTAACAGTCCGAATTTGGGAAACACAAGTTGAAGTGTGGTGAAAACTGCTATAGAATCGCCCGACTGCACGAACCGGGTTAGAATTTTTGGGAAGAAAAAGAGGAATATAAAGTTTACCCGGGGATTAGCAGTGCTCCGTTGAGAACGAAGTGATAAAAGGGCAAAGAGCAAAGGAAAAGCCCTCTTTCGTGTTTGATCAACCGAAAGTGAGGGAGTCTACAGTCTTTAAAAAAACAAAGTGTGGAGTTGGAAATTATTGGAAAAAATAAAAAAAAAACGAAAGTTTCTTTTAAAAAAGCTTAAAAAAAATCAAAGTGTAATAAACCAGAAGTTCGTAGGGCAGAGTTATTGGGGAGAAGCCAAAAGGAGAGTGGCTGCGGGGAGAGTTCCAATTACTACCGGAAGAAGGCTAGGTTGCCCGGGAAAATGGGGGAGTAAATTGGGTAATGAACGAGTGCGTCGAGGGAAGATCGTGTGAAATCCGCGCAGGTTAATTCACCGTCACGTCGACGACGGGAGCTCAACGAGGTAGTTTACAGTAAGGTTACGAGGGTATTTCAGTATAAATATTTTTCTGACAGAATTTTTCATTTAATTTTTTTTTTGCTGATTGTATAAATATTTGTTTTTCTTTGATTTCACGAATTTAAATTAAATTTTCTTGGTGGTAAGTAAACTTTTGAGTCTATCATTCAATTTGCTTCGGAGAACATAACTTTTGGTTTTCAGGACGTGCAACGATTTGGCTCGGGGTAGTATCGATCGCGGTCTACGTAGAGTGAATTTTCGTATTCGGCGGAGTTTGAGTTGTGAAATGCGAGTTGGAGGCGATAGGGTCCATCCTCAAATCATCCCGAGTGGTGAGTATTTGTGTGTTCTGCTGCAGGAAATCTTGATTGGAGAGTGTTGTGGAACGAGCTTTTTGAAAACCGCCTTACTTGCTGGGCGGTAAAGTGTGGGACTTAGGCCAAAGCAGTGAGTTGGCGTCTACGCCCATCTGCGGGACCACAGGGCCCCCACTGCCGAAGCACCCCAGTTGTATTGGAGTGATAAAGAGAAGAGAATAGAGAACTAAAATCTGGTTATAATTTAGTGAATATAAATCCAGAATTTGAAAGGAGTGAAGAATATTAAGCTACAAAAAAACTAAAATCAAGTGCTTGGAGTACAATATAAACTTCCGAAAAAGCGTAGAGTGAATTGCCATTTGAAAAAGCAAGGCACGGAAGTCTGAACTTTCGGCTAATAGACGAAACTAAATAAAAAGATAGTCAGTGCATGGTGTTGGAGCAAGTGGTAGTGGCAGTCCTTGATTTTTTTAATTCCACAGATACATAGTTCCATTAAAATTTTCAGTGGCCCCACGCTTCTTTTCTTTTGTATTTCACCGAACACTCAATGATTTGCAGGAAAAGGAGTGAGTACCGATTATGTTTTTTTCTATATTTTACATAATTTTTTTTTTTATTGTTTTGGTATTCTTAAAAAACTTTAACTTAACTTTTTTTCTTTTATTGCGTTCATATTAGATTATTTTAAATTTTCAGGGGGCTTTTGGTTTTTATATGCTTTCATTTGCGAATAGCTTTTATGAATTTTACTTTGATTTAAATAAAACGGTAATCATTAATTTCTATTATTTCCATCAAAACGCTATTTGTTTTTTTTTTTTTTGACGTATATATTTTTCAGGAGTAAGTTGCTCCCTTCTTCAATGTCAATTATTGATAGAAATAATACAAATTAAAGGTAGTTTGGAAGCACTAAACATGAGAAAATACACACATTAAAACTGCAATGTTTTTGTAAAAACTATTTTTATTTTCATTTCTCGAAATGACCCCCTCCTCTCCCGTCTTTTCTTCTTTATGTTATGATTCCATGTGTAGGGTGGCTCAACACATGCAAGACCCGCGACATGACTAAGCGCTAGCCGTCCTCAGTATGCCATCCCGGGTTTTTTTTTTGTGGTAGGAAGGTGAATGCCATTTATGCACAGAGTGTGAGACTCCCATGCTCGCAAGAATGCGACTGGACTACCCACTAAACACCTCCCCTGTCAACCTGAGAACCCAGCCTGGAACCGTTTGATACATTACTTCGGACCAGGTCTCGTTTTTTTACGCCGTGGGGTGCCTTCAAGCTGGGGGTTCTCCTTTCTAGCGGGAGGGGAGAGGGGAAGAGAAAGTGGTAAAAAAGCGATCCCCCAGCCCCAACGCCCCCGACTGCTGTGAGTCCCTTTTATATTTTAGGACTGCCCGAGCATAATGTGCCATCTGGTTCCGTTTGTCAACCGATTCGAGCATCGTCACGACTATATTATCCGAAGTGAGCTCTCCCGTCTCCCTGTAGAGGTTCCTTCGCAGCCTGATCCCAGGTTAAGCACCTCTCTGCTACAAACAAATGTCTGAAACTGCGGTGACTTCTGTAGTTGCAACTATGTACTCAACGTTTGTAAAGTAACCTTCTCAGCATATATTTGCAGTCAAGTAAATTATATTTTAAGAAGCTTAAAATTCGGGTTTTTAATCACTATGCGCGGGTGGGAATCGAATGAAGAAATTTATAATTCAGGCAATCAGCGTTAATTTTTAACGAAAGAGCGAGTTTGGAAAAATGCATTGCGACCGATGAAAGCTGCGCTTCTATCCATGTCGCAAACAGAACTCTTCTCAGATCACATCAATTCTCGATATCTTTCTCTCGATGCATCACAAAATACTCCTTGTTGTTTCCGTGCAACTGCAGGAGATCAAAAAATCGTTTTGATCCAACCAAAGCTTCGTGTCCTACCGCATCTCAACCAGCACTTTCCTGATTCAGACCTGCTCCTCCACATCAATGCAGCCAAATTCATTGCGAGTTGCCTTGAGGTGTAGGGTTACGTGTAGCTACTGCAAATTAACCCTCTTTTTCTCCACTTCGACCTGTAGGTTCTATCTGTAGGTACCTCTCCAATTTGTAAGCGGAACCATCTTGGGACCTTTCGCCCCAGAAGAAACATCTCTTAGGCTTCGTGACTCATTCTTAACTTACTATTACCAAAATGTTCGAGATCTGAGGACTAGGACTACTGAACTTCACATTTCTTCTATCCTTTTTGCTTATAATATTATCTGCCTAACGGGAACATGGCTGACAGATGACATTAGTAATAGTACGCTTCTCCCAAACTATTTAATCTGCCGCAGAGATAGAGACGGTGATGCTACTGGTAAGTCTGACAGTGGAGGCGTTCTAGTGGGTATACATGTTTCCATAACTAGTAAATACTCTGATGATTTCACTCAATCTTCACCTGTTAAGTGTATAATTATGCTAGTCTCGCTATCTGAATCTCTTTCCTTCCTCGTATCATCTGTGTATATCCCTTGTAACAGTCCTGTTATTGTTTACGAACGTTTTTTGCAGAATTCTCAAACTACATTAATGCTCGTTTCCCTTCTACCCCTATATTGGTCTGTGGTGACTTCAATTTGCCCTCTATTGTTTAGAATGATATGCATGTCTCCATAGTTTCTGGCGGTAGCATGTCTTTTACTCTTTCTTCTTTTATTTCCCTCTGTTCTTCCACTCAATACAACACTTTTCCTAATGCCAATAACAAACTGCTTGATTTTGTTCTTACCAACTTGTCACCTTCGTCTCTGTCCGCATCGATAGCACTCTCATCCTTTGTCAAACCTGATCCCCACCATCCATTGCTTTCCATTGAGCTTGCAATCACATGTTCTCGTTCTTTGAAGAATTTCTCACCTTCCAGCTTTAATTTTTTAAAAGCCGATTTATCGAGCATGGAAGCTAGCCTCAATACTGTGAATTGGAATTCCTTTTTCAGCAATCTCCACATTGAAGATTATGTTGATAAGCTCTATCTGTTTATTTCGTCCTTAATCTCGCAATTTACTCCTGGGTTTCTTGCAAGAAGACCTGAAGATGCTCCTTGGTTTAATTCAGATGTTGCCATTGCAATTAAAGCTAAAGATGCTGCCCGCAGAAAATTCTTATCCAGTGGTCTTCCAATTGACCTTGCTAAATTCAAAGAACGTCATATCGCGGCCAAGAAAACTGCCACCTGGGCACTTCATGCATGTGTTAACTGCATTGAAACTACGTTAATATCGATTCAAGCTCGTGTGTTCTGGTTGTACGTAAAATCTTTAAGGACCTCTCATCATGCCCCTGATAATTTTAGTCTAGATGGCCTGAGATCGTCTACTCCTCAAGAATCTTGGGAACTCTTCGCTTCTTATTTTTCTTCCTTTTCCTGCAGGTCTTCCTTCAACCAATCTTCTTGCTCTTTTTCCTCTACTACGATTTCTTTTCATACAAACCCCTTGCAGATGCGCAACCCTTAAATAATCTTGACAACAGTACCAATGTAGGCCCTGATGGCATTCCAAATTTTCTAGCAAAATCTTTATCTTCTCAACTTTGAGTTCCCCTTTCAATTATTTTTAATTTGAGTTTATCCTGTGGAGTTTTCCCCTCCCAAAGGAAAATTGCTCACATTTTTTCTATCTACAAATCTGGTAATCGTAATATCGTCTCAAACTATCGTCCTATTTCCCTTCTTCCTTGTTTTGGTAAAATTCTTGAAAAGATAGTTTTTGATGTGGTGTATCCACTTGTGCTCCCATCTTTAGCAGATCAACAGCATGGTTTTGGTAGAGGCAGATCTACCCTTACAAAGTTAGTTTCTTTTACCCATCATATTGCAGTTGCTCTCGATCAGCAACAACAAGTGGACGTCATTTTTACGGATTTCTCTAAAGCATTTGATTCAGTGGATCACTCTCTCCTATTTGAGAAATTGTTAGGATTCAATGTCCCTATTAGCCTCTATTCCTGGCTTCTCTTCTATATCCTGAATCGTCAATGTTTAGTCACTTTTAACTCTTACTTCTCTTCTTCTTTTCACCCGAGATCGGGAGTTCCGCAAGGTTCAATACTTGGCCCCATACTATTTTTACTTTTTGTTAATGATCTACCTTCTGTTATCACACCCCCTGTCTCATTTATGCCGATGACTTCAAGATTTTTCGAGTTATTGATTCCCTTTTAGACGTGGATATCCTTCGAACCGATCTTCAGCGTCTAAGTGACTGGTGTGAAACAAACCATCTCTCCTTCAATGTTTCCCAAGGCCATCAGATGACATTCTCCTGTAAAAAATTTCCTCTTCTCTCAACGTATAGGCTTGTTGGTATTTCTTTGAGCAATGTAACCTCCTTTAATGGTCTTGGTGTGCTTTTCGATTGTAAACTGAAGTTTGATCTCCACATTGCTCTAATTATTAAGAAAGCCTCCCGCTTAACTGGATTTATTTTACGATCCGCTTCGTCATTCCAACATATCACTTCCTGTATGTGTCTTTACTTCTCACTAGTATGTAGTAATTTGGAGTACTGCTCCCAAATTTGGAGTCCGTACCACAGGAAGCACATCGATGCTCTTGAAATAGTTCAACGCAGATTCACACGGTCTCTATTCTTCAAATTCAACCTTCCTTACTCCCCGTTATGATAACCGACTACATATTTTGAACCTCCCTACCCTCGAGTCCTTGACGAATGCCTTTTTTCAAGCTTCATCATAGTCTTTTACCTCAAAATGTATGCAGGCAAATTAATACATTCGACGCTGCTCGCCCTAATAGATCCTCGCTTCAATTTCAGGTTCCGTATGCACGTACTAACACCTTCTTCCACTCTCCCTCACTACGCTTACCTCGGATGCACAACCAGCGAACCCTTGGTCCTCTTTTACAGTCTCTTGGCGTATTCAAAACTTCAATGAAAAAACTAATTTATAAATACTCCTATAAGTCTTAATTTTTGTTATCGTATTATGACCTTTTTCTTTAATTTTTTCCATATTTTGAATTCCTATATTTGCATTTATCTATTAATTGACTTATAATTGGACTATTAGTCTGTAAGTTAATTTTTTGAAATAAATAAATACCCAACTAGCCTATAGCAAATAGTTTAACTAGTTTCTGTCAGTTCTCTATCACAACGTTATTGACCTGAGACTGAGACTCTTGGGTAGGTGAGCCTCAGGTCGTTATTGGTTGATCTTAGGGGATTCAAGGTACTGTTACAGTGTTCATCTATCCTGTTGAGACTGAGACTCTTGGGTAGGTGAGCCTCAGGTCGTTATTGGTTGATCTTAGGGGATTCAAGGTACTGTTACAGTGTTCATCTATCCTGTTGAACAGTTTTAGTGGGCGGTCTTGTATATATTGTATTTGCCAATATTGTCTAGTTTGAGGTCTTTGTGAATGTCAATGTTTCTAATGTACCAGGGGGTTCAAAAGATTCTGCAAATGGCCTTGTTTTGCAGGGATTGAAGTAGTTTCTTGTTAGATTTTGAGGTCCGACAGAAGGCTTTGCTGCCATAGAGAAGAGAGGGTCTTATAACTTGTTTGTAGATGAGGACTTTGTTTTTCACGTTCAGTTTTGCTGATCTTAAGATGGGGTGCAAGGAGGGTAAGATGCATAAACATTGTTGTCTCTTGTCACTTATGTGGTCAGTCCATGTAAGTTGATTGTCAATTTTTAGTCCTAGGTATTTTGGTGTTCTATTTCAAGGTACTGAATTTGAGTCGATTTGTAGTTCAGGAGATTATTGTCATCGTCTTCTTGTGATGAAAATGGCTTGTGTCTTATCAGCGTTAATTTTTATCTTCCAGCCCCGAAAGTATCCTAAAAGAATTTTGGTGGATTGTTGCAGACTCGAAAATATGGCTTCTGCTTGTCGCGAGGTGTTATATGTATAAGTGTCGTTGGCATATAAGGAAATTTGAACACTTTTAGGCAGCCCTGGAAGGTCGGCAGTGTATAGAGTGAACAGTAATGGGAAGAACTGTGATCCTTATGGAACTCCAGCTTGAATCGGTCTTTTGTTGAATAGTAAGTTATCAATTTTCACGCGAAAAGATCTACCCTGCAGGAAAGAGTTGATAATTTTTATCAAAGATAGTGGAATGGAATATTCATGCATTTTAAAGATAAGCCCTGCATGCAAGACTTTGTCAAAGGCTTTTGCTATGTCGAACATAACTAGGCTTGGTGACTTTCTGCAATACAACCCATTTCTAATATGTTGGTCCAACCTTGTTAGCTTGAGTTTGGTGGAGTGCCCAGCTCAAAAGCCATATTGTTTATCTGGTATCCAATAATTTCATTGTTCTCAATATATTCTGACAACCGAGTTAAAAGTGCCTTTTCTGTGAGTTTAGAGAGAGAAGACAATTGACTTATTGGCCGCCAATTTTGCGGGAAAGTAAGATGTTTATCTGGTTCCGGGATGGCGATTATTATTGCCATTTTCCACGCTTAGGGAATTTGTGTAGGTGACAGGTGGTGTTGATGATGTCTGTCAAGGCTTGCAGTATGTTGTCTGCTAGCCATTTCAGCATGGTGTTCGTCAAAGAATCAGGGCCTTGGGTTTTCCGTTTGTTTGGCGTGCTTATCATGTCTTTTAATTCCGGTAACTCTATTGGACGATTTCGTTAGTGCCTATCGTCTGGAAAGCTAGCAGCCTCTGAACAGTGGACTCAGTTTCATCTTGAGGTTCAAGGCTCTCTTTAGGGGAATTATTCTCATGGAATTGCAGCTCAAGAGTGTCTGCAAAGGCTTCGGCTTTTTCTGTGCTGTCTTATTTAAGGCCATTTGGTCCGTGAATGGGGGGATATTTAGTTTGTTTTTAAACCTTAAAATATATTGAGAGGTGCCAAAAGTTATTATCACCAGGTTCGAGGTGTTGCAAAAATCCTTCCCAAATGGTGCTGTGAGATTTGTGAATCTTATCACGTATTTTGTTGATTAACCGGTTGGCTTTGGTTTTTAACCTACGATCGTCCGTTTCCTAACTCGCCTCCGCAGTTGATTTCTCTTCCTTATTGGGAGCCTAATACTCTGAGGAAGTTCATAGAGGTTGTGCTCCCTTACCGGAGTTTGGCCTGTATTATTTTCCTTGGTAAGTACGATTTTGCTGGTAAGTTATTCTATGCTTTCATAGACATCACTGACTGAATTTAACTATTAGTTGAGACTTTCTGAGGCCAGAATATCCCTGCAAGCTTTCCAATTTGTAATACTCTTTAGTTTTAGAGGTTTATCTATGAAAATTTCCTCTATTAAGAAGTACACCAGTTTGTGGTCAGAAGAGAGATCATCGAGTACCGTCGTACAGATATTGTGGTGAAAATCTAGTGAGATTCCAAAGTCTAAAATGTTACCAGAAGCTCAGCCATAGTGCGTTGGCCCACTTGGCATATGTAGACTTTTGTGAATCTGTTGAGCTCAGCCCTAGCTCGATTGCTTCTCACGGCACCCAGGAATTATGATAGGCTGTGAAATCACCTATCATCAGGAGTGAGCCTTCCAGCTCGATAAGGGAGCTTAGATCTTGATAGAAAGTCTCACTTTGAGGGGGGTTATATAGTGACATGACCGAAAATTCAAACAAGTTCGTTTTTATTTTGATTGCTGTCATCTATACGCGTTGTAGTTGTGGGGTTGTAATCAGGTAGTGATTCAAATTTCTTCTCACAAAAATGGCCCTTCCGTCTCTCCTTCCTGTCAGTCCATAATTTCTGTATAGATAATTGTTAAGGAAGCGGAGACAGATTCCCGACCGCAAAAAGGTTTACTGGATGAGAATAATATCGAATTGATGGTTAACTATAAGCAACCTAAGCTCACCAGTCCTTTGTTGCAAGGAGTTTGCATTTCACGTGATTATGGAAATGTGATTCATGGGGGAAGTCATTGGGTGTTTTTAGTTAGGTTTTGTGACACAAAGCAGCCCTATACCATTTTGGCGGCATCATTTTTGCATCATCAGTTGCATTTGTGACTGCATTTTGATGAAAAATTGCTCCATGTTTGGTGGAGTGAATGTCGTTCGTTGCTGGAAAGAAGTTGTAGGGGTTCTATTTGTGGTTGGTTTTGGGAGTTAACACTGGGTTGTTGCCTGTTTTTTGGGCAGCAATTCGCGCAATAGTTTTCCTGACATTTTCGGGTTTTCGGGATATCCTCCAAAGGCGGGGTGTTCTCCTCCACAATTGATGTATTTGGATTTTTCGGTGATTTTCTTTTTGCAGTGTGTAAAGTGACAAATGCCGTCGCACTTGACATGGCAGTTGCTCGATGAGTGGCCAAATAATTGGCAGTTCTGACACATAGCCTGCCCGTTACTGTTTTTATTGATTCGACTTGGAAGATAGATCTGATGTTGCAGGTTTCGTTTTCTGCTTTCGGCTGAAGGACTTTTACCAGTTTAGTGGGGCTAAATTGAAGTTTTACATAGAAAACTTCAATAAGGTGGAAGCCTTACTGCTGAAAATCTTCTTGAATTTCCTCCACCGATAGTCCGTGAAGACCGCAAACTATCACGTTTGGTTTTTTATCCTCAAGGAGGAAGTACGAGTGATACTACCATTTTTCCTCAGTTAATAGCTTGGCAATTTTTCTATGATCCGTGGAGATCGAGGTATAACCGGGATGCTTAGATATACGTGTTTGGCAGAGCCGTACTTGATATTTGGCTACTTCATAAGCACAGCCAGCTTTGTCCGTTTCTTCAGTTCGCGGAGGATAATGGGGACAGTCTTAAGGTGTGTCTCATCGGGAACATCCAAGTGTTTTTGTGGTTCATTATGTTTGGGAGTTGAGACCAATTCGATTGTGTGGTTATGAAAACTTGTGAGGGTTTTTTTGGTTGCAAATTCTAGGAAAGAAAAGGTCAATTTTGGAGGTTATAGAGCCGGAAAACCTTGATAATTTTCGTTTGAGTCCACCATATCCTGATCAGACTCTGTAACTTCTTCTGAAGACGACTCAGTTCTGAGAGGTGGTAAGCCTTTAGCTTTCCTCTTCCTGGAGGATTCTGATCTTGGTGAATCTAAGCTGTGCACCAAGAGCTTAATCATAAGTTTGTTATTCTTCTGACGTTGCTCTTTCAACTTATTTTGAGTCTCTCTGAGCTGTTGGTGTGTTTATCTCAGCTCAGTGGAAACTTCCTCCAATTACTTTTGGATCGCATTTGCCTGATTGACTTACTCAATGAAGAGCGCCATCCGTCAATCTTTTTCATGCATCCCTTAATGAAAACACTAAATATTGGGCACAACGGTGAAAAAAAACGATATGGTGTGAAAAGTTTGAGTTTTTAAGTATTCCCAACAAATATTGAAATAATAAGAAGTAATAAGTCAATTTCGTTCGTCACTAGTGGTACAACTTTGAAAATTAAAGTATGCCAATTAAGTAGAAAAACACTCACCCAGAAATATATGGTTGGAACGCAGTCATTCTTCTAGATTCTCACATTTTCCACTTGTCACCTTCTCACGGTTTTGTGCCACATTCACTTTCACTATTAAGTTTTATATGGCCACACGTTCATTCTTTGTCTAACTTCACTTCTCGAATTAACTTTCCGTCAGCATTATCACTCTACCAATTCACTCTCCATCAGCACTATATATAATAGTTATCATCACCGCCGCCACCGCTTGCCTTTTCTATCTCTTCAATAATTAATATTCATTGCGAGTGGTCGCTACTTGCAGGATACATACAGCCGTTTTCGTTTATGCAAGTGGCCGGACAATGCGTTGAAGGTGTGTATGCAAATGGAAAATATTTGTAGATGTTGAAAATGAAACCCCTCATTTTTATAATAAAGCGTCATGTTTTTTGAAAATCGGAACTTCCAACCCTTCCTCTTCTTCGCACTACAGCCCCTCTCGGGCCTTTGCTTCCTGCAAATAGCGCCTCCAATTGTCTCGGTCCATTGACCGCGTCTTCCAATTGCGAAATCCGAGTAGTGATGAACTGTCTTCGTCGACCGAGTCAGACCAGCGTTTTCTCGGTTTCTCCACTGGTCTCCGCCCTTCAGTTCTCCCAACGAATACCTTTTTGGGTATCCGGAACTTCCAACCCTGTTCTCTCCAATATTAAATATAAACCAGAAACGTGATACCTTAAGATAATTATACTTTAAAATATCTTGTTTTTTCGTAGCACTACAGCCGCTTCCAGGCCTTCGCTTAGAGATAGTTAGAGTACGAGTATCTCATTATCATGATTGAATGTATCGGCACTCCAGAAGGTGATATGGTCAGTATCATTTCTTTATGACGCAGACGCGTTTCGACTCCTTTGAGCTATCTTCAGTGTCAGTATAGACACTCAAGATAATTCAAGGGAGTCGAAACACGTCTCCTCACACAACAAAGCAAGGTCCGACGGCTATTCAAGAAAAAAGAAAATTGGCCTGCGGATACTAAATAAACATAATAATTGACTGGTCAGCATCACTTTAGAATATTACCTAGGTTTGATTAGTTATGTTACAAGCCAATCGTCATTTGAAGAGTAAGTGTGTTCAACTGGATCTATAAAATAAGTTGCTCGAAAGTTTTGGGGTTAAGCTAATATCTGATAAAATTTAAGCTCACTTGAGTTATTATCTTGGATTGAATGTGCAGTTATTTGTAGTATTTACGACCACAAGGAAATGCTACCAATAATAGGATGTGCTATAGGATTCCTAAATTTCCCGCATGTATCTTAACTTTCCCATTAATTTGCATTTCTCAGGGTCTCGGTCTTCCCCAAGATTGTTGCGTCTTGGCAATTTATACTGCTCTATCAATTTATTATCTCCATAATTCTTTTGTACCATGTATTCGCATTAAGGTATAATGAATGGTGTTATTCTTCTAAATATTTTACAACTCATTACACAATCATTTCAATGAAAATTTTTTTCGATCTCGGTTTCTATTCAGAAAAATATGTAAGTATGTTCTCGTATGTATGAGCATCTGCTCGCATATCCGAACTTTTTATAGACCATTCATAACATTAAAATATCCTAAGCCGTTACGACCATTGAAAGCTCGGTATATTCATTCTACCGGAAATAGCATCATTTCTTTTCCTTTCTATAGAACTCCCTATCAATCCCCCACCAATCAATCCCATCCTTACATTTACAATTATAAAAGATTTCTTATCCCACCATACACATAAATTGATTTATTATGCATGTCTATTTCAGCGGAAAAATGGAAATCTCTCCAACACTCTGTGGGTGGGGGGAGAAGGTGCAAGGACTAGTAGAAAATAATATTTGTTGAATGCGTAAATAGACGATGACTATAAGATTTCCAGAATTTTCGATGCTTTTCGAAAATTATGAATACCTTAGATGTTCGAGAACGGCTCACAGGTAGATAGATAGCTGTATTATAGCGTGGATAATATTTCGCGCTTGCTTCAAAAGGTGAATAGAATTCATTATTTTGATATGCTTGTATACTCACACATCATACTTGTATATTATTCAGTATGATTCAGTCGAATCACTGTTCCGGATCATGAAACATTTGTCGTTGCATGCAAGGTGATAATGTTGTCATTTACACAGCTTTTGCGCGGTTATCCTGATAATAATGATAATGCCGTCGATATAGGTATTAAGATTTGTTGGTTTGATGTAAGTTTGCTTTAGAATTTTCCAGGCTTTTGTTACGGAAATTTTTAATTTTCGTTTTGCTCTTTCAAGGGGTTTATGTATGTATTTTAATCAAAGTCATTCCAGCTTTTATTTAAGAAATATTATTTATACAAATATATAGCACCGAGCCAGCAGAATTTTGGTTCGTCCATAATTTTAAGAGTGTTTTTTGCCCATTTTATAATAGTTGTAAGACAAACACCAAACTGCTGCGCAGTGCTAATTCACTATTTGTCATATTTTTACTTTGAAAATTTCAGGTCTCTGTGTACGAGTGTTGTACACACGATACGTTTGTTTCCAAGAGAAAACACACAGTCAACAATTCACAACTTTATTTTCAAAATGAGACGGCTACAACAATAATAATTTAAATGAGAAACTGGAGGTCCGCTCACGCACGTTGTCCCAGTGAAACCTTCAAATCCACCAGTCCCATGTTGTGAGACACGAACGTTCCAGTTCGGCGTCATCTCTCATCACACACACACACTGACCCAAGTTGGCTTCATGTCACCCAATGAAGTTGGCTCCATATTACAGATGGATACCATCAGGGGGCGTTGATCCGATGTGTCACCATGGGATGTGGATACACAACATCCATGGATGGTTCAACTTTCGAATCTCGAACATCCTGCCCTGTTGAACCGCCATGGTTCAGGATGATGTCCTCGTCTGCCTTAAATAGCCTGCAACATTTTGCACAGGCCCTTGACATTGGTGTTTGTTGAGATAACCCTCAGCTGTTCGCTGATCACTATTGTATTCGACCGTTGCAACTCGCACTAGGCCGTCATTGCCCAGGTGGTCACCGATGACGCGTCCAATACGCCAGCGGGTAGAAGGTAGCAAATCGTTCTTGATGACCATGACGTCGTTTGTCCGGATATTCGATTCCGGACGCGCACATTGACTCCTCGTCTGTAGAGTCGTCAGATAGTCGTCTTGTCATCGTTGCCAAAATTGTTGAAAGGTCTTTTGAAGGAGTTGCCAGTGTTTGAGCCGATTCTCGAGAACTTCGGGAAGTGGACGTTCTAGTCGGGTCGTCAGTGGCCAGGAAATCATCTGGTGTCAGCGCCAAGTGGTTGTCTTCCAGATCATCGTGTAGTGCGATGAGTGGCTGTGAATTCAGGTAGGCCTCAGTACGTACAAGCAGGGTATTGAGGGTGTGAAATTGCATAATCTGTTTACCCATTATGCGCAGGAGATGCTTCTTCATAGACCGGACCGCTGCTTCCCAAAGTGCACCATGGTGAGGAGGAGACAGTGGGTTGACTTGCCAAAGAACGCCAGCATCGGAAATATGCTGCCTCACACAATCGCTGTTTCATTGACGTAGATCTTCTTGCATAATTTGGTCAGCACCAATGAACTGGGTGCCATTGTCGCTATATAAATTCGTGCAGTAGCCTCGCCTTCTGACGAATTGGTCAAATCCGTCCAGGAAGACCTGTGTGGTGAGGTTTTCCACTAACTCAATGTGTACTGCCCGGGTACTCATGCATACAAAAATAGCAGCATACGTTTTGAGAGTTGTCTTAGCTCGTTTGCCTTCCAAGCAAATGGTAAATGTGCCGCAGTAATCGACCCCCATGTTAGCAAACGGAGGCGCAACCAATAACAGTGATCGTGTTATTGCGGCTATTTGCTGTTATAGCGCACTGCGACGGTATAATCGACAGGTAACACATCGATGGATGTGCAATTTGACAACCGCACGTGCATGCACAATCCAGTACCAACCTCGGATGGACTGCAGCATGGCTTAGATCCCACCATGCAATGTGGCCTTGTGTGCATCGTCAACTATCAACTTGGTTAATGCACATGTTCGGGGTAGAATAATGGGATTCCGTTGCTCGTCTGGGATGGTTGTATCAGCTAGGCATCCTCCAAGTCGTAACCCACCGTCGTCCCCCAAAAACGGGTTCTGCGAAACCAAAGTGCTTGTTGCTTCCACTATAGAATGAAAGTGAAAATAATTAATATCTGTAGGGAAAGCATTTCTGTGGACTTCCCGTATGTGGAAGAGTAGAGTTGCTTCAATCTCGTCTGTATTGATAAAGGTCTTCTTCCAATGTCACCGACCGCTCGTTTAAAACCTTATGACGAGAGACCAGGGACCATCATCGTCAGTTTGGATGCTGATCTCACTCCCATAAACACCTTCAAGTCAAAGCTAGGCGCAAAGGGCGTCCTCCTTCGCTGTTGTCAATGCCGGTGATATCCAAACAGAGTGGTTCAAGTTGCAAATGCGTTGAGGTCCGTTCCACCAAAGCAGATGAGACTGTAGTCCAGCCGGTGTACGTCCGTGACTGACACAATCAGCTGGGTTGACTTTGGAAGAGATATAGAGCCAGCGACTAACATCCGTATGCTTTTGGATGTACGCAACTTGGTTAGAAACAAACCGTTTCATGGTTTCAGGTGGCTTCCTAAGCCAGCACAGGACAATGTTCGAATTGCTGTGTAACGTGCAGTTAACGTCGGGCAGTTGTAGTGCTTCATGAACGTTGAACAAAGTAGTAATTAGGCGATGCGCGGCTGACAGCTCCAGTCTAAGAATGGTGACCGTCTCCTCCTTTTCCTCCCCATCGTCTTTCCAGATGGGATCGACCTTTGTACGTGTAGTGACAATGGCTGTCCGAGTGTGGCCCTCGTTGTCGACACTACGTACGTAAATGATAGCACTGTACTTGTATGCACTCTTGCTAGCATCGCCGAAGCCGTGCAGACTGGTTGTTGTGGATTTCTGCATACCAAACCACCGTGGTAGACAAATGCCAACAAGTTGCTTAATTTCATTGCGAAACGTCTGGCATTCTTTCCGCAAGGCAGGGGACAATGGCGATCGTATCTTACTTTCCAAAGGGATTGAATGAGAAGTTTTGCTCGCACGATTACCGGTGCTTAGAGACCTGTTGGATGGTAGAGTTCCGGTAAGACGCTCAGTATGATTCGTTTAGTCGGTAATGTGTCCCTACCCTTGATATCGATCTTGTTAAATAACTCGTCCTGTATTGGACTCCAATGGAAGCCGAATACCATTGTGGTATTAGAATCACTAAGATCGATGTCATCTGAAGACGTCGTTGTCTCAGTAATTGCCTCAAGAGTCTCCAGGTCCATTTGCGCAGTTTAAAATTGCCATTGCTGAGTATCCTGTCAATATTGTCTGCTAACGTTTTTGGATTATCTGGTGGCTCAGCACTATCCAAAAATCGTCTACATAGAAGTTATTCAATATACTGTCCTGAGCAGCAGCTGCCCGGCATGCGTCAGGGACAACCTCCGAATTGTCCATAGCAAATTGCCTTAGTGCCCGTATAGCATTGTATGGACGGCTAGCAGTCCATACAATGCTATCCGTTAGGGACTCTCGCCAAATTATTCATTGCCAACGTCGGTGGTGTGGATTGATCTCGATTTGTTGAAACATCTTCTCGACATCTGCGGTGAGAGCAACGCTGTATCGTCTGGAATGGAGTAGTATTCACAGAAGCATATATTGCAACCTCGGTCCAACCAGCTGCGTATGATACAGTGATACTCCATTGTCCGTTTTGTCGGAGGCATTAAAAACCACACGGAATTTAATCATAACGGCGTGATGCGAAATGTAATAATACGGAGTGTCATCACCCTCATCAAAAGCAAGCTCCATATGTCCAAACAAGATATACTCCCGCATAAATGCAAAGTATTTATCCCGCAATTTGGAGTTGTTTGACAATTTGCGCTCAAGCTGACGAAACTGTCGTAAGGCTTTTCGATGAAAATTTCCCAGTTCTGACGCATCGGACCAGAATGGAATCTGCACCCTGTATCGACCTTCGCTGTCCATAGCTAAAGTGTTCAAAAATATCTGTTCGCAAATGGTATGATAACTGTCAGTTTTTGAGAGTAGTTCCTCGACTTCCCAAAATTTACGAAGTAAACTGTCTAGCTCCTCGTTGTTGACACATTTGCAAGCATCAAATGTGCGTTGCTTCATTGGACTTGACGTTAGACTGAACACAACCCGACCAAGGTGAGTTCGTATTGCGCAACGTTCGTTCTTACCAGCTCTGATGATCCCTTCCGCAAGAATCATGCCCAAATGTCTACACCAATGAGTAAATCAACACCACGGAGGACATCGAATGCTGGATCATCCAGCTCTAAATTGTGTAAATGGCTCCAGTTAGTGGCATCTATCGTGGTCACCGGGGTGGTCGACGCGGTAGTACGCAAAATAATTACTTCAAATTGCAATTTAAATGTGTTGTCAAATGTCGATCGCATGATGACAAAGCAAGATATCGAAGCACGAGCGATTTCACGACATTCCACCAATCTGTCACCGTCAGATTTTTAAATCGCAGGCACCGTGTCATTTAATGTGGCTCCTGGTAGTACTGGCAAGCCCCATCCTTCAATTTGTCACCGAGAATGGACGATCGCAGTGAGAAAGCGGCAGGGGTCGTGGGCGACGGGGCTGTCGTCGTCAAATGTACAGAAGCGAGGCTCTTCGCACTCTGACTTGTTACATATACCGTCGTCTGGCTGTCATTGACAGCACTCGGAATGTTCTCTGCATGGTGTTCCAATAAAAGCAGCAAATCTTCCAGTGGTGGTGTGCTGTTGGATTGGAGACTCATTTCCCAGTTGCCACGCGTGATACTGGGAAGTTTCGGCAGAAGAACTTACACTGTCAGAGTGCCCGCAGAGAGTTACGGACACAGTCAACAATGTCCCGCAGAGGCCTCTGCGTGTCCAATGGATTCTCCAGCAAATTGAGAATTTGTCAGATGTGGGTCTCCGCAAGCAAGCGAGGGTTGTCGAAGCGGCGTTTGACTTCGGTCCACACCTCTTCATACCCCCCCGGTAAACAGTCTGCCAATTGAAAGCACACTTTCCGCCTTGACGTGTTTTCGGAGTTTGCCCAGTTAATATGTCAGAGATAAGTCTGACTTCGAGTGGACCATCGTTTCGAACATATCACGAGACATGAGCCAGTTTTGTGGAAGTCCGTCAAAGTTCGGTATCGCAACAGGCTCCAACCACCTGTCCGCGACGTACGCTTTCACACATGTCGTATCACATTCCGATTTCACACTGGTGGACGTTCGACGTAATGTTGTCCATAGCTTCGAATATAGAGCCTCCACTTCCACGTGCAGCTGTTCATGTACTGGTAGTTCCTCTGCCATGGCAGCAGCAACCGGCTCAAAACGATTTTCGCAGAATCGCGAAAAGTGCTGCTCCAGTAGCTGCTGTTGATTCTTGATCTCCACAGAATGGCATCGTACTGTTTGGAGGTCACAAACGCGTTCATCCATACCAGGGCTGGACACATAAATCGTATGGACGAACAACGGGTACCTAAAAAGGTATTCGTTGGGAGAACTGGAGGCCGGAGGCCAGTGGGGAAACCAAGGAAACGCTGTTCTGACTCGGTCGACGACCACAGTTCATCGCTGCTTGGATTTCAAAATTAGAGGATGCGATCAATGGACCGAGACAGTTGGACACGCTATTTATAGGAAGCGTAGGCCCAATAGGGCTGTAATACTACGAAGAAGAAGAATGCCGTACACAAAATTGCAAAAGTTGGCGTGAGCTTTAAACACAACCGGAACAACATTTCGATGTATTGAACGTACTTGATGGGTTTTCTAGTACATTGCAACTGAGATTCAAGGAAGTTTTGACAGTCAATCAGATGAGTGTCAGTAATGGAGTGTGATTGAATTCATAGTGACTGACTGGAGTTTATTGCACAACGGGGACAGGGATTACAGTTATTAGAAACTCACAAAATCACTCATGCAAATCAAGTGATGACATGGACGTCCAACCAAACCATAAATTTGAAAGCATCATCTTTTCCAACAATTAATGATTTTTTTGCGATATCATTTTAGGGGGTTGGAAGCTGCTGATGTGGAAAAGCATAAATTAGGTAGATCCTCGCACAATGTGTTTTTAGTAGAAGGTGAGCAAGAACTCATGTGTATTTTGTGCAACTTTTATCCAGTAAGAGATTTGAAATATTAAAAAGAAATGGGTTTTGTCTTAATAATTCAAATAATCATAATCATAGCTGAACTATAGCCCGCCGAAGAATCACTTGAAACAAATCTCATTGTGGCCAAAAGGATTCAAGTTAAGGACGTTCGACTTCGTCCAGTATTACAACTTACTAAGCTATGCTGGATAAAATCAGGTAGTCTTGATTGTGGAGGTCGATGTTGGCAAGGAAAGAGCTCCGAAAGAGGAAACTTGGAAGTACCAGCGTTTCCTTAGTTTCCCCACTGACCTCCGGCCTTCAGTTCTGCCAACGAATACCTTCATGGATATACGTTATTCACCCATATGATTCATGTGGCCAGCCTTTTGCAGCTTCCGCAGTCTTACAATCGTTGAGACCTCCGGCTCGTCAAAAATGTCATTCAGCTCATGGTTGATTCACCATTAGTCCCCGTCCAGCTTCGCTCCGATTATTCACTTTGGGACCCGTCTTACGAAGGCGCTCAATATGTTTGCGGATAATTGGGTTACGGTCCATTTGTTACACCCATAGCATAACACAAGTCTTATCACAGATTTTTATACTTGGAGCTTTGTTTTTCTATGTATAAATAAATAAAATAAAATATTTTGTTTGCAAGCTGTATTTTTCGGCGCAGTTCGTCTCTTTCGTTACCGGCTGTCGTTATTTTGCCACCTAAATAAATAGAGATTTGCCCTCATTTTCGGTATTGTGTTCTCCATGTGTGATATTTTGGGCATTTGTTCAGTTATGGTATGTACTAGTTTAAAATCAGAACGTATCGCAGGTGGGTGGACGGGTGAACGTCCAAAGCATGGTACTGATCATATTACCTTCTCGAGTGCCAATATATTCGATCAAGATAATGAGATACACTAACCATCTCTAAGCAAAGGCTCAAAAGGGGCTGAAGCGCAAGCAAAAAATCGGTTACTCATCACCTTTATCCTATTGTTTTCAATTCTTCAGGGTAATTAAGAGAAAATTCATTACCCATTAGAACTCTTGTACTTGGAATGGGCAAAATTTCAATGCTCATTACTCAGGAATTGAAATTTTCAATTACCTAACCTAATCTATGTAGTTGCACATGGAATGGGAGTTGAAAAATAATTGTAATAAATTTTTCCTAGCTCTGCTTGTACACGTTATTTTGTTGATAAGCAGTTTATAATATATATTGGTGTGCCTGTTTTTTGTTTTTTATCGACATATACAGACAGTGCTCATAACACTAAAATGAATCTTGATTGACACCATTCATCTACAACGGAAAAACAGATGTCTCATACACTTGTTTCCCTCAATAAATCATTAAAGTTCAAGGATATACCAAAACAAAGTTCAAAGGATCAAAATATTTTCTCCAATTCCTTTCACCCTTGAATTCATAAAACAGAAAATCATCTCATATTTCTAAATATAACGTAAAAAACATACATCAAAGATTCGATCTTTCACCATCGTTCTATTATCCTGCTGCGAAATCAATTGAAATGTACTCATAACAAATCGTCGAAGCCTGAAAATACTTTTAATAACAAAAACAACATTAGATTTTACCACAAAATATCCTTGAAGGAAAGTCAGCTGTGAAATGAATCTACATGACCTCTAAAAGTATCTTTTCATCATATTGAAATTTCACTCTGGTGAAATCTTGTAACCACGAGAAAGAAAATTCTATATTTACATTTTTGGCAAGCAGAAAGGACGAAGATTAGGATATTAGCAAGAGCTTCAGCTGTGAGCTTGTAATATGCAAGGATACACGGTTTAATGGAGTGATATTGATGGTTGATGGACAAAATGAAATCGTATAGCAGCAGAAACTCATCGTTAGCGAGTTTGTATATATTTTGCGGTTAGATAAACGTGAATGATTTTATTATTTTTTGATATTCAAGCTTTTGTTAAAGTATGAAAGAGATCAAAGATAGCCTGTAACTTTGATTTTTAAGATATAAATGCATATAAATACATTACAAGTAAATATAAAATACATTGAATATGGGGCTGGTAAACTGATGAAACTTCTTATAGGGGTATCGGTTAATTCGTGCGTTTTTTTTCGCTTTATTGTGAAAAATTGCATTTAGACGATCGAAAATGGTTTGTTGAGCGACGCCAAGTGATTTTGCAAGTTTGGGATGGATCCGATTCGTGATCTTCAAACTTTTTTGGCTGTCCGGGCCGTTCATCGTCCTCCATGTCAAAATTGCCACTTTTAAACAGTTCAAACCACTTCTGATACGTACGCTCAGCTAGAACATGCACACCATACACTTCCACCAAAATACGATGACTTTCGCCAGCCTTTTTCTACAATGAAGAAGTACTCCCCGCAAAAACACTTAATTCGGCACAAAATTCGACATTTTCAGAGTAAAAAAAATTATTGTTGTTTACCTTCAGCTAAATGACACATACTGATTCTGAAACTACATGACAGTAGCTTTCCAACATATATTTGGAAAGGTGAATCACTGGAATAAAAATCAAGTTACGCCATCTGTTAGGAAACCAGTACCCCTATTTTAAAAAAATATTAATTTACATGGGCATGAGCCTGGCGCATTTTATTTTTCAACGAAGAGGAAACGTAATCTACTAATATGAGCAGCCAAAAGAATGCAATAAATAGTCCAAGTACTCATAATATGCACGAAAATTCTTTATGTGATCTATAACACGGGACAGAAAATTGAAATTTTTCCAAAAACTCTGAAACGTAAAACGTGTCACCCTCTTACTTTGGGTTTACTGGTCCAAATTTCACTCGATGGATGACACATGTGGGGCAATACTTGCTCACCTTATGCCGCGATGTTACGATTCGCAAGATCTCTTACTACAAAACACTTTTCATGCTTCCTGAAATCGATCAGACCCCAACTACCAATATCTTGGAAAAATATCAATGAGCCCGCAAAGGAGAGGAAAATATACTATCATTCTTAAGCTTTGGAACTCCTACTCTTAAACTTGATAGTAAGCCTGCAAACCAAAAAAAAAACGATCTAAGTAGACAAAACGTTTCTGCACTCAACTTATGATCTGCAGACATAAATAATGAATAAACTTGCAGCGCCACAATTGCACATTGCCTGAAAACGCACTTTCAGCATTGAGCGCGCTAAAAATAAAAACGAAAGAAGTGATTCGGGACGAGCTTGAGGGCAAAGCCCACTCACTTGAAAGCGATCATTCGGTACAGATGATGTCCCCGATGATGGGATAAATAATATGTTCCAAATTCCAGCCAATAAAGTTATCTATTGTATTAACGATTTGTTTATCCTTCCTTTGTAACCACCATCTGTAGATTGGTGACCCCGCCGAAACAGGTAACTATGGCTAACGACGAGTTTCACGATGGCAATAGGGGCCAAAACAGCCAAGCGACCACAAGCGACGCGAGAAGGGACAGAAATCCAAACTGTTGCCTGCAGGCTCCCACAATTTTGGCGGGGCAAACCGGAAATGTGGTTTGCTCGTATAGAGGCACAATTTTGGGCGAATAAAATTATGAGCAATTTCACTCATTTCGACAAGGGGGTCTCTAAGCTAGATATATCAATCATCACACAAGTGGCTGACGTTATAAAGTCACCACCCGACCCTGGAAAATATGAAGCCCTTAAGGTAAGACTCTTGGTTGCTTTCACGCTCAGAAACCACAAACGTGTTCGGCAGCTTTTGCATGGGTGGAATTCGAGTAGCAGTGACCGTCTCAATTTTTGGCCCAATTACAGTCGGTGGCTGGAAATTTCGTGTCCGACGCCATTTTGAAAGCATCGTGGCTTCAACGCCTTCCCAAGCACATACGATCGATTCTCGCTGTAGCAGATACAAATGAATTGAGCAAGTTGGCAATAGCTGCAGATAGAATCGCTAGTTGTTCTGTAAGCGATGCTATTCGCGAAGCGCAGGTTTGAAATAATACACAGCCGTCGCAATTTACAACGATGTTAACGTTGCCCACTAAACATCTGAATTGAGAGGGGAGCTCAACGGAATCCAAACACCTGTCAGAAGCAAAGGCTTGCGCTCCAATTAGTGTCAGCGTCCAATACGCCAAACGTTTACCTCGATGGCCCCGAGAGTTTTTATCACAAGCGTTTTGGAGCAGCCGCCATACGCTGCCACCCACAATGCCGTTCCCATGTTTCATCGATGGAAAATTTCTCAAATCATTAGCTCAACAGGCGATGGCTAGTGATTCTCATAAGAACCGCCTGGAAATACGAAATTCAAAATCAACATTAAAGTTTTTAATAGACACAGGCACAGACGTGTCTGTTCTTCCTTTGACCTTAGTGCGAAAAAACGTAAATGCGTTACCAACAAATTGTTCGCTGTAAACAGCACACCAATCAATGCCTGCGGAAAGGTATCTTTAATCATGTCGCTTAGCCTTCAACGTTCCTTCCGTTGGCAATTCCAGGTTCCGCAGGCTGCACAGCCTATTCTAGGAGCTAATTTCTCAACCAACGGCTGCGCGATTCTGCGTCAAAGTTTCAGCTAGAGGATGGATTAGTACAATTCAAAATGAATCCGTAGCGAGTATCCTGAAGTACTCACAATACTCATTTTATCAAATAATCCATTTTCCGTCTGTCCAATTTCTCTGGTGGTGTCACCGTATGTTATACCAGATATTCATAATCTTTCACTAAAAGCACAATCAACGGGTGTACCAAAAAACAAGCCTTCGTCGTTTTAACTATTTTAAATCAAACTATGAAGGAATAGTATCAACGCTTGCGAACATTGATTGGATTTCTCTTTTGGATCCAATTAATCCCGACCTTTCTATACAATCTTTCCACTCTAAGCTGCTCAACATTGTTGCTCAGTTCACGCCAATCGACTCGTACACCAAGTCATAAGCATCAAGCTTGATTAAATGCTGACGTTCCGCAAGCACTGCGTGTAAAAGACAAAGCCCATAAAATCTACCTTCGATCGGGATCCAATATAGATCTTCTAAGGTACAAACTTCTTCGAGCTGATGCCAAAAAAGCTATTTCTTAAGCTTTACTTGCCTATTACTAGCTAGTCCCTTAAAGCCTCTTGCTTCAAAAAGCCGAAATCCTTTTAGTCATAAATCTTCCAACACCTTTCCTAATTCAGTATCGTTGCTTTATAAAACAACCAACCAACCAAATTTCAGATCCTTCTCGCCTTATTCCCTAAATTTCCTATAGTCCAGCTCATTCCGATTTCGGCTTTATCTCTACTGATTCTGTAGAAGTGGAAGAAATCATCGCCTGGATAGATGCAAACGAATCTATGGGACCTGAAGGCTTTCCTAACTTCTTCATAAAATCACTGTTCTCTTCTCTGATTTCCTTTTCCTTGATTTTACATTTGAATCTTTTGTAATGATTTTTTTAATGCCCGTGTAGGACACGGGTGCCGATGGTCTGGCATAAGTGACAGCGAGCTATAAACAACACCGAGCTCAGCTAACTAGCTTCGCTTAACGACCGCGTACGCGTGCTTGACGACTAGCATTTGCGGGATCGTATGAGGCGGGTTCTTGTCGAGCCACGAAGCTACACTACAAAATACTTATCACGCGTATTCTACTCTACAAGACGCACCGATCAATTTTTATTGTCTTCAGAAAAGCTCTATTAGGTGTCAATTAAGCTACTCTACAGTAATTCAATATTTTTTTGCCTCGTTAAATTTAGCGGACACGGAGGCTTGAGACAAACGCAAACATTACACAAAAAGCAACCGTTACTTTCACAGAAGAAGGTCGTTGCATTACAAGAGGAATGTCAAACCTAAAGATGTTAAAGTGGCTGAAGTGAACCACTCATCTCTGCCTAAAGGATGGAAACTAGACGGATGCAGTTTACTTTACACTAGTAAAACAACAAAGTAAGCTGTTTCGACGGGGTGACCACCTTATCTCTTCAGGAGCAGCCACTCCCGATCACCACGGGGCAGCTCGACTGCTTATGTTAATTACACTTTCGCCTAGTGCTTTCCTAGATGCATGGAAATGTGCTAATATTTTCCCCTTCCAAAAATCCGGCAATCGCAATTCCGTTTCGAATTATTGGTCAATATCTCTCCTCTCATTCTTTGAAAAAATTTCAGAGAGGATTACCCAATCCAGAATTTACTATCCTTAAAATCTTCAGTATTATTCGCTCGATGAATGACATTAATTAATGGGACGAATGGCGTCGTATCAATCGTCTTGCTCTCAACGCTCCTAAATGTTTTCATATGTGTTTTTCTGATAAACTAAATAGCTTAAGCTTTGACTATTCGATTAGTGGCTCAGTACTTTTATCAGTTGACCATATTAAGGATCTTGGTTTGACGTTTGACCAACATCTTAAATTTGACCGCCACATTGCCCATATGACATCTACAGCAGCTCAAGTCGTGGGCTTTGTTCTGCGCTATTCCCACACTTCTTTTAGCACTCAGTGTCCATCTATTTATCTAACTCGTTTGCTCTATTTTAGAATGCGCATGTCAAATATAGTCTCCCCGTCACACATGCCTTTCGAGTGCCCTTGAATCCGTATAAAGAAAATTTACTCGCTCGCTTTTCTATAAATACAAACTATCGGAAAACGCATCTTTTTCAAAGTCGACCTACTCAAGTTGTTTCACCATATCCCGATTATAGAAGAGGACATTCCAAAAAAAATAACGACGCCTTTTGGCCTGTATGAGCCCACTGCAATAACGTTCGGTCTACGCAACGCTGCCAAATCATGCCAGCAGTTTATGGACCAAGTACTCTAAGACCTCGACTACAGTATTTGCTACGTCGACGATATTCTGTTTACTTCCGAATGAGAGGACCAACATAAAAAGCATCTACGGTTGGTGTTTAAACACCTAGCTGAGAATTAACTAGTAGTCAATGTGGCTAAGTGCTCATGGGGAGCAACAGAGGTTGAATATTTAGGTCATGTGATCAACGCACAAGGCATTTCACCCCCATCGTCCCGGGTGCAGTGAATTCGAGACTACGCACAACCTACGTCAGTAGAAGAGCTTCCCAGTTTTCTGGGATGCATTAACTATTATCGACGCTTCATTCGAAATGCAGCCAGTTTGCAATCACCATTAAGCAATCATAAAACAGCAAATTTGGTCACCAGCAACAGAAAAGGCGTTCCAAAATTGCAAAAAGAGTCCACCGGCGGCGTTTTACTGGTGCACTTCCAGGCAAACAAGCCACTGAGGCTTGCTACTGATGTGTCAGATGTAGCGGTATATGCAGTGCTTGAGCAGCTGCAGGCGGGCAAGTGGCTGCCGCTTGCTTTTTATCAGAAAAACTTGTCCAAACCGGAACCAGCTACAGTGTGTAGGCCGCAAACTACTGGCCATGTACAGCAGCATACGTTACTTTCGGCACTATTTGGAAGGCCCGAGGTATCACATTCTCACTGACCACAAGCAACTTACCCACACGTCTGCGCAGCAATCCAATAAAGCATCATCATGGCAACTTCGCCATCTGAGCTTCATTTCCCAGTTTTCTACGGACGTTAGATACATTCGCGGAACTACCAACAGTGTCCCAACTGCTCTGCCACGGATTGAACTAATATCAGTCCCATCTGTTGTTGATATGAACGAATTAGCATTTGAGCAGCAAAAGGATACAGAACTGCAGGGATACCATGTCACTTATATTACAACACGTTGTCGTTGGTGATAACGTGGAATTGATGGCTGTCAGGTCACTTTTGAAGGTGCACCCGGTCGTTCCATTAATACTGCGTAGGAAGTTTTTCAACGTTTTTCATCACCCATCATGTCTAAGTGGCCAAGCAACTTTCAAGTCTTTATCAAGGAAATTCATATGGACAAACATGAAAAGAGGCATTCAAGTATGGGCACGAAATCGCGTCCCGTGCCAGGGATCGAAAACTGGCCACCACAAAAAAATCTGACACATAACTTTTTGATGCACGATGAACGGTTTCAGCATGTACACCTGGACATCATCGGCCCTTTGATACCATGCCAAGGTTACAAGCAAACAGCTGGAATCGTTGCTCAAACATTTTTCAATAACTGGGTACCATGGTTCGGCGTGCCACGCGCAATTACAACGGATCAAGGCACTAAGTTTGAGCCGTCATTTTTCAAGGCACTTATCCACTTTATCGGATGCGATTGAACCAGAACGTCACCCTATCACCAATCTTCTAAAGGGTTAACCGAACGCTGGCACCACTCGCTTAAAGCGGCAATCATGTGCCACGAGCAAAATTCGTCTTGGCTGGAGATAATGCCCACCGGTTTAATAAGATTCCACGGAATCATCAAGGAGGACCTAGTAGCGTCTTGTGCAGAAATTCTATATGGAAAGACGTTCAATTCTCCCGAAGAATTAAGTTCCGCAGCATACAGCAGTTGAGCTTCATGAGTTCCTAGATATATTACGAGAACCAACTGCGTCCTTCGACCACAGCTCAAAGAAACTTGCGGCCACTAGTTGTAAACAAAAGTCGAAGGAATTGTTCGCACGTATTTATGAAGATTGACGCAGTCAAAAAACCATGAACTCAGCCATATTTGGGGCCGCACAAACTTCTAAGGGAAATTTCAGACACCCTTTACGCTATCGACATCAACGAACGTAGAGCCAATATTCCTACCAAGCGGCTCAAACCTGTCTTTCTCGAAACGGTACACTGTCACACTGCTCAACAAGTTTAGGGTCTTCCCACCAAGGGAGCACCACAGAGCACAATACTCATTGGCATTTCATCCAGATAAGCATCGCAACCAACTGCAAGTGAAGCACCAGGGACCATGTCGTGCACACCTCCAATTCATTTGGCGACGAATGATTCACATCAACTGGAACCAGGTCCGGTAGCAGCCCAACATAGAATTCTTCCACCAATAAACACCCCGGCAGAACCATGGAGGACATATCTGCACAGCAAACAGCTACTACCGCCTTAACCAAAAGTGACAGCTTAGCAAAATCGCAGTAATCTACGAAATTGCTCCCGAATCTAGCCTCAATTAGACATTGGCGATGTTATGAACGAGCGAAGGAAACTCCCCGCCTACCGTTTAACGCCAGGCTTAATATTATGAACAAGCGAGTGGAACTCTCGCCTACCATTTAGTGCTAAAAAGCGTCAGCAAATGACGGCATTGTACATTACGGCAGATGAAAAACACCGTTCAATCAAGTTAGCACTGATAAGCGATAGCAAATGATAACTATGCCGCTGGTAAGCTTCAGCATATGGATGACACGTACACGTTGGCGATAGATCATAAGCGAGAAGCTCTATGTATGAGCAAGTTAAGGGAGCTTATAGCGATCAAATGTAAAAGCTTTCGCGTGCCAACTGATAGCTGTGGCGAATATGGGGGCGAAAGCTCTCCTCGCTCATATGCAAGATATTTCCCCCAAGCTGGCTACGATAATTTGTAAATATCATAGAATGGCTCTCTTCATCTACAAATTAATAAGGCGCAGCGGGGAGGACAATGAGAACACACGTTCTCATTGCCTCAGCTATTTTAACGGAGAAGTAGAACAAAAGCTCGACTTGAGTTAATGTTTATAGCCGTGGAGGAACTGTTGAGAAGCAGTCTTGTTCGAGTCTATAAGGGACCGTGCTGCTACCCATTCTTCAATTTTAACGAGTAGTAACGCGAACAAAAGTTTAGACGGAGGTCTAGTGAAATTGTACAATGAAATGGTGAGGGGTGAGTTGTTGGCTTGCGTCGTGATCCTCAATCGGCATTTTGGCATTCTATGCCGTGTGGCCACCCCGAACCATAAGCGAGTCAAATTGATTCCCTCTACAGACTGGCGCTCACTTGTGAAGCTCGACAAGTGTTAGTGTAGAGCGCTTCACCCAATACTGATAGTTCGAGGTCTTCGACAACTTAAAAAGTTAAAAAGTAATTAATAAATTCAGTTGTAATCTAAATGTTTATATAGGATACACATCAAATCGAGCTCCCAGTTCATGCCAGTATACATAGACTATACTGGTTATGTAACAGCGTGACGGAATGTACCGAAATACGCTCTACAAAATTAGAAAACCGACAACAAAAAATGGCAATTCATCACATTTTCTTTTCGTGACATTTCTTCGGCTAACAATGTCTCTCGGGAGGAAGTGATGTAGCGCACTTTCAGCACTGACCACGCTGAACATTTGAATTTGAAAACTCGCCCACTTATCATCTTGTATTTGAGCATGAGACCTGGCACTCATGGATAGCCCCCATGAAGCGAATTATTTTTTGAACAGGGATGGCTGCCATCGGTGGTAGCTGCCATTTATAAAAAATGCTTGGTTTCGTCCAGCCGACTGCGCCACATTCATCAAGTGCTGTTTCAATGGCGATAGTCAGCTAGGAACAGCACGACCAGGCAGAATGATGTTAATTAGTTTTCCTACTTATACTACATAACCTTTTCACCAAATATAACTTATCACAGTGTGTGTTTTCTGCTTATGAAACGCGTCATCCAAATTTAGACCCACAGGTTGGACCATTTACAGTGTAGTCACGGTCAACATTTTAGCAAAATAATCTTTGAAAAGTAAATGTCATAGATTGTTCTTTTGACTAATTAACATCATTCTGCTGTCTTGCAGGTACAATCGACGAGGACGGACATTCAGGCGATACACATGCAATTCAAGGGTAGTCGAGGCATCGTGAGGGGACAAAGTATCAGGCAAAGTGATTGTTAGACCTCGAACAGCCAGAAGCGCCTGATCAAACTAGTTAGCGAGGACACCATGTAGAGCAATTGGTGTATTTTTGAAGGCCAGACATACTTTGTCAAGTGCGATGTACCTGGCCATGTATAGAGCTGCCAAAAAAAGCTGGCAAGTGGATGAAGTGCTGGCGGAAAAAAATATTTTGCTTTCATATTTATTTGCAATTTATTTGTGAATTATCAGTTAAACTAGTAAAAAAGTAGTTGTTCCACTCACTTTTCCATGACAATATTCCAAGCTATATCTTAGAATCCATGGGCATGGGGGAAAATGACAAAGTACGGGAGCATTCCGCAAAAAAATCTAGCTTCACGCGAAAAGCTTAATAGCATTTACAGCGTTTCTGCGGAAGGTAGAGAGAGATATCAAGGAGGATCTAATTTTAAGCTGGGTTGCTAGTTGCAAGATGCAACTGTAAGTTTCACAAAATTAAGCGATTAGGAAATAGATGAGGCAGGGAAGCACAACGGACAGTGGCATTGATGATGAGACTGGTGTCAAGAAGGAGAAAGAAGGGAGATAGAGACCAATAGTGTCTTCAACGCAAGAGCCTACTTCAAAGGTATCTAAGGCCTTTGAAGTAAGCAAAAGGGATTTTCCCTACATAAAAAAGATGGTAGCAACAGCTTCTGAAAGTTTTACTGGGGCCCTGCCCAAGCTGAGTGTTAGGACAAATATGCAGAAGGAAGTAGGCGAGGGGAATAAAGGAGAGAAAAAATAATTCAGCAGCTAAGCATGACTACTATAGAATAAAAGAGGGTGAATCCTATAGTTTACTATAGACTTGACCTGAAGGGTTTCAGAGATAGCGTTCGCAGGCATGCATTCAAAATGCAACGAAGATGTTGGAGTGTGATGAAACGGTGAATAGTTCATCGTGAACTTTACTCCAAATAAAACTGACAGGGGGTCACACAAGTCTTTCCGTGAAAGTTTATCCTCGTTCTCAAAGGCATATACAGCTCGCATGATGAGTTCGATGTCGCAGCTGAGCTGAAAGATCATCTTGGAGAACATCCGTTATCAGTTAAGAGTTTCTCGATTATAAACTCCAGAAGCGAAATAAGGACACTTTCTTTTATCTTAATACAGTTCGAACTGGATTTTGAAGAGAAAAAGCAATGAAGATTGTTGAGATTATCGAAGGGACAGAGGGGTGATAGGTTTGAAGATAAAGATAACTTTAAATATATATGAGTACGCTTTATATGTTTCACATAAAGGAACTTCTTATTGCACACATATCGTGGGCAACAGTCACAGACCAACTAGAGAATAATTACTGGTGACGCAAGTTGTGCGCTCCGGCGCCTTAATACTGGGTTTCGCTCACGCATACGCGGTGAGCCTATTGACGTACAATAACTTTACTTTTCAACACTTCCGCCGTTTGAGTGCGTCGAGGACCTTATGCCTAAGCCGTTACATAGATGCTGAAACTGTCTCTTTGGAAGTGCTTTGGTAAATATATAAGCTAGCTGCTGATCCGTAGGAACATATTCTATCGGTATTTCCCCACTCTTAACAGTTTCGCGAACATAGTGATGCTTAATGCCTATATGCTTGGTTCGCTTGTGGAACTCCAGATTTTTGATTGCGTCGAAGTGCACTTTGATTGTCTACTCGCAAAACTGTCGCAGTAACCGGTAGACGCCTTAGATCGTTAAACAATTTTCTAAGCCAAATGGCCTCTTTTGCAGCCGCTGCTGCCGCGACGTACTCAGCCTCCGTTGTGCTGAGTGTGACTAGCTTTTGTAGTTGGGATGACCATGTCACAATCCCGTTTGATAGACAAAACGCATATCCTGTGGTAGATCTACGCATCTCCACGTCACTTGTGAAATCCAGGTCTGAAAACCCCTGTAACTCTGAGTTACTCTCGCCGCTTTTGTACATTATCCCGATTTTCGTTGTTCCGACCAAGTAGCGGTAGATTTGTTTCACCGCTTGCCAGTGGCTCTCCTGGTGATTGCTAAGAAATTTACTGACTAAATTCATCGAATATGCTATATCTGGCCGCGTCACAACCGCAAGAAACATTAACGAGCCCACTGCTTCTCGAAACGGTACCGTACTTGAGTTTCCATCATCGCGATCGCTTATAACTAGTTGCGCGTGCGGATTGGCATGCACAATTGCCATTTTTATATCGATCATCCAAAATTTATTGAGAATTTTCTTCACATACGTTTCTTGATGCAAGAACATTTTTACTTGATTTCGTTCTATTTGTACCCCGACAAATAACTTCCCATCCCCGATCGTAATTTCGAACGCGTTACCCAATGATTTGATTACCGAATCGAGGGCTTTACTTGTTTTTTCTGCAATGAGTCCGTCATCTAGAAAAAGCGTTAAAAACACATCTACACTATCTATCTATCCTTGAAAGATACACTTGTCGGCTTTCATTTCGCGAAACCTATATTTATTCAAGAGCTCACGAAACTTTTTGTTCCAGCACTTGGGTGCTTATTTCAACCCGTACAAGGACTTGTTCAATTAACACACGAAAGCACGTTTTTTTTTTTCTTGACGTTGAGTCTTTCCGGAATTTCCATGTAAATCTCTTCCTTCAGCTCGCCGTGAAGTAAGGCTGTTCTCAACGTCAAACTCTTTGAGCTTCAAGTCCTGTTCAACCATCATGACCAATAGAACTCTCAACGAGTCGTATCTCACGACTGGCGAGAAGGTCTCCATGTAGTCGAGTCCCTCTTTTTGTTGAAATACTTGTGCACAAAGTCTCACTTTGTACCGGTATAAGTCACCTGACGTGTCTCGTATGACCTTGATCACCCATTTCGAATCTATGGGCTTTCCATCCGTTTTCCTTGGTACGTTCTGCTCGTGCGCGTCGAACTCTTCCTGAATTGCCTTGGCCCAATTTTCTGCCTCAGCACTGTTCGTCGCCTCCTGAAATGTGTTTGGCGGATTATATTCAGTGAAGTCGACCTCATACCTTATCGATCGTCGGATGTTTGCACGATCCCGCAGTTGTCTGTCATTATCCGGTTGATATTGATCTTTTTCTCGAGGATCCTCTGGTTGTTCGTTTCTTTCAGGTTCTTCCTGAGCTTCCTGGCATTCTACCTCCTATTGTTGCTCGACGGATTCTGCCGCACCTTCGTTTTCGTCCGCTGAAAGAATGTATTCGAAATCTTTTCCTTTTTCTACCCAAAGTTGCGACTTTTCGTTGAATGTGATGTCTCTCGATACAGATATTTTCTTGTTCTGTGGATTGTACAAACGGTAATTCGTCAAGTCATTCTGATATCCAACTAAAATCAACTTTGTAGCCTTTAGATCTAACTTCCTGAGAAATTGTTTGTCGATATGCATGTACGCATCCGATCCGAACACTCGAAAATGGGACACATCTGGTGTTTTTCCAAACCAGATCTCGTATGGTATTTTTTCTTTACCGGTAGCCAAAACTCGGTTGAGTACGGTCATGCGTACTCTCGATGATCGTTCAGTTGTCACGCTCAGCTTTCTCGTTCTGCTGAGGATTGTAAGGTGTCGTGTTTATCAGCTCAATGCCACGAGCCTCGAGATATTGCTTCATTTTACGGTTGCAATACTCTCATCCATTGTCCGTGCTTAACACCTTCATCGGCTTGCCGAATTTGTTGTCGATCAACCATTTGTATTTCTTGAAAATATCGAAAACATCAGACTTGTGTTTCATGAAGTAAACATACTGAATTCCTTATGCGTCATCCTTGAAGGTTATGCAGAATCTTACACCACCGATGGACTCTGTTGAAAATGGTCCAAGCACGTCCGCATGCATGTATTCTCCCGGTATTGTGTTCCTTTTTCTCTCGTTATTGTTAAACGGTAGCCTGTATGCGTTTCCGAAAGCACGCAACTCACAGAAGACATTGTCAATGTCCGCTAATTTCACACCTCAAATCAGCCCTTTTTGCGTCTTTTTGCGCAAAACTTTGTTGTTTACGTGTCCCATTCGTTCGTGCCAGACACGCAAGTTGACAGTTGACACATTTGCCTCTCTCGCAACACTTGGTTTTCTCACTTTAAAGAGCATTCGGTAAATCTGATTGTTTTGTTGCACACCGACACCGAAAGCTTCACCGTGACGGTCAATTGTTACTAGTTTTCCTCTAAACAAAACATTGAAACCTTTTTCAGTGCATACGCCGACTGAAAACAAGTTCTTTCGAATCTTTGGAACGCAGAGCACGTTTTCAATTCGAGCTTCACACCATTTACCGTTCACAAGTCTATCGATGAGCACAGTGCCACTACTGGTAACGTCGCACACGCCATTGTCCCCGAGCGATATCGAATCGCCACTGCTTGGTTCGAACTCACTGTACCAGTCCCTCCGGTAAGTGATATGCCTGGATGCACCGCTGTCGGTAATCCAGACATCGCTTGTGTGGACTGCCATAAGTCGTTCTACGACCTCGCTACTCGGTACTATCACCGATTTCACTTGTCGCTGTTTTTGTTCACTTGTTTAAGCGACAAGCGCACACTCGCGGGGGTTTTGTCCCTTTTCTTTTTACAATAGAAACACTCGACCTTCCCTTCCTTTTACAATAGAAACACTCGACACTCGAATTTCTACTTTCGCGGTTTTTCTCACTGTTACTGTTTTGATTCGCGGTGAACTTTTTCTTCTTGTTCCCGCTAAGACTAACAGCGGCTAACGGTTGAGAGACGTCATCGTCAGCTTCAAGTCTTCTTTCTTCCTTCAATAATTGTTGTAGTAGATAATCAAAGGTTTGATTTTCTTCAGGTACACAGTCCCATGCTATCTGGAGAGCACTATACTTTACCGGTAGGCTGTCAAGTCCTTCGCCATTATGGCTGTGTCCGAAACCACTTCTCCCAGATCCTTCAGTTAAAACGCAATGTTTTGTACCCGGAAACGTGTTGTAAAAAAGACTCGTTTGGATCCATGTGATGTCCGTGGAACTTTTGTAGCAAGGGCATCTTGTTCGACACTGATTTTTGCTCGTGAATTCTCACCAATTTGTCCTACATTTGTTTCGCTGTAGTGCAGTTGAGCATACAGTCGAGCTGAGCACCCAATATTGACGAGGAAACTATGCACATGGCCTTCGCGTTGTCTTTCACCCACTTTTTGCCATCGGCCGAGTTTGCGTCCGCCGGCATCACTTGCGCACCCGTAACGACGTCTTGTAACGCGTACACAATAAGCACCGAGTTCATTCGAATTTTCCACACTTGAAAATTCGAGCCATCAATCTTCTTGATGTTCTTTATCAGAGTTGATTCCGCCATTTTCATTCAATTGTTTTCCCGTGCGCGTTTACCAGCGCACTACAATGTCGACCACCCAGGAAGAAAATCGAGATAACCGTTTTCTCTCTATCGCTCTCTGACTTCGATAATTGGTTGTTACGCAGGCTGCTTGCCTGGGCCCATAACCTGTTCAGATTGATTATTATTCGACGTACGATAACTTTACTTCTCAACAAAGATTAAATTTTTATTAGATCAAAAGATACAATGAAAGCGTTTACAATAAAGTATCACTTCCCAATGCTTCAATTGCCGAAAATTTGGCCACTTTGCTACTAGCTGCGGACTTGAAGCTCACTGCATCAAACACAAGTCGTTACAATGTCCAATTTCGAAGAACGAGTCAGAAGAGGAGAGCTTGTGTGTCAACTGCAACGCTAAGGGATACACTGCAAGCTTCAGAAGATGTCTTAAGGCTAAAGAAATCAGGAGAAGAAGAAGAATCTTCAAAAAAGAAAAGGAGGAGAGGAGAGAGTTATTTTGGAATTTCTTCTCTTTTTATTTACATCCAAGAAAGAAGTGCTGGTATGTCTCTACGATGGCTCTCTTTTCTTCCATAGTTAATTTTGTTTTCCCTTTAGTTGAAGATGATATAGGCAGGATGTAGTAATCGAGCAGTTAAGGGTTAAAGGAAATTCAGGCATAAAATGTCCCAGATCAACTAAACAAACGAACGCAGCGATTTCAGATTGAACCGGAACGATTTCAGATTGAACTGGAACGATTTACGATCGAACTGGTACGATTTAAGATTGATCTGGGACGATTGAATATTTTTGACAGGAGTCGCCGAGGTCGGACAGGAAAAACGAGCATGTGATTCGCGTTTCTGGGGATTCGAATTCAACTCTGGCTAGTGGATAGCAAAAGTTAAGGCAAAGCACATAGCTGAAAGACGACGCTAAATAAACCAGTTTTCTTTTTATATGGAAGAGTTGCCATTGGGCGGAGATTTTGGTTGTGTTTTGTTCGAGTGATAGGAAACATTTTTTAAGTGCACTAAACAGACAACGGTACCACGTCTACGTCGTTGAAGAGGAAAAATTAAACGTGACAAGGGTGGAAAGAGTACATCAGCGGACGGGCTCGTCAACTATTGTGGAATCCAGAAGTCGGCGCTGAACGGGAGCCAAATTCTAGCCGTGGCTATTCCCTGATGTCGGATTCCGCCGAGATATTACGATTGCCTTTGTCGCCTGAGCTTGTCACCTTGCTTTCGCCTGTTGTCGGAAAAAATCAGGGCTCTCTCTGTTGTTGGAACCGAAGCTGGCACCCGTGATCATCGAGATTGCAGTGCGAGTCAGCGAGCTGACGTCGACGTCGTTTAGTCATTTGGCGAGTTTTGTTGGTGTATCGGGCGCCGCCAGTAGTAGCTTCCGCGCGTTTCTGCTTGAAGCCGCCCACGTGGGACGCGACAATATGACACGTGAGCAGTTTAATTTCAGAATCTAGATTTGACAAGTCGTGCCCGATATTCGATTGGCAGTCTTATTTCTCGCCTGTGTTTAATTTGTTGAGCGCATGTCCATCCAGAATTTGCAAAACTTTGACCCCCTTTGCTGATGCAATCAATTGTGCTGCTGATACGGTACAGGACGGACTTGCGCACATAAGAATTCAGCAGAGAAATGGTCGAGAAACACTAACTACGGTGCCGGGCCTTTCTTCGGAATATAACCTGAAGAAAATTGTGCGAGCATGTAAAAGGAAATTTGCGTGCAAGGGCACAGTAATAGAGCGTCCCGAATACGGTGAAGTATTACAGCTTCAAGGTGATCAGCGAGAGAACATTTGCCAGTGGCTAATGAAATCTGGACTTGCGAAGCCAGATCAACTCAAGGTGCACGGTTTTTTTTTTAAGCGAGACGAAGGCGCGTATGATCGAACAAAACTTTTGGACATACTGTAAAGAGAATTTATTCGTCATTGTCTTCATCCATCCCAAAGATAAATTCCCTGAAGCAACTAGTGAATGCATTTCGAAACGTCAAAGATGGCGGAGTTGTATTGTCTTTTCATCGCAGTTGACGAAATTTAACGGAATTTTAATATATGCTGAACGCGAATTTCGGTTTAGCCTTTTAGCTAAGTTCGGAATCGGATGAGGAGTGGGACCCAAAGAAACAGTTGAATGTCTAATCGGGATTCGTGTAAAAGCAAAATCACACCCAGCTGAGCGATAGACAATGTTTTTGACTAAAACCCCCTCGAAAAGGTTAGATAGAAGGCAGTTTGTTTCATTTATAGATTTGTTCCGTGTCGTTTCGTGGTAAATTGTAGTTTGGGCTGGATTCTAGTGGGCAGAACTGTGAAGTCACGCATTCCGAACTCTCTTCTTAGGGCTGTCGCAAGATTGAAGTGATCGGGAACGTCGCGTTGCTCTAATTATTGTTATTGCCGAAAGCAAGCACTTATTAAACGTACGTAAATTTTAACAATTGAAGGAGGAACGATACAAAGGGGCAGACGTAGTGACATTCAAATAGTCTAATACACGGTGCCCCTAAATTATTTGGTAAAACTAGGAGCAATTGCATTGTTTCTATCGATTTGCCGCTATACATAGAAGCTCCAATGTATTCCCAAAATATCGGTGTCTTCAAAGGGGTAGGAAAGTCACTACTTCGTCAACGATTCATATTGATCGAAGTTAGCAAGGGCAGCAATTATCAAAGAACAGCTGTTTGTCATTAATCTCCGATACTTTTGTTGGAATTTTTGTTGGAATCTCAGTATTCGCCGTTGCATTTTAACGTTAGAAGTAGCTATAACGAAAAGAAATCTACATTCCAGGACCACCCACATCGTCAGCGGGCGCCAAACGAGGATGTTTGGGTGAGTACCCTTATATTTTATTCTTTATATATATATTTTTAACCTAATATAACTTTATTATTTTTATATATATATTTTTACTTAATACAATTTTATTGTAATCCTTTTAATATATAAATTTTGCATGGGAGGGACCGATAAATTATTTGAAATTTTACTAATTAAAAATTTAAATATAGAAATGTCAAAGTAATTATAAAGTAAAAGAAAAATGAAGTGCTAATTCTTTTGAAAATCGGTCTTTCCTTTCCAATACCCTTTGCCCGTGTATAGGGCCCGGTACGGTGGCAGGCTGCCCACGAAAAACATGAGCCAGCCGCCGAGTACTTAATTAATCCTTTTTTTTGTTTCAGGTGACATCGCGGGTTGAGTGGCCCAAGCAGAGTGCCTCTTTATGGCGTAGCGTTATGCAATCGAGTTGTATAAAATTCTATGGCATAAATTTGTCACCGGAGTACTCTCCTTCTGATGGGAAAGTTCATACAAGTCAAGTTGTATGAGTTTTCCACTCAAAAGAGGAATACCTGGCCACTGCAACACAATATGGATTTATTCCGGTTGGGTGGGTGCGAAGGGGCTCCATCACCACCCGGTTGCCCCTCTTTCATTTGTGGGCCATGAGCTTCGTCGGGTAATGACGAGGTCACCCCAAGTTCGCCTTTCTTTTCAGGTTCCACTTGTTCTCGTAACAAGTTCCATTCTCCTCTGTGAGGTTATCTACAATTTTTGCGACTTCGGTCGCCTTTTGAGCTGTAGTCCAATTCGTGAATGCGAAATTTTTTGTAGTGGGTCCTCGTGCTGGGCAAATGAACCCGCCCCACGACACCGCAATGCTAGCCTGCCAGCGCATTCACGCGTCTCCAGACGAGGGCATTCTCGGCAGATATTGTCATCTTCTTCTGCTGAGGCAGCAGAACATCGCTGCAGTCCTTTACGGACATTTAAAACATTTTATTCACTACAAGGAAGCAGACAATCGCAGAGTTCAGCCTAGAAGCGGTCAAGTACCGGTAAGGATAAGAAGGAAGCATGTGATGAACACGACGAACTTGTGCGGATTAGTCGTTACTCCTTCTCTCTCGCGGCTTTTGCCGTACTCACCACGTTTACCAGATGTTCTGAAATCACTATAGAGTAACGTGTAATACTAGTATCACAACCATGATGACCATCACTCTTCTTACAAGGCAGCACCATATGATTTACTTGTGTTGAAACAAAGATATTAGAAAGACAGTTGGCCTCAAGGAGAAATCATGCTTACCTAACGATTGGCAGCAGTCTCAGGAAAATAACACAAGAAGAGATGGACCGTGCACCTTTTCTTTGATCTGATACCATGACTCAATCGAGAGCATGATTGGATTGACTTCTATCTAACCCAGCTCTTGAGTGGACATGAATGTTTTCAGTCTTAATTGCAAAAGATTGGTGAGTACAGCCTCCCGAATATAGATTACACAGGAAAGGAAGACGATGTTTGCCAAATATATTGTGCACGCATAAGATGAGGCAACTTGCACGAGAAGCTCTAAAGAGAAACAGGATAGCTCTCCACCGAAAAGTCTGAGTGGAAAGATACTTCAATTGGTTCGCAAATAGCATCATGCAGCACGTTACATTCGGGCAGTCTTAACCGATAAAAGGGGCTTATTTGAGCAGCCAAAGGCACCGGTATTGAGGAATCACTTTTTGGTGATTTCTCGCCCTCCTTTCCCTCCCACTAAAGGAGGGACTCTTCCTACTTGATGACACCTCGCGGCATAGCAAAACTAATCCTGCCGAGTCTCAAAAAGCTCTAGACTAGTTTGTCAGGTTGACTTAAGAGATATTTAGTGAGTAGTCTGGATGGCTTATGCATCTAAAAGCCCCACATTCAGAGCGTGAATAGCCTTTACCTCCTCATCATATCTGCAGGTGATTTTTTATGGCCCAAAGTTTTACCGATTTCAATAAGTTAAACTGTCTATCTGTTGCGATAGCGTCACATTTTCATCGAAACCTTAAAGATATACGATACTCATTTGTGTCTTAGTTTTTTATGAGATGAATAACATAACTCAAAATCATCTGTGCATTTTCTTTTCCATCACTGCAGATGATTAATTGTCATAAAAAAACTTTATTGCGTAATTCCATGAACTTATAAAAAAAGGGGAATCCTGGCATGAATTGTCAAACCAAAAAGTTACTCTGCGTATAACAATTCTTCGACCAATTCACACGAACTGAAAATCGATTCATATCCTGCATTAATAGCAACGAGAAGCCCTTTTCCATTCTCATCACGTGCATATCCTCTTTCACACAATATTCGACGTGTCTTATTGTAATTCCAATCCATTCTTCTATTGCGTATTGCCTTACCTAGAAACAAATGTTTCTCTTGGAAATAAATACCTAATCATATGAAATCTAAATTTATCTTGAGGGCAATTTATAGAATTATTCATAGGCTGACAGGATTTCAATTGAAATGTTTGCAGAAAATCCTTGCGGGTACTTTGCACATGAAATAGCGTATGCTAATTAGTTTTTGTATCTAAACAAACAAGTCAAGCAATAAAAAGCAAGAGGGAATGTTGCATTTAAAAAATATCTGCTTTATATTGATTAAAATAATTGTGTCCTTCTTCTTTGTAGGACTACTGCCCCTCTCGGGCCTTCGCTTTGAGATAGTTAGAGTCTCTCATTTTCCTGACCGTATTGATTATTTCGGAAGTTGGTTTGGTCAGTATCATGCTTTCGTGTGCTTGCTCAGCTATGATATGATCTGATTAAATCAGTACACATCACCACTAAGTGAACGCTCGTAGTCTGTCTGAAAAAAAAATCCCCTGAACTAGATCACGTTGCTCCAAACGAGATTTGAACCTGGGGCCTTCGGTTTATGCGTTCATGCTCTAACCACTAGACCACACAGACAACTAATTGGGTCCTTACTACTAACTCATTTGAGATATTAAGCATAGAAATTGTTTGCAATGAGTTTTTGAAGGTCAGCTTTAAAATTCTCGCTAAATGTTGAACAGGAAAATTTTTTGGACTAATTTCCACTTTGGTCAACAGGACAATGAAGAGATTTTGAATATAAGGTGGGAATTTCTAGTGCTTTCTAAAGGTCAAGTCAAACCGCTTGATAAACGAAAGTCCAAAAGACAAATACCGAAAAACAAACGGATATGTTAACATTTCTCCTTGATACATTATTCATTTCAACTTAATCCTATTCCTTGAATTTAGTTGTACATGTTTACGATTCAAGGTCAAACTTCCTAGAAAGCGTTTCCAACATTGCTTTCAGTATTCCATTGGTGTATGACTTCAATCCGAAAAGGATTGGCAATCTTTAAAACTACTTTAAATTCCACCACAAAAACCTAGAAATGAATCCTTTCAAATGCTTCCTATCTTCCTTTTGTACGAGTATTTATTTTCAACTCAAAGCATGCAAACCCCAAAGGATCAAATGATGATGTAAAGAAAAATAAAAAGTGAAAAAGCAGAAAAGTCAAACAGAAAATTCACGACCCGTCCACTTGAAGCGATTTGTTTCCACGAAAACTATCTGTAGGTACTCTATTTTACATCGTCCTTTTACAGGACCAAACACATAGAGTGTACATACTCGCAAGTATGGATGTATATGTTGAGGTGTAAACAAATGGTTTTGCTGCACGTTCCAACTGCTATGCTGTATACAATGATTTGTGTTGAGCAAGCCTTTATGGAAAATGGTAGAAAAAGTATCTGATTGCTGGAGTTGAAACGGGAGTTCCATTGATTTCCCATTAATCTTACTGTTTCGGGTTAGCCTGATGGAAAAAAGCTAAGAGTACTGGATAAATTGGGACATTAGGATAGTGCTTTCGTTACGTTTTCCAATTTTTTATGCGTGTATGGTAAATGAGGGTTTTTTGTCGATCGTCAATAAGGGTTGAAAGTAAGACATCGATAGCAATGAATGGGATGTTTCTAGTGTTGGGAGGTTTTCTATAAGTCAATAAGCAGGCTTGGGGCGATACTAGTGATGGATAAGCCTTTTCAGTGATGGATGGGAGGAAATATACTTCCTTCCTGTTTTTCTAAGCCAACATTGAAGTGATATTCAAGCTGTTCGAGGCTTTTTGTTTTGAATTATTTGAATTAATTTAAGAGGACTGAAAGGCTTTCCCGAATATTTTTTCCATTATTTTTTTATGCTTTGATATCATAATTTATTTGTTTTATTGAAATATTTTGAAAATTTAACCATGCAATTGAAGCAATTTCACTATTCTACCTCTAGCGTTCATAGTGTTCAGACGTATTTGCAATTCATTCCTGTCATTAATTTTAAAAATTAAAGAATTTTTGAAACGATATTCAGAAATTCATGGTGTTATTGCAAAATGTTTAGTTATTGCCATTCATGAAGTTATCCAACACATTTAGCAACAAAAAAACACGCCAAGTGTTCGGAACGAATCAATTATATTCCCTATCTACAAAAAAGGTGGCAAGCTCCAGTGCCAAAACTGTAGAGGCAACTACTTTGTACGGCGTACAAAATACTTTTAAAGATCATAGAACATATGAACAGTATTATTGGGGAGTATCAAGGTGGCTGTTGAGGTCCTGACACCTCTGAGCGCCCATCACGGCCTGATCCAGCAACATCAACGCTTCAATTAACTTACATAGTTATTTAAGGTTAATTAGCACTGTAATAATTAGCCCATTCGTAATAAATTCGATTTATTTGATTGGTTTATCAATTGATCGATCATTTCAATTCAAATCAAATCAAAGTTCGGGACAAAAGAGTCCCGGCGCAAACATTTGAAGGCCCCGGCAAGACTTGGTATTTACTTTGGCGTACATAACTGAATAATTGTTTTTTTCTCCGGTGAACAGATCGTGAATTGCCGTGAGGTGTTTTGTGTAGTGTAGTGGTGTATCCACGCTTTCTGTTTTCGGCCGCTTTCTGACTCTCTACGCGATGGCGAGTGTGGATCGCCTAATCGAGGACCTAAAAGAGATGACTCGAATCATCGAAGGCGTCATATCAAACTACAAGAAGGAGTAGCTCTCAAGGAAGCCAAGTATTATGCGGAGCGACTGCGGTGAGAGAATTTTGAACTTGGCGATAGTCACATCCGATCCCTACCGGAGGTCGCTCTTTTGCACGAGTATTTTACCCAACATATATACGACACTACCAAAGGCACCTTCGTTACCAGCAGCACTTCCGCGATCAAATGCATGCCAAAACATACATTGACATGCCAACCGGGGAACAGTCACCAAAAAGGGCTCGAAATTCAGTAAAGAGAGGACAAGGACTACACAGCAGAATCCTCAGCACCAAAAGATGGCAGTGTGGTCAGGATGCTGCGTCACTACAAAGCCATGGCAGGCTCCTTGAGGAGAATCATCGACCGTTTGGGCCAGAAGGAGGTCACTTTGACCTGGTGCAGGAGTAAACTCATGACTCTCCGACGAAGTTGGCAACAGCAGGATGAATATCACCTGCATATCGTCGAGCTCCATGTCGGTCCTGAAGCGTATGGGTTTAACGTGCAACAGTACACTCATTTGGAAGAGCTTACCCAAGATAGGGTCATACGTCTGGAATCGAAAATGGATGAACTCAGTGCCACATCTATCTCAACGACTCCGCCTTTGACTCCTCTGACCATACCTTTACCGAAAATAAAACTCCCCACCTTTGATGGGAACTATTTACATTGGCAAAATTCCATGACTTGTTCCTGCAAATAGTGCATAGACAACCGATGTCCAACTGCCAGAAGCTATGGTACCTCAAGGCCGGTCTCACCAGAGAAGCGAAGCTTTTGATTCGAAATTTAACATTGCCGGACGACAACTAAGAGGTGGCTTGGACAACCTTGAAGGAAAGGTACGACATCCAGCAACTATTGGTAGCGACGCTCATCAACAAATTGATGAGACAGCCATATCATGCTAATGAAAGGCCATCAGTGGCAGCAATAAAGGCTCTACATGACACTACACAAGAGTGTCTTAGAGGCCTGGAGAACCTGCAAGGGTTCACAAGGGACTTGGATCCGTTGCTGCTATATGTGCTAACCCGGAAATTGGATCCAGCGACTCACGCATCATACAAACAATGGTTCTCCAACCCGCGCAAGCCATCACTCTTAAAGAGTATGTTGGACTTCATGGAAACGCATTTCCAGGCTCTCGAGATACTCGGCTATAAAACAAAGGAACCAGCGATCAACTGTAGGAAAGCCACGAAATCGACCGTGAACACCACGACTGCTTCTTGGTGTTTAATGTGTGAGCAGGATCACCCGCTTTACTAGTGCCCGGATTTCCTCAGGATCACTGCTGCAAAGAGACTAAGTTTCATGCACGCTAAAAAGCTGTGCGTGAATTTCCTTCGACATGGACATCAGGCTTCCAGCTGCCCGGTCAGAATTTGCAAGCAGTGTTCCAAGAATTGCAACACCCTGCTATATCTGCCTAGAGACAGCAAGCCCAACCAGAAGAAGACGATATCTTCGAGCACGACAACGCCGAATCAAGACTCGAAACCGCAAACAAATTAACGGCTCTGATGGAGCCCTGACCCCAAAGACATGTACTTCTGGGCACAACCGTCGCCAAGCTCATCACCAACAATGAGAAGATGACGAATTGTCAAACTATGCTGGATCCGGGCTCACAAATGAACCTAGTCACTAAAAGAATCATCAAAAATTGGGTTCATCATCGACACCACACCTTGCCCTTATTGAAAGGGTATGCAGTAGCACTGAGAAGCATACCATAAGGTGAACTTCGGCCTAAGATCCAGATTATCAGGTTATGCCACGCAATTGGAAGCCTACGTCATGGACAAAATTATATTACCGCAACCGTCGCAAAACTTGAACATAACGGGATGGCACATTGCCAAAAACATAAGGCTGGCAGATACAGACATCCACCGAACGGAGCGCATCGACATGTTACTAAGTGCCGAACACTTTTACGATGTCCTAGCCATTGGACAAATAAAGTTGGGCCCGCAGCTCACAGTGCTCCAAAACACGCTTCTAGAGTGGATTGTAGCCGGAAGAGTGATCACACCTCGTGTCTTTCGTGACATGCGGTATCCTGGCAGAAGATAACCACCTTAATCAGCTCATCAAGCGGTTTTGGGAGGTCGAGGAGGTACAGAATCCGCAGCACAAGCTTACTTTAACTGAAAAAGCTTACGAAGCACATTTCTATCAGACAATAACAAGACGTCCCGACGGGTGTTTGTTGGTTAAACTCCCATTCACCAAGGATCCTGAGACGTTAGATGATTCCCACACGCAGATTGATTGCCTTGGAGCGTCGTCTGAAGAGGAACACTGATCTTAGACTTCCATATGAGGACTTCATTAAGGAGTATATTCGGCTGGGGGATATGAAGGAGGTGACGTCGCAGCAGCGGGAGAAATTACGATACTTCCTTCCACATTATTGTGTCCTGAAGCCTGACAGCAGTACAAACCAAGTTGTGGGTGGTTTTCGATGCATCCAGTAAGACGACCACAAACGTTTCGTTGAATGATGTCCTTCATACAGGGCCTACTATCCAGGATGACCTTTTTTCGATACATCTGCGTTTCAGAATGCCTTGTTTTGGATTCACCACCAACATCGAGAAAATGTATCGGCAAGTAATGCTCCATCCTGAAGACCATCGGTACCATGGCTTAATTTGGAGAAATAGTTCAACGCAAACAGTACGATACTATCAGTTGAAAACAGTAACCTACGGTATGACGTGTACCCTGTATCTAGCTACAAAATGTCTGCAAGTTCTAGCACAAGTGAACCAGCAGAAGGGCCCCCTGGGCAGCAGCGCATTGGAGAAGGATTGCTATATTGACAACATCATGACCGGGGCCGACAGCTTAGAGGAGGCCCTTCGCATAAAGGCGAAGCTATGCACCATACTCTCGAGCACAGGTATACATTTGCGCAAATGGTGTGCCAACCATCCTCTATTGTTGAAGCAGATTAAATCTGAGGACCAACAGGTCCAGCTGGACTTCAGTAGTATACACGAGGACTATATTAAGACTTTAGGAGTCATCTGGCATCTGAAGACTGACGAGTTCCAGATCCAAATCAACCTGGATCCAACTGATTCAAAAGTTCTCCAAGAGGACGATGGCATCTGATATAACCAGAATGTTCGATTCATTGGGCATTCTGGCTCCTGTGATAGTAACAACCAAGCTATTTCTGCAGGAATTATGGCAATTGAAATTGGACTGGGATGCAGCATTACTAGTGGGGATCTATACCCAGTGATCTGATTTTCGCAGTGGTCGGCCATCATTGCAGTAGGCCCGATTTTCTCGCCACATCAGTACAGGCACGTAACCGTGCAAGTACAGTTGCACACCTTTTGTGATGCGCAGCGATATGTAGTCAACCCTTAGGAGCGGTTAAGCCGCCGTCAGGTCACTGTGCGCCAAGTCGCCGATCAAAACACTTACTGTTCCACGCCTGGAGCTGTGTGCAGCAAAATTAGGCACTGAGCTCACAGCACAAGTTAAGACAGTGCTCAATCTGCAGGAGGTTTTTCAGGTATTCTGGACCGATGCCGAGATGGTCTTAGCGTGGATCAACTCTTCTGCATCATCGTACAATAACCTTGTGGCGAACAGGGTCTTGAGACTTGGGAATTGAGACTTGGAGACGAAACACACTTTATTCAGCAGATCCAACATGGCAACTCCTTCTAGAGGTTAAAACGCATAGTCGCTTTCATGACGCGGTTTATCTGTGGTCTCAAGCCGGCAGTCAAGTAATCTCAACTGACAAATCAAGCGCCCACAAGTGATGAATTGTCAACAGCCCTGGAGTTCATCGCAAGGTATGTACAATCTCAAACTTTTAACTGTGAACTTTTGGACACCAGATCGGAGAGGCAAGTCCCCAAGCACAGTCCGTTGGTGGGAATGGCACCATTCCTGGATCCAGAGGGCATAATCCATGTCGGTGGGAGGCTGGAGGCTACCCAGATCATGTTCAATGAGAAACATCCCATTTTATTACCGTTCAAACATCCATTCGTCAGACTGCTGATGATGGACATCCATCGCGACCACTGCCATCTAGGTGCAAAAACACTGCTCGCTACCACTAGGCAGCGGCTCTGGCCAATTCGAGGAAAACAACTCGCGAGATCGATCGTTCAACGGTGCATGTGGTGCACTCGAGTCAAGCCTAAGCTGTTTTCACAAGCCATGGGAAACCTGCCGAGTGCACGTATTCAGCCAGCCTGTCCGTTCTTCAATTTTGGCATGGATTTCTGTGGGCTTATGATGATCCATTACCGAGGTAGAGGTACCCGACCGCAAAAGGGATACCTAGCCATATTTTGCTGTTTCGCTACAAAGGCCGTCAATCTGGAGCTAGCCGGCGATCTAAGCACAGAGGCATTCTTTTGTGCTCTCAATCGTTTCACTGGACGACGCGAACACTGCTGAAACCTGCTTTACGACAACACCACCAACTTTGTGGGAAGTTCCAACGAAGCCCGTCAAGAAGTAACAACGGCGTGAGAATCGATTTCCATTTCATCCCTCTCCACGCGCCTCATTTTGGCGGCTTGTGGGAGGCGGCGGTCAAATCAACCAAAAATTTGATCCATCGGGGTGTTTCGTTGGCGGCTCTCATCTACGAGGAGCTGCTTACCTTAGTGGTTGATGTGGAAGCTATCCTCAATTCTAGACCACTGACTCCGATGTCAAACGATCCCAATGATTTGGCAGCCTTAACTCCAGCACATTTTCTCATCGGAGAACCCCTCGCAGCCATGGTGGATGGTCGCGCAGAGTCAGTCGCCGGAGGTCTCCATGCCCGATGGAAGCTAATCAATCACCTCAAACTCCAATTCTGGAGACGATTGTCGCACGGATGCTTGGGGCAGTTGCAGCATCGTGTCAAATGGAAACAGTCACACCCCAATGCGATCCCGGGAACAGTGGTCATCATAAGCGAAGATAACAGCCCATCGATGAAGTGGCCACTGGGGCCAATTATCGAAACGTATAAAGGCGCCGATAGTTTCGTACGAGTCGCTGACATCAAAACCGCCTCCGGAACTTTGAAAAGGCCAATACAAAAACTGGCCTCATTTCCAGTTCTCAACGACGCACAGTCTAACGAAGAACCATCACAAGCAAGTTCCCCCCACTTGACGAAGCAACGACGACTTTCCGACGACAAGGTGGCGATCGATGCGAACCGGCAAGTCAATTGTGGCGCTCCTCTTGACGAGCATGCCAGCTCCCATAGCGCACGCCTTTCCAACACCAGGCTCAACAACCAGACTCCATACGGGTCTGTATTTTCAACTTTGTGTCATTTAGCTGAAGCGTAAACAACAATACTTTTTTTTACTCTGAAAGTGTCAAATTTTGTGCCGAATAAAGTGTTTTTGCGGGGAGTACATCTTCATTACTTCAATATGAAGAAAAAGGCTGCCCAAAGTCATCGTATTTTGGTGGAAGTGTATGGTGTGCATGCTCTAGCTGAGCAGAAGTGGTTTGCACGGTTTAAAAGTGGCAATTTCGACTTGGGGGACGATGAACGGCCCGGACAGCCAAAAAAGTTTGAAGATCACGAATCGGAGACATTGCTCAACCAAGATCCATCCCAAACGCAAGAAGTTGCAAAATCACTTAGCGTCGCTCAACAAACCATTTCTGATCGTCTAAAAGCAATGGGAATGATCCGGAAGGTAGGCTATTGGGTGCCGTATGAATTGAAGCCAAGAGACGTCGAACGCCGATTTTTCACGTGTGAACAACTGCTTCAACGGCACAAAAGAAAAAGTTTTTGCATCGAATTGTCACTGACGATGAAAAGTGGGTCCATTACGATAATCCATAACGGATACCCCGGCCATGCATCATCATCGACGGCCGTTCAGAATATTCATAGCCTGAAGGTTATGCTGTGTGAGCTGGGTGTGATCTATTATGAGCTGTTGCAACCGAATGAAACAATCACCGGGGAAGTCTAGCGACGACAATTGATGCGTTTGAGCCGAGCACTGTGCGAAAAACGGCTGGAATATGAACAAAGGCACGGTAAGGTGATTTTACAACGTGACAATGCTCGGCCACATGTTGCACAGGTCGTCAAAACCTACATTGAAACGCTCAACGCCGTATATCCAGACCTTGCGCAATCCGATTACTATCTCTTCCGATCAATACAAAATGGCCTGGCTGACCAGCCCTTCTACAATTATGAAGAAGTCAATAATTAGATCGTTCCGTGGATAGCGGAAAAGCCGGCCGAATTTCTCAGAGAGGGGATTCGTGAATTGCCAGAAAAATGGGAAATGCGATGGACAATACGTTAAATATTAAATTTGTAACCATTTTTTCACAATAAGCGCATGAATTAACCGGTACCCCTATTAGCCCATTCGTAATTAATTCGATTTATTTGATTGATTTATCAATTGATCGATCATTTTAATGCAATTCACCAAATTCAAATTCAATTCGCCACAAAGCGAAAATACTTGAAGCTTCAAATACCTTTCATTTTATCGATCGGGTAACACATTTTTCATTCATTTTTTAATTTGTCAAAACTTTGAAATAAAAGACTTTTGATTGTTCAATTGATGGTTGGTCTGTATCATAGCTGCTTTTGGTGTTACTTGAAGTTGAGGAAATAAGAATAATAAAATCAAAGTTCGGGACAAAAGAGTCCCGGCGCAATTAATGGGTTAAGCAGGTAGGAGGAGGACAGGTAGAGGGATATTAGGTTTTTTTTTGGTTGTTGGATATCCATTTGTTCTGATTTGTTTGGCTTCGATTTTCATCGGGGGTTGTGGTCTAGTACTGAGAAAATTACGTAGGGACTTGTAAAAAGTCGTTCATCGACAATTTTACCGTCTATGTTTCTACGTTTTCATATTTCAAGTCTTTCTGGGATGCCAAGTCTCGGTCCTTTACTTTGTTGGTGTAATAATGTCATAGACTGCGGTTTCATCAAGGTTGATGGACACTCATCTGGAGCTACCACAGTCCATCATCCTCGGGGCAGCTCGGCCGCATGGTCCCACTGTAGAGAGTGGACCTTTTATACACATGTGGGAATACACCCAACATGGAAGTTATACTCAAGCTAAGTTTCCACACAAACTGTGGCTGTCCACTTAAAATGTTTAGGACAATGTCAACGAGTTTTTCATAGCGTCAGGCTTGTGCGCGTGGTTTTGTGAGTGCTTCGCCTAACTACGCAACATTGTTATGTCAGGAAGATCGTAAGTGGTCTTTTTATCTTGTCTTTAATTTTCGTATTATCTTAAATTATGTAAGTCATCAAATGATGTTCAAATTTTTTAGGTTACTTGCAAGCAGGACACATAATGGTGGCTGTTGCAATAATTAATTTTTCAGGTTTTTTTTGAAAAGCCGTCGAGCCTTAACGTTTTAAGTGAGCAGATGCGTTGCAACTTCTTTGAGTCAACTTCAGTGTCTCAAGGATGTGTAGACGGTTCAGGTTTTTGGACTTCGATTATTTATCAAAATCTAACGGTAGATTCCAGGAGTAAATTTTTCCTCCTTGAATATCAAGATGAAAAGGATATTTTCAAATTATATCAGGGAAAAATTTATTAGAAACCATAAATGGTCAAAACCCATTTATTTGCGATATTTGTTCCTTGCCTCTAGAATAACTTAATTTATAAAAAAAACTTCAAAAAGATACAACCTCGCAGCTCCTTAAAGTATAGAAAACAAGGGCAACAATTACCACAAATACAAGAAAACATAAAGTCACAATCAACATTAAATTATGATAATTTCAAAATCAAGGGACTTTGGGTTGTACTTGAAAAATTTTGTTTGCATGACATGACTCCTAGCGTGAAACATGTCCTTATTCGAATTTTTTAACTCCCACTAATAAAACTAAAATAACACGAGAAAGCCCGATAAAAATCGCTCATTAAAAAGCTTTCTTTGGTCAACATGCATTTTGTACAGTGAAATTTGCAATTTCAGATTTAATTTTCTTTGTTTCCTACCAATGTGAAGCAAAAGTTTAATGTATATGTAAATATGAAGGTGGTAATTATTTTTTTTTTTGTAGTAAGCACATTTTTATTATTTTTCATATCGTGTTGCATTTTTATCGGAAAGTGCAGTGTTCATATTTGCATGGAAACACTTTGTAGGTGGAGTTAATACATGTTGAAAACATTCGTTAACATCAAGAACGTTGGGTGGGAAAACCCATTTAATGTCCTTGGCATTGTGTTAGCCTCAACAGTTGTTCTCTGTCAGGGTTTATATATGAAGGCTGCATTGAAATAAGTTAAATGAATAAAATTTTATGGAAAATTTACTGTGAAAACATTTTGCTACTAATGATGATTACTAATGAGAAAATCTCTACGCACAGAAGGTAAGTTTCGCATCTCACTCAATTAACTGATCTTATCAATTCACAAAATAAGTATTGTTTTCGTTTTAAACACGTTTTTGTATGGGACAACATACGCTCGCTTACGGCAAAGTCATCAAGCCAGTTGAGCAAATTAGGTCGAATGTTTTATTCTGTATATATGAAAATTTAGTGTTAGTCAGTGAGTCAGTTTGTCCCATTTTCGCTCAACTGAAAATTGCAAAACACACAGGGGCTCACAATCTTGCTTCGATTTGTATCAAATTCTCTGGAAGGGTATACCAAACTACAAGTTCGAATAAATTGATTATGCAATTAGATCAGCCAAGCGAAAATAAAATAGTACCCATGATTGACTTCTGTTTTCACTAAAGTTGAGCTCCGCTTTAGATGAAATTTGGCACAAACGTTTATTGAGCGTCGCTACCATAACTATTGCTACCGTATGCTTCGCTCTTGTCTCTATACTTGCTTCCGCTAGCTTTTCCACATATGGCCTGGTTAAATTGCAGGAATCTTTGAGCACTGTTTTATCTTCACATAAAGCTACAAGTTACTGTTGCTATACTATGTTGACATTATACTTGCATGATGTTGAACATAACTTGGAAAACAGAGAATCACCGATGGATAGATCAAGAATAATAAATTCTGCGAGAAAACCGAGTTGCCATTTGGTAGAGGAACCTATTTATCCATTATGGCTTACTCCCCCTCGATCAAATTCAAAATACTTATCAGCTAGGCTTCAAACTGCCAGATTGTCTCTCCTTCTATACAATAGAGCTCTTCAATGCGTCAAAAGATGTTTCAATCGCAAATCAGTAGTAGCTGCACTCACCCATTCTGTTTGAGTCAGGACTCCGTTGTCCCGGCCAAATTTAAAAATCCAGATTGGGTGCAATCTCTTTAAAATTGTATAAAAGAATATGGCGACTAAAATCATCTCTATCTGTAAATGATTTAATCTTATACAATAAGAACAATATTTAAATTTATTTGGTTAATTTTTTCAACCGTCGATCGCGACTACTAACTGAAGACTGGGACGACAAATTAAAAATTTCGAATCAAATGCAACATAATTGCCGCAAGTCACAACATCGATTCATGCAAAAGTGCACACGCAAGCACAGACGCTCCCACGATTTGAGCTGACCGTGCGTAAATGTGCACTCATCGCATGCAACTACAGCGCGATACAATCATAGCATCATTTGCAATTTGCCATTTTCGCACAATCCAAATGATACCATGCAATGTATGCACATGTGGGCGTTGCATACATGATGGATGGCCATGAAGTCGATACGGGCAATGAAATGCTCGTATCGGTTTCATGGCAACTTGTGACGCGCAGCAAATATTGTTGCGATAAAATAGGCAAGGCAAAGCAAACTTAGAATTCAACACCCACCCCCCCTGGACGCTCAGTTCCAACTCCTCCAGTGTGTGTAGTAAGCTGTGACGTCGAGGAAGCGGTATAGGTTTCCTGGGTCGTGGTTAACACCGTCCATCTCTTGATCTGCACCAGAGGTAGATGATGACCCCGGCAAGCGCAATGAGGCTCAGATATCCGACGATATATTGGTCTATGTCGTGAGACTCAATAGTGTTGTCCCAGGACAAATCTTGGGCTTGTAGTTGACTTTGCAGGGTGTCGATCTCCGTGGAATACGTCTTAAATTGTGCAGGATGGTTGCGGAGTGGTGTGTAGATTGGGTTGGTGTCTTCTACGTGGTAATGTGCTCTCGAGTGCTGCGTTTGTATGGTGCTCTCATGGATACGATGGCCCTGAATTGTCACTGCATCAGATTTGAGGATACAATCTGGCGCCAGCTGCAGAACTTCAGACCCTTGCAGCGTCAGTATAGTCGTATTACCACTGCATACGATGTGAGCAACGACGCGATTCGTGAAGGCATAAATCCACTCGTTCGAATGCGGAATGTTGGTCCAGGAAAAGGTTGCAGGCAACTCAATCAGGTGACACTCGGCTGCGGAGGGCATTCCTTTCAACAACGTCACCTCACACGTGCTCATGTTGGCCTCTTTGTGGTACAGTGGATGAGACTGTCGGCAGATGTGGGTGTCCGGCTCCATCCAGCTACAAGCCGAATACTCCGCTTCGCTCAATGGATAGTATAGTTCGCGATGTGGGCTGATGATGAGATTTGACGAGGTAGGCAGTATAGCAATGAGGCGATCATGTCGTTCAATGGGAATGGGTAGCTTTCGATACAGTTCAAACTTTGATGTACCAACGAGCGGAATCCTTAGTTCAAACATGATAAACTCGTTCTTTACCTTGGCCTTGATGGACGTTAATTTGAATAGCTTCGAAAAATTTTCCCGAGCCATCGGCAGGCGTTTATCCTCGAGTAGATGGTCCCTAATATGTGTCATCTCCGAACTTTGCTGGAGTTGAGACAGCAGCAGCGGATTGAAGTTCCCATGTTGGGTATCCGTTATTATGTCCATAATGGATGACTGAATTCGCTGTAGTTCGAGAGTGGTTAGGGTCAGGTGAAATGACAATGTAAGGATCAAGCTTGTGACTCCTCCCTGACTTCCCACTGGTTGAGGAGCTCTGGCCTCATTGGAGAGTTTACCCAGCTCCTGCTCTATCGCTGTGAATCTTTCCTGGGTAATTTTTTCGGTTTTTCCGAGGATATTCAGCGTTGAGTCGATAATCGAAGTTTGGTTCTTCAGCAGGGTGTGCAGCCTATTTTGATCCCCTTGCACAGCCTTGATGGTTTGGGACATCTGGGTTGCGTAGTCGTCATCGAGGATGCCAAATAAGGATCTAGCGAGGCCACCCACGGCATTTATTGCTCCTCTCTTGGTTCCGATCTTCAACATCTGGTTTACGTTGGAAAGCTGATCTCTCCAGTGATGGAAATGTTCAATCAAGTACGAGCAGTCAGTCTGGTGGGACTCCCGATCGCATAGCTGTTGCAACAAAGTCGTACAATTTAGCAGCATGTCTAGCTTCGTCCAATACGGTGCTAGATGATAATAAGCTAAAATCTTCCACTCGCTCCATGACAAAAAGGCATGGCCCAGTGACTGAAAGTGTAGGCCGGGTTGGGTGCCAGTTGACGTCACTTTGATAAGGTTGGTCACCACTAGAGGAATCAGCAGACAAGTCAACAGCAGTGAAAAAATTGAAGATCTCTTTCTTTTCGGATGATTAATTGGTTGGTGATTGATGAGGGCGACTGATTGAGATTCCACGCCAGAAGACGGTTGTGCCTCTGGTCCGAGTACTACTTCTTCAGATGGTGTGTTCTCCAGCACTGGCAACGGAGCCAGCCGATGAATGGGCCATCTCACAATTCCTGTAGCGGTTTTTATGTCAGCCACTCTAACGTAGCCGTCTGCTCCTTCATGAGTTTGTACGATACGCCCCATCGGCCATCTCATGGTGGGTGTGTTGCCTTCCTTCACGATAACTATTGTTCCGGAAACCACAATTGGTTGGATCTGTCGCCACTTGACCCGATGTTGGAGCTGTGACAGGTACTCACGCGACCATCGATGCCAGAATTAGTTTCTGAGTTTATTTACACGCCTCCATCGAGCACGGAGACTGCTGGTGACTGGCTCCGCTTCAACATCCACCTTAGCCGTGAGTGGTTCTCCGATGAGGAAGTGTCCCGGAGTAAGCGCTGCTAGGTCGTTAGGGTCATCTGACATCGGGATTAAGGGTCACAAATTGAGGATGGCCTCCACTCCAACCACCAGGGTATGCAGCTCCTCATTAGTGAGAGTAGCCAATGAAGCGCCTCAGTGGAGCAAGTTCTTAGCCGACTTGACCGCGGCTTCCCATAATCCACCAAAGTGAGGTGCACGAGGTGAAATGAAGTGGAAATCTATTCCTTGGGTACTGCATGAGCTGATCACCTAATGCTGAGCCTCTGCCGAGTAGAGCGATGAAGACAATTCACGTAGCTGGTTGTTGTCACAGTACAGGTCCTTGCAGTGTCCAGCGCAACAAGGTCGGACGTCACGTCAAGTCACCGCTCCAACGGTACGCCCCGCCGGACACCAGGTTCGAGCGTATCAGCATCGACCTCATCGGACCACTATCCTCGAACGATGGTTACCGTTATTGCCTAACCATCATTGACAGGTTCACACGTTGGCCCAAAGCCGTTCGGCTCCAGAATATCACCGCAACAACAGTCGCCGAGGCACTTCTCAATGCATGGATAAGCCACTTTGGAGTGCCGGCAAGAATAACTACCGACCTGGGACCCCAGTTCGAGAGCCAAATCTTCGCTGAGCCGACCCGTATTCTGGGAATCAAGCACCTGCGGACGACCCCGAATCATTGAGCGATGGCATCGCACAGTCAAAGCCACCATCCGCTGCTACGACACAGCCGAATGAACGAAGGTGCTTCCTCTTATGCTCCTAGGACTACGCGTGACATTGAAGGAAGATATTGACGCTACACCCGCAGACATGGTCTACGGTACCAGCCTACGGCTTCCAGGGGAACTGTTCAACGCAGCCCAGCCAAACATCAACGAAACGGATGCATGATCTAAGCTCACGCATGACAAAACTGCGACCTCAGGACACCGCACACCACACCATCACCCAAACGTTCGTACACCGAGTATTAGGCAGCAGATCATACGTCTTCATACGGAACGACAAAGTGAAATCATCGCTCACATCAACATACGACGGTCCATACCCAGTTCTGAGTAGGAAGGACAAGTATTTCCGCATCAACATTAATGGACACTGTAGTAATCGAGGAGCTATGGCTCAAAATGCCAGCGCAGCAACCACAAGAACTGTTCCCACCGCAATTGAGGATGCGATGCTTATGTTCAATAAACAAACAACACAGCTCTGGACGATATTCGTGCAAAATTAAATCTGTGCAAATCCAAATTCTAAAGTTTGGATGCCGCCAGCAAACAAAACATAACAAATTCGCAGAACTCAATGCGAAACTATTTTAATGTTGAGCCACAGGCGAAATTATCCTCACATCCTTGTTTAAGGTGTTATTTTTGTGTGAGAAGCAATCATCGCAGAAAATATTTATTTTGATTACCAGCTTCTCCTCCAATAGTAAGTATGTTTAGTCAGAAGTATTCAGCGCCATTTGATGTAAATCAAAACAATGATAACCAAAGTACAAATAAATCGCCGCCAGCGATAACGACAACGAAAGTGTATAGAATTAATGAAACTCCAATATTTGAAAGACGGAATATGAAAACGTTTGCCGTATTCAAACGCTCTGATTTGGATGAAAATCTTGCAGCAAATAGTCCAAAGCCAGCTGGTCAAAATCTGGACGCTAGTGGTAGACATACGAAGCAATCGAAAACTCACGAACAACCAGATTCGCCGGCTGAAAAAACGTTTACATTCAAAAAAAAAATTCCACCTACATCAGAACTTAAAGCAAGTCAAGGGTTTTAATCGAACACAGCACAGATGGCTTCAGGTGCGGAAACTGAAAAGAAATTTCATGCTGATCGGAAGCCAGTAAAATCATCTAATATATTCAATCAGAACTTTTTCAATTCAAACGATTCACCTGTGCCATACAAACGCCCCGAATACTTGCCGTCCTCCTCGACAAGCACGGCAAAAACAAGTAATCGCATTAATGTGCTTACGCCGGAGAGTATTCATCGTCTGAATGCAAAACTTACCGAACAAAAGTCGCTAGCTGCAACCTCATCCGGCCGGCAATCAAGATTTGTCGCTGCTGCTCCTCTATCACCACCTTCTCATGCATTGAACTCTACACATTATGTTCGAAGTGGCAGCAGCAGCAATCATTATTTTAGAAATGTAAGTAATAACAATAGTATTATAGGGAATCAGCAACATAACTCACCGATTATAACTCAATTGCTCAATAATTCGATGACCAATAAAAATTTTTCATCTAATGCTCAAATCAAGCGTAGTAGCAATAATGAAACATCTGTTCATCAAAATCTTAGTGGCAGACACAGAGCGGGGGAGTCGAGTTTGAGAGGTCGAGGGGTCGCATCGGAAAGGTCAACGGGAAAGCGTCGGCGCGAGGGAATTGAATTTCACGTGAAGAGGTGTCCGTTCGTTTGCGGTACTCCCCTCACGACCAGGTTTTTGTGTTTGCAAGTTTAAACAAATTTTTCGGATTGACGCGTTTGGAAAAATCGAGATCGTGATTATATTGCGGAGGGTACTTTACTTTGTGACTGATTGCCTGTCTGATAAATAAATATGGGTGAGAAGCTGTGATCCCGCGGGTATGGTCACATGAACTCGTTTCTTCCGGATATCGTTTTCCGACAGCCTTCGCATTGGGGCTCTTACTGTGCAGTTAAACTTGAGAAATGACCAACGTGTTCACTCGAGTAATATTTGTGAAAGTGTTCTTGCTGTTGTGCCGGCTTGTGTCGTTAGTCCTAAGTAAAGATTAAGGACTATTCCGGCTGTTCCCAGTCAGAGTGAAGGATATCAGACGGATAAATAATTATCACAATTTGAAAGTAGTGCCGTAACTGTAAATGAATGAGCAATTGTGGAAGTGTGTACACAATTGACAGAAGTGGGTGATAAATGCATTTCATTCGCGTTTACGTACAGTGAAATCAAAAGTGGATGTGCAAATTAGCCGCATTGCGATTTATTTTACCTCCGTGTACGTTATAAGGTGCATCGAAATTATTAGTAGCACAAAAAATGGCTATTATTAAGTTACTTCGGTTTACTTGATACGCATTTAGATACACGAACCTAAATATCCTCAGAAAAGTATTGTACTGTAGTAAGTCTGTTGCTTGGGGTCATGTGAGCATCGAAAATGAAACAAAGAACAGATAAAAGTGGATTATGTGAAATTGCTATGTTTGGAAACAAATGAAATATTCAGAAGACGTAAAATGAAGCGAATATGTCGTTTTGAAATGTAGACGATGAAAATAGTTCACTTGTTATATCAGAGGCAGTTCAAGAAACTGTGGGAAGGTTGCCATGCAACGTCACAACACCAATGCCCGAGGACAAGAAAACTAATATAGAATTGCAATCGATAGAAGTGCTGGCCAACCCGGGGCATAATCTGTGACGGGATTTCGAAAATACTAAAATAAGTGTATTTATGCTAGTATAGTCTGTCATTTATACTGAGAGAATTAACCACGCGACCACGAGAATGTATTCAGATTCCTCTGAAAAGTGTATCGGTGAAGAAGCGAGGATCAGTGTCTTATCCAAGGAGATTTGAACCCATCAAAGAAAATTCTAAAATAAGTGTATTTATGCTAGTGCAGCTCGCGCTATCCGTACCTGTCGTTCATACTGAGAGAATTAACCCCGCGACCACGAGAACGTCTTCAGCTTCCCTGAAAAGTGTATCGGGCGATCCTGATTTAAATTATTCCGGCAATACTTTTAAAATTGATGATAAGTATAATTCTTTTTTTTTGTGTCCCATGTCCAGCAATTTGGAGGATACCTGCACCCATCGAGCGCTCGACGGACCATGCAGGTGAGTACCCTTTTAATTTAAATATACTATTAAAATATTTTTTATTAGAAAATTTATTTATATTATATATTATTTAGCTAATTTTACAATGTTATAAAAAAAAAAAAGGTTTGAAAAGAAATAACATTTTTATTGTCTCCTACGTTTTCATTACCATTACTACATGCACATTATAGCAAACTTATTTAAGGCGCTATGTAATGAATGCAAACAATAAGGAAATATTCTTTGAGATTTATGTTCGGTGAAAGTAACGTAGATGAGACTTCAACGGATAACTGAAGAGTAAAAAAAAAATAGAATACTAAATATTTAGAACTTTTGATACCAATAGTAGCAAAAAAAAGGAAAAGTTGATTGCTTTTTTTTTGTTATTTTTTTTATATAATTTAGAGGTCTGGTTTATTATTAGTTTAATATATTTTTCGTTATGAAGTAAAAAATGGATTAATACCGTACCCAATGGTCTTTCCTTTCTCCCGACTCTGACCGGGTATAGGACTCTGTACGGTGGCAGGCTGCCCCCCAAAACCATGAGCCAGCCACCGGGTACTTATTAATCCCTTTTTCTGTTTCAGGTGACTTCTTGGGTTGAGTGGCCCAAGCAGAGTGCCTTTTTATGGCATAGAGTTATGCAATCAAATTGTATAATTCTATGGCATAAATTGGTCACCGGGGTACTCCCCTTCTGATGGGAAAGTTCATACAATTCAAGTTGTATGAGTTTTCCACTCAGAAGAGGAATACCTGGCCACTTCAACAAGATATCTATGGATTTATTCCGGTTGGGTGGGTACGAAGGGGCTCCACCACCACCCGGTTGCCCCTCTTTCATTTGTGGGCCATGAATTTCGTTGGGTAATGACGAGGTCACCCCAAGTTCGCCTTTCTTTTCAGGTTCCACTTGTTCTCGTAACAAGTTCCATTCTCCTCTGTGAGGTTATCTACAATTTTTGCGACTTCGGTCGCCTTTTGAGCTGTAGTCCAATTCGTGAATGCGAAATTTTTTGTAGTGGGTCCTCGTGCTGGGGAAATGAACCCACCCCACGACACCGCAATGCTAGCCTGCCAGCGCATTCACGCGTCTCCAGACGAGGGCATTCTCGGCAGATACCGACACCTTCCTCTGCCGAGGCAGCAGAACATCGCTGCAGTCCTTTACGGACTTATTGAACATCATTTTCACTACAACACCCCGCCTCAATTTCGGTCGACAGGCTCAAACCCGCATTCCTCACGCCAGAATCTACTTCGAAGGCAAGGCCCCTCACAAGTGAACCAACAATAACCATGCGCAGTGAGCGTAAGATCCGGCCACCCATACGCTTCGAGTAAAAGTATCGTGGTCAAGCCACTGCAACATTGTCCGATGCTTCACGTTAGCGTGTAACTTTGTCCACAGCGCAACACTTGCATTGGAACATTGTCCGATACTTCAACCAACGCAGCAACTGCCTCAAGCAAACATGCCATATCAATTTACACAAAAAGAGCTCCACTCAGCAAATCTGGTGGTCGCACCTGTGCATGGTCAGCAGTTCTAATGCAAAGGGAACGTTCTGTTGGAAGTTGATATTGCGTCGACGAGAAGATAAGAATACTTCATTCCAAACGTCACGAGAGTTAGCAATTGACGAGCATTCAGTAATATAAGTTTTTATCGAGATTTATCATAAGTTATCATCATAAGTTATTGTAAACAGTAGGAAATTAGATAATAAATAGTTTTTAGCGTCTTGACCACCGCGTATCGAATTTGAGGACCATAAGCCTTTACTAATGATGATTTCTCAGCAACGCCTGTACACAGGATCTAGGCTTGAGTCTACTGGCCTCCCACTCATCAACTTCTATCTTTTCATGTAGAAGCCTCTGCTTGTGGCTGCTAGCATGCACGCTGCTATGTACGAGTATATCCTAGCTCATATATTGTTGCATGCTTAAAATTCACCTTGCACTATTCACAGCATATGAGACAATTTTTAGAATGACTAAATTTTACACATGTCTAGCACCATCCACTGATAGTTGTGACTTGAAAAGTAAAGAAACTGCTACAGCTCCTACAGTGACGTCATGTAGGTTAATTGCATTCGTTCTGGGCCTTTATAAGCAAAAGTTCATATAAATCTTTCTGGTGTATCTCCTACCTCTCTACTTTTTTTTATATTTACATTCAAAATAATTCTCAACATTATGTTGCCACCAATGAGTACATCAATACTTGTAATCATTCATCAAAGTAAACCATATCATAATTATTCAGCCACGTGGCAATTTGACATCATAATTAAGGATATTTGCATTTGTACTAACAAGGTTGAAAAAACAAATCAATGCAAATAAATTATCATTTATAGATTTATTTTAATTTCAGAAATTTTCCCGCATGAATAAATGCATTTAGGATTGAGTTAATGAATTGTAAATTCGTCACACCCTCATCAGTATACATTCCAACCCCTAAGGGAACTGGTCAATTCCATCCCTCAGTTAATTTCATTCAACCTTCATTTCAGTGTTATTAGTAGTGGTTGAAGCAAAATCTCATTCTCAGTTAATTAAACTTGACCAAAAGCCACAAATTAAGTGGCATCAAGGCTTCGCTACACTTTATTGTTATACTCGTACATGAAAAAATACACCCAACAGAGCACACTACCATGAATGCCTTGCGACGTTTCTTAACTATGACAAAAGCCTTCTTTACTTCCTTCTGAATTATGTATATACACTGTAAACTAGCAGTGAACTTGAAAAGTTGTTTTTCCTTTATTTTCTAGTTGTTAATTTCCCTTGGTGATATTTTATAGACTGTGTTATTGGTTTAACCCTACAATGAATGTTTCAGTGTAGTTGTAAAGATGAATATTAAAGTTGCTTTTTAAGGTCAGATAGGTTGAAATTGAAAACCATTATTATTTGTTGCAAATTCTTTGAAAAACCCTTATCTTGATATTCTTTCTCGTTGAATTCGGAGATAAATTACCGGTGTTGTCACTTGATTTACGCTATTATCTGCGTCTGTTGTCGGCCAATAGTCAGGCAGACCAAAGAAAAATAGACACCGACTTTCAGAACTAACAAATATGTATTGAACAATTACAAAGTTGAGAAAATGTCAAACGTGTTTGCGGCACGAGACTAATGAGCACTGACTGTAAGAACCCGATCGTGCTTGTGTTCAAAGAAGAATGATGCCATCAGCGCCAATAGATAGCGGTTGGAGTGCATCGCTCAGCTGATGGTTCCAATTAGAGTTACCAGTGCTGTTTGAATAGAGAATAAAATCATGCAAAAATATAATTTATGGTAATGTCAATTTATAATTCTCATTTCGACAATATTATATTACTGCTTTCAGGTGGAATGTAATTTTAGGTGAAATTTTTTCTTAATTTGTTAAGGTGGCACACTATCATCATGTCCATAGGGTTAATACCCATCGAAGGATACAATACACACCTACACTTTCCTTTCTAATAGTTCGCTAGTTGACTTTAATTCCCTCGATAATGTGACAATGGGATTGCGAATATTCTTAAGGACTTGAGTTTTGCGTGTACTCAAGGGGGTCGTAAAACATTCATAATTTTTGGGAGTTTATTTTTATTTATGTTCTTATGATGGTTTTGTATTTACAGCTGAAGACATCGATAAAATTGTTGACGATCCTTAAATTAAAGGAAAATTGATTTCAGTAGCGACAGTGAGAATAATTGCAAACTATTGAGAACATAAATTCAGACATGAAAACTTAATGAAAAGTATGAAACTGTTTAGTATCCATCGTTATTGATTGTAATTTTGTGTCATTAATCAAACAATTTGAAGTTAATATTGCACGACAGCTGTTGCAAAAATAGCAGGAGGGTTTATGTGCACACCCATGTATAAGGCTGTGGTTAATTTTTGGTACCAGATGGTTTGTGTGTTAGAAATTAGTTAGAGGTATTTGAGGCAATCATGCTTTGAAAGGCTACGAGTCAATTTAATACTTTTCGAAAAAATAGAATTACCCACAGTTCCCACCAGAGTTGTAATTTAAAATAATGTAATCAATAATTTAACTGAGCTTTTAATTAACTATTCTGACATTGGTTCCCTCTCGACTTGGGGAATACCACCTTCTGATTTAAATTAGTTTACCGTTTACCAAGGACGAAAACAGTACCTGAATTTAAGCTGTTTCAGCAAATTTTTAAAAATGTCACCATTATACTGGGAATAAAGCTATTACTCCATACTTTCCATGCTAAGGTCCAAGGTTATACACAGGCTAAACAAACTCCATATTTACAAATCACTAGTCTAATCTGTGCAGTTATGTGGAAGTGAAACATGAGCCCTGGCGAGCGAAATCAAAATGACAGTGAGCATATTTGAACGCAAAATGGTCTGAAAATTCCAAGGAAACAAGGAACAGAGTAGTAACTACGTTACAACGATCAGCTTTATGAATTATTTGACGAACCAACTGTTTTTGCTTGCTTAAAGCTACACAAACTGCAATGTGGGGCCATCTAGAAAGAATGGAAAGAAGCAAACTAGCCAAAAGAACATTAAAAAGCAGAGCACAAGGTAGACGTCCAGCGGTAAGGCCGGAAATTTGATGTGAAGGCACAATAGAAACTGACAGCAGGTCCTTGCTGGGAGTGATCAACTGGCGAACGACATCGCAGAACCGCGATGATTGGAGAAGATTAATCCTGCGGACGAAGACTTTGCTTGGGCTATTGCACCGTAGATGACGATGATACTGCATTCAGACCAGCCCAAACAATGTGTGGCAGGCATTGTCCGACAATCGGGGGACCGTGACTTTCCAATCTTGTGCAGGTAAGACTGAAAACACCCATGCCCACTCAAAAGCTGTGTCAGATAGAAGTGAGTCTTACCATGCCTTTGATTGAGCTCCGGTCTCAAATTCGAAATGAGGAGCGCAGGCCACCTGCCCTTCGCGTAATCCACCCAAGACTGCTGCCAATCATTAAGTGAGCGCTGTCTCTCCTCGCGGGCGACCGTCTCCCTAGTGTCATCACTTCAACGCAGGTTAATAGCGTTGTACTCTCTAGTTAGGAGGGCAGCAGGTATCACGCCTGCAATAACTCTCATCGCCGCATCAGAGACAGTCGGATATTCAGATGCAATCCTCAGTGCCCCTCTTCTCTGTACCTGTGCCAAGCGTTTTCGGTACACCTCTTTACTGAGCGCATCGTCCCATATTTCTGCTCCATACAGTAGCTCTTGCCCTACAGCACTCATCAAGAGGCATCTTCTTGACGGGTTGAATCCCCCTACGTTGGCTATAAGTCGACTCAGAGCTGATACAACTGAAGCAGCCTTCTCAGCCGTTGCCCTGATTTGCTCAAAAAATCTCATCTTCGAGTCAATCAGTACCAATACTGATCATCTTTACTCTAGATTCCCTTTTTTGTCAAGATGACCACTTTGCTTTTCTCCAGTGCTCAGCTGAACTCGCGAGTAGTTTTCCAGTGTCTCACTCAGCGCATTAGCATATCTAGCCTAAGTTTCGCTTGTTCAACGGTGCGCAGCGATCATGTGTGACATATCTAGCATCTCCAGTCTCAGTAGCCTGCCACAAGACATGTTTCACATATCTGGAATAAGAATAGATCCCTGAGCAAAACCCGTTGTAATTTCTATCCTTTGTTGGCTCAGCGTCGTGCCATAAAGCAGGCTTCTGTCCTTCAGGTAGTCCCTCAAAAGCCGCATCAGATATTCTGGAACTTGAAAATGGTTTTCTAGGGTATCCAGAATACCCACCCTTCTAGCGGAGTGTCGCCAATAGAACGATCCGTCACTTGGTACAGCTATGTGTCTCTACCTTTTTGACCGCACTCACCACCTCTACAATCGCATCAATGGTGGAGCGTCCCTTGATGAGTTTCTCTAGCATTTTCCTAGCGATCGTTACGTAGCAGCTGAATCGTTATATCAAAGACGTAAATAAACATAAAAAAATGTTTTAGCCGGTTCAACTAAAGACTAAATAAAACTATAAATAACAAACATTATAACTGCCGTAATATTTTACGTACATATTTTTAAAATCCATACTATTAATAGGCACTGACACTATCAAAAACCTCATCAAAAAACAGATACAAAACAATTACAATTTAATAATTCATGATACTTATAATTTACAAACTAATTATATTTATAGGCACTATCAAAAACCCCAAAGAAAAATATAAGCAAATAATAAAGAAATACAATTTATAAACAAATTATATTAATATCAAATACTGTATCAAGAAAGAAATCTAATTATATGCAAAATCAAAAAACAACAAGCATTCAAACATAACAACAAACAAATATGCTGAAGTATGCCCCAAGACAATCGTAACAAAAGTAAATCGACACCCAATGCACGTCATAGCGATACAATTCAAGGTCGGGAAAAACCAACAGAGCCAAGGACGGGAAATATAGAAGTAACCGACTATGCGTTTAGACACATAGCCGCGATGGTATACAGTTGGAAATTTGATCATCACAAACACGTTAGAGGATGATACGTTCCGGAATGAACACAAAGCCATGCATTTAGACACACAGCCACGATGATATGAAACTTGATCCCCGCAAGCGTTTATTGGACTATGGCTAGTAATTCTACAAAGGAAAAAAATTAAATTGAAGAAAATGCAAGTTCAGCATTTCACCTGGCTGAAATTATTGAATTCTATTCAATGAAGATGGTTGAATTGAAGAAAATGTGAGTTCAGCATTTCATCTGACTGTAGTTATTGAAGTCTGTCCAATAAAGGAAATTGAATTGAAACAAACGCAAGCTCAGCATTTTAACCGGCATGGAGTACTGAACTCTGTTCTTAAAAGAGAATTGATTAAAGAAAATACGCGGTCAGCAGCAATGAAATGTAGAATTCTGATGAATCCGGGAGAAGATCACTATCCCTGATTGGCAGCGTCAGCACTTTACGTGTATAAAATCGCACGGAGCGGAGCAATTCCTCTCTGTGTTTTCCCAGCAAGCGAAGACGCAAGTTGGTACCTCGGCTTTAGTCAGGCTACAATCAACTTTAATCAAATTTGGTCCCTTGGCTTGTGCCTGGCCCATCTGCTGTGTTGCTGGGTTAGTGTCGTTACATCGGCTTCTCGGCTTACGCCTGGACGGTCTTCATCGGTCGCTGTTTACCGCCAGCCCCACCATCGATTTGGACTCCTTGGCTTCCGCCTGGTCCTGCGCATTCTGTGATTACATCAAATCCTCGGCTACGCCTGGCTGGTCGTCATAGGTCACCGTTCACTGCCAGCCCCACCACCGAATAGGACTCTTTGGCTTACGCTTGGTCATTGGCATCCTTTCATCACATCGGTTCCTCGGCACTCCCCAAACCAGGTTGATGGTAAGCGGCTTCAACGTTCTCATCCGCCTACTTCTTCAAGGCCCATGGTTCCCCTAGTTAGCCCCTCTGTTTATTCACAGGCTCCCATCAGCTCGAGAGGAACCAAGGAGCATTCTGAGGCTCCCTATGCTGCCCCGTCCAGAAGCCCGCCGAGCTACCGTTCCACAGAAAATCCACATCTTTTCCGCGGCGGAACACCTATTGGCCCACCGGTCATCACGTTGGAAGAGCATAAGGCTCGGAAGCAGCGGAAACAATAGCCCACCGCTGGGCAAAAGTGACAAACAACGGAACCCCTCTTGAAGTCACGCGGAGGAGCTGCTATGTCTAGTTCGGTTCAGCGTCATCCATTTCCGTGACCTAGCGTGGGCCCTTTGGAAACGGCATCGTAAAAGACAACGGGAAAAGTACCGCCAACTCTGAACCGGTTAGGGAACCTTACACCTTCGAGGACCCCGTTACGGGATTAAAGAGTTCTGAATACATCAACCTTGTAGTTACGTTTATAATAAATATACGTTGTATAACGTTTTAAGAAAAAATCATAACCCAGGCCTTTTTTTCTACATTGGCAAGAATGCCAGGTGTTTCCAAGGTAAGATGCAATTGCCAGCCACACGAATCAAGTGTGGTTGGAACCATTATTTGAAACATTATTCCATATTATTTATAGCACCGTGTCTAGCACTCATAACGAGCGGTATGCAGACGATGACCCGGGGTTTTCCTTCCCATCGTACCGGGAGAACCCCGTCCTGTACGCAAGCGTTAAATATGCTGAACAACAAGTCAGGACAATGGTGATAGACAAGTTGCAGCACCTCGACTGAAACACCATCTGAGCCTGGAGCCTTCCTTGCTTTCAATGATAGGACTGCCTCTTCCAGTTCCGGAGAGTGGGCAATCGATTGCTATCTCACCTTAGTCAGCATGAACATGAACGAAGGAAGAGTGCCCGCACTATCTTGTCCATCTTTTCTGCTTCACGTATGCAAGACTTGTGTAGGGCATAACTAGCTTGTAGCCAAGGCCTCTGGGATCCTTGTTCACATTGCCAACTGGATCTTGCCAGCAGCGAGCCTTGCTATTGTTGATCAGTTTGCGAAGGCATTTCTTGGCTGTCTTATATGCTGCAACTCGGTTGCATGCCTCGTGATGGTTTCGTGTCCATTGAGCCTCACCTCAAAGCATTTGATACTCCCTTTGCTTTTCAGCGATTTCAGTCAGCCACAATTACCAAGTTTTCAACGGGGCGTAGAAGCACTGCAAGCAGTCATGATGATGCGTATAGTATAGTTCACCAAATCTTGAGCAGTTCTTCTGTCCCCTGCGAATTACCTTGCAGCGGAGAACCTGTCGTGAGCATCTCGACAAGCCTCCCAACGTTACTCCTTCCGACGTTCCGCCTAATTGTAGAAGGTCGCGAGCATGGGAGTTGGAAGACTACATCACTGATCTCAAGCAGAATGTACTGAGGATCAATGGCTGAGTAGTCCTCCAATACTCTTCAATTGTGTATCCTACGTACTAAGGACTCCGAGCCGGATTCCACTTCCAGTATAGTTCCTTCACAGTCAATCTGGTGGGAAGACAGCGTATTTTCGGTGTTTAGTACGACGAGCACCATGGATTCATTTTTCCCGTAATGATAATGGTATGAGAATTACAAAAATTGTATGCTGGCGAACGTAGTTGGCAAGAAAACCTGGAAATGCAGTTGAATGATTTAAAAAATCGATTTGCTACCACTTACTTTTCTATGCTGACAGCAAAGTAAAAATAGAAAAATTTCGCTGGTAAAAAAAAAGTTGCTACCATTCCAGTTAATTCGAGCATTTTGCAACAGTTGCGAAATCAAAAGCATCATTGGAAGCAGCCACACGCAATAGCTAGTAAACAAACAAACAACGCGGAAAAGATGGACGCGATAGTGCGGGGACTCTTCCCCGCCCGTCCCGTCCGTGTTGACGCTGTCCATGGTGAAGCAGCAGTCGAGTGCCCACTCTTCACACAGCTGGAACTGGAGGAGGCAGTCCTCTCCCTGAAAGCGAGGAAGGCTCCAGGTCCAGATGGTGTTCCAGCTGAGGTTTTGCAGCTTGTCTATCACAATTGTCCTGACTTGCTGCTCAGCACATTCAACGCTTGCCTACGGGACGGGGTTTTCCCGGTACGATCGAAGGGGGCGAGGCTCGTGCTGATCAGCAAGGGGAAGGGAAATCCCGAATCGTCGTCTGCATACCGCCCGTTATGCATGCTAGACACGGCTGGGAAAGTGCTAGAGAAGCTCATCAAGGGAAGACTCACTGACGCGATTCGTCCTGCTGGGGTCCTGCTTTAGAGCAGGACGTTCTACCATTGATGCGATTGCAGAGGTGGTGAACGCGGTCCAAAAGGCAGAGGCATATAGTCGCACCAAGCGACGGATCCTCCTGTTGGTGACACTCGACGTCAGGAATGCCTTCAACTCCACTAGATGGGTGGATATTCTGGACACGCTGGAAAACTCTTTTCAAGTTCCAGAATATCTAATGCGGCTTTTAAGGAACTATCTAAAGGACCGAAGCCTGCTCTACGGCACGACACAGGGCCAACGAAGGATGGAAATTACATCGGGTGTTGCCCAGGGATCTATCCTTGGTCCGGACCTGTGGAACGTGTCTTACGACGGGCTACTGAGACTTGAGATGCCAGATGAGTCACGCTTGGTCGGTTTTGCGGATGATGTTGCGGCTCTGGTCGCCGGACGCACCGTTGAACAAGCGCAACTTAGGCTAGGTACGCTAATGCACCGAGTGAGGGACTGGATGACTGCTCGCGGGCTCAGTTTAGCACTGGAGAAAACCGAAGTGGTCATCTTGACAAAAAAGAGAATCCCTAGAGTAAGGATGATCAGTATTGGAGATATACAAATTGAATCAAAGCCAGCGGTGAAGTACCTGGGGCTACTGATCGACTCAAAGATGAGTTTCTCTGAGCAAATCAGGGCAACGGCTGAGAAGGCTGCTTCGGGAATCTCGGCCCTGAGTCGACTTATGGCCAACGTAGGGGGACCCAGCCCATCAAGAAGACGCCTCTTGATGAGTGCTGTAGGGTCAGTGCTACTGTATGGAGCAGAGGTATGGGGCGACGCTCTCAGCAAGGAGGTATACCGAAAACGATTGGCACAGGTACAGAGAAGAGTAGCACTGAGAATTGCATCTTCGTATCCAACAGTCTCCGACTCGGCGGTGAGAGTGATTGCAGGCGTGGTACCTGTCGCCCTCCTTGCTAGAGAGCGCCGCGCTATTTACCTGCGCCGAAACGAGGATGCGAGGGAGATGGTTGTCCGCGACGAGAGACAACGCTCGCTCAACGATTGGCAGCAGTCTTGGAGGAATTGCACGAAGGGAAGGTGGACTGCACGCCTCATCCCGGATGTGAGACCGTGGCCAAATCGAAGGCATGGTGAGACTGATTTCTATCTGACCCAGCTTTTGAGCGGGCATGGGTGTTTTCAGTCTTACCTGCACAAGATCGGTAAGTCACGGTCTCCCAATTGTCGGTTTTGCCCAGGAGAGGAGGACAATGCCTGTCACACATTTTTTGCGTGTACCAAATGGACCAGGCTGCGAAGGGAACTCTACAGGGAGACGGGAGAGCTCACCCCGGATAATATAGTTGCGGTGATGCTCGAATCGGATGACAAATGGAACCAGGTGGCACATTATGCTCGGGCAGTCCTAAAAGATAAAAGGGACTCGCTACAGCCGGAGGTGCTGGGGCTGGGGGATCGCTCTTCTGGCATTTCATCTTCCCCTCTCCCCTCCCGCTAGGAAAGGGACTCCCCAGCTTGAAGGCGCCCCACGGCGTAACAACACGAGACCTGGCCCGAAGTAATGTGTCAAACGGTTCCAGGCTAGGTTCTCTGATTGACAGGGGAGGCGTTTAGTGGGTAGTCCAAGGGTATCCTCCATGGGAGTCCCACACTGCCAGACTCGGCGGGCGTAAATGCCTTCACCTCCCTACCACAAAAAAAAACAAACAACCAACTGTCATTTGGACGTCGTACTTTCCAGCGTTACGACAATGGCCATAAGATGGAAGTCATGGAGACTCTCCTGATAAAGTAGAAGTGTCACTGGTTAGGTTTGAGCCCGTGATTTCCATAGAATATTTTTTGCCGCGGAAAACTTTTCCAATTAAAGTGCATTAACCGCCGTCTAGTTGACCTCATACTTAAACTGGTGCTCCGTTTAGCAGAATTTATTTAAGGACAGTTGGTCAGTGGAGCGCTGTCTTTTTGGTGATCAACGTGCATCCAAGGAAGAAGGAAAAGGCGACCCGAGCAGTAACCAGTAAAATCATACTAATTAGAAGTTCGAGTTCAAAGTCTTTCATTGGATAGTTTGCTAACCCGAATGTACGATGACGATTTTGCATATACCATCCGGAATTATTAAGCGGAACGAAGGAGTGCGCTGCAATGCGTGATTGCGCAACGGAGTTTGAAAGTGCCTGGAAATTGGAGCTGATAATTCTGGCGGAACCACCGCGCAAAGCAAAGGGGGCCCCCCAATTTCGAGAAGGGATTAAAGTTAAGTTTTTTTTTCTTTCTTTATTTCATTTTAGCGATATGTGCTTTTGGTGAACTATAATAATATAACTTTTGTCAGTGGAACGAAATAGGAAGTTGTATTTTCCATTAATTTGGCTACAAGAAGTGTGCGCGTGGCTCGAGTGGGTATAGGTGTCAGTTTTATGTCTTTCTTTTATGAAAATACCTTCATTTGGCTCAAAGGAGTGTGCGCGTGGTAAGAGGGTTGCTCAGCAGTTAGTGCGCCCAAAAGTTGGTGGAAGAAAGGAACTTTCTTTTCCACGTGCTAAATTTAGAAGTGCCGTGCGGGTTTAAACGGAGGAGTCATACTCCAGTGGGCCGCAGTCTCGCTCGGCGGCCATACGGGGGCAATTCTTCTTTGTAGCACTACAGCCCCTCTCGGGCCTTCGCTTAGAGATAGTTAGAGTATCTCATTTTCATGACCATATTGATTTTTTCGGGAGTCGGTTTGGTCAGTACCATGCTCCCGTGTGCTTGCTCAGCTATGATATGATCTGATTAAATCAGTACATATCACCACTGAGAACACTCATAGTCTGTCCGAAAAATCCCCTGAACTAAATCACGTTGCTCCCAACGAGAATAGAAATTACTACACAATTAATCTATACAGAAGAGTTATAAATGCTACCTCCACTAATTTGAATTTGAAAAGAAAACAAAATCACCTAATCAATTCCGCAAAACTTTCCGAAAAGCATCAATACTGTATAATTTATAACCTAAAGTCCTTACCTAAGCATCTACAATACTTCAAAATTCATTTTTCAACTCACCTCAAAACTTCTTCATCTACGAGTAAGCCCTTCAAAACAAGGCCCGATAATAGTCAAATATTCGCTTGACTTCATTTCCCTAAAAATCTATTATGCAAACATCCTACTCGTAACTCAGTGAAAAACGTTATCCCTATCGTCAATTTCATCCTTTACTGTCTATAATCATCACCATCATCATCATCACAATCATCGCCATGCCATCATTTTCTCTCACTTCCAGGTCAATTACCACGGAACCGATTAATCTTCGACATTGATAATACACCAAATCATCAAACTTACTAATATGAACAATTTGCTGTTTCCATCTTAAAGATTTCCCATTCAGCCTGTAGATACTCGTATACATTCTCGTACATTGTTAGTTAACCTATTTATAAACATTGGAAATCCATTTTCCATCCGCTGTGATAATCATTTCAGCTCATAATAAATGGATTAAACAGTGAAAGAAATACACGGAAAAAGGAAGATAAAGTAGCATAGAATATCTTTCCGAAGAAAATATATAGGACGTTTTGCGAAGTTACTCTCCACATTTTCATTGAACGGTTGCAAGGATATGCTACATTTGCTGCTACTGACTGATAGATAGGATGTATGTAGAACATGTTTGTGTGTGTATCTTCTATAGTGTATATCCTCTAGATAAATCTTATACGAGTATGCTTAATCGGTAGACATCAAGTAAGTATCTTGATTTAATGGACAATCAGATAGAATGTATATGGCTATCCAAGGAATAGAGAATGTTTAGTGAACAAGGATATAAAATTAAGGCTCCATGTGATCGTATTGTTGCTAAATGTATTGTTGCTAAATAACTAAAAAATGATTTATTATTAAAATGTAAATTGATTTAAAATTAGGGGTTTTCGATGTTCACATGTTTTTAATAAAATTGTTTTGGGAATTTTATAAGGGACTAAATACTTATGAGTGGTGGGTTCGCATCCGGCAAGGTAAGAAAAATTTAATTCTTTCATAAATTTTGTAGATTAAATTTTGTCAATCACTGTATTTTATCTTGGTTCTGTTGGTAATGCTGTTATCGATTGTCACTTCGTGGTGTATAAAGAAATGAATTGTTAAAAAAGAGAGGAGCCATTATATGGTAGCTGAACAGAGCGCACGTCTCTAGAAAAGTTTTCATTTTCTCTAGAAACAAAATTATGTGTAGTAATCGAGCAGTCACCTTAGCAAACTGCTCGAAAATCACCATATTGCTGATCCAAATTTCAATTGTAAATTTAAAATAATATTAATCATTTAAATTTGTAATTGAAATCTGGACACGGCAACCCCTTTACAACGGAGCCTATCCACGAATTGCACTTTCGCAATACAATGAAAAGTGGATGGAAGGCTTGTCAACTGCCCTTGTGAAGAGTCGCGCAAGGCGACGAGCAGCAACAACGGGGGAATCTGTCATTGATCGTGACCGAAACACGTCGCAGGAACCGTGCCGGTATAGAGCACGGGACGTAACAACTCTTTGCTTTGCTCGGGTTTCTGCTGTTCGTATCTCAAAAATTTTAAGTAACTTGTTCAAACGCGAAACATGAAATTAGCTCCATTTCCCATCGATGTCGTGTTCGCAATCCAGTGAATGTTCGATGTGAACACAAAGAATCCATTACTCTTACGCATCTTCACGAAAGTCTTGCGTCTTGGCGTGGCGATAAAAATCGTTCATAATTGGAATAGGAATAAATTTATGGTGTAATTTTTTCTGATTGAGAAGTGTCAACTCTTACGCGATACGTCTAAATCGGGGAGTTGTATGCGGGATTGAAAACGCGATTGACGAAAAAGGTTACTGTAAAAGTGAAGGTAGAATTGAAATTGCGGGTTTCCCATAGTGAAATCAATCGTTTCATGTACAAATATCTTATCGAGTTGATTAAAAGTATTGTGCAATGTCACAAGGTGTACAATACCGCCTCCCACCATTGCGGGTTCATTTAAATGAGTAATTTATTGTTGGTCGGGTCGTAGTGTCGTCACGCTATGCTCGGATGATAACTGTTTACGCAAATTACATCTTTTGTGGATGCTCGCCGCGTTTTAGTGCCTCAGAGTATTTGATTGTACATTTAGATTTCAAAGCCTCTACCAAATTTTCAAGGCACAGCAACAACGAGGCTCGCGCCTGATATTTTTGAATTGATGCATTTGCCAATTGCCAAGTCTCATAAAATTTGAATCATTTAATTAGCATCTGAATATTGTGAATCAGATGACTGGTGGTTACCACCTATTCCTTTCTCATTTCTAATGTGTTCAGTATAAATAGGATAAGTAGTGTCGTCCCACATATATCAACAGCAATGCGGTGTACAAAGAGTGTGTAGAAAGTGTTTGTTGTCCGGGGTTCAAATGCTCTAGAGAAATTGCCTTGACTGAGTGTACATTTTTCACCGCGATCTTGTTGTTTATCATTGAACTTCAAGGGGATACGCTATCCAGTACTCATTGCTCGGCGTTCCGGACTGCCCAAACTAGTTCTATGAACAATAAAGTTGGCACAGTACTGAAGAACTCAGGCTTGTACATACATAGTAATGGACACAATTATTTTAAGCAGGGCCTTAATTCCAAAGGAAGAAGTGTGCAAATTCAATGACATTCAATAAAAGTTGGGGAAGAGAATATTAACTCTGAAGCATTTCATCATATGTTATAACTCCGGTCAGCAGATGCAAATTAATGAATTGAGCAGATGCCATTATGAAAATGAAAAGCCAATTGCTAACCAAAGTTACAGTTCATCAAGCAATGGAAAAAAGTAATAATTAATCGTTATTGAATACTACTGGTTTGGCTGCTTCACAGTAAGTCTCTGCATTCAATTTCCAGCTAATCGATTTTTTCAGAGGATTCCAAGCGACGGTAATTTCGTTGGTTTAAATAGAAGATTATTGCCTGTTATGGATTCATTAATCAAAACGTGCAAAAATAACGATTAGATTTATGGCAAAATCCGAAGCTTCTATTCTGCTTGGTATATTAAATGATACGAGCAAAGTCTTGCAAGACATCGCCGCAGTTACATTTACCACTTACGTCCACGGTCTTAAGTTTTCGTAGAAATACAGACACTGTAAATTATTTATGGGCTCATAATCAATCGAGTTTCTTTTTTTTTGTCAATATATTCCCATTTGTGGTATTACAACAGTGAAAATGTAATTAGCCCTTCTTTATATTTAACATAGTTTTGCGAAGAGGGTGCATTATATTCTTTTCAAAGTAGTCAGTTCAATTATATATTTAAATTTAACGAACAAGGAAATTTTCGTCCATTTATTAGAAATCTATAACTTGTTATTATCATGAATACAATGAATTGTTGAACGTATACTTTCGGTCTATCCTTTCCCCTAACCTGACCGGGTGTAGGACCCGCCGTGTTGGCTGGCCCCTCCTCTATAACAAGCTAGCCATCGGGTGAGCTCACCCGTTTTTAAGTCGTTTACACGTGCTCTCGCAGGGTGGAGTGGCCTTCCACTTGCGTGCTTGTTGATGGTATAGTATTATATGATTCCGTCACAAAAGATCATATCATAAATTTGCCACGTTCATTTTTTTCTTTTAAGGGAAAAATTCATCCAAATTATGTTTGTATGAGTTTTTCCCCTAAATGGAAAATATATGGCCATATCTTCATTGAATCTGAATCGTCGGGGGTGTGCAAGGGGGCACCGCTTCCACCTGGATGCCCCTCTCATATTTGGGGGCCATAAGTATCGTCGGTAAAGACGAAGTCCTCACGAGTCCCGTCTGTTTTCCTCAGGCCTAGTTTGCCATTTGCTTTAGCAATTTCAATTTTGAGTGGGCTACCTCGGGCTCGACTCCCGTCGATACGTATTTGTATCAAAAACTTCGTTAATACCAAATTTTTTGAAGTGGGTCCTTGTGCTGGGGAATAGAACCCGCCCTATGACACTGCGATGCCAGCCTGCACGCGCATTCACGTGTCCTCAGACAAGGCCAATCTCGGTGAATCTCACCATACTCTCTTGCCGAGGCAGCAGACCATCGCTGCAATCCATTACGGACACTTTATCTACCCATTTCACTACAAAATGGCGCCAAACGTGGGGCCCTGCTATATCAACAGTCGAGTGCACGAGACAGACCATCGTTTCTAGGTTACCCTACTAGGTGTCCAGATTTTTGGCGGGTAGGTAATTACCGAAGAATATTGCACAAATTGTACCCTAGCACCCTTAAGAACTTCCAGACGTGTGATGTCCTCGGGCATCAATATCATTTGGACCTGCTTTTGATAGCTGCATTGGTGGTTTACCACCATTATATGACTGGCAAGGCCAAATTATATTAGAGTCTTTTCGTGTATTCGGAAGTTTTTAGTTAGCATCATTTTGCGGCGGATTCGGACATGCACCCCAAACCAAGTGATGCCTTAGTGTCTTCCGATGCATAGATTTTGATTTCACGTGATTGGCTGCTTAGCTAGTGCGTGACTATCCATGATAAGGCACGCGCTGTTTGCGGATCAGTATCAGCCCTAGGCTGACAAACCGTACCTGGTTAAAACTAGCGAACAAGGTAGCACTTCTGAGCCCTGATATTTATGGTACCCCAAGAGAGTAGTGCCTGTAACGTGAAGGAAGAGCTCACCATTGGTTTCCTTGCCTACGAAGGTGAAAAAAGATGAATGGAAAGACCGAATTCTCATGATACGTATACATATTTTTTTTGATAGAGTTTTTTGAATAGTTCGCCACTGAAGGCCACTCGAATAATTTTATTCTTATATCCATACATTTTTTTCTTCGACATATATTTATAGTTCTAAGGTTTTTCTATGTATTTTTTTTTTGTCTTTTTGTAGCTATCTAAAATTCAGAGCCACTATTTTTAAGCGACACGTCTACAAAAAGCATACCAGATAAACGTCGCCTGTGTTCAGACGCGGGGCCGACGGTGATATGCTTGATTTGTCCGCAGGCGAAATATGATGGCACGCCAGTGCGAACGCTACCGTGCAGCCATCAATTTCACAAGACCTGCGTGGCCCAACACCTCCTGGTCAAGCGGATGTGCCCACTTTGCCGACAACTAGCAACTTCTGCAGTGCCACAGATCAGCTACGACGAAACACCAGCTTCACAAGGAGTGGTGGCCAAACGTAAGGACCGCAGAGATCAAGGTTCACCACTAGCTGGTGATCGTGAAACCATGGAAGAGGCTGCCGCTGTCGAACTCGGACGCGAATCCTTGGGATTTTTCGGTGGGTCCGTGACTCAAGCCCAAGCGAAATCTACCTAGCTCATCCATGAATCCCATGGCTCCGGTATACCGGCTGAGGCTGAGCCAAGTGCAACCACCGACTCTTACTCCAGTGGCTCCTCACACCTCCACACCTACCGCATCGGTTGAAATCGATTCAAATCCCCAGCATCATTCAGAGCTGGTATCTCCATTTTAGCGGGGAACCAAACTCCATCAACGCGAAGGTCTTCATTGATCGAGTGGAGCCCTGAATAGACCAGATGTTGGCGGGGACCCCATGGCACTGGCCAGCTAATCACCGATGCTGGCTTATACATGCTACTCCTCCATCCCACCACTGGTTATGTCTAAAGGAGGTACTGCGTATGGAGTATCCCACAGTCAACATCGACGAGAGGATCCTGGACAAAATTCTTGCCAGATGGCGACGTCCAGACGAGCCCTTTAGCAAGTTTTGAGCCGACATCTTATGGCTAAATTATCAGTTAACCAATCCTATGACCCAAACACAACTGCTACGGGTGCTAAAACGCAATTTGAGGCCGGAACTTCGCCGTCACGTCACGAACTCCGACCCTCAGGACATGGCATCACTTTTAGGAGCCATCAGTAGACAGTAATGAGTCGAGGAGGACCTCAGAGAACGGCCATACCTATTGATGAGACCTCGTCCACGGCGTGGAATCGCGGAAGTGGTACAGGAGAAGAACACTCCAGATCTGGAGGACACCAACAGGGAGTCAGACGAGCTTACGGCAGCCACGTTAGGGAACCTCAAGACCTTCTGATTTATTGCTTGGTGGACAAAGCGTATGGTTTTCTGCTACGGATGTGGTAAACCTGACACCTACTTCCCGGATTGCCGACCACCTCAGCGGTGCTCCGAAGCTCAACAGTAGGTTGTCAGCCTGCTGCAAACACCTGTATTAACGAAAATATACCGGCCTTGATAATTATGGCTGCGGGGCTTCCCTCTCTTCCGGGAGCCTCTCCAACGACACTTTTGAAGTGACCACCGCAGTTACTGCTTGAAGAACCCTGGCAGCCCCAAATTCATGTACTAAAGTCACGTTTGACTACAGGAATACCGTGCAGCTCGAGAGCGAATCTTTGCTTCCAAAGGTCATCTCTTGCTCGTGCAAAATAAAATTGTCCACTCGTCGTTGGCGGAGTTTCCGCGGGAGATGCGCACCTGCCGTCAAAACCTGAACGTATGCAATATCTTGGAGGTTTCTGAGAATAACAACAGACCTTACGCACCAATCAAAGTGTTGGGCGAAATCGCCGTCGCACTGATCGGCACGGGTTCAAGTATTAGCTGCCTTGGTTCGAGCCTCGGCTCAAAGGTACTCCATCAACATCCTACGATAGTAAGACTCTGGCGCTCTGAAATCAGCGCACCTGATGGCACCAAAGATCCTATCCAAGGTAGATTGACAACATTCGTCACGTTCAGAGGTCAAACTAAGGATATTACCTTCTTCATCATCCCTTCACTGACTCAAAACATGTACCTTGGCGTCGATTTTGTCCTTCAATTTGATTTAGCCCCAGATGTATTCGTGGATTCACCCTTTAATACAAGATACGTCCATGAACTCGCTTCTATACCTGACAAACACGAATTAAATCCTGACCAATGACAACGTCTGGAAGCGTCCATTGCTGCTTTTCCATCCTACGCTACGCAAGGCCTTGGCCAGACTACTCTGGGCTCACATGGTATCGACGTTGGCGATAGCACACTAATAAAGCAGAGACAGTACGCCATCTCGCCAGCCATGGAAAAGCTAGACTTGGACAAGAATCTAAATTGGGGCTTATAAAGGAGTCTCAAAGTCCCTGGTCCTCACCGGTAACCTTGGTAGTGAAACCAGGTAAAGTCCATCTTGTCTAGATGACCGGAAAGTCAACGCAGTGACCGTTAAAAATACATACACTCTTCCCTATTTTAACAGTGATGTCACCCATCTAAGAAAAATTATCGCACCACGCTACCGAAATAATCGATTTTACTAGAAAATTATGTTACAAATATTTTTTATATGGAAAGAAAACAAACACATAGAAATGCGGAAAACTAAAAGATTCATATATCAAAACAAATAAAATATGAAAATTCAAAAATATGCTAAAACTAAAACAAAATTTAATATTAATCAATCAAAATATTGTTACATGCACGAATAATTCTGCGAGCTACTGTCGCAATTGTTTTCACAACCATTAAGAACATAATGATCAACTAGCGAATGTACTCGAAAACCAACCAAGCATAATCAACATCTGAAAGTGACGTCACTGCTTCCATTGCTCGAATATTCCAGGTAGTACGCCAATGTACGAGAAATGGATTGAATGACTAGAGACCCTATATAAAGGCGAGCTGAATGAATGGGGGGATTATTACAACCACGATATAGTAAAACTGCGATAGTGAGGAGTGCGAATTAAAAACGAATTGGTGAAATTGTTAAAGTTAATGATTGTGCATTTTTAAGGAAATAAACTATTTTAATTTAATTTAAAAGAAAGTGCGTTTTCACTTTCCTGGAACATTAAAATTATTGGCCGCGAACCATAACACGCGACAGTAGTATCGAGAAGTGAGAAAAAAACTTCGAAAGTGAAAACTTTTAAACACTTTTAAAGTGCACAATAGTGTAATTTAATGTGGAAACGGTGAAAAAATAGCTTAAACAATAAAAATACCAGGAAAATTGCATCTAAAAATTGATCAATTGACCATATCGGAGCTTAAGGAGGAGTTGGAACAGCAAAATCTGGCTACACAAGGTACAAAGGCCATACTGTTTGCACGCTTGCGTGACGCGATCGTGTCAGAAGGCGGGTATATGGATTCGGGTAAGCCCTCAGATGCAGGAGGAGGGGCAGAAGGCGGAGAAGTAGGAACACCAAAATCAAAGGAACCAGAAAATGCGCTGATGCAAATGTTGATGCTGATGCAGCAAGAGCAGTGACAGCAGTCATCCAGTTTAACTGCGAAAGTAAATGAACAGTCATCCAGTTTAACTGCGAAGCTACACCAGAAGCTGGACCAACAAGCGCTCAAAATCAAGGCAGACATCACACAAAAGCTGGAGTAGCAATCAGCGCAGCTAAATGAACATTCAGTGAAGCTGGACCAACAAGCGATCGAAATCAAGGCGGATTTGCAAAAACAGTCAACCGAAATAAAAGCGGAACTCAGTAGTCTGTACAACCAAATTAAATGCGTCGAGGAAAAGGCTTACCAGGTTAAGGAGAGAATCAACCATGAGATGGAAAAAATGAAAAAGGATTGGAAGCAGTGAAGGTAGTAGTAACCACCTCATCAGCCCCTCTTATAACCGCAGCGCAAAGCACATCAATTAATGTGAAAGCACCAATATTTGAAGGGCAAATGGTCTAGAGTATCTACAAAATCCAGTTTGAAGCCGCCGCAAGGACAAACCTCTGGAATGAGCAGGAACGAGCAACTGCATTAATTCTTGCTCTAAGAGGCCCAGCTGTCGAGCTTTTGCAGACTATCCCCATCGAGTTGCACTCAAACTCGGCTGTTATAATGAATGCGCTTGACATGCGTTATGGAAACGATCATCTGAAGCAGATTTATTGGTTACAGCTTCGGCATCGGATGCAGAAGTTTGACGAAATTCTACAGCAGCTAGTCCAAGACATTGAGCGACTGGCACTTTTGGCTTACCCAGCTTACGACCCGGAATATCGAGGTAACGCAGCAATAGAAGCATTCATCAGCGTATCAAGGGACTAGCAATTGCAACAAGCTGTGCATTTAGCTCAAAAGCAAACGGTTAAGTACGCATTGGCTTATAGTCTGAGCTTTGAGGCAGCGAAAAATGTGACTCGTTCCACTGCCCGGGTTCGCGAGGAAGTGAAAGATGAGTCTAGGTGTGAGTGCGGGGAAATTGAACGAGAGCCGCAGGTGAATGGTGCGCCTAGATGCTGGAATTGCGATGAGAAGGAGTACCTGCAAATGAGACTGCACGAAACGAAGAAAACCGAGCTATTGTCCAAGGTGGAGGAGATCTAGACCGAGTCACGAGTCTAGAATGGAAGCCCTTCAAACTAATGTGGCCAACTTCGTGGGGCAGAGGTGGGCTAGGAGGATCAACATTCCCAGCACCACCATCACCGTAGACTACATCGTGGAGAAGCAGACTTATGCCATCCGGGTCAAGTTGACGGAAAGCATTGCACCACAACAATCGACACTGGCGCAACCCGGTCGATTATCCGACCAGACCTAGTGAGGCAACAACTACTTCACGTGGGCAGGATTTTCTCACTATGGACAGCTACGGGAGAAACTGCACCTATTCATAAAGAGGTCAACCTCCAGATACAATTGGGAGGTCTTGCGTTCCGACATAATTTTCTGGTCGCGAACGTTACGGATGACTGCATTCTCGGCATGGATTTTCTGCGACCACATGGAATCACGTTGGATTTGGGCAAGCGGATATTGAAACGGCAGAGTGTCAAAGTATTGATGGAGGATCCCAGCGTTCGAATTCCCAAGACGAATGTGGTAGTATGTGCCGACACTGATGTAGTGAAATCTTTCGAGAGCTTTGTATGGGCCAAGCTTGATGGTGATTCTGGAGACCACCGATCTTATCTGATAGAGCCAACGAATACGTCGGCATTGCGCAGTTTGATTGCAGGACGAAGTCTTGTAAGATCTATAACGAACGGATACGTACCGGTTACAGTCCTTAACACTGCAAACTCAACCACAAGCACCAAGCGAGAGAAGTCATCGGCAACTGTCAGCTTGTTTCAACCATCACCTCTTTGGAAGCTACTCACGACCATGATTGGAAAAGAAGGCAAGACCCAGACAAAGCCCGAGATGTCACATCTGCAGTATTGAAGCAGACCAAATTGTCAGTGCAGCTATTCAAACGATCCTCTGATCTGGTCACCAAGTACAGTGACATCTTCTCCACAAGTCCGGATGGCCAAAGCCGAACGAGTATGGTAACTCACGTCATAGATACACAGGGAACCAAGCCGATTCGACAAGCACCGAGACGTTTTCCTATAACCAAACAAGGAGAAGTGAGCGCACTGATCTTGGACATCGAAAAGCAAGGTGTTATCAGGCCTTCTGTCAGTCCATGGGCTGCACCAGTGGTTCTGATAAAGAAAAAGAATGACAGCACTTTGTGTTGACTATAGGCAGCTTAACGACGTCACTAAGAAAGATAGTTACCCGCTTCCACGCATCGAAGACATCGTAGATACAGCCGATGGAAAATGGTTTTCTACACTCGATCTCAAGACTGGCTACTGACAGGTAGAAATCGACAAGAAGGACCGAGAAATTTGTGGTGATTTTATTTGGGCTTTCCAACGCTCTAGTCACATTCGAACACCTGATGGAATACGTGCTACGAGGCCTAACCTGGAAGACCTGCTTGGTGTACCTAGATGTCATCATTGTTATCGGGAGAACGTTCGAAGAGTGTATGTGGAACTTAGAAGAGGTGTTCTCTCCATTGCAACTGGCAAATCTGAAACTTTGTCTCGACAAAAGTACCCTTTTGGCAGCTGAAGTAAAATACTTGGGACACGTTGCGTCAGCAGAAGGGGTCAAAACCGACCCTGAGAAAATTAGAGCCGTGAAAAGCTGGCCAACACGAACCAACAAGCGCCAACTACGAACTTTTCTGGGTCTGGTAACCTACCATCGAAGATTCGTCAAAGACTTTGCCAAAATAGCTAAGTGTCTCTATCAGCTAACCGAGAAAAATTGTCCGTATGTTGTTGCGAATTCCGGAGTACCGGCATTCTCCCATTCTCAACTTCAAATTGCCGCCGTAACATCTCCACCTTCTTTTGGGCACACAAATCCTTTTTTCTCGGTAAATTGATTTAATTTTATTGACATTTAACAATTTTCCTATAATTTTGACTTCCCCATCATATCAATTCTACCCTTTTCCCTTATTTACAATTACAAAAAAAAATTGTAATTTAATAATAATCTTCATTTTCCCACTAACAACACTCCATTCATTAATTCCCATTAACAAAATTTCATTCGATACACTTTCCCTAACAAAAACCAATTCGTACCTTCATACTAACTAATTTTATTCATCAGCTCCCACAAACAAATTTTATTTTTCATACTAACAAAAAATCATTCATTTCATCTCAATGCCCACTAAGAAAGTAAAATAGTTGAGGTTGCTAATACAATGAATAGGAAATCAACAGAACCTGGCTTCGTTGATAGCTCGTGGATTCCCCACCGGAGGTCCACTGGGACCCTGGGTTAAAGTTCCCCGAGCGCAGGAAAGAACTCGTTTTGGAATATCGGCAAAAGCAATTATTTCCGTATATATATGATGATTTGCATCTAACCAAACGCTATAATGCCATATATGCAAAATGGAAATTCTTGGGGTTGTCGATATGCAAAAAGATGTGTGGGTAGCGGAATCGAAGCGTAATGAACTTCGATTACGTTACGCAGAGGCGGCAGCGGTAATTGAGAATGAAAGGATTTCGGGATTGAGGTGTGAAATGCTGGATTGAGAAAGTCAGTTTTGGACTTTGGGAAAAATAAGAAGGATTGTTTTTTTTGGCGGTGGTTAAATTTTAATTCGGGGAGAAAAGCATTCGGGTTTGGTTTTTTTAAAAAGAGGAGGAAGTTATTTGGCGGTGTGAAGATTTGTTTTAATGTGGGATTTGTAGAAGAAATTGTACTTTGAAAGTTGTAAAGTGCTTTTAATTTGGAATCAAAAACTGGTTTTGAGTTGGAAAATGAAAACTGACTTTAATGTGAATGTTGAAAAGTGATCTTAACCTTGAAAGTTGAGAAGTTAATTTTAATCGTGAAGCGGAAAGTGATTCTAATTTAGAAATTGGAAGTCACTTTACTCGTAATTTGGGTTACTGAGTGGAAATTTAAGAATTGGACGGTGGTGTGTTTGATTGATTTGGGATGTGTTGCGGGAAAAGATTCGGATTGGGAGTTGGGATTATCCGGGATTATAATGACTGAAAGCAATTGATGCGGGAAATAAGAGAAAGCGTTGAAGAGGAGATTCTTCTTATTAGCAGTGAACCAATTTCGTTATGCCCTTTCAGTGAACGACAATAGTGCACACACATGTTTAAAAACAAAGAAAAAATAATTAATTTAATTTAATAATTTGTTTTAAAAATTTGACAATTTCTAACAGTGCCCCGTTCTCTTTCCAGTTGCCGACGCTCCGCAGCCGTACAAGGGGCAAGTAATTAAATATCATTTTTTCTATTTTTATTAATATTTCATTGGTATATATTTTCTTTTATATTTTGGGTTTCAATTCACTTTTGCTGCTGACGCAATAATTTGGTTTTAGTCTGTTCAATTGGAAATTTGAAAAGGGGCCTTATTTAATGGAATTTGTTTATATCTTTGAATTGACTTGTCACATCGGTACATTATAATTAGACTCAAGAAAAATACAAAAATGATGAAGTGGTAAATCAGCCATCTTTCATTTCTTAAAATGACCTCCTCCTTTCCCGTCCTTTCGTTTCGTGTTAGTGTTTATATATATACGGTGGCTCAGCACGAGCAGAGGGTGTATCGGAAAACCCACGGCACGACTAAGCGCTAGCCGGCCTCAGTATGCCACCCCGGGTTACTCAGCCCTCTGCTGAAACATAATGTCTGCAACTGCGGTGACTTCCACGGTTGTAACAATGTCTAGAATGAACAATGCTAGGCTGCCTTTGAGACCTTGAAGGAGAAGCTGTGCGGACCGACCTTGCTGGCATATCCGAAACCCGGAAAAATGTTTGTAGTTGACACTGATGCAAGCAACGGCGTGATTGGAGCTGTACTCTCCCAGCAGATCAATGGCGAAGAAAAAGTCCTCTCATTTTACAGTTGAGTTCTCTCAAAAAATGAGAGAAACTACTGCGTGACCAGGAAGGAGCTATTGGCTATAATAGAGGCCACCAAGCAGTTCCGCAAGTACCTATATGGCCTAAAATCTGCTCTTTGTACAGACCATGCATCGCTGAGATGGCTGCTGAACTTCAAAAACCCCGAGGGATAAGTTCCGAGATGGATCGAAAGATTGCAGTCGTACGACTACAAAATTGTTCATTGGAAGGGCGGACTTCATGGAAATGCTGACGCCCAACCTCATCGTCCATGACCAATTAACTGCAAGCATTGCGGACGGATTGAGGAAAAGGAGCTGACTGTTGATTTGCGAGTGATAATGGCCGAGTTCGATGAAGGTTGGTCAATGGAGGAGATTCGAAATGCGCAGCTAGCTAATGAAGAGATCGGACCATTACTCGTATGGAAAGTACCAACTGGGTGACCTGAGTGGAAGGACGTTTCGATGCACGGTGCCACCCTGAAATGTTATTGGGCACAATCAAACTGCCTTCAGGTGGAGGGTGGCATACTCAAGCGGAAATGGGAAACGGCGGATGGCAGCTTCAATAGGATGCAAACTATACTTCCCAACAGTCGACTCCACGATGTGATTAAGGTAATGCGGGAGGCCACCTTGGTGTTAACAAGACCTCAATGAAATTGTGGGAAAGGTTCTACTGGCTCCACGCTCGAGAAGATGTAGAGGACTGGTGTCGTAGATGCACAATTTGCGCATCCGTCAAAGGTCCAAAGCGACGACTGAAAGGACAAATGCAAACCTATAACATGGAGGTACCATTTGAAAGGATTGCTGTTTACGTCGCAGGACCCTTTCCTGAATCTGAACGGGGAAACCGATACACGCTGGTTGTGGCCGATTTATTTCAGCAAGCGGCCCGAGGTCTACCCCATTCCCAACCAGGAAGCAACTAGCTGAACAACTAGTGTTAAATTGGGTCATTCGGAACGGCGTACGAGAACCTTGTGAACTACATTCGGATCAAGGCCGAAACTTTGAGTCACTAGTTTTTGGCGAAATTCACAAGCTGTTGGGAATACTGAAAACGAGGACAACACCGCTGCATCCCCAATCCGATGAAATGGTCAAACGTTTCAACGGCACACTCAATAAACACCTCGCCAAGATGGTTGACGAGAGCCAAAGGGACTAGGACCGCTACATCCCATTATTCTTGATGGCGTATAGAGCTGCCGAACATGCATTGACGAGCCAAGCCCCAGCCAAAGTCATTTTTGGAAAGACTATTCGTCTGCCGGCTGATATTAAGTTCGGAACACCCCTTGAGAAAACCCAAACGATCTCGGAGTATGCAAGTGAACTAAACCAACAGTTGAACCAGATACATCGGACAGTGCAAAAACACCTTAAATCGGCTACTGAACGCATGAAGACCAGGTATGATTTAAAGGCAAATTCTACTGGCTTCCAGCAAGATGACTTAGTGTGGCTATGTAATCCACAACGGCGGGAGGGTAGGTGTCCAAAGATACAGCATAATTGGGAGGGACCATACCGAGTTACAAAGCGAGTCAACGACGTCGTATATTGCATATAGGAACACCGTACGCCGAGAGCCAAAATGAAAATCGTACACCTGGACCGTCTTGCTGAAGTTGAGTATGTTGTCGACTGGGCTGGGTTATCAGTAATCCGCGAATAATTGGTTTAGACATTCGGTTCGGGTACGCGTTGCTCTGGTTTGAGTTTATGATTTTTAGTTAGCATAGAATGTGTCGTTTTTGAATCAGAGAAGTGCATTTCTAGTACCACGTCGGTGTAGGTGTTTTGTATTTTAAAGTTTGCGATTTTGAAAAGTTGAACGATTTGAAAAAGAACTGTAGAGTAAAGAAGATATTGAGTTGAAGAAGATGTTTGAGGTGTTTTAAATAGACAATTTGAGTCGATAGCTGAAATAATGGATTCGAGCATAGTCTACTCGCGTTAAGACCCATGGCCGTAATTCTCTCTCTGAACTAGCTGCCGATAAGCAGCCTCCTCAAAGTAAACTACAAGCTTCTTAACGGGTAGGCTTTAAGAAGCACAGTTCGTTGATGTGCCTCAAGACTTCACGTCTTTAACATGTGAGCGGTTGGTTCAGATTTCCTTTGGGAAGTCTTGAAGGAAACGAAGAAGTTAAAATCATTGAATTTATCTTTATCGTTGGCTTGTCAATTTTAACATGGGTGCAGATACGCAATCTCACATGCAAGATTACGTTATCAAGTGGTCATAATTGTAATTTTTCCCATGACGCCACAAAAGTCGTGGAAAGCCTTCTGCAAACGTTGCTTGCCCCACCCAAAAAACTGGGACAGTGGTTAGTTAGGGGTTGTCAAACTTTTTCGCCAGCAATTGCAATGAATGGCATCCTGGAAGTGAATCTCATTGGATGGGATCCAAAGCCCTGGCAAGTCAATTGGGAAATCATGACATTGTTGCATTTTGGATTTGTTTTGTAAGTATCAAAGTCTTTGAATAATTTAGGCAAAATGGGATTTCATACAACCAAGTAATTTATCAGCAAATTTATACCCAAAAAAACCAAATTCAATTTCACGCGTTTGATTGTACGATTGCTGCAAATGCAGCAATCAGAGCTGAAGTCAACATCCACCCGTCTTCAAGGAAGTAGATTTTTTGTCCTCAGTAATGTCGATAATGCCGCTGGTAACAATAAAAAGCAATCCCCAAATACCGCGGGCCCTATGTTGTTCACAAAGTTATATCTAACGACCGATACTTCATCTGTGATGTGAAATACTGTCAAATGACCCTGTTGCCATATGATTGTGTTATGGAAGTCTCAAGGTTACGGCTATGGATCGAAGCTGTCGAAGTGGGTTGTGAATCTTCCGAACTGGCTGGAGAAAATGGAGAAACTTGTCAGATCAAGGACGATCTGTGAGTCAGGTTGGACGAGTTGCAGGTCAAATTTTTTTCATCGTTGTATTTTATTTTGATTATTGCTGGTTATGCTGTTATCAGCGGTCACCTCCTGGTGGGTAATGAAATGAATTGTCAAAAGAAGGGGAGCCATTATAGAGTCACTGAACAGAATGCACGTCTCTTGAAAGTTTTTTTTTTAAAAATAAAGTTATGGACTAAAATGTGAAATATTTTTCATATTGCAAGCTTGTCATAACAATTTTATCTAAAAAACTTATTTAGAGTTCAAATTATTTCCGATTTTCAAACCCTTTACCAATAAAACAGACAAAGTTCTACAGGAAACCAAACATAACATGCCAAACATACCAAACAATGCGACGAAAACTGAAACACTTCTTATCTGAAATGGATGTGAAAAACTATTACTATTATTTGTCTTGCTTAACAACTTTTCCCACTTCCCTTTTCAACCAATTTCTGTTCACGGATTTCTAGTGACACGTGATTTCCTTCAAGGATAATCCGATTGTGTGTTAACTTCTTCACATTCCACACCATCTACCCTGAAACGAATTCCAAAGCATGAAAGATTGAGTCTAATTCAACGAATATTTATCTTCTGTCTCATCGATTCGGCACGGATATGTTCAAGGACATTGTGGTTGAATCTGAAATATGTATGTTAAACGGGTATGGAATATACATACATACATATATAATCTCAAATTCAATAGAAAATCACATAAGCCAATTAAGTATACTTAATAATTGTTCAAAAATTATTCAAAATATGTAAAAGAACATCAAACAAATTTTTTCATCCATCTATAAAGGATTCGGGATCCTGAATGCGTAACCAAAAATTTTTAAGAAGATTATATCTTCAAAATGTCATTCATTTTGAAAGAATAAGTCAAAGATGTTTTGTTTTCTTATTCCTTCCAATACTTGACCTTTATCAACATTTTCTGGTTATTTCATTGTCCTACAAAATTTTAATATACAAACAAAATGAGTTCTATCTAAAGCTCTTCAACTTTTCAATAGAATTAATGCCACTGTTTCTTTCAAAATACTCTCAAAAATGGTTGACGAAGGTCTGTCTACCGATTTAAACGCTCATAAATTTCTCGAAAAGCAAGTCAGATATATACCACTTAAGAACACTTACATATACACAAAATGGATCATGCGGTAACGTAACTCGAAAAGCTCAAGCAATTCAAAAACATAAATGAAACTGCTCATTAGATAAGCATACGAGTATTATAAGTTCATGTGCTTAACGAGCTTTTATAATTACCACCAGTAAAAAAATTCAATCTCCTTGATAATTTACAATGCAACACGGGGCGGAGTAAAACCTACCAAAGAAATTTATATACTTGCAAAATATCTCCTTCTGCTTCTTTGATGTGCGGTACCGTTAAAAGTTAAAGAGGACGCATATTATGGTGGAGATAATTAGAATTGTACAGGGTGATGTAAAGAGATTTTTCAAGATAAATGGAGGCTCTTAAGACAAGAAAAAGGTGAAGGATCTCATAAGAGGTGCATAAAGGACAAAATAGATAAATTAAACTAAATATTAATTGCAGTTATGTTTTCCCTAAAAACGTCAGAAAAACTGTTGTTGGTAATTGATTTGAGATGGTAAAGCAGAGTTACTTTCGAGCCCACCACGAGATGTCCCATCGTAAAAAATACAATGTTGTCATATGAGAGTATTAGTTGAAGGTTATAATTAGTAATGTTTGAAAAATGTTCATTCTTTTTTGTAGCAGTGATAGAGCGGATCAGATTTCAAAACAACAGTTGTCCAAATTTCAAACCAGCGTTTTAAAGACAACAGGTTAAATTCTGCCAAGCACGTTTTATCCAATAGCTCGAGCTATAAAAAAGCAACAACTGTACTCATGTCATATTTGATGGTGAAAAGTAGAAATAAATGAACAATGTTAATTGAATAATATTATTATTTCTATTTTGATACGCTGCAATCACTCAAAATAAACGTAAGATAGTAATTGCATGGCGCGAAAAATAATTAAATGAGCCGTTTGCAGGATCACAGAATAATTCTTACTTTAACTTTGTAAAGTAAATGATTGCGTTGTTCCCAGAAATATTATTAAAATGAGCAATTATTAGGTTCATTTTCAAGATCTCAGAATAAGCTGCATAGAAAATACCTTCAACGTAGAAACCGGTCCGGACCTGTGGAACGTGCCTTACGACGGGCTACTGAGACTTGAGATGCCAGGTGAGTCGCGCTTGGTCGGCTATGCGGATGATGTTGTGGCTCTGGTCGCTGGACGCACCGTTGAACAAGGGCAACTTAGGCTAGGTATGCTAATGCGCCGAGTGACGGACTGAATGACTGCTCGCGGGTTCAGTTTGGCACTGGAGAAAACCGAAGTGGTCATCTTGACAAGAAAGAGAATCCCTACAGTAAGGATGATCAGTATTGGAGACATACAAATCGAATTGAAGCCAGCAGTGAAGTACCGGGGCTATTGATCGACTCAAAGATGAGTTTCTCTGAGCAAATCGGCGCAACGGCTGAAAAGACTGCTACAGGAGTATCGGCTCTGAGTCCGCTTATGGCCAACGTCGGGGGACACAGCCCATCAAGAAGACGCTTGATGCGTGCTGTAGGGTCAGTGCTACAGTACGGACAGAAATATGAGGCGACGCTTTCAGAAAGGACGTATACCGAAAACGCTTGGCACAGGTGCAGGGAAGAGGAGTACTGAGGATTGCATCTTCGTATCCTACAGTCTCTGATCCGGCGATGAGAGTTATTGCAGGCGTGATACCTGTTGCCTTCCTTGTTAGAGAGCGCCGCGCTATTTACCTTCGTCGAAACGAGGATACAAGGGAGATGGTTGTCCGCAAGGAGAGACAAGGCTCGCTCAACGATTGGCAGCAGTCTTGGGTCAATTGCACGAAGGGAAGGTGGACTACACGCCTCATCTCGGATGTGAGACCGTGGCTAAATCGAAGGCATGGTGAGACTGACTTCTATCTGACCCAGCTTTTGAGCGGGCACGGCTGTTTTCAGTCTTACCTGCACAAGATTGGTAAGTTACGGTCCCCCGATTGTCGGCATTGCCCAGGAGGGGATAATACCTGCCACACATTTTTTGCGTGTACAAAATGGGTCAGGCTGCGAAAGGAACTGTACAGGGAGACGGGAGAGCTCACCCCGGATAATATAGTTGCGGTGATGCTCGAATCGGTTGACAAATGGAACCAGGTTGGACATTCTGATCGGGCAGTCCTAAAATATAAAAGGGACTCACAGCAGCCGGGGCGGTGGGGTTTTTGGATCACTTTTCTGGCACTTCTTCTTCCCCACTTCCCTCCTGCTAGGAAAGGGGTCCCCCAGCTTGAAGGCGCCTCACGGCGTAAAAAAACGAGACCTAGCCCAAAGTAATGTGTCGAACGGTTCAGGGAAGCTGTTTAGTGGGTAGTCCAGTCGCTTGCGAGCATGGAAGTCCCACACTCTGTGCATAAATGGCATTCACCTCCCTACCACAAAAAAAGATAGAAACCGCGATCATGGCTATTTATTTCATGTCCCATTGTAATAGTCCCCATACTCTTAGAATCTACTATTCTTTGGTTTCCCCATCCACACCCAAATATCCGAGAAAGTGAAGGTTCCCGTAAGGTTTCTCCCTCATACCCATCTATAAAAACGGAAATAAGCTCGAGGTTAGCAATTATCAGCCAATATCTCTCATGCCAATGAGAGCATCGTGGCGCTCGGAGGCAGCAAAAACAGTGCGCATACTCCAGAAGGCCCTATAAGGAAAGAGCACGCACTGAATTACCCTGAAGTCAAAAAATAAATCGCGACAGAACAAGAAAAAGTGAGGAAGTCAATGAAGTGTTGTTGCGCGAAGTTACTGACATCGCCGAAAATATAACTGAAGCATTGTATCCAAAAACCAAAGCAAAGAACCTCTCTCCAAAGAGGAGACTTAAAAACACGATAATCGTTAAGCGCTATCAGGAAGAAAGGATAATCCGAACAGCGGGAAGCATTCTAAAGAAAGTTAAATCTGAATGTGACTCGCAAAAAAAATTTTGCAAAGGTGTAAGGAACGAGTTTCTGGAGCTAGAGCAGCTCTTAGAACGCATCGGGCATTACCGTTGGAGCTGGTTAAAGGCTGTAGTAGGAACAAGAGGAGAAGACGAAAAAAGCGCTGTGGACTTAGTCTGCTGAGGAATCCCTCAAAGCTATATCACCATGCATCATTAAAATAAAAAGAGGAAGCACTTAATGGGCATGGAACATAAGATCAGGGATTCCAGACAGTGTTGACAAAGCCAACCAAGAAAGCCGCCAAAAACGCATATAAAATATCCCAGAAACTAAAGTTCTCATATACGCCAAACAAAAAATAGTATCTGATCTAAGGCAGAAGAGAAAAAAACCACAACGAAGACCCCTGCTGTAGGCACTGTTTGTGAAAACCAAAGAAGACCAATCCTATGAAGATGTGTAGCAGGAGATCACGGAAGGTGTAAGACCAGAAGATACCAAAACTGCCATTAAAGCTGTTCTGCCAACCCGATCTGGCCACACACTGGTCAAATTTGGAGCAAAGGCCAATAATAAAGAAGCATTCTGCGATGTAGATCTGCAGCAAAAGAGTAACTGTATCCTCACTCAAGCCAACCGAACATTCAAAACCAGGGAAATTGGCTTCATCATGGATCTGGCAGAGGTAGAGGATGCCATCAAAATAGCTTCAGCAAGGTTAATGCGGGACTAGCACTAGAAAGTAATAGGTGACAACGTATGACCATCATTGACCTGACTAATAAGGACGCTGAACAACTTCTGAGTAAGGAAAAAGTAAGAATAGAGCCGGTGATCTCCAGAGTATGGCAAAAAGCAGTATATCTCCACTACTTCAACTGCCTTGGTTATCATCATATCGCACATGGATGCAAGGAGCCCGATAGGAGTTCCCTATGCTAGATAGGACATAGGACTTAAAAGAAAAAAATGTCCGAGGGCGGCATACTGAATCCTTTGCTAGGATGCTGATATAAATCCGAATTTGAAGCACATCTTAGGATCGGGAAAGGGCTGGATTTTCCAGGCCAAGGCTAAATCAAAACTTTGGTGACCCGTATCGTGGAGGTAAAGCTACACCGTAGTACAACCTACTTGAGCAGCTTGTGAGGGACAAGAAGCTGACTTTTTGCTAATGAGTGAGCAACAGCACGATAAAAGTTGGTCATAATAGTACCCTTGTAATTCTTTTTTTCCCAGTGTACCCCTGGCCACATCCTTTGGTATCCTTGGTTCCATCCTATTCCACACAACCAAGACCTCCTCTCACTATTCAAAATAAAACACTCGTTGTCTCTACCGATTTCAAAATGTATTTAGAAAAGAACTTGGGTAGTATAATTTAGTTGTGTACAATACTGGCAGCCGAGTCCGCCTCCCTGCGTCTCCTGCAGCCCTTCTTCTTGACCTCCCTCCGGAACTGTCACTGAATTTTACGGGCCTCGTCCTTGAACCACCTGCGCTCGCCCACGGTAATCGCCAAGCGTGTGAGCCGGCGGAGGTTCCCCAACTTCTGCCTGGCTAGAGCTTGCTTACCTCCCCTGTTGCATATGGTAGGAACCTCAGTGGTCGTGACTGACTCGTTCAGGGGCTCATTTTGCCGCGCCCTGTACTCGTCTAGCGTGATCGGTCAGGGTGCTGCACGGGGTTACTGGTAAGTGCTTGTTCCAGGCTCGGAAAGGGGAGACGGAAAGGTAGCAGCCGGGGCAAGAACCCCGCTGGTGGTGGCTAAGCCGGAAACTTTACAAGAAAAGGCACCCTGTGCGCCAGGGTAGGAGTGCGCTTGGTAATCTGTAAATATAAAAAAGCTGGAACTATTCTGTTTGTAACCTGCTTAACAACCCCGTGCAATCAAGGGTTCCTTACCATCGTGAGCTCTGCGTATAAGGACCTTGGAAAACGTTGCGATGAGTCAGTGGGATGTGGGTTCAACTGCAGTCCATGATGACGGTAACCGATACAGGCTGGATATCCGGGACGGTCTGCGATCTTGTAGTCACCAAAAAAATGGCCCGTATCCTCGGCGTACGTCTAGCGACACTAACCACTTAGTTAAAAACATAGTATTGGCCCGTCTTCTCGGCTTACGCCTAGAGATACTGTATTCAGAAACACGTAGATAGAACGGTGAATTGCCCCGTATCCACGGCTTACACTTGGTGACACAGTATTCAGGAACATGTAGATAAAACGGTGAATTGGCCCGTATCCTCGGCTTATGCCTAGCGACACTAACTCCAGGAACAGCTGCGGGTACAACAGCAGAACGTAAAGACAAAATGACTCACCACTATTTTACCACGACTAATAGTTATATTGGTAAAATTAGCCGACGCTGTGTAAATCTCAATCTACAAGGTACGTTCAAAAATAAACGAGACTGAGCTAAAGTAGAAACGACAGGAGCTTTGTTCTGGTAAATTCAAATTTATTTATTCAAAATAGTCTCCTCCGGCCTCAATACACTGTTTTGCACGATCCAAAAGCTTTTCGAAAGAGGGTTTCAGGTCATTGACCAAGATGTCCTTCAGGATGTCGGTACAAGCCTTTTGGATACCCTCTATGGACGCGAATCGTTTTCCTTTCATGGCCAAATACAATTGTCCGCGAAGGTAGAAGTCACAAGGAGCCATATCATGTGAATACGGTGAGTAATTGGTGATTAAAATTCCTTCGCGGTATTCAGGCCGAATTCGACGAATGCGATGCAACAAATGCTTCAAAACGCCAACATAGAAAATTGCATCGGTGGTTTGGCACGAACTCCTTGTGGACAATTCTCTTGGAATCGTAAAAACAAATGAGCATCGACTTGATTTTTGACTTCTCCAAATGCGATTTTTGGGTGGTGGCTCGTCTGGGGCCTTCCATTCAGCACTTTGACGCTTGGTTTCGGGTTCATATTAGAAACACCACGTTTCATTATCAGTTACAATGTTTTAAGGAAGTACTCGTCTTTTCTCGCCGTTTTAATGATTTCTTTCGAGTGTTGAATTCTGATCAATTTTTGGTCATCAGTTAACTTGTGTGGAACAAAATGTGCACAGACCTTTTGTAAGCCCAAGTGATCGGTTAAAATGCGATAAATCGATGTTTTGGAGATATTCAACTCAAGATTCGCAGGGGACAGAAGGACTAGCAGCTCAAGATGCGTTGCACTCAACTATGAGCATCAACACGTCTGCTTGCAGCGCTTCTATGCTCCGTTGGAGACCTCCACATGGCAAGCCTCTAGTGTACTGGTCGTTGACTGAAATGACTTAATAGCAAAGGGAGTGTCACAAACTTTGACGTGAGGCATGCAACCGCTTAACAGTATATAATTTGGCCTGGAAGTGCCCTCGCAAAATGATTCATGGCAATAAGACTCGCTGCTGGCAAATTCTAGTGGATAATGTGAACAGAGATACGTGGGATCTTGGCTACAAGCTAGTTATGTGGATGCTTCGTGCCCTCCGCAAGCCCTGCATATATCCAGCAGAAAAGACGGACGAGATAGTGCGGACACTTTCCCATGCCCATCCCGTCAATGTTGACGCCGTTCACGGCAAAACAGTCAAATGCCCACTCTCCACGGGGCTGAAGCTATAAGAGGCAGTCCTATCACTGAAACCAAGGAAGGCTTCAAGCCCAAACATGCTGATCAATAAGAGGAAGAGAGTTCTGGGCCACCTTTTCAAGTTCCAGAATATCGCCTTTTCAAGTCCCATTATATGTTATGCTGTTTTTGAGGGACTACCTGAAGGACCAAAGCCTACTTTATGATACGGTGTAGAGTCAATGAAGAATAGAAGTTACATCAAGTCTTGCTCGAGGATCTATTCTTGGTGTAGACTTGTGGAACATATTGTAAAACGAGCTTCTCAGAATAGAAGTGCTAAATGAGTCGTGCCTGATCATCAAACAGGTGCAACCTAGACAAGATATGCTAGACCGCCGGTTGAAAGACTGGATGTCTACTTGCGGGTTTAGTCTAGCGTTGGAGAAAACCGAAGTAGTCATCCTGACAAAAAGAGAATCCATAGAGTAAGAACGACCAGTATTACGGAAATACTGGTTGAATCGAAGATGAGTTTCTCCGAACAAGTCAGGGAAACGGCAGATAGAGCTGCTTCAGGCGTACCGGCTCTGAGTGTACTTATGGCGAACTTAAGGAGACCCAACCGTTCAAGAAGGTGACTTTTGATGAAGTCCGTAGAGTGAGTGCCACTGTATGGAGCAGAAATATGGGGCAACGTTCTCAGCAAGGCGCTGTACCGAAAACGCTTAGCACAGGTACAGAGAAGAGGAGCACTGATTGCATTTTCATATCCAACAATCTCTTGTTAGGTGTTGCTATTCATCGCAGGCATGATACATATCACCCCTCTTGTTAGAGAGCGCCGTAGTATCTACCTACGTCAAATCGAAGACACGAAAGAGACAGTTGCACACGAGGAGAGACAACGCTCGCTCAATTATTTGCAGCAGTCCTAGATAAACAACACGAAGGGAAGATGAACTGCATGCCTCAGCCCCTGATTTGAGACCGTGGCTCAATCGAACGCATGGTGAGACTTATTCTACCTGAATCAGTTCTCAAGCGGGCGTGGGTACTTTCAGTTTTACCTACACCCGACTAGTAAGTCACAGTCACGGACTGTAGGTTTAGTGCAGGAGAAAAAGAAGATACTTGCCACACATTTTTCGCCGGCAAAAGATGAGACAGGCTACGTCGTGACCTCTACAAAGAAACAAGAGAACTCTCCGCGGATAGTCTAATCGAGGAGATGCTTCGATCGGTCGACAAATGGGACAATGTGGCACATTATGTTCGGGCAGTCCTAAAAGACAAAAGGGACTCACAGCCGCCGAGGAGGTCTGGCTTACTGGACTATTTTTCTGGTAATCCCTCTTTCCTTTCTTCTCCCACAAGAGAAGGCAACACATAGAGTTACCAAATGAGGCTTAGCCCGAAGTAATTTGTCAAATGGCTCCATTTTCATTAGACGATCTTGGTTAGATTTGTTTTAGAAATTCCAGTAATCAGCCTCAACTTTATACTATTTTGTGATACCGCTAGTAGTCATCTTCTTCTGCAATATTTCAAGGCGCCTGGATCATTGACACTTCTTTCCATGTCAGTTGGACCACAACGTGAATCTTGTCCAAGGAAATATAGTATTCGATTAAATCAGCTAGTTCTGAGTTCACAAAGATAGCAGTGACTTGTCCAAGGTATATTGTAGGGTATCTTCATATCAGGCCCTTAAAAAATCCCTCTGTTAGCTCGTCTCGCAAAGACATTGTCAAATTGTCATCATTATTATTAATCTAGCTACACATAGGTCTGAGGTATAGAATGTGAAGTCGGGGTCACCATCATTTAGTCCACGAAACTTTTTTTCAGCGAACTGCAGATTAAGAGTCCTATTAATTAATCGAGTTTACAGTATCTCAGTAATTTTAGCATTAATTTATTTAAAATTTAATTATAAAACGTACATATAATACAAATTATAATCGAATAATTTTCTTTAGCAATACTATCTAACTTGAATTCCATATTTTCCTTATCACCCTATCTTATAAAAATCCCCATAAAACCAACTTTTCCATTCATAACTCCATCTTCAGACCACAGTAAAAGCTAACAAGGCTAAGTTCATGAGCTTCTCTACACGTCAAGCGTTTTTACGGCCTCAGCTACCATGAAATCTGCGTTATTTTCTTCATTCCAACTCGTAACTCGGTAACAAAGTACATATCAGCAACTCCACTAGTTACTTCGACCGGCGATCCCCACATTTGTTGTTACGAAACTTGATCGGGCGATTCCCATCGCTGATTCACATATCATATTGTTTATTTTTTGCTTTCTCGGGCAAGGTTACCACTTGTCCCGCGCCGGCAACATTTGTTTTCATTTCATCTTGGTAATGTATTGCAATGCAAACTGGTTGTTTTATTTTTGTTAGCCATTTGGTGCTTCACTGAGGTTTTCTCTTGTTATTAATTTTTATTTGTCCATGCGGTACTTGTAAGTTTTTCTGCTACATATTATGTTGTTTTTAATTAGTCCATGCAGTACTTGTATTAATTTGCGCTTTTCCTGTTTTTGTATGTTGCGTGGCTGGTGGACGCTTTCGTTTACGTAATGTTTTTATTTAGTCACGTGGTTTGTTTTGGTTTTTCGCGTGGAAGTTCTTCTTTTAAGCTTGGCATGGTGAAGAGCTCCTAGAACCTTGACAAAACTAGAAGTGCCGTCATCTGGGCTCAAAGCAGTGCTGATTTCCTAGTGGAGGTCTATAGCAGGGGAATGGTTTCATAAGAGTTCCGTTTTCAGCGACAACATTCTTAAGTGTATACCTAATGCCAAATGAACCGATATCATCATTCCAAGCCAAACTTAATGCTTTAGAAAACGCTGTTATGAGCGCAGCGTACTCGTTGGAAGTGGCTTCAATTCTAAAGCAATCGGATCGGGCATGCCTTAAACTTATTCGTGGGGAAACGAGTCCTTGAAATAGTAGCCAGGGTAGGGCTTGTCATACTGAGCACCATCGATGCGCCGATTTTCCGCCGTGTAAGCTGTGGAAGAACCATACACGCTGTGACATTCACCTCGGATTTTCTAGTGCAGAGAGAACACAATTGAAGACCACTCAGCTAGTGATCATCAGTAGATACTGCTTGAGATACCATGATGCTGTCTCCCAAAGCTCGTGCTCTCAACCTCCTACTGTTTCGTGGAACATTGGGAGGATGGACGTTGAGAGGTTCATCCAGGTGCTCACGACAGGTGCGCTAATGTTGAAAGATTCGCAGGGGACAGAAGGACTAGCAGCTCAAGACGCGTTGCACTCAACTATGAGCATCATCACGTCTGCTTGCAGCGCTTCTCTGCTCCGTTGGAGACCTCCACCTAGCTAGCCTCTAGTGTACTGGTCGTTGACTGAAATGACTTAATAGCAAAGGGAGCGTCACAAACTTTGACGTGAGGCATGCAATCGCTTAACAGTATATAATTTGGCCTGGAAGTGCCCTCGCAAAATGATTCATGGCAATTAGACTCGCTGCTGGCAAATTCTAGTGGATAATGTGAATAGAGATACGTGGGATCTTGGCTACAAGCTAGTTATGTGGATGCTTCGTGCCCTCCGCAAGCCCTGCATATATCCAGCAGAAAAGACGGACGAGATAGTGCGGACACTTTCCCCTGCCCATCCCGTCAATGTTGACGCCGTTCACGGCAAAACAGTCAAATGCCCACTCTCCACGGGACTGAAGCTATAAGAGGCAGTCCTATCACTGAAACCAAGGAAGGCTTCAAGCCCAAACGTGCTGATCAATAAGAGGAAGGGAGTTCAGGGTCGCCTTTTCAAGTTCCAGAATATCACCTTTTTAAGTTCCATTATATCTTATACGGCTTTTGAGGGACTACCTAAAGAACCAAACCCTGCTTTATGATACGATGCAGAGTCGATCAAGAATAGAAGTTACATCAAGTATTGCTCAAGAATCTATCTTTGGTGCAGACTTGCGGAACATATTATACAACGGACTTCTGAGAAAAGAGCTGCTGGTTGAGTCGGGCCTGATCATCAAACAGGTGCAACCAAGATAAGATATGCTAGTCCGCCAGGTGAAAGACTGGATGTCTACTTGTGGGTTTAGTCTAGCACTGGAGATAACCGAAGTGGTCATCCTGACAAAAATGAGAATCTCTAGAGTAAGAACGATCAGTATTACGGAAATACTGGTTGAATCGAAACCATCCGTAAAGTAACCGGGGGTATTGATTGGCTTGAAGATGAGTTTCTTTGAACAAATCAGGGCAACGGCTTATAGAGCTGCTTCGGGCGTACCGGCTCTGGCCAACTTAAGGGGACCCAACCCGTCAAGAAGGTGACTTTTGATGAGGTCCGTAAAGTCAGTGCTACTGTATGGAGCAGAAATATGGGCTGTTCCGAAAACACTTGGCATAGATACAGGGAGAGGAGCACTGAAGATTGCATCTTCATATCTGACAATCTCTTGTTTGGCATTGCTATTCGTCGGGGACGCCGTAGTATCTACCTACGTCGAACAAAGACACGAGAGAGATAGTTGCCCACGAGGAGAGACAACGCTCACTCAATTGTTGGCAATAGTCCTAGATAAACAACACGAAGGGAAGATGAACTGCATGCCTCACCCCTGATCTGAGACCATGGCTCAATCGAACACATGGTAAGACTTATTCTACCTGAATCAGTTCTCGAGCGGGCGTGGGTGCTTTCAGTTTTACTTACACACGATTGGTAAGTCACAGTCACGGACTGTAGGTTTTGTGTAGGAGAGGAAGAAGATACTTGCCACACATTTTCGCATGCAAAAGATGAGACAGGCTTCACCGTGACCTCTACAAAGAAACAGGAGAACTCTCCTAGGATAGTCTAATTGGGGAGATGCTTAGATCGGTTGACAAATTGGACGATGTGGCACATTATGTTCGGGTAGTCATTAAAAGATAAACGGGACTCATAGCAGCCGAGGAGGTCTAGCTTGCGGGACTACTTTTCTGGCAATCCCTCTTTCTCTTCCCCTCCCACTAGGGAAGGTATCCCCCAATTTGCAGGCACCACATAGCGTTATCAAATGAGGCTTAGCCCAAAGTAATGTGTCAAATGGCTTTTTTTTCATTAGACGATCTTGGTTAGATTTGTTTTAGAAATTCCGGTAATGAGCCTCAACTATATATTCTTGTGTGCGGCAAGACCGCTAGCAGTCATCTTCTTCTGCAATATTTCATTCGATTGAATCAGCTAGTTCTGAGTTCACACTGATAGCTGTGACTTGTGCGAGATATACAATATATCAGGGCAATTTCCCTTAAAAAATCCCTCTGCTAGCTCGTCTCGAAAAGACATTGTCAAATTGTCATCATTACTTTTAATCTAGCTACACGTAGGTCTAGCTACACGTAGGTCTGAATATGATATTTAGGGAAATTATCTAGAATGTCAAGTCGGGGTCACCATCATTTAGTCCACGAAACTTTTTTTCAGCGAACTGCAGATTAGCTTCCTTCGAGAAAAAATGTTAATTAATCGAGCTTACAGTATCTCAGTAATTATAGCATTAATTTATTTAAAATTTAATTATAAAACGTACATACAATACAAATTATAATCGAATAATTTTCTTTAACAATGTTATCTAACTTGAATTCCATATTTTCCTTATCACCCTATCTTATAAAAATCCCCATAAAACCAACTTTTCCATTCATAACTCCATCTTCAGACCACAGTAAAAGCTAACAAGGCTAAGTTCATGAGCTTCTCTACACGTCAAGCGTTTTTACGGCCTCAGCTACCATGAAATCCATTTTAAAGTTAAATTCCCACTCTTTACTACCAGTTGCTTCTAAAGCACCCTCCTCGCGCCATATCCTTTCCTCTATCTACTTGTATGCATCGTTCGCGAGGTTTCAAAATATTTCCATGAATTCTCAAACTCTTGTCCTATTAAGGTGGGAAATAAACAGAGAGAGAAATGGAGAGAGAGAAATCCGGAGAAAAATATTTAGGGGGAGCCTGTTTTCAGAATTTATGAATTAGTCCCATATAATATATTTTCGAGCGTGGCAATAAGTTACGGATTCTTATTTTCACGGCATATTTACGTGGTAGGTAAGTTTATTGGAAAAAGGACGAAGAATTGGTTTGCAATGTTTATAGGGATGAAATGTGTTTTGTACGAGTGTAGAGTAAACAGAATGTAAAATATTCTTTTAATATATTTTAAATGTGTTTCGTGATTTTTCCTTTTATTGAATGATTTTCCAGGAAGTATTCTTTTGCCAGGAGCTCATTTGCACGTAAAATTTTAGGTTGAATTGGAAGAAATTCATGTTATTAAATTTTTTTGCATACTTCAAAAGACGAATGTGAGTTAATTTCAGGCACGAAAAAGTAAAATAAGGGACCAAACCCAATTGATTTTTGTTGGTTTTGAGAATTGCGCATTTATTAAAGATGGGGAAAAAATAATAGAGGCAGGAGACAAATTGAACTTTAATAGTTTTATTCAGAACAGCTATAGATAGAAGGATAGCTTTGGATAAATTTGCGCGAAGCACTTGGTGGCCTTGAAAATGAGATCTCGGCATCCCATACAAAAACCTGTTTTAAACGAATACTAAACGAGTAAAATAAGTGATAAGTGAAACTTCGAATAAATCCGCTTGACTTTGAAATCGATGAGATTTTGTGACTCAGTACAAAAACTTGTTTTAGATGTAAATGAAGCAAGCAAAGCTAGTGAATTTATATTACCCGAAGCCGGGTGGTTAATTTGAGTTAAATTTGATGCTTATTTTCTGGGTGAATCTATACTGTAAGCCACATGGTGCAGTGGTCAGAGTGCTGGCCGCTTAACCCCTAGTCCTCTAGTTCAGGCTCATTAGAGGCGCGGTTTATTTTAAGTAATTTTTCGAGCATACTGTGAGCCTACTCAGCTGTGATGGGTAATGATTTAAAATCAGTAAATATCACTGCTTGAAAGACATACGGAAATACTGACCATGCTATCTCCACGCGTTTATGGCTCAGACGAATAAAGTTAAGTGCGACTTGTTTCGAGAAAGATATGCACTCTTTCTTTGCACGGATCACCTAAGAGGTACCAAATTCAGAGAGCTTACCGATTTTAATGCATACAGTCTCTCCAAACGAGTTGTTACTATGACGCAGGAAGAGCAGGAAAGAAAGCAAATTGGGTAAACAGAAGTACGCTCCAGTCAGAGGGGTTTCGTACTAAACCTAGGATATGCAGATACCAATAATTAAAAAACTTAAGAACCGCTATTAAAATCACCAATTTCATCAAATTTAAAGGAACCCATACGATTTTATTGGGGAAAATGTGACACATAGAAATCGTACTATTCTTAAAAAAGTTTAATCAATTGTACCTTCTGAGGCATTTGCCGTCATTTTACGCATTAAGATCTTTTTCTTCTCCTTCGCAGCACTACAGCTCCTATCGGGCCTTCGCTTCCTTCCACAAGCGCCTCCAACTATCTCGGGCCATTGACCGCGTCCTCCAATTTCGAAATCCGAGCAGCGATGAACTGCCTTTGTCGAACGAGACAGCCCACCGGTTCCTAGGTCTCCCCACTGGTCTCCGCTCTTCAGTTCTCCCAGTGAATACCTTTTTGGGTACCCATTGATTGTCCATACGATTCATATGGCTAGCCCATTGCAGCTTCCGCAGTCTTACAATTGATGAGACCTCCAGCTCGTCAAAAATTTTTAGACAACTCATGGATGTATCGAATTCGCCATTGGTCCCGTCTAGTTCCGCTCCGATTATGTAGTGAAATTGAGGTACAAAAATGTCCGTACAGGACTGCAGTGATGGTCTGCTGCCTCGGTAGAGGAGGATGGTAATATCCGCCGAGATTGGCCTTGTCTGGGGACGCGTGAATGCGCTGGCAGGCTAGCGTTGTGGTGTCGTGGGGCGGGTTCTTTCCCCCTAGCACAAGGACCCACTACAAAAAAATTTCACATTCACGAATTCTTGGGTCACAGAAAGAAGTCGACCGAAGTCGAAAAAAGGAGGTAACCAGCTAAGTGTTGAAATCGGTTGTTCAGAGAACAAGTTTGGACGAGCAAAAACGGACGGACTTGCGGAGACTTCGTCGTTACCCGAAGATTCTTGTGGCCCACAAACAAGAGTGGGGCATCCAGATGGAGGTGGTGCCCCCTCGCACCCTCCCAACCAGATCAAGATCCAAATGAAGACGTGGCCATATATTTCCTTTTGAGTGGAAAGCTCATACAAATATAATTTGCATAAACTTTCCCATCAAAAGAGAAATATAGACGTGACCAATTTATGTTATAGAATTATATGAGCGAATCACATAACTCTATACCATAAAAAGGCACGCGAGCGGAAGGCCACTCTGCCCGGCAAGAGCCCCTGCTACCAACAAAACAGTGGAGCGCGCCCGATGGCTAGCCCATAGTATGCGAAAAGCCTGCCATCGTTGCGGGTCCTATATCCGATCAGACTTGCCGGAATGGAAAGACCGACAGTGTAAGTTTTAATACTTCATTTTATTCATTTGGCAAACAAAAATAAAAATAACATTACAGAAAATTCTACTTGTATTCCCGTACATAACCGATCCAATTTCTTTCCTTTGTTTATCTGTATGTAAACATCGTTCCCTACGAAAAACAGATCAAGAAAACTTTAATAATTTCTAATTATTGTTTGAAATCTTCTTGGTTTCAACTAGTTTTTTCTTTTCTTCTTTTTCGTTTACAAATCAAAGCGGTTTCATCTTTTGTTTTCTAATTTTTTCATTTGTCCGTTTTTGTCCCGTCTGAATCCTTTTTTTCTCGAATGTTCTTTTAAAATTTACAACGATTAGCGTGAAACAAAGCGATTCTGACTTTGACTCTATTATTTTCTTCCTCCCGAATGTTCTGTTCTTTGTGGGATGATTCTACGCAACCCAATTTTTAAAGATTTCTATGGCTGCTACGATGCTTTAAATAAATAGTTAGTCACATTTTTTTTCTTTGTTCCTACGTTATATTTACCCGTGCATTTCTTCTCCATTCAAAGATTCATCTAAAACTAATCTCTTTTTATTAACGTATACATCATATCTTCATAATTTATGAATGTATACATTACATGCATTAAACATAAATAGTAATTTTTTCAATGTTCTTAATTTGCTCGATTCCCTCATACAAAATGCAACAATAAACGACGATCTCATTAAAAGTTTCAACGATATGACTCCCTAAATGCTGCTTGGTTAATTTTTAATTTTAGTTCAAATCAACATTTAAATTTCAACAGTTTAAAATTCCTCCTCACTTTATATTGGGACAACGAATATAGAATGAAGCACATCAATGTTGAACTTTATTTACGAATTTTCCATCGGTGCAATTTATAACCTATTTAATCCAGCCTGCACCTTGCAGTTGGCTGTAACTAACACGGACACACCCGGTTGACTATAGCAGCTTTCATTTAATAAGCATAAATTAGTCCAAGCAGCTCGATGGGTTTAATCTAATTGCACTGCGCAGATGTAAGCTTGTAAAGCATCATGAGGCTGGTTTTGTTGTTGATATAAAACAACAATTGAACACCACGTGTCGGCGTTAACCTCACTTTCTTCTAGTGAATTTCTATACGCTACAAAGGCGTTATGGTCTTTGTTAATACCAGCAAAACATCTTCCAAGCAAGTATAATGATTGTCCTGATTTAAAATCGGCTTCAATTGACTTCTGTGGGCAATGAATGGTTTGAATGCTGCTAAGAATGCTTCTGTTGACATGTCGCTAATGTCGAGATGTATGGCTGCTTACGACCACTGCTTCTCTTCCCTTGGACATTCGTATGGTGAAAGGGCCTGCGTATTTTAATCCGCAATGAGTGAAAGCTTTTATGGTGTTACGTGTATGGCAGGCAAATGGCCCATTAATTGATGATTTATAGCGGTCGAATATTTACAGCAGATCATGCACCGATGAATTTCGTTGCGAACCTTACAATGTATTTTATTCGAATTATCGTCCATCAAAAGCTACAACATTTCCCCATCTTTCAGGCAATTTATGAATTCCATCCGAAAAAAATATTGCGCCGGCTTGGCGGCCAAAAACGAATCTATCCAATTTCGGATGCCTTGCTCTGAAGTGAAGCGTATTTCGGTGAGGGCGTTTTGCATCGAGAGAAATAAATGAACGTCAGACGGAGCAAGGTCCGGACTATAAGGCGGGTGGACCAAAACTTCCCATCCACTATTTTCCAAATAGTTTTTCACGGGTCTTGCAACATACGGCCGAGCGTTGTCATGATGAAAAACTATAGCCTCTTGTCTGGTCGTATGTTCCCACCAAATACACAGCATAACCTTGGCGCCATGGATATTTGGCTTCACCGTTGATTTGGCTGGTTGGCCGGGCTTCAGGTATTACTTTTTGCGCTTGGGATTGTCATAATGGATCCATTTTTCATCCCCAGTCATGATCCGATGCAAAAATGATTTCTTTTTATAGCGCTCAAGCAGCATTTCAAACAAACAGAAGCGCCGTTCAACGTCTTTCGGCTTCAACTCATAGGGGACCCAATTACCTTGCTTCTGAATGTATTCGACCGCTGCCCTGGGCGTTCTTTGTCATTGATATCAAAATCGCCACTTTTGAAGCGTTGAAACCATTCAAAACACTGTGTTTTTGCTACAGCATCGTCGCCATAAACTTCTACAAGCAAACGATGACTTTCCGCAGCAGTTTTCTTTGCAAAAAATGACCCAACAGAATTACCGCAGATGCTGTCTTTTTCTCCAATTTTCGAAGTTATTCATCTTGAAAAATAATAATGATGCACACAATATAAAATTATTTTGTTGACTGATTTTGATAGCTGGCAAATGTACCTTCAAAATGACATCTATATAAAGTTCGAGCTTTTACGATATTTGTTAGTACGGACATCTAGCGTAAAATTCCGCTTATTAAGTTATACACCCAATACTTTCTGATCATTTATGATCAAGTATTGCATTCTCAGGTAGTTGCGCACCAGTCGTGCGCCTCCGTGCATTGTTTTCAAGTGGACTTGCCTCATAATTAGATATATCACATGATGGCACTGGGGTATCGAAATCGGATGCATTGTTTCTTCAGGAATACTTGCATTTTGGAGCCTACCGCCAAGTCGCTGAATACCACGGGCATCTAGGAAGGGAGAGAGTCCTGAGTCTTTTCTAAACGCCCTTATTACTCCTGAACTCAGCAATTTCTTCTGAAAACTCTGTTTTCTGAATAATCATTATGATTTTTTTATGTGCTATTTTGAGGTTTGATTTTTGTGACATACAGTTGCGATGAAACCTGTGACAAGTCGCAGTAACCCTTACTAGTCTATCAAAACCGTAGTAACGTTCAAAAATGTTGCTTTTATCTTCCGCTGTTGTTACTGTCGAAGCAACTTTGATATCGGTGCAAGGATGTGTTAACCAACTTGGACCATTGCACCACAAATGTTGCTTGAGAAGAATGTTGCTTGAGAATTTTGAATTTTCGCGGGTTACGTATATTCGAATTTCGATTTTTTTGTGGCGTTATGTTGGTACTCATGTCTGTTACTTATGCCGACACGCTCGGCCATTTTGAATGTTCACTTAATTGGTGATAGCTGCTTTACTTGCACGTGTTTTCAATCGTCTTCGATTTTTACTTATTCAAAAAAATGGATCAAAGAACGTGTATCAAATTTTGTGTGAAAAACGAAATTAAGTGCGCGGATGCATTCCGAATGTTGACTGGCATACGGAGAAGCTACCTTGGACCGAAGCAACGTTTATCGGTGGTACAAAATGTTTTTAGAAGGCCGAGAAGATGTGAACGACGAAGAGCGTGCCGGACGCCCGAGCACTTCAACAACAGACGAAAAAATTAATGAAGTGGAGAAAATGGTATTGGCCAATCGTCGAATCACCGTTAGAGAAGTTGCTGAGGACCTAAACATATCGATTGGCTCGTGCCATTCGATTTTTATCAACGATTTGGGCATGAGACGGGTCGCCGCGAAATTCGTACCAAAATTGCTCAATTGCGACCAAAAACAGCAACGCATGAACATTGCTAATGAGATGTTAAACTCTGTCCGCGACGAACCAAATTTGCTCCAGAGGGTCATAACTGGTGACGAATCGTGGGTTATGACGTGGAAACCAAAACTCAATCATCTCAATGGAAGCTGCCGTATGAACCAAGACCGAAAAAAGCGCGCCAAGTTCGGTCGAATGTGAAAGTTTTGCTGACAGTTTTCTTCGATTGCAGGGGCGTGGTGCATCATGAGTTCTTGCCACAGGGAAGAACGGTCAATAAGGAATATTACCTGCAAGTTATGCGCAATTTGCGCGAAGCAATCCGCCAGGAACGCCCGGATTTGTGGGAGAACAAAAATTGGCTTTTGCACCACGATAACGCCCCTGCTCACACATCGTTGCTTGTGCGCGACTTTTTGGGCAAAAACAACACACTAATGATGCCGCAGCCACCGTATTCCCCAGATCTGGCCCCCTGTGTCTTTTTCTTGTTTCCTAAACTGAAGAGGCCCATGCTTCGAAGATTGGAAAAACCGTTGGCTCAAGTGTATAATATCTCATGGGGATTACTTTGAAGGGGACAAAATAGATATTCATGAATAAATAAATAATTTTTGAAAAAAAAACAAAATTCGCGATATTTTTTGAACACACATCGTAGATAGCTGGTCTTCAAGATCGTCAAAAATGAATAAAATATTTTATTTGGGAGCTGTATTCTAGGGCGTCCTCCGTCGATTTGATTACCAGCTCTTGTAATTTTGGTGCCTGAATATACATATTCGCCCACATTTTCGATATTGTTTTCGCTAAATGTGATGTTTTGGGTTTTTCAGGTATTATTCTTCGATGCCGTCATGAGCTTTGTTTCATTCTCATTGATTCGTTGCCCTACTAGTTTTGCTTCGTAGTCGAGTTTCAGGAATAGTTCTTTAACGGTTGTTAACGACCGTGACAAAATGTTGATGTCGTCCGCGTAGGCTACTACTTGGCTCGACTTGTATAGTAATGTACCTCTTATATCGGCAAATAGCTTTCTTATGACATACACCAGAGCCAAATTGAACAGCAATGGGGCCAGCCCATCTCCCTGCTTCAGTCCGATAATTGTATCAATGGCATCGGTGAGATGGTTATTGATGCAGACTTGGGGGGTTTCGACGTCATTTTCATTTTACTGAGACGGACTCATTTAGCTTGGATACCAAAGCAAAGCATTATTTGGTACAGTACGTTACGATCAATACTGTCATATATTTGCTTAAAGTCAACGACAATTTGGCATACGTCTCTGTTGAACTCCCAGCATATCTCAAGTACCTCCTTGACTGTGAACAATTGATCTTTCGTCGATTTGCCTGCTCTAAAGCCACCTTGATACTCCCCAATAATACTGTTACCGTATATTCTGATTTAATTTTTTAAGATCTTTGAAAATATTTTGTACGCCATACAAAGTAATGATATGCTCTAGTGAATTAGATGGAGTTTAAATGCCCCTGAAGGACTGCAGCAATGGTCTGCTGCTTCGACGAGTGAAGATATTAGTGCTCGCCGGAATTGGTCTTGTCTGAGGGCACGTGAATGCGCTGGTAGGCTAGCATTGCAGTACCGTGGGGCCGGGTCTTTACACCAGTACAAAGGCCCACGAATTAAAAGATACAACTTACGGTTCAACTTCGTCGAGGTGAGGTAACCTACTGAAGGGATGGTATACTAAAGTACGACAGACCGAGCCTCACTAACGCACGCGGGACCTCGTGTTTAATATTTGTTACTTACGACCCCCAAATAAGGATGGGGCATCCAAGTGAAAGCGATGCCACAACTTTCTCATAATCGAAATTACAACAAAATTAACTTAAATTTGATTGAATTCGGAGTTACAAATACTATAGAGGGTACTTACCCAGCTCTCCAACGAGCACTCATGTTTGGACGGGGGTAAAGGGCCTGCAAACGCTAACATTTTATTCCATGGGTTGTTCAATAGTGACTTATTTTGTTTTTCTCTTCTAACAAACTTATTCGCAACAGTCTTCTTCAAAATCAAATTGACTGAACTATTCCCTGCGGTTCTGATTCGATTGGCTTGTAATACACTTTACAAAGGCATAAACTATATGGGGCAGCTGCAATGGCTCTGGGATTCCACATGAATTTGAAGGAATTGTTAGCATTTTATGAACATTTTTCGTAGTCATTTTCCCTGTTGCGACAGGTATCAATGCCCCAATCATCCGACGAATCTGATGGCGTGGGAAAGATTTTTCAGTTATTGAAAAGTTCCAATAATCATACAGCAACTCGGCCCGTTTTAGATTCGAACCGGTACAGCAACTCCAACCTGGCTTTCTATTATTTTTACGCCAAAATTGGGTAGTTACTGCTTATAATTCTTTTTATTTGCGTTCATACTAGTACGAAATTAGGGCGTCGAACAAATAGGTGTGCGGTATCTGTAAAAGCCTGTATATCAAATTCATCATTTTGTAAAAACAAACATAGTTCATATTCTTCGATTGTGATGTAGGATATATTTTTATTTAAATCTTCCGACAATTGAATTGAATTTTTTGTCTTTGGTTACTGCCATACGGTGTAGATCAGAGCTACCTTTAGCATTGTCCCGACTTATGTTCCCGCATCGGCTAGGCAAAACTTCCACTACATTCACTCCCGAACCCGATCACACAGAGAAATAATGTGTATTTCTATGCCACTTGTTCGTACACAAAAATGCACTAATTTTTGTGTGTGTTCGCAAGTGTAAGACTTTCAGAAAATAATCTTTTCCACACTACTTTTCTCTGGTTTAGTAATTCAACTTGACAGAAATTAAACTTCAAATATAAATTTCCAAAATGAATTCACACCCAGGGCGTATTGTATCACGTATTGTGTAGTGATTGCTAATGTTCAAATGCCCGGGAAGGACTGCAGCGATGGTCTGCTGCCTCGGCAGAAGAAGATGAAGATATCCGCCGAGAATGCCCTTGTCTGGGGACGCGTGAATGCGCTGGCAGGCTAGCATTGCGGTGTTGTGGGGCGGGTTCATTCCCCCAGCACAAGGACCCACTACAAAGAATTTGGCATTCATGAATTTCTTGTGGTCAAACATAAACAAGGCGACCGACCTCGCAAAAAGTGTAGGTAACTACACAAGGGACGACTTACTTGTTCGTGGAACAAGAGTAACAAGTAAAAAGAAGTGGAAGCAGGGTGACTTCGTCCTTACCCGGAGAGGCTCATGGCCCACAAATGAGAGAGGGGTAACCGTGTGGTGATGGAGCCCCTGCGCACCCACCCAACCGGATTGAAATCCATATTTGTTGCAGTGGCCAGGTATTCTTCTTCTGACTGGAAAACTCATACAACTTAACTTGCATGAGCCTTCCCATCAGAAGAGAAGTACCCCGGTGACCAATTTATGCCATAGAATTATGCAATTCGATTACATAACTCTATGTCATAAAGAGGCACTCTGCTTGGGCCACTCAACCTGCGAAGACACCTGAAACAAAGAAGTATTATCACGTACCCGGCGGCTAGCTCATTTTTTTGGGGGCAGTCTGCCACCGTACCGGGTCCTATACCCGGTCAGAATTTTGGGAAAGGAAAGACCGAATTAATGATTTAACTTTCCATTTTCTTTTATTCCTTATTCAGATATATATATATATATATATATATATATATATATATATATATATATATATATATATATATATATATATATATATATATATATATATAATTATTTTTACGGTTTGTTCTCATTAAATTTGCCTTTTTCTAGTTCTTTTCTCGTTTAAGGAAGTGCTTAAATACAACGATTAGAAATTAAAGATCAACTTTTCTCGCATTTCTTGTTCGGAATGTACTCATATGTATTATATAATGATTTCTATTCACATCAAGCACAAATGTTACATGCCCATATCAGCTTGCTCAATGCGTGTGCGATCTTTTTCTAGCGTTTCGTATATTATTGATATACATTAAATATTGTGTAATTTATTTAAATAAATTAAATATAAATATGGTCATAAAATGTTCTTTTTAAAAATGAAAAAAAAAATGAAAAAAAAATTCAAAAACAAAAGGGTACTCACCCGCATGGTCCTCCGAGCGCTCGACGACGATGCAGGTATCCTTTACAATTCCAAATTAGTAGAATAATGCAATGACGTTTTGGGCAATTATCAAATCCTATATAGTCTTGCTTAAGTGTAAATAACTTCATGAATTACTAATATAAAACTTCCTTTTAACTAATTAAACTCCTTTTTACACGAAAATTGCACAACGCTTTGAAAGGTCTTGAATAACAACCGTTTATGTATGATTAGGACAACAAGTTAGTTACAATGTTCTACGTGAATTAAAATTAAGGGTTGATTGAAAGATATTTGGTTGCTGCTCCGGACTCCGCTTTGCACCGATTTGGTTTCCGACACGTAATTTGCTTCCGAGATTTGCATGAATTTGCCTCAGTGCTTTTTCCCGATTGTCGAAGAATAAAAGTTGATACGAAAAATACATAGGCGGATAGATTCGCGCTTCCAAATTAGAGATCTCGCACTTGGCTGCCCACACGGAAAAGTGATTTTCGTCGATGGGAAATTGAAAAGGGAACGAGAGAAAATTTATCGTGAGATGAACGGAGTGAACTATGTTTATGCACCAAATTCACTGTTATTTACGTTACAATTGCGAGTGCTGCGGTACTGAAATTTGCGATCGAGTTCTAGATTTTTTGTTGCTAACAAATTGAAAGGAATTTCCACAATCCGGTTTGTAATATTTAATTCTTCACGCCATTTGATTTACGGTTGGGAAGTTGGAACTGTAACCACCGCAAATTCTCCACTCCCCGGTCACTCTATGATTCGCAACGTATTCATGAACCAAAACGATTGAACTTTACAGATAATTTTTCAACACAACTGTAATTATTTCACATCAATATTTTTCTTCACTTTTCTCTCGACTCACGGTTTTTCACCAAATGTATCGCAATTAATGCATAAAATATTTTCCTTCGCAAGATAGGGACAACTACCGTTATTTTTTTTCGCACGCGGAACCACTTTCTAATTAAAACTTTTAAAACCAAAGAGAATTTAACGGTGCAGGATCCTCGAAGAGGCACTTCACCAGTTGCGAATATTTTCCACTCAAAACTTTTCCGTTTTTACAAACTTTGTGGCGATAGAAAGTACAATAGCACGAAATAGCTCGTCACTATAATTTTCCACGAAACCGCTTATCAATTTTTCTTTTCTTTTCTCTCTCTCTACGCGGCGTCCGCGCTGTGTGGCGGTTTCTCACAGACCCCCCCCCAAATCTCCCGGCAACAGCACCAACAACACCAACCGGTCCTAACCCCGCTACCGCCACTCATACCTCATCGACACCATTCGTGTTACGTCGAATTCAATGTGAACAATCGTTCACTATCGTCATTTTTCTCGTTCAATGAAATGCTGTCGCAATTATACCATGAAAACTTTTCGAATTGGATTTTCAGTTTTCTAAGTTTATTTCTTGTTTTAGTTATCATTTTCTTGAAATGAGTGAATTTTCTGTTTTTTGTTAACATTAAAAACTTCAACATTTCTATATTGTTATGATATTCGATAGAGATGCGTCCCCCTGCGCTCTCCGCTTGTTGTTGGTGTTGCTGTCGCTGCTGAAATGCATGAATTTGTTAGCGGTACTGCACGGTTGGTGGATATATGTAGATCGTGTCCGCGTGTGCTGACTGGAAGGTGGTCTGAAATGGTCAAGTGGCTGCGACTCATCCGTCGCCGTGTACTGGAATTTGCTGATGTTTCTGTTGATATTGCAATGTGCCGTGATTGGATTGATAGCTGGAACGTAAAAACGGGACTTGACTGGTGGGTGGTGGTTGCATGTCAAGCACCTGGCGATGTGACTAACAGAAAATTGTACTGCGTTCTTTTCGAATGTTGCTTTCAATTTGTGGTGGATAAAGTTTACAGTTGGTTTTGAATGTTCATGTTGTGGGTTTTGAATAGTGGATTTAAATGTTAGCTTTCTCTATACATAATATTATTATTGATTACTAGTTTTTGACGATGAATTCCACATGTTCAACTGTCCGTTCACGATCGCAGGAAATAGGGATGTGCCATCGCCTCGCGGGCCGTGAGCCGCTCAACGTGGTCGTAGCGCAGCAGTTTGTCGAGGAAGTCGAGAGCCTCAGGCGACACTAAATGTTGATTATCAGAATGTACGAAACGCTCCCATCGCTTGCGGGAATGCCTCTGCAGAATGTCTTGGGATCGTGGGTCCAATTCAATATTATATTTGTCTAAGTAGGCGAAGAGTTCTTCGGTGCCCAGCACCTTGGCAATACGTACTAGCTGATCGTAGTTGTCGTGGCCGTGGAAGAACGGCTCCTTGCGGAATATCATGGAGGCGAGCGTGCAGCCCAACGACCACGTGTTCAGCGAATAATCGTACATCTGATAGTCGACGAGCACCTCGGGGCCTTTAAAGTACCGCGAGACCACCCGCACGTTGTACTCCTGGCCGGGGTGGTAGAACTCGGCCAAGCCCCAGCCGACTAGGCGCAATTTGCGGTTGTCGTGGTCGATCATCACATTGTGAGGTTTCACGTCGCGGTGCATGATGCCCATGCTGTGACAGTAGTCGAGTGCCTTGAGCAATTCAAACAAGTAGTAGCGGATCTCCAGGTCTGTGAGTGTCTGGTACAGCTGTTTGAAGTCCGTGTTGTTGACGTGCTCGAAGATGTGCGCGACACTGGGTCTTTTACGACCGGCAGCAAGGTGATGATGTTAGTGCCTCCGCGGGGGTTTTTATTATTTATGACGCTGACACGCTCCGTGCTCGATTACTACAATTGCACTCCTCAATTATCTATCAAATGCGGACTAGTTTTACCGCACGGGAAGTTATCACCATATCCACAAATTAAAAATTCGACTCGCTCGTGCGTCATACAATAAAGACCCGGAAAATTGTTTTCTTTCAGATTCAAAATGAAACCTACAGCACACACATGTGAATCCCTTTCGTATCAATCTTTCCGCTTATCTCGACGAGCCTCTTCGTAGCGGTAACGAAGGTTTTTCTCGTCGCAACAATCTAGCAATTGCTTCGCTAGATTGTGTCGCACAGGGGCTGCCATTTTTCTATCGTTTTTATTTAATTTTTTCACTTGTTTCTTTGGAAAAACTTTTTCTGATAATGGTAGCGATAGCAGTGGCGGGATTTACTGCAGGTTAAAAAAATAATAAGGCTAATAAGCTGCGTATCAAACTGTTCTGCACTTGGTGCGTTATTATTTTCATAAAAATGGTATTTTCTTCGCAGTTGGCCTAGGCGGCTGCTCGATTACTACATCTTTTAAAAATTAAACCCACAAAAATGCACATTTAAGGAAACTCAGGAACTCTTAGTTTCACTTTTTCGTCCATATTTCGAAAACAGTCAATTGTGTTGCAAGAATAATTTTCATTGACTTTAATTTGAACTACTCTACTCATACTTACTGTGAAACGCTTAATTACAAAGCTCAAATCATCTTTTGCAGCAATCCTTGGCCTCAAGGTAAAAGAACGTTGGTCATAACAAGGGTATCCTCGAATTGTTTTACTTATTACAGTAGGAGAAAAGTAAGCCAAAATGAAAAACCATGTAGTCTCTTGTATTTCTCTTGTTTTTTTTTTATTTAAAATAGCTTTTTGCATTGTTCTAACTTAAAAACAAATTTAAATGCTTCCATTTATTACTTAACATTCAGAATACCTAGCAATAGCTTTGTTCATTTCGTAGCGCTTTTAGATATCTTTTTTTCTTCAATGTCATTATCAGGCTTATAAACTACAACCAAAAGGAGTTTCTTTAAGAGATAAATAACATTAGTCCGTTCATTTAAATTTCACATTTCAAACTTAATTAAGACTAGAATAAAGATAAAATTCATAAAATTCTTATCTATCTGTCGAAATGAATGTCTTTGGCAAATGAATATCTATGAAAATATTTCTATAAATTTAATATTATTTAGCTGGTTTTTTGGACATATTTTAACCTTCTGTATTATAATAAAATTTAAATGCGATTTGATATTATACCTTAAATAATATTGCTATCTATTTTATTGATAATTAATTGAATGTAATTTTATCATGAGTGGTTTGGAGTAAACGTAATTAATTATTACGATATATTTTTAAGTGGTATTTTCTTTTTGGCTGGAATATTGAAGTATTTTCGTTTGACTTTGCTTTTTCACATCCTTCTATCGGGTATGGGTTGAAATAAATTTTGCTGCTTACAATTGCAGTTATAAATGACAGCATATCCATTTGAATCGCATTTTGAACGCTCGATTTCAGGCAACTTTGGATGATGTACTTACACAAATTTGAATGTTTAAGAGATTTCATTAAATTTAAATTGAATAAAAATTACATTGGGGTATATTACTGTACTTCAGAAATAGAGTAGGTATTATTAAATATGAATACAATATATGAATGATTGTAAGTTATTTTTTGGAATTCTTTTTCATAGGATATAATTTTATTTTAACACAATAAAACATAAATTGACGAATAAACAGTATTGCATTGATGAAAACCAAAATAAAGGCTGTTTTAAAAACAAGAATTTATTTCCTCATAATTATAAAATGATGCATTTCATTCCAGGAATTTTTTGGACGATTTTCACAACTTATTTAATTATTATTAAACTAATCTTTCCTAGGGTATGGAGATAACAATTAGAATAATCATATTTGGATGATTTTTAACGATTATCCAGCACTTGTTCGTAATAGCTTAAAAATTAAGCAATTTTTGCGAGTATATACATTTATCAAGTAAATCATAGAAAAAGATATATAATAAAGATATATCAAATAATTTTCAATGAAATAAACAAAATTTTCCTTCTTAAAATGAAACAAACAAATATGAATTCAAATTAAAATAATTTAAACTATATTATACGACTAAATCTGATCTCAACTTATTTTTTTTTTTATTATTGCTACAAACACACTGACTTAATTTGTCTTTAATAGAAAATCAAAACAATATCAAAGAAACACTAATGACTCAAATATATCAAATAGAAGATAAAGTCGTTACGATTTCATTTTTGTCCTTTTTTCCTTCATTTTCATGGCTTAGTCACACGTGTTTCCTCTTTCATTCGCACTTTTCCAACAATCGCGTATTATTGCAAAATTATCAAATTAAATTTGATTTAATCTTTTTCCTTTAGTTTTGCATTTTTTGATCAATTAAAATTTACTCTATTCACCCTTCTGTGATTTATTTTTATGCTTTGGTGATTTCTTTGGTGATTGATCGGCTAGAAAATTTTTGAGTAAATTCGAAATAGAAACATAAATGTAAAAAATACTATTGGTCTTTAAATTAAATTAAAAACTTAAATAACAACAAACATCTAATATGTAGAAGGCAGGGATGAGTGCAATCTAGCAGAAGCTTTAAACATGCAGTGGTGAAAATGTTACAAGTTTGAGAATTTCAACAAAACAAAATACAGATTTAAAAAAATAAATAGATAAATTAGATTGGGTTTCTAATAAGGTTGAAAATTTATGTATGAAAACAATATGAAAATTCGTTGAAGCGGAGAAGTGTACAGTGCACATTTGAACCTAGAAAGTATTGTGCTGATATCAGTAGAATTAAATTTGTAACAAACTTGATGTTCAGGCTTCCCTCGAAATTGCCAGCAACACGAGGGTTCAGGATAAACAAAAAACAAAACAAAAAACAAAAAACAAAAAACAACCCAACCAAATTTGGGAAGCAGTAAAATAATGTCAAAATCGACCTATCAAGTGAGTGAGGATTTTGAAAGTGTTATTAACAAGCTCGATCGAGAACATCTCAAAATTATGTGGTCTCTGAAGTTAATCAATTCTCTTCCTGACGTTTTCTCCTGGAATGATTCGATTGCATCCTCCCCCACTACAATCGTTGAATTGTTTGCCGCGTACTTCTACTCCTCTTTCTCTATTCATCATCAAAGTGCATTGTCTCGTAATATTTCCGACTTATCGCACACGTTCTTCTTCTGCTTCGTAGCACTACAGCCCCTCTCGGGCCTTCGCTTCTTGCAAATAGCGCATCCAACGGTCTCGGTCCATTGACCGCGTCTTTCAATTTCGAAATCCGAGCAGTGTTGAACTGTCTTCGTCGACCGAGTCAGACCAGCGTTTCCTCGGTTTCCGCACTGGTCTCCGGCCTTCAGTTCACCCAGCGAATACCACACACACGTTAATTGAATATTTATCCGTTACTTCTGCGTTAGTAGAATCTTCTATAACCATAAATATTTCTGCGGGCCCCGGTCCTGAAGGTATTTCAAACCTATTTTTAAAATCCTTCGAAGCCCCCTTAAGTGAGCATCTGTCTTTGATTTTCAATCTCAACTTTTCTAGTGGAATATTTCCACTTTGCTGGAAAAGGGCCAATATTGTGCTCATTTTTAAAAACGCTGACCCTGCGCTTGTTACCAACTAATCTCTAAACTTTCCCACTTGTCAATCGTTTAGAATGAGATTTTTTCAGCAGTTCGTCATTTAATTTTCGCACTACAGCACTACAATTTCCTTCAGCTTCCTCTTCTTTTGATAATGGACACCAAGTAGATGTCCAAGGCATTTGATTCAATTAATCCACCTTACCCTAGTTTACAAGATACGAAAGTCGGACATCGCTGGTAATCCTCTGGCATTATAATCTGCCTATCTATCATCTATAACCTCCAAGGTTGTTTCTCAGGGGCTACTTCATCCCGTTTTATCCCAGTTCTGACGTACCTCAAGGGTCAATCTTGGATCCGCTTCTATTCAACCTTTTTATCAACGATCTTCCCTCGGCTTCTTCGGAACCTTCATGCCTGCTCTATTCAGATGATCTTAAAATTTATAGTCAAAAATTGATTAGATGATTGTGAAATACAAACTTCGGTGCGGGATTATAGTGGCAGTGGATATTTTCAAGAATTAGAGTGTATATTAACTCGAATCGGTTCATTTTTTGATCGGTATTTTTATAACCTATAATTTTAATTGAGTGATTCGGGGAAATTAAATTTAATTCTCTAAGTCGAATGTAAATAACGAAAATCTTCTAAATGATCCAAGAAAAGGAATGTCAGAAATTTCAGAGACTAAAACATTTCAAGAAAAAAATGGTTACCCATAATACAAAAGCAGACAGATAATCTTACGTTTTCCCCTATGAAACACAAATAATCCTCTACGACGATAATTTCAACGAAAAGAAACCAAATAACAACAAGTTTAGTAGGCACAGGCAGGGGCGTAGCCAGGGGGGGGGGGGTGCTGTAAGGGCTTCAGCACCCCCCGAAATTCTACCCGAAATTCTAAAAAAATAGCTTCTTAAAATACCTTAGTTTTGCTGCTTTGCTGGTTAGTTTACCGAACTATTGAGAGAGGTTATTTGGCGCACGACAAACACGCATACGGACAATTAGAGCTCTTCTGTGGCTGACTGTACGTACTCGTCGCTTCTGTGGCTGACTGTACGGACGCGTCGCTACACGAAATGTTCAGCGGCTCTACTCACAGTCACAGTGACATATCAGTCAGTCGTCATATTACATTTGTTGCGCTTGCATTACAGTTTTGTAGTCTAGACCAACAACAACTCACGTTGTGTGGTGTCAGTGTGTATTACACTGTGCTGTGCGTGTACAAGTGCTGTTAGTTTGTTGTTGCTGAGTATCTATAGTGCGGTTATATCTTAAATAAAATGAAACGTCGTCACGTGAAAACAATTGCGAGTTATTTTTTTAAACAAATAAAAACAAAAGTATCAATTGAAAATGAAGGTTTGACTTCTGCCTCAACAAATACACAAGGAAATGAAAGCTCTGACAGTGACAGTGATAGTTGTGTGCAAGTTCAAACCGAGAATGAGAGACTACCAAAAACACTAGTTCACAGCCACACGTGCAAGAATATGGCGAGGTTTCTGAAAACGACATTGGTAAGATTTCAGAATTAGTTTTTTCTTCATTTCCTGTTAAAAATATGGATGAATTGAGGCGTAAAGTATTGCTTGATGCATTCATACCAAATGAAAATTTTAGTTTTCCAACTACTATGGCAGGCGGTCAAAAACGAAAGTTTCAACATAACTGGCTCGTAAAATACCCGTGGCTGTCTTATTCAAAATTGTTAAAATGAGCTTTTTGTAAGTATTGTGTAGTATTTTGTTCCGAAAGTGTAGGAAAAGGGAGTCACGAAAGCATAGGCTCATTAGTTAGCCCACCATATACAAAATGGCAAAATGCGTTGGAAAAATTTAAAGCTCACTTTGATGCTCACTATCACAAAAAATGCGCTGCTTCTGCTGAACACTTTTTGAATGTTATAAGAATGAAAACTGACAGTATCGCTTCTCAAGTTGACACGCAGAGAAAGAAACAGGTTGCAGAAAATAGAGAAGCCCTGAAACCTATAATTGAAACGGTAATTTTTTGTGGGGAAAATGAGCTTCCTTTACGAGGCAAGGAACACGATCCTGAAAACTACGGTCCAGTTTCCTTGGAAAATCCACATCACAAGGATGGGAAATTTAGAGCTCTATTGAGATTTAGAGCAAATAGTGGAGACGAGAAATTGAAAAGTCATCTACTTAACTCTCCAAAAAACGCAACCTACGTGAGTCCTTCCATACAAAATGAAATATTAGACATTTCCTCAAAAATTATTCAAAACAAAATTGTACAGAAAGCAAACACATCTGGTGCCTTTACAATTATAGCAGACGAAACTTTAGATGTATCGGGTACAGAGCAGCTGTCTTTATCTGTACGTTTTGTTGATGAACAAAACACACTTCATGAAGATTTCCTTACTTTTGCACCTATAATTGACATGACTGCCGAAGGCGTTACAACCGTTATCTTAGACAAATGTACAAAACTAGGTCTTAAAATGGAAAAATTGGTTGGTCAAGGGTATGATGGCGTTAGCACTATGAGTGGACAGTTCAACGGCGTTCAAGCTAAGATCAAACAACTGTACCCAAAAGCAATCTACGTTCATTGTGTGTCACACAGGTTGAATCTTGTATTGTCATCAGCTTTAAGTGCAAAAAACGTGAGAAACTGTCTCGGCACTATGACAGAAATTTGCAACCTATTCAGAAATAACGCGTATGCAGGGGACTTACCCAAATCTAATATCAAAAAGTACGTTCCAGAGAGCAAAAAAACCCGGTTGCTCCTTGTTTGTCAAACGAGGTTCATTGAAAGACATGACGCAGTTAATGTGTTTGTTGAGCTTTATGAGGCCACTGTCCCCAGTTTGATCGAGTTATCAGAGTGTGACCGTTCCATATCATCTCGTGCAAGTGGACTTCTTGCTGCTATAGAGAAAAATTACTTTGTGGTATCTCTCGTGACGTGCGAAAAATTGTTCACTTTTCCTTTGCCTCTTTCAAAGTATGTACAGAGTCCAGATGTTGATTTAAGCTCAGTATACAGACATGCTTCTTCTGTTATTGAGATACTGCAGGCATTAAGAGATGACATTGATGCTGAGTTTCACAAGTTGTTTGAGTCAGCTTCTAGGATGCATGAACTCTATTTTGACGCTGCATTGAATGTGCCTAGATTAGTGGGTAGACAAACTAATAGAGAAAACTACCCTTACGGTAGTGTTGAGGAATATTACAGAAGAACTATTTTCGTTCCATCGTTAGATGACTTAATAGCCCACCTCAAAAGCAGATTCAGCAACGGCCAGGATGATATGTTAACTGCACTGAAAGTTATGCTTCCTCAGCATGCATCCTCAGCATGAAGTCGACAAACTTTCCCATTATTTCGAAGAAAATGCTGTAGTTGTAAAACAGAGTACCTAATATGGTGCAAGAAGTGGGAAAAAGAAGAGATGGCGACGAAGAAGAAATATCCAAGTATTCCTGAATGTCTGGATAACTGTGACAAGACATTTTTCCCGCACATTCACCATTTGCTTAAAATCTTGGCAACACTTCCAGGTAAGTTTTGTTAGTAAAAGAATTCTGAAATTTACCCGAAAAAAACATTAACTAAACAGTTTAATATTTACCCAAAAAATATTAAATAATTTGTTTAGTTAATTTTTTTTTGGAAAATTACAGAATTTAAACATAGTTTTAACTACTACTCTTTTTTTATTATTCTTTCAGTTATTATGCTTTTTTACTTTGACTTACCTTTACCTTATGCTCGTTTTTAATTATAAATTTTTCTAAGAACCAAACTCTCATTAGTTAAAACATTAATTTTAAGAAGCCTAGCCTAAAGTCATAATTAATTGTTCGTTTTGACAAAATGGTTTTGTTGTTTTTCAGTATCAACATGCACAGCCGAACGGTCATTTTCGACAATGTAACGAGTAAAAAACTATTTCAAAAATCGAATGAACAATGACAGATTAACTGATCTAGCACTCTTGTCCGTTCACTACGGCAATATCAATGTTTCGCCAGAAGACGTGTTGGATATAATGGCGAAAGTGCCGAGGAGGGCTGTTTTCTTGTAGTTTTTCGTGCTATAAAAACTAACTACATTTTACAAGTATCTATGGAACTAATTATAGTCTACAACTATTAATTATTAACTAATCATAGATAATGTAATTAATTATATCATAATACGTTTTCCGTTCTAAGCAATTAAGCGATAATAAAATTGACATTTGTTGTTATTTTGTCTCTTGTTCGCTTTTTTATCCCATGAAACTATTACATCCTTATAACCTTCCTGCCTATTTCAGCACCTCCCAAAATAAAATCCTAGCTACGCCCTTGGGCACAGGAATAATCTCTTTAGACATTCATAAATAAACCCAAAAATTTCTTTAATATCGTACTCAGTGTGTTACTCGTATTTTATATTAAGTAGCTGCCATTTTGTTTTTACATGACGCATATCATTGATTGATCAAATCCATAAAGAAAATAATGAAACAAACCCTTTTTACAATTGTGAAAATATCAGCAAAACCGTAGCGTCTGGGTCAATGGGAAGCGCAAATCATTCCGTAGCCATGAATTACTCTTGTAGTAAAACTGTAACTTCGTTAAATATTATTCGATTCTTTTGAAACTTTCAGAATAAAATGTCTTATAAATAAATATGTGAATATATGTAGAATTTCTTTGAGTTGAATGGCACCATTACGATTTTATTGGACATAAAATAAAATTCACATACTGTTATTAATAAGTTGAATGAATTTAATTATTATGAATAAAGTTGAGTGAATTTCGACATCTTAGATATTTGTTGCTCTAGTGCATATTAAGATTTACTGCTGTGATTTTTTTTTATTTTTAGGTTCAAAGGTGTCCAATCGTAAGGGCTGGAGTCTGGTGCCATTTTTTCGTGTTTAAGACTTGATATCAACAGATCGCACCAAACGCTTTAATTTGATATCCCACGCGACTATCCTCGATGAAAAAAGATTTTGAGGGCTCACACCCTTATATAGGAAGCCACCCTTAAAATCCTTTAAACATTTTCTTCACTAAGATACTTTCAGAAGCAGTGGCGTAACCATAGGGTGGCAGGACTGGCCAAATGCCACGGGCCACCGACCCAAGAGGGCCCCAGCCCAAGAGACCGCGGAGCTTAAAAATCATTTTTTAACATTGTACCTGAGCATTTTGTTTTACTTGAAAAGTATATTTTTTTTATTTTTTTTAAGTTCTGCTTAAAATCCATTAGGCAACTAAAGACCATAATACAATTTCAAGTTAATCGTTAAGCATTTCAACACATCCTAGACAAAAAGATGTTGGTCAATTTTAGAACGTATCCATTGGTTTCTACATTTTTGTCGCGGTACATTGGCAGCGCGAGTGAGCATTGACGATCGGAGAATTCCCTCATTAACCAAGAAAGGATTTTTTTCGTGCCGCTGCCGCTGGGGCGAGCTAGCAACACTATGTTAGGGAAATCCCGGATTTGCTATTTTCGACTTCATCCAACGCGGGTCACTCTCGCACTGTTGTCAGCACACGCATAGAAGCCACATGTTCCCGCAATGTCAAGTTGTTACAGGGTGGGTAGTTTTAGGTGTTTTCGCAACATTCTGCCCGCCTTCTTCCATTAGTGAAGAATCATTCTTATCGAAAGGTAAGATGCATATCTTGGTGATTGGCCGCTTATACTCCGACGTAGCTGTCTTGACTAAAACCACTCGGACGTGACCGTCCGTTTTTTCAATGCCCCCCAAAGGCCATTTACATGGTGCCATATTCTCGTGGAAAAGGATGCAAAAGTCGCCCACTTTTATTGAACTTGATTTGGACTTCCATTTGGGTCGGATCTGGAGGGGCTCGATGGAACATCTCTTCCAGAAATCTTCCCGAAGTAGACGCAAAAGTTTATATCGACTGAGACCATTGACGGATAAGTTGAGAACACTCGGCTCTGGGATCTTATTAGAAAATGAGCCGGGGTTAAGACGGCGAGGTCAGTGGGATCATCGCTTAATGGTTGAATAGGACGAGAATTGAGACATGCTTCAACTTGGGCCAAAATTGTCGTGATTTCCTCGAAGGATAGAATCAAAACGCCGATTACTCGTTTCAAGTGAAATTTCACCGACTTAGACGGCAGACTCCCACATTCCTCCGAAATGAGGAGCACCAGGAGGATTGAAGCGCCATTCTGTGCCATCCTTGAGCAGCAATTGAGTGATTTCACGACTGGAGGTTGAAGCTTGGTCGAACAATTGTCGTAACTCTTTGTCGGCTCCGATGAAGTTGATTCTACAGTCGTTTGTCAGTGTTGCGCGAATGCCACGCCTCGCAGTGAGGCGGCGATAAACAGAAATGGATTCTTGAGAACTGTAGTCAGACATGGCCTCCAGATGTACCGCCCTAGTAGTGAAACAAATAAAAACTACGATATATCATTTGTACGACTTTGCGCCTCTTCCCTTTGAAAAACGCAAATTAATCGGTCCTGCGAAGTCTACTCCACTGTGCAGAAAAGCTCTTGCAGATCTTATTCTTATCGATGGTAAATCTCCCATGAGCTGTTGGTTGGTTTTTGCCTCCAGCACTTGACGCATTGGAATAAGATCGAGTTGACTGTGGCACGGCCCTTTATAATCCAGAACCTGCGTCTAATATTAGAAAGAACCAGCTTCGTAACTCCGTAGTGCTGTCGGTGATGCATGTCCCAAGTTATTAGTTTTGTCAGTGTCGAGCTGCTGGGCAATATAATAGGATTTCTCTCGTCTGCATCCAGCAGCGAATGACGTAACCGTCGATTTACTCGAATGAAGTTCTGTGTATCTAACATTGGACTAAGATGAAAGAGTGGATTGGGTTTTTGCAGCGCTACACCTTCTTGTAACAGCTTGATTTCTTATGTGAAGTATAACTCTTGTTTCTCTTAATCCAAAACTCCAATGCGATTTTGATATCGTAGAGTATAAGTACTGGTACTTTGACGTAGAGTTTTCCGAGAGAAAATCCATTTTGTGTTTTCCGATTCCCTGAATTCTCTCGTGATTGATGAGATTTTCTAAAGTTCTCGATAAATTGCAAAAAACGAGCTGTTACTCTTAATAGCTTGTGAAGTTGGGAGTAACACTTCAAGAAATCCATTTGTTGTATCTCCTTTATTTTTGCTGCATGTGCTTGGCGACGTTCCTCTGGACATTCCGTTAAAGGTGTAAAGTTGCTACTTGCAGCAAGGTCTGATGTGGAGTTTTGAAGAAAGTCGGGGCCGTTGATCCATGAGCCGACTTGCAATAGATCTGCAACAGAGATGCCTCTGGAAGCTATGACAGCAGGGTTGGTTTTACTGGAAACGTAGAGCCACACGGCGTCTGGCAATGTCGTTTAGATTTGTGAATTTCGGTTGGCCACGTAAGTGCTCTACCGAAAAGGATGTCCTTGAATCCAGGATAGCGTTATCGTTGAGTCCGACCATAGAAATTTCGGTGCATCCTTAAGGTTCAAGGTCTCGGCTTGATTTTTTACTAATTTGGCAAGTATTGTAGCAGCGTGCAACTCCAAACGTGATACTTGTTTGATTGGTACTACTTTGACTTCTGCAACAAGCAGCGTGCATAAAGAAGGTAAGATTGTTCTGATTACGCGTGCATAAACTACTGCTACCATTGCTTTCTCTGACGCGTCCGAAAACCCATGAAGCTCGATTTTTGAATCGCATAGGGTGCCTATCCAACGAGGTATCAAAAGTTTTGACAAATTTGGTATATCAGAAACGAGCTCGCGCCAGTGTGTTTAGTAGTGCGTTGGTAGCTCCTCGTCCCATTGAGCTCCAAAATGATTGGAGGAAAATTTTGAATCTAACAGTAAAAGGTGATGCCCATCCTTCAGGGATCGTATAAGCGTGCCGTTTGCGATAAAACTATGCGTTTTGTTATTACAACTTCTTCTGATTTCCAATATACGTTAAATACGAATAGATCGGTCGAGGGCTTCCATGAAATTCCAAGCACCTTATGCTCTTCCTCCTTGCCTAGCTCTAAAGGTACTGCATCTGGTGTACTTGCCGTATATTCAGCCAAAAGTTGTGGATTATTTGCCGTCCGCTTACTTAGAACAAAACCACCCGCCAAAAGCAGCTTGGCGAACTCCTCCTTCTTGTATTGGGCCTCTTCTAACGTATCAGCTCCTCCGAAAGCATTGTCGACGTACGTGTCCTGCTCAAGTATGGAGACGACGGTTGGAAAACGTTCTCTTCCGTCTGTTGCAAGTTGTCTCAGAGTGCGTCGAGCTTGGTACGGTGCGCAAACGAAGCCCTATGTGACTGAGCTTAATTTAATACATTTCATTGATTCCGCTGGAGTGCTTCGCCAAAGAATTAACGTATAGTTTTGGTCCATGGGATCAATACAGATTTGGCGAAACATCTTCACTGTATCGCCACTCCAGGCGAACTTCTACTTTCTCCATCGTTGCACGACGTATCGAAGATCAGTTTGCAGTTTTGGTCCGGTAAGCAGCATTTCGTTTAAATTATTACCACTAAGTTTCACTGAGTCATTGAAGACGACTCTGATTTTTGCTTTCCCGCCTTGTTGATTTCATACTCCGTGATGTGGTAAGAAAAACGACTTGCTGAGGTCAATTTTCTCGAAATCAATTAACGCGGCGTGACCCAATTGTACGTACTCCTCGCTAAAGTCCTTGTAAAGTTTGTATAAGTTCGGATCTTGTAGAAATCTGCGCTCCATCCTTACCAATATTCGTTTAGCGATTTCCAATGAGACGCCTAGTTTTGGATTAACTTCTTTAAATGGCAAACGTAGTATGTATCTACCTTCCTGATCTTGATGAGTCGTTTCCTTGAACTGTTGTTCACATTTTGTTTGTTCGTCTGTCCAAATGATACTTCTAGATGAAGGTACCTCCTCTTGCTGCCAAAACTGATGGAGCTTCAAGCGAGTCCTCGTTTGTGGTACATGTGTGTGCAACAACGTGCTCCGGGTTAAACTAGCACGTCCCGATACAATCCACCCTAACGAAGTTTCTTGCGCAATGATGCGCGATGACTGGCTTTTTCTCACTCCGGTGTTTAGAATTTGAGTGTACACATCTATGCCAGGAATCATGTCTATTGGTTTATTTGTAGACAAGTCAGGATCAGCTAACGATAAATTTTGTAAGAAGAACAGATCTTCGTAGAGGGGTTGTGAGGACATACTCTGTAAGACGAGTTAATACGAGAGCTTGAACTTCCAAAGATTCCTCTATCGGAAATCTTGATGCGATCCATACCTTGAGAACGAGCAGTGGTGAGAGAGTTGCCTCCGATTACACCGATTGAAACACGAGGAGCACGAAGAAGCTGCACTACCGACTCCTTGATGATCGTGGTCTCTGAGCATGGATCGATCAAAGCCCTTAGCATAACGTATCTATCGTCCACACTGACCTTAACTAACGCTGTATCTAGTAGAACTTGTGCGTCGTGTATGCGTTGATATGTACATTTTCAGTTGGTTTTTTGGTTTCCACTCGTATCGTATCACTGTGTGCTTCGGAGTCTCCTTGCATTGCATGTTGTACGACTGGCTTTTGAGAACTTTCCAGATGCAAAAGTTTATGATATTTTCCTTGGCATTCTTTACAACGATGTAAAGAGCGACAATCCTTTACAGCGTGTGAACTTAAGCAGTTGTAGCATAATCTATTAGATTGGGCAAATTCGCTTCGTTTACATGCCTCGAGCCGTTTGAAGGCTTCGCAACTCATTACATAGTGTCCTTTCTTTTTTCAACAGTGTTGTGAGGAAAAATCTTATCAGCATTGAATTTCTTTTGTCGGGTTGCATTTCCTTGCGATGAATGATTTTGTGTCGCGGACGTGAAGAGCGAATCCTGGCTATGCTCGATGGCTTGGAGAGCTTGCATCTTTGTTGTGAGAAACTTCCGTACTTGCTTGTAAGTTGAATCCTGTCTCCCAGTCACGACGAGAGCGTGCATCCAACCGATGTACCGTGACGTATACCAATACATAATCTCAGTGCTCTATGAGCCTTTCCAGCGGTTGCAATGTCTCTATTGCGTTAGCAGTAGTATCTCGTAGAGATTTGAGCTCCGAGTAACTCTCCTTGGTGAGCGGCCTTATCTGAAAAAGCGCATTCAAGCATGCGTTCACAATAAACCTTCTATTGTCGTAATGCGATTTCAGTTCATTCCAGGCCCGTGTTTAATTTTCATATGTAACTGAAATATTTTTGATCAGCTTCGCAGCATCATCAGTTAAGCATGCTTTGACATATTGCAATCTCTTGACATCTGTAATGTCGTCCTTTGCTACCATGGCTTCAAAAAGATCCTTGAAGGATGGTTAATCCTCATTTTTACCAGAAAAGTATGGGAGTTTCATAGCCATGACCTGTGTAGATGTACTACCTGTCAATGTTGTATTATGCTGACTGGCCAGCGGATTGAACGTTTCAAGCGCGTCAAGAAATTTACCTCGCTCGACGATAAATACTTCTTCAGCTGCTAAAAGCGGAGCGTCTGTGAAGTGTTTCTCGGCGTGTTTGTCGCTGGTATCGTCTTGTTCGGGTTGATTTACCACGTTGATTAAGTCTTGGTGTCTTAATTGGATAGCGGTCCACCTTTCCTCTAGCCCCTTGAGTCGGGAGGTCGTTGCACCTTTGGATTGCGACATGACTATCTTTTTGTAATTGACGAAAGCGCGGCTCATTAGTTCTATCTCTTTGAGCTGCAGAGCGACCAGTGATTTTAATTAATTCATCATTGTAGCAACCACGGAAGTCACCGCAGTTGCAGACATTAAAAATTAGCAGAGGGGTGTGTAGCCCGGGGTGGCATACTGAGGCCGGCTAGCGCTCAGTCGTGTCGTGGGTCTTCCGGGACACCCCCTGCTCGTGCTGAGCCACCTTACATCAAGAAACTAACACAGTGGGAAAAGGACGGGAAAGGGAAGGTCATATTGAGAAATGAAAATTGGCTGTTTTAACGAGACATGGCCGTTTTATTGAATTCAAAAAAAAAAGGAAATTTACAAGATCAACAAAAGAAATGTATCAATAAAAACAAAAACAAACAGACCCCTCAATAATTGTTTTTTTCTTTAAAATGCAAAACAGACTATTTAAGATTTTAATCCAAAAGAAAAATAAACAATTCCAATAAGCTGGGGAAAAAGATGTAATGAATAAAAAAGATTTAAATAAGAAAATAAGAAACAAGGAAAAACAAATATTAACTATTACTTACCCTCTTCTTTTTCCGTGGATCCCCGAGCGCTCGGCGAAGGACGCAAAAATAAAGAGGTGGGGTCACTGCAAAATTTAAATTTAATGGACGTTATTTTCAAATATATTAAATGCTGATAAGCGGCCACTTCAACATAATTTTCCACTCGCTCGCGACTTCCCGCCAATACCGTCCCAATTGATCTTCACTTCAGTTAATAATTCGTAGCAGCTAGTCAATATTTCCGATTGTTGGGAAACTCAACCCCCACAAGTAATTCAGACTTAATGCATTATAAAACCGTTCTTTCCTTCATACAAATTTTGGATTGCCCACAAGAAAATTACAATTCCTAACTTCAGTTTAGGATCAGAAAGTGATCAATTCTATCACTTGGCACAATTTTCACTATCCAATTCTCGTTTTCTTCTTTTGTTGTTTTGGGTTTTTCTTTCCACCTCTTGTATTCACCAATCACTTTTTCATCCGTATCACAAACACTAGGAAGAAACCGTTCTGCTATGAAAAATCTTTTCTTCACTCAACTGTTTTCTTGTTTCACTCTCAAAAATTCCACTTTATTTCAACGTATTCAATCAATACATTAAACTTCACACCCTGACTTCAACCACCTTTTTTTTTCAAATTTACCAAGAAAAACTTTCCTCGAACCCGCCAAAGAATTTCACTCCCTCACAAGTCAAAAACTGACTGCCCCCATCCCAACCACTTTCTTTTTCATTTCACCTTTCTCCCAAATCATATTCCGCAATCCCTTTCATTTTTAAATTACCGCTGCCGCATCTGGGTAACGTAATCGAAGTTCATTACACTTCGATTCCGCTACCCACACATCTTTTAGTCCGTATCGACAATCACAAAAGTTTCCATTGACTTGCATATATGGCAATTTACATCCCCAAGAATCGCTTGATTGAATGTAAAGTGTCATACATACGAGTACATTACGAAAACTTTTGATTTTGCCGATACCCCAAAAAGAGTGCTTCCGTGCGCCCGGGGGAACTTGAACTCAGGGTTCCAACAGTCGCCCGGTCGAAACTCGCGACGTATCCAATGGAGCTATGCCTTATCGATCTCCCATTCATCAGATAAGCAACTTCAACGATTATCTGGGCATGAGATTGAATTTTGTTAGTAGGGAAACGTGAATTAATTTTCGTTAGTAAGAAAATAAAATTTGTTAATGGGAACTAGAGAATAGAATTTGTTAGTATGAAGGAAGGAATTAGGTTTTGTTAGGAAGAATGAATAGAATGAAATTTTGTTAGTGGGAATTAATGTAGGGAGTGTTGTTAGTGGGAAAATTGAAATTATTGGTAGGTATTATTTTTTGTAGTTGTTAATAAGGAAAAAGGGTAGTATTGTGATGATGGGGGAGTAAAAATTAAAGGGAAAATGGAAACATGTAAAAAAAAAAAATAAATAAATGTATGGAGGAAAAGGTAGGAATGCCCAAAGGAAGGTGGAAATATTAAGGCAGCAATTTGAAGTTGCGAATGGGAGGAAGTTGGTACGCCGGAATTCGCAACAATCGTGGGGACGACCCAGACCCTGAGTGTCTCATTCAGCCGGGCAAACAAAGAAGGTCGGCAGGGTAATTATGAATCGGATCGGATGTCTTTGGCGTGAAAGGTTCCAAGCAGCTTACCGAATTCATCCTCAAGCTCGTATGCCACTTGCCCAATACGACGTCGGACCACTGCAGGAGTGAATCGTGGAGCGAATTTGGCTGCAAAGTGATCTGCGGCGTTGCTCACAGAGAAATTACGCACGAAAACCTTCTGACCCTGGAGTAGCTCACGAGGACGAACACGAAGGTTGTAGCGTTGAGCACCCTTTTGGTAGGCTTCTTGCAGTTTGCATCTGACTTGGTCCTGTACAGCTCGCAGTCGATCACTGTTAGCACTTAACTGTACCTCACCATCCTCGAAAGCATTAAGGCTTCTGAGGAGGGCGTACTCAGAGCCATGTTGGATAGGGTGGTACCCGAACATGAGAAAGTAGGGCGAAAATCCCGTGGACTCATGAATCACCTTGCGGAAGGCAAAACATGAGGCAGGAAGATTCTCGTCCCACTTGCCATGATCAGACCCTATATAGGCTCTAATGGCGTTCAGTGTCGACTGGTTTGACCTCTCTGAGGCATTCGCCTGCGGTGAATGATATGGGGTGAAGCAATGCTGCACTCCATAGTCATTCATAAGCTTGCTGAATACCTTGGAGGTGAACTGTACCCCATTGTCAGAGTGAAGCCATTCAGGCACTCCGAAAGTCAGAAAGATTTCGCGCTCCAAATATCGCACGACTGACTCTGCGGTGGCTTTCGTCATGGGCTTGAGCCATACGAACTTGGTGTAATGATCCAGGACCACGAACAATTGGGTATTCCCTGATTTTGAACGAGGGTATGGGCCCATGAAGTCCACAAACAGGCGCTGCATAGGTCGTTCGGAGTCTCGTGATGCTCCCATAGGGGGTCTCATTGTGGAATTTGCCGGTTTGACCTGTTTGCATATCAAGCAATTCTTGATGTGCTGAATCACATCTTGACGCAAACGAGGCCAATAATAATATCTTTGCAAAACTTCAGTTGTTTTGCGAATTCCACAATGAGAGCCCCGGGGATCATCATGAGCTCGTACTATGAGAGCTCGTTGGTGACCCTCAGGAACCCATAGTTTTGTTCTGGGAATATCAGAAGTCGACGTTACAGGAGAACCAGTACTAATATAGATTCGACCATCTGCAAGGTGCAAATTCTGAAACTGATCGGGTTGTTTCAAGATTTGCTCCTTGAGATGCTCATACTCGGGCTCCTGAAACGCAGACTCTGGGATTGAACCACCAATGTGTCCGTGCTCCGGGAGACAGGGAATGATCGAGTTCACCCTCTCGTCCCTCGAGCATGTTCTTGACAACGCATCGGGGACAACGTTAAGGGCACCTTTCCGGTGTTCAATTTGGAAATTGAACCCTTGTAATTTCAGACTCCAGCGAGCCAATCGACCAGAAAGGTCCGACTGCTGCATCAGCCATTTAAGACTGGCATGGTCGGTTATGATGGTGAAAGGCAACCCTTCGATATATGCCCTGAATCTCTTTACGCTCTGCACCGCAGCTAAGCATTCTAATTCTGTAATGCTATAGTTACGTTGCGCAGCGTTGAGCTTCATAGACATATATGCGATTGGATGCTCTCCACCCTCATCGTCCTTCTGGAACAAAACACTTCCAATACCCACTGTACTTGCGTCACACTGGATATAGAAGTGCTTCGTAAAGTCCGGGTTGGCCAGCACTGGAGCAGAAATCAGCAATTGCTTCACCTTATTGAAGGCACTATTGGCGGAAGCAGACCACTTGAAGGTACGTTTACCCTTTAGCAAATCCGTTAGAGGGGCCGTAACCGAGGCGAAGTTTGGAATGAAACGCCTGTACCATCCTGCCATGCCCATAAACCGTCTCACGTCTTTGGCCGTTCGGGGTTCAGGATAGGAGACTATACCTGAAACCTTCTCTGGGTCGGTGCGCAGGATACCATCACTTACTACGAAGCCAAGATATTTGATCTCCTTCTTGACGAACTTGCTTTTTTCAACATTGATGGTCAAGTTGGCGTCCCTGAGCAGTTTTGCAACAGTACTCAGGAGCTCCAAGTGCTCATCAAATGTTGAACTTGTAACAAGCAGGTCATCTAGGTAAACAAATACCTTGTCCTGCAGCTCATGCGGTATTACTTTATGCATCAACCGACACATCGTTTGGGGAGCATTACACAAACCGAACGGCATGACCTTGAAATGGTACAAGGGCCTGCCAGGGACAGTAAAGGCCGTTTTCTCCTTACTTGCCTCATCCAAAGGTATTTGCCAAAAGGCATCCTTCAGGTCCAAGCTGGTAATGAACCTGGTACTCTGCAACCGTGCCAAAAGACCTTCAATCAGTGGCAACGGATAGGCGTCCTTAACAGTCACCTCGTTGAGGCGTCGAGCGTCAAGACATAAACGCACCTTGCCGGGTTTTCTGACAAGGGTCACAGGCGAACTCCACGAACTCTGACTTTCCTCTATTACCCCCAAAGACAACATACGATCGAGTTCGTCATACAACAGTTTCTGTATAACAGGCGAGACAGCATAATGCCGCTGCTTGATGGGTCGGGCAGAACCAGTGTCGATGTGAGGAGACACGAGACTGGTCCTACCCAAGCCTTTCTCATTATACGACGGAAACTGTTGTTTGACGAAGTCCAGTCGTTGCTGATCTTTTGGGGACAGTAGATGAAATTCAGGGCTCTGAGGTTCCGAGGCGGCTTCGATAGCGTTGACCTGGATTGGTGCTATTTTGAAGAGATCCCAGAAGTCAATTCCAAGATACACTGCGTGCGTCAAGGAAGGAACAACTAGGAATCTCATCAATTTGGTGGTTTGATTAAATTGCACCAATGTGGTGACGTATCCCAGAACTGGATCCTTGTGCCCTGATGCAGTCTGAACATGAGCATGCATGGTATGCATATGCAAGCCCAAATCCGACAGCAGGTCCAAGGCGCCGGCTCCGAGGATACTGACACTGGCTCCGCTATCAAGCAAGCCCGTCAATTTGCGACCCTTGACGGAAATCTCTGCGTAGGGCCTATTGTCACCAGGAGTTGCAACAATTGACTCCACGCAGGCACGCTTCAAGAGACGCCTGGCGAAGAAATATCTCCAGGATCTCCGAAAGCGATCCCGAAAAGGTCGTGCTCTAAACCTAGAGGGTGACTCACGATCATCGCCCGCCTCGTCATTATTTCGGATGAAGTTGAGATCAGCCCCAGAGGTGCTCAGACCGTCAGCGAAAACAAGATCACGAACATCTATAGACGGCGTCTCAACTCGGGGTCTGTATTGGTGGCGCTGGTCTCGTAGGTTATTGGGGCGACAGGCGTCGGAGGGTGTGGTTGGTTCCCCTGATTCGGCACACCCCGTCTGATGTTTCCCGACATTCGGCAATGAGGGCAGTTAGGACGAAGGACGTCTTGAGCTCCGCATCCAAAACAGAATCTGCGCTGGACTTCTTGAGGGCAATACCGATAAGTATGTCCAAGGTCTAGACAATTCCAGCAGACGTTAAATTCGTATCCGGTCCGCGTAGGAGCTAAAGAACGGGCTTGAGCGGTGCCTTGGGGCGATTTTACGTTTGTCTTGCTCGCCCAGGTGGCCTTTGGGGTCAACGGAATCCTTACTGCTGCTAACTCGGGCTGCGTCGGAATCGGAACTGAGGCATACAGATCAGCGTTATGGAAGGGTGATGATGCTTGATTACAGCCAGTGGCATGAGATATCTTTGAAATACCGTGTGTATTTGCTACCCATGCACTCCTTGCAGATAATTGCGAGTCTACCGCGGATAATTCGGGATATTGTCCACGGGGTGTGAACTCAGCCTGTTCAGTATACTGCCGAGTTTGTCGTATATCAGGGGAATACGGTTGCGCTGGTCTTGACCTTCCCGTCATATTTTCTGAAGGCCAACTATCTTCCTCCCAAGAGACTTCATGAAGTTTATGGGACCCACGCACTGTGCTTCGTGGCTCTGGGATTCCATCAGGGTACCAGACAGCTTCTATGGCCCGACAACGCCGGGAAAGCTCCCTTACTGAAGAGAAATCAATTCCCGCCAAGTGATCTCGCAGACGCTGGCTCATGTTCAGACTGAGTATGCGCTGAAGGTCACAGTCGGAGAGGCAATTTTTCAGACGTACCGCTTTGGCCGTAATATCGTCGAAAAAGGTTTGGAAAGACTCTCCAGGTTTTTGTTTTCGGGCATCTATTTCGCGACGAATATCTATGTCCATGTAGTGGCCAGCGAAACGTTCTTTAAACGCGTCCACCAAAGAGGACCATAGCATTATGGAGCAGCTTTGGTAGTAAGTCCAATACCAATCCTCGGCGGGTCCCTTGAGGAGAAGATGGAAATCCATGGCCAAAGTTTCGGAGGATATCCCGTAATGATGGGCGAGAGTCTCCACTCGAAACAAAAACCGCTCGGCGTCTAACCCTCGTGAGGTACCGTCAAAACTCACCGTCCATTTATTCACCGGCAAGTATCTTGAAGGCTGCCTCTGAGGCTCGACTGATGGTCTATGGGTACTCGATAACCTGGGGGTTTCCACACTATGCGGTGATGTTCTAGGAGCCGCGCTAGTAGCTGGGTGCAATTCTAATGGTGAAGGAGGTACGAAATTGTCCCCTAAATTTGTAATATGTCCTGCAGGATGTGGTGGTGACAGAGTCAAGCGATCTAGACCTCGCGTAAGACGCGCCAGCCCAGAATCATCTGAGCGTCGGACTGTGTTCGGCATTTTGATACGTGATTGGCCGGTGACTAGTGTGTATATAAAGTTATTTATTTAGATTTTTTTTTTTTTAAAAAAGAATCGCTAAACGTAATAAAATAACAAATGCAAGATATTGTAGCAAAACGGCGTACAGCAAATCTCATACAATTAGGTCAGCAAAAGCAATAACCAGCGTGTAATTAAAATAGAAAAAAAAATCAATGATATAATTATCGGCAAAAATGAATACAATGGACATTTTTCATTTCTCAAAAATGATTCTCCCCATTAATGGAAAGGGAAAAGAAAGGGAATTGAATAGGATAGTGATTAAAATTTAGACAAAACACGAAGCAGACAAACCACAACAGTGCCTGGTATAACAATGGAATTCGTAATCGGACTCCGCTCCAATTGTCACCTCAAAGGGCTGACTACGAGACCATTATGAAATACTACGGACTTCATAATGGCTCGGACAAGAGCCGCACATATCCCAAAGCTACCACCAGATAAATGATGGAAGGACCGAAAGCGTTGGCTAATTCCAAGAGTTGGATCTAAGTCCAACTATCCCGTGCAGGGAGATATAACCAACGACTCGAAATTCGGTTGATCCCAACCAACATCTACATTGCCACAGCTTATCCACTATCATAGCCGGTGTGAACTATAAAACATAAATTCAGCACGGTAGGCGCCACTGCAACTGCGGCGAACCCCGTGATCAAAATTCTACCATTAACTATCCAATAAAACCGAAACTATATCTGTTTATCAATTTATCAAAATTCTTAAAAAAAACAAAGGAAAACAAAAAAAAAAAAAATTATTTCCCTGAAATGCACAGACCACTATTCAAGTCAGGCACTCCAGGTACTCATCCCAACAAATCAAAAATTGAAAAATTTAAATTATAATTAAAATTTAATGAAACCATTAGAAAACCAACAAAGCTAAAATAGGGTTTGGGCGCCATATGTAGCAACCACGGAAGTCACCGCAGTTGCAGACATTAAAAATTAGCAGAGGGGTGTGTAGCCCGGGGTGGCATACTGAGGCCGGCTAGCGCTCAGTCGTGTCGTGGGTCTTCCGGGACACCCCCTGCTCGTGCTGAGCCACCTTACATCAAGAAACTAACACAGTGGGAAAAGGACGGGAAAGGGAAGGTCATATTGAGAAATGAAAATTGGCTGTTTTAACGAGACATGGCCGTTTTATTGAATTCAAAAAAAAAAGGAAATTTACAAGATCAACAAAAGAAATGTATCAATAAAAACAAAAACAAACAGACCCCTCAATAATTGTTTTTTTCTTTAAAATGCAAAACAGACTATTTAAGATTTTAATCCAAAAGAAAAATAAACAATTCCAATAAGCTGGGGAAAAAGATGTAATGAATAAAAAAGATTTAAATAAGAAAATAAGAAACAAGGAAAAACAAATATTAACTATTACTTACCCTCTTCTTTTTCCGTGGATCCCCGAGCGCTCGGCGAAGGACGCAAAAATAAAGAGGTGGGGTCACTGCAAAATTTAAATTTAATGGACGTTATTTTCAAATATATTAAATGCTGATAAGCGGCCACTTCAACATAATTTTCCACTCGCTCGCGACTTCCCGCCAATACCGTCCCAATTGATCTTCACTTCAGTTAATAATTCGTAGCAGCTAGTCAATATTTCCGATTGTTGGGAAACTCAACCCCCACAAGTAATTCAGACTTAATGCATTATAAAACCGTTCTTTCCTTCATACAAATTTTGGATTGCCCACAAGAAAATTACAATTCCTAACTTCAGTTTAGGATCAGAAAGTGATCAATTCTATCACTTGGCACAATTTTCACTATCCAATTCTCGTTTTCTTCTTTTGTTGTTTTGGGTTTTTCTTTCCACCTCTTGTATTCACCAATCACTTTTTCATCCGTATCACAAACACTAGGAAGAAACCGTTCTGCTATGAAAAATCTTTTCTTCACTCAACTGTTTTCTTGTTTCACTCTCAAAAATTCCACTTTATTTCAACGTATTCAATCAATACATTAAACTTCACACCCTGACTTCAACCACCTTTTTTTTTCAAATTTACCAAGAAAAACTTTCCTCGAACCCGCCAAAGAATTTCACTCCCTCACAAGTCAAAAACTGACTGCCCCCATCCCAACCACTTTCTTTTTCATTTCACCTTTCTCCCAAATCATATTCCGCAATCCCTTTCATTTTTAAATTACCGCTGCCGCATCTGGGTAACGTAATCGAAGTTCATTACACTTCGATTCCGCTACCCACACATCTTTTAGTCCGTATCGACAATCACAAAAGTTTCCATTGACTTGCATATATGGCAATTTACATCCCCAAGAATCGCTTGATTGAATGTAAAGTGTCATACATACGAGTACATTACGAAAACTTTTGATTTTGCCGATACCCCAAAAAGAGTGCTTCCGTGCGCCCGGGGGAACTTGAACTCAGGGTTCCAACAGTCGCCCGGTCGAAACTCGCGACGTATCCAATGGAGCTATGCCTTATCGATCTCCCATTCATCAGATAAGCAACTTCAACGATTATCTGGGCATGAGATTGAATTTTGTTAGTAGGGAAACGTGAATTAATTTTCGTTAGTAAGAAAATAAAATTTGTTAATGGGAACTAGAGAATAGAATTTGTTAGTATGAAGGAAGGAATTAGGTTTTGTTAGGAAGAATGAATAGAATGAAATTTTGTTAGTGGGAATTAATGTAGGGAGTGTTGTTAGTGGGAAAATTGAAATTATTGGTAGGTATTATTTTTTGTAGTTGTTAATAAGGAAAAAGGGTAGTATTGTGATGATGGGGGAGTAAAAATTAAAGGGAAAATGGAAACATGTAAAAAAAAAAATAAATAAATGTATGGAGGAAAAGGTAGGAATGCCCAAAGGAAGGTGGAAATATTAAGGCAGCAATTTGAAGTTGCGAATGGGAGGAAGTTGGTACGCCGGAATTCGCAACATCATGTTTTGGATCTTATGAAATGTACATCCATGAAGCAGACAACAAACGCGCGGGCTCCAATGGAAAACAAATCTTAATAGTAGCAACCGCAGCTAATGAAATTATGCACGTACGCCAGCGAAAAGGAATGCGAACTTGAGCGACCGATAAACAGCCGAAATGTACATCCACGCACCAAAAGAATAAACGCGACGACGCCAGCGGAAGATAATCGCAGTAAAAGCTGATGAAACAATGTAGCACACCAGCGAAAGGGAATGTCTGTTCGAGTGACCGAAAAACGCATGCGCGACAGCAGAAAAGCAAACGATGAGTGCGATAGCTAGCTAACTGTAATTATCAAAAATCGTAAAGCGAGGATTTTACGCACTACTACCACCTTCGAGTACAGTTATGCACACCGCAATGAATGTCATTTCTGAATGCACAGCAAGTGTATCTTCACCAAAAACAATTTGTCGACTACGAAATTATTCTCAACAACGAACGCTACGAGCATCCGGCTCGACGGACCAGATGTTGTAACTCACGCCAATTTCAACAAAAAATCTTTTATGTCATTGTCAAGAATAGGGTGTTTTTGTAACCCTCCCGGAAGAGTCTCAAATGGTGGCGAAAACTCTTCTTTTGGCTGTTGGAAGCATCCGTGGTCAGCGGGCAAAGCCTTTACAATACAGCCAAATGCAAGGAAAAGAAGAGGACTGTATCACACTTCAATTTGCTGACGAAGACCACAATCAATACCCTAAAAATTGACGAGGTCGACTTGACGAAATCAGCCAATGGGTGGACAACACATTTCACTGCTTAAGCAAATACCGCGGTTCTAATGTATGTAGTGACCGCACAATAGAAAGCAAAGAACTTCGTATGCAAAAAAGGTGAGAGTAAATAAAAAATACACATCTCAGATAATTAAAAACGTCACTTCGAATAAGTTTCGTTGACTGTCAAAAATTTCCTCCTTTTTTTTTGATTACGACATTCGAAAACCCAATATGTTAAAAAGAGTGAGTGAAGTTAAAAAAAAAATAAATAAATAAAAATATTTTATTATAGATAAATTCACAATGATTTGCATGCATTGAAACAAAGCAAACCTTTGTAAAACTTCCATCTTTCAAGCTCATTGTATGGACATATGACTATTTACAACACATAAAATTTCATTGTAATTGTCCATATACATAAAGATACTCGTAATCACAGTCAATTTACATGGTCTCACTATAAAGAAGATACGTGCAAAATATTCGGGCCATTCCCAACCAAACTCATTAACAATCAACTACATAAAAATATCAATGAATTAAATTATGATGCAGACTTTAAAATTGTCTTATAACACATGCAAACGGAAAATCGTTCTTTTTTTAGAATTTGAGACGCTTACTAATAAAAATATTTTAAATATTTCAGATTTAACTACATCTTGATAACGATAATAAAAAGAAATAAGCTACAGCAACTTGGGAATGAAAATTAAAGGAAAAATAAATATGTACATTTAACTATTGATATTTCCTTAAATTATTTTTATTTTAATATCATAACTTGTATCAACTAATTCGCGTGATTTCAACTTTCCATGTGCATGTGCTACTATTTTTGGATGTACATAGTAAATGGGACCTTTTGGGAAAGAGATTATTAAAAAATATGAGTTAATGATAAATGAAATTTTTGTTAGGGTTTTAATTATGTTTTATAAGGAATATAATTATAAACGTACATAAAAATATATTTAGGAATTATAAGTTCGTAAAAAGTGTCACCACATTAATAAAATTGCAATTATATTTGTCTGGCAAGTGTAAGATCTTTTTATGCGAATAGATTTAGTGTGAGACCTTTTAGTGGACTAGATTTTTTTTGTCCTAATTGATAAAGTATTAATTTTTTTTCAAAAAAAATATATATGAATTAAACTTTGGATGTGGTAATGTAATGAGAATTTGACGCTATTAGTTCTAATATAGAATCAATTTAAAAAAGAATCTACGTGCAATATTCTAATTTCTGTGAACTTGATTTAAACGTTCGTAAGTTGAATTGAAAAGAGCAATATATATTAGGGCTGTGTAGAAAGTAACAGACGTTTTCGCCCAGCGAGCATCAGAGTGTGGCCACAACCAGTACGCAACCAGCCGTGTTAGCTTGCGCATCGTACTTTGTATACAGTGGAGTGTTAAAATAAGAGTCGCAATTGAAAATTCCGGCAGCTGTGTAGTTCGATTTGATATTTTTTCTGGCGAAAAAATTAGACGCGCGATATAAAACTCAACAAGAAACTTGTTTCTCCACGACAACGCTCGTCCACACACAGCGAATCGTCCCCAAGAGCTCTTGGATGGTTTTGGATGAGAATTTTTCAATTGTTCGCCGTACAGCCCAGATTTGGTGCCGTGCGAACACCACCTGTTTTGAACGATAAAGACGTGATTCGCTACGCAATTCTTTGACACTTGCGCTATTACCGTTTTAAAAGAGGTGCTCCGGTTAGGCTCTTATCGGCCCCGGATAGCTTCATCGGAGACGGCGCAGGCACCACTTGTCCGCCCTTGGGAGCCCGATCGGAAACGCCGATCGAGGTTACGGCTCCCCGGAGAGCAATGAGTGGAACTCTACTGAACTGAGATTTACTCTACCCAATTGAAATTTACTACAACACCTGAAATAAACACTTGAAAACCCCTGAAAACCTTAAGCGTAACTTGACCACGACGGGCACTTGGCAATCCCGCGATTTCAAACCGACACCAGTAAAGTCCCTTCTTGGGGGAAAAAAATAACTTCCCGCCCACGAGCAGAAAGTTCACAGCATCTAGAACTCAAACAAAAGAAGGAAAGGAAACAACCGAAAAATCCAATTAAATTTGACTTTACCTCAAAATATTATTGCGAAATTGACAATAAAATATACAATCGAATATTAATAAAAAAACGGTTGGCCAACACTTACACCGATGATTCTGCTGCCGCTGATGTGGGGATCCCTAAATAATTTGATTTCGCTTACTTCACTGCTAATTTATTGAAGCCGTTCTCCGCTCTGCTCTCGACCGCGGACAATTTAGCTGCCAACACTTCTTCCAATCTCGATCCTCGGTTCGATACGTACATCCACTAACTTTGTTTCCCAACCGGCACTCTTCACCGGATGATTCACTGATCAAAAGAAAAGCGGGACATCCTTCGGTCCCCCTTTTATTAGTTTTCCAACCAATGACTCATTCTTGTAGGTCGAGGACCTTATAAATTCCACCACGTATGGTCGGCTGTGCAGTTTTCCACCACGAGAATCGGTGCTTTTGGGTGTTCACAAGAATCTCACTCCTACTAAGCTAGTTTGGGGAAATGTCAGTGAGACAATTCACTGACAGTTTATCAGTTTGTTTTGTTTATCAGTTTGTTTTGTTTATCAGTTTGTTTTGTCTATCAGTTCATCTTCCTTATAAAGCTGATATAAATTCATACAACTCCTTTTCTTCAAATGAGCAACGAAAGTTGATTTTGACTGGATTCGCTTCAAGCATTTAAAACATAATTATCTGGCCAAATTCGGGAATTTTCGTCGCATAGGAGCCATGAATGTCTTATATGATGGGTATATTTTTGCGGACAACATGTGCCCGCTGATGTTTGGTATTGCGTAAGGAAATCCTCGTTCTTACGTATGAAAAGCAATTTGGGGTCTGTTAAAAGATGACATTTTCCGGTCGGTTATATTCATAAATTGCCATAATTTCCAGTGTGACTGGTAGCGGCGCAACTTTAAGAGTTGGCTTTATGTTAGATCGTAGCGAATGGAGGTTTTAGCAATGAACGTGGTGTTGTTGGCTTGGTACAAAACTTGAGTGGGTCTATGGTATTCACTTCTGATGCGCGATGTATATTACGTTCATGTCGGCAAGCGTTGGTTGCAGATGAGAAGTTCATATGACAAAATCGACACCGTGTTGCTGGAAGTTTGGGATCAACTGCTGATTGGTTCAAAAAGCGATCCTTCCCTATATTCAACTTCCTGTTTGGGCACAATATTTTCATCTAAGAATAGTGTCGGATCCAAATTCAATTTCATAGCAGCTTCTTCCTGAGCATCAGCTTCTTCGTCAACTGATTCTTCTTTGATAATGATCGGCATGGGCATAGGCCGTCCAGTTACTGGTTTATTTTTAGACGACGATTTAGAATTGGTTTGTCTTGCGTTGTTTTGTTCGAGGGTTGAAATGATGAAATTTGCTTGTTGTGATGGCATATAAGCAACCAATTCCTCTGCGTCATTTGCGCGGCTAAACATCGATTTTTGAAGCCTTGCCATGAGTTCATAAAGCTGATACATGATTGACATATTCGTAACGATAAACGATCCAATTGATTAACCTTCATGTTGACGCACGCTGGAATTTTCGATGAAAGAGGTTCGTTTTCAGCAGCCAAGCCAGTCAAAATTAGAACACATTCATTATCCGGGGCCAAGCACAGACGACAGCAATTTTGCCATGCCTGGACGAATATATCTTGTCATTTCTCTTCACATTTAATCAACGCTGACTTCGAACGGAAATGGTTGAGCTCCTAAACGATGAGCGTTCACAACTTCCCGAACAATTGCTTCCTCACTCCAAGTACACTTCAACTTGCTCACTTCACGAGGTCTGGGGCGGAATCCCCACACTCGTGCTGCATGTACCAAAGGTCTTGCCATCCGATCCACAATCGGTCATCAACATTGTTACCGATATGCTGATCGATCTAAGTTTTTTATTTTTTATTTATTTACTTCATCACTATTTTACAGAATTAATAATCCCAATTATAAAATAGAACTAATAGATTACGTGTTAAGGTTAAAATATAAATATCATGTAAGAATTAATCTAAAGTTAACAATTAAGTAGTGACTGAAATTAACGACAAAAGAATTTATTGCTCGTAGAGTACTCTCCGCAGCATGTTTTTAAATGATTCAAATGAGCCAGAAGGAGGACCAAGCTGGAGATTAAGATGGTCTCTTACCATACGAACCATCGGTGAGTGACTGTAAGTTACGGTTCTGGCAAACGGTATAGCGTAGTATTGCGACGACCTAGTGCGAGAAGGGGGACGTATGCTAATGGCGTCGTATAATTTCGACGATAACATGCCTCTCGATAATTTAAATAAGAAGCATTGAGCCAGGAATTGCCTCCTTACCTGCAGTGAAGGTAGACCAAGGAAATTCAGGCGATCGGCATAAGGGCGATACGGGATGTTGTATTTGTAGAAAAGTGTGCGGGAGAACCTACGCTGCACAGATTCAACCGCCACCATGAGATATAAGATGTGGGAACCATATCTGGCAAGAATTGGGCGAGCCAACATGACGAATAACCGAACACAGGTTTGAAAGCTGAAACATCTATGAGAGCAACGTAGGACAAAGCCCGCGATCCGAGAAGCTTTCTTGGTTATTTCCAAAACGTGAACATTGAATTTCAACTGAGAATCAAATTTCACACCTAAATCCTTGAAACTCTCAACAGAAACGAGAACTAAGCTTTCGATAGAGTATGAACATTGAATGGGTTAAGTTTTATTGGTAAAGGTCATGGAAAGGCACTTAGATATGTTAATTTGAAGTCGATTTCTATTACACCAAGAGGACAAAAAGTTTAAGTCATCCTGAAGAGCTTGGCAATCCTGAATTGAATTAATGACTCGAAATATCTTCACGTCATCAGCATATAGAAGGGGGTTGGATGTGAAGATAGCTGGGAGATCATTAATAAAGAGGTTGAAAAGAAGTGGACTTAAGATTGATCCCTGTGGAACACCAGAAGTTGGGACGAAAGAGTGTGACAAAGATCCATTACAGATAACCGCGCAGGAACGATGAAAGAGAAAGGAGTGAATCCAGGAAAGAAGAGATCCCTGAATGCCGAAACGGCGGAGCTTGTTGATCAGGATGTTGTGATCCACACTATCGAATGCTTTCGCAAAATCAGTGTAGATCACATCAACTTGACCTCCTAAGTCAAGGGTGATTGCAACGGTGTTGATAAATTCCCCTAGGTGGGTTACGGTAGAACGTCCTTTTACAAATCCATGTTGATTTTCGGATAAGTTGGGGTGCAAAACATTATAAAGTTTACAGTGAGCAATGCGTTCCAGGATTTTTCCAAAGCACGATAGGAGTGAAATGGGTCTGTAATTAGAGGCCTGGGAGTGGTCACCCGCTTTATGGATGGGGAGGATATTTACACATTTCCAAACGTCTGGAAAAGTACCCTTTTCGAGACTTGAATTAAAGATATGGGCGAGGGGAATACATAAGGATGAAGAGAGGGATTTGATAAAAATGTTAGGGATTCCATCAGGGCCGACTGCGCTGCTAGAATTCAGGGACTGAATTACCTCAGCGACCTCTAAGGGGTTAGTGTATAAATCAACAATTAAGTCTGGAGTGGATTGAGGGTTTTCATCAGAGCTATAGACGGCGGGGAAATAGTCAGCAAACATGTCGCATATGGCCTGGTCATTGTAGACTAAGTGGTTCTGGTATGACAATGCATTGATATGCCGACGCGAGTCTTTTAAAGAGTTGACATAAGACCAGAAGGATTTAGGGTTATTAGCAAATGATGCTTCAATTGTTCTCAAATAAGATAACTTTGTGGATTTACACACTTTTTTTGCATTAGTACGTAGGTGGCAAAATTCGGAGAGGTCCAGTTCTGATCTCGAACGTAAGTAGCGTTTCCTGGCTGAGTCCTTCAAGGACAAAGCAGATTCAACTTCTCTCGTGAACCACAAAGGAAGATTTTTGCGTGGTCGTGGTCGGTGTATGCAGTGGGATAATGTTGTTAAGCACTGCATAGAATTGCTGTGTTGTGAGGTTGGGGTTGTCTAGATTGAGGGTTGCTTGCCAATTAATGACGTCAAAATCAGCAGCGAAACCTTCGTAGTTAGCCTTGAAGAAGTTAAATCGACTTGGTTTCTCTTTAGGCTTGCCACGTATTGGATCCAATGATAATCGGATCTCTAAAGGAGGATGGTGAGGGTCCGGCTTAACATAAGGAGATGCAGCAGGGAAAACAGGATCTGCAGCAGGGTTGTTAGAGAAAATTAGGTCAAGAATGCGTTTGGAAGCATGCATTACATAGTTTAATTGTTTTAGGCTACAGAAGGATAAAAACGAGGATAAGGCTATAGAAAGGTCATCAGAAGAAGCAATGGATTTAGCTTCTGCATCCCAGTTAACGAGAGGCATATAGAAGTCCCCACAGATTAAAAACTGCGAGGAGGAGCTGGCATTAATTATAAAGCTCGATAGTTCACTAAAAAGGATTTCATACTATCTTAAGTGAGTTCTACAGGGAATGTAAATACAGAAGACAAATAGTGAACAGTTGTGAAGAAAAATTTGAACTGCTACGCCTTCGATTGGTGGTGACGGAGCAAAAGTACTGACGAGTCTACAATGCAACTGGTTGTTTACAGCTATTAGCACACCTCCACCATCCCGTTTATCGGAAGTAGATCGATCCCGGTCATATCTAAAAATTACGTGTTGAAGAAAGATTTCTTTTTCAACGATCTTGTCACTAAGCCATGTTTTGGTTAAGCCTATGATGTCATCATTAGCCAGAAGGGATGAAGGTTGATTGTGTCCAGCTTTGTTCTTGTACCTCTGACATTTTGATAATAAAAATTAACGTAATTACTAAAAGTATGGTTATTTAGGTTCTCGCTTGAGGTCTGCTGGACGACCGAAAATTTTTCCGCGACTGGCGTTCGAAACGTTTCACAAGAATTCCCGGAGGCCAAAAGTCAGAGCTAAGCAAAATCTACATATCAGATGAAACCGTAATTTTAAATGAAGCCACGATACGATTTGTTTGGTTATCTCGCGTTAAATTTTTGCAATGCAAATACTGCGGAGAGCAACCTAGTTGCGTCACAATATACTCTGTAATTTCAGATACGGGAGTATCAAAAGCAGTTTGGCTGGTTGTGTGATTGGAAAGGATGACGCTTGATGGTGAGTTGGTTAATTCATTGTTTTCTCTAGCGTATGTTGAATTCACATAATATAAATTTATAGTACATGATACATTTTCGTGTACGCTACTTCACGCTTTTCTTTTGTGTACTCATATGTTGAGTTCATATAATACAAATTTATAATACATAATACATTTTCGTGTACGTTACTTTACGCTTTCTGCTCGTGAGGTTTGCGTTTATTCGCGGCTGATTGCGTAAAGTCGTGCCAAGATCCCCCTTCGTGGTCGTCGCGAATTTAACATACTTGGCGTTACCCCCCTACTTGAAGTGGGTTTCCCCGAAATACACTACATCTTATCATCGTTATATTTCAAAACTAAAAATTATGAGTATTAGTTAATGATACGAGTAATTTAATCGTAACCTCTCAAATAACAATGCCTCGATACGCATTCTAATTCTCCATCCTGTCCGCAGCAATAACAGATGAGGTTTAGGGATATTGTTGACGCTAATTTTCCGTATTTTTCCGATTTTTAATAGGAAAACCTCGCAAACCTAAGAATAACGCAGATAAATTAGGGGAGAGAAGAAAGTGTAGGTATTTAAAATTATGTATATATTTCCTTCTATCTCCTCTTCCGAACATCCGAACAACAATCCTAACATATCTTAAAGAATAATTCCTCATAAACTAAAGCCTGTTCTTAACACCTTATGCCTAACCCTCCTTCATCTATTTTCTCCATTCTGCTATCCTAACCATACCAAAAAGATGTCTACCATTCCCAGACCATGCGTGTTCAAATGAAATCCTAAGCACTAATTTGGATTTGGAACCAATTCGTCCACTATTATTCTCGCTACGCTTCTTTTTTAGCTCGGATAACAAATTCCCTACGTCAAGGGGAAGAAGGAAAACACCAAATAAAGATTTGAAAAAATAAAATGCGCACCAAATGAAGGCAGAAAGAATGGAAAAGCGAAGAAAATAAAGTACACGAAGTGAAGAAAAGGGAGGAAAAAACGCTACATGCCAATGTAAACCAGTGGTTGATATCGCAGGCGGCAGATTACTACAGAGAGGGTATTGAAAAGCTTGCATTATGTTATAATAAATGGCTTAATTTAAATGTCGATCATGTAGACAAATTGCCCTAAATGTGTATCTCTAAAATGCATATAAATATTGTATTTTTTCACTCTGTTTTTATTTTTATTTCAAACGTCTGATACTTTCTGGATAGCTCTTGTATATTGCAGTGTTTTATTTTTCAAATCACATTAAAGTTTTTCTTAACTTTTTTGTTGGTATCGAAAAATCAGTACATCTGGAGTTATTACTACTGAATGAGCATGAAACCATCCGGGCGTAAAATTTCACAATAAAAAACTTTAATCGAAGAAATACAAATTTCAAGCAATAAATAAATGAGAAAGGCGAAACTTATAATTTTAATCATTATGACAAAGCAAACCTTGAAAGGATTTGTTCTATTACATCGACTGTGCAGAATGAATTTAAGATGTGCTCAAAGCCATAGGCAGGAATTTTTATAAAAATTTTGAATTTCTTTTTGTTTATAAATACGCATCAGCAATAAATTATTTATGTGATGACAATTTTAATAACAATATACAATTAGTTCAATGGTAATGAAAATATACTCGTAAATCAATACCCAAGCCAAAGCATAAAAAATAAAATGATCAACACATACCTTTGGAATTTCCTCTTAAAACAGCTGAATCTCTTACTTCGTCTGTAGACATTCGCTTAACTATATGCGGTGTTGATTTTGTTGAGCTCGGTGATGGCGACTGCAAAAAAAATTTATTAAAATAAGTTTTTATCGTTTGAAATATATTTCCAACATACTTCAATAAATCGATGCCATAATACACATCCATACACAAAAAGTATAGAGAGTAGGACTTGAATAATAAGCCAAACGATTATATTAATAGCTTGTGTCCTTTCGAACAATTCTTTTCCATTCTTAATACATAAAATGGCTTCAGAAACCATTATAGCTCCGTACACCCAACATTGTGTACCCACACGCTTACAACGCGTGTCTGTCACATAAATATAATATTGCCTATAAATTTCAAATATTATTAATCAGACTTTAATTAGAAATTTAATTACTAAAAGGACTCACCTAACGGATGGAGCTACAAATAAACCTATAAATACAAGCCGTACAATCACAATGGGATGATCGGGTGGCATTTCAAAAATATGCTTAAGGAAGAATGTATTTAATTCGGTCACCTAGAAGCAATAAATATGAGGATCTCAGTTCTATCCTTGCTAGTTGGTCTTTATTACTAACCTGCCAAAATATCACTAATTGACAAACAGCAGCAAATCTCATATACGTTGATTTTGGATCCAGCCATCGTACATGAGTCCAACTTTCTGGTGTAAATTGTAACACAGCCCTCTTAATTTTACCAGTTGTTGTAGAAATGTCTCTAAATTAAGAATTATATCAAATAAACAGTAAATAACTTACTTATATATATTAACATACTTTATACTCGTCCATTTATATTCTCTCATTTCAAGAATTTTCACAATTTTCAAACCACACCAAATTCCAAAGCCATTGCACAGTAGTACATCCAAAATTAAGGCATCCCACCAACACTCAATGAAATTTGGAAGTAAATGTGCAAAAGCGATTTCAGTTATTTCCCACATTACAGAAATTGTCCATAATATTCCCATGTGTCGAATAAGAATACCTTTGAACATCCAGCCGAGAAAATGACCCCAAGCAAATACATCAACATGCGACCAAACACGTTCAAATGTTACATCCGAACAGTTTACACCGTATTCCTGTAAAAGAGGAAAATACATGAATATTATCTTTTGTTAGGATGGCAAAAAAAGTTCAAACTTGAGAAATTGTCTTTGTAGAAATTAGATTTTCTGCAATATCTACAATTTATTTGGCGACAAGATTGAAATTTCTATCTTTACATGACTGTAGCTTGAATAAATTGTAAACTTAAAATTACTTCGAATGTTTTTCAAGAGGTTTTCCTTATATATTCGGTGCGACAACCCGTTTGAAAAAAGGAGGAAGGCTTTCTATGATTCCCTGAACCATAAATCCATGACTAAAGGGCACAAACACTTAACCCGCAGATCAAACGACAAAACGAGGAAGCAGCAGAAAGTGACCAGAAATGCGGAAAACCAACCAACCGGGTAGTACAGCCAACATGGCTGATCCCAACATCAGCTATGCTGGCGCATCAAAATGTAGAGCGTAATAGTGACACAGAAGATCATCCGCACCGATTTCTAGAGTGACCTGGCTGGAGAAAGCTCCCCAAAGACAAAAAACATTTAAGCAACCAAGACCCAATACTCATGGATCCAGGGAAGTCAAATCTGAGGACTCAACTTTTGCAAAACAGGGAAACTGCCAGAATTTTACACTAAGGAGGACTGACAGCAACTCGACGAAAACTAGAAAAGAGAGAGCCCCTCTTGTAGTAAAGTCCCATTTTCCGAAGAGCGAAATTATAAATGAAGGAATTGAAAAAACGGACTCAATAGTTAAATTGCAGAGCTCAGGATGAGGCTATTACCAACGTTCGTCACGTTCAGAAAAGCGTATTTAACAGCATTAAACTTTTTTAAACTGTTTAAACCACCGCATAAAGATGGAATATATTCGTTCTTATTCAGTAAAAATAGAATCTATTTAAATTCTATTTAATCCTCCATGCAATGTACAATACGTGAATAAAAGTTACACTATGCATCACGTAGGGATTCGAGAGCCTGGAAACGAACTGTACCCAACAAGGTCAAATTTTCGGCCAAGAGACAATCTATTCCTGTTAGTGGCTGCTTTTTGAATGTTGGGCGAGGAACTCGATTGTGGGTGAATCACGGATAGATTTTTCGCTTGGTTTTATTACTGCAAAAATCCATCAAATTGCCAGTGTTTTAAACGCTCTGATCTTACGACTTCAACACTTTCATCAAATGCTAAACAAAAGCAATCAGGTTACTAATAGGCGATACCGTCGCGATGCCCGCGACATACGTTAAAAAAAAAAGTTAGATCGTAAACAAGAGTCACAAACCGTCCGCGTCGTCCTATGGAAATGGTCAGTGAAACATCGGTTGATTTACTTATCTACGTGTAGTAATCGAGCAGTCACCTAGGCAAACTGCTCGAAAAACAACATAATACTTGAACCAATTTTAATCGTAAATTAAAAAAAAAAACTAATAAATATTTAAATTTACAATTAAAATTTGATCACGGCAACCCCTTTGCAACGCAATTTATGAAAATGAATTGCGGTATCACGCGATGGGGGATACCGGTTGGACGCGAGCAGTGGGGTCACCAAGAAACCACCGTTGCGACACGAGAAGTCTGTTTTTGATCGCCACATGTAGCGGACGTTTGCAAGAATCGTGCCGGCCACCGGGGATTCGCACGCGGAAATTTGGATGCGGAATGCTTGAATAGTACGCGGAATATCAAGACGATATCTTTCGCGGATACTTTTGTTCCGGCTCGAGTTCATTACCGCCGTAAATCATTATATTGTCGAATTTTCCAACTTCGCATCATAGTCAGAAATTTCTTCTGATATTTATTTTCAGTGGCGGAGCAATCGCTCAAATGGATAAGATTCAAGAAATTCATCTTGTGAAGTGGAGAATGATATTCGGAAATTTTTTTTGATATTAATTTTCGGTGGTGGAGCATTCACTCAAGTCGATAAGATGCAAGTAATCCATATGGTTAAGTGCGAAAGTAAACATAACTGAAAGATTTACGGCTATTTAGTGCAATCATTGATCAGCCATTTGTGCTAAAGAAATTCCCCCCTTAAACGCCAAACCCAAAGGATAAATAAAACAGTTAAAGTGGACCAACCAGCCGGCGGTGATTCCCAAAACATACCTTCGCTTTGCGGCATTTGAAAAAAAAGGAAGAAGAAATAAATATGATTCGTCAACTAGAAGTACTCGATAATGAAAGTTGAAGGGAACCAAAGACTGTACATTTAGGCAAACACACAGATAATCATTCGCCTTTTACTGCAACCGTCGTGGACAGCGAAAGTTCAGATGGAGAAGTCGATAACCACTCAATCAAATTAATACGGCTAACGTCACTTTTGCGAGGGGGCACCGCTTCCACCTGGATGCCCCACTCTTATTTGGGGGCCATAAGTATCATCGGTAAAGACAAAATATTCTCAAGTCTCGTTCTTTTTTTGCTAGGCCCAGCTTGTTGTTTGCTTTGGCAATCTTCTCCTTTAGTAGGTTACCTCGGCCTCGACACCATCGGACCGAGTTGTGTTATCCACTAGTTCGTGAATGCGAATTTTTTTTGTAGTGGGCCCTTGTGCTGGAGAAAAGGACCCGCCCCACGACACCGCAATGCTAGCTTGCCAGCACATTCACGCGTCCTCAGACAAGGCCAATCTCGGCGAGCACCAACATCCTCGCTCGCCGAGGGTGCAGACCATCGCTGCAGTCTTTCACGGACATTCATATCCATCAATTTCACTGCATACGTTCCCCCCCCGCAGTTGTGAGGGAATTACAAAAACCAGTAGAATACACGCCAACAATTTATTTAAAGACGCTCAGCCAGCTAACTAGTTCTCCAAACGTGAAAACTCGATCAAGGCCTCATAAGAAGTGAAGTTCTTCACGGAATATTAATTAGACTTTTTTATTCTCTTACTTTCTGCCGACTGTGCTGCTCGTGGCGGCGAGTAGTTGAATTTCACCAACCCTCACAGTACTCCCTCTCAAGTATCTGACCGGATATTCTTGTATCGTGTACAATTCGATATTGATTGCTATACGTATGGTAGTTTGCAGCTTTCTTTCTTGTATACCAAAAATGCAGGCTTTAAGCGTACTACGAAGACGTTGACTTCACGGTGAATAGTCCCGTATATGGAGGCTCTAACGACTTGCGGACTGCGTCGGTGTAAAGGAAAATATGCGAACAACTCCGTAGCTCTTTAAAATAAAACGAGGTCTGCCTGTGATGATGTGCTGTAGGCGTGGATTGCAGTGTTCACATTTTATTCCGGAACTTCTCGACGAATTGAGTGAGATCAGGAGAATCCAGGCTGATGAATTCGCCGGGGATACGAAGCATGTTTTCGTAAATATGCACGCTATGCAATCCATATCCTCCTTAAAGGCTGTCCCGAGCTTGAGCTTGTCTTCGGGAAGCCTTTTTAGAGCGCTGATTGAAACTATATATCAATGCCAAAACTTCCGTAATTCACATAAGTTTATAGGTTGCATTAGGTTGAGGATCACCTGAGTTTGACTCGATAACGGTTTCACGCCCTGATTGGAGATACTGTGGGCCAGGTATTCTACTTCTGCTTTTCCTATTTGGCACTTTCTTATGTTGATTAGTAGACCATATACTTTCAACCGTTCCAACACTTTTCGTAAGCATTTCACATGCTGTTCGCGACTCTTTGAAAAAATCAGAATATCATCAATATAGCATCTAGCAAACTCGAGACCATGCAAAAATTTGTTAATGAATCGCTGAAAAGTTTGGCTTGCGTTCCGTATACCGAACGTCATAACTGGGAATTTGAAAAGGCTAAATGGTGTGATTATTACCGTTTTACCGATATCCTCGTCGACCACAGGGATTTGGTTGGTGATGGTCGAATCAAGTGTGGTGAAAATGGATGCACCGTCAGCATACAATGCATCATCTACGAGTATAGGCGGAATCGGCGATCTGTCCGGAATCGTAACCCAATTCAGGGGTCTATAATCACCACACACACGCCACTCCCCAAACCTTCTGGGTACGAGGTGCATTAGGCTCGCATATGCACTACTGGACAGCCGGCATACCCAGCTGCATCATGCGGTCAAACTCTTGCTGACCTATGCGAAGTTTGTCTGGTGGATTTATTACAGTATATTTTCCCTTCTTAATAAATCTTTGAGATGCCTTGACTTCTGGGAACTACTTGATGATTCGGTGGGATTTCCAATAGGTTGGGTACTGCTGGGAAAAACTATCCGCAACAATGAGCTTTGCGCTTGCTGTCAACGAGACGCTTGTTTTTTATAGCCACAATAATCCCGAAATGCTGCAACAGATCGGTACCTATGACTGGGTTTTGGAGGTCGGCTACTTGAAATCTCCATTTCAACGAGCGCTCAAACCCGAGTTCCATGTGGAAAACTTGCGTGCCGTGTGTACTGATTAGCAACGAGTAGACGGCATATAATCGCTGCTTGGGTACTTTTATTAGTCCGCGATAAATTGATCGTTGCATCATCGCCACCTCTGCGACAGTGTCAATATCTTCTTCGAAAGCGGTAGAATTAATGCACACGGGTATATGTGAGAAGTCTTTGAACTACACGTGGTTCATTTTGCGCCATTTATCGGATAAAATTTTGTTTTAATCAATGACAATGCTTGTCCACATACTTTGGGAGTTGAGTTGTTGTAGTGAATTAAATGGATGAATGTCCGTAAAGGACTGCAGTGATGGTCTGCTGCCTTGGCGGAAGAGGATGGTAAGATCCGCCAGGATTGGCCTTGTCTGGAGACACTTGAATGCGCTGGTAAAATTTCGCATCCAGGAATTTCGAGGGTCAAAGAAATATTGACCGAAGTCGAGAAGGAGGTAACCTACTAAGGGTCAAAGAATATTGCTGACTCAGAAGGCAAACTGGGCCTGGAGAAAACAGACGGACTTAACATGACTTCGTCGTTACCGACTAGACTTATGCCCCACAAATAATAGTGGGGCATCCAGATGGTAGCGGTGCCCCCTCGGACCCTCCCAATCGGATCAAGATCCAAATGTATGCGTGGCCATATTTCACATTTAAGTGAAAAACTCATACAAACATAATTTGAATGAATTTTTCCTTTAAATGAAAAATATAAACGTGGCAAATTTATGTCATAGTATTATGTGAGAGAATCATATAACACTATGCCATAAATAGGCACGCGAGCGGAAGGCCACCTTACCCGCCAAGAGCCTCTGTTAACGAAAGAAAGGAAAGAGCGCGCCCGATGGCTAGCCCATTCTAGAGGAGGAGCCTGCCATCTATGCGGATCCTATACCCCAGGTCGAAAGAAATGGAAAGACCGAAGGTGTAAATTTAATGTCATTGTATTCATGCCTTTTTTTTTTGCAAGTAATATTAACACAAGAAGATTTACAATTTTTCGATATTCGACCTGACCTGACCTGACGTTAAATTATGTGAATGTGTAATGTAACCGCTATTATGTACGATAAGAAAAACGTTTTTCTTACTTAATAGATCTTGCATATTTAACAACAACTATTTATTCACATATAAATGCATTAGTTTTTATTCTTTTATTCTTCTCGCTCTTTCATCACGTCGTGAATATATCCGCCAACAAGTCGAATATTTTCTTATATCCTTTTTTTCTTACCTGTATTTTTCAATATATTTCAAACGAAACGGCTTAACATTATAGTAGTATCGTAGTTTCTTTTAATATTGTATACAAACTAGTAGATTAAATTTGAGTTTACTCTGGTTAAAAAATTTACATTAACAAATGCAATATTAGAACAGAAGAAAGAAACATCGAACGATTCTAAAAATCTCATTAGCAAGATAGTGATTTAAATGTGTAATACGAATTCATAAAACGAAACATTAATAATCCTATTGACGTATTTGAAAAGTCATTATATTTTTAAAAAACCTTTTCTGGTATTGTCTTGTATTGGAAGGAAAACTAAGTTCGCAATAACCAAACATTTATTTTTATATGATCATATGTGACGTGATTAAAATTTGTCTATAACTGAGTACTTTCAACAATAATCACAGCTATGTATTAGTTATTTGGTAAAATTTTTTCAATATCCTCTTAGTTTTCGATGAAAACATATTTTATTTACTTAAGATCAGCTAGTTCACTTCCAATTTAAGTGTTGTATTTTTAAAGCCACGGATTATATTTTGCATAAGCATTTGGTTGATAGCCTCTTCAATTTTCGAAGAATATTTATTTTCCTAACTGAAGGAATTTTCTTTTTTTTGTAATATTTATTCCTGGTGCAAGTACATCAACCCTGTGTCTCTTTAATTACCCTCCCAGTAGTATTTACCCTGGATATGAAAAACTGCCAATATAACAATTTTTTGTCTAGCTTACTAATCAATATAATCAGTTCTCAAATTTAACTCAATAAGTATTTCAATTTCCTTTCGTAACGTTATTCATAGTAAGGCCACTTCTACGTAGAAATTGAACCCCTTCATCAAATATTCGCCCATATATTTGTAATAATTTTACTTCACTTCGCACACGCCTCGAACGTTCGAGATTTCCCGAAGGAAATCTGAACCGACCTCTAATCGGTTCTAGACGTGAAACCTTGGAACGTGACAATGGACTGTAAACCTCAGGTCAACAAGTCTGGACACTCTTAGTCTACTCCGAGGTGGCTGCTGGATAGCTAGCTAGTTCGGAGAAAGTTTCGGTCGCGGGTCTTATGCGAGCAGACCAAGTCCGAAATACAAAAATTCAGCCACCGGTTCACACGCCCGATTTAATAACGCGTCAAACAACTTCCATCGACTACTCTAAAATGCATCTTCCCATACCGGAGGAAATGAATAAAAACTACCGCCAAAAAAACGCGCTCCCGAAAATCACCGACGCGGTGCCCGAAATATACTACTCTTCGCCGAAATTCTCCTGCTGGAAACGGTGCTCACTACAACTGGTGGAGCGACACACCAACTTTTTCACTGCGAGGCACTTTCTCCTTAGTACACTCATTCAAATGATTTTTCCTCATGCGAAGCGACCGTCATCGATTTTCGCAATCCACACAGCTCCAAATAGACCAAATAGTTGCCAAGGTGCTTTCTTCCGTTTCGGGTGCCAAGCTGTCGATGAAGATGTCGTAGGCCCGTCCTGTCGGTGCAATGCCGGCTGCAGCCGCTGAGCTTCCTATTTCTTTGGGGAGCTGTAGTTCGTCTGCGGCAGGTGGTGTAGGTGGAGGCGCAGTCATCCGCAATCCGGGATGCTGTCCGCGAAACATCCAAATATGAGGCGGCTGCCACTGTCACCAACTTTTTTTCTTTTTTGAAGCCGGGATCAGCACCGCTGAGATTTAGCATAATGTGAAAATTCTAATCCGCGCGAACCTGACGTCATCTCCGTCTCTTTTTCTTTTTGAGACATCTCAAATCGCGATTCAGTGGCAGCGAGTAGTGAAAAAGTCGCTCCCGAACCGTCGACGTCAAGAGCGTAGGGTACATAGATCGGCTGATCGGCGTCAGTGGCGTAGAGCTAAGTTATTACATATTTCCATTCGCTAAGTATTTCGGGTTTCACATCATATTTGCGGATGAATTGTGAATGAACGATGTTAGAAAATTAATTCAATGCATTTGGCTCCTCCTACGCACCTCCAATCAGTTTTCTGCTCATGTGCCCCAGAAAAAATTATTTCTAAGCACTTACTTGAGAATTCATAGAAGCACTTACTTGAGAATTCATAGGGTTAATACCAGTAAAAACGGTTGATGCTAATACGTTTTTCGCCATTCTCACAACACATACTCGCTATTCTAGCGATACTTTTTGTTTACCGCACGTCGACGTTACTTGCAGTTGTTCAGTTCACAAAAGTCTACAGGTCGAAATTGATTAGCCATAGCTTGGGAATGCACGAAATCAGTGTTCCCGTATCCGAAATTTCAATTTGCAGATTTAAAATTTTTCAAAAAATTAACTGAAGTAAAGAAAAATGAAAAAGATTTTAAATAGTAATAAAAGTTAAATCTCATGAAGAATATAATTAAAGGGAAACGTTTAAATTTAATATAAAGGAAAATTGCTATAAAATTACATTTAATAATAAGAAAAAAAAACTATTTTATAAATTACAATTATGAATGGAAGTAATGAAATCTTTTTTTTCTAAATCTGCAATTAAAATTTCGGATAAGGGTTAGGAAGATTTTCGAGCAGTTTGCTTGTGTGACTCCCCGATTACTACATTGTCACTGAATACGGGGTCAATACTCCGCGGTAACGATGGCCAGCTCACATATAAGGATGTGACCCCATAAAAAAAATTTCACCGAAAACAGTCGAGTACGATATCAAGTGAATAATCAACGAAATTCTTTAAGATCTGATCTCGAAATTGCAAAATGGATAACGGCGTCTATGAAAATCATTTCCATTTCATGTTCGGATGAAAAAAAATTAAGCAGTTTTCTTGTATTTCGCGCATTTCACTGCACTACACCGCACTACGTGTCATTACTGTTGCATTTCACATATCAGTGTACACAATGTTCTCCTTGATCTTAGTATTGGGTCATGCATTATGGATCTCATGAAACTAAGAGAAATACATTAATAAGAAGTGTTATTTTGAAGAGTCCGCTATTTAGGTAGATGTCACTTTTGAAGCTGTCATTTTTTGACATTTGACAAGTAGAAACTACATCATTAATAAAAATAGAACGATACACGCTTCAACAACGCATTGAAATTATTAAAATTCACTATGAAAATGGTGGAAATTTGGCAGAGACGGTTCATAAAACTCGGAACATTTTTGGGTCGTCGTGAAGCACCTTGTCGGACCGCAATACAGAAATTGGTGGAAAAATTCGAGCTGTTGGGACAACTTAGTGATGTGAAGAATAAAACCCGTGCACCTCACTCAAAAACAGCCGAGAATATTGCTGCTGTAGCCGAAAGTGTTGAAGAAAACTCAGGTTTGTCCATTCCTCGTCGTTCTTTGGAATTAAGCATTCCACAAACGTTATTACACCGTGTTTTGCATAAAGATTTGGGTCTTAAGACTTATAAAGTTCAGTTAACACAAAAACTCAAGCCGGTCGATCATCAACAACGTCGTGTCTTTGCTGATTGGGTCCTTGAAATGCATGAAAATGATCCGGAATTCCATCGAAAAATCATCTTGAGGGATGAGGCCCATTTCCACCTCGGCGGCTTCGTCAACAAGCAAAATTGTCGCATCTGGGGCTCGAAAAACCCAAGAGTTATTGTTGAAAAGCCTCTCTATCCTCAACGTGTGACTGTTTGGTGCAGTTTATGGTCCGGTGGAGTCATTGGACCTTACTTTTTCGAAAATGAGGCTGGAGCAACAGTTACGATGAATGGATTGCGCTATCGAGAGATTATTAATGATTTTTTATGGCCGGAATTGGATGGTATTGATCTGGACAACGTTTACTTTCAACAAGACGGCACTAAGTGCCACACAAGCAACGAAACCATTGATCTTTTACGGGAAATGTTTCCGGACCGTGTTATCTCTCGAAGAGGTGATCACAATTGGACACCGAGATCTTGTGATTTAACACCTTGCAACTTCTTCCTTTGGGGCCACGTGAAAGAGAAGGTCTACGCCAACAGCCCAGCGTCGATTCAAGACCTCAAAGATGGAATTCGTGAGGCTATCGAGGACATAGGGCAGCCACTTTGCGATTTGGTTATGGAAAATTTCATGAAAAGGATATGGTCCTGTAAGCGTGGTCGTGGTGGTCATTTGCTTGATGTTATATTCCACTATTAACGGCATACCTTCCTCTTTATAATGAAATAAACATTCGATCATTTGTATTCAAAAATCGCATTTTTCTTTTCATATCAAAATAACACCTCTTAATGGAAAACCCTGTAGCTCTCGTATTCATTAGAACGGCTACTGCCAATGTGTTTTTTAAAAGTGTATTCTTTGAAAAACAATTTGATTTCGATAAGTTTCGTCAGCTGCAGAGAAAATTATATCTAAATGATGGGTTAATCATTGATTTTAGTAAAGTAGTAACGAAGATATGGCGTACTGAAAACAAAAAAAAAACCTTGAGAAATAACACACAGAGATAGCTGTTTAAACATTCAATGACTACATCAATTAAGTTCCTAGAAATTCATATTAAGCACACCTCCAATGTGATCTGTAATACATTCCAATTCTCTTCCAAATATATCGATTAAATTTCCCCGGAATAATTTGTCAGACATGAACTACATCAACTTTATCTGAAATAGTTCACAGCCTTATCTCAATTCATCAGTGTTATCACATCAAATCGGTGTCTACCATGACCTTCACTCGATTTAAATTAGTGACGATCAGCGAGTAGCGTAATCTATTTCACTTTCCATAGTACCATCTGATTTATAAGTAATATTACATAAAATTTCCTACTCCAACTTGGAGGGGTTTCATTTACATAGTACATGATTAATGCATAGTACATACTTCAAACAAACTGATGTATGTAGAAGAATATATTACAATCTATCTCTCTTGGCTCTGAACAAAGCCGCCGAAGTAGTGAGTTATCTGCGGAACCAAGTTTTTCTTACAATATTCCTGCAATCTGTAGGCACCAACATTGTTGTAGTCATATTTCTAACTCATCGAATTTCAAGCAGTTACTAAAATAGATTAGCACATTTTTTAAAGTATAATTCGCGATGTGGTATGATTATGGTCAAAGTTCATTTAAAAATATTTGGTTCATGAATTCTGGAAAGGGATTGGATTTCCAGTTAAATTTTTCAGTTTGAGCAAAATCTATTATTAATGGTCTTCCAGAAAAAAAGAGTAAATAAGACTTTCAACAATATTAGCAATGAGGAAATATGGGTAAATTTTGATTGAGCCCCTGTCGATATACATATTATATTATAGTCGTACGTTTAAGCCAAAATGCTTGTCATTGAATATCTTCTGCGTAGCACGGTGAATCCAATAAAAGACAATTGGCCATGATAAGATAATTTCAAATATAGAGGATGAATTTCATTATTTCTATTTCCCGTGATAGCCAAATGAAAAGAAAATTAAATGATTGCCACAAGTCGATTAGAATATTCAACGTTATTTAATTTTGCAATCAAAAAAATTATAAGGTCATATTTTATTTATTCAATCTTACTCACCTTTTCCATATTTATATGAAAATCTTTTAATTTCGGATCAATCCAATATATGATTCCCATTATTGTCTTATAGTTCTGGAACATGAAAAATTGTAATAGGAGCAAATATAAAACGGATATTCCGAATAGCATTCGCCAAACGGCTGGATGTGGACGTGTAAATGGACCATTGGGAAATGCTAGTACTGAAATGATCAAGAAAAAGAAAACGACACATAATATTCCGGACCATATGTTATCTTGAAGATCGCCTTCATTTCTGCAAAGACAAAAGAGATAAAAGAAGAAATATTATTGAATTGTAGATAAAGCATATTGTATTTCAAAGATATATATTTGAAATTGAAAATAGAGTACAGTAAAAAAAAACAAACTCGAATCTAAACAAACTCGCAAGAAATTTAAACATGTAAATTTAAGATAAAGCAGATTGCTCAATTAATTGATTGACTCATACTCAAACGTAGATATGGAATGGAACATGGAAGTTGATGCTGATATTGTTTTGTTTTCATACTTTGACTCCCTGCATAGATTACATGTTAAAAATTTGAGAAATCACAATTATACAAATTTTCGACTCCCAAAATAAATTAATATTGAAAACGTAATTTTAATAGAATTAAGAAGGTTCAGCTTAACATGTAGGTAACATTTTAATAAAATATGTGAGTCTCCTGCTAACTCGTTCAGAACAATATTGCCAATGAACCCGCAGAAGGCCAGGGAGCTGTAAAGCACTCGAGCTGAGCTTACTAGTTCCAATCGTTTCAATAGTTTATACTAGTTATGGTATGCGGAATCGGATGGGCGGTATAATTTTCTTTTCCAACTCTTTTTCTTAAGAACCTCCATTCCCTACTACTCTCCATAATTTTATCTTCATCGCGCAACGCTCACCCGATTTGTACTACACATGGATGTCGTCACTTCGTCAGGTGTACCTCCCAGACGATGTTTAAAACATCGGTATTAAAGAGCATTCAATATAATGTTAATTAATCCTTTCATGCTTATCTAGTCCAATTCATGATCAGCTCTCAGAGATAAAAGAAAATCATATAATGCGACGCAATAAATAAAAACACTGAGTTTATAAAAAAATGGCTGTGTTTTCAAGTATCTTGACGATTGCGTGAAAAATGCCCTAAGAGTCTTTGGTAAAATTTTCAGGGCTACGTTTCAATTCGTACATATAGATATTTTTTTTTACTAATTTACTGACCAAATCAAGGTGAACATTTAAAGAAAATACAATTAAATATACTCGTTTATGCAATACATATGAAAAACAAAAGGACAAGGAACAGAAAAACTTAGATATATTGGCTTTGAATTGGGATCAGGACACATGTAGTAATCGAGCAGCCGCCTAGGCAAACTAATCGAAGGACTTTTGCGAAGAAATTACCATCTCATAAAAATAACCACGCAATAAGTACGGAACAATTAGATACGGAACTTATTAACATTGTTATTTCTAACCCGCACTAAACCCCGCCACTACCACCGCTACCATTATCAATAAAATGTTTTTCCAAAGAAAAAATAAAAAATTAAATAAAATTACAAATAACAAGTTGAATAAACAGGAGAGTGCCAGAAGGGTATTGTAAAACAATTAGTAAATCAAACAATATATTCTGCATATCAAAACTTGACTAATAGACAGATTACATAAATTGAGTTCGAAAAATTATTATGGTTATTATGATTTTAAACTCGCCACCATTTTGTTTCAAGTGTTTTGACCTCGTCGCTTGATTAGTCATGATAACACATCAATATTACAAACCATTTCTGAAATTTTTATCAAAATTCCTACATATTTGTAGTGTTTAGGTCCGTTGCAAGCGTGTATCTCCCTAGTATCACGTGTTAATGTTGTTGTAATTGTTAAATATTCAATCGGCCGTAACTAAGCTGTTTATTGTTAAATTATTGTGAAATTTTCGAACCATATACAATTACTTTTAGAAAACTTAAATTATAGATTTGGGGAAATTTAAGGGTCCCATCTTGATTTTATAGGCAAAAAAGAAAATTTATAAAATGTACTATTATTAACAAAGTTGAGCGAATTTCGATTCTAATGTTTTTTGTTGCCCTTGTGAAGGAAAAATTGTCATTTTAAGTACTGTTTTGAAAAGCTCATATAAAGAACTTTCATTTGATATTCATATCGACTACGTTTGATGAAATTTTTTTCACCGGCCACTCCCCTGTACTGTAATCATCGATTCATGGCCAATTTTTTCAAACCCTAGAATGGTTGCAAGGCCCTTTTGCTAGGAGCTCTTTCCTGCCTCTTCGACTTGTTTCACCTATGAGTATTAATTGTAGGTACTCATCTTCAGTCATTCATTAAATTGAATCAAGTGTTAAAAGCATGCGCCTTAAACGTTGAAGTTGAACTCAAAATTATTCAATCTTCGCATTTAAAACAGCCACTATTTGCTTTACGATTACTAATACCACTAGCTGAGCCAATTCTCAAAGATATTCATGACACCTATCATTCCTGCAATTTTCATGCAAATCCTAGCAAAGCTGTAGTGCCTAAGTCGGTAAAAAGCGCATATTGTTCCAAAGCCATATTCGTATGTTTCCCTAGTAATACAGCGCATATTGTTCCATAGTAATACAGGAAAATTCAAATCGCTATAACTTCGTTAACTACCATTCGATCTTTATGAAACTTTCAGGACAGATTAATCTTATAAATAGTCATCTGTATACTGAATTTTATTAAATTTAAGATTAAGATTTTATTCAAGAAAACATAAAATCGATAAATCATACTATTACTAACAAAGTTGAGTGAATTTCGACTTCTCATGTATTTGTTGTTGTTGTACTCATAAAGCCCTACATTCATGATTTTTTTCAGATTTTTCGGGGACACAAAATCTTCGTACATTTCCCCTTTCCCCTGCACCCCTCAAAGCAAAATTTGTCATTTTAAGACCTGTTTTGAAAAGTTCTCATTAAGACCTATCATTTGATACCCATATTGCCTACATGCGATGAAAACTTTTTTTTTTCGGGGGCAACTCCCCTATATGGGGAGACCCCCCTTAAGGACCTTATAAATTTCTTTTCGTGGTGAAACTTTACCGCCATGAAGATAGATGACGAACGAAACGACCGGTTGACGACGGCAACTGGTTGGTGGCACAAAGTTTGGAGATGTGTGTCAAGCGAGAGTGGATCGTTAGCGGTTGACCAACGCGATCGGATTTGTACGATTGTAACAAGGTGTGCATAGGACTTGGGAAAATTTGAAATTAGTTTTTTATTTTGTCAACGCGTCTCGCGCAATTGTTCTAATTTTATTTTGGACTTGGTTTTTTCATTATCAAATTTTCTCTATGTAATTTCACTTGGAGTCGGTCTGGTTATCGTTGAACGTTCGCACCTGAACAGTGGAGCAAGGGGAAATTCGTAGAGGTGCCGGTGAAAATATTTTCCTGTCAGTTTTTGGCTGTGGCGGATTGACCCAGGCTGATTGAACTTGAGATTCGTACGAGGTCTCTCGTGTGGTGATAAAATTGTTACAGTCGATTTTTGAATAGGACTGGTGGCTGAGAAGTTCAGTGTAGATTTCGGGACGAGAAGTTCAGTGTAATTTTGATGTTCTAAATAAAATCTCACAGGGGACGGAGTTTTCGAGTTTCGAAAATTGTGTAATCGCGACACGTTAAGATTCACCGACGACGTTGAACGCCGGGTGCTCACGCAGGTCTAAGTGCCGTTGTTATTCGGCGGATTGACGTTTCGTGTTCGGATGACAACAACTCTGGGCGACTTTATTGACGGTTTGTATTTACGTCTTGGTTGGGAAAATTGGAAACATTTTTTTTTTTTGATTCGCATTTGAGAGTGCAAAAGTGCAGACCAGTTGGAATAAAGTAGTGTAAATTCAGTCGAAGCTTGTTAATTGGTTGCAATGAAGTGATTTTGAATAAGGGATGGCTTGAAAATATAAGTGCTTAGAAAAGATATTCTGGAAGTCGTAATTTGAAACTCTTCAGCAGGACTAAGTTAAAATACAACTTTTTTTTGTGCACTAAACAAAATTTCATATGAAATATTTTTTTAGGTGTGTCTCTTGCTGAATAAAATAAAAAAATTACACGCACGCACGATTCTGTTCCAAATTAAACACCAAAACAGGAGCATCAAGCTATTACAACGCGGGCAGAATTACTCGGTTGAAGTTTATAGAGGAAGCCAATATTAATTAAATTATAAATGGGAAGGCTCTGCACACACAACCACCTATAAATTATCCTAAAATAACTGAACCTATATATATTCAATCTATGCGGACGACATCAACATTTTGTAACGGTCATTAAAAATTTTTTTGCTAAACTGAAGTACTATGAATTAAATAATTTTATCTCCTGATATTTTACGGGTATAAAGAATGTTACACGAACTGAAAGAAAAAAAGGAAATATTGTATGAATAGATAAATTATCTCAACGTTCGGCCTTTTCATTTATTTGAAACCCTGACCAGGTATGGGACGCGCCACGATGGCTGGCCCTTCCAATCATGAACTAGCTATCGGGTGAGCCCATCCCTTCTCTTAGCGTTGCAGGTGTTCTGGCAGGGTAGGGTGGCCTTCCGCTTGAGTTTCCTATTTATCATAAAATATTATGTGATTCCATCATATAAGACGTTAACATAAATTTGAAACATTAATATTTTTCATTTAAAGGAAAAATTCATGCGACTTATGTTTGTATGAGTTTTTCATTTAAATGGAAAATATATGGTACATCGACAATGGATCTTGATCCGGATGGAGGGGCGAGGAGGCATTGCTTCCACCTGGATGTCCCACTCTTATTTGGGGGCCGTAAGTATACATAGTCAAGACGAGATTCTCGCGAATCTCGCCCGCTTTCGCCAAGCCAAGTCAGCCGTTTGCTTTGGCAAAACGCATCCTTCCAGTAGGTTACGTCGGCCTCGACACATGGCGATCCGCATACTACGAGCTGGTAATTCGTGAATGCGAAATGTTTTTGTAGTGGGCCCTTGTGCTGGGGAAAAGGACCCGCGTCCTCAAACAAGGCCAATTTCGGCGAGCACTAACATCTTCGCTCACTAAGGCAGCAGACCATCGCTGCAGTCCTTTATGGACATTTGATTATTCCTAAAATCACTACCGTTTTTTTTTTTGTGATAGCATTGGTCGCTGATGGTCAGGATATGTTGAACCAGGTTGTAGACGGCGTTAATTTTCAGGTGTTTGGGTAAGCAGATTGGTAGAGAATAAGTCTCCCTGACGCGGATTTTGCTAGAACCAATCTTCAAATTACCCCCATCTCTAATTATAAGCGCGTCCAAGTATGGAAGTTTACTTTTCTCCTCCAATTGAACAGTGAAACGTAATTTCGGGTGATAGCTGTTCATAAGAGTCAAGAGTTGCTCACTTACATATGAACGATTATCGCGAAGATGTCGTCGACATATTTCAACATTACTTTTGGTTGCAAGTTCGCCTTTTTTAATGCGTTTCCAGTAGATCCTTCATCACGATGTCCGCCTACAACCTGATTCAATGTATTTTGACCATCAGCGACCAATGCTATCTCGAAAAAAACCAATGGCTTCCCATCAGTGATCAGTAATCTCCTGCAAAAGTATTACAATGGGTAAGATGAACAGGCAGTGGAGGACACAACAGAACATCGAAGATTAGTGGAATACACACCGTCTCTCGGAGAAATTCGGCGGCTTGTGCAGGGACAGTGGTGGTCTGAAACTTGGCTTTAAAGTAAAAAATACACTAAACACTCTCTTTACAGCCAAAAAGGACAAAATGCCAATGGAATACAAATCTTACATCATGTACTGCAAGGACTGCAGTCTTGTGTACATCGGAACCACGAAGCAATATTTAAAAAGCAGAATTTCGCAACGTAAGTCGAATTTGAGGAACGGTAATGGAAACAAAGCAGCCTTAGCCAATTGTTTGTCGGCTAGCCACAATTTTGAAAGTACGATAATAATCGAGGAGGAGCGCAATTACCAGAAAAGACTAATTTTGGAAGGATTAAGAATCAAGGCATCGAGCAACGCATTGAATTAAAAAACGGGCACGGACGGGATTAATGATACTTACCACGGGATAATAAGACATTAAAAAAGTCATTAAAGGTAAAAAAATATCTAGGTATGTCTACACTGCGCGACAAATGCTTAGGTTCAACCATCTTTCCTTACAGAAAACGGTAAAGTAGAGACTATCTGGTTCATTAGTAATATTTTTCAATACTATGGAATATCAGGAATAAAACGGATGATTGGAATCTGCTAAGAATTTTTCCCATAAATTATAGTAATTGATTTGATTCAAGGTATCTTTTAAGTTCAGAGACTTTTCACGGGCTGGCGGTTTTTAGTTAAAAAAAACCGGTTCTTTGGTCTTCCGGTTTTTTAATCTTCGGTTTAACTAGGCGATTTTTTACAGCTAAAAAACCGGTTTTTTGGAAGAATCGGTTTTTCGGTTTTTATCTTTAGCAAATTTTTAAAATAAAAAAAGTCGAATCAAAATTAAATGTTTGTTTTTATGTCCATTGATTAAGTTGACATATAAATGGTTGTTCGATTTTTTACTCACAAAATTATTTAAATCAAAATAAACTGAAGGATATTTCATCTTTGTGTTAAAAATAAGAGACTGACATATTGAAATCCAAGCCGACAGCTTAATGTTAAGCTAAGTCATTTATTTACAGTGTAAGGATTAACGATTCTTCAGTTCGGTTCCCAAACATTTCGCATTTATGGTCTATTGTGTGCTAGCTTCGCTTTGCACTCCGAGTGAAGGCCCTTCGCATTGAAACCAAACAAACAACTAATACCCAGAACCAATCAAACATAGAAATTTGCATTGCTCTAATGACTACAGTTATGAGTATGAATGCTGCCTAGATAGGGAAGACTGTATAACTTTTCAATATAAGTTAATTAGCGTAAAACAGTTTGGTTTTCTCTAGGAAAAAGAAGTAGTCCACGTGTTGTACTGGTTAGAGTGGTCACCCCGTAGGCCGAAGGTTCTTGGTTCAATACCGTTGGTGACAACAAGATTTATTTCAAGTGATTCTTTGGGTGGACTATATGCCTGTTCAGGTATGATACGTGCTGCTTTCAAATCAGAACGTATCGTAAATGGGTGGATGGATACATGGCCAAAGCGTGATACCAACGGTATCACCTTTTCGAGTGCCGACACATTCGGTCAAGATAATGAGATACTCTAACTATCTCTAAGCGATGGCCCGAAAGGGGCTGTGGTGCTAATACAAAAAAAAACAGATAGAGATGGCGAAAACACTGTTTTCTGGTTTTTTGAAAAATTTTTATCCGGTTTCTTTACCCGGTTATTGAATGTGAAAAAAACCGGTTTAAACCGGGAGGAAAAACCTTCGGAAAAAACGGATTTTCGAACAAAAAAAAGCGGATTTCGGTTAAACCAGTGCAGTTTTTCCAATCCCTATGTTTTACAGTTTTCAATAATGTTTGACTAAAAAATATTCCAGTTAAGTATCAAGAAGAACACATTCAAAAAAACATCAACAATAATTTTCATATAATAGTGCCATTTTTATTTATAATTTCAAACATTCTACGATGCAGGGAATCGTATAAAGAATGGAGCACGGCTTGCGATATTTTCGACCAAGCCGCCTTGATTCCATGAATTAAATCTTCCACAGAGTTGCATTGTTTATCACTGCTGCAAACTTCCCGAACAAGCCAACCTCAAACGTTTTCTATTATGTTGACATCGGGAGTGTTGGGCACCCAGTCTAACATAGGCACATTTTTTCCCCAAATAAATTACTTAACATCCCTCGCTGTGTGAATTGGTGCAGTCATATTGTAAAATTTATGGAACATCTCACTTATTTTAGGGATTTCCTAGGCTAAAAACAGTTTATAAGCTGCTCCCTTTTGTCTACCATGTAGGATAATGAGGTCGATAGTTCCATGGTATGATCTACCATAATGGAACCTAGTCGGGAATGATAGCGTTGGAGTTATATAGGTTCCTTACTAGTATCATAATAACAATTGGAGAGCCCATCTGAACCGTCCAATGCAAACCGTTTTTCGTGTGTAAATACCACCTGTCTCCATTGCGAAGTGAACTTCAGGCACTGCAGCCGATATTGCTGCGGCAATACTGGTTTTTTCTTCAACCACAAATGTTTTAAAGATGAGGAAACCTTTAGGGCTCGTTGGATTGTCCTAACCGTCCTGCCGTTAATTGCAAATTCTCTGCAAGGCAGACGCACAGTAAGCGGAATATTCGATGCTTCTTTTAACAATCGTCGTGTTGATTTGGCGGATATCACAATTTTTCTACCTCCCTCGTGTCATTTACCATAATTCTCGTGATCCCACAGTATTAATCGAGCAGTTCGCCCCGCGAAAATCGAGAAATATCAACGTCATGGAAAGCACAACGTAAAATTTAAACAATACTCGAGGAAATTTGATTTCCCGTCAAAACCTAATTTATATAGCAATTGTGTTTTATGCCAAAGTTCTGTGCGTCGCATCAAGTAGAGGAAACGTAATAGAGCGGATTGGAATTCATCTACAATCAACGTGGAAAATTTTTATTGGTCGTGGATAATTATTTGTACCGTAAAAATCGAAACAATTGTTGAAAACGGTTATATTTTTCATAAGCTAAACAAATGAAAATGACTCCATCTGGATGCCCCACTTTTATTTGGGGGCACATAAGTATCGTCGGTAACGACAAGATATTCTCAAGTCTCGTTCGTTTTCGCCCAGTCCAGTTAGTTGTTTACTTTAGCAACCTTTTCCTTTAGTAGGTTACCTCGGCCTCGACCCCGTCGGACCGAGTCGTGGTATCCCTTTATTCGTGAATGCAAAATTTTTTTGCAGTTGGCCCATGTGCTGGGGAAAAGAACCCGCCCACGACACTCCAATGCTAGCCTGCGAGTGCATTCACGCGTCCTCAGACAAGGCCAATCTCGGCGAGCACTAACATCCTCGCTCGCCAAGCCAGCAGACCATCCTGCAGTCCTATACGCACATTTCTGTCCACTTTTTCACTACAATTTACTATTAAGATCAAATGTATCGTTATTTAATGGTTTAAAAACTAATTTACCCGTTGCTTTTCTAAATTTACTAATGCCCTGTTCAATCGCTTTGTCTGTCTTTCTTTGAAGAGCTTTCCATTTCTGTTATGATGTCTTCATTGAGCAAGTTTGTAGGTATACAATGATCTGCAACTGACATTGTAACTAAGTTCTTATCTGTTGTTATTTCTAGAAGTTCCTTCTCGATGAATTTCTTGTAACATCTATTTGTGAGAACCTTGTATTCTCGGGTCTTGGTCTTGCTGATTCCAGCTTGTGCCGAAATTTTGACAGATTCCAAGTTTTTCACAATGTTCTTGAGTTCCTATTTGAAAATTTTTGACACGTGGATATTTTCTTCCACACAAGAAAAATAAAGTTGTTGTCCTCGATCGGAATGTTCTCGAATTACTCTTTGAAAATAATCGTTGTCCTCGATCGCAATGTCCTCGGATTTCTTTTTGAAAATTTATGACACGTGAATATTTTCTTCCAGAAAGGAATTGAAATCATTGTCCTAAATCCTAAAGGACAAATTCCTAGCAATGCAATATTTGCAAAAATTTCTCCCTTCGTCCAAAAACACGTTTATTCGTTGTGACTACTGTCCCCGAACTCCTTGGCCTTGGAGAGGGATCTGGCATTCGGCACTATGACAGTCCCAATCGGAAGTCGACAAGTGTCAGAGTAACGGATCTCTGTCCGGGATCAGCTTGCTTCGCCAGCGAAACGGAGCTAGAGTTTCAGGAAAAAGTAAATTTAAAATTGGCAAGTGAATGGACCTTTTCAACTCGAGTACTGAGTAACCAAAAAGAATTAAAAAGTTTCGTTATTTTAAGTTTTGATTCATAAGTTTGCGCCAGTACGGGTACAAAAACCATCAAATATCCAGTTATCGTTTTGATGTGGGTGGCAGCTGGGAACGGATTAGTGAGACGCATGTTTATATCCGAATCGGGAAATGTACTCGTGAAACGTGGAAAACAGCCAGAGATGGCGAAAATGACTGGAAGAAGCTGCAGTAGATAGAGTTGAGGTAATGATGCGCTTAGTTGTGTCGATCGGACGATAACCTATTGTTTAAATAAGTGGTTCGGGTTCAAGGTGTTCCAACCTCGTAGCGGTAAACGGTATTAGGAGCTATGATTTCATTTATTAAACACGCCACCCCAAAGACCGACCTTTAAGAAGCAATGAGACGGTGAACGAGGAGCCCCGGGGTTTTGCTGGCAAACACAAGTTGCCGACCATGTCACGATGGGAATTATAACCTAAAAATATCCGTGATGCACGAAGAACAAATTATCTGTTTATCTTGCGTGTGCGATAGATTTTAAAATAAGAAAGTGGGTTTACGAACTTATTGGTGCGCGGAAACAACTGAAATTCCTCGCTAGCTTGTCGGGAATGTGACAATGCGGACATTGAACAAATGGTACCATCAAGAGTATCAGATATCTTTAGATAAAATCACATTCAAACAATGAAAGAATTACGAAATATAATAAAAGACAAAATACGAATGTAGAACAAATAAAAATCAACATGAATTGATATTTTGAACATTGATGAAGAATTCCCTGGCAACGAGATTGGATTTCAAAGATAAAACCAATAAGAGTCGTTCATTAAACTAAGTGCCTCTCGATTTCCCAAACTCAAAAATGCTGAAATATAAAATTTCAAAAAGAAGATATCAAATTGAATATATAGGCATTCATCTAATCACGCCTTCCAAACCTACAAGCCAAATTAGAAAAAATAATAAACTCTTTATTTTACCTAAAGAAATTTATGTTAATTTAGATTAAACAACAACAAGCGAATGATCAGTTGTTTGGTTCGGTTACGCGGTGCCATCGCTTATATTTGTTTTTTTTTTATCAGCGTAGAGTATGTTGTTTAGAATTCGAGTAGATTATTTCTGGCAACGCGTCGGTATTGAGCATAGATATAGGGAGTACTAGATCCGCAACCGGTCGCGAAATCCGAAGCAATTAGCAACCTTCGCTTAAGTTGTGTGAAGTTGAGGTTTGAGTGGGTAAGACATAGATCTGTTCTTGTTTTTGCACTTAACTTCACTCCGAAACACGTTCACGTTTGTAAAGTTTTTGGTTTTGAAGATCCCGTGTACAAAATTGGCACTTTAGTCCTCTTTTTTTTATTCAAAACATACGAATTTTCCATCAGTTATCACACATGAGTTTTCTAACCTCTACATTTGCTGTGTTGTGAGAGAATGTTTGTTGTGTTTTTACACTTAGCTTCACACTGTGTTTTTGCACTTAACTTTGTGGCGGCTCCAGCACTGACATAAACAACGCTACCCGCAATACGAACACATCGAAGGAAACAAATCCTAACACCAAGGGAAGATTCGCATTGGAGTTAGTCTACCGCGAAACGCACGCGACAACGCATCGACAACCAACATTGCATCATCCATACATTCGTTTATATGATGTTCATTTTGTTCGGACGATTTCACACGATAAAAAGTTGTTGGGTTCTGTCTCCGAACGAAAACCCACATTGGTGACCCCGCAAATAAGCAAAGTGCAAATAAAACAAAAGGAAGAAAATCTTTCGAACAAAAACCAGTGAAAAGTGAAAGTGCTTTGACCGAAAGTGAAAATTTTACAAACAAACGCAAAAATACTTCAAATAAAAGATGAAATTATAAATCAGAAAATATTACAATGACTCTGGAAGAAACTAAAGCGGAGCTTGAGGCTATGGAACAACGAATCCACGATCAAATGCAGCAACTCAGAGACATGTCAACAAATCATAATAAAACGACGCACGGAAATACGGAAGCCGAAGTGGCAATGATCAACAACAATCATGTCAAAATACCCGCATTCTGGAGATACCACCCAGCGCTTTAGTTTGTGCAAGTAGAAGCAGCATTTTCCATTTCGAAAATCACCGCCGACAAAACAAAATTTCAACATATGGTCCTCAACCTCGACACAAAGACTCTCCCTATGATTTCGGATATCATCTCAACACCACCCGAAACGAACAAATACGATGCAATAAAGCAAAGAATCATCGAAACTCTCGGCGAAACAAATGAATCAAAACTCAGACGCCTCCTCAGGGGTTTAGAAATTACAAATGGAAAGCCGTCCTTAATCCTACAAAAAAGTAAAAATCTTGCAGGCGGACAATGCAACGACTCGATTTTAATATCCCTTTTCCTAGAACAACTTCCAGAGCAATATATTAGCAATAAGTGAAGTCCAAGATCTGTTCAAATTTGCAGTGCAAGCCGATAAAATTCTAGAGGTGTCGAAAGTGGATGGATTTGAGATGGCGGCGATTTCAAATATTGAAACAAACCCGCTCACAGAACTATCTCATCACAAAAATCTCACGAGAGCTTGAGGATTTAAAAAAACAAATGAATTCACGAAAATCGGAGCGCTCGAGATCAAAATCGCGAAATAGAGAAAATTATTACCAGAGAAAATACGAACCAAAAGAACGAACATTTAGGAGAAGCCGCGCGAAAATGCCGCGCGCCATGCTCCTATAACAAAAGAGAAAATCCGGGAAACTAAATATGCTATCGTTTACATCAACAACATCAAAGGCGGAAGACGATAGCAAAAGCATGAAAAAAGAACACCGCCTACATTTGGAAGATAAAACAGGACAACAATATTTAGTAGACTCTGGTTCTTGTGTATCAGTCGTTCCACGCATCTGCTTCAAAATGAAGCTCAAACAATCCCCACTGAAACTCAACGCAGCTAATTCCTCAGTAATCCACACATATGGCCAGCGACTATAAGTTTGGATTTCGGACTGCGCCGAAACATGCCATTTCCATTCATCATTGCTGAAGTCAAGACGGGCATTATAGGAGCCGATCTCATCTATCATTACTAACTTCTAGTTGATCTGAGGAAACGACGCCTAATGGACCCACAAACGTCCCTCTCGACAACAGGATACATCAAAATCACATCAGAGCACGGGATATCGACCATTATAACAACAGAAAACGAAAACATGGAATTTGCGAAACTGATGCAAGAATTCTCCGACTTAACGAAACCATCAATAAAAAAGGCAATAACACAAAACTGTCACGCCGTGCATCCTATCATCACTGAAGGTCCCCCTGTTGTCGAAAGAGCACGCAAACTGTTGGGAGAAAACGACGAAGCGCAGAAACCGAAATTTTAGCCATGCTCGAAGCCGGCTATGTAAGTCCTTCAAAAAGTCAATGGTCATCTCCACTGCACATGCAACAAAAGAAAACTGGCGATTGGCGCCCCCGTGGCGATTATCGAAAGCTAAATGCCTGAACCGTGCCCAACCGATACATGCCGCCGCTGATACAAGATCTTTTTCCTAAGCTTTTCAACAAAAATGAGTTTTCCACGATTGACCTTGTGAAGGCCTATCACCAAATACCCATGGCCGAAAAAGATGTACCGAAAACAGCCATCGCTACACCCTTCGGACTATTTGAATATTTGGTCATGCCATTCGGTCGTCGAAACGCCACGCAAACATTTCAACGCTGGATTGATTCAATTTTTAGTGACCTCGATTACATTTTTTGTTACGTTGACGATTTCATCGTACAAATTTTCTGACACTCACGAAGAGCACGTGAAACATTTACGAACCATCTTTCAAAGGCTGAAAACAACAGGATCACGATAAAATACAGTAAGTGTGCTTTCGTGAAAAACGAAGTTAATTTTCTTGGGGATACAATAAATGCTGCTGGTTACAAGCCACCACAAAAGAAGATAGAAACCCTCACCCATTATACAAAACCAAAAACAATCCATGATCTCCGCAGATTTCTCGGAATGATAAACTTGTAGTGAATATGAGTTTTCAATAAAGTCCGTAAAGGACTGCAGCGATGGTCTGCTGCCCCGGCAGAAGAAGGTGTCGGTTTCTGCCGAGAATGCCCTCGTCCGGAGACGCGTGAATGCGCTGGCAGGCTAGCATTGCGGTGTCGTGGAGCGGGTTCGTTTCCCCGGCACGAGGACCCACTACAAAACATTTCGCATTCACGAATTGCTTTCAGGTCAAAAAAAAAGGCGACCAAAGTCGCAAAGTTGTAGATAACCTCACCGAAGGAGACGTACTTGTTACTAGAACAAGTGAAACCTGTGAAGAAAGGCGAACTTGGGGTAACCTCGTCTTTACCCGACGAAGTTCATGGCCCACAAATGAAAGAGGGGCAACCGGGTGGTGGAGCCCCTTCATACCCACCCAACCGGAATAAATCCATTGAAAGCTTGTTGAAGTGGCCAGGTATTCCTCTTCTGAGTGGAAAACTCATATAATTCAAGTTGACTCTCTTGTGGCACCATGAAAATCAGGGTTCAGAAGTGATCCCTCATTAGCAAATTTCTCAAGTTGCAACTTGTCAGCCCAGGGTTGGATTCTAATCCACAAGCAGCGCGTGTCTTGTCATGGATAGTCATGGATTAGCTAATCAGCCAATCACATGAAATCAAAATCCATGTTATTTAAGACACCTAGGCACCGCTGGTTTGGGGAGCGGATCAGAATCCTCCGCAAAATAGTTGTTGGGATAATAACTTCCGAACACAAAAAGGGACTCTAATATCATTTGGCCTTACTAGTTATACAATGGTGGTAAACCAGGCAGATCTAAATGGACGCCTAGCCAGATGGGCTCTTAAACTGCAAGGGTTCAAGTTCTCCATCAAACATCGGAAAGGAACCCAGAACATCGTACCCGACACTCTCTCACGGATGTTTTCCCCAGAGGGAGCCGAATTGACAATAAATGACGAGGACCCCATCGAAATAGATTTGTACAGCCCACATTTCGAATCAGACAGGTACAAAGAGTTGAGGCAAACCATAGCGACCCAACAAACACAGCTGCCTGATTTGAAGGTAATAGACGGCTACGTGTATAGACGAAATGAATACGCTACTGGTGATCCATGGCAGGAAGAAGAGTCTTGGAAACTCTGGGTACCGGAGGAAATGACACAACATCTGATCTTCCGCGCACATGACCATCCTTTAAGTGCACACGGAGGTTACGGTCGAACATTACGGCGACTCAAGAAATACTTCTTTTGGCCTAAAATGGCATCCCAGGTCAAAGACTACGTGAGCGCCTGTGAGACCTGTAAAGGCACCAAAGCGCCCAACCAGCCTCTTCGACCTCCTATGGGTCAACTCAACGTCCCAGAACGCGTATTCCAGCGTCTATACATCGATCTACTCGGTCCGTATCCTCGGTCTTCCATGGAACACATCGGAGCTATAGTCGTTCTAGACCAGCTTTCAAAGTTCCCAATGGTGGAACCTATCCGTAAATTCACAACTCCATCGATCGTGAAATTCTTAGAGAACCGGGTATTCCATGTGTTCGGGGTTCCAGAGAGTGTGTACTCAGACAATGGAGTACAGTTCCGGTCTCGGCAGTTTAAGAGCCTACTTGAGCAGTATGGCGTTGAACACCAACTGACGCCCATATACTCTCCTCAGTCCAACGCATCAGATCGGTTGAACCGCACCCTATTGGCCGCGATCCGTTCTTACGTCCACCCATCTCAAAAGGATTGGGATCGGCGATTGTCTGCCATCACATGCGCCCTGCGATCCTCGTATCATTCCGTCACCGGTGTCGCCCCTTACTTTGCCGCCTTTGGACAGCACATGATTTGCCACGGTAAATCATACCGGCTGTTACGGCAATTAAAGTGTTTGGGAGACCCCGTCGTTGCGCTGGAGCCCCACGAACGTTTAGGAGACCTCCGCCAACAAATCGGACGGAAGATTAAGGTCGCAGGCAGTGCAAATGAAGTGCAGTACAATCTCCGGTCAGGATCTGCTAATTTCAAAGAAGGAGATGAAGTGTTCCGGCGAAATTTCCGCCAAAGTGACGGCGCGGGGCATTACAACGCCAAGCTGGACAGGCGATTCTTGAAAAGCCGCATAAAACAGGTAATGGGACCTAACCGTTACCTGATAACGGATCCATCGGGAAAAGAAGTAGGGATATACCACGCAAAAGACCTGCGCCGATAGATAATTAGGCACGTCTGTTTGTCCGTCCGTATATATTTTCAAAAAACGCGCAAGGTTGTATACTTCCGGCCAAACAAAACATAAGTCAGTCTGTCCGTCTGTCAATTGTGTTTTGCTTTTAGTGTCCGTCATCTCTAGTCCCGACGCCGAAGCCAACCCATGATACACAGAAAGATCCTTCAGCTCCTTTTTCGCAATCCGCATCGCCTTGGGATCGCGAGAAAATTAGCTGCCCTGTAATAATCGAGGAGCTATGGCGCTAAAAGCCAGCGCTGCCACAAGCACACAGCACAAACTCAATTTAACAAGGAGGAACGATTGAGTCACCTTCCCCATCGCAACCCTCACTCTTTTTCTTTCCGGGTGAAAAATAAATTAAGGAAATTTCTTTTGTACTGAACTCCCGGGAAACAAAATTCTAAACTTGTTTAAAATTTTAATGTGTAGTGATTTTATTACAATATCTTTTGAATATAATTTAACGAATTGCGGTGTAACGCGGTATACAAATGCTTAGAACGAAACGGTTAACCCCTTTAATTATATGAACGATAAAATCATTGTATCATTTAAACCCCTCAAAAATTGTCAAATTTTACCCATTCCAACCATAATCTTAATTAAAAATTGTTTTGTTTGTCGGTAATTAAAGTGTGCCTGTCTAATTCTTCCGATTTTTCTTTTTCCCTAATTACGCCTAATCATTACAAACGAAAATTGCATTCATTTGATAACTTAAGCGAATCTACAAAAGACGACGTAAATTTTAAAAACAACCGAAACGAGTGTGCATTATCACCATCGCGGATCCACCCATAGATGTCACTATTGAACGAAACTTTTCGCGATTTTCCACTACTGTTTCGTTGCTCGATGGTTCGGCCCGGCCATTTTTGACAACTTGGAAAAACACGAGATAGAGTGAAAAAGCGGAGGGGAGAGGGACGTCGGGATAGGGAGCATAGCTTATCAAATTTAACCTAGGAATTAATTTTTATTTATTTATTACTTCATTTTATTATAAAACAAAACGCGTTAAAGGTCGCGAACGGCAGTGGAGGTGGAGTCGAAATTTGAGTGCACGAATTACGCAAATCGGCAAATATTTTCAGGTTTTGCGGGTATACAAAAATTCATCACACGACGCAACTTATATGATTCGGAAAAAGGTGCACCATGCCCACCAGATCCGGCGCGAAGGGAACCAAACCAGCCAAAACATTGTAAACCTGCCCCAAAACCACCAGTAGGCCCACCCGGTGGCGATTCAAAACCTCCAGGCGAAGATAAGAATTTACGATTGCTAATTGGACTATTGGCCTTGGGTGGAGCTGCAGCAGCGGCATATTATTTGAGTAATCGAGGATCTGAGAGTAAGTCAGATGGCAAGAGCGGTTTACCAGCAGGACTTCTGATGCCCGTTAAAGTACCTCCAAGCTCAGCAGACTTACCAAAAGAAGTTCCTTATTTACTAGTTAGTGGCGGAACAGCCAGTTTTTCTGCATTCCGTGCTATCAAGTCCCGGGATCCCAAAGCCAAGGTTTTAGTTATCCCAAATGAATACGAACGGCCGTATATGAGACCTCCGCTATCAAAAGAACTGTGGTAGAGAAGAACACATCAGTTGAGGATACACCAGGGTTGATCAATACACCGTGTTATGAAAAAGGCTGGTTATTCAAAGTGAAGCTCAGTGAAACTTCAGAAATTGATAAACTTATGGATGAGAAGAGTTACGAACAATTCTTGAAAACGGATTCACACTAGCGCCCGTTTCAAGTGATTTTATTACTAAATTTTGTATGGCATTCGCCCAAAGAACCTTTATAGTGATAGGTGAATTATTCGGTCTTAGATCGTTGTCGAATTACATTGTTTTGAATAATTGTTAAATGAGCATTTATTAGCCTTAAATGAACGTAGAGTACCAGCACCCATCGAGCGCTCGACGGAACATGCGGTGAGTCCTTTTGATTTAATTTATTTATATAATAATTAATTCTAATATTTTTCTTATATAATTATTCAAATTATATTAATTATTTTATTTAAATTTCATTTTATTATACTTGATGAATAAACACACTCCCTCAGATTCGGAGTCCCTTTCGGTTGAAAAAGAAAATGTCATAAACGTACAAAACCTAATAAAAAGTGCACATTAGAATTTTTGAATATATTTGAGTTGAAATAGATAAAGGAAGTATTAAAAAGCTCGCTCCATGTTAACATATAGCCACGACTTAAATGTACCGAGAAGATCGTTTGCTTAATTAAAGTATATCCGATATACGAGTATCTTATCAGCAATAATTTACTTATTACTTTCAATCTTTCTATCTTTGTTAAATTTGGATCGATGAGTCTATTATCCACCGTGTATTCTACTTGGTATTGTTCTAGCTTCCTATCAAGTTTTAAACTTAATTACTTCGATACAAAGTTTGTACTTCAAAAACAAGGAAAAAAAAATTAAAATTTATTGTAGGTAGATATGATCGCATTTTAGTCCGGTGCGAATTTAAAAATTTAGTGAAGAAAAAAAAAACGTTTTATTAAATATTATAGATTTATTTAGACTTAGTTTTAATTTGTATGGAAATGAATTTGATCTTTGGAAAGATAATTTTTCGGAAATATAGTTCCTTTGGTTCGTCATGGAGAAGCTTATATTAATTATGATAAACAAAGGGAAAGAAAAATAAAAATGATGAATTAAACGTAAAATCGGTCTTTCCCTTCCGTTCTATCTAACCGCGTATAGGACCCGGTACGGTGGCAGGCTTACCCCTCAAAACATGAGCCAGCAACCGGGTAATTAATAATCCTTTTTCTGTTTCAGGTGACGTCATGGGTTGAGTGGCCCAAGCAGAGTGCCTTTTTATGGCATAGAATTATGCAATCCGATTGTATAATTCTATGACATAAATTGTTCACCGGGGTACTCCCCTTCTGATGGGAAAGTTCATATAATTCAAGTTGTATGAGTTTTCCACTCAGAAGAGGAATACCTGGCCACTTCAACAAGCTTTCAATGGATTTATTCCGGTTGGGTGGGTATGAAGGGGCTCCACCACCACCCGGTTGCCCCTCTTTCATTTGTGGGCCATGAACTTCGTCGGGTAAAGACGAGGTTACCCCAAGTTCGGCTTTCTTCTCAGGTTTCACTTGTTCTAGTAACAAGTACGTCTCCTTCGGTGAGGTTATCTACAACTTTGCGACTTTGGTCGCCTTTTTTTTTGACCTGAAAGCAATTCGTGAATGCGAAATGTTTTGTAGTGGGTCCTCGTGCCGGGGAAACGAACCCGCCCCACGACACCGCAATGCTAGCCTGCCAGCGCATTCACGCGTCTCCGGACGAGGGCATTCTCGGCAGAAACCGACACCTTCTTCTGCCGGGGCAGCAGACCATCGCTGCAGTCCTTTACGGACTTTATTGAAAACTCATATTCACTACAAACTCTTACCGAAATTGCATACCAAACGCTGCCAAGGCTCAAGCACTCCTAAGTTCGTACATCAAAGACTCCAAAAAGAACGACAAACGAGATGTCAAATGGACGCCAGAAGCAACTGAAGCGCGTGAGAAAAGCAAAAAAAGCCTAGCCTTTCCATCCCAAACGGCGCCATTGTCTTTAACAACCGATGCATCCGACACAGCAATTGATACATCGCTTGATAAAAAAATAAACAACGTTTGGATGCCGATCGGATTCTTCTCCCGAAAATTAACCAAACCAGAACGCAATTCGAGCGTCTACGATCGTGAACTTTTGGCGATCTTTGCAGGGATTCGACATTTCCAACATCAACTCGAATGCAGGACATTCGAAATACAAACCGATCACAAGCCATTAACGTATGTGTTTTCACAAAAATCTGAAAAAGCATCTCCACGCCAACTACGACATTTAGACTATATCTTACAATTCTCAACCAACATAGTCTACTTAAAGGCAGCGAGAATGTCGTAGCGGACGCATGGTCGAGAATCAACACAATCGATATGCCGTCAAAATTTGACCCAAAAGAAATTAGTGAGCAACAAAATGACGACGAGGTATTATCTGAGTTATTAAAAAATTCCACATCCCTCAAGTTACAACAACTCTACATTGAAAACTCGACAGTCTACTGCGACATCTCCACAGATGTAATAAGACCGTACCTTCCTCAAAACTTAAGAAAAATTGCATTCGGAATCATTCACGGCCTTTCACATCCAAGTGGTCGCTCTACCGCTTGCGCATTATGAGAAAAATATATTTGGCCCGGTATCAAAAAAGATGCATTAAAATGGCCACGAGAATGCATTGAGTGCAAAAAAAACAAAAGTTCATCGACACAACAAAACAACTCGGCAAAACATTAGCGTCACAGACTCTAGGTTCAATCACATTAACATCGATTTAATCATCCTGCCGCCTGTAGAGGGATATCGCTACTGCCTAACAATCATCGACAGATTTTCACGATGGCCCGTGACGGTACCTTTGTAAGAGACCACAGCACCGACAGTTGCAATAGCGTCACAGACTCTAGGTTCAATCACATTAACATCGATTTAATCATCCTGCCGCCTGTAGAGGGATATCGCTACTGCCTAACAATCATCGACAGATTTTCACGATGGCCCGTGACGGTACCTTTGTAAGAGACCACAGCACCGACAGTTGCAATTGCAGTCTTCAACCATTGGATCGTCAATTACGGCATCCCCCTCACCATCACGACAGACCAGGGACCGCAATTCGAGTCTGCCTTATTTAAAGCCATAACAAACTTCTTGGGAAGAAAAAAAAACCAGGACCTCGCCATATCACCCCCAGTCGAACGGACTCGTTGAACGACACCATCGTACTTTAAAAGCAGCACTTATGTGCAAAAATGATATTGGCTGGATCTACACTCTTCAGTAATACTCGGCCTTCGTACATGCTACAAAGATTTGAAAGCATCACCTGCTGAAATGCTGTACGGCACAACTTTACGTATACCTGGGGAATTTTTTCGTTACTCAAGAAACCACAAACGCTGACCCTGTAAAATTTGTGGAAACCACCGCAAAATAATGCGCAGCATCAAGCCCATACCGACAGCTCATCACTCAACAATAAAACCTTTTTGGCAAAAAGAGCTCAAAACATGCACACATGTGTTTGTACGCTGCGACCGCGTGAAAAGCCCGCTGCAGAGACCATACACAGGGCCGCATCAAGTGCTCGAGCGAATAACCGATTATCTTCACAAAATCCTAGTCAACGATTCAGAACAAAACGTCTCAATATCAGGACTAACTGCAGCACATTTTGAATCAGACCAGGCAAACGAAGCGAATAAAAACTTGAACCCACGAACTCCAGAGATTCCAGAAACTCCAAAAATTCCAGAAACTCGAGCGATACCAAAAACTCAAGAAAACGCAACAGCTAAAAAAATCGTGACTTTTTCCAACAATTCCAAGAAAGTCACTAGGAAGAACAACGCCACCAACAATACGAACACATCGAAGGAAACAAATCCTAACACCAAGAGAAGATTGGCATTGGAGTTAGTCTACCGCGAAACGCACGCGACACCGCATCGACAACCAACATTGCATCATCCATACATTCGTTTATATGATGTTCATTTTGTTCGGACGCGAATAAACTTGTCTTTTATGAGAAAGAGCATTTCATTTCACACAATAAAAAGTTGTTGGGTTCTGTCTCCGAACGAAAACCTACAACTTCACTCCAAAACATGTACACGTTTAAAAAGTTTTTGATTTTGAAGATCGCGTGTACGAAATCGGCACTTTGGTTCACGTTTTTTATTCAACAGTTACGAAAGATCATCGGCTGTGACGTACGAGTTTTCTGTGAGAGAACGTTTGTTGTGTTGTACTCAAACTGTTCAACGAATGATAACCAACGCGCGATCGTGTGCGCGTGAAACGAAATTTTGTAGGTGTGCGCGGGTGTCAGTGGGGGAAGGGATTCTTCTGAAGAGAGGAAAGAAAAATCTCTCGGGAACAAAGGGGAAGGAGAAGCAGAGGGAATCATATAGTTTCGAGAACGTAGGGTATTTATGTGTTAAATTTGTTTCGCACATGGACAAGTACACTGATTCTCGTTGCTCGTCCATTTATTTATATGTCGTTGGTATTGAGATAGCGAACGCTCGGATTTGCTTTTAGTTGTTGGCGATTGATCGGACGCTTCGCCAAGGCCGATGTAGGATAATGACAAAATTTTCTTCGGGAAATTGTTGAACGTGTTTGAATGGGCATTTGACTCGGTGGCTGAAAGAAATGTAACCGGACTTAGTCTCCTCGCTTAAGACCTGCGACCGAAATTCCTCCCCGAACTTGCTAGCCTGTCAGCAGCCACCTCGGAGTAGACTAAGGGTATCCGAACTAGTTGTCCTTCTGAGTACAGTTTGTTGACACAAACCGATACTTTACATATTTAACCGATGAGAGGTCGATTTAGATTTGCTTCGGGAAATCTCGAACGTGCGAGAACATATTTTGTAGAAAAATCATTACAGCTGAATGTATTCTTTGCACGTCTGGTTCCTTTTTTAACCGCTTCTTTGCATTTTACGTCATACAAATCGTTCCTTCTTTTCTTTGGCTGGTGACTTAAGACCTCTTCAGCCGCTTTTGTTACCGCATCTCTCACTGTATTCTACATTGTTCTGATGTCATATGATGTGGGGACATGTTGATGCAATTTTCAAGCGCTGATGTGTATGAGGACGTTACTGAGCTATCATTTAGCCTGTGTATCTAAATAATACCTTGAGGTAACTGATGTTCCTTGTTTCCAGCTCTTGAAGATGCGGCATCGGAGCTTGACCCTTATAAGGTAGTGGTTCGAATCACAGACAGCGCTGCAGAACCAGCGCGTGTCGGGTACATACTTAAAAACCGAAAATTTTGCATGTGTGATCCTCAAAACATTCTAGATAAAGAATTACCCTACATCTTGTTTTTTCATCTAATTTGGAAGCTTAATACAGAGTGGCGTACTTTTCATGTGTTTTCAGAAGCGCTTTAAATGAGAGGAAGTGGTCAGTTTAAAGGAAATGATGGACGAAATTATTTCGAAGCTTTCTACGATTTTTGAAATTATTAATTTGGACTGAATTAGCTCATTTTGCACACAACGCTTGATATTCTCACCAAAAATTCTAAAGTTGGTGATTAAGGGCAATAGTTCTTAGAATCTGATTCAATTAAACTGCATTAGTCACCCAGGATTACCAAAGCCATCCCACTATCGATTTGTGCAAGTATGAGGCACTGCCATGCAACTCGGGCCTTCCTCTCATAATTAGATTAAAAAGTTCAAAGGCCACGTAATCTCCCCGAAACTTAATCTCAATTACCATCCAAAACATAAACAAATGCCATCAAACGCTAAAACATCAAATTCAATAATAATCAATTTTGTGCAATTATCAGCTTACTCCTCGTCCATTTCGATTGAACTTTTCTGAGCATTTCCACTCTCAGATTTCACCAATTCGCACGAAATCTGATTGATGACAACACTACGGTATCATCACGCTACACCCGAATCATTCCTACATTCACAAAACACCTAAAATTTACACTCGCCGAAAATTTTATTTCACATTAAATTAAAAAGAAACTTTTTCACGCTTGTCTCGCGAACTCTACGTTATATTGACAATTTGCACGACGTTGAGGTTATGTTGCATAATAGTATTGAACGGAAATTAAGTCAAAGGATATACGCATAGGAAACGGTTGTACATAGTGTACCAAGAGTGAACGTATGCGCGGAAAGAATTCACCTACGGGTAGAATTTATTCAAGAGGCGCCATTTAGGGGCAACTTACCGGACAAAGGCGAAATACATAACAGCAATGATGGAGACTGCCAGCAGCGTAATTGTGTGCGGTTTATAGAAGAATTCCAAAGATATATCGTCCACGGGACGTTCATTCATAATGATAAAGGTATCCGCGGATTGTTTATCGAGTCGCGGACCGCCGTCCATATCGGAGACTTCGCCACCGCCCGCATCTTCTGGTGTTGCGTGATTGTTCGTACGCCGTTTCATTGTTGTCACCGAATTTTACACGCACGCGGCAAATGAATTGAAAAGTTCACAATTTGGTGGAAGATATTTAATTCAATTTATTGTAATGCAAGTCACGACACGAAATCAACGCTGGGAGGATTGCACTCAAAACACCGACATGCAAAGAACCTCCGAAATCACTACTCCGACTAAATGACAGCCGACGAATGTTATCTGAAAAGAACATGCGAGTTGAATTCTTAAGACGTTCAATACATTTGGGCGGGGAAATGATTGCAGCAGCTGTTCTGAGAACTGATAACGCCCAAGACTCAAACCTACGCGAAAATTATTTTCATGCTTTAGAAGTATGGCTCGGACGTTCGGATTAAAAGCAAATGCCCCCGTTATACACTAGGCAGAAAAAATCTGCGTTCACCTGATGCCATTTAGCTTTCAACATTCACAAAACGAAGCATATCGAACATTTTCTAGATTTTGTTTCGCCTATCGATGAACAATTTGTTTATCGCTAGGCACCCTGACTTTGATTAATTTCCTTCAAGCGATTTTTTTGATAACTGCACTTTTCGCGGGAAACGTCCAAATCGAGGCAGGAAAAATGTGCGTTCATCCATAAAATTGGGGGATTCCCCGAAAAACAACTTTTCGAGCGCACTTTCCTAATTTGCCTTGCATCAGCCATTTATTGACTTTTACGTTGGGCAAGTGTGTATTAAGATATAAAGTTTGCGTAATAAAAAAAAGTGTCTTTTTCCAATGACAAATAAAAGAAAAGAAATTGATGTGAACGAAAAGAAAAGCTTTCGAATCACAGGAAAAGTCGTTGAAAGACAATATTTTTCAATTCAAAAAGTTGTGAACAATTTCTCCTCGAAACCCCGTTCTCGTCGTCCATCAAAGATGTCGCTGAGAGGAAAGCTAAATATTAAAAAAAAAATCTGCGACTGACTGCAAGGGAATGAGCAGCAGAAATTAAGCAAAAGTTCTGGAAGCAAATTCGTCCTAATACCATCAGGAAAATTCTAAAAATGGCTGAATACCATAGACGAGTCGAACGACGAAAACAATCCGTCACGCCGATTAATTGGAAAAAGCGCGGTGCCTTTGCTAAGGAGTACTTAAACCAAACTCAAGAATTTCGGAATAATGTGCTTTTTTCGTATGAGAGCAAATTCTGCATTTTCAGTATAAAAGGACGAAATATAGTCTGGAGATAATCAGAAACACCACTACAAAAAGAACATTTGCTAACAACTGTAAAACATGGTGGTTGTGGAGTAATGATTTGAGGATGCATGGCGGGTGCTGGACTTGATAACCTAGAGGTCACTGAGTCGACAATGAATAAACTGAGTTACCTTAACATCACAAGACGATTAGAAGACAGATCTCACGGTACTTAAACACGAGTAGGAAATTTACAAGCAATAGATGTCTCAGAAAAATAGTCAGATGAAGTTTGCTTGTATAATATTTCTGGTTTTACTAGCTGTTTATTCTGTTCCTCACTAGAACAAAATATGAATTTTATTACAAAAACCAGAATTGGAGAATTACCTACTTAACCAAGCGGCTGGGCCGCAGAGAGCTCTGGCGAGGAATCTTGAATTCCACAAACGCCATGGTTACTAGATTTAATTTAATTTAACTTGCTACAACTAGCAGCAATGAAAATAATCCTAAGTCGCTACAAACTCGCAGCGCTTCCTTATTAAAACTCCGTCTTACGTGTCGATCAAAAACTGATTATATTTCTTTTACTTACATAGATTTTTATACTTTCCAATTCTTAAAAGCTAAACATAAAATATAGAATTTATTGGTCATACATTACTTAGTATAGATTTTCAAAAATGACCCAATTCGTAATTTATTACTCATAACGACAAAACACTTAACTATACAAAAATATCATACACATGGACTTACATGAAACATTCTCACTTGGTCATATACTCAAGCGTCGCGTGCCAAAGGGAACACGAGATTTCATTCACACATTAAGTATGAATGAACTTCTATGGTGAGTCTCCATATGAGATTCATGTTACGTTGTTGACATGTCAAGTGAAATTTATTGTATTTATTTTCACTTGATATTCGTTGAGGTCAAGTGAAATGTATCGTTATGATTTTAATTACATTCATTTAGTTCTGGGTGATATTCATTACATTGATTGAGTATTAATGTAATGAATATCACCCGATTTAGCTTTAATGAATGGATGAATGGATATCATTACATAGATATCATTACACTTGGTTGCACTTTGCACTAGATCCCGCCAAAAGCCACCATTCGGTCGAGTTCCTTGGGTGCGTTTGTGACTAACCCCATCACCATCCAATGACAACTTTTGCGACCTATTTTGCAACTTTTCGAGAAATTATCCCGCTAAGAATTGCTTTTAACAGCCAGTTCAATTGACTTGAATCATAATGGACGCGAAACCGTTCGGTTGCCCACAATATTCTGGCATGGCACAAAATGGAGCCTGATCGTAGCCGCAAGCGAATTAGTCAAGTAGCACGTGTTCTCTCACGCTCGCAAAATGGCAAATGCACTATCTTTAAACGAAGATAAGATAAAAATAAATAGTACGCTATAAATTGGAACAATTACTGTAAGATTGCACAATTTATACAACTAACAAACACAATGCACTCGGGCAGAAACTTCTTCCCACTTTCGAGGATTTCTTCAATATACACTGAGACAGGTTTGGGATTGAGGAGCGATTTCCTTGGTAGGTAACACGACAAACTGCCTAGAATGTCAATTCTTCCCGGTAGATATGCACCTATGGCTCGATTTAATAGGGGATGAAGTTTTAATTGCGCGGTCTATCGTCGTCGTTCAACCCTGAGACGAGGAAAAATGTTTTCTTGGTACAGATGTTTTTCTTTGCGAACAATTTAGGGGCTAATATACACTGATACACCGTATTGTACATTGAAATTACTAATTCTTACTTTCATCATATGGTTCACACAATTTTAGAGCCAAACTTTTCTGAATTATCAGAGAAACTTACATCTTTCTTACGTGCACGGAAATCAGTAGTGACCGCCTCATCTACGCTCGACTTGCCATCCACCCCGCATAAGATCACGTGTCCAACTCCTCGTCTTTGCTATCGCACCGCAATGGGATCACGTCACAACCAACTCTCCTTTCGCACCATCCTAGTTATCTCTCTCATCCTCTTGCTAGATTTCTCGCCATGGCGGTAACTATGGGTTCGGTTGCTAGTGGAATGCTGGAATTACTTTACTCATTCCCGTGGTACTGGTGTTGCCACTCCAAATTGTTTGATTATATCGTCATTTACTATTCTTATGTCGTGATTTTTGATAGGCATTACATGGGATAAAATTTGTAATATTTGTTGTTAACCATTGTGCGTAAATATGTTTGTATGTTATATGTTCTCCTTCATTCAATATTGTACGAACTATTGAAATCGCAGAATTTTCTGTTATGTTATTTCGATGAGAAATGATTATATTTTTGTTGTTTTTCAATCAATTCCCGCATATTAGCTAACTCACTTCGATGTATCATCACTTCCTAAACCTTCTCAACAATAATTTCTTCTCAATCCGATTTGGATATTTAGTTAACGATTTTCTGAACTGATTTAGAAATTCAATTTCAAGTTTATTATGATCACTTTTAAAACTAACTGGGAAAAGTAAAATTGTGATTTTATTGATCAATTGAAACTTTCGTGTATGTTCATTGAGTAGGGATCGGATAAACTTTTTATTGATGATGGTAGCGGTGATGATGGCGATGTTTGCTTTGGGTTAGTCTTCTTTTCTTCTTTGTAGCACTACAGCCCCTCACGGGCCTTCGCTTAGAGATAGTTAGAGTATCTCATTTTCATGACCGTATTAATTTTTCGGAAGTTGGTTTAGTCAGTACCATGCTCCCGTGTGCTTGCTCAGCTATGATATGATCTGATTAAATCAGCACATATCACCCCTGAGTGAATACTCGTAGTCTGTCCGAAAAATCCCCTGAACTAAATCACGTTGCTCCCAACGACATTTGAACCTGGGACCTTCGGCTCATGCGTTCATGCTCCAACCACTAGACCACACAGACTAGATGTTTTGGGTTAGTACTACTAATATTATTAAGTTGCGTATAAGATTATTCAGCACCTATTGCGTTACTATTATTATAAAGTTCCTTATTTGATAACATTGTTGTACTAGCTGACGTCGGTATACCAGAATAGCTCACAAACATCGAGTTACACAGGTATATTGTAGACTTTTCGCATCACCAACCATGAAATCGAAATTATTACCTTTTGAATAAGCTTCTTTTCGTGAAGTTCTCTTGAGCAGTTTGCCTAGGTGGGCTGCTCGATTACTACATAATGCATTGCTGAATTTCCGAGGCAGGGTCCCCACATGAAGTGTGACCGCGGACGCCGGACAGTGATCTGTCACCCAGACACTTGTCAATTTCCGATCTGGGCTGCCATAGTGCCAAATGCCAGATCCCTCTCTGAGACTAAGCCACAAGTCATTACAAGACAGCTGGTTATACGCCGATCGAGGGCTGAGAACGCGGAGAAATAGGTGGAGGAATTTGAAAATTGAGAGCCGTATAATACACTCCAAATAAGGCCCAGTATGGAGAGTGCATTCAGGTTATCGCCACAGGCCCTTCACATGGTAAGCCCCTAATTATTTTCTGGAAATGCCTGATTTGAGGTAACATTACGTGTTGGACTCAATACCTGAACAACCCGGCAATTTACAAATTGTTAATCCAGTTTGTCATTGAAGTGCTGGGCTATGTCACTTTTTAAAGTTTCGTCTATAAATCTCATTACTTATCTTAAAACCAAGATGATGAGATTACTAGTTATGGTCGTCCTCCCCTGCGAGCCTGCTATCGTCAATCTTTTCTCGGAGTTGGTCTCGTGTGGTGGTATGGTACGAAAAACGTGGAGCACAGATGATGGCGGAAGTCTTTCTGTCCCAGCCCTTCTAATTTGGATTTATATAGACGCCTATAGTTTTTTTTTTTTGTGGTAGGGAGGTGAAGGCATTTACGCCCGCCGAGTCTGGCAGTGTGGGACTCCCATGGAGGATACCCTTGGACTACCCACTAAACACCTCCCCTGTCAATCTGAGAACCTAGCCTGGAACCGTTTGACACATTACTTCGGGCCAGGTCTCGTTTTGTTACGCCGTGGGGTGCCTTCAAGCTGGGGAGTCCCTTTCCTAGCGGGAGGGGAGAGGGGAAGAGGAAATGCCAGAAGAGCGATCCCCCAGCCCCAGCACCTCCGGCTGCTGCGAGTCCCTTTTATCTTTTAGGACTGCCCGAGCTTGATGTGCCACCTGGTTCCATTTGTCATCCGATTCGAGCATCACCGCAACTATATTATCCGGGGTGAGCTCTCCCGTCTCCCTGTAGAGTTACCTTCGCAGCCTGGCCCATTTGGTACACGCAAAAATGTGTGACAGGCATTGTCCTCCTCTCCTGGGCAAAACCGACAATCGGGAGACCGTGACTTACCGATCTTGTGCAGGTAAGACTGAAAACACCCGTGCCCGCTCAAAAGCTGGGTCAGATAGAAGTCAGTCTCACCATGCCTTCGATTAAGCCACGGTCTCACATCCGGGATGAGGCGCGCAGTCCACCTTCCCTTCGTGCAATTCCCCCAAGACTGCTGCCAATCGTTGAGCGAGCGTTGTCTCCCCTCGCGGACAACCATCTCCCTCGCATCCTCGTTTCGGCGCAGGTAAATAGCGCGGTGCTCTCTAGCAAGGAGGATGACAGGTATCACACCTGCAATCACTCTCACCGCCGAGTCGGAGACTGTTGGATACGAAGATGCAATTCTCAGTGCTCCTCTTCTCTGTACCTGTGCCAATCGTTTTCGGTATACCTCCTTGCTGAGAGCGTCGCCCCATACCTCTGCTCCGTACAGTAGCACTGACCCTACAGCACTCATCAAGAGGCGTCTTCTTGATGGGCTGGGTCCCCCTACGTTGGCCATAAGTCGACTCAATGCCGATATTCCCGAAGCAGCTTTCTCAGCCGTTGCCCTGATTTGCTCAGAGAAACTCATCTTCGAGTCGATCAGTAGCCCCAGGTACTTCACCGCTGGCTTTGATTCGATCTGTATATCTCCAATACTGATCATCCTTACTCTAGGGATTCTCTTTTTTGTCAAGATGACCACTTCGGTTTTCTCCAGTGCTAAACTGAGCCCGCGAGCAGTCATCCAGTCCCTCACTCGGCGCACTAGCATACCTAGCCTAAGTTGCGCTTGTTCAACGGTGCATCCAGCGACCAGAGCCGCAACATCATCCGCATAGCCGACCAAGCGCGACTCATCTGGCATCTCAAGTCTCAATAGCCCGTCGTAAGACACGTTCCACAGGTCCGGACCAAGGATAGATTCCTGGGCAACACCCGATGTAATTTCCATCCTTCGTTGGCCCTGTGTCGTGTCGTAGAGCAGGCTTCGGTCCTTTAGGTAGTTCCTCAAAAGCCGCATTAGATATTCTGGAACTTGAAAATAGTTTTCCAGCGTGTCCAGAATATCCACCCATCTAGTGGAGTTGAAGGCATTCCTGACGTCGAGTGTCACCAACAGGACGATCCGCCGCTTGGTGCGACTATATGCCTCTGCCTTTTGGACCGCGTTCACCACCTCTGCAATCGCATCAATGGTAGAACGTCCTGCTCTAAAGCCGTACTGCCGAGGAGATAGGTCCCCAGCAGCACGAATCGCGTCAGTGAGTCTTCCCTTGATGAGTTTCTCTAGCACTTTCCCAGTCGTGTCTAGCATGCATAACGGGCGGTATGCAGACGGCGATTCGGGATTTCCCTTCCCCTTGCTGACCAGCACGAGCCTCGCCACCTTCCATCGTACCGGGAAAACTCCGTCCCGTAGGCAAGCGTTGAATGTGCTGAGCAGCAAGTCAGGACAATGGTGATAGACGAGCTGCAAAACCTCAGCCGGAACACCATCTGGACCTGGAGCCTTCCTCGCTTTCAGGGAGAGGACTGCCTCCTCCAGTTCCAGCTGTGTGAAGAGTGGGCACTCGACTGCTGTTTCACCATGGACAGCGTCAACACGGAAGGGATGGGCGGGGAAGAGTCCCCGCACTATCGCGTCCATCTTTTCCGCGTCATGTATACAAGGCTTCCGTAGGGCACCAAGTTTCCCCATGACCAGCTTGTAGCCAAGGCCCCACGGATCCCTATTTACATCGTCCACGAGGTCTTGCCAGCATCGGGCCTTGCTCTTGTTAATAGGCCTGGGAACATATTTCCTGCCGGACCTGTATGCTGCTAGCCTAGTGTCTGCCTCCTCCCGTGTTCGCGCCCGCTGGGCCTCTCGCCGAAGTTTGTGACACTCGCTTCTTTGTTCGGCGATCTCGTTTGACCACCAGTATACTGGAGGCTTATCGTGTCGGGGTCTCCGATGGAGCATGGAAGACTCGCAAGCAGCTATGATGGTACTCATACTTGAGTTCACCAAGTCCTTGGCTGTAGGCCCTCCACTCCCTGGCGGAGCTCCCAGCAACGGTGCGCCTGCCGTAAGCGCGTCAGCGAACCTCTCAACGTCCATCCTCCCAGTCCTCCATCCGAGGATTGAAGTTTGGGCATATGCACGCAGAGTGGCACTGTCGTGAATCTCAACCGCTATATACTGGTGATCACTAGCCGAGTAGTCCTCTAGTACTCGCCAGTTGTGTACTCTAGGTACCAGGGACTCCGAAGCGAGTGTCACATCGGGTATGGTTCCTACGCATCCCCAGCGGCGGAAAGTAGGGGTGTTACCAGTATTTAGGACAAAAAGCACTGTTCTGGCCGCCATGTCCAAGACTTGCTTTCCCCTTGGGTCGGATTGTGGCACACCCCATTCAATGGCTCTAGCGTTGAAGTCTCCCCCGACCAGCATGTGGCCCTCTGTGTTCGAGACAGCGTCCTCCAGGGCATCGAGTTTGGTTCGAAAAGATCGCATTGCCTCGTTAGGCGTCAGATAAACACTGAAATATGTTATCCCTGAACACCGCACCCACACAAAACCATCCCCGCGTCCATGGCCCTGCACCTGAAGGCGGGCGCTATCTCGAACCCAGATGGCCGAGGTACCAGATTTGTCATATAGACGCGTATAGTGAGTGAGAGTTGTTTAGTGGCTAAGAGTGTACCGTTTAGCCGTTTGGAAGCATTCGCTTGAGGAGAGTATCCTGCGGTTCGCTGATGTGTAATGCCATACCTATCCATCAGCTCACAAAATTTAATGGATGTGAACTGGACTCCATTGTTGGAAATGACATAATCCGAATACGTAGAAGATACGTTTCTGAGAAGCTAAGTGTGGCTGTATGCATGTTCCGGATCGATACAAAGATCGGGAACTTGGACAGTTGGTCTTGAATCAAGACAGCTCCAATGTGTCCAGACTTTGACCGAAGATATGGTCCGATGAGATCGATGTACAAGTGCTGGAACATACGCTCGGGTAATTTAAATTTACCCATTTAAAGCCTAAGGACAGCATTGGGCACTTTGGTGCACTTACATATTTCACAGGCGGCTACATAAGTTTTTATTTGTTGGGTCATTTTTGGCCAAAAGAAATAAATTTTCAGCCGCCGTAGCGTACGACCCTTTCCGCCGTGTGCACTCAGTGGATGATCATTGGCCCACCTAATAAGACCGATGGCCTATTTTTGGTCTTCAGATGCGTGTTCCAACCACTTGTATACAAATCCCTCCGTTACCCGTAGGTCTGGAAGCTGTAGTAGCTACCTTTGAATGGTTTGCGTCAGCTGGGTGTAGCCTGCTGACTTGAAGGTGGGTTGGTCAAGGTCGATCAATGGAGAACTTTCGTCCTCCTGGGCCAAGTCGGCTCCTTCTGAGGTGAACATCCTCGATAAGGTATCGGGTTCCACATACCTTCCATTCGGATCGTAAAGTTAAACGCCTGCAATTTCAGGGCCTATCCTGCCAGACGTCCATGTAAGTCAGATCAACTCATCAACCATTTCAGCGATGAATCATCCGTGATAATTTTAAAAGGGGTATCCTATGACATATGCATGAAAACGCTTCACTGCCTATACCACTACCGAATTTTCCTGCTCAGAGACAGTGTAGTTCCACAGGGCCGGGTTTAACTAGTGGGACATGAAGGCTATAGGCACTTCCTCACCCTCTTCCGTAAGACTGTTCCTATTTCAAGTTGGCTTATAACCACAGTGGATAGAGAACGGTTTATTTAAGTCTAGGCTATGTGGTACGGAAGCTGTTTCTAGGCCCTTCTTTAGCTCTTCAAAGGTGTGCAAGCCGATGCTTCGCAAATGAACTTCCGTTTCTAACGTAGCATGTTCGTCAGTGTACTTATGTGCCTCACTTGACGTGCCGTGCGCATAGGATTTGTAGCGTCACTTTCCATCAACTCTATGTTAATGGCAATACGATATATGGCTGTGCACAAGGATGGCCTTGACTGATATATAGACGGACAATGTGGCGAATTTCCAACAGGCAAACCACGAATTACGAGTCACTTACTCCGAATGGCTGCCACTACTGTGAGACGAAGGATACTACACTATGTAGAGTAATGCCACATACCTACTAGTGTACCCAAGCAAGGGGCGTATGAGAACGACTGGTGCGCTCAGTTAAGACCGCCCTAACTGCTACATTGCGAGAAAAGGTACCACCCAAAGAAGTTTTAAGGACTCTTCTGACCGAGGCGAAGTTTTCAAGATATATTTGGCCTCTAACCCACGAGAGTGTAAGCCTGAATGATCCAGAGTACTCACACCGAATCACTGCATACTGGGATTTTCGATGGGCCTGCCAACTACCGGACCATGTGATGAGCCCGACCGTCAGACTTGGTGATCAAGCTATGCACGTGAGGTTACTTTTGGGCGTAGTGGGTGCGGAAATACCTTCCAACGTTGGTATCACGTAGTGAGTCAATGAGCAAGAGCGACCACTATGAGTCCGTAATATTGTGATCGCAACCGATCACACTTCTCCGGATCGTCTAGCCAATGGGGATTGTATAACGCACTAACGAGGGATCAGGAGGTGTAAGAGTCGATGACGTAAGAACGAGAACAGACATATTCAAGTGCTTTGCCAGCAAGGCCATCGTGTTTTTTGTAGGAGGATGCTGCACAGCCTGCGGTGAAGGTCGCAGGGAGAAGCCTCTTAGCCTACGCTGGAGGAGAGAGATAGATAGATCTCTATTTTAATGTACATTGATATATGAATTACAATGATGACTTAAATTAATTTGACAGCGAAACTTATGTCAAATATTATGGACTATGAGAATGCCACCTCACACAGGCCCAAAAGCGGAAGCATGTCGTCACAATGCGTACCAAATTTTTAGACTTATTGACCTGTTCTTTTAGGCCAATTCAACAGCTTTGACGGTTCCCGCTGTGACGTCGTGCTCATTAATTACTCTCTCTCTGGGCCTGAGTAAGCAGGCATTGACTATGACTAAGATTCAGCTGTAGCCAATGCAAATTGAATTTTGACGGTTTTTAAAATGATTGAGGCTTAACATCTGCTCATATGGTTTGTACATAGTGATAGATGCTACTTAATCTAGCTTAACCTAATTACAATGTTTATTATATTTGAGTTTAGGAGGATAAGTTTAATTTCTAATTTTCATTATATGTTGCGGTATACGGCGGTAGGTCTACAATTGTTGGAAAGGGGTGTTAACTTTTCATTGGTTGTTGGGTTGTTTTTGATATTGATATATCCTGGGTCAGTTCCCTCCTCTACCAGTACGTAGAAGGAAGGCTTATGGTAGGGATGCGATGCGGGTATATTTAGGAAAGGGTTATCCGAACAGGTTAGCTTGATGGATGAAAGATAGTAAAAATCGCTTTGAGTCATGTTGCGATGGTAGAGATTATTTATGATAGGTTCTGGGTTAACGGCCCAGTTGCCTAGGCGTTCTTTGCTGCCTTCTATCAGATAATAAATGATAGGAGTTAGTCTTGTTTCTCTGTAGAGGACTACATTTCGGAAGTGTTTCTTGCTAGGTCTTCTATATTTAGGCAAAAACTTTCTGAGAATTTTGATTTCGAAGATCTGTAGCTCCTCGGCTACCGTAGGAGAGATTGCCATCCACACAGGAAAGCAGTAGGCTAAGATAGGGTCTAACTATTTCTTAGAAAATAGGGGGGCTAGCAGCGCACTATGGATTTTGCTTTCTGGAGGATCGCATGATCGTGTGGGTTAAATTTAAGGCGATGGTGGAAGAGAACACCGAGGTATTTGACGGATGCTTTCAGGGGAATAGTTTGGTAGTTAATGGACAAAGCGAGTTCCCTACTTTCAGGCGGGGCATATTGGTGTCCTTTTCCGCTGGCATTGTGGAAGCAAATGAGTTCACATTTGTTTGCATTTATGCTTAAGGCCCACTTCTCTAGGTATTTTTCTAAGGTGCCTGTGTGTTCCTTTATTATGGATAAGGCTTTCTTTGGTCAAGCGTGGCTTGCAAACCATAAAATCTCGTCTACGTATAGAAGTACTTTTGAAGTAAGATTTGACCTGGTAGGAACTTTGATTCAACGGCATGTCGTGGATATAGAAGTTGAAGAGTATTGGGCCGAAGATAGTGCCTTAAGGAACTCCGGAGAGTACTTGGATACTACTTGAGGTTTCGTTGGCTATTTTAATCTGGAGTGATCTTTGACTTAGGAAACTTGCTAATATGTGACTGAGTGCTATGGAGCAGCGGCAGTGTATCAACTTTAAGAAGAGTCCTTTTGTCCAAATGGAGTCGAAGGCTTTGTTCAGGTCAATTGTGCAAGCGACTGTAGTTTCCTTTTTTCTAAGGGCTTCTAAAATAAAGTCATGGAAAAATAATGCAGCCTGCTCCGTTGACATTTTCTGTTTGAATCCAAACTGCTCGGCCGGTATGAAGTTGATAGTGAACTCCCTTAGTGAATGGACAAGGACCTTCTCTAGAATTTTTCCTAGATTCGGGAGAAGTTATATTGGTTGAAGTTTAGAAATTTCCCCGTTTGTTCCTTTTTGGGGATGGGAACAAGGATAGCTTTTTTCCATGGTCTTGGGAAGTGTTTATTGCTGATGCAGTTGTTGATGATTGTGCACAGTGGTTTACTTTATACCTCACTGTATTTCCGTAGAACGTAATTGAGAATCCTATCAGGACCGTAGGGTTTCTTACGGTTCAGTGAATGCAGAAGAAACTCTACTTCATCCGGTGTGGTGAAGAAATTGTTGTGGGCCAGGGTGGATAGGCAAGAAGATCGATTAGATGTAGAGAAGATACTTAGGTAGGACCCTATGTACCCAGACTTGGGTACAAATGGCTGGACGGCCGTGAGAATTTTTATCTGTCATCGGGCTCAAAAAAGTAATTAAAAGTATCCGCGACCGATCAAAAATAAAAATTCCCGCATGGACCAACATTCTTAACGCGGAGTAATTAAGAAAAATGTTCTGTCACTGAGTCGTGAGCACGTACCTCAGATTTTGTGAAAACGTTGAGAGAAAACTTCACTGAAGTTCAATACAAAACAAATTAAGCGAAGATTAGCAAATTAAGAATCGGAGAATGGAAAATTTTGGTAAAGGACGGAGTGCCTAACCACAAAGTAAGTAAATCGTGAGAATTCGATTACAAACCTAAATGGAGTACCTAACCACCGTTTTTTGTCATTCCGGATCAACTTGTGTTGGTTATGGCGGATCCGAAAAGTGATAGAGCATGCCTTATCGAGAGAGGTGACATAGTTATGGATAACGATATAGAAGGACGTTTGGAGGTTAGCAAATAAGTTTTACAATGAAATATCGGCAGTATCTACGTCAATTATCAAATGGAATAAGTTCCGGAGCAAGAGTGGTTTGCATACAATTGCACCATTAATCTCGTACAACAAATTAAATTTAGTTTTGGAAGCTGCTTAAAAAGGTTAGAGCAGAGGATAGCTAGTCAACGAGATGGAACATCACAAATCGCATGTGGTGGTGTTAAATACCGTTTCAAAGAAGATGACAAAAGAATGACAGCAAAGGGAGAGCATATCCTTTAATTCAGTCATAAACCTTGCACATGGACATATTGAACAACCTAAACTCATCTAAATTTGCCTTGAAACAGATAGGAACTACGCGAATGTAGATTAAACGATGGGAATAGAGTAAACCTAGTTTAGGGTATAAGGCTATATAAAGGAAAATATAAAATGACCAGATCGAAAAGAAATAATTGTTGAGTAATGAAAAGAGTTAAGGTTAGCATAAACGAAGACAAATAAACATTAAACATGTTAAGACGGATACAACTAGAACCCTCCATGACATTTAATTATTTTTGTAGGCTTGGTGGGTTATTTCTTTGCTTTTAAGTTGATCGGAGAAATAGAGAAATTTTTTAAAATTTAAAATCCAGGATAGTTAAATGCAAGATAAAAAAAAATAGGCGGTAAGTATGCCGTTACAAGGGTAGGGTTTTAGAAATCCGTGGATGGCCGGTTTCGCGTCACGTTCTGTACGCAGTACCATAAGTTGCGTTGCGTTTTTATTAGAGTAGGGTTTTTCAGATTCGAGTTAAAATAAGATATTTTTTGGTACCGCGTCGGTGATACTCGTGAACGCGGAACTATATACATTTTTGGTTGCTGTCTGGATGAATTTGAGAAATACGGAATAAAGGATTGGTTTCTCTTCCGTATGTTAATGTTCGTATTTTAGACGCGTTTGGACCGGGTACGTGATAGTGGCTGGAACAGAAGAATCGAGCGTAATCCTCTCCGAACCAGCTAGCCGACAAGCAGCCACCGCAAAATGGATTACGAGTGCACGGACTGGTTGACCGATTGGTACTATTCGTTGCCGGGACTCAGACTTCACGTCTATAGCCGAGGAGAGGTAGGTTCCAATTTCGTTTGAGCGATTGAAACGGAAAATCATTACAGTTTCTGTGGAAGGTTCTTTTCAGTTTCTGTACCCAACGAGCCTTAGTGCGGACAAGACCTAAAGTGTTTTCAGATGTGTCTTCATATATAGAAAAGTTTTCTTCTTGGCTAGTGCGTATAAGCCCATAAATCTAACGATTCTGAAGGTGAGTTTCCTCGTTGGAGAAAATACGATCGTCAGGGGCTACCTCTTGAAGGTTGTCTCGAAGATCGTCTTCAAATTGACTCTAGTCGACTTGTGAGCAGGAGCGGGTCAGAGAGTTTTTGGGGATATTAGTTCGGAGCTCATTCAACGGTAGGTGTAGGAGTTAAACATGGTGGTCTGTTGGTATCGGTACTGTGATATGGTTGGGTCCTCTTGGGGTTAACAGTGAGGCTGCAATGGTAAAATTGTCGATGAAGGAGCTACCTCTGGGGTGTTGCCGTTGCTATTGATGGAGCGGTTGCCCCAAGAATGATGTCGTGTATTGAGGTTGCCACCCCAGATGGCCTCGTCGTGGTTGTCAGCAATATTTAAAATATGGTTAAGGCTAGTGGTCAAAGTAGGACCTAAGCTGCAAGGAATGTACAGAGACTCGATAAGAAATTTTTGAGTGTGCCCGGAGGAGAAAGATAGGGGACGCCGAGCCTGTCCGGTACGCTATAACATATTATTGTGCGTAGCCTATACAGATGTTATGATCTCCGCGAAAGTAAAAATTATCTTTTTATCAAAATTTTATTTATTACGATTTTGCTCAGTTCACTTCACTAGCACTTTTGGCTTTCCCTTTAAATTGCACTTTTCCATTTAATCCTTTTATCGCATTAAGATCACACACGTTGACACTGCTAATATCGCGAGTCTACCGATCTCCATCCATGTGTGCCGCGGAATCTATGTTTTTAATTGGCAATCATTTAATTATGTTATTGATCTCTCTACCAACGATTCAATGCTTGCCATCAAATTTTTTGCTTTGTTAATGACCGAATTATAATGTTAATACGACATAGCAACAGTAACATACGATTCTAGGAACATACAATGATATCTAAACCAGTCTCACACTGCATAGCGTGCTCCACTGGTCGGTGGTGATGGGGACATACCGGAAATCCGTCACAAACGATATAAGATACATCCCAAGACACAAACCTGCGCGAATTCTTATCAGCACACCAAATGTCAACGTGACATTCAACATCAGACAGGTATGAAATCTATCTGAGCGATATCACATATTCGTTCAATCATCCGTCGAAGTTCTTGCGTGTTACACGCGTAAAGTATTTTCATTTCATTTTGTTTCCTAAATTTACACCATTTTCAAGATAGCTCAAAACGCACAACCAACTTGTATACGCTCAATATAAATCAAATATCGACAATAAAACGGAATACCGAACAGAATTCAAGTTAGAAACAACCAAAAAAATCATCATCGTCTAAATCCTCCCCCGCATCATTCTTTCAACTTGTAAATTCTTTAAATCTGTGATAAGAAAACTAAAGTCAAATTGTAAAGATTTGTTGAGTTGTGTTTTTTGGTTTTTCGCGAGTGCCCGGTGTATTTCGCAAATGATCTCGCGACTTTGGGGACGTCTTTCGAACGGATTAGCGCAAAATCTTACTGCTGCTTATTTTCGCGGTAAGTATAATTTAGTCGTGTGGAATTTCAGGTGTAGAAAGATAGGAAGGTCCTTTGAACTTGGCCTTGATTCATGTAAACAAAACAGGTAGCGGGGATTGGGGGATATAAAGGGGAGCGAAGATAGTGAGAAAGAGAGAGAGAGAGAAAATTTGTCATTTAGTTTAGCTAGCAAATTGGTGGTGGCGTCTCGCTTTATTTTTGTGCGAGCCGACAGCTAAGTTGTCACACTAGCGGACTAGTGAAGTGTATTTTGGTTAACATCCGATTTTTCAAGTGGTCTTTAGTAAGGCTTCGAATAATCCAGGACTCGTCAGGGTTCATATTTGTGTAAGTGTGTAAGAGTTTTATCCTGGCTATAAAGGGTGTGAAATAGTCAGATAATTTTTTCGTTCCCTGAAAATGAATTGAACTGCTCTCATAGATAAATTGTCCCAAAGGTGCATTTAGTCTATAATTATCCTTTTGATGTTTATTTGAGCGGAATCGAATTGTGCAGATACCTGATAAAATTATCGATTCAATGTGTCCTTGGGTAACATGAAATTGTGGCTTATAGGAGACTTACCGTAATATTTTCATATAATCTTGATTATACATCGAATAATTTGTCCTGTAACCCTTTGCGCTCGAAGGCTTCGAATCCATTTAATTTTGACTTCAAATTTGAGGGCTCCGCTAACGCAAGAATGGAAATTATTGCATAAAGGCAAAAACAAATCATAACTTCTCTATTAACAAACTAGAAACGAAATCTGTTTAGGAAGTTTTGTTTGTATACCAATCTATGACTTTCCGGCAATCGCTTCGCTTGAAATAAACATACCCTTCTCTAGATGGATGTTCTATTGTTTCCTAATAAAAATGACATTCTTATTTGCTAAGATTTTACATATCAGGTGAACCGCTGCAGGGAGCTTCGGAGGGGACGGAAGAATTGGCAGCTTAAGACGTAGTGAACTCTACTATGAGCGTCATTACGACTGCGTGCTGCCCTTCTATGCCTCGTCGAAGACCCCGGCACGGCAAACCCCAAGTGTACTGATGGTCAACTGAAATCGCTGAAAAGTGAATGGAGTGTCACAAGCTTCGACGTGAGGCTCAACGGGCGCGGAACCGTGACGAGGCATGCAACCGGGTGGCAGCATATAAGTCGGCCAAAAAATGCCTTCACAAATTGATTAACAACAGCAAGGCTCGCTGCTGGCAAGACCTAGTGGACAATGTGAACAAGGATCCTTGGGGCCTTGGCTACAAGCTAGTTATGCGGAAGCTTGGCGCCCTACAGAAACCTTACACACATGAGGCGGCAAAGATGGATGAGATAGTGCGGAGACTCGCCCCCGCCCATCCTGTCCGTGTTGACGCATAAGGCCGGAACTGGAGGAGACAGTCCTTTCATTGAAAGCAAGGAGGGCTCCTGGTCCAGATGGTATTCCGGCTGAGGTAGTGCGGCTTGTCTATCACTATTGCCCTGACTTGCTGCTCAGCACATTAAACGCTTGCCCACGGGACGTGGTTTTCCCGGTACGAATGGAAGGTGGCGAGGCTCGCGTGATCAGCAAGGGGAAGGGAAATCCCGAATCACCGTCTGCATACCGCCGGTTATGCATGCTAGACACGGCTGGGAAAGTGCTAGAGAACACACATCAAGGGAAGACTCACTGACGCGATTTGTGCTGCTGGGGACGTATCTTCTCTGTGGTACAGCTTTAGAGCAGGACGTTCTACTATCGATGCGATTGCAGAGTTGGTGAAAGCGGCCGAAAAGGCAGAGGCACATAATCGTACCAAGCGACGGATCGTCCTGTGGTTACTCTCGACGTCAGGAACGCCTTCAACTCCGCTAGATGGCTGGATTTTCTGGATACGCTGGAAAACCATTTTCAACGATACTAAATAAAAGAAAATCTTCCGTTTTATTAGGTGAATATTAAATTTTTGAATGAATTGCATACGCGCGTTTCGAATGGAACGTCCTTTCTTCTTCAGTGCTTTTCTACAAGCTTGTAGAAAAGCACTGAAGAAGGAAGGACGTTCTTTTCAAAACGCGCGTATGCAATTCATTAAAAAATTTAATATTCACCTAATAAAACGGAAGATTTTCTTTTATTTAGTATCGTTAAAGAGAGGTGAAAACAGCCGAGAAAGAACATAAAACCATTTTCAAGTTCCAGAATATCTAATGCGGCTTTTGGGGGACTACCTAAAAGACCGAAGCCTGCTCTACGACACGATACAGGGCCAACGAAAGATGGCGGTTACATCGGGTGTTGCCCAGGGATCTATCCTTGGTCCGGACCTGTGGAACATGTCTTTCGACGGGCTACTGAGACTGGAGATGCCAGATGAGTCGCGCATGATCGGCTATGCGGATGATGTTGCGGCTCTGGTCCCTGGACGCACCATTTAATAAGCGCAACTTAGGCTAGGTATGCTAATGCGCCGAGTGAAAGACTGGATGACTGCTCGTGGGCTTAGTTTAGCACTGGAGAAAACCGAAGTGGTCAACTTGACAAAAAAGAAAATCCCTAGAGTAAGGATGATCAGTATTGGAGACATACAAATCGAATCAAAGCCAGCGGGGATGGGATAGGCTGCGGTGTGACCTCTCCATTGAAATTCGAGAACCATCCCCAGATATTATAGTTGGGGAGATGGTTAGATCACTTGACAAATGGAACCGAGCATTATGTTCTCCAAGTATACAAATCTGTGATAAGACCTATGTTATGCTATGGGTATGAAACATGGACCCTAACCCAAGCATCTGCAAATATATTGAACGCCTTTGAGCGACAAGTCCTGAGGCGAATAATCGGAGCGAAGCTAGACGAGGACCAATGGCGAATTCGATACAACCATGAGCTGTATAAAATTTTTGACGAACCGGAGGTCTCAACGATTGTAAGACTGCGGAAGCTGCAATGGGCTGGCCACATGAATCGTATGGACGAACAACGCATACCCAAAAAGGTATTCGTGGGGAGAACTGAAGACGCTGGTCCGACTCGGTCGATGAAGACAGTCCATCGCTGCTCGGATTTCAAACTTGGAGGACGCGATGCGCTATCTTACAATTATTATTTCTATTTTTAACTTGTATCACCCTATGTTTAAGTGTAAATTGAAGTAGTTTGCTAACAAAACCTTTGAATGTAATTTAATTCAATTGTCAATATATTTGCCATTAATTTTATGAAGTTTCCGACACTTTGTTTTTTTTTTTGCGGCAGGGGGTCTGTTTACACCCAGAGTGCATGAGTTTCCTTTTCCAGCGGAACGGGAAGGAGACTGTTTGTCTACCCAGACAGCCCGAATATAATGTGCTTCTTCTTCTTCTTAGCACTACAGCCCCTGTGGGGCCTTCGCTTCCTGCAAATAGTGCCTCCAACTGTCCTCCAATTTCGAAATCCGAGTGGCGATGAACTGCCTTCGTCGACCGAGTCAGACCAGCATCTCCTTGGTTTCCGCACTGGTCTTCGGCCTTCATATCTCCCAACGAATACCTTTTTGGGTATCTTTTGTTCGTCCATATGATTCATGTGACCAGCCCATTGCAGCATCTGCAGTCTTACAATCGTTGAGACCTCTGGCTCGTCAAAAATTTCATGCAGCTCTTGGTCCTATTGGATTCGCCATTGATCCCCGTCTAGCTTCGCTCCGATTATTCGCCTCAGGATCCATTGCTCAAAGGCATTTAATATATATGCGGATGCTTGGGTTAGGGTCCACTTTTGACACCCATTGCATAACACAGGTCTTATCACATTCCTGTGTATGCAGCCGGTCTTCAAGATCGTCAAAACTGAATAAAATGTTTTATTTGCAAGCTGTTTTCTTCGGCGTATTCCGTCTCTTTCATTAGCGGTTCTCGTCATTTCGGCGCCTAAATTCACAATTCGTCCACATTTTCGATATTGTGTTCGCCAAATGTGATATTTTGTGTATTTGAGTTATTTTTCCTTGACTGCGTCATGAGCCTTGTTTTTTCTGACTGATTTGTAGCCCTACTAGTTTTGCTTCGCTGTCGAGTTCTAGGTAAAATTCTCTGGCGGTTGTTAGCGACCGTGACAAAATGTTGATGTGATACGCATAGGCTACCACTTGGCTTGACTTGTATAATAGCGTACCTCTTGTATCGACAGGTAGCTTTCTTAACCATATATTGATATGCACAGCTGCCTGTCGTGTCTGACGTTGCTCTACAACAATTGCTATGCGTGCCATACTATTGACAGCGCACTGATTGACCCGAATCGTTCAATGCAATAGTTGCTAGACAAACAAGTTATGAGTCATCAATCACAAAGAGACGCGCAATAACTTGTTTGTTTTTGTAGCGGTGTGTTAGCGTGGGACCAGGAGTCATCGATTTCAAGAATCCGCGCATGTCGGTTGAGCCGAAGTCGGTTAAAAGGGCAGGGCGTCTACTGTATATAAGATCAGAATTATATAATTGAATAGCCAGAAAAACAAATAATTTAATTGTTAATTATAAAAAAAAACAAGAAAATCAAGCAAAGAAACGAAAAAATATTAGGAGGAAAATTTAATTTCGAAAATTAATTTTGTGAAAGAAGAAAAATTAATGAAAAGGAAATTTAAAAAAAATATGTATATATAATACTGAAACAAAAAAACTGCATCTGAAGGAAATTCGCACGTGTAAGGAAAGAAAAATCGATTTAAAGTTTTGGGGTAATGACACGTCAAAAATTGGAAATTGTTTGATTTTCAACTACTTAAACTGCCCTGAAACGTTTTCAAAGTATCATAATACATTTCGGAATATTCAGACAATCTATCAATCAATACCAAAATATAAATCTGTTGCAAAATTGTAGTGTTTATAAGTGGATGGAATGCCTGTAAAGGACTGCAGCGGTGGTCTGAAAATTAGTGCTGCCCTGGAAAGACCCTGCCTGACGACTCGTAAGCGTGCTGGTAGCTAGCGTTGCGGTGTCATGGGCGAGTTCTTTCTGCCAGTGCAAGGTCCCACTACAAAATTTCACGCTTAAAATTTACGTTGATAACCAGAGTCAATAAAAATGCAATAAACGATTGACTCCATAGGCGTTAAGGCCTAGGTAACAAAGGAAACGTGACGACGAATACCCGGTTAACCGCGCGCGAGACAAGGCGATACCGTCTTTGCGAAGGAAGGTCACTGCCTACAAATAAAAGTGGGACATCCATTTGGTGGCGGTGCCCCCACCTACCCCTTTCCGGTTGAAAGTGAAAAGACCGACTATCATTATTTAGCTGGACATTTTTTTAAATCTCAATAATCTACTTCTAATTCTAACTTCTTATTCCTTTTACAATAAAGTTGAAAAAAATATTCTCAATAAGCAGTTTCATGTGTTAATGCACTTCACTTAATGGGAGATAAATTTACAATCCAATACATACTCGTAAATGAATATAGTTCAAAAATAAAGAATTGAAGTTCTGTACAATTCAATACATAAATGATTGTATTTCAAAATAAATAAGTTTCATACAATTTATAAAATGCAGTTTTGCCTTGCGTCCTCCACGTCGCTTTCTTTTGTTAATTGGCTGCGCTAGGGTCAATGGTTGCTGCTCCTTTGTCCGTTTTCTGTATTCTTCGATTGTCAGGGGCTTTGGTCCGATTTTCTTCAAATCCGCTACAGGTGTAGGTGTATATTTCACTGTTGCTGTTGGCCCGCTCGGTGTGTATTCTTGATCCTGCGCGAGATACTTCCTGCGGAACTCCTGTTTCGCTAGTTCAACCGCTCGTTCAAAAATTTTATCAAATTCTTCCATAATTTCGGACTGGTTTGGATCGCCATATTGGGAAGTATAGAAAGAGAGATTTGATTAAAATGTAGAACCCTAATGGCCAGCGTTTTCACGCCGATGTAATGGCTTCGCCTAAAGGCTGAGCCGTAATTTAAATGAAAGTCAAAATTATTCGTGGAAATACTTACGGTGCTCTGTGAAGTGCACTCGCAAGTTCTATATTCAGACATTGTTACAATATTTTCTTAGACTTTTTATACTAATTCTACACTACAAATAAATGGTCAAACACGATGATGACCCTTTTCCCATGTTCCTATTCTAAAATCAATAAATGTCACATATATCTCAATTTACCAAAACATCCATTTCAATACACAAAACAAATATCCAAACATAATATCCATTCCTCATTATCTAATACGGTTAGTCACTATTGCATTGTTCTCATTTAACATTGAAAACAATGCAATCACATACAATACATTCGTATTCGCTTTGGCTTGGCTGCAATGCCACTTGAGAAGTCTCGTGCCAAACAAATGCATGCTGTGACGTAACACTCATGTAGGTCGTGTACTCGGTTCATTGAGTCACGCTACATGCAATCCAGAAATGATTATCCATGGAATATGATATCCTCATGAATGGAAGCATGACATTGAAGATTATCCATGCACATGCTTGTGTGGATAATTATGTCAGCTCAGGAATGCGCTATGGAATTTGGTATGGAATGCGTATTTGGATTGAAATGTAATTTATGTACGTTATGTACGTAGCATATGTAAGTATAATAGAATATTTGCATGTTTAAATTGAGATGCAATTTATGTACGTTACGTATGTACTACACAATAAATAATCCATTACATGCAATATTAAAGAATGGATCTATGTAAAGAATAATTTAAGAATGGATCGATGCAACAAGTAATTTAAAGAAAAATACTTCGAAAACTGGTTAATACTGCAGCTATCATGTTCTACCAATCGACAATCAGGCAGAGCATAGCGAAGCTCACGTTCGGATTATATTACTCCTGATGAATTGTTTGAAAATACAAAAATCATAAAAAGAAATCTTTTGGCGTTCACTTCTCATTTTGGGCGATGGGAAAAGCGCCGTTCAATTTATTTGGACTTGCTGGCTTTGATTTTGCATTTTCCCACTCGATTGCTTTCCTTCCTCCCCACGTTATTTTCTTCTTGATAATAATTTTCGATCACAATATTATAGCGTAATAAACTGTTGCTGCTTTTTCAAATTAATGCTCAATGGTTGCTCATTTTTTCCTTCAGTTTTTTTTCGCAAGCAATCAGTCTGATTGCACGCGGAGGGCAGAAAATAACGCCAGCGTCTACTTTTTCTTGACTTTTTCGCTGCATCACGATGAATGTCTTAGCATAATTCCTTTATTTTCCCTATTTATTTATCATCGCGAATCTTATATGTCGCTGATTCTTCAACAGCACCTGATGTAATCACTTGATGTTCTCCTCTGCAGATTTCACACTCGAGGTAAATTTTTGCGTTTTTCACTACACTCCAAGTCTACAACCGGTTCAGGAAAATCACTTGCAACTCGCACAATATTTCCAAGTAATTTTTATGCGTTCACTCCTAGCACCTGGCGCAATATTTTCATTTTTTTTTTGTATTTTCTACTGCTCGCATTTAACTTAAACAACAAGTCAACTCGAACTCCATGTTTTTGTTTGTGCCAGGTTCCTGCGAAAAACCACGACAGCGAAAGGCGCTCATGCGAATAGATTCGCAGAACTCATTTTAGCAACAAAACGCTACTTTCGGCGGTATGCCGCGGCCAGATCGTCAAACGATAATACACGGCAAAAACCCGTTCAAGTGATTTTCTCCGCGTGGCAGTTCTATCTTCTCGAGACAGCAACAGTCGAACCGCGGCTTTAAACTCATCTTAAAAAAATTCCTTTCAAAATCTCTGCTAACCGTCGCCTTTCGCGACCTAACAGCAACTCTCGTCCGTCGACGAGACAACACCTCATATCCCCGTTGTTCGCAGAACCGGGATACTTCCAATTTCATTGGAATTATTTCTTTCCATTACGCTTCAGATTTGAGTGTGCGTAATTTTTTCTTTAATTTTTTTCTCTCTTCTGCGATTAACGCGCGTTTTTTTCCGTCTCAATAGCTATTGCGTGTTGTTGCTTGAAATGATACATTTCAGTTTGCAACTATTGCAGATGCTCCATTGCCATTGTCTAGATTCTACGTGTACATAACGAATATGAGCAGCGAGTGAGCTCTTCGACGAACACTGTTTGTTACATATTTCACAAATATGATTTCGGGTGTCCCGATGGCGGCTTTCATGCGTGCGAAGTGAGAATGTTTTTATATTGTAAGATAGGCCGCAAGTTTTACATTGGACTCTAGTGTCCAATGTGCCTTCATTCTGGAGCTTGGCTCGTAAATGATTTCGCGCAGCTCTCGCAAAAAAACTCTTTTTTTCTTTCTAATGAGTAAGCTTATGTTTACTGAGGACAAATTTTAAAGCAAATACTTTTTGGAATTCGTCAAAATTAACTTTTTTCATCTTTGTTCAAATGTGTTACCCCGTGGTTTGTAAGTTGATATTTTAGCACAAACCTGTGACTGCATATTGTGCATTGAAAAGGCCATTCTTCGCTTGGCAAGTGTTGTTAAATATGAATCCGTAATAAAACTCGACTTTTACTATTGTGGCCGCAAACTGCACACTTGAAGACGTTTGGATTCATGCGAATAGTTATATGGTCCATAGCTCTGTCTTTTTGATAAATCTTCTTCCCACAGCATGTTACAACGCCTCTAGTGTTGTGCAATTTTTGTAATGTAGTTGCATTTCTTTAAAAGCACAGAAAAAAAAATTTCCTTCGCGGCAAATTGTACATTTGAGACCAACAAACTCTTTAGTTTTTGTGTCACCATTCGATCTTGATGTGCGTTTTTCCAGATGCATGGGTAAATCAATTTTTGGACGGGCAGGAGAGTCTCTGCAAACATCAGGCTGTTCAGATGATGATAATTGTTAATGTCTCTTAAATTCTAACTCGTTAGATTCTGTTGAAGATTTAATGGGATTGCTAATACTTTCGTCTTCTTCAACGATGCTTGTTGCATAATTAACTTATCTTGTAATGTTTCAACTGGATGCATTTGCTCTGCATAATTTTAATTTAATTATCACTATTACATACATTTCGTATTCATTAGCAAATAAATAGGTAAATACATGTTGTATTTTACTTTTTAGTGTCTAAAAATTTTTCCATCCTCAGAGCATGTTGCTTTGTATGTGTTCTGTATTTATTTTAATATATTTTTCTAAATAATTAATATATTTCATGTTATTCATTAACGTAATCGTCAACAAAGTATTTTTCATTCTAAATTTTCAAAGTACCACAACGTGGTTTTTTTTTATGTATACCTGTATACTTCTTATAGACATGTTTTCACGCATTGTATTGCTTATGAAAAAAAAATACAAAACACTCCGGCAAAAGCATAGTATCGTAATAACTTTCACCGAATCGTCTTAAACTACATAATGGAACTTATTTCTATGCAGGCTTATTCTTATTTGCGTTTTTAATACTTTTATCGAACAATACCAAGTAGACTGAAATTGCAACAACCAATTTGTACATTTCGATCCCTCGTGCTCCTTTTCGTGAAGGTCCCTCGAGCAGTATGTCTAAACGGACTGCTCGATTACTACAAAATCTGGCACTCATGTATCACTTGTAAGCGATGAAATTTTTTTTAGATAACCCCTGGCTTGTTATGCAGACGTTTGTTTTTTATTTTAACCCTCATAAAACTGAGTGTTCTTGTGCCACGTATTACAAATTAATACTTGACGTTGTTAAGCCTTTTTCAAATGCCTAACCACCTGGGGCGAGTTTCGTTGGCGTAGCACCAATATACCCACTTGTATATCTTGGATGCGTAAGCGAATCCACTCGCTTAACCTGAAATACCTGAAAACTTCACTCAACTCCACTCTAGAGCTTTCCCAATGAAACGCACGTATTCCCAATTAAATACATTTATTAATTCTTCAGATTACATTTGCTATCTTGGTTGTTACTGGTTACGGGTGCCTCCCCTTTATGGCGCTGCTCTGCCTTAAGCTAGACGTGCCAATCGGCGCAGGTTACTGCTCTTGCGGGATATTCATCAATGCGCCCACCTCTTTGCCTTTTCTCTTCTGGCTCGACCACCGACGAAACAAGCGGCTTGGCCAAGCGCGACCGGTACTCCTCGATAGTGGTTGGCTTCGGACCCGCTCTGGGCGTCGCAGCGACTGCTTCCTCGAGCGACGGACGGGGTTGAGATGTCATCACAGGTGGTTAGTTCGTGGCTGACCAGTCACCGCTCACGGATGTCGGTCGTGGTGGTTCCTGGCGATGCAAGCATGTCGTTTGGTTGCCTGTGGTGATTTGACTCAAAACTGTGATGTCCGCACGATCACTGAATTGAAATCGCGTTAACTTGCTCGTTCCTGGGCAAAATGCCTTAGAAAAACTACTGCTCCGGCAAGAGCCTTGAGCAGGGCAAGTAACGCCGTTTGGATCCGGGCTGGTTGACAGGCTGGCTGATGTGCGTAAGGTTATCCATACGGCTACTTGGATCCGAGCTGGAACCCTCTTGAAGTCTGTCGGTCTCGAGCTAAAAGCCTTGAGACGGTTCTACTCAGGCAAAGGCCTTGAGTAGGACAAGCGTAGTATCAAGAGTGATCGGTTTGTTCATGGCCATGGACATTTATACAAAAGTAATGCTTACTTCAAGTTTACCTTTGTTGCTTAGTCAACTTAAATAACGGTTAATATTAATAATAAATTACGTCAGTGGATTGTTTGGGTAATTTTCACGTGGCCATCTATCGATGACTAGCTTTTCGAGAAGTGATTTTATATATGTATTATGTCGATTTACCCCAGCTTTGTGGGTTGGTCAATGCCAAGTTAAGCGGACGAGCACGAAGTATATGGCATACTCACGCATACACTTACTTCCCAAGTTTTTGCGCATGATGCAGTATACCTACGAGAACCAATGTGCGAAGCATTAGTAATGCTCGAGACATTGGCCGAGCCTAATGTCTCGAGGTTATATTAGATCACCACAACAACGTAAACAACAGAATGATACGAGTAGCTCAAAAATGAGAAAATTTTGAAATTCGGATAGAAATTGTGGTCACTGTGAACGATCAAAGCCAGAGATCTGCCATGGAAATTGACGTGTTTTAAGAAAATCCATGTATATCCCTCCTATACGTCATAAAATTTATTATTTTTATGCAAAGTACCACATATTTACACTTGTAGAAAAATACACAAAGCCAGCTACAAAATAAAACCAAAATAATAAAATAAAATAAAAACGGTGGCCACAGTCATCGATCGAAACTGAAAATCTGCACAAAAAGTGCACGTGTTCTAGAAATAATCATTTCTATGTCTACACGCTAGACCACCACGATTTTAGTTTGGGCAAAGCCATAAAAATAATTCTGCTTACCTCCTGACTTAGAAAAACAGTAAAACTTTCCCACCCATAAACGAGCGTTAATTTAATAATTCCATTAATTTATTTTCAGCTCAAAAATTACGCACAGTTGGTATACACGGATCGCATAGCTGCCCTGAAAACTTAAGCATGTCCGACATGAATGTTCTAATTCTTCCTGCCCTTCAAGATAATTACATGTACTTGGTAAAATCTATCAAAATTTTATAAATATTCACAATGACCAAAAAATCTTCATATTTTCTGCAGATCATATGTTCCGCAACACGTGATGCTGCCATCGTAGATCCAGTCGATCCTGATAGTGTTCTGAGGGCTGTACAAGAAGAAAATTGTAACCTAACTAAAGTCCTTACAACTCATCACCATTGGGACCATGCAGGCGGTAACGAAAAACTTGTTAAGAAGTTCGAGAAGGAGCTAGCAGTCTACGGTGGTGACGATAGAATAGGCGCATTAACGAACAAAGTCACCCAAGGAGATAAACTAAAAATCGGAAATTTGGATGTATCGTGCTTGTTTACTCCTTGCCATACAACCGGTCATATTTGCTACTTTGTCGAAGCCCCGAATGGCGAAAAGGCAGTCTTTACCGGTGACACCCTATTCCAAGGCGGATGTGGACGATTCTTTGAAGGAACAGCAGAACAAATGTATTCAGCATTAGTCGAAAAACTTTCCAGTCTACCTGATGATACTCAAGTGTTTTGTGGACACGAATATACTCTACAGAATTTAGCTTTTGCTCGTCACGTTGAGCCAACAAATAAAAGTATTTTGGATAGGATAGAGTGGGCGAAACATCGACGAGCGGAGAACGCTCCAACTGTACCATCAACTATTGCCGATGAAAAGCAGATCAATCCGTTTATGCGAGTTCACGAAAAGCCAGTGCAGACTCATGCCGGTGAAACAGATCCCATTAAGACAATGGGAGCAATTAGGAAAGAGAAGGATACTTTTAAGGCATAAATACAATAGAGACTGCAATCGTATTGAAGATGTGATTCATTCTACTATTTATATTTGTTGTTATTAAACTGTCGGTTGAACTGTAAGAACGCGTCTCCTGAAGGATTCTGTTGTCTGTGTTGGTGGCAAATTGTTTTTTTCTTTTAAAATTTGATTTCCTTAAAAAGATTTCTATTCTAAAAAGATGGGAACATACAAGGTAAATGAATTGTAAACAATTATTGTATTTAAGAATTGAAGAAAAAAAATAAAACGTTACTAGACGTAATGATATAAATGAATCTTTCATTTTCCACATTTTTGGGTATTTTTAAGATACAATTTTGTCATTTGAGTGTTTCTTCACTTTAGATAGGACTTACTTGCTGTAATATTTCAGGACACAGTGTTGTCGAGGTCTTACTTACTAAGCGATAAGCAAGAATCTATATTTGAATCCCGTACCTGACCTTTTGAACATTTAAAGGTTTATTTGTTATTGAATCCATAAACAACGTGCGACAGCTAGTTACCCTTGAAAAAAAAAACTCCCTTTGATTGACATTGCATAACAAATTGACGTACCTTTCATTTAAAGCGCGCCAAAATATTAATGCAAATATCTAACCAGGTACCATGCAAACTACAAAGTCACCATGCGGCTTAACTTTGGACTGTCTTTATAAAACAATAGAATCACTACAAAAGTGCTTTTTCCTGCATCATTTAACATCTGTAAAAATTTTAAAACCACTTTATTTTCAGAGATGCCCAACTGAATGCACATAAAAAATTTCTTGCGGCCCGAATGATACAGAAAATCTACCGAGGATATCGAGTTCGCAAGTCGGTCGAGATATGTCGTACTAACGCGATAGTAATTCAAAAATTCTATAGAGCACACAAAGCTCGAAATGAGTTCTATGCAATGTTGGAAGTTCGCCTTCAAGCACAACTTGACGAACGCTACAATTATTATGCAACCGTCATACAGAAATGGTTTCGTGGCTATTATTCTAGGAAGTATATTCATGACTATGCCAAGTTGCGTGAAAAACAACGACAGGCTGCCAAGGAACTTATATTGTGTGTGGCTCATAAATTGCATCATTTGTTGCGAACTCGGCAAATTCCGGGAATTTATTCGCTGAGAAACAGTCAGTAAGTGCATTTAAATGTTTTTCTTTTAATTTGATAGTTTCGCAGACATTGAAAGGTAGCAGAGGTCTTCGTTTCACAGGTGGCATTCTGAGCCGGCTAGAGCTTAGCCGTGTCGGGGTTCAGGATAGGAGACTATGCCTGAAACCTCCGGGTCGGTGCGCAGAATAATATCACTCACAAAGTCAAGATATTTGATCTCCTTCTTGCCGAACTTGTTCATTTCACCATTAATGGTCAAGTTGAAGCCCCTGAGCACTTTTGCAACGGTATTGAGGAGCTCCAAGTGCTCATGAAATGTTGAACTCGTAACAAGCAGATCAGCCAGGTAAACAAATACCTTGTCCTGCAGCTCGTGCTGTGTGACTTTATGCATCAACCGACCCATCGTTTGGAGAGCATTACACAAACCGAGCGCCATGATCTTGAAATGGTACAAACGCTTGCCAGGAACAGTAAAGGCCGTTTTCACCTTAATCGCATCATTCAACGGTTTTCAAAACCATCCTTCAGTTCCAAACAGGTAATGAAACTAGTGCCCTTCAGCCGTGCCAACAACCCTTGACTCAGCAGCAACGAATAGGCGTCAACGGTCTCCTCGTTGAGGCGTCTAGCATCAAGGCATAATCGAACCTTACCGGATATTCTGACACGGGTCACTGGACAGCTCCATGAACTCTAACTTTCCTCTATTACCCCCCAAAGATAGCATAGGCCGAGTTAGTCATACAAAAGTTTCTGTCTAATGGGCGAGACAGCATAATGCGTTGACCTTGATTCGTGCAATTTTGTAGAGGTCCCAGAAGTTCATTCCGAGATACACTGCGTGCGTCCCGGAAGTTTCCACCAGGAACCTCATCAATTTCTCTATGGCACAACCTCCTTTCCATTCAATTCTAGACACTTGTATCTTGTGAGCTCGCTAGAAGCTGCTCAGCGTGAGTTTAACCGTATTTTGTTCTTCAAATTCAACTTAACCTATGAGTCCTATGAGCGTCGTTTATCCATACTCCATCTCCCTTCTCTGTCGTCCCGTAGAATCTTCTTAAATCAATGTTTCCTTTATAAGTTGTACCAAATTGCTTCCACTCTAAACGAAGACTTGCGCTACAGACAGTATGCGCGTCCTAGTCGTACGCCCGGACAGATTTATATTTTCAGTCAATTATGCCGCGAATCATCAGAAAGCATAACAACCTCGAGCTTGGTTCTCTATCCACGTCCTACTTTGTTTTTAAAAACAAACTAAAGACGTTACTTTTTGTGAATTGCGATTAATTTTTCTTTATCACACAATTTTTCAAACTTTCATCTAGCCTCTAATGTCTTTTCTAACATGTTTTGATTAGTATTGTTAACTTTTTTCTGCTTGATTTTGTTGCATAAATGTGTCTTACTTTAAACGATATTTAATTGTCTAAGTCTATTTTGTAATTGAATTTTTGTCGGTAAAATGGATTTAAATAAATAAATTTAGTAGCGTTGTTAAAACGCACTATTGTGGTGACTGGATCCTTGTGTCCTGAAGCAGTCCGAACATAGGCATGCATGGTATGCATACGCAAGCCCAAGTCTGATAATATGTCCAAGGGTCTGGCTCCGAAGGTACTGACACTGACTGCACAATCAAGCAAGCTCGGCAATTTACGACCCTTGCTGATTTCTGTGTAGGGCTTATTGTCGCCATGAGTTGCAACAATCGGCGCCTGGCGAAGAAATAACCCCAGGATTTCCGGAAAGGATTCCGGAAAGTACGTGCTCTACAACAAGCGAGTGGTTCTCAATTATTATCGCCATTCCATTACTTATGGTGAATGAATCCGGGAAATCATCGTAGTACCTGGCAGTGTTGTTACGACACAAATCTTCCGCTCCCCTAAGATGGATATTCATCTGCCGACAAGACTCCAAAACTGCCAATAACCCATCAGACAGTCTCATTGAGTTGAGTCTATAGGGCTGAACCGGAGGTTGCCCAACTTAACTTCTAATTCAGTGTCCTCAATCCAACGACACTTCCAGAACAGCTCACGCGTGGTCGGGAACTCATGTTCAGCTAAGTAGTCCTGCAACTTGAAAACTAGTCTCGCAGATCTGTGTCCTTAATCAGATTCTTCAGTTGAAGAGCCATAGTCGAAGGAATTTAGAAAACTCAATGAAAGGTTCCTTGGATCCATGCTTGTGGGCGAATATACTTCCCCAAATATGAGGGTCATCAAGCCGAGATCCAAATCGTTCTATGGACTCCACCTTAAACTGCGTCCAACTCAAATCTACATATGTCAAGTGCCTGCCAGTACCTGTTTTCAGCAGACCCTCGCAGGAGGACGTAAAAGTTTCGAAACAGTTAACGTTCGGAGACACCATAACCCCTAGTCATGGTGCTAGCACGAAACAAAAGCTGGCGAGCATCCAAACTATTTGAACCACCGTCGAATTTATACCCCATTTGGTAATTGGGATAACCGTTTGATGAGGCTTAAATGTCTCGTCAACATTCCGGAACAAAAGCTGTGACTGAGGATCAGGCAATTCTTCGGGGGACATGGTGAAAGACGAGTGAAATGATCATGCTCATATTGCTGGCGTGGAAATAATTCTCCTGGAATGCCGAGCAAATCTTAAATTTAAAAACTTTGAGCTATATTCACAACCAACATAATCAATCTGAACAACTACAATCAAATTCTAGGTTTAGATGCTTTATGTAATGGCCACGGTATTCACTGCAGTCGCACACATTGAAAGATGGAAGAGGCCTTGGAACTCCAGGTGGCATTCTGAGGCAACTAGAGCTCAGCCGTGTCGGGATTCTTTGTAGAAGACTTCTGCCCGTGCTGGGTCACCTTACATCAATTTAGTAGGAAAGGATACGAGGTTATTTTGATAACGCAGAAGTGAGAAAAAATTTTTAAAAAAACCAATCATTTACTTACCCCTTTTAAGGCTGATCTCCGAGTGCTCGGCAAAGGGCAAAAAAGGGGTGGAGTCACAGAAAGTTAATTTCAATTTAACGTTTGATGTAAAAAAAGACGGAAAAACAACAGAACATCCACTTTTGTAAACAAGGCTAACACCTGCCAGCTCACCCCGCAGCATTCACATCTATTTTCTAAGCTTACTAATATTCACTTCTGCTCTTATTAATAAAAATACAAGGTCTGATATTTTGCTCTTTCAAACGCTTCTGATTTTTTTCTCAAATTGCTTCTCACTGGCACGCTATAGACACCATTGCACTCAATGTTACGTAAAAATGTAATTTCATAAGAACTGCTGTCTACTTGCTTTATATAAACAATTCATTTTTCACGATGTCACCCTATAAAGTTTCTTGGAAACATTAACTGCGAAATGCTCGCGCCCTAGTTCACTGCACTTATAGGCAAAGTTTTAAATGGTTTTGTTTCCTATTTTTGTTTATTTTATAAAAATATTTAATTGAAGCACTCACTAAATCTGTCTAAATATTTTGTACTATACCACTGGTTGAAGAACTTAAAAATTCCAATGACACATTTCATGATGAGCGACACCCTCCCAGGTGACCGCATTCCAGAATATTTTCCAACTTCCGAGATTCATTCACATTCCAACTAAACCGTTCACTTTAATTCATTCTTACCGTGACTACTCCCAACTCAACTTTGTCTTAAAACGATTCAATGATTAAACGCTTTTTTAAAAACTGAAGTTTCATCTCCTCCGATGGTTCTAACCAGACTGATCTCATATTTTCCCACCATAAACTCACTCGTCTTCTGGTCAAGAGTTCATCAGCCAGCAACTACCGTTGTCGACCCATCCCGTTAGAAGAACGTACAGCTGTTACTTCATAACACCAGAGAAGCTGGTTCTTCTGAGTTATGCATTTAACAACATTCCATTCTGTCAGCACCCCAGCAACTAGCTGATGCAGGCTTGTTGTTGCAAATAATCGAATCGTTCAATGGCAATGCAAAAATCTTCCATTGAATGACACGAACATATGTTTGCTATTGTTATCGACGCATATTGAGAAGAAACTTCTCCAGCCTTAATCTTTATTCATTAGCAACTTTTGGGCATTTGAATTTTATCTCTTGATTGCTAATAATTAAAAATTTTGCTACATGAGAATAAATTTCCAACTTGCGATACTTGCTGATTGCAACAAGTGGGCAGTTTCAAGTTTTTTGTAAAGGGGTTTTCAATTTTGAACAGCTCGCTATTTTGGTAGATGTCACTTTTGAAGCTGTCATTTTTTGACACTTGGCAAGTATAAATTGCGCCATTGATAAAAATGGAACGATACATGCTTCAACAACGCATCGAAATTATTTAAGTTCACTATAAAAATGGTGAAAATGTGGCAGAGACGGTTCGTAAAACTCGAACATTTTTGGATCGTCGTGAAGCGCCTTGTCGGACCGCAATACAGAAATTGGTGGAAAAATTCGAGCTGTTGGGACAACTTAGTGATGTGAAGAATAAAACCCGTGCACGTCATTCAAGAACAGCCAAGAATATTGCTGCTGTAGCCGAAGGTGTTGAAGAAAACCAAGGTTTGTCCATTCCTCGTCGTTCTTTGGAATTAGGCATTCCACAAACGTAATTACACCGTATCTTGCATAAAGATTTGGGTCTTAAGGCTTATAAAGTTGAGTTAACACAAGAACTCAAGCCGGTCGATCATCAACAACGTCGTGTCTTTGCTGATTGGGTCCTTGAAATGCATGACAATGATCCGGAATTCCATCGAAAAATCATCTTGAGGGATGAGGCCCATTTCCACCTCGGTGGCTTCGTCAACAAGCAAAATTGTCGCATCCGGGGCTCGGAAAACCCAAAAGTTATTGTTGAAAAGCCTCTCTATCCTCAACGTGGGATTGTTTGGTGCGGTTTATGGTCCGGCGGAGTCATTAGACCTCACATTTTCGAAAATGTGGCTGGAGCAACAGTTGCGGTGAATGGATTGAGCTATCGAGAGGTGAGTAATGATTTTTATGGCCGGAAATGGATGGTATTGATCTGGACCACGTTTACTTTCAACAAATGGCGCTACGTGCCACACAAGCAACGAAACCATTGATCTTTTACGGGAAAAGGACCGTGTTACCTCTCGAAGAGGTGATCACAATTGGCCACGGAGAACTTGTGATTTAACACGTTGTGACTTCTTCCTTTGGGACCACGTGAGAGAAAAGGTCTACGCCAACAGCCCAGCGTCGATTCAAGACCTCAAAGATGGAATTCGTGAGGCTATCGTGGACACAGGGCGGCCACTTTGAGATTTGGTTATGGAAAATTTCATGAAGAGGATATGGTCCTGTAAGCGTGGTCATTTGCCTGATGTTATTTTTTACTTTTAACGACATACCTTCTTCTTTATAATAAAATAAAGATCCGATCGTTTGTATTAAAAACTGGCATTTTCCTTTTAATATCAAAATAACACCTCTTATTTGTTCTTCTGTCATCCAACAGACCAATTTTCGGAAAGAAGTTAATGGTCTTAGCCGGCTCCAGGGATGCTTCTCTTCGGTTAGATCGTAGGTGTTCAAAGTGCCCCCTCAGACGTTTGATGTACAAACCTACAGGACTTACACTCGGCGTTCCCTTTGAGGCCGATTTTCTTAGGTTGCCCTCCAAGCTTTTATTGGCCGGTGAAAAGCCCTGTTAGAAACCTGTCAGGTCTTGCATAACTAAAGTTACACTAACAGCATGGAAATTAAAATGCCATGGCAGTCTGACGACTGAAAATTGATTTTTGTGTATAGGCATTTTAGATTTCCTCAGAAATCCAAAAAAAACGCTTTTCCGAAGAGACCATATTTAAATTCTGCCCTAATTCTATTTCCTTTAATTTTTATAAAACGATATGTATTTTTATGGTTACAATTTATTACCGTTTCCCTAGAAGTACATACATAACTAAATAAATTTATCAGCTTTTAACTTGGTTCAACCTTCAGTTGCCTGTCTAAAGTTGAAGAACTGCTAGCAGCCTTAAAATTTCGAGATTATAACGAACAAGTTCGACTACAACGTTGCGCGCATAAACAGAAAATGGCATCGGTAGCTCCTTGTCGTAAGGATGGAAAAACAAAACTAAATATACCATTTGGGCCACGATGTCAGGATGTATATAAGAAGTATTCAATGCAAAAATTACATCATACGCTTGAACAAGTTAATGAAAAAGAACCAAAACCAAAATATAGTGAGTAGAAAAGAATTTTCTTAATGTATAAATATTGAATGAGGATTATTCTAAATTATTTAATTTTAAATATTTTGATTTTTTTAAGTAAAAATATGTCCATCCGTATTCATTTTTTTAAACAAACAAAATAATCTACTACTAAATAAATTACCCAATTTATTGTAATTAACAGTTCCTCCACGGAAAGTGCAAGAATCAAGAATAGTAAGTCCTGAAGACGGTATCTATGCTAGAGTGGTATCATCAATGCAACGCTTTAAAATTATCAATCCTGAGAATATGTCAGTTTGTAATAGCATTATCCACTGCCCTGAAAAAATTGAGCAATTTTGTTGCGAAATGACTAGAATTTGTAGCAATTCTAATCTACATTTTTGAAAAAATGTATGATGGTCGCAATTAGCTAAGAAACATTTTGTTCGAACGCATTAGTTGAGAATAAATAGTCTTGCTTTTTATTTTGTTTATGTATTGGGTACGAAATATTAAATAAAATATTTTGAGCGAATTTTTCAATAAATTGATTTTAAATTCAAAATTATCAAGTATTGCGTTTTTATTGTATCAAATCGTATCAGCGGATGTTTCTGGCTATCCAAAGAGCTGTTACAAAAACAAGCTCATCGGAGGTATACTGAGCTGTAGCGATAGCTGTATGTGAGTTCCTCTCCCTTCGTTTGGTAGATGGTCTGTACAAAAAGCCTGAGACGGATTGGAAACACCATACATAGCATCGAAGAGTTTATCAAGCTGCAAAATGACGAGAGCCGACAATTTCATTTTGAAAGGGCTTCGAAATCATATAGCGAAGTGAGCAGCTGTAAGCAAAAATCCCTGGGTTTCACAGCCGTCACACACTACAGACGGGTACATTGAGACTTGTGTCGCCACTAGTTTCAAATTAAAATCCACATGTGCTTCAATTCATCTATCATAAATTTTATAAAAAAACACAAAGCAAGTTTAAAAATAATGTCGCGTTTTTCGGTTCGTGGCCGATAATTTTAATGTTCCGGGAAAGTGAAATTGCACGGTCTTTTAAATTAAGTTAAAAGAGTTTATTTACTAAGAATGTACAATCATTAATTTCACTATTTTTACAAATATTAATTAAAATGTTATTTTTCACTTGTCTATGAATTTATATTTCAACTGTCTTCACTATCAACAAATATCGCCTTTTAATTCGCACTCCACACTATCGCAGTTTATACTATCGCGCTTTTACTTTATCTCCCCAGTCATTCAGCTCGGCTTTATATAGGGTCTCTAGTCATTGAATCCATTCCTCGTGTATTGGCGAATATTTTGGCGAGAACTACCTGAAATATTCGAGCAGTTCTGTATACCCCGCAGTGACGTCACTTTCAGATATTGATCATGCTTGGTCGGTTCTTGTGCTTCCGAGTACATTGGTTTATTGATCATGATGTTATTAATAGTTGCGACAACAATTGCGACAGTAGCTCGCAGAATTGTTTGGACATGTAACACTGCCTGCCCCACCTCAGTTCTTTTCGCCCCGAAAAGATGTGCCGCCAGTGGTAGTTAAGTCTCCCTGGATGCAATATGGGGCAAGGCGGTCCAGGTGCACGATTTTCATTTTGGCTCTAGGCTTACGGTGTTCCTGTATGCGATATACGACGTCATTGATTCGCTTTGTAACCCGGTATGGCCCATCCCAATTATGCTGCAACTTCGGAGACCTACTTTTCCGCCGTTGTAGGCTATAAGGCCACACCATCATCTTGCTGGAAGCCAGTAGAATTTGCCTTGAGATCATACCTGGTCTTCATGCGGTCAGCAGCCGATTTGAGGTGTTTTCGCAATGTCCGATGTATCTGGTTCAACCGTTGCCTTAGCTCACTTTCGTACTCTGAGATTGTTTAGGGTTTCTCAGGGGGTGTTCCGAACTTTATATCAGCCGGCAGACGAATAGTCTTTCCAAAAATGACTTTGGCTGGGGCTTCGCCTGTCGATGCATGTTCGGCAGCCCTATACGCCATCAAGAATAATGGGATGTGTCGGTCCCAGTCCCTTTGGTTCTCGCCAACCATCTTGGCCAGGTGTTTATTGAGTGTGCCGTTGAAACCTGATTGGGAATGAAGCGGTGTTGTCCTCGTTTTCGCTAAAAACTAGTGACTCAAAGTTTCGGCCTCGATCCGAATGTAGTTCACAATGTACGCCGTACCTACTGACCCAATTTAACATTAGCTGTTCAGCTAAAGTCGTTACTTCTTGGTTGGGATAGGGGTAGACCTCGGGCCACTTGCTGAAATTGTTGGCTACAATCAGCGTGTATCGATTTCCAAATTCGGATTCAGGAAAGGGTCTTGCGATGTCAACAGCAATCCTTTCAAACGGTACCCCCATTTGTCCTCTCAACCGTCGCTTTGGACCTTTCACGGAAGTGCAAATTGTGCATCTACGACACTAGTTCTCTATGTCTTCTCAAGCGGGGAGCCAGTAAAAACTTTCCCGCAATTTCGCTAAAGTCTTGTTAACACCAAGGTGGCCTCCCAAGGATCCTTCTTGCATTTCCTTAACCACATCGTGGATTCGGCTTTTGGGAAGTATAGTTTGCATCCTATAGGAGCTGTCATCCGCCATTTCCCATTTCCGGTTGAGCACGCCATCCTCCACCTGAAGAGAGTTCCATTGCACTCAACAGATTTTTAGGGTGGCGCCATGCATCGAAACATCCTTCCACTTAGGTCGCCTATTTGTCTCCTTCCATACGAGCAATGGTCCGATGTCTTCATCGGCTAGTTGTGCGTTCGGAATCTCCTCCAATGACCAACCTTCATCGAATTCGGCCGTTATCACTCGCAGATCAACAGTCGGCTCCTTTTCATCAATCCGTCGACAATGCTTGCAGTTCGGTGGACATGGATGATGAGATAGGGCGTCAGCATTTCCATGAACTCCGCCCTTCCGGTGAACAATTTTGTAGTCGTATGACTGCAATCTTTCGATTCATCTCTCAACTTGTCTCTCGGGGTTTTTGAAGTTTAGTAGCCATCTCAGCGATGCATGGTCTATTTGAAGAACAAATTTCTGGTCATATAAGTACTTGTGGAACTGCTTCGTTGCCTCTATTACAGCCAATAGCTCGTTCCTGGTCACGCAGTAGTTCCTCTCACTTTTTGAGAAAACTCAACTGTAATACGAGAGGCCTCTTTCTTCGCCATCGATTTCCTGGGAGAGTACAGCTCCAATTCCGCCAGCATGGGTGATTCGCACAGATTCTCCTTCAAGGTCTCAAAGGCTGCGTGGCATTTTTCATTTCATACATAAGGACGATTTTTCTCCGTTAGCTGATAGAGACCCTTAGCTATCTTTGGAAAGTCTTTGACGAATCTTCGATAGTAGGTCGCCAGACCCAGAAAACTTCGTAGTTGGCGCTTGTTGTTTGGTGTTCGCCAGCTTTTCGCGGCTTCAATTTTATCTGGGTATGTTTTGACCCCTTCTATTGATACAACGTGTCTCAGGTATTTTACTTCAGCTGCGAAAATGGTACACTTGTCGGAACTAAGTTTCAGGTTCGTCAGTCGCAATCGGGAGGATACCTCTTCTAAGTTCCGCACATGCTCTTCAAACGTTCTCTCGATAACAATGATGTCATCTAGGTACACCAAGCAGGTTTTCCAGGTTAGGCCTCGTAGCACATATTCCATCAGGCGTTGGAAGGTGGCTGGAGTGTTGCAAAGCCCAAATGGCATCACCGAAAATCGCCACAATCCGTCCCAACTGAAAATGCGGTCATCTCTCGGTGTTTCTTGTCGATTTTTACCTGCCAGTAGCCACTCTTGAGATCTAGTGTAGAAAACCATTTTGCGTCGGCTAAAGTGTCCATGATGTCATCGATGCGTAGAAGTGGGTAACTATCTTTCTTAGTGACGTCGTTAAGCTGCCTATAGTCGACACAAAAACGAGTGCTACCATCCTTTTTCTTAACTAGAACTACTGGCGCGGCCCATGGACTGACAGAAGGCTCGATAATACTTTGTTTTTCCATGTCCGAGATCAGTGCGCTCACTTCTCCTTGTTTGGCTATAGAGAGACGTCTCGGTGCTTGTCGAATCGGCTTGGCTCCCTGTGTATCTATGTCATGAGTTACCATACTCGTTCGGCCTTGGTCATCTGGGCTTGTTGAGAAGATGTCATTGTACTTGATGATCAGGTCAGAGGCTTGCTTGAATAGCTAGACTGGCAATTTGGTCTGCTTCAATATTGCAGACGTGAATTCCCGGGCTTTATCTGTGTCTTGCTTCCTTTCACAATGATGGTCGTGAGTGGCTTCCAAAGAGATGATGGTGAAAACAGGCTGGCAGCTTTCGATGACTTCTCCCACATTGATGCTTGTGGTTGTCTGCGGTGTTAAGAACTCTAACCGGCACGTATCCGTTCCTTATAGATCTTACAAGGCTTCGTCATACAATCAAACTGCGTAATGCCGATGTCTTCGTTAGCTCTATCAGATAAGATCGGTGGTCTCCAGAATCACCATCAAGCTTGGCCCATACAATGCTCTGAGAAAATTTCGGTACATCCGTGTCGGTACATACTACCACATTCGTCTTCGGAATTTGAACACTGGGATCTTCAATCAATACTTCGACATTCTGCCATTTCAATACCCGTACATGCCGAGAATGCAGTCATCCATAATGTTCGCGACCAGAAAATTATATCGGAACACAAGGTCTCCCAACTGTATCTGGAGGTTGACCTCTCCATGGACAGGTGCCGTTTCTCCCATAGCGAGAAAATTCTGCACTGGTGAAGTAGTTGTTGTCTCACTAGGTCTGGTTGGATAATCGATCGGGTTGCACCAGTGTCGATTGTTATGGTGCAATGTTCTCCGTCAACTTGACCCGGAAGGCATAAGCCTGCTTCTCCACGATGTCTTGACACGGTGATGGTGGTGCTGGGGGATGTCGATCCTCCTAGCCAACCTCTGCATCACGAAGTCCGCTCTTACATGTTTCCCAACCCTTCAGTTTGAAGGGCTTCCATTCTGGGCTCCTGACTTGGTCTGGATCTCCTCCTAGCTGCACACCCGGGACAATAGCTCGGTTCCCTTCGCTTCTTGCAGTCTTTTTAGAGGTGCCCCTGCTCTCCGCAATCCCAGTATCTAGGCGCACCATTTACCTGCGGGTCTCGCTCAATTTGCACGCGCTCACACCTGCACTCATCTGTCACTACCTCACGAACCCGGGCAATGATACAAGTCACATTATTCGCTGCCTCAAAGTTCAGACTATAAGCCAATTCGTCCCTAAGCGTTTGCTTTTGAGCTAAACGCATGCTTGTTGCAATTCCTGGTCCTTTAGTGCGCTGATGAATGCTTCTGTTGCTACGTCATCTCGATGCTCTGGGCCATAAGCTGGGTAGGCCAAAAGTGCCAGTGGCTCAATGTCTTGGGCTAGCTGCTGTAAGGTTTCGCCAGACTTCTGCATCCGATGCCGTAGCTGTGACCGATAAATCTGCTTCAGTTGATCGTCTCCATAACGCATGTCGAGCGTATTCATTATAGCAGCCGAGTTTGAGTACAACTCAACGGGGATAGTCTGCAAAAGCTCGGCAGCTGGGCCTCTTAGAGCAAGAATTAATGCAGTTGCTCGTTCCTGCTTATTCCAGTGATTTTTCCTAGCGGCGGCTTCAAACTGGGTTTTGTAGATTCTCAAGACCGTTTGCCCGTCGAATATTGGCACTTTCACATTTCTGGATGTGCTTTGCGCTGCGGTTATAAGTGGGGCTGGTGAGGTTGTTACTACTGCCTTCGCTGCTTCCAATTCCTTTTTCACTTTACATCTCATGGTTGACTCTCTCCTTGACCTGGTAAACCTTTTCTTCGACGCATTTAATTTGGTTGTTCAGGCTACCTAGCTCCGCTTTTACGAGTATTTCGGTTGACTGTTTTTGCAAATCTGCCTTCAAATCAGTTGACTGATTTTGCAAACCCGCCTTGATTTCATATGCTTGTTGGTCCAGCTTCTGGTCTAGCTTCGCAGTTAAACTGGATGACTGTTCATTCAGCTCCACAGTTAAACTAGATGACTGTTGTCGCTGCTCTTGCTGCATCAGCACCAACATTTGCATCAGCGCATTTTCTGGTTCCTTCGATTTTGGTACTTCTGCTTCTCCACCTTCTGCGCCTTTTCCCGTATCTGAGGGATCAATCGAATCCAGATACATGCCTTCCGACTCGATCGCGTCACGCAAGCATGCAATCAGTGTGGCCTTTGTACGTTGCGTGGCCAGATTTCGCTGTTCAAACTCTTCTTTGAGCTGTAACATACTCAATTCATTAATTCTTAGATGCAAATTTCGTGGCATTTTTATTGTTTTGGCTTTTCGTTTTCTTTCCACCAGTTTCCGCATTAAATTTCACAATTGTACACTTTAAAAATGTTTGAAAGTTTTCACTTTCGAAATTTTCTATCTTCCCTTCTGCCACCACTGTCGCGTATTATAGTTCGCGATCGATAATTTTGATGTTCCGGGAAAGGGAAAACGAACCGTCTTTTAAATTAAGTTAAAACCTCTAAGCATGGTGGTCGCCATCACCGGTGTGTATCTAAGAGTGATGGCCTGATGAGAATTAGTACACACGTCGAAACCACCTTCTTACATTTTCCTTCTCTAATAATTTTTCAGAAAAAATTATTAAAAAATATGCAATCATTCATGTAGCTACAAAGAATTCCATAAAGTAATTTAAAAGAGTTTATTTACTAAGAATGCACCATCATTAATTTCACTTTTTCTTTTTTTCTTTACAAATAAATAAAATGTTATTATTTTTCACTTGCCTGTCAATTTATATTCCTACTGCCTGTATCACGAAATTCACTTCACTATCAATCAATACCGCCTTTACTTCGCGCACTACTCTATCGCAGTTTTACTATCGTGGTTTTACTACTCCTCCCATTCATTCAGCTTGGCTTTATATAGAGTCTCTAGTCATTCAATTAATTTCTCGTATATTGGCAAATGTTCTGGTGAGAACTGCCGGGAATATTCGAGCAATTCTGAATACCCCCCGCAGTGGCGTCACCTTCAGATATTGATCATGCTTGGTCGATTCTTGTGCTTTCGAGTACATTGGTTTATTGATCATGATGTTATTAATAGTTAAGACAACAATTGCGACTGGAGCTCGCAGAATTGTTGGACATGTAACAAAATATTGGTACCTTACTTAGTTTGAACGTCCATAAATTCAGGAAATTGCCATGCATAGGTTTCAGTTTGTACCCTTAGGCAAGGGAAGAATATTACGCATCTAGTTATTAAAAATACTACTGCTAGATGCAAGGTTGTTAAAATAAATTAAGATGAATTGTTGAATTAATCACGTCGTTCCTTTCCCGTAAACCCATTCCCTTTCAGAAGGTTAATGCCGGCGAAAGGTGAGTATACCACCGAGAGGGTAAGGTTCCGGTAATCCCCGGTCTCGTGTAGCGGTGTGTACGCGGTGCCATATTTTGAGTTTTGCGTTTTTTTGCTAGAGTAGATTTTTTCAGTTTTGGATTCAAGTAGGTTATTTCTGGAGCGCGTAGTTTTGTTTAGCGTTTTTTTCGTGGGCCTTTTCCTCAGATCGAAGGGAAAAAGAACGGAAGGGAAGTAAATTAAAGTCCAGTTGGTGGAAGTTGTTCGATGCGTTTTAAATCGGGCATTTGAAATGGTGGCTGATTTTTTTATTTCGGACTTAGTCTGCTAGCGTAAGACCTGCGATCGAAATTGCTCCCCGAACTAGCTAGCCAGCCAGCATCCACCTCAGAGTAGACTAAGAGTGTCTGGACTTTGTAATGAATCATTCGACGCCACTGACGACCACTACTGATATACACCTTGCTGCCATGTGGCTTTCCATCTCGCGGTCGACGTGACGGCTTTCCATCTCACGTCAGTTTTGTCACATGGTGGGTGCGTGTGTCGAACAGAATTCAATCAATTGAAGTGTCTTTGGTTCGACGTGTTGAGGTTAGCGGCCGAGGCCGGCGATTGTTGCAATTTTCCACTAATTAACACGATCTTTAGACGCATCGTATCCTCTAAAAGGCGCAAAATCCTCCAAGTGCTCGACGGAATTGATATGAGGTATTAACTCTGAAGTGGATAATATAAAGGAGTTGGAAGCATCAAATTTCGTTACAGGTGTAAGCTCTGAAATGTGCGTTTGTGGCGAATGTGTCTGCAAGGAAGGATGAACCGGATCGGCTTGTGATTGCAGAGCATCAAATGAAACATGTATTCCTCCAAACGGTGGTGAAATTTGTGCGGGACATGGAACTTGTGAATGCGGTGTTTGCAAATGTGAGGTAACGAATGTGCTAATCTTATAATTCAATCAGGAATAGTGGAAGTCATTTATATGTCGGACAAACATTGTAAAAAAGATAATACAATTGCTTCAAAGCTACTTTTGGATAAATGCGGTGTGAAATATCGCAAGTAATGAAACATGTTTTCTACTCTATATACTTCGGTTTTTAAAATATATAAGATTGAATTGGTCGATGTTTGTGTCGAGCTGCAACGAATTCGGAATGGGAACAAATACTTTAGATGACGCGATGAGCGTATTGATACCATTAAGATTGCAAATAAGTCGCTTGGTATCGAAATCCCTATACCCATATGATATCTCACCAGTGCTAAGGCTGCTGAAAAGTTGTGAGTGTTTGTATGAAGGCAGTGAACTCAGCTAGGACGCCGTTTAAATTGAATTTTTAAGTTATTTATTAAAATCTCATATCCCCATTTAGGCAAAATTTAGCATATGATTTTGGAAAGTTTTCTTCTTAAATTTTTTTTTTACCCAGGAAGAACACTTTTAATAGATAGGTTTGGGAGTAAAGTAAGAAAGCACTACAAATCATTTTTCTAAGTCAGTATTAATGAAAGCAGAAATAAAAGTTACACGAAAAAATATTTGCTTTGTTTTGAGTTATTTGATTTTAAAGAATTTACACCTTTATTACGAAATATCCGCTGGGATTAGCCATAACACGTACATATTCATTATTTACTAAAACTTACGAAATTTCTTGAATGGAAAGCGAAAGGGCGTTATAAATAAAGTAAAAGAATAGACTATATACTAGCTATGTTTGAAATGTTCATATTTACCAATGCAATTCAGTGTAGTCATTGCATGGACACTTTGTTAGGAATAAGCAAACATTTTTTTACTCCAAATTGAAAGAATTTAGACTGTTATGAGTTGCAATATTTTAATTACCCGAATCATATACGATGCCAAAAATAAAGGAAATAGTTTTTCGATTAACAAGCAATAAAATATAGTTCACTATAAATGTACATACATACTTTTAATAATTGAAAATAAAATTTATATTTACATACACTTCTGTAAAAAGGAAAGATCAGACTGAATAGCGACAAATCAAATAATATTCCTATACGCCCCAACTTCGAAAATTACCCAAAAGTTTTCCGGTTATTTCAAGTAAATATAAAAATTAAATTAATGATAAAATCGAACACGAATACGAACTCAATGAAGCTATTAATAAAACCGCAATAATACATTCACATCCATTGTAAAAGTCAGTTGCTTAAAACTTATAAGCCTTGCAAAAACTACTTCTTTATTTTATATTTAGATTATTTTTTTTATTTTAAAAAACATTTTTTTATATCAATACACTTAAGGAATTAGGAAAAATAGTCAAAACTTTAAATTCCTCTTTTAATTTAATTGCAAAATCATATTGAACACATATTAGGCAAAGTAGTAAAACTTGAAGTCAAATTTTTAGTGAAATGTTACAACATATGTTGTGTATGTAATTTGATTGATGATCGCTAATTAGCCTTATTTTCGAATGAAAACACAAGAAAAATTATAAAAATCTGACCAGAGAATTTCTAATAAAATGAATCGCTAAATTAACTAAGACTTTCCTTTCCAGTGGCCTTTCTTTTTCAGAGGCAGTGAGAGTGCATGGTAAGTATGCCGGGGAAGAGGTAGGGTTTGGAAAAATCCGCTGAGGCCGGTTTCACGTCGCGCGCGGTACGCGGTACCTTTGTTGGCTTTGTTTTTTTTACTAGCGTAGCTTTCGTCGGGTTCAAGTTAACGTAGTGTATTTTTCGGTACCGCGTCGGTAAAATTCGGGAACGCAAAATGGAGATTAGATTTTTGTAATTGACTGAAATGATGAATAAATACGGAATAAAGTAAAGTAGGTTTCTTTCCCGTATGTTTGTGTTTTCGACGCATTTCAAACGGGCGTTTTATGGTGGCTGAAATACGTAATTGAGCGTAATCCATTTTAAGACCCGCGACCGACATCCTCTCCGATCTAGCTGGCTGACAAGCAGCCACCGCAAAAATGGATTACGGTGCACGGACTGGTTGTCCAGTTGGTACCATTCGTTGGCACGACTCAGACTTCACGTCTAGAACCGATGAGAGGTCGGTTCCGACTTCGTTCGTGAAATTAGACGAGAAAAATCATTACAACTTGTCAACCTGATGGGTATAGCCCATTGTCACGTTCTAAGATTTCACGTCTGGGACCGATTTAGATTTCTTTCGGGAAATCTCATGAACGAGCGAACGAGATAACAAAATCATTACAAGTTTATTAGTTTACTCTATATCTTCTTACTCAGTATTAAGTACAGTTCCTACTTAGAATCATCAATCCATTTTTAGGTCTTTGTAAAAAATTTTTTTACAAAGACCTACTAGTTTCGCGACCTGTCTGTCCGTCTGTCCGTGCGTCACAGCTGATTTCCTCAGAAACTATAGAAGCTAGAATGCTCAAACTTTGGCGGTCAGAGTGATGGTCTCTCAAAAGTTAAGGACTTAACAAAAATTTAAACATTTTTTAAGGGGGGTCCCCCTAATAACGAATTGGCCCTTAAAAATTTTTTTTAATCAATTGTAGTCGAGTGGAGTATCAAATGAAAGGTCTTGATTAGAACTTTAAGAATCTGAAATAAAAAAATCATTTTATGAACTAGGGGATCCAGGGGAAGGCAAAATATACCAAAAATTTGTGTCCCCCCCCCCCCTCGCGATTGGACACCTTTGAGCCGAAAAATCTGAAAATTATCACGAACATGGACCTTAATGAGTACAAGGGCAACAAATACCTTAGAAATTGAAATCCGCTCAACTTTGTTAATAATCGTATGATTTGTAGATTTGACATTTTCGCCCATAAAATCAAAACGGAACCGTTAAACTTTTATAGACTGACATAAGATATATATGTATGTTCACAAAATTTGATTGAGATCAAATCATAATCAAGTGAGTTATCGCCATTTCAATTATATGGAAATACAACAACAATAACACGTGTTTATGGTTGATATAGGGTTTTCCAATAAGAGTTGTTATTTCGATATTCTAAAAAAATACCATTTTTAATACAAATGATCAGGTGTTTATTTCATTATAAAGAAGAAGATGTGCCGTTAATAGCAAAACTAACATCAGGCGAATAACGACTGCGACACGCTTACAGGACCATATCCTCTTCATGAAATTTTCCATAACCAAATAGCAAAGTGGCTGCCGTATGTGCTCAATAGCCTCACGAATTTCATCTTTGATATCTTGAATCGATGCTGGGCTATTGGCGTAAGCCTTTTCTATCACGTAGCTCCAAAGGAAGAAGTCGCAAGGTGTTAAATCACAAGATCTATTCAAAATAGCACCTCTTATTGGAAAACCCTATATATATTTAAAATTGACTTAGGCACTTTTATTTTCTTTCAATTTTCATTAAAATTTAAGGAATAGTGTTTAACTTGAAGATGTTCAATCGGCCGAGAATTCATAAAAATCATTTAAGCTAGATTAAAATGGCAATGTACTTCTTTTGTATAAATTTGAACGACTTCATATCAAAGTATTGAATGATTAATTCAAGTTATCGATTCACGCTATTAGAAAACTTGTTTCTAACCCTAGGATGTTTACAAAGACCTCCTGCTAGGAGTACTCTCCTGCTTACTCAACTTGTTTAAATTTAATTTCGGATATGTCAACGTTTGCGTACATACCTATATAGGGAAATATTTATTTGTTGGATAATTTTTTTTGTATACTTGAAAGGATTAATTAAAAATTATATTCAACTGTATAAACAAATAATTATAATAAATTACTAACTAGACAAACATCTGTCCTTTTCAGTATGTGCTCGTGAAAAGAGAGGTTTAGATAATCTGCAAATGGACGGTTTCGTGTTGCGGTCAGTACGCGGTGCCATAGTTTGGTTTTTGCGGTTTTTAGTTAGAGTAGATTGATTCGGTTTTGAATTCGAGTTGGTTATTTCGGGCACAGTATCGGTTAATATTCGGGAACGCATGGTTTTTGGTTGAGGATGTGTCGTGTTGTTCATTTTCTCGCACCGAAAACAAAGTAAACTGAAATAAAGCAAAGTAAAGTCGAGTCTTTGGAAGTTGTTCGATGCGGAACCGGACATTTGAATCAGTGGCTGATTATTGTATTTTGGACTACGCGCGCATGACCTACGACTGTAATTCCTCTCCAAACTAGCTAGCCTGCCAGCAGCCACCTCGGAGTAGACGAAGCGTGTCCGGACTTGTCAACCTAATGGGTATAGTCCATTGGTACGTCCCCAGACTTCACGTCTAAAACCGATGAGAGTTCGGTTTAGGTTTCCTTCGGGAAATCTCTCGAAACGAGACGGACGAAGAGATAAAATCATTACAACTTGTTCAGCGGTGCTGACAGTAGTGTCTTCACTTGTGTGCTCGTGGTGACTATGGGAGCTTTCACGTGTCATAAGCCCTCGTCGGTAGTTGAAACCACGTCTCCTGCCAATGCTTGGGTGGATATCCCCAACCGTACAGCACAAGTTTACTCCTCCATCATATTTAACATTTCCTGGGGTCATCTTAAACGTCTTACGTAGCTAACACCGTGAGCAAAAACGTTTCTTGGCGATCTCATTGCTTTGAAGACAGAGCAGACATCAGTTACTGTTTATGGGGACCTCCACTCCCTTAAGAATATTAGGAAAGAGTCCTGCTAAATAAATGTGGCAAATATTAACGCTAAAAGAGATTTGGAAGTCTTAAATTTAACTTATCTTTAAATTCTTCAGTTATACATACATAGATGCAACTATTAAACTTCATAGCGACAAATGTTTTTGTGAACAAATCTTTGGCTAACCATATACGCACTATAAACGAGACCACCCTCATTGAAAATCATAATTCATATTTTTAAATTGCATTATTATGCATTTTAGAATACAAACGGTCGCCTTGAAGCATTTTTAAACACTCCACACAAAATACCAACTAAAATGTGGAAGTTTCAATTAAATTTTATCACAAAACGTGATCGTGAATCAACAAAACAAAATGGTCCATACATATGTATAAGATTGATTAAATTAAAGATCGTGTACGTTTTTCTTAGTACTCGTATTCATCTTGTGGAGCATCTTCACTCATACGGGATCAACAGCAGCGAGATCAGATGAGATCAAAACAAGAGCTCTGTAATTTACTTGTCTGCCGGTTTAAAAACAGCAACCGAAGCGGTAGTTGGGTGGAAATTCCCTCTCAGTTCAGTTCATCCCTAGAACTCAAGGAGTTTAGATCCGTTCACTTCGCAGTCCTTCTCGGGATACCTTTTCAATTCTTAGAAGTAACTTACTAGTTCCTATCAGGTTTTTAATTTTTTATATATTGTGTACGTGGTTTGTGTAGAATAAACGATTTAAGTGCCGTGAGGGTACCGTTTAACCTAGGAACGGAAAGTGCTACCGCGGAACACAATGAATTGCTGGGCAGGTGTTTGCTGCATCTTATTGGCAGCTATTGTTGCCTCAGGTAAATTTACTAAAAATCTGGTTTCTGTGTATCGTATGTATAAGTATTGTGTATGAAGCAAGATATTTTTTCCCTTTATTTGACATCGAATTATTCTTTTGTATTCTTGCTGCATTGAAAAAAACTAATCAGTACCGTGGAATAAATCTCGCTGAGATTCTTCAACCCTCATAGCATTCCACTTTCGGGCGTAGATTCTTAGAAATGCGTTTCAATTTGCGATGATTTCCTCCAGATTTTAATACTATCTCGTAGTCTAGGGTGAGTAAATAGTTAAAGGTTATCAAAAGTTGTTATGAAGACTATTTGGTCCAAGCGCCAATCATTTCTCCGGCCATTGCCCGATACTCAATTGCGGAGTATGATGGAAAGAAGTAAAAATAAAACGGATTTTATAATCTCGATAGAGGTACAGTTTTGCGCAGAAGACGAATTATCTTTTGAAATTTATTGAAAAAAATCGGAATTATCTTATTATTTTTTAATTCAATGCAAACTTTACATTTTTTGCTAGTACGAACGCCATTAAGTTTATCTTTGAAAATATTTTTTATGCATTAACTGCAAGAATGGACAGGTTTGTTTTCTTAACCAAAAATTTCATAAAATTAGAATTAAACAGAGAAGACAAGAAAACGCTAATGAGAGTCACTTAAGCGAGAATTCAAATAACAAATCGATAGTGAATTATTTAGTTTACTAAATATCCGCAGGCTAAACCTTTTCTTTTTTGAAAAGCCGTCGGCATTTTCGAGTGAGCAGAGGCATTTCTATTCACATGCTTTAGACACTGAAGACGACTCAAAACAGTTGAAACGCATCTACTCACTCAAAAAAGAAAAGCCCGACGGCTTTTCAAAAATAAAAAATCTGTATTTAATGAAGCAATGAATATGTTTTATTGAAACGGTCTTTAACATTTTATAAACAAATGTAATTTAAAACAAATAAATGAGTGTAAAACTAATTGGCCCCAAGGGCCTCAAAATTTGCATATACATACCTGCTTAAAAATACTATATTTTATATGATCGTTAGTTCAATTTACATCTTTATGGTAAACCTTATGATAAAATTTAATTAATTATATGAGGAAAACACGAAATTTATTATGCAATGAACGCATGGCTCCAGACGGAAAGTAATTAACCTACATAACGTCACTGTAGGAACCGTCAACAGCTGTTGCTCTAAAACAATAACCCAATAGGTTTTAAATGCTGATACGTTTTGCGTCGTCATTGTAGTGGAAGAAGTATTTCAAAATGTCCGTGAAGGACTGCAGCGATGGTCTGCTACCTCGGCAGAAGAAGGTGTCGGTATCTGCCGAGAATGCCCTTGTCTGGGGACGCGTGAATGCGCTGGCAGGCTAGCAATGCGGTGTCGTAGGGCGGGTTCATTCCCCCCAGCACAAAGACTCACTACAAAGAATTTCGCATTCACGAATTTCTTGTGGTCAAACATAAACAGGCAACCGAAGTCGCAACAAGTGTAGGCAACTCTACCAGGGGCAACTAACTTGTTCTTGGAACAAGAGTAACAAGTAAAAAGAAGTGGAAGCAGGATGACCTCGTCCTTACCCGGAGAGGCTCATGGCCCACAAATGAGAGAGGGGCAACCGGGTGGTGATGGAGCCCCCGCGCACCCACCCAACCGGATTAAAATCCATATTTGTTGCAGTGGCCAGGTATGCCTCTTCTGAGTGGAAAACTCATACAACTTGACTTGCTCAAGCTTTCCCATCAGAAGAGAAGTACCCCGGTGACCAATTTATGCCATAGAATTATGCAATTCGATTGCATAACTCGATGTCATAAAGAGGCACTCTGCTTGGGCCACTCAACCCGCGAAGCATGCTGAAACAAAGAAGGATTATCACGTACCCGGCGGCTGGCTCATGTTTTTCGTGGGCAGCCTGCCACCGTACCGGGTCCTATACCCGGTCAGAATTATGGGAAAGGAAAGACCGAACTAATAATTTAACTTTTCATTTTCTTTTATTCCTTATTCAGATATGCATATAATTATTTTTACGGTTTGTTCTCATTAAATGTGCCTTTCTCTAGTTCTTTTCTTGTGTAAGGAAGTGCTTAAATACAACGATTAGAGATTAAAGATCAACTTTTCTCGCATTTCTTGCTCGGAATGTACTCATATTGTATTATATAATGATTTCTATTCACATCAAGCACAAATGTTATATGCCCATAACAGCTTGCTCAATGCGTGTGCGATCTTGTTCTAGCGTTTCGTAGATTATTGATATACATTAAATATTGTGTAATTTATTAAAATAAATTAAATATAAATATGGTCATTAAATTTTCTTTTTAAAAATGAAAAAAAAACAGGCAAAAAAAAAATTCAAAAAATAAAAGGGTACTCACCCGCATGGCCCTCCAAGCGCTCGACGACGATGCAGGTATCCTTTACAATTCCAAATTAGTAGAATAATGCAATGACGTTTTGAGCAATTTTCAAATCCTATGTAGTCTTGCTTAAGTGTTGTAAATAACTTCATGAATTACTAATATAAAACTTCCTTCCGACAAATTAAACTTTTTTTACACGAAAATTGCACAACGCTTTAAAAGGTCTTGAATAACAACCGTTTACGTATGATTAGGACAACAAGTTAGTTACAATGTTCTACGCGAATTAAAATTAAGGTTGATTGAAAGATATCTGTTTGCTGTTCCGGACTCCGCTTTGCACCGATTTGGTTTCCGACACGTAATTTGCTTCCGCAATTTGCATGAATTTGCCTCAGTGTTTTTTCCCGATTGTCGAAGAATAAAGGATGATACGAAAGATACGTAGGCGGATAGATTCGCGCTTCCAAATTAGATATGTCGCACATGGCTGCTCACACGGAAAAGTGATTTTCGTCGATGGGAAATTGAAAAGGGAACGAGAGAAAATTTATCGTGAGATGAACGGAGTGAACTATGTTTATGCAACAAATTCACTGTTATTTACGTTACAATTGCGAGTGCTGCGGTACTGAAATTTGCGATCGAGTTCTAGATTTTTTTGTTGCGAACAAATTGAAAGGAATTTCCACAATTCGGTTTGTAATATTTAATTCTTCACGCCATTTGATTTACAGTTGAGAAGTTGGAACTGTAACCACCGCAAATTCTCCACTCCCCGATCACTCTATGATTCGCAACGTATTCATGAACCAAAACGATTGAACTTTACAGATAATTTTTCAACACAACTGTAATTATTTTACGTCAATATTTTTCTTCACTTTTCTCTCGACTAACGGTTTTTCACCAAATGTATCGCAATTAATGCATAAAATATTTTCCTTCGCAGGATAGGGACAAACTACCGTTATTTTTTTTTCGCACGTGGAACCATTTTCTAATTAAAACTCTTAAAACCAAAGAGAATTTAACGGCGCAGGATCCTCGAAGAGGCACTTCACCAGTTGCGAATATTTTCCACTCAAAACTTTTCCGTTTTTACAAATTTTGTGGCGATAGAAAGTACAATAGCACGAAATAGCTCGTCACTATAATTTTCCACGAAAGCGCTTATCAATTTTTCTTTTCTTTTCTCTCTCTACGCGGGTCCGCGCTGTGTGGCGGTTTCTCGCAGACTCCCTTGGTCGGCTGAGACATTCACGCAGGCAGATTCGAACATTTCGAGTCAATCTACCTTTGCATGTTTGGCAGAGTTATTGGAAGGGTTACTGGTGCCGTCGGCCACATCTTCATTCGTTTCTGTAGCGGCTGGAATTTCGTATGCCGCTTCTAAACATTGACTGGCTACTTCAATGCTCAACGGTGGATGATTTCTGCAATTTCGTCACAATTTGGGTATAAATTATTTTTCGTATCCCATTGGATAGCGTTACGTACAGGGATTGTATACTCAAGTATCCTCCCAGTGTCGGACAGAAACAATGCTTTTTCATAATTCGAAGGATGCCACGACATATCTGTAAGAGTGCTCGTCTTACTTGTTATTGAGTTTCGCGATTGAAAGTGCTAACAGTCTCTTAGTTGAATATATATCACAGCTATCATCGATATCAGCGCAATGTAGTTAGATCATGTGAAACAGTGGCGAGTCACGTTGGATGGCTGAAACTACGCTCGTTCGTGTTGGACACCATGATAAGTTCGTAATGTTTTTCAAGGTTTGAATCTGTGTCAATGGTTTATCGAAGTTTCCCAAGTCCCAGATCCCTGCAACGGTATCTACATAACTGTAAAGATAGCGAACGCTTGGGGAAATTGATAATCCGTATACCATTTTCATTTGGACTGATGAGAAGCTGGTGTTGCTTTGTCTCCTATCGTACAGTTTTATTGATTTCTGACTCATTCCTGCGACCAGCATTCAATTCATTTTATCCCAGCAAAGGGAGTGCGCGGATTCAGATAGTCCAATGAGGCTTGAAGGTTCTTTGGGTACGCCACGATCAACATCCCAAAGCGTGATACAATAGTCTGATCGGTTCCGGTCATGTCCAATGGCAAGTAAATTAGGTTCTGTTTCGCTACAAGAAAGGCATAAACAGGTTCGTTGTTGTCTCGGTGTGAATGCCATGTTATGATCGCTGCTCGAATCGAAATTGCACATACCGACTTTACCGTTTGCTAGACCAATTGCAATAAGAACTTCTTTGGAAAATGACGGTACCAGACATCGGACATATTGATAACGGGATTCTGTGGCCAACAGCGATGCATATGTATTTGCCGAGAGTTCGACACTTGCACCTGTGCGGACCGAGCCTTCACTTTCCTTTTCAACTTCATAGAGGTTCACCTCTGGTCCCCAAGCGACGAAACCATCGGTAACATTTGGACACCAACTTAATCCATGAATGACACCACCACCCACTTTCGTAAAGAACATTTATCCAATCAAAAGCAAAGCATAAATAAATCTATACAATATAGTTTGAATCCGCAGCGTAGTAAGAATTTTCATTGAAATGCGCCCGTACGTTTATCCACAAAATCTTATCAGAATTGTAATGTCCTAATTATATATCATATATATAAGCGAGCATGCAATAAGATACAATATCCTCCGAACTTGAGCTCGCGGGATCAAGAGGCTAGTGGGTCGAGACGGAGCAGTCCAGGTTATTCGTGGTTTCTCGCCTCCTTCCCGTCGCAGCTCATAATCGCTACGTTAATTGTGACTATAATTTGCTTGTGTTCGTCATTTTTAAATAATTAAGGATATGTTATACATGTTGGTCAGGAATATTGTAATATTGATTTCTTTCATTATCATCAATGTCTGTTAGATCTAGAAACTCATAAGGCGCTGCCGATGCATTTGGATCCATGGCACTTATGCTAGTTGCATTTTCACATGTGCTTGTCGCGTTTTCACGAGGCTTTGGCTGTGGTGGGCCCCCATTATTCATGACGCGGACACGCTCCGTGCTCAATTACTACATAATGTATTCGCTTTTGGACCTGTGCAATCAGTGGCGGCGCAAGACGTGGGCGACCGCCTACGGCCTCGCGCTTGAGAGCCTTTTCTAACGCAATAAAAGTTTGAAAAGTATTGATACCAGTGAAATCTGTGAATGATTTTACTCAAAGCTAAACAATGAAACCATTCGAATTGCTAGTATTTGGCTTTACGCATCAATTGTCTAGTCCATAGTATAGTATACTGAAATAGTGACCACGATCAACTCAACTACTATATAGTAAGGCATTTAAGACGGATGGGACCGTCGGCGGCGATCATCGTTTTTTTTTCGCAGCCTGACCCATTTTGTGCAGGCGAAAAAATGTGTGGCAGGCGTTGTCCTCCTCTCCTGGGCAATACCGACAATCGGGGGACCGTGACTTACCAATCTTGTACAGGTAAGACTAAAAACACCCATGCCCGCTCAAAAGCTGGGTCAGATAGAAGGCAGTCTCACCATGTCTTCGATTTAGCCACGGTCTCACATCCGGGATGAGGCACGCAGTCCACCTTCCCTTCGTGCGATTCACCCAAGACTGCTGCCAATCGTTGAGCGAGCACTGTCTCTCCTCGCGAACAACCGTCTCCCTCACATCCTCGTTTCGGCGCAAGTAAATAGCGCGGCGCTCTCTAGCAAGGAGGGCGACATGTATCACGCCTGCAATAACTCTCACCACCGAATTAAAGACTGTTGGATACGAAGATGCAATCCTCAGTGCTCCTCTTCTCTGTACCTGTGCCAAACGTTTTCGGTATACCTCCTTGCTGAGTGCTTCGCCCCATACCTCTGCTCCGTACAGTAGCACTGACCCTACAGCACTCATCAAGAGGCGTCTTCTTGATGGGCTGGGTCCCCCTACGTTGGCCATAAGTCGACTCAGAGCCAATACTCCTGAAGCAGCCTTCTCAGCCGTTGCCCTGATTTGCTCAAGAAACTCATCTTCGAGTCGATCAGTACCCCCAGGTACTTCACCGATGGCTTCGATTCGTATATCTCCAATACTGATCATCCTGACTCTTGGGATTCTCTTATTTCTCAAGAGGACCACTTCGGTTTTCTCCAGTGCTAAACTGGGCAGTCATCCAGTCCCTAACTCGGCGTATTAGCATACCTAGCCTAAGTTGCGCCTGTTCAACGGTGCGTCCAGCGACCAGAGCCGCAACATCATCCGCATAGCCGACCAAGCGCGAGTCATCTGGCATCTCAAGTCTCAGTAGCCCGTCGCAAGACACGTTCCATAGGTCCGGACCAAGGACAGATCCCTGGTTAATTGTTATTTCCATCCTTCGTTGGCCCTGTGTCGTGTAGTAGAGCAGGCTTCGATCCTTTAGATTGTTCCTCAAAAGCGGCATTAGATATTCTGGAACTTGAAAAGAGTTTTCCAGCGTATCCAGAATACCCACCCATCTAGCGGAGTTGAAGGCGTTCCTGACGTCGAGTATCACCAACAGGACGATCTGTCGTTTGGTGCGACTATATGCCTCTGCCTTTTGAACTTCGCTCACCACCTCTTCAACCGCATCAATGGTAGAACGCCCTGCTCGAAAGCCGTACTGCCGAGGAGATAGGTCCCTAGCAGCACGAATCACGTTAGTGAGTTTTCCCTTGATGAGTTTCTCTAGCACTTTCCCAATCGTGTCTAGCATGCATAACAGGCGGTATGCAGACGGCGATTCGGGATTTCCCTTCCCCTTGCTGATCAGCACGTGCCTCGCCGCCTTCCATCGTACCGGGAAAACCCCGTCCCGAAGGCAAGTGTTGAATGTGCTGAGCAACAAGTCAGGACAATAGTGATAGACAAGCTGCAAAACCTCAGCTGGAACACCATCTAGACCTGGAGCCTTCCTCACTTTCAGTGAAAGGACTGCATCCTCCAGTTCCGGCAGTGTGAAGAGTAGACACTCGACTGCTGTTTCACCATGGACAGCGTCAACACGGACGGGATGGACAGGGAAGAGTCCCCACACCAAGCTTCCGCATAACTAGCTTGTAGCCAAGGCCCCACGGATCCTTGTTCACATTGTCCTCTAGATCTTGCCAGCAGCGAGCCTTGCTATCGTTGATCAATTTGCGAATGCATTTTCCGGCCGACTTATATGCTGCTGCGCGGTTGCTTGCCTCGTCATGGTTCCGTGCCCGTTGAGCCTCACGGCAAAGCTTGTGACACTTCCTTCGTTTTTCAGCGATTTCAGTTGACCACCAGTACGTTGGGGACTTGCGGTGTCAGGGTATTTGACGGGGCATAGAAGCTTTGCAAGCAGTCATGATGATGCTCATAGTTGAGTTCACCACGTCTTGAGCTGCTAGTTCTTCTGTTTCCTCCGGATCTCCCTGCAGTGGTTCGCCTGTTGTGAGAATCTCGACGTCCATCCTCCCGATGTTCCATCCAGTTGGAGAAAGCAGAGAGCACGGACATCGGGAGACAACATCGCTTATCTCAAGCAGAATGTACTGATGATCACTGGCTTAGTAGTCCTCTAATACTCTCCAGTTATGTATCCTCCGTACTAAGGACTCCGAGGCGAATGTCACATGCGGTATGGCTCCTTCACAGCCAATACGGTAGAAGGTCGGCGGAAGACTTTGAACTGTAATGACGTGAGTTTGTCCTATTGTCTGATACCAGGGTGACAGGAATCCTATAGGCAGCGAATAGTTCATCCAGTATTGAGATGGTGGCACTGGTTGTCATCGAGTTGGTGACCTTGACTTTTGCCCATTTACTGTACCCACCGACCACGATCAGCAACATTGCCCCAGCAAACGGTGCAGCGTAATAAATGTGGATGCATTTCCACGGTCCTTGTCGATATTCCCAGTGGTGATCCTTGAAAGCGGGTTGAATATGCACGTGCTTGGCGCACTCGTTGCATCTTGTGCGATTTTCTCAATATCTGCGTCGATACCGGGCCAGAAAACAAAAGAACGCGCAAGTTCTTTCACCTTCACACTTCCAAGATGAGCGGTGTGAAGGTCTTTTAAGATGGCGTTTGGAATTACTACTCGGTGTTCAAATACGAACAATTGGCAGCAAGTTTGTGGTACATTTCGGCGGCTTTGTAGCCTGCATGTGTCAAACCTTGACCCGAGTCAAGAAGGTTGACGATCATTTCAAGTTAAGGATCTTTTCTTGTTTGTTGGCCCATCTGTTCAGCACTAATTGGCAGCTGTTGGATTTGGTTGATGATAAAATAGTCGAACTCATCAAATTTTATCTCTTCTTTTGTTGTAAGAGTGTGTATGTCATAAGTGCTGCTAGCTGGTTTTGTTCGAGAACAATAGTCTGCATTTGCTATCATTGTTATGTATGTCACCTCATAGTCAAAGTTTCCGACAAAATTAGCATAATTAGCCATACTGCTGATACACACCACAGGTAGGGATTTTTCAGGATGAAGAATCTGCGAATTTTTCAGGATGAAGAATCTGCGAAAGCGGCTTGTGATCGGTGATGAGAGTCCAATGACGCACATATAGATACAAGAAGAATTTTCGAACAGCCGAAACGATAGCCAAGGCTTCTTTGTTGATCTAAAGTTAGCGTTATTCTGTAGGGTTCATCGTATTAAATCAATATTCAATCGAATCGACAGATTGTGCGGAAATGGTGGTTGACTTTCGTGTTCTGTTATCTGATCTGTTTTGAAATTTTTTGATCTGTAAACTTTTGAAACATGGCATTTTTTAGAGCACACAAAGCATTCCTCATTGAGAAATTAACACTGACTGCACAGGTGTTGCTCCCATTAGTATTGCAATTCGAGTACTCACTCCTCGTTGTTCCCTGTTGTGGTTTAGTTCCCATTGTTGCCCTCGTGTCGGTTGTCCTCGTTTGATCTGCGGCGGTGCGAATCCTGATTTATGCGTAAGTTCTCCTGCGGTTGTAGCACCTGATAATTTAACCTCTTCCGCTGTGTTTCTTGTTGCCTCCAAGGATTGCGCAATTTCGTATGCTGTGGAAAATTTTTTTGGTGTTTTCAAGATTATTTCACCGCAAAGGTCAAAAAATTTCAAGCCAAATATAAATTGTTCAATCAACATTCTATCGAAGAATTCCCTATAATCACAAAAAGTTGCCCCTTGCCGCAGTTGCAACGAGAAACTGCCATTATTTCATCTTTTTCACGATTGATCTCGCTGAATTTGATACTTTCTGCGAACTTGTTTTTTGGTTTTGGTTTTTTAGTAAGCAATAAAAATGGAGGCAATCAACGAATCTGATATGCTGCTTACGATAGCTTGCTAAGTTGCAGTGCCCAGTCGAAGCGTTTGAAATAGTCGTCGACTGTTGTGAATTCCAATAATGTATACTCACTTGCGAAAACGGCGGTGGTTTTAAGTTTTGGACTGCTGCTGGATTTTGCGGTTGGCTCGGGCGTTTGAATATCCAATACCACCTTATGACAAAATTTAATTATTTACATGATAAAAACGAGTTGTTTGTTCGCACAAGACTAAAATATACAATCAACGCCTAATTACTCCATCCAGAAGGAGAGCACCATCAATAGTTCTTCAATTGGCCTAAAACAACAGGGCAACTGGTTGTGGGGTTCGCAATATAATGGCCGTATTCACAGCTGATCAAAGTCTCATCTGATAACGACGTCGTTATCGTCGTTACGTTTTTTTGTGCTTTCTTTTGATCAGCTGAGTACAGTGTCTTTTGTTTCTATCGTGAACTTTTCTACTTGCATCTCGCCGATTAAAAATAGCTTCGAAGTAGAAGTTGCGTGTTTTATGTATTGTAACGTCAGGTAGCTACGCTCTAAGTGTTACATTAGTGATAGCAATTGGTTTCACAAATCTACATTTCGCGGAATTACAGTTTTCAACGTTTTTACATATGGCACCAACTTTAGTCAATGATTTTTTACGCTTCCCTTCGTGATCCTTTATTTAAATGGTTGGTGAAGTTCAGCTGAGCAGATTGGCTGGCGTGGTTGGTCATCACTCCAATAATAGGTAGTTCGATGTTTAATCGTGGTGGTGATTTTCGACTGCGAGGTGATACTCTGCCTGAAGAGGTTTCACGATGATGAAGATATCTTAAAGATTTCCTCCTTTTTTTTCCTCTAAATAAACTATTAGATATTCGCTAATAACGGGAAATGAAATTACTTTTTGAATTGAATTGATATTGAAAATTAACAAAGACTTATATGTCATTTAACGTTGAAGAAATTATATTAATCTCCACTTTATTTTATATGTTATTGCATTTGAAACCTTATTTAAAATAAGGGGTCTATGATGTGTGTCAATTTAAAGTATAGTGAAGTGTAAGTATTTTGAAAAATGTATGTTCTCAGTTGTTGTATAGCGATGAGATTTGTGGAGAAACCTCCAGAAATGCATGTAGGCTAGTGAACATAATTGTTTTCACTATAGCCATTCTTTAAGGTACGCTCACCAAAATTCAACAATTCAAATCGCATGATTTCCACTTGTAAAACTATTTTTAAAATTCTGATACTAAATTTGAAGCATTATTAAGTCGAAACAAGTTGGGTAGACAGACCTATGCTCATGTCAGAAGGGTTTTGTACTCAACTTACAAAATGCAGTAACCAGTAACGAATAAAATCAAGAAACATGTCATGTTCGAGGATCATACTATTATTAGCAAAGTTGAAAGAATTTTGACTTCTGAGGTATTTGTTATAGTTATACCCACAAATATCTCCCTTGATAATTATTTCAGATTTTTTAAGATCACGGGTGTCCATTCGCGAGGGAGGAAACACATTTTTCATGTATTTCCTCCCCCCCTATGCCCCCACAGAAGCAAAAACTGTCAGTTTAAGAACTGTTTTGAAAAGCTCTCATAGAGAACTTTCAGTTGATACTCATATTGGCTACCTTTCATGAAATTTTTTTTCCTCTGTACTGTAATCATCGATTCATGAATGGTTACAAAGCCCTTTTGCTAGGAGCTCTCTCCTGCCTTTCCGACTTGTTTCAATTGTATATACTCATCTTCATGATACCTATCATTCCTGAAATTTTCATGCAAATCCTAGCAAAGCTGTAGTTTCTAAGTCGGTAAAAAGCGCATATGGCTCCATAGCCATATGTTTCAATAGTAATACAGCGCATATTGTTCCATAGTAGTGCAGGAAAATTCAATTCGCTATAACTTCGTTAAATACCATTCGATCTTTATGAAACTTTCAGGAAAGATCAATCTTATAAATAGTAATCTGTGTGTTAAATTTTATTGAATTTAAGGGTGTCGCCTAGATTTTATTCAAGAAAACATAAAATCGATAAATCATACTATTACTAACAAAGTTGAGTGAATTTCGACTTCTCATGTATTTGTTGTTGTTGTACTCATTAAGGCCTACATCCATGATTTTTTTCAGATTTTTCGGATGGAAGGTGTCCAATCGCGAGGGGGGGTACGCGAAAATTTCGTACATTTCCCCTTCCCCTGCCCCCCTCGGTACTCATAAGGTGATTTTAAGACTTGTTTTGAAAAGATCTCGTTGAGACCTTTCCAATGACACCCTACTCGACTACCAGTGGTGAAATTTTTTTTTGGGGGGTCACTTCCCTATATGGGGAGACCCCCCTTAAACCCCTTCGAAAAATTTTTCCACCATTGAACTTTCAAGAGGTCACCACTTCTGACCTTTCCACAAAGTTTCATGGCTGCAGCTACAATAGTATCGGAGAAAAAGTGCTGTGACATACAGACGGACGGACGGACAGACGGACACAGGTCGTGATTGCAATAGGGTTTTGTATTTTAGTACAAAACCCTAAAAATATCACTTATTGACAAAAACAAAAGTGCACATATATTTAATACGTCTACGATTTTACGAACCTGGCTATTATATTACGAAGACGACGGAACAATCAATGCCCCCTCACGTAGGTCCAAAAGCAAATGAGTGACGTCACAACATGCAACCGGGTTTCAGACCTATTGACCTGTTGGTTTCGTCAAGTTGACCCACTGTTGAGAGTTCCTACGGTGACGTCATGTACGTTAATTGCTTTCCTTGTGGGCCTGAGTAAGCAGGCGCTGGTACATGGCCCTTCAGACAGTTGACAAGCAGCTAGATAATGTTGATTGCAGATGGCTGTAAAGATCTATTTTGATATATTATACATAGAATATATAAAAGTGAATGTTTGTCTGTGTGTAACCAAACGCTGGAACTCGAGAATCAGTCGGTAGATTAAGCTAAAATTTGTACCGGATGTATTTCTTTTCGATCCGGTTGTAATGTGTAGTGTTTTAAAGATTTGTTATCTCTGCATGAATGGCGGCAACGATGGTCTGCTCCACCAGCGAGTCCGATGAAAAGACCTTAGCTGGCGATGTCTATGCGTAGTAGCTGCTAGCATTTGTGATGCTATGGGGTGAATTCATAGATGTCATAGAGAATGGATACGAAATGCATCGCGAGAATTAAAGCACTTTATGATGTAGCGTGAAGTTGGTGCATTATCAGCTGTTGAATCGAATTTCAACTAGAGAGCCATTAAAATGGGTGGACTCTCTAGCGGAGTGAAAGGCGGGGAGATTTCAATTCGCATGCGAGAGGAAGGCATGTATGTAGTAAATGTACTTCACTCACGTATGGATGAAAATAAGCTCATTTCGCGTCCATTACTTTATATGTCTTTGGGTGAATTCCTACCGTCAGCGTAATTTTAGTCGGATAAGTGGTCGGGACTAGAACTAAAACGTTTTAATGAAGGATTCTTTCGCCCTGCTGTATCTACTGACAATGGTCAGTAGCTGTTGTCACCGGCAGAAGATGTACTAAACACTTGAAAATTTGGGGCAGCCGGATAGAATTGGCGCCCCTTCTACCCTCCAAACCGAATCGACTATCCTGATGACTGAGTTTACATGTGAGAACTCATTTACCCTAGCGAGAGCTCCTTTAATTCAAAAATTAGCTACAGCCCAAAGGAGGAGCGAAGTAAAAAAAAGAAACAACTATCTTTGGGATCTCATACCCGTGAGTGTATGCAAGTAAAAAGACCGAAGGGATTCTGTTTTAATCGGACATTACTTTATTTTAAATTTAACACAAAAGGAGTTCTAGTATAAATATAATCTTCTATACTTTAATATGTCCAATTATATATCTTCACAAAGAAGTTATTTAAATACCGTTCTGCTCAGGTCCTCAAACTGGTTGGACCGAAATTTAACTCCATTGACAGAGCAGCCCATAGATGATCGTGGGTATGGACTGAGTAAGTCTTTATAAAGACGCTGGAATTCGCGCTCCAGACCGTTGAGTTAGTTCGTTGGAGGTCGAAGAAGCTGATTTGAAGCTCTAGTTCTTTTGCATGTTTCACAATTTACTACATACTTCTTAACTTGTTGAGGCATTTTGGGCAAACTAAGTATTTCTTTAGGCACCCTTGCCCTTCAACAAATAAGCTCCTTGGATGTCGGAGTGGCGAAGTGGGAGTATCTCCAGAAAAGAAAAGTTAACCAGTGCTATTAGTGTCAACGGTTTGACCATTTGGGTGCAAACTGCACCATGCGCTGCCGGTGTTTTATATACAAAGTAATTCATGCCCCCGGTGAGTGAAAACTGACTCAGATGGAGCCGAAAGAGAAATTTTACCGCATCAATTGCGGTGTATTCAGTCATCCTGCATCATATCGATGATGACCCTGATATCAAGATGCATACCCAAAATTTATTCAAAAACAACCGTAAGTACATTGTAGTGTGATACCTTCCAACTTCGTCAAGCCGTCAAGGGGACCAACTGACAATATGGCTAATAATATAAATAGCAACAATGAGCAGCTACTTAAATTCGACCAACAACTTAATTCATCATCGGAAAGAACCAATAAACAAGACTCAAAAATTAACATTGTTTTTCAACGTTTAGATCTTTCAAATATCTCAAAATAACTTGCCATTCAGTCACATTCCCATGGGCGGGCTTCATTTCATCTCGAACAACTTCATACCCTTTTGTAACTCTACCTCGGCGTGACTATCTACTTGAGTTCATTGTTAAGCAGAAGCCTGATATCATGCTGCTTACTGAAACTCCTCTCAATTAATGGCAATCAATGACGTTCAAACATTTTGAATTCATAAAAAATGATAGGTAATGGAAGATATGGTATCGGCATATTAATTAGAAGACCCTATCGTTTCTAAAATATTGATAAATCCGAATCTAACGCTTGAATTTTTTGAAATGTCTGTTATGAAATGTATTTTGGGTCTGGTCGTTGCCTTCTTACTCAGGCCTGAAAATGGAAACACCGCGCCACGTCACGAACTAACCTCTTCGAGTAGCCTCATCAGCGCCATCTAGTGCTGTTTAAATCAAACACATTTTTTAAAGATTTTTGACAGTACATATGACTGTAGTTTGAAATTATATCAGTACTGTGTCAACGATTTATTTAAAATATGAGACGTCGAAGACATTAGCGCGCAAATATATGTATTTCGTTCCCGTTTGTATCATTTCGGCTAAATTTCCTCTGAGAAATGCCATATTTGACAATCTCAAAAGTCTACTGAGATGCTGCTTTCAAGTTTTCTGGACAGCTGTTTGTCGAAATTTAGGGCTACTGATCAGCTGTTTCCGGTACGGGAAGTGACGTCAGGTACGTTAATTGATTTCCTTATGGGCCTGAGTAAGAAGGCAACGGTCTGGTATTAGAATAAATGTTTGTTTTGAGAATTTTCCCAAAATGATGCTTTCTTATTATAGAAATATTACAAATAATTTTTATTTACAATACTTTGTGTGTGTGTATATATATTGCTGATAATAATTTCAGACACACAACCCTCAATGAGTGCTCCTTCAATGGTGTGTGGTAAGTGCTTCTAAATTTTCTCTATGTAGTTTTTGTGTTTTAAAAATTTATCTTAGTCCCTACGAGCAATTACAGAAAACTTGTATGGCCTTAAAACACAAATGAGAGTGTACACACAAAGTTCAGTCACTTATAATTATTGTAGAATTATACTTAGAAGGTTTTACAATTAGCTGATGATAAACTCCATCGGTGAGCTGGAGGTCTCAACGATTGGAAAACTGCGTAAACTGCAATGAGCTGACCATGTGAATCGTTTGGACGTACAACGGATACCCAAAAAGCTATTCATTTGGGAGAGTTGAAGGGCGGAGACCAGTGGGGAAACCGAGGAAACGCTGGCTTGACTTGGTTGACGAAGACAGTTCATTGCTGCTTGGATTTCGAAATTGGAGGACGCGGTCAATGGACCGAGACTGTTTAAGGCGCTTGTTACAGGAACCGAAGGCCCGAGAGGGGCTGTAGCGCCGCTAAGAAGAAGAAGAAACTCCATCGGACCAAATTCAATTAAATTAATTTCTATCATTAGCCCAATATCTCCCTCCATGCTCACAAAAATTTCACAATATAAATATGGTTTCTTCTTCATTGAAGGCTTTATTTTGTTGAGAGAGAGAGAGCGAGAGAGAGAGAGAGAGGGAGAGAACTCAGCCAATGGAACTTCTTCTTCTTAGCACTACAGCCCCTCTCGGGCCTTCGCTTCCTGCAAATAGCGCCTCCAACTGTCTCGGTCCATTGACCACGTCCTCCAGTTTCAAAACCCGAGCAGCGATGAACTCTCTTCGTCGACCGAGTCAGACCAGTGTTTCCTCGGTTTCCCCACTCGTCTCTGGCCTTCAATTCTTCCCAATGAATACGTTTTTTGGTATCCGTTGTTCGTCCATACGATTCATGTGGCCAGAGACCTCCGGGTCATCAAAAATTTCATACAGCTCATGGTTGTATCGAATTCACCATTGGTCCCCGTCTAGCCAATGAAACTATCACTTTTAAATTGATGGAACTATCATCAGCTTTTTAGCAATTGAAGGTTGAAGGACAGCTTCCTAATGAAGTTCATCCCGTGTGATAACTCTTATTTTTTATGGATTCTAAACTATGTTTTTCTCGAGACCAAATGGTCAGATTGATACAAAATGTTTGGTATGCCATGTCATGCTTTCCGGTGATAGAGAGTCACTGGGAATTTCGAATGAAGCTTCGGGCAAACAGTATTAGTCTATAATAAAGTTGTAGTGGATTTTCATCAAGAATGAATATACTCAAAGCAAGCCAATTTGTCTTTTTTTTTTTTGCAAAATGGGATTATCGGACAGACCTTTGCGTGCGGTGGTTGATATCATCCAAAACAAACTTTTTCCAAGCTGGTAAAAAACTGGTTAATCGCGCTCTCTGGTGGTCGATTTCGGTGTTACATGTTTTGTATTGTTACTGGGAATTAATCTCCCAGGGAGATCAGGATGACTAACCATGCTCAGTCACTCATGACACTGTAAATTTAATGGCAAATATTGCATATTGTGCCGGATATAGAAATTTCATTGGAGTCAACTACTGACATGTAGTGAAAAAGTTAAGTGGACGTTGAGTTAACTCCTCATTGGTAAAGAAAATTAAAGTGCACTCAGAACAGAGTACATCATTCATATGAATTTCAAGTTTGTGTTAGTATTCTTATGTATGCGGCCCAGCACGAACAAAATGAAACAACTTCATCTATTAAACGATTTTTCAAAAGTGTTCACCTAAAACATGAATGAGAATTGTCCATTTCATGTTTATGTGATATCGGCAAATTTTCTTTGCTCCTTCTTGTTATACTTAATCAAAACATATGAATCTTCTTTTAAGATATCAAACCTCGCCAAAAAGGCGATTTTTCTTTAAACTAAAAAAATAATATACTTTATTCTATTTACAGCCTTTGAAACCAAACCACCAAAATGGGATGCAACTTACACAGTAACAGGTAAGCTATACATCCCGTATGCAGAAATCGAAGAGCCATTTTATGCATGGTATGACTCCGTGTCGCGTCGCTCACGAATCGACTACTACGGAGGAATGGTGAAAACCTATCAGTTGACCCATGAATATCAATATGGAACTTCCCTTAAATTGGCACCAGTTAGCACAGATAATGAAATGAATAAGGAAACATGCCTACAAGTCAATGGAACTCAGGATAATGTAATTGAAATTCAATCAATTCTACCAAATGTCAAAAATTTCATCCTTGCTGGATCGGAAATATTTATGGGCATGAAATGTGATCGTTTCGTTTTGGAAGAGATGATTGGGTTAAAGAAGAACATCTATACGTTGTGGGTGAGGTATAAAAAGTCACCAAAATATCCAGCATCAAGGATGCCAATTCCTGTACGCTATGAAATGAGAGGATATAACACATTGTTGGGATCTCATTATGACCACTATTATTTGGATTATGATTCTTACGATCATGATGATATTCCCAATGAAGTTTTCGAGCTTGATCCATGTGAGTGATACTTTTTTGCAATATTGAATAGGGGCCTTAACTTATTTATTATTCTAGCAATGGTCTGCGTTCCCTTCCCTGGACCTGGTCAAGGACATTATGCTACATTTAATCCAATGAAGGAGTTCATCTACCCAACTGCAACCGATCACATTGAGGATGAGTTCAATCGTTTTAAAAATAAACACAACAAAAAATACGAACATGCTGAAGAACACGAGCATCGCAAGGACGTCTTCCGGCAAAATCTTCGCTTTATCCATTCCAAGAATCGTGCCCGACTCGGTTACTCGTTAGCAGTCAACCATCTGGCTGATAAAACCGATGATGAGATTAGGGCACGCCGTGGATTCCGATCATCAAATATTTACAATGGTGGCAAACCCTTCCCGTATGATGCCCAAAAATTAAAGGACGACTTGCCAGATCAATACGATTGGAGATTGTTTGGTGCCGTTACTCAAGTGAAAGGTAAACCCTTCCCGTATGATGCCCAAAAATTAAAGGACGACTTGCCAGATCAATACGATTGGAGATTGTTTGGTGCCGTTACTCAAGTGAAAGGTAAGATCTTCAGCTAGATTACCATTGTATAAAATAATGTTTTGTTCCCCAGATCAATCAGTCTGTGGATCATGTTGGTCCTTTGGAACAATAGGAGCAATCGAAGGAGCTTACTTCCTCAAGTCTGGTGGCAACTTAGTTCGTTTATCTCAACAAGCCTTAATTGATTGTTCCTGGGGATATGGAAACAATGGATGTGACGGTGGTGAAGATTTCCGTGCTTACAACTGGATGATGAAAATGGGTGGAGTTCCAACTGAAGAAGAATATGGACCATATTTGGGGCAAGATGGATATTGTCATGCCAATAACGTTACTTTGGTTGCTCCAATCACAGGATTCGTTAATGTAACAGCCAATGATCCGAATGCCTTTAAAATTGCTATGTTGAAGCATGGTCCTCTATCCGTTGCCATTGATGCTTCGCGCAAGACCTTCAGTTTCTATTCACATGGAGTCTATTATGACCCTGAATGCAAAAATGGATTAGATGAGTTGGATCATGCTGTGCTGGCTGTTGGTTATGGTTCAATTAATGGTGAAGGATATTGGTTGGTGAAGAATTCATGGTCAAATTACTGGGGAAACGATGGATATATTTTAATGTCAGCAAGGAATAATAATTGTGGTGTCATGACCACTCCTACTTATGTTACAATGTAAATTTTAAGTTTTTTAAAAGAATTAGGAAGCAGACTGTAATTGGATTATTTTAAGTGAATTAACAATAAATGTAATGAATTTTATGGTTTGTTGAATTTTTTTGGGCTTTGATGAGGATGAGGAAATGTAGAGTGCTAGACAAAGGTTGCGATATTTCTGTTGGTAAAGTATTTAAAAAAGGTCTGAAGAAAATACATGAGGGTAAGTTTCAAACACCCATACTAAACATTTCATGATATGTAAGACATTGTTTTTTTTTGATTACGTTGGAGTTCTTCGAGTTTAAGATTATATAGAATTTGGGCATGAACAAATTCATGGGTAAATAAAAATAAAATTATGCACTACAAAGTCGAGCCTCGACCTTTCCTTACAGTAGGGAAGCTTTCTCAGAAGATATTCAAGCGATGTGTAAGTATCGATCCAAAGCGGCGAGGTTCTCTTAGAAAGATTTGCCAATGGTTGGATCAGAGTAGAGTAAATATTGGCACTGCAACGGTACGGGAATCTTAAACGCGAAAAGATTGGTTGTATTATCGGGAGTTTTTCCTTTTGATTTAGTTGAGAATACGAGGTGATGGTAAAGTAAGGTAGAAAACTGCAAAGAATTCGAACGCGTTTTAAATCGGGCAGATTTGACGGTCGCTGAATATTGCAATCGAGCGACAGGTTTACCTACGGTCCAATCCACGACCGACTTCTTCTTCTTCAAACTAGCTGGCCGACCAGTAGCCACCAACGGAGTAAACTGCCGAATATCCGAATCTGTTGGCCGCAAGGATACGATTCATTGGCATGTTTCTCGACATGACGTCTTTAGATCGTTAAGAGTTCGATTTATATTTTATTTGAGAAAGCTATGGACGAACGAGATCAAATCATTAGATTCATCGAACATCACTCGCGAGCTCCAATTAAATACGAGAGATCCAGATCAGAGAAGCCGTTCAGTATCACGTAGCGGCCGTAAACCTCAGACCCGCTCCTTTACACCAGGCCCCAACGAAAGAACGGGGTACTATTGGTACCCCATGAGGCACGGCGGATGCGCGCAACATTGCAGGCAGCCTTGTTCCTTCTCCGCTCAGGCACAGCCGTCTGAGGAAAACTGAAGAAGCCGGCGATAGTTTTGGCGGCAGTCACCCGCAACTCTTCAGAAAGCCACCTTTACGTCTTGGATCGCAATTCCTCGATCCGATTTCTCGTCGACTCAGGATCTGAACTCTTTATCATTCCAAAAACATTATGGAAAGAAACCAATTTAAAATCAGAGATTGTCTCTTACTGCAGCCAACGGAATGCCTATTGCGACCTTCGGAGTGAGACAGCTCAGCTTAAACCTTGGTTTACGCCACCCTTTTCAGTGGAGCTTCATCATCGCAAACGTGCAGATGGCAATTCTTGGAGCAGACGCTTTGAAATACCACGGACTTCTCATAGATCTCCGAAATCACCGCTTACTCGATGGTCGCACCAGCCTTTCAGCATCTTGCTCAGTTGGTTCAGTTCCGGAAGTGCACTCTACTATAATTGTTGCACCCAAAATTATGCCTCACGGATCTCTAAAAGAAGTCTACGCAAAGCTTTTCGACAATTCGCCAAAAGCTCTGCTCGCTCTGGTGAGATGGTGCACGTTCCTGATCTACCTGTTCAACACTACATCGTAACTAGTGGCGCGCCAGTATTCGCCCGACCATGTCGACTCTCAGGTGAACCACTTAGTGCAGCTAAAAGGGAATTTAGCGAATTGCTAGAGCGAATCATCCGCCTCTCAGCGAGTCAGTGGGCCAGTCCTCTTCACATGGTGCCATAGGACAATGGAGGTTGGCGAGCAACCGCTGACTATCGCCAGCTCAACGCAATCGCCCACCCCGACCGTCACCCACTTTCAGTAATAGAGGACTTGCTGCAGGATGCTCAAGGCAAAGTGTTTACGGTCATCGACCTTCACAAAGCCTTTTACCAGATCCCGATCGCACCGGAAGACATTGAAAAGACAGCAGTCACGAAGCCTTTTGGATTGTTTGAGTTTTTGGACATGCCACTCGGGCTGAAGAATGGAACTCAAATCATGCAGCGTACAATTAATCATGTCCTCAGAAATCTACCATTCGTGCGTAAATATCAGGATGATCTTCTCTCAGCTCAGACAGCAACGAAGAGCATCAGGCGCACCTTGCTAAACTTCTCTCGACTTTAGACGAAGCACGTCTCCAAATTAACATAACTGCACTAAATATCAGGTTTTCCAGCCGCAGGTAACCTTTTCCGGCTATCACGTGTCGAAAGAAGGTTTTCGCCCACCTCTGTCAAAGACCCAGGCCATCATCGACTTCCCAAGACCCAAGGACACTGCGCAGCTCAGACATTTTGTGGGAATACTGAACTTTTACCGGTGCTGCATTTCACAAGGTCTGCTATGTTGCAACCTCCTCTCACCGACTTACTTAAAGGAATCACGAAAAAGAAAACACCGCCATAGGCGCAGTTTTGGACCAGCAGCTAACTGATGGTACCTACGTTCCACTTCTCGAGAACGCTCTCAGATGCGGAGCAGAAATATTCGACCTACGATCGAGAGCTTCTAGCCATATTCGCTGCAATCAGACATTTCCTGCGCATTCTCGAAGGCAGGCAGTTCACCACCTATACAGATCATCGCCCGCTGACTCATGCACTCAAGAAACGATCAGAAAATGCATCGGCCCGGCCAATTTGGCAATTAGATTTTATATCGCAGTTTAATACCCAGCTGGAATACACACCTGTGGGAGAAAACGCTGTAGCCAACGTACTCTCGCACGTGGAAACTGTCTCCATTTCTGCCGCCTACAACCTCAGCACAATTAGCGCTGAGCAAGAGAAAGATGAACAGCTACCGCACCTATCCCTCGTTTCAAGCTTTGGCGCCTCAAGCTCAACAAATATTCATTGGTTTGCACCGAACACGACAGCACTACGCAAACAGGCAAACAAGTCTCACTACGCAAACAAGCATTTATCGCATCCGAGTGATCGTGCTACTGTTAAGCGCATCGCTCTCAAATATTTTTGGGGAAGCCATCGGAGAGACATATTTCGGTTGGTCAAGTAGTGCATCCCCTGCCAAAGGTCAAAAGTTCATCGCCACAACAGAGCGGAGCTAAGAAATTTCACATGACTGGATCAAAGATTCGACCACATCCATTTTGACCTTACCAGAGTGCCACTCGGTAAAAACTTTAAACACTGTCTTACTATTATAGACTGCTGCACCCGTTGGTCGCAGGCAATACCAGTCCATCACATGACAGCCGCAAGCATCGCCTGCGCTCTCGTTAACAATTGGATATCCTGCTTTGGAACGCCACTCGAAATTACGACTGATTATGGCACGCAGTTTGAGGCTGAGCTTTACCGTGAACTATCTCGCCTCCTGGGAGCTCATCAAATTCATACGACCTCTTACCACCCCAAATCACTCAAGGCTTCTCCCAGATGCCCATTGTTTGCAGCCCTCGACAGTTCTCCAGAAATCTCCTGACCGAAAGTACTTCCGACCGTACTCCTTGTTTTGTGAACGACTTTCAAGGAGTACCTGCAGGCCTTGCCAGTAGAACTAGTCTTTGGGATATCACTTTGCATCCCAGGTGAATTTATTGATCCTCGTCCTGTTCTCGTTTGTACTCCGGCAGATTTCGTTACTGATCTCCGTCGCCTAATCAACGCCATTCACGCAATCCAGGCTTTCAGACATGACAACTATCGCCCTTTCGTTTTGAGGGACTTAGCCACTTGCGAATACGTTTCCCGCTAGACTCAATCAAAAAACCACTGGAGCAACCGTACTTCAGCCCTCATCGAGTGATAAAGCATATCGACAAGCGCACTTTCATCATAAACGCCAATGGCCTAGTAAAAACACTATCGACCGATCAGCTGAAGACCGCTTACATTACTGCAGCAGATTTAAGGCATCCAGTAGTCACAAATTCACAAACGTCCACTCCAGTTAATTCACCAGCCTCCATACCAGAGCCTGAGACTGTACAGCCTACGCCACAGCTTTGCAGCTCACCGCCTCATTCGCTAACATCCGACGCTCCTTCGTTACCTGCTCAGCTTCCATCGCCAGCAAATATACCGAAGGCCAAAAAGCACGTTACATTTTCATTCCCTTCGCACCCCGCGAAGCTCATTGGGGAGGGAGTAGCTGTAGTGCCTCCGCTTCAACAGTCTCAGCGTAAACAAAGAATTATACCAGGGGAGATTTTCACGTGCCTTGGTTGAGATGCAAACACCCGCACATGCAGAGTGTGGACACGTCGTTTGAGGAATCATAGACGCGTTTTCCTTTTGATCGTCATTCGTTCCTTGGCGACGCTTGGATTCTTTGTAGCGAGCATCGAGGAAAAAGAGAGGTGCGATACATATGTCACAGCATGTAGTAGTTTATTGCACGAGTAGCAAGACGCGCCTTTCATTCTAACATTCATCCTAGCCTAACTTGTATCTTGTGAAATGTAAATTGTAGTTTCCGTTCGCGATTTAATTTATTAATGTTGATGAAGTACTATTTCATTTCCCTAAACATCCACGGAAATCGTGCTCTCGATTTGAATTAAATCACCAGTGGAAAAGATTAAGAATAATTTAATTCCGCCAAATTTATCTGTGAGATTTGACCGTGTAAAGTGTGAAATTCCTCGTCCAAGCGAGTACGGTCAAGTGATCGTGGCAAAAAAGTGAAAGGGGAATAAAGCCGGGGTTTGAAAAGTGTCTTGTGCGATTTCGCGACAAAAAAAAACCTTTTGCATTGCGTTTTTCCAAAACTGGGATTTTCACGGAACAGAATGCGGAACTCCCTACACAGATAGGGATTTTTCAGGATGAAGAATCTACGAGAGTGGCTTGTGATGGGTGATAAGAGTCTAATGGCGTGCGTATAGGTACAAGAAGAATTTTTGAATAGCCCAAACGTTAGCCAATGCTTCTTTGTCGATCTGAGGTAGCGGTGTTCTACAGAGGTCATCGTGCGAGATGGGCAGAAGATAGGTCTTTCTTGTCCATTGCTGAGTCGGTGTGAAAGAACGACGCCTGGTTCTGTCTTGTTGGCATCCGTAGCTAAGATGAGAGGGAGCTGGGGGTTACATGGCATGAGTACTTGTGGTGAGGTTAGCATACTTTTGATATCTTTATAGGCCTTTTCACCATCACCCATCTGTTGGGAGGTTTCTTTCAAGAGCATGTTCCGAAGTGGTCTGTTCCTCGTGGAGAGGTCTGGAATATATGCACTGTAGTAGGTTGCCTTGCCCAGGAATAGTTGCAATTATCCTGGTGTTGTGGGTTTGGCTGCGTCTCGGATGGTTGAATATGCCCGTCCGATTTGTGGATACCTTCAGCGTCGATTTTATGTCCCAAGAATTCTACCGATGGTGTAGCGAAAACACACTTTTTCGTTTGAGTCCAATTTTTCTCACTCGTTCAAGAGTTTGCTCTAATGATATCAACATTTGGTCGAAATTGTCAGCGTGAAAGAGGAAGTTGTCGAAGAAACTGTTACGAAATGTAAAATAAAACAAAAAAATAAAAATAACCCGGAGCCACTCTTGGAAGGGAAGCATTCCTTGCAATCCAACATTTCAATTGAAATATTACCAAGGAGCCGCTCCCCGCACTGAAGGACTGGTAACGAGGATTAATTAATCGCGTAGATTTAATATTATTATAAGCAATGTAATTGTTAGTGATAAGTAATGTTAGGGCTGAACTCAAAAGGAAGGAGTACACGGCAGCTATATATATTCTTCACCACCAAAGTTCAACTACGCTCCCATGACGAGGATTGGCCGAAACTTTCGGAGCTAGGAAAGTGCAACCTCCCAAAGAATGATTCCGGGATGTACACTTTAATCATCTTTAATTTCGATGACAATGGTGTTGGTTTTTCAGTGGTCGCCCAGCTTTAAGCACAAAATATAACAATATATGGACATCATTCCGTCCACTAGAGTCGCTATCGTTCCCCATTTTCGGCGTCGCCATTCATTTGCACCTCATCACTAGCGTTAACATCTTCAGGGAAAGTCTTCACCTTTATTTCATGGTCAGTGTTACTCTGCCATCGTAATGTGCGTACTTTTTTATTCATTGCAAATAAAAAGTATGTAAAACAAGAAAACTTTCGCATTGACCCAGGTTCACTAAAACTCCTTAGATACGGAAGGGATCCGCAGGAAAAAATTAATTCTTGACTTGCCAGTTCGTCGGCAAATACAGTGGGCCTTGAGCGTTCCCCCGGTGACGTCTCCACTGGTCAAACAACGCAATATCCCACGTAATTATATCTTTGAACCTGAATCGCGCACAAGCAAAGTGAACACTTCACAATTTATTAACAAAACGAATGACTTTACAACCAAAACAAGTTGATATTGCTCTCATCGATAATGTAGATGCTCTGCGCGAAAGGAAGATGGCCACCAAAAAATGGGTTCGAATATGAGAAAACGCTGTAAGATTGAGCAGCCATGGTGGTTGTTGTTGCCTTGAACTTAGGTTCCTCACCTCAAGCAAAAGTCTTGTTGCCGACAGATTTATTAAAAGAGCCAACGACGGTCGAAGCGGTCTGTTTCGCAGGTTCTTCTGGCGACAAGTTCGACGTTTTTTGTGATTTGGCGTGAATGATAATCACCATTACTAATCTTTCGATTTTTTCCTATTAAGGTGGAAGAACAGTGTGGGAGTGATAATTGAATAGCGAAACAGCATTGGAGTTTTGCCGCAAATACGAAATTGTGAAGAAGCGAAAGCCGAGGTTGAGCGAGGACTAACATTGGTGCCGGTAGCGGAAATATCGAAAGGCGTTGATGTTAAAGTTGCAGTTTGACCACCAATGGGGCGTACACGTTAGGAAAAGAAAAAAAAATAGTAAGTTTGTAAAATATTTATACTTTTTTGAGAATCAAATTTAAAAAGAGATCGCGCGCGGAGTGATCAATGGAGATGATAGGATTAAATTACACCTGGTGCGACAGGAATCCTTCCCGACGGAGTTTCTAAGGTGTGTGGGTGGTTATTGCGTAGGGGGCTTTGAAATAGGTTTTGTGAAAGTGTGGGCAGTTGGGTTAAGCCAGTACGAGAAAGAACTAATTAGTTGTTAAAGAATATTTTCCAGTTGGGATCAATTATGTAATTTCTACATTAACCAATGACTCAGTTGAACATAGGAGAAAGGTGTAGGCATAGCGAGTTGCACAAGCTCTTGTCTTTAGGGTGTACCAACTATTCCGGGGAGTCTCTGCTTGCCAATTGGCTCCTGGGGGGCAGTTCAAGCGTTTGCAAGTGGTGCCTTCCCACCCCGCGCCGTCTCCACGGGTTAGCCGGGACGCCAAAGTCATTAGCCGAAATTGATTGGAGGAGGGTAACAAAATTTCTGACGTGGTCGACACCCTGAAAAGTAGCTTCCATGCGATGTTGCCAAACATCGGGAATATTGGCTGCGCCATATATTGCTCATGTTGGTCTGATAAGGGCATGTTTTGGGGTATTGCGTGTTAAAGCGTGTCTGAATTCTTCGTCCACAGGCAAGTGAGAGTACGCATCTGTTACGTCTAGGTGGCAGAATATCGTGGCTCCTTACATCTGGTTGAAAATATATTCAGCTTTTGGGATCGGGTGCTCGTCGATAATTATCGTGGGGTTAAGCGTTGGCTTTATGTTTTCTGTAATGCGAATTTTATCGTTCTTTTTGGCTACGACGTGGGTTGTGGATGCCTATTTAGAGTAATCTACTCCTTCATACAAATCTGAAGTAATCATGATCGCTTTCTTGTATGCGCCCCGCAGTGCAGCGGGTATTTCACGGGCTTTGGCGAAAATTGAGAATACTACAGGCTTCAAATTAAGTGTGGGTGGCGGTCCTGCAAATCGACCTGATTTCTTACATCATCGTTACGAGCCAACAGCTAATCAAGTCGCTTTTGCTGCTCTAGGTTGAGTTTGAGGGTACTCGCTGACGTGACTGTGTTGATTTGCTCCGTTGGGGGAACAATTTTGGCAAAGTTGATTTCATGGAAAAGTTGGCTGAACCATTCTCTCTCCAGGGGAGTGTCGAAGTCATCTTCCACCACGTAGAGGTTGAGTCGTAGCGACGTTGCAGCAATCGTTGTTTTTTCTTGTAAATGAAAAGTGGGTTTGATTTCGGGAAGTTTTTTTGACTAATAATACTACATGGTGCTCCTGTATCAAGTTCCATTTTCAGGTCCCGGTCATAGATTAGAACAGTGATTGTTTTCCATTATTTTGAATGAAATAGGTATTGCTGATTTTATTGAAATATTCAATCAAATCGATAAATTGCGCCGGGAATTGTTCTTAACATTCTTATTCTGTTATAAAATCTGTTTTGAAATTTTTCCATCTGCAAGCTTTTGAAATATGATCATTTACCACATACCAAATATTCCTCATTGCACTGCACAGGTGTTAACCCCCCAAACCATTGGAGTTCTTCGTTGTTCCCTGTTGTGGTTTGGTTCCCGTTGTTGTCCTCATTTGATCTGCGGTGGTTGGAATCCTAATTGTGCAGGGGTTCTCCGGTGGTTTTAGCTCTAGATAATTTAATATCTTCCGCATTGTTTCTAGTTGCCTCCAAGGATTGCGCAATTTCATATTCTTCAATAAAAGTTTTTGGTTTTTTCGAGATTATTTCATCGCAAAAGTCAGTAAATGTTAAGCCAAATAAAAATTATTCAATCAACATTCTATCGAGGAATTCCCCATAATCACAAAAGGTTGCCCCTCGGCGCAGTCGCAACCAGTGACTGGCAACTGTTGCATCTTTTTCTTGATTGATCTGTCGGAATTTGATATTTTCAGCGAATTTGTTTTTTGACTTGTCTAAATGTTTGGTTAGGGTATCTTTTATTTGCTCGTAAAACAGATGTTCGGGATTTTGGGGACTGAGGAGAACCTTGAGGGCATTGTTTTGGTCTGTGCCCATAGTAACGCGTGCGCAATCATGGTATTCTATTTGCGGTATCTTGCTCAGTGGCAGCGCCCAGCCGAAACGTTTGAAATAGTCATCGACTGTCGTGAATCCCGATGATTTGTACTCACTTACGAAGAATGGCGGTGGTTTCGAGTTGTGTACTGCTGCTGCTGGATTTTGCGGAGGAATTTTGGCTCGAGCTGCTTCTGTTGCGTCGGCGATTGCCTGTTTAATCGTGTTAGTAAACAGACTGGTTAGTGCTTGCAAATCCTATGATATTGCCATTTTTGCGTGGATAACTTCGTTTATCGTGGCATAGATCTGGATTCACCACTTGTGACACCACTGTTGTGTCAGTACGCGTAATTAAAACACTTGGATATTAAATCACTGGCGACTTATTCACGTTCAACTTCAAACACGGAATTCAAAACAATTCATTACAATTTTGCTGTTATACGAGAGGGAATAACAATAACTGGAAATAACTGAACCAGCTGATTTGATTTGGCTGATTTGAGACAAAATGTGTACTCCTGTATGTATTTTCTACGGAAACGTTCGAATATCCAATAAAAATCATGAAAATTAATCAATTAAAAATCTAACAATTCTAACTGCTTTCGTTTTGCAGTCTGTCAACTCAATAAAAAGCAATTAAATGGCTTGCGAAATGGTTATTGAAACTTTATTTTTTGTCTATCAGACAATGATAAAACTCGCTTTTTCAAATTTTTATTTTTTCTATTTATCATGCCCTTAACCAAAGTATACGGTATGGGTAGATTTTTTGCACGCAAGTGTATAAACAATTCTAACTTTGATGTTTTTATAATAGATTTGAAAATATGTACCCGATAATGGTAGATCGCAGTCTTAAATTTTACAAAGGCACGGCAAGTGTTACCCTTAGAAAACCCAATGATCGGAGTCTCTTATTACGAAAGGAGTTGTAGAACGTAGCATTTTTTCGTTAAAATCATTACTTGGAACTATTCTGAATTGAACTGTATTCAAAGGTTTGCTCACGTCATAAGTAACTCTTTAGGCCTATCCAATGATGAAAATAAAAAGATCAAATTTCTTTCAATACCTCCGTAGCCTTGCAGAAATTTCTTAATGATTATTACCAGAAGTTGTTTGGAATATGATTGTCAGATTGGGTATACAGATGGCAATATCGTTGAAAAACAAATCTCCATATTTTGGCATGATAGGAAACTCGTACACTCACAGTGTTTATTTATTTATCGTAAGTCCTAAATCTCAGCACTTTAATTTCATATATGTTGGACATTTATCTTCTAGTTATGCAGCGCATTGCATAAAACACAAACAGAAGCGAAAAGTTTACGTAGGGACCAGTATTATGGTTGGGAGAGTGTTTATCATTTTAATTATCTGATTTGATAGTTTTATTTGAACGTTCTCAAATTACAATATCTATACTAGAAATAATTTTTAAGACGGGAAAATGATCGCAGATAAAATAAATGTATTACGACTAGAAATACAAATTGAAAACGAAACGAATGCTAAGAAATTTAATTGTTATCACGTCAGGTTATCACGGCGTTGTAGGTCAAATTGCGGCGAAAGAATGTTATTTACTCATCTGCGATATGTACATGTGTGATGAATTGTTTATAAATAACGGAAAAATAAAGCAAATATGTGGTTTTAATGGAATAGTAGAAAATAGCACACACAATTATCTATAAATACTTTTTATTGATTAACATTACAGAAGCAACAATTTTTCTTAACTAATTACTTAAGCAACTACGCTATTGCATGTTCAGTTGTGTGTTCTTCAAAAGGTTCTGTTGGCAATCGTGCCGCATTCTGAAAAGCATAGAAAACAAATAATTAAAGGTACCTTTCAAAAAAGCCTTTTAAATCTTTCCTCACCAATTTCTTGGATCTATCTTCTAAAATCCCATAAGCATAATGATTAATTTTAATACCCGTTGGCAATGCAACACCTTGTACTCGATAAATGCCTTGTTTTTCGCCTTCCTGTCCGATTTCGTGAACAGCAGATATTGTACATTTTCCAAGTTGTCCTGTTGAACCAATCATCGGGCCTCGCGATATATCCACATGCTGGCCAACACGATACACTGTTATCTGTCCACTGTTTTGCGAGGATATACTAGGAAGCTGTTCGGCTTTGTATGGGTTATCTTTAAACATTTCCATAGCAAGGGCAAATGATACATCGAGACGTTCAATTCGTAAATCTTTCGCTGCCATTTTGATCATTTCCGCCGAGAATGTTCGCAATTCTTTGGCATTCGGTTTCCAATCACGCGCTGAGAGAACAATGTCGTGGACAAAACTACCTGATTTTACTGGAAAGAGGATGAACGTTTTATTCGTAAAATAAATTTATGGATTTTTTGAATCTATTACCGTTTGGACTAGGGAAACTGTGAAGACGAAGTCCTGCTTCTTCTGTAAAGCATTCCTGCAAAGCTGCTCCGAGCATAAAAGAACAGGTACGCCAAAATGCACTGGAAATAAGTTTAAGTGATTAATTTTCGTAAATTCATAGTTTATTTAAAATTTAAGGGTAATTTGGGATGCACAATTGTGATTTTTCGAGGGGAGCTTGAATACTCGTATTTCAGGTCTTAATTTTTTATTGTAATTAATAAATTAATTTAACCAAGAGCCCGACCTAAATGGAACCTTAGTTATTATCTCTATATATTACTCCACTCACCGATTAACAACATGTGGATCAGCTATAGTAAAATTAAGTAATTGCAATGTGCAGGATTCTTTTAAGGGTCTATGCATATCCCATGCAATATTTCCATTTAGAAGTCCTAGAGCTGATCTTTTACAGTGTCCTTCACTCAAGTGCTGTGCACAGTCGTAGGGTGTTGACAAATCTTTATTCATAACTAGTGTGGTATCCTCGGGGAGCCCCAAATATCTAACCTCAATTTTATCAATACGGCCAACATTTTCTTGTTGATGTTTCTGTTCTAAACTGAATAGATCACTACGATATTTGGCAATTTCAGATACTGTTGATAACGATCCTATAAAATTAACATTTATTCATTAAAATTATTGGTACTGTGGGGTAGGTTATGATTTAATTTGTAGGAAAGACTTACGTATATGTCGATTGATGGGTGCGAAGCTTTGCCTGATGAGTACCGGTAGAATTTGCATGATTTTCAATTTCTTCGATGCACCAATAATACAAAACTTAAAATTAAAGTTGAAATTTAATGCAATGCCGGACCAAAACAATATGACCCGGACTTTGACAATTGATATGAAGTGTTACCCCAATGGACAAACCGTGCATTATAGATTTTATCCGAAGTTATCCGCTCGATCCGTACACTAAAATTAACTAGTTCACTGGTTGTCTACTCCAAGTTGACGTTTTTAGTGTCAAAGTGTTAACTTGCAGAATTGGCTCAGCAGACGTACCAGTAAACATTCGTCTTTACATTTGTTATTTGTGAATAAAAACCTAGTAAAATGCAAACAGATTTAGCCCGTGACATTCCAGCACCTGGATTCAATTTCGAAAATTGTTTGCGGTAAGTATTGAATTGGTTTTTGGTCAATTTCGAACCCGGTGAATGTGCATTGTCACCAACCTAACCTTAAACGATTCTACGATGAAATATGCAATTTACCCTTATTTTCTATTGTTAGCAATGACTTGCTCACGCAAAAAGGATTCACTCCGCCGAAAATGGTTAAAACTGGTACCACCATTGCTGGGATCATTTATAAGGATGGTGTAATTCTTGGTGCTGATACTCGAGCCACGGAGGGACCAATTGTGTCGGATAAGAATTGTGCGAAAATACATTATTTGGCGAAGAACATGTAGTAAGTATTGGAGCTACGATTAATGTAGGATACGTTGTGATTAGGAGTTTTCTGTTTTAGTTGTTGTGGCGCTGGTACAGCCGCCGATACAGAAATGACCACGGATCTGATTGCATCTCAGTTGGAGCTTCATCGTCTGAATACTGGGCGACAAGTCCCTGTCATTGCAGCTAATACTTTGCTGAAGCAGATGTTGTTCCGGTATCAGGGATATATCAGTGCTGCTCTTGTTTTGGGTGGCGTGGATAAGACAGGTGAGTTTAATTTTATTGTCAGGCGAATATTAAGTTCGACGTACCACTATAGTTCATGGAAGTATACTATTGGTACTGTGACGATTCGCAATGTCTCGAAATTTTTTTGAGATAGCAGTGGATTCTATTCTGAAAATTGCTTGCAATTTTGATGGGAGATACTGTTTTATCACTATTAGTTTGTCTCCTACGAGTAACTGCCATGTAGTTAACACTTGTGGATTAAACCTCCGTGGTGAGGCCCTGTTATTCCATCCAATAGTGTAGATTGTGCCTTTGATAGTGTGCTATCATCAGTATTAACCGTATCCTAGAGTACTGAAGTATGAAATTATTTCTTCTTGATGGGACTCGTGGTTGGTTCCTTTAATGGAGTTGATTGTCTCGTTGAGGTATTCTTCAAGTTCCTTTACCCATCTTTCAACTGCTTTATGGAACTTTTTTATCAGGTTTTTAGTGGGATCGGTGATGGACTTCTGATTTCGTAGTAGTTCTAGTAGGTGTTCATCATTCTGTTCAAGTTATTTTCAGTCTCTAACATTTTCTCAGTAGATTCATTGTCCAAAATGCTAAATAGTGAATGAGCAATGCTACCAAATATATTTAAGAGGGGCTCGTTTCCATCGAACATGACCTTGTTGACGCAGTAACTCGTTTTCCGTTAATTATATCACCATATCTATAAACTGAGCTAGCGTTGGTGCACAGAATTGCAATAACTTGCTGGCCTAATCTCGGAGAGGGACCTGGCATTCAGCACTATGGCAGCCCCAATCAGATGGCGATAAGTGTCTGAATGATAGATCTCTAGCCGACGGTCGACCCAAATTATTGAAATGTCATCATGTGGCCTCTCCACAACGGGTGACAACAAAATTCAGCGAATTAGATCGAACAATGTCACCACTTATTCATTATAAAGTAGCAAAGCGTGACCGCCTTTAAAAAAATGACGAAATGCGTCTTCGGGAAATTGTTGAACGCATTTTAAACGGGCATTTGAATCGGTGGCTGAAAGAGTGTGATTTCGCTTAGTCTGCTCGCGTAAGACCTGCGACCGAAATTCCTCTCCAAACTACCTAGCCTGCAAGCAGCCACCTCAGAGTAGACTAACGCGGACCGGACGCCACAAAAAACACAATCTTATCGTCTGAAATCCGAGACGTCGTCGAACGTGAGTATTGATAGGTCAACATCAACCAGCAGGCAGACACGAGACGACAAACAATCCTGTGGCAATGGCATGAAGAAACAACTGAAGCAGCGAGAACGGACGTGGAAATGCGAGGAACCACTATAGAAGATGACGACTTTCAAGCAGCTCTTCAGGCAGATGAGAAACGCTTTACATTGGCAACGGGGAAGCTTGTCTCGAGAAAGAAAGAACAGAAATTAGGTAAAAATACTAACATAGGCTTAAGTACAAATAAGTATCACCTCCTCGGAAACGAACCAAATTCGAGTAACACCACCGAAAATACTTGGCTCCCATCCGTGTTTATTAATAAAATTTTGGCTCCGTCAATCGCACTCTTCATGGGTAGATTCCCTAACGCGAAATATCGCGTAAAATCATTCAGAGAATATTATCATAAGATCATCATGGATAACATTAAACTGCACGGTCTTTTGATTAAAATGATAAAAGATAAAAACCTTCGTGGTCACTCTTTAAGCCCACAACAGCACAGAAAACCTGTAGCTTTACTTAAAGGCCTTAGTCACTTGTTTTCCCTTCAGAGGATACAAGAGGACATACAGCAACAGCTTCCATCAATTTTCTTCGAAATAAGCAATCTTACGACTGCTTGGTCCAGACAAAACAATATAAAACTTGTTATTGTCATTTTGTCTTCCGATGATGGCCTTAAAAAAATTATCATGTTACGATACGTTTTAAACCACAAAATCTCCCAGGGAAAAATCCAAAAAGGGGACATAACACAATACTACAGGCGCCAACGATTTGGTCACGTAGCTTCAAACTGTGGTCATGCATGAAGGTGTATAGCCTGCGGCAACAATCGCAAGGGAAATAGTTGTCCTCGAAAGTCCCTAGCAAACCCAATCAAGGAGCTCATCCCCAAAGATTAATTCATTCATTTGTTCTCTGTTGTTCCGGAGATCACCCCACGAACTTTTCAAGATGCCCTGAACGGGCAAAACTTAAGGACAGATTGGTAGAGAAAAGAGCAGTAAGATCCAATAGCGTGCAATTCACCCCACCCACCCCATACTTCTTTCAACCCACTGACTTCCCAGCATTAACTCCCTGATCGAACGTTCATCCAACTGGAAACCCCCTGAAAAGCCACACATCATTCTCTCCCTCCAAATGTTTCTAACAACTCTGCAGGTCCAGCAGATATTGCTTTCGGCTTTATCGCACAAGAAACACTGGAACACGTCGCCACACCACACTACTCAATAAAGCCAGGGAATTAGGTGCAATATACAATAATTTAACATCAAAAGTCAAGTCCATAGCCCTTGTTAACTTTTTTCTGAGCTTTTTCATCGTTGTCTCGATCAAGAACTAAATCAACGCTCCTCGCGGTTAAAATTAACTCTATCCAATGCTATGCCAAACGTATAGAGCTGCAGCAAATGCTTGAGCGCTATACCCCAGACTTCGTGCTCTTAAACGAAACTCGCTTCCGGGCAGCGCACAAACCCCAATTCCCAAACTACACCATTTTCCGCAATGACCACGCGCGAGCGATCGCGGTTCTTGTGAAATCCAACCACACTGTACATCAAGTACAAGACTTAGTGGCTGACATACGAGGTGTGACAATTAAGTAATGAGACTGATTATATTGCCGCGCTTGTGGTAACCTTGCGACCTTGAAATTCGCTTTTCCTTCCCCGGTATCCTTCCACTCGCCATTGATATATTTACCATCGCTCTAGCTTGTATAGTTCGCCTGCTGTGTCGTGTTGAGTAGACGTGTGTTGGTGGTGCTCGTCACGAAAATGGAGAAACGAAATCAAGAGCACCGCGTCGCGATAAAATTTTGCGCCAGATTGGGCGAAACAGCTTCGGAAACGTATGCTAAAATTGTAAAAGTGCATGGTGATAGTGCTCTTAGTCGTGCCCAGGTGTTTCGATGGCATAAAGAATTTAAGGACGGACGTGAAAGCGTGGAAGACGAGGCGCGGAGCGGGAGACCAGTCGAGATGCGGACTGACACGAATGCGCAGCGTGTGCGCGCCCTAATCCGTGAAGATCGGCGTTTAACAGTTCGAATGTTGGCCTCGGAACTGGGTATTAACCGTGAAACAGTCAGACAAATTTTAACCGACGATTTTGTTGTGCGCGAAGATCACGACAACGCGCCGTGCCACACAGCCTTTAGCGTGTCCAGTATTTTGCCTCTAAAGGAATCGTCGTGTTGCAACAGCCGCCTTATTCGCCCGATATGTCACCCAGGGACTTTTTTTTGTTCCCTAGAACAAAATCGGTGGTCAAAGGAACCCATTTTGAGTCGATTACGGCCGTAACGAGGGTACTCGCGGACATCCCAGTCGAAGCGTTCCAGAAATGTTACGAAGCATGGAAAACGCGCTGGAATCGTTGGATAGCTACCTACGGGGACTACTTTGAAGGGGATGGCAGAATTGTAGAATAATTTTTAAATAAATGGTTTTCATGGAATCAGTCTCATTACTTAATTGGCACACTTCGTATCATGCGCTCACGCCTCACTACAAATGCGAGGCGCTGGTGGACGCATCCGCAAGTTCCTTATTGGTTCGCTCTATATACCCTGTAACCTAGGCCCCACCATGACCAATAATCTTAACCAGATTTTAGCTGTCGCTGATGAATGCACGACATCCATTGTGGGGCGACTCAATAATTAATTCAAATGGCTACGCACTTTTTCAATGGCTAACCTCCGGTAACCAAATGCCCCTCATGATTGTCAATGCAGGAGTCCCAACATTCCCACGAGGGAGCTGTTATTTGGACAACTTCATCATATCAGCCTCACTATTACACCCAAGATACCTAGAGACAATCTGTACCACGGTCTCAGCACCATCAGATCATCACGCCCTTCTGCTCCATCTGTCCCTTGAAGATCTTTGGCCCATTGTACCCACAACCTCAAAAAGCCGCTACTATTTAAACGCCGACTGATGTGAATTCAAAGAAGAGCTTCAATACAATCTTCAAGGAGTAGCTCCGGATAATCGTATACTTTCGAACGATGAAGTTGAAACGGAGATACACAAAATAACAACCTCTCTAATAGGCTGTATGGACACACATACCCAGCTAGAACGAAAAGCTTTTCGAAGTACAAAGAGGTATCAAACAATACTCAGGGGCTTATCCGAACCAAGTCCTGCTGGTTGCAAAGGTTAAAAAAAATCTTCCACCCAAATATAAATCGTGTCACGTCGGAATATGTTTATCTCCGATCCCAAATTAATTGTCTTAACACAATAATACGCGAGAAATTGAATAAAGAGCTCAACTCACATTTCAGACAGCGTCTTTTAGATATGAAACCCTCCCCCAATGTATTCCAAGAAATTAATAAAATCACTGGGCGCCTAAGCTATTCATGCAACTTAAATGTAGACCCAATTCGCAGCGACTGACAAACGTTTACCACGCCAGAGAAAAACTTTCCGCGTGTGCTAACTTCTACGGCTCTCTGTACAGTGCCAGATCCTTCAAAGACGAAGTCACAAATTCATTGGAACCGGAAATAATCGATCTTTTCTTAAACGGATACAGAGGTTCCTCTCTAACTATTTTTTCTCCATTTAATCGTTCATCTTATCCAGTCAGCTACGATCACGATAATGTTTTCACGACTCTCTCCAAAATCGAACATATCCAACACTCCCTTAATCGGAAGAAAACTTTCGGCCCAGACGGAATCCTCAAATATGTCCTGCGAAAATGCGTAAGCGTCCTAAGCGTCCAGTTGTGATTAACAATTGCATTAATAACGGATACTTCCCTAAGGCCACGCTTATCCCAATACCCAAAAAAGACTCTTAAGGGATAAATATCGAAATTTAGGCCGATATGGCTCCTATCAAACCCAGGGAAAATTTTGGAAAAAGTCATACTCCGTTCCCTTCACAATTTCACTAGTCGCTACACACCAGATGAGCAATTCGGATTTAAAGGAAATATGTCAACGGAGCAAGCAGCACTCTATCTGGCACAGAAATTTCCGGGAGGGCCGCGATGACGTCCATGACAAACAGCGCGTCGGTCCTCCATCAACGAGTCACACGGACACAAGTGTGCAAAAAGTGCGTGATGTGTTGAACAGTGATCGTCGGCTGAGCATTCGGGCTATCGCAGATGGGGTTGGAATTGATAAGATGACCGTTCACAACATTATTAAGAACGATCTGGGCATGAGGAAGATCTGCGCGAAGCTGGTACCCAAACACCTGATTGATGAGCAAAAGGAGCGTCGTGTTGTCACCGAGCAGTTGGCCAAACAGTCGAGGGCAACGTTGCCACAGCCTTCTTACAGCCCGGATATGGCACCAGCGGACTTCTTTCTGTTCCCCAAGATCAAGAGACACCTTAAGGGGACGCGGTTCAGGAAAACGTTCAACAAGCTACGACGACGACGGCGTTCGGGGATTGGAAAATCCGGTATCAGCGTGTTATCGACTCCAATGGGGACTACTTTGAAGATTTCTAAAAAAAAAAATTGTACATATTTTGCCAATACAAAATTTCCTGAGGTCAGTCCGGCTACTTATTATACAGACCCTGATTTCGCCAACTGCTGCTGAAGAACTACAGGTTTTCGAGCGCAAAATCTTAGGAAAATGCCTCTCTAAATACAGAAGCCCGAATAAGAAGCATTTCAAGAATCAGATTCTCTACAGAGAGGCCAAAAAACTCCCATCCTACAATACCTCCTAGAGAGTAACAGAAAACCTACATCCAACTGGTCCATACACCCCGAGCCGATTGTGAACAGTCTTTTTCACCGGAACACTACTCTAGCCGAAGGTTTATATCTATCACCCATTGAACTTCTCTCTTCTAACCATCCTTCCTTCCTCGTAAGAGCATCCCACCCATTTCAACAGCCACCTTTCTTATACATACATAGAAGCTGGAATAAACCGAGGCTATAACTGGGAGTTGCGACTCCATTTTCTCCACCTATCACTCCCTACATCACGTCCCCAACACATAAATGATAGTAAAAATCCACCCGCACGAAGCGGGCTAACGTAGTTTAAGTAGAGTAAGCTGAAAAGAAATCAACAAACAAACAAAAAATATTGTTCGCGGCCAATAATTTTAATTGTCCAGGATAGTGAAAACGTACTGTCTTTTAAATTAAGTTAAAAGAGTTTATTTATTAAACGCACATTCATTAATTTCACTATTTTAGAATTTTACTTTTTACTTGTCTATCCATTTATATTTCAACTGTCTGTATCACGAAAATCTCTCCACTATCAATCAATATCGCCTTTACTTCACGCTTCACTCTATCGCAGCTTTACTATCGCGGTTTTACTATATCTCCCCATTCATTCAGCTCGGCTTTATATAGGGTCTCTAGTCATTCAATCCATTTCTCGTATATTGGCAAATGTTCTGGCGAGAACTACCTGGAATATTCGAGCAATTCTGAATACCCCGCAGTGACGTCACTTTCAGATATTGGTCATGCTTGGTCGATTATTGTGCTTTCGAGTACATTCGCTGATCATGATGTTATTAATAGTTGCGACAACAATTGCGACAGTAGCTGGCAGAATTGTTTGGACATGTAACACTGCCCCCACCTCAGTTCTTTTCGCCCCGAAAAGATGTGTCGCCAGTTGTAGTCAAGTCTCCCTGGATGTAATATGGGGCAAGACGGTTCAGGTGAACGATTTTCATTTTGGCTCTCGGCTTACGGTGTTCCCGTATCTGATATACGACGTCATTGATTCGCTTTGTAACTCGGTATGGTCCCTCCCAATTATGCTGCAACTTTGGAGACATACCCTTCCGCCGTTGTGGATTATATTGCCATACCGTCATCTTGCTGGAAGCCAGTAGAGTTTGCATTTAGATCATACCTGGCCTTCATGCGGTCAGTAGCCGATTCGAGGTATTTTCGCACTGTCCGATGTATCTGGTTCAACCGTTGCCTTAGCTCACTTGCGTACTCCGAGATCGTTTGGGGTTTCTCAGGGGGTGTTCCGAACTTTATATCAGCCGGCAGACGAATAGTCTTTCTAAAAATGACTTTGGCTGGGGCTTCGCCCGTCGATGCATGTCCGGCATCTCTATACGCCATCAAGAATAATGGGATGTGCCGGTCCCAGTCCCTTTGGTTCTCTTCAACCATCTTGGCCAGGTGTTTATTGAGTGTGCCGTTGAAAAGTTCGACCATTCTATCGGATTGGGGATGCAGCGGTGTTGTCCTCGTTTTCCGTATTCCCAGCAGCACGCACATTTCGCCAAAAACTAGTGACTCGAAGTTTCGGCCTTGATCCGAATGTAGTTCACAAGGTACGCTGTTGTTAATTTCAGTATTATATCGACACACAACTGTATATTACGACACACAACTATACATCAATATATTAAATTAAACAGAAAAACGTTTGCAATTAACCGACACAACTTTTATGCACGCGGAAATCAGACGGAATGAATGTTATTTCATTTTCTTTTGATTTATATAGCAAAATTCAATTCAAAAATGATTTCCCGGCTACTAGTTTTCTATGTCAGTAAATGCAAGGTAAGCTGTCAGTTGATCAAATCTCGACACACCTTCTTGATCAATTTACAGCAGAGCGTCCCAAAAATTCTTCTGTTGAGCGGCTTGGTGAGGATGTCTGCAATCTGCTTGCTGCTCTCGACGTGTTGTGGTGCCAAAGTGTTGCCGGTGTGTTGCTGGATGTACTTTCATGGTATTTCGATGTGCTTCTTTCCTCTGGTCGTCTTTCCTTCGTGTGCATTTTGTAGCATGTGTATGGCTGACATGTCGAAGTACAGAGTGATCGGCAGCTCAGCTTCTAGAATACCAAGCTTCAGTGCGATTCGTTTGATTCAGCACACATCTTCAATCACTGACACTGCTGCTCGGTACTCGGCTTCTGCAGTTGAAGTCACTACCAGACGCTGCTTTTGTGAATACCAGGTCACTGGCCCTCCTCCCATCACTAACACACCACTCGTTGACTGTCCTGTCTCAGTCTTCTCCAAAATCCGAATCGGGGTAGTCCACGAGTATCTTGTCTCCTCCGAAATGAATTCCGGCTGTCGTGGTCCCTCTCAAGTACTGGAAATCACGTTTCACCATCGCCTAATGGCTCTTCATAGGCTTGTTGCAGAATCGACTGAGGTAGTTCACGGCGAAGCTTATGTCTAGCCTGGTTATTGTGGCTAAGTACAACAAACTTCCTGGAAGTGCCTCGTCGTTCTTGAAGTCTGTCTTATGGTTGATCATTCCTGGCTCAGTGGGCGTGGATGCTGGATTGCACTGCTCGAGTTTCATCTTTCTCAAGATTTTCTCCGTGTAGCGAGGTTGAATCACGAAGATACCGTCCTGTTCGATCTTGATTTCCATGCCCAAATACGTTAACTTGTTTTGTACTTTCCTGCTGAATGTTATCTCGAATTCCTTGCTTATCTCGTCTAAGAGTTAGTATATTTCTTCTTCCTCTTTGCCGGCTACCAATCCATCATCCACGAAGAGTGAGAGCATAATGCTCTTGTCCTTGTTACAGGATATACACGGGTCGTCATCTGTGTTGATCAAGCCTATCTTCTTCTCAAAGTGGGTGGTGACCCTCTCGTTCCACATCCTTGGAGCTTGTTTAAGTCTGTAGAGACTCTTGTTCAACTTACAAACTTTCTAGTTTCATCTTCGAACGCTTCAGGCTGGTGCATATAGATGTCCTTCTCCAGGTTCCCATACAAGAAAGCCGTTTTCACCTCGAACGATGCCAACTTCATTTTCTCTGACGCTGCGTGACTTAGGAGTAGGCGAATGGATGCATGGCGAACTACTGGGCTGAAAGTTTCCGTGTAGTCCACTCCCTCCTTCTGTTCAAATGCCCTAGCCACTAGTCTGGCCTTAAGTCTCCCGTCCGCCTTCTCTCGAAGTACCCAGATCGGCTTCGCTCCTTCTGGACAGTCCACAGGTTCCAAGTTTTCATTCCATCAGCGAGTCGTACTCCTCCTGCATTGCTCATCTCCACTTCTTATCTCTAAGTGCCTCACTCACCGGGATGTCCTGCGTTTCACCAATCATGGTTACTTTGGCGCTCTTTCCTCCACGACGGGAGTCAAGTACGCAGTCTCTCAGTCTCGGTGGTGGTTGCAGAGTCCGACAATCTCACAGAACTCTCCTTCCTGACTCTTCTTCCGGTGCTGGTGTCTCATTCTCGTTGTCGCTTGGCTCCTCAGCACTTTATCCAGTTCTCGTCTTCTTCGTCTGTCTCGCTGCTGCCTTCTTGCTTCTCAGGTGTGCCCTCTGGTGCCCGTGTCTCAAGTTCAGTTCCTTGCCTCAGTCTCATCTTTCCTCGTGGAAGATCACATTGTCTGAGCTGACAATTTCTCTTTCAGATAAACCCGGTAGCGGGTGAATCAATATCATAACCAACCAGAATTCCCTTTTCGGATTTTCTATCCATCTTGCCTCTTTTCTGTTTTTGTGTCAGCACGTAACATTCGCATCCAAAGAGTCGCAGCTTCTCAATCTTCATTTTGCTTCCGGACCAAAGTTCAGCTAGGCTTTTCTCTGGTACGTTGCTGGTTCCAGTTTGGTTGATCGTGATGATCGCATGGTTCTTTGCTTCTGCCCACAGTTTCTCGTCCAACTCGTTCATGCGTATCGCTGTTCTGGCTGCCTCGACAATCGTTCTCATTTCTCTCTCAATCCTTCCGTTCTGCTCTGGCGTGTGTACATTCGTGAAGGTGTGGAAAATTCCCAACTTGTCTATCATCTGTTTGGTTTTTGCATTCTTCAGTACGGTGCCGTTGTCAGACCTCAGACTTTTCACTCTCCTCCCTAGCTGGTTTTCAACGAGTCTCAGGTAGAATTCGATCTTCTCTGGTGCTTCACTTTTCGTCTTCATAAAGTAACAGGTTCGGTAGTGAGTGAAATCGTCCTTGAACATGAACCAGTACTTCGCTCCTCCCAATGACGGGATGTTCATCTCGCCGGTGTCGACGTGCATGAGATTTAACGGTTGCTGAGCTGTCTTAGGGTTGTTTGGGTGTGAGGATCTATGTAGCTTGCCATACGAGCACCCTGTGCATACATAGTCATTCCAATCATCAATGTATTTTATTCCTTTCCTTTTCAGTATGTCCCTCACATACTTGACATTTTGATGGGCGAGTTGCTCGTGCCAGACTTTGATCGACACGGACATCAAATTTGTCTCTTCTTCTCTCCTGAGCATCAGTTTGTAGAGATTTTCTTTGCGCTTTGGTATTGCCACAATTTCCCTGCCATCCAGGCTGTAAAACGTTGACTCGTTTCCGTTTGCCTTCTGTACATGTCCTTTGTCAAGCATCTGACTCACTGAGAAAAGATTAAAGTTGAGGTTTGGCACGTAAATGACATCTTCTAGTGCCACTGGGTACCACTTTTAACCATCAAATGCTTCCATCTCGATGTTCCCGACTGCATCGTCATCTAGCCTGGTTGAGTCTCCAATCACAATTGGGATGGGCTCGTCCAACCCAAGAAGCTGAACAAACCACTCTCGGTGAGACGTCATGTGTTGGCTGGCTCCGCAGTCTTGATACCATGAAGTGGCCTTGTCCTTCGAAATGTCGCTGTCCACCGTCGAGAGTGCCGTGGTCAAAAATGCCTTCCTATTTGGTTTCCCGTTTGTTGACTTATTCGCTTTTTCTTGAGATTCGCAATCTTTTGCGAAGTGTCCCATCTTCTTACAGATATTACATGAATACTTCTTCTTGCAGTAGGCAATGTATTCATCGCACGTGACTTTTCTTCCTACATTTGTAGCATGCGAGCTGCGACTTTTCCTGCTTGCTGTTTGACGACTGCCCTTGTTTCCTGCGTCTGGCCATGAGAGTGTTGTTGGTGCTGCCCTCTGCATTTGTCGTCGTTTCTTTGAGTCGCTCGTCTTCGAGTCTCAAACGTTCCATGAGAGTTTCCACGTTATTTGCTTCTCCGTTCACGCTGTCCCAAGATGTCCTGAAATGTGTCAATTTTGGCGGTAGCACACTCATGATCCTCGTCATGATTAACTTTCCTTCACAGGATCATTTTCAGTTGACACTTCATTCGCGAGATCCAAAATCTCCATACAGTTCTCAACAGCTGACTTGCTTTCATCATACTCATAGGTAAAGAGTTTGATTGTGGACGTTTCTAAAGTTACATCAGTCTTTGTACCATATTGTTGCGTGTTATCGGTTCGCGGCCTATAATTTTAATGTTCCGGGAAAGTGAAAACGCAATATCTTTTAATTTTAGTCTAAAAGAGTTTATTTGATCACAAATATGCACAATAATCAGTTTAACACTTGCACTAATTTTAATTTTCGCTATTAAAAAAAATCTAACACTTGTCCATAAATTTCTTATCGCAATTGTCTTCTAAATCACTTCACTATTACGAAAATCACTTCCCAAACACTATCGCAGTTCTTATCGCGGTCGAATGAATGCCACCATTCATTCAGCTCGCCTTTATATAGGGTCTCTAATCATTCAACTCAGTTCTCGTACATTAGTGAATAAGCGGGAACGTTCCAGCATGAATGGGCAGTGACTCACTTTCAGATGTTGATAATACTTGTTGGGTTCTCGTGGGTTCGAGTAAATTCATTTGTTGACGTTCTTAATGATTGTGAAAACAATTGCGACAGTAGCTCGCAGAATTATTTGTACATGTAATTATTTGTACATGTAACACTGCCCCCACCTCAGTTCTTTTCGCCCCGAAAAGATGTGTCGCTATTTGTAGTCAATTCTCCCTGGGTGTAATATGGGGCAAGACGGTCCAGATGCACGATTTTCATTTTAGCTCTCGGCTTACGATGTTCCTGTATTCGGTATACGACGTCGTTGATTCGCTTTGTAACTCGGTATGGTCCCTCCCAATTATGTTGCAACTTTGGAGACCTACCCTTTCGCCGTTGCGGGTTATAAAGCCACACCAAGTCATCTTGCTGGAAGCCAGTAGAATTAGCCTTTAGATCATACCTGGTCTTCATGCGGTCAGTAGCCGATTCGAGGTGTTTTCGCACTGTCCGATGTATCTGGTTCAATCGTTGTCTTAGATCACTTGCGTACTCCGAGACCGTTTGGGGTTTCTCAGGGGGTGTTCCGAACTTTATATCGGCTGGCAAACGAATAGTCTTTCCAAAAATGACTTTGGCTGGGGCTTGGCCCGTCGATGCATGTTCAGCAGCTCTATACGCCATTAAAAATAGTGGGATATGTCGGTCCCAGTCCCTTTGGTTCTCGTCGACCATTTTGGCCAGGTGTTTATTGAGCATGCCGTTGAAACGTTCGACCATTCCATCGGATTTGGGATGCAGCGGTGTTGTCCTCGTTTTCCGTATTCCGAGCAGCTCGCACATTTCGCCAAAAACTAGTGACTCAAAGTTTCGGCCTTGATCCGAATGTAGTTCGCCAGGTACGCCGTACCTACTGACCCAATTTAACACTAGCTGCTCGGCTACAGTAGTTGCTTCCTGGTTGGGAATGGAGTAGACCTCGAGCCATTTGCTGAAATAATCGGCGACAACCAGTGTGTATCGATTTCCCCATTCAGATTCAGGAAAGGGTCCTGCGATGTCAACAGCAATCCTTTCAAATGGTACCCCCACGTTATAGGTTTGCATTTTTCCTCTCAGTCGTCGCTTTGGACCTTTGACGGAAGCGCAAACTGTGCATCTCCGACACCAGTCCTCTACGTCTTCTCGAGCGTGGAGCCAGTAGAACCTTTCCCGCAATTTCGCTAAGGTCTTGTTAACACCAAGGTGGCCTCCCGAGGATCCTTCATGCATTTCCTTAACCACATCGTGGATTCGGCTTTTGGGTAGTAAAGTTTGCATCCTATAGGAGCTGCCATCCGCCGTTTCCCATTTCCGCTTGAGTACGCCACCCTCCACCTGAAGGGAGTTCCATTGTGCCCAATAGCTTTTCAGGGTTGCGCCATGCGTTGAAACGTCCTTCCACTCAGGTCGCCCAGTCGTCTCCTTCCATACGAGCAATGGTCCGATGTCTTCATCGGCTAGCTGGGCATTTCGAATCTCCTCCGATGACCAACCTTCATCGAATTCGGCCGTTATCAGTCGCAGATCAACGGGCGGTTCCTTTTCCTCAATCCGTCGGCAATGCTTGCAGTTAGCTGGACATGGGCGACGAGATAGGGCGTCAGCATTTCCATGAACTCTGCCCTTGTGAAGTAGTTGGGGCCTCCCTAGGTCGGGCCGGATCGTCGATCGGGTTGCACGAGTGTCGTTTGTTATGGTGCAATGTTCTTCATCAACTTGACCAGGAAGGCATCCGTCTGCTTCTCCACGATGTTGCCTTGGCACGGTGATGGGGGTGCTGGGGGTGCTGGGGATGTCGATCCTCCTAGCTAATGTTTGCTCCACAAAGTTGGCCCTTGCAGTTTGATGGGCCTCCATTCTAGGCTCCTGACACGGTCTGGATCTCCACCATCCTGGACAATAGCTCCGTTTTCTTCGCTTCTTGCAGTCTCTTTGCAGGTGCCCTTTCTCACCGCAATCCCAGCATCTAGGCGCACCATTTACTTGCGGCTCTCGCTCATTTTCCACGCGCTCACACCTGCACTCGTCTGCCACTACCTTGCGAACCCGGGCAGTGGTACGATTCACATTTTTCACTGCCTCAAAGTTCAGGCTATAAGCCAATGCATCCTTGACTGTTTGCTTTTGAGCTAAGCGCACAGCTTGTTGTAATTCCTGGTCTTCTAAGGCGCTGATGAATGCTTCTGTTGCTGCGTCATCTCGATGTTCCTGGTCGTACGCTGGGTAAGCCAAAAGTGCCAGTCGCTCAATGTCTTGTGCTAGCTGCTGCAAGGTTTCGCCAGACTTCTGCATCCGATGCCGTAGCTGTGCCCGGTAAATCTGCTTCAGATGATCGTCTCCATAACGCATGTCCAGCGCATTCATTATAGCAGCCGGGTTTGAATGCAGCTCAACGGGGATAGTCTGCAAAAGCTCGGCAGCTGGGCCTCTTAGAGCAAGAATTAATGCAGTTGCTCGTTCCTGCTCATTCCAGTGATTTATCCTAGCGGCTGCTTCAAACTGGATTTTGTAAATACTCCAGACCGTTTGCCCATCGAATATTGGTGCTTGCACATTTCTGGATGTGCTTTGCGCTGCGGTTATAAGCGGGGCTGGTGAAGTCGTTACTACTGCCTTCGCTGCTTCCAATTCTTTTTTCACTTTTTCCATCTCCTGGTTGATTCGCTGACCTGGTATACCTTTTCCTCGACGCATTTAATTTGGCTGTTGAGACTACTGAGCTCCGCTTTTATTTCAGTTGACTGTTTTTGCAAATCCGCCTTGATTTCGATCGCTTGTTGGTCCATTTTTGCTGATTGTTCGTCTAGCTTCGTAGTTAAATTGGATGACTGTTGTCGCTGCTCTTGCTGCATCAGCATCAACATTTGCATCAGCGCATTTTCTGGTTCCCTTGGTTTTGGTGTTTCGGCTTCACCACCTTCTGCGCCTTTTTCTGCATCTGTAGGCTCACCTGAATCCAGATACGCACCTTCCGATTCAATCGCGTCACGCAAGCGTGCAATCGGTATGGCCTTTTTACCTTGCGTGGCCAGATTTCGCTGTTCCAACTCTTCCTTAAGCTCCGACATGGTCAATTCATTAATTTTTAAGTTTAGGCTTCGTGGCATTTTTAATGTTTCTTTTAAATTTTACTATTCTGCACTATAAAAATGTTCAAATTTTCACTTTCAAAATTTTAATCTCACTTCTCGACACCATTGTTGCGTGTTATCGGTTCGCGGCCTATAATTTTAATGTTCCGGGAAAGTGAAAACGCAATATCTTTTAATTTAAGTCTAAAAGAGTTTATTTGATCACAAATATGCACAATAATCAGTTTAACACTTGCACTAATTTTAATTTTCGCTATTAAAAAAAATCTAACACTTGTCCATAAATTTCTTATCGCAATTGTCTTCTAAATCACTTCACTATTACGAAAATCACTTCCCACACACTATCGCAGTTCTTATCGCGGTCGAATGAATGCCACCATTCATTCAGCTCGCCTTTATATAGGGTCTCTAATCATTCAACTCAGTTCTCGTACATTAGTGAATAAGCGGGAACGTTCCAGCATGAATGGGCAGTGACTCACTTTCAGATGTTGATAATGCTTGTTGGGTTCTCGTGGGTTCGAGTAAATTCATTTGTTGACGTTCTTAATGATTGTGAAAACAATTGCGACAGTAGTTCGCAGAATTATTTGTACATGTAATTATTTGTACATGTAACAATATAGACTAACTAATTTGTCTATCATATCTTTGGCAGTTTTACAATTTACAATTTTCTTCGCAATCTTACTGTTTACATTTCAACCTATCAATGTTTGAGCCTCAACTTCTTTCTTTAACCAAGCGGCGACTGTATCAGTTGGCGCAGCACCTGCTGGTCTGGGCTTTGCACCCGTTATCATATCATACAGATCTTTGTTCTTAAGTGCTAGGTTTAATTTAAATCGCCATGAAATGAAATTGACATTTCCTTGACTATCTTCACTAAACATTTCCAATTGAGACTTTACAGTATCCATTTTGCTTTAAACTTAACAATTCGACTGACTTCTGACAATTTTTAAATAGCAAAATGAATTTATAATCTTTCGTGGCGATTTTCTGACTTAAAGCGACTTGCGTGTTCGTTGCTCAACGTTGACTAGCTGTGCGATGGCTGTTCCAATGTCGCTGATTTGCAGATTATGTTGTCCTTGCCGGCTCTGACGTCTTGGACTGCTTTCTCGACTTGCCTGACAATTTCCTTTCCTGACTTTTGAAGAAACCCTTTTACAGCTGCTCTGGGCCCATAACCTGTTGTTAATACAGTGGGGGATGGTTTCGTGTGGGTTCGGTGCTCAGGGATCACCTTCTTTAGTGTGTACCTAACGCCTAACGAGTCGATATCATCTTTCCAAGCCAAGCTTAATGCTCTGGAGGGCGCTGTCTCGAACGCAGAGGGTAAAGTGCTCGTTGGGGGCGACTTCAATGCTAAAGCAATCGAATGGGGCATGCCTCAGACGGATCCGCGGGGAAAACGAATCCTGTAAATGGCGGCCAGGACGGCCCTCGTCGTACTAAACTCCGGAAATACGCCGACTTTCCGCCGTATTGGCTGTGAGGGAACCATACCGGACGTGACATTCGCCTCGGAGTCCTTAGTACGGAGGATACACAACTGGAAAGTATTAGAGGACTTCTCAGCTAGTGATCACCAGTGCATTCTGCTTGAGATAAGTGATGCTATCTTCCGACGTCCGTGCTCTCGGCCTTCTACAAATGGATGGAACATTGGAAGAATGGACGTCGAGAGGTTCGTCAAGGTTCTCACAGCAGGTGAGTCGCTGCAGGGAGCTCCGAAGGGGACGGAAGAACTGGCAGCTCAAGACGTGGTGAACTTTACTATGAGCATAATCACGACTGCTTGCTGCGCTTCTATGCCCCGTCGAAGGCCCCGGCACGGCAAGCCCCCAGTGTACTGGTGGTCTACTGAAATCGCTGAAAAGCGGAGGGAGTGTCACAAGCTTCGGCGTGGGGCTCAACGGGCGCGGAACCGTGACGAGGCATGCAAGCAGGTGGCAGCATATAAGTCGGCCAGGAAATGCCTTCGCCAACTGATCAACAGTAGCAAGGCTCGCTGCTGGCAAGACCTAGTGGACAATGTGAACAAGGATCCGTGGGGCCTTGGCTACAAGCTGGTCATGGAGAAACTTGGTGCCCTACGGAAGCCTTGTATACATGACGCGGAAAAGATGGACGCGATAGTGCGGGGACTCTTCCCCGCCCATCCCGTCCGTGTTGACGCTGTCTATGGTGAAACAGCACTAGAGTGCCCACTCTTCACATAGCTGCAACTGGAGGAGGCAGTCCTCCCCCTGAAAGCGAGGAAGGCTCCAGGTCCAGATGGAGTTCCAGCTGAGGTGTTGCGGCTCGTCTATCACCATTGTCCTGACTTGCTGCTCAGCACATTCAACGCTTGCCTACGGGACGAGGTTTTCCCGGTACGATGGAAGGTGGCGAGGCTCGTGCTGATCAGCAAGGGGAAGGGAAATCCCGAATCGCCGTCTGCATACCGCCCGTTATGCATGCTAGACGCGGGTGGGAAAGTGCTAGAGAGACTCATCAAGGGAAGACTCACTGACGCGATTCGTGCTGCTAGGGACCTATCTCCTCGGCAATACGGCTTTAGAGCAGGACGTTCTACCATTGATGCGAGTGCAGAGGTGGTGAACGCGGTCCAAAAGGCAGAGGCATATAGTCGCACCAAGCAACGGATCGTCCTGTTGGTGACACTTGACGTCAGGAATGCCTTCAACTCCGCTAGATGGGTGGATATTCTGGACACGCTGGAAAACTCTTTTCAAGTTCCAGAATATCTAATGCGGCTTTTGAGGAACTACCTAAAGGACCGAAGCCTGCTCTACGACACGACACAGGGCCAACGAAGGATGGAAATTACATCGGGTGTTGCCCAGGCATCTATCCTTGGTCCGGACCTGTGGAACGTGTCTTACGACGGGCTACTGAGACTTGAGATGCCAGATGAGTCGCGCTTGGTCGGCTATGCGGATGATGTTGCGGCTCTGGTCGCCGGACGCACCGTTCAACAGGCGCAACAAAGGCTAGGTATGCTAATGCGCCGAGTGAGGGAATGGATGACTGCTCGCGGGCTCAGTTTAGCACTGGAGAAAACCGAAATGGTCATCTTGACAAAAAGAGAATCCCTAGAGTAAGGATGATCAGTATTGGAATCGAAGCCAGCGGTGAAGTACCTGGGGCTACTGATCGACTCGAAGATGAGTTTCTCTGAGCAAATCAGGGCAACGGCTGAGAAGGCTGCTTCGGGAATATCGGCCCTGAGTCGACTTATGGCCAACGTAGGGGGACCCAGCCCATCAAGAAGACGCCTCTTGATGAGTGCTGTAGGGTCATTGCTACTGTACGGAGCAGAGGTATGGGGCGACGCTCTCAGCAAGGAGGTATACCGAAAACGATTGGCACAGGTACAGAGAAGAGGAGCACTGAGAATTGCATCTTCGTATCCAACAGTCTCCGACTCGGCGGTGAGAGTGATTGCAGGCGTGATACCTGTCGCCCTCCTTGCTAGAGAGCGCCGCGCTATTTACCTGCGCCGAAACGAGGATGCGAGGGAGATGGTTGTCCGCGAGGAAAGACAACTCTCGCTCAACGATTGGCAGCAGTCTTGGGGGAATTGCACGAAAGGAAGGTGGACTGCGCGCCTCATCCCGGATGTGAGACCGTGGCTAAATCGAAGGCATGGTGAGACTGACTTCTATCTGACCCAGCTTTTGAGCGGGCACGGGTGTTTTCAGTCTTACCTGCACAAGATCGGTAAGTCACGGTCTCCCGATTGTCGGTTTTGCCCAGGAGAGGAGGACAGTTTGCCCAGGAGAGGAGGACAGTGCCTGTCACGTTGCGTGTACAAACTGGGTCAGGCTGCGAAGGGAACTCTACAGGGAGACGGGAGAGCTCACCCCGGATAATATAGTTGCGGTGATGCTCGAATCGGTTGACAAATGGAACCAGGTGGCACATTATGCTCGGGCAGTCCTAAAATATAAAAGGGACTCACAGCAGCCGGAGGCGCTGGGGCTGGGGGATCGCTCTTCTGGCATTTCCTCTTCCCTCTCTCCCCTCCCGCTAGGAAAGGGACTCCCCAGCTTGAAGGCGCCCCACGGCGTAACAAAACCAGACCTGGCCCGAAGTAATGTGTCAAACGGTTACAGGCTAGGTTCTCAGATTGACAGGGGAGGTGTTTAGTGGGTACTCCAAGGGATGGGAGTCCCACACTGCCAGACTCGGCGGGCGTAAATGCCTTCACCTCCCTACCACAAAAAAAAAAAAATACAGTGGGTTCGGGGTTTTCAGTTGACAAAAATGTTCAATTTATTGAACTGGGTTTCAAACGGTATAATCACAAAAGATGCTACAGCTTGAAAATCACGTCCGTCTTCTCTGGACGCACCCTAAAAAGTAAGCTTTTTCGCACGAACAAATGATGGTTGACATTATGATGACTTTGTTTCGAGCAAAATTCTGTGGTAGTTTGATTTCTATTTTCACGAGTACTTTTCCGACATTTTTGATGGGAATTCAATTTTCGAGTTTCTTACAAGAGCTGTGCAGAAACCATATTACCAACTTTGACTCTATATGCAAGGGAAGGATAGGGTCAAGGTTGGGTTGGGTTAGGTCGGGTCACCTGTCAGTTGATCAAATCTCAACAGGTTAAACGAGTCAACGCCAATATAGTGCAAGCGTTGAAGAAGCTGGCTTCAGGTATGTGGACCGTTTGCAATATACGCTGAATACGAGTTTCCATAGAGCTAGTAAAACTACGCCGTTCGAGCTACTCTTTGGGATGCGATGCAGGGGTGCAGAGCATACTGACATTCGACAGACGATAAAGGAACTACACGTGCAACATTTTAATGCCGAGAGAGACCAGAGACGAAACGAAGCCAGAGACAACATCCAGAAAATCCAAGAGGAGAATCGCCAGCAGTACAATAAGAGACGTAAGCCAAAAAACTTTTATAGGGTGGGGGACCTTGTCACTATCAAAAGAACGCAGTTTGTTGTCGGTAGAAAGCTAGGCCAGTGAGTTTTTGGGTCCATACGAGGTTACAAAGGTGAAAAGAAATGGACGATATGATGATGTGAAACCCAGTGCCGATGCCGAGGGTCCGAAGATAACTAGTACAAGTGCTGACCACATGAAACCGTGGCGCCGTGATGCCGACTATGAAGACGAAGGATCTTCATCCGAGACGGATGAAGTTCAGGATGGTTTAAGTTGGGAAACGAGCTGTGCTGCCAACCCGGAGCGATTGTCCTGCTAAATGAAACAGACCAGATATGATCCCGAACAGCATGGCAGACTGATGTATGCGATGATTCGTATCGAAGACGTCGTGATAAACAGTTTCGCAGAGAGCCGGTCCCACCATTACAATCCCGCATAAACATCATATATTAAATAAATATTCCTTTATCGAATCAATATCATTGTTATCATTACAATCCCACATATATTTCATTTAAATTAAAATATGTCCTTGACTTTTGCGAAAATTAAAATCATATTTGCTAAAGGCTCATTTAATTATGTTTCCCTTATTTAGTGTAAACCACTTTGTTATTTAAAACCGTGCCATCGAAATAAAAAACTGAATATTCCCATTTTCAGGATCTTATATCTATTGCATCTACCCCCACGGCTCAACGGACAAACTTCCATATGCTTCAATGGGTTCTGGTAGTTTAGCTGCAATGTCAGTATTTGAAGCACGTTGGCGTCCCGATTTATCCGAGGAAGAAGGTAAAAAGATTGTACGTGACGCCATCGCTGGTGGTGTATTCAATGATCTCGGTTCCGGTTCGAATATTGATTTATGTGTGATTCGTAAGGATTCCACAGAATATCTAAGAAACTATGAACTAGCCAATTTGAAGGGTGAACGTACGGTAAGGATAATAATATTCAGGTTCTTTGGCAGTTAACGTAAAATTTAATTTTTTTTATTTCCAGCTTAACTATGACTTCAAAAAAGGGACAACTGCTATTTTGGATACTAAAATTCATAAATTTGAAATTTCTGAACGTGTGATCCCTGTCGGCGTAACGCCAATGGAAACAGCTTAATGGAATTTATGGTGTTTTATTTTTCAATTAATGTTTTCATATTTCTAATTACTAGAATAATAAAAAATAAATGGCCAATTGCATTGGAGTAACTTTAAAATGGAATTTTATTTGTTACTAAGACTTACATGAAAATTTATTTAAATACATATATAAAACACATTTTACAAATTGAAGTTCAGGCACAACATAAATATATAATCTCTTCAAATACTTTCCTATTTTTCAAGAGTATTTCATAATTATTAGTTCAACGCAATCACGCTCTCTTTACGTAGAATGAAATCCCACGTATCTTTCCATCTTAATGCAACAATATCTTGTGCAGTAAGTTTTGTCATTCCATAACTTAACGCTAAAAATGTTTTATAAATAATTATAACAGCTAGCAGCCATATACAAATCATACATCTATACAAAATGTTAACATATTTGTTGTGAAAGAATGTCCTTAACACTACGTCAATATGCTCAACAATGAAACATAACATTAAAACTTTAAATAAAAATGCTGGCAAGTAATTATGCAAGAACATTGTCCGTTCAATGAAAAAGTATGGAAGGTAGTGAATTAGATATCCTGTAAAAAATAATTCACCAGCTAATAAAAATCTGCTCCATTCCTCGGGACTTAAATCATAACATAATCTTCGTCGTCGCATTAAATAGATTACGAGTAGTGCTGCATAGATCAGTATGGATAATGTTCCGCTGTACCATATTAGCAGATTGCCTAGAAGATGAATTTGTGCATTTGAATTCTTGTCGATCCAATAAGCGATCGTTTTGCCCATTAACGGCCATTCTAATGGTTCGGAACTGTACATATGGCTCTGCAGTTGTTCTGTATGCCAAAGCATTTTCGTTTGGAGTTCTACGAACTTTTCCCAGAACGAGAGTTTAGTGCGGCGTGTGGGAATCATTTCAGCATTCAGCATTTGACGTTCACGTTCTTTTTGGTCCTCGGCTAAAAAATTAAAATGTTTTGATATGCAAGTAGTTTATTAAAAAATATTTCGCGATCAATTGACAAAATAATTTAAAAGATCGAGACTCACTCTTTGTATAACGATGTTCTTCTACATTCCATATTGTATCCTGTTGTTCAATGACACGATCTGCAACAACCTCATGCTGATGAAATCCCCAATCTCCAAGTTGTTTCCCAGTAAAACGCAATGCAAATCCTGTTGTAACATGGATCAAACGAATTTGCGATCGAATTGCATGCCACACGGATCCTTCTGAATCTTTATTGATGATATTAACCTTCCATAAAAGTTGTCCAGGCATTGAAACGTTATAATCAATATAACATGAAATTTCCTAAAGAATAAAATAATATTTTCTACCCTCAAATTATTCATTTATTTTAATATATTTTACCTGACTGTGTGGTGTCATTGGAGCTGCAACATCGTGCGAGTTTAGCGCTCTGCTAGTGATTCCATGCACCAACTGTATTGTGTCGCCATCCTTGATTAGATCCGGCTGATCACCAACAACTAAGTCATCTCTTTCGGGACGTTTAACAATCCACCAATTATTGACGTCTTTAAAGCTATAGCATGTGACTTGCTGCTGATGGCTTGATCCTCGCTTGTCTGAGTATTTAACTGGATAGACGTGATTATGTGAGTGAAGCCAGCATGTCCTTCCGTGAGTATGTCGAAGGGTTATTTGAGACCCGTGAACAACATTCAAGGGCTGTCCTTTCGTAATCGAAGCTAATCCACCATCAAGGGACGCCTGGAATGCACTAGTCATTACACTATCATGCGGTCCAGCCTTATGAAGAATATTAAGATGGATGTAGAATATTCCTAGATAAATTGTCACAGGAACTAATGTAAAGATGAACCAACGGGCAATTGTTTGAAGGATAATTTGAACGTCTAGAAGGAGAAGAATTTATTATGAAGTTACGGGGTTTATTATGAGTAACTTTACCTGAAATCGATTTGTTAGGCAGTAATTGCCAGATGTATCGGCACATCACGATAAAAGCTAAACAGAACGAATAAAATCCAACATATTTCACACTGATTGCAAATGTGAAGAATGTTGCTGATGATAATCCATAAAACACCCACCGAAAACTGATGAATTTCGATTTTTGAAATTTCAATAAAAACAAAAGACCCACTGTACAGAAAAGAAGCAGCATGGACTCCATTAAAATAAATCTGGATTGGGTCAGTAGGGAGTTATCTAAAATCAAGTCAATATGTGAAATAATACTCTTAAAGATTAAAACTGTTAAATTATCTACCGAAAATTATAAGTATTCCTCCTAACAATGCAGTCCATCGATTCATTCGAGCTTCTAAGAGAAGTTTATAAACAGCAGGAGCAAGAAGGCTGCCACACAATGCTGGAACGAAGCGGAGCCAAAATATTGGCACACGTGGGGCATATTCAGTACCTATTCGTGAAAATGTATAATTTCCATCGTATCCTGTAAAATGAGCAACTGCTGCTATGAGTTGTTTGCCCAATGGTGGATGTTGGTCAAAGAAGAATGTGTTACGCATGTAGAGGGAAACGTATTTGCCATAGTGTAGCTCGTCAAATCTGAAACGAAGATAAAGCGCTAATTTAAATAGGAATATTGCTTTTCAACTAATCAAAAGTGGGTTAGAAGTCCGTCAATATTCTGCCTCTTCCACGAGCAAGCTTTCATCGTGCTTCAGTTTCTTTAAGGAGTCGGAAAATTCTTTTTGCAAGACGAGTAGAATATTTGCTTACACAAGGGTTTTGATAGTTATTCTTCCACAAATCTTTATAAGCCTACTTTCTCTAAACAAAAGAACGGATCACTTGGTCTGCTGTTGTCCAAACAATTGTACGAGTTACTGTGGCCGTTATTGTCCGATTTAGCATAAATTAAATAAAATAAATAAATAAATCAAAACAATTACGTCATCCACAATAATCATCATTGCCAACAACAATTTTTTTGTGTGAATGCCATTTACGCACAGAGTGTGGGACTCCCATGCTCGCAAGAAGGCGACTGGACTACCCAATAAACACCTCCCCTGTCAACCTGACAACCTAGCCTGGGACCGTTTGACACATTACTTCGGGCCAGGTCTCGTTTTGTTACGCCGTGAGGCGCCTTCAAGCTGGGGTACACTTTTTCTAGCGGGAGGGAAGAGGAAGTGCTAGAAAAGCGATCCCCCAGTCCCAACGCCCCCGGCTGCAGTGAGTTCCTTTTATCTTTTAGGACTGCCCAAACATAATGTGCCACCTGATTCCATTTGTCAACAGATTGGAGCGTCAGCGCGACTATATTATCCGGGGTGAGCTCTCCCGTCTCCCTGTAGAGGTCCCTTCGCAGCCTGACCCATTTTGTACACGCAAAAAATGCGTGGCAGACATTGTCTTCTTCTCCTGGGCAAAACGACAATCGGGGGACCGTGACTTACCAATCTTATGCCCGCTCAAAAGCGGTGTCAGGTAGAAGTCAGTCTCACCATGCCTTCGATTTAGCCACGGTTTCACATCCGGGATGAGGCGCGCAGCCCACCTTCCCTTCGTGCAATTCACCCAAGACTGCTGCCAATCGTTGAGCTAGCGCTGTCTCTTCCCACGGACAACCATCTCCCTCACATCCTCGTTTCGGCGCAGGTAAATAGCGCGGCGCTCTCTAGCAAGGAGGGCGACAGGCATCACGCCTGCAATAACTTTCACCGCTTAATCAGAGACTGTCGGGTACGAAGATGCAATCCTCAGTGCTCCTCTTCTCTGTACCTGTGCCAAACTTTTTCGGTATACTGCCTTACTTAGAGCGTCGCCCCATACTTCTGCTCCATACAGTAGCACTGACCTTATAGCACTCATCACGAGACGTCTTCTTGAGGGGCTGGGTCCCCCTACGTTGGCCATAAGTCGACTCAGAGCCGATACTCCCGAAGCAGCCTTCTCAGCCGTTGCCCTGATTTCCTCAGAGAAATTCATGTTCGAGTGGATCAGTAGCCCCAGGTACTTCACCGCTGGCTTCGATTCGATTCGTGTGTCTCCAATACTGATCATCCTCACTCTAGGGATTGTCTTTTTTGTCAAGATGACCATTTCGGTTTTCTCCAGCGCTAAACTGAACCCGCGAGCAGTCATCCAGTCTCTCACTCGGCGCATTAGCATACCTAGCCTAAGTTGCGCCTGTTCAACGGTGCGTTCAGCAACCAGAGCCGCAACATTATCCGCACAGCCGATCAAGCGTGACTCATCTGGCATCTCAAGTCTCAGTAGTCCGTCGTAAGACACGTTCCATAGGTCCGGACCAAGGAAAGATCCCTGGGCAACACCCGATGTAATTTCCATCCTTCGTTGGCCCTGTGTCGTGTCGTAGAGCAGGTTTCGGTCCTTTGGGTAATTCCTCAAACACCGCATTAGATATTCTGCACCTTGAAAAGGCTTTTCCAGCCAATCCACCCACCTAGCGGAGTTGAAGGCATTCCTGACGTCGAGTGTCACCAACAGGATACGTCGCTTGGTGCGACTATATGCCTCTGCCTTTTGGACTGCGCTTAGCATCTCTGCAATAGCATCAATGGTAGAACGTCTTGCTCTCAAGCCGCACTGCCGGATAGGTCCCCAGCAGCACGAATCGCGTCAGTGAGTCTTCCCTTGATGAGTTTCTCTAGCACTTTCCCAGCAGTGTCTAGCATCCATTACGGGTGGTATGCAGACGGCGATTCGGGATTTCCCTTGCCTTTGCTGATTAGCACGAGCCTCGCCACCTTCCATCGTACCGGGAAACCCCGTCCTGTAGGCAAGCGCTGAATGTGCTGAGCAGCAAGTCAGGACAATGGTGATAGACAAGCCGCAACACCTCAGCTGGAACACCATCTGGACCTGGAGCCTTCCTCGCTTTCAACGAAAAGACTGCCTCTTCCAGTTCCGGCTGTGTGAAGAGTGGATGCTCGACTGCTGTTTCACCATGGATAGCGTCAACACGGACGAGATGGGCGGGGAAGAGTGCGTGCACTACCTCGTCCATCTTTTCCGCATCATGCATACAAGGTTTCCGTAGGGCACCAAGCTTTCGTATAACTAGCTTGTAGCCAAGGCCCCACGGATCCTTGTTCACATTGTCCACTAGATCTTGTCAGCAACGAGCCTTGCTGTTGTTGATCAATTGGAAGGCATTTCCTGGCTGACTTATATGCTGCTACCCAGTTGCACGCCTCGTCACAGTTTCGTACCCGTTGAGTTTCACGCTGAAGCTCGTGACGCTCCCTTTGTTTCTCAGCGATTTTAGTTGACCATCAGTACACTGGAGGCTTGCCGTTTCGGAGTTTTCGACGGGGCATGGAAGCTAAGCTTTGCAAGCAGTCGTAATGATGCTCATAGTTGAGTTCACCACGTCTTGAGCTTCCAGTTCTTCCGTCCCCTCCGAATCTCCCTGCAGTCCAATTGTAGAAAGCCGAGAGCACGGACGTCGGGAGACAACATTACTGATCTCAAGCAGAATGCACTGACGATCACTGGCTGAGTAGTCCTCTAATACTTTCCAATTGTGTATCCTCCGTACTATGGACTTCGAGGCGATTTTCACGTCCGCTATGGTTCCTGCCAACGAAAATTTTCGGATACCAAAGAAAATTTTCGGTGTTTAGTACGAAGAGCGCCGTCCGGGCCGCCATTTCTTGGATTCGTTTTCCCCGCAGATCTGTTTAAGGCATGCTCATTCGATTGCTTTAGCGTTGAAGTCTTGTTGCGAATTCCGGCGTACCGACTTTCTCCCATTCGCAACTTCAAATTGCCGCCGCAACTTCTCCACCTTCCTTTGGGCACTCCTACCTTTTACTCTGTGTATTCATTTAATTTTATTAACATTCTTCCAATTTCCCATCAATTTTTATTTCTTCATCATCACAATCCTACCCTTATTTCCAACTAAAATCATATAACATACACTAATAATTTCAATTTTCCCACTAACAACATTCCATTTATTAATTCCCACTAACAAACTTCATTCAATACCTTTTCCCTAACAAAACCTAATTCCTTTTCTTCATACTAACTAATTCTATTTACTAACTCCCACTAAGAAATTTTATTTTTTTTATACTAACAAAAATTAATTCACGTTCCCCTACTAACAAAATTCAATCCCATGCCCAAATGCAACGTTCAAGTTGCTTATGAGATGAATAGGAGATCGACAATCCATGGCACCATTAGCTGCGTCGTGAGTCCTCGATCGAGAGTCTGCTGGAACCATGAGTTCAAGTTCTCCCGGGCGCACGGAAGCACTCTTTTTGGGGTATCGGCAAACCCAATAGCTTCAGAAATGTGTATATGTGACACTTTGAATTCAACCAAGCGCTTCTTGGATTGGGCAAAGTGCCATATGTAAAACAATGGATACTATTGGGCTCTTTCACACGGGAATGGCAAAAACCCATATCCAAACAGGTTTCGCGCTTACGCCCCTATGTTTACACGTTGCATAGTTCAGCCAACCTATTTTTGTATACGATACATGTCTTGCGAGTGTATGTGTCAAAGGGTCATTTGATCGTTAAACATCGTGCGAACAACATGAGAGCGAAGACAGAGAGATAAGCGATTGAGAATTTATGTTTTAGCCTTGAATTGTGCACGAGGTAATGAAAAATGTATTTTATGATTGTTAAAGTTTGTCGATTCAAACTTCTATTGGAGTTATTTGAATCCTCCGTGTTTTTCCGCTTTCTGAAAAATATATTCCAAATTTGAATATCTTTTTTAGTCGCATATTTTTCTTGATGTGTTGTAAACATGCTTATTATAATGTGATTCTATGAAGATTATGCGTACTGTTAATTTTCTATAGATTTACAATAGGCAATTTATCTTCATTGAAATCGTGATATTCGTCGTGTTGTTTCCTGAAATTGAACATGGCCTCCGCTTTCATAAATTTATTACATAACGCGTAGCTTCTCGCATCCACGCATCCATTTTTGCACGCAAATTAGAGAAAGGCAATCGTTTCATGACGACTACCATCTTCACCGAATGTTCAATTCGGAATGATTACCTGCGTTTGTATAAATTTTCCCCCACCAAATGATCAACAAAATGCGTTTGTGTATGTGCGTTACGCTCGTTCACCCTACAAAATGTTGGCTTGTTTTTACCATCAGGTCCCCTCAATGCCTCTCACTCTTCTTGCCCATATAACCTGTTTAACGCTCACTTTTAACGCTGCGTCTGAAAAAGTCCATTGAGTTTGTCGATATGGAACAAAAGATGTGTGGGTAGCGGAATCGAAGTGTAATGAACTTCGATTACGTTACCCAGATGCGGCAGCGGTAATTGGGAAAAGGATTGCGGAATCGGATTTGGAAAGGTAAAATGTGGGATTAAGTTGTGAGGATTGGGGCAGTCAGATTTTGGTTTTGGGAAAGACGAGAAGGTTTTCGGTGTGTGATAAAATTGATTTTTGGAGTTGGTATTTGACGGGATTGAATAGTGGACTTTGGAAATAGAGGGGATTTGATTTTGTGCGGTGTTAGAACAAAATATTTTGTTAATTTGGAGTGCGGGAAGAAGAAAATTGTGTGAGGAAAAAAAAGAAGACTTTTTTTAATTTGGAGTGCGGGAAGAAGAAAATTGGTTAGGAAAAAAAAAGATTTTTTTAATTTGGAGTGCGGGAAGAAGAAAATTGGTTAAGAAAAAAGGAAAAAGGAAGGAGAAAATTATGATTTAGGATAAAAAGTGTTGGATTGGAATTCAGCGAGAAAAAAAAACAAAAATCAGAAGTGAAAGGAGTGAATTTAGAAAAAACATTGATAACTATCAATTAAAAAGAAAAAGAAAAATTTGCCGCTCGTAGACGGAGCAGAGGAACCGATTAGTGCTGATAAAAGTGGCCGTTGTTTTTTTTTGTTGTTTTAGTGATTTTAACGTACAATCTAATTTTCAGCAACCCCACGCTTCTTTTGGTGTATTTCACCAGGCGCTCGGAGTTCTACAGTGAAAGAAGTGAGTACCAATTTGGTTTTTTTTTTTAATATTTTATCAATTATAATATTTCCCAGTAGTTTGTTTATTATATTCTTTATAATATTGCATTTTTTCATGTTGATATATTTTAGTTTCTTTCTATGTTATTTTAAATTTCGAAAGGGGTTTTTAGTAGTTTTTTTTATTGACCTTCTTCTTATACTATAGATTTGGATTATAATTTGTGAATTAAATAAAACGGCTATGTCGCAGTAAAAGAAATATTTTTCATTTCTCAGAATGACCTTCCCTTTCCCATCCATTTCCCTTTGTGCTAGTTATTTTATGTAAGGTGGCTCAGTACGAGCAGAGGGTGTCCCGGAAAACCCACGACACGACTGAGCGCTAGCCGGCCTCAGTATGCCACCCCGGGCTACACACCTCTCTGCTAATTACTTAATGTCTGCAACTGCGGTGACTTTCGTGGTTGCTACAGTCTCCCCCAACGAGCACGTTCCCGTCTGCGTTCGAGACAACAAAGCTTGAAGGTTGGCTTGGAAAGATGATATCGCTTCGTTCGGCGTTAGGTACACACTGAAGAAGTTGGTCCCTGAGTACCAAACCTACACAAAACCATCCCCACGTCCACAGCTCTCCACCTGGAAATCACTATTTCGAACCCAGATGGCGGCAGCACCAGTTTCATCGGGATGCCATATTGCTGAATTTTTATCATGGTGTTGCTCACTCAGCAGTGAGGGAGGGAACTCCCTTTTGATGGCCTCTTGCACCTCGGCCAGATCCGTGACGCAGTCAATGTCTCTTATTTCGATCGTTGCCATCGGCTCGAGCGAGGCTATAGTTGCGCTTTTGCCGAGGATTTTCTTTACTGAGTCGCAGAATGCTTCCCTATTCTTGGCCTCCGCTCCAAATTTGACCAGTATGTGGCCCGACCACGTTGGCTGTACTACTTCAATGGCAGTGCTGGTGTCTTCGGGCCTTACTTTTCCCCTGATGTCCCACAGCACCTCCGCGAAGGATCGATCATTTTGGGGTTTCACGATTAGTGCCTGCTGCCGGGGTCTTCGTTGCGGCTTCTTTCTTTCCTGTTTCGCATCAGGTCTTTTTTCTTGTTGGGCATCCGTGTGAACTTTACTTTCTGGCACTTTTTGAAGGAGTTTCTCAGCGGCTTTCTTCGCTTCTTTTGTTAGCATCGTTTGGAACCCCTGATTTGGTGTTCCACGCCCATTAAGTGCCTCTTCTTTCCTTTTTTTATCCCGATCTCCTTCGATTGAGCTAGACGCCATTCTTTTATTGATTTTTGATGATGGAGCTATCTGCACGTGCCCTTAAGATTTCGCCCCAAGGGCTTCTTTAGCCTTTTGCTCTTCTTCGGCCTTCTGGTCCTCTTCGGTCTTAAACCAGCTCTCCGATAATGCCCTATGCGGTCTAGGAGCTTCTCTAGTTCAAGGAGCCCATACTTTACAGCTTTGGCGATTTTTGACGAGTCCCATGCAGATTGTATACTTTTGAGAACAACTCCTGCTTTTCGGAATAGCCTTTTTTCTTCATGTCGCTGGGCGGCAACTGTACTTTGCTGCCATCGTCCTTTGGAGAGGCTATCGACTTCTGTTTCCAAATACAGTACTTCCGCCAAATTGTTTCCAAACATAGTACTATTTGGTGCCATAATCTCCTCGTGGACTTCAGGATGGTTCTTTATTATTTAGGGATTTACGACCCTTCCTTCAATCGCTTCGGTAGCGCTTGCAGCAGTGACCTTCGAATTCTCGAACTTCTTTATATTCTGCAGAGTTTCCCGCTTTTCCTTTATAGGACGCTCTGGCGTTCGCATCATTTTTTTGCTACGCCCGAACGCCGCAGGAATCTCAGTCTGTACCAGACTGTCTGTTAATCTTCGTTTTTCGTCCGTCTTCCCTGTTATTATATTAATCGTCATTTTTGCTATCGTTAGTACCGTTCCCGATGTGCTGTTAACATAGTGTCTTCAGCCGCTGGTTGCGTCGTCGTTATTATTATTTTTACATTCTTTTTTGGGTTTTTTTTATCTTTTTTAAGGGTGTTTGGATGCTCCAGTTTAATTGGGTCCCCCTCGGAGCCGCTATCTCCGTTCATGTGTGTAGTCACCCTTTTGGTCCCATTGTTATCTTTGCAGAGCATGGAGGCCATGCGAGGGTTGGCACAAGCCTTTATGGGGACAAGTGCTCAGAGCCAGACCAGTGCTAATCGGGAGTCCGTCTCAACCGAAACTACCCCACCAACCCAATGGTGCGAACTTCGAACGTACTCCAAGGCCTGCCAAGGTTTCACCGGGACGGAGACGGTATGATAGTTAAATTGGAGCCGTTCACACACGAGTGTCAGCTCGGCGCTACCGCGCAAAGCAACTAGGTCCACACCATCATATCCGCCAGCCCAAAGCATAAATTCCAGTTCGTTGTCCAAAACGTACTCCAGCTCCAGTCAGGGTCGTTACCTGTCATCTCAGGAGGGAGCCTCACAGTACCCCCCATATCCTTGGGTCCGTAGGGGCGGGCTCCCCAAAGAATGCTAGCCTCCAAAAGTGCTCTTGTCGACCGGCATTCCCCCTGCGGGAATTTCCTCGGGTACGTGGGGCGGAAATCCCCAAAGAGTTCTAGCCTCCAAGAGTATTCCAGTCAGCCAGCATTCCCTCTGCGACCAGGGTTGCTCGGTGATCTGATATTCTAGCCCTTTTTTCGGTTGCAAGGACATCGCCGTATATCCAATCCATTCCAAGGCTCTGTTGCAGGTTTCAAAATAATGTAGGATTTTCTAGCGATAGGAAGTTAGCCGATCTACAAACCTCTATTTGGGTGGCATAGTTATTACTTTTTTGATTCCGTTACCAAGCGCGGAAGACTCACCTTCACCCTCTTATGTCAGCCTTTTACAGAAAGTGAAAGTTACCGGTGATCACGATAAAGGAGGTGCACGTAGAGTTTGGGAGCAGAGCTGTAGGTTTATTGCAATTATAATTATTGCTAAAATAGATTGAAAATTTAATTGCAACATTAAAATGTTATCAAGACGAAGAAACTTTCTTTGCGGATATTTTTGAAGATGTTTGTATTTCTGTAGGTCCGCCAGCAAAAAAAAAGAAAGCAGGATCATGATGGTATTTTTGAGCCATCATTATATTTTAAGCGCCTTTATGCTGAGATAACAGACTTAATTTATCAATCAAATTGGAGTTATAATATGTCTGGTTTTACCAGATATCTCTCCTGTTCCTCTCTAGAACAAAATATAATAAACTGTTAATCCGAATTGGAGGAACACTTACCTAACCAAGCGGCTAGGCCGCAGAGATTTCTGGCGAGGAATCTTAAATTCCACTGACGCCATGGTTACTAAAAATAAATATATGTATATTTATGATGCGCTACAAATAGTAGCGAGTCCTGCGCTACAAATAGCAGCGAGTCCTTCGAAATATTTGTTACGCTACGATTAGCAGCGGATCCTTGCTCAAACAGAGTTTCGTCTAAAACTGGATATATTTTCAATTCCTACTTTGGTATTTATACATTTTCTTACTTACAAGCTAATCATAATTTACAATAGTTTATTAGTCATAAATTCTATTCGTTTAATTTTACAAAAATGACCCAATTCTTAATTTATTATTCATCCACTTGACCAAAGAAAATTCAAGTGCATGTCGCGTGCTAGTCGTGTACATGTAAGATGATATTTCTAGTTCACACATTAGTCTAAATGAATTTCCCATATGGGTTTCCGTAAGATACTCACGTTACATTTTACGGTGTGAATGAAATGGGTTTCATATTCATTTCACATTCAATTTATTTACGATCGTAAATAAAAGCAGAAAATTAGGAATGTGAATATGAATATGATACATGTAAATATTAAGAATGAAATGCATTGAGAATATATGCATCATAGCATAAATCGATTGAATGATATGTACTATTTAATTATTAAATGATATGTATTGTTACATCATTAATATGATATTATGATATGTATTGTATTGATGATGTAATGATATGTATTGTTATTGATTGAATAGTCTGTATTGTTACATCATTACAACATCATTACAGAGTAAGGTTTAATTGTCTGAGTAAATTAATCTTCCTTAGTTTAACATATCACGAAAATTTTATCGGATACCGCAGGAAATTCCCACATGATATTGTTACATGTACAAATAATTACATGTACAAATAATTCTGCGAGCTACTGTCGCAATTGTTTTCACAGTCACTAAGAACGTCAACAAATGAATTTACTCGAACCCACGAGAACCCAACAAGCATTATCAACATCTGAAAGTGAGTCACTGCCCGTTCATGCTGGAATGTTCCCGCTTATTCACCAGTGTACGAGAACTGAGTTGAATGATTAGAGACCCTATATAAAGGCGAGCTGAATGAATGGTGGCATTCATTCGACCGCGATAAAAAAAACTTGCGATAGTGTGTGGAAAGCGAATTGAAAAGCGATTAAGTAATAGTGAGGTGATTTTGAGAAGACAATTGCGATAAGAAATTTATGGACAAGTGTTCGAATTTTAATAGTGAAAATTAAAATTAGTGAAAGTGTTAAATTGATCATTGTGCACTTTTGTAATTAAATAAACTCTTTTAACTTAAATTAAAAGACATTGCGTTTTCACTTTCCCGGAACATTAAAATTATTATTGGCTGCGAACCGAAACCACGCGACAATATAATCGAATGCCTCCTAAACTATCCTAATTTCTACGAAAAGCTCAAAAGTTATAACGAATTATCCGTATGGTATTTCGATTTTATTATTTCGACTGATACCGTAGAAATTATTATTTGCAATAAACTAGAAGTTTATTACTTGAGGGCTTCTGTTACACCTATTTTAGCATCGTTTGAACGAAGTTTTTCTGCACTCAAATGTATGAAAAAATTTTCTAGAAATTCTATAAGTCAAACTTGCATGAGCGAACTATCTACAGTCGCTATTGAAAAAGTATTAGTTAAATATATAGCCAAGCACATCGTATTCTTATTTTATGACAAGGTTATTGACCACTCCGCTGAATCTTAAGATAGAAGAATTGATTTAAAGTATAAGCAGTTGTAAACAAATACAATAGTTTCCAAATAAATGTTAAACCCCCTGAATTTCTTTGTATTTCGATTTCTCCACTCAGCCCCAAGTTTGTACAATAGCAACAGGCTTCTGCCTGCTGCGGAAACCATAGCTAATTTACTTAATATGGGTTATGGCAATGGCAGTCAACCCTACAGCTGTCAACTTCAAGATCAAAAAGACAGTTGATAGTTCGATGGCAAATATTGACGGGAGCAAACGTCACCTCAGGCGACGAGTTTTACTTGTGACAAGTGTCAAAATTATAAAATTTTAGGTTATAAAGCATAAGACAAACAAGTCAGTTTCTCACAGCAACAACTGAAATCGCAACTTCCTCCAAGCTTAATATCTGGCTGAAAACCCAATATACCCATTTCGGAATTTATATACGCAAAAGGCAATTTCTCTTAGAGTTCGACGGCAAATTTTGTCAGGAGCAAACGTCATGCCGGGCGACGAGTCTGACTTGTGACAGCAACTGAAATCGCAATTTCCTCCAAGCTTGAAGTTATCACACTCATCTTCATACTCATCTTTAGCTATCACACTCACCTTCATATGCACCTTTCCGAACGTTGACCGTTAACACCTGTTGAAGTACATTGTTCCGCGCATTTTTGCATACTCGATAAATATTTGCACGAGCCTACTTACTTGAATCAATGACCCGGTCAAAGCAAAGCACATTGACTATAGGTATTTGTAATTAATGCAAATGTTGCAAATGTTATTGTATGGTACAAATGAATGCGAATGTAGCATAAAATTTTATTGATGATTAAAGTAGATTCAATTAAAATCATAAATAGAGGCAAGCAATAATATTAAGTCAGTTGTAATCAATCGGTGGATTTGTGATTGTTTTTTTTTATACAACCGAATTGTAATAAACGTAACTTTGATATAAAGCTGAAACCCTAATAGATCCTTTTCAGAATTTATACACACATAAGGTTAGAATTGATCGACAGTTGTATTGGATCTCGGATCCACATTATAATGCAAAAGTTCAAAGGAAATGATTGGAACATTGCTGGGAATTGATGATTTCGCGAATTTTTCCCGCTCAATAAAATCCCACGTATTTTTTTAGTGGCAAAGAGTGCCAGGATCAGTCGTGAAAATAAAAATCTAGATTCTGAAGAGGGCATCAAGTGCAAACGTATCTCAGAAAGTTCAAAGTGTGACCCGCATATGAGACCGTCTACCGGTCTACTTGTTGACGAATGGAGTTTGCACGAAAATAGAGCTGCAGAAGGAAGAGGCAACACCATGTTTTGTGCTGCTTCCCGATGGTCTTCAGCGTCACATCAATGTAAAGGTACTGTACCTCAGAAATACATGTTTTACCTCGTGTCACTGGTAAAAGCTTATCCTCCTCTCGGTCTAACATAGAATTCCATGAAAGTGGAAGCTCTACGTCTAAGATGGAAAAAGTAGGTTATAAAAAAAATATTACATTTAACTATTTGTGCGTGTCCCATTTATAATCGGATGTCCAGAGGTTTGATGGATTTCACATAAATTTGAAGTGGGAATTATTAAGTTTCGACTTCTTTATCGAGCCGCTCAACATTCAATCTGATTCCTTTATCCATGGAAAATATGAACTGCGAACAATTGCGTTGCGATTGAATAGACATACGAGTATAGAATTTTATATGGAGTTCCCAATGCTCAAACAGATTGCAACTAGTATTTACTTGCTGAATTCGATGTGAACTAAAAATATAAGGGCGTTACCCATGGAGCAGGCTGAATTTGTACCAAGCCATTGCTGCAAACTTTTTTGAATAGAGTGCTCGGATTAAAAATATATAAGTATGATCAAGAATATTTTCAGTTTGGTACAAAAAAGACAGTAAAAAATATTTTAGTGGATTGTGAATGCATTAATTTTATCAGTCATAAGTTAGTTGTAGCGGATACGATCCAATATTTGGGTTAGAAATAATTAAAAATTTGCAAATAATACCAACAGCGAAAATTGATCTCAATATGGATAATTTTAATGGCGATAAAAAAATTTCTCCACCGAAACTGCTTTGTAGCGTACGAGCATGAGAGTCAATTGTACATTAACCTTGATTCAGCTACAGGTGGCTACAATCTTCTAGATGCATCTATCATACCATCATTAATTTACGCATATTCAAAATGCGACCTAATTAAAAGTGATTTCTATTTTCTTCTCGCGAAATTATATTTTCTGAGCAAACTTGCTGTGACGCACGCACAGACTCAACTCGCATCCTCTGAAATCAAATCAAGCCTGGGTCGATGATGGATTTTCAAACTGGAAGCATGGGTTAGAGCGGATGAAGAACCATTCGTTAAGTGTTCTACACTTCAATTGCACCGAAGCACTGGCAAACCTGGGAAAAGTGAACGTTGTACAAACATTATCGTCAGCTCACTCAAAACAGATTATGGTGTATCTAAGTTGTTTGGATCTCTTTGCTATGATTGATTTAAATTAACTAAAAACACTAGTTTTCCTTGAAACCATCGAATTATGTTTATTTTGCAAATACCGATATTTCGGAAGTCAGTTGCGTCCTTCTTCAGTGCTAACTAATTCTTTAAACAATAAAACAACAGTACTTATACCTACTTTAGTTAACTGAAATCAAATGTCTACCTAAACTAATTAACAACTAATTAGCAATGGCTAATTGACAAAAAGAGATTATGAGATCCGCTCGTTAATGATCTCATCTTATCTTAACGTTGTAACCATTTGAAGAGTGTTGAATAGGCGTTGCCTTGATCCTGGTTCATCCCATTTAGTTCGGGTATTTTGAAGATTTCAATGCTTTCGATTACGTCCAATTTTTGAAATTGCTTTACCTGTTTTACCACCTGTAAATCTTCGGTTATAATCTTGTGTATCGTTTCAACTATATGTCTTGCCACTGTCGATTTGATGTCCTGTATTTTCCTATGTTTTTTAATAGAATTATCTGCTTGACTGAGGTGTTCTTTGCAGCGTGTTAGTACTGGGCGTCGCGTTTGTCCTATGTAGCATTTGTTACATTCTGGGCAGGAAATTTAGTACACACCGCTTTGTTCCTCTTAACTTAACGGGTCCTTGACAGACTTGAGACAATTTTTAGTTATAGTTTTTTGCTTGTCGGAATTAACTCGATTTGTGTTACCTTTAGTAGCTGTTTGAGCGCTCCCCTAGCTGGAGTGTGTCTGATAGCTGCCCTTCTTATATTTTCATTCGGCTTATTTTGTTTAAACAGCGTAGTCCAATTGTTGCGCTTAAATTGTCTTTCTTTTTTGTCGACGATGCTTTTGATGGTATTTAAACTGTGGCCATTGATGTTAGCTGTTTGTATAAAATATTGTGTTTTGGTTCGCGGCCAATAATTTTAATGTTCCGGGGAAGTGAAAACGCAATGTCTTTTAAATTAAATTAAAAGAGTTTATTTGAGTACTTAAAAGTGCACAATCACTTATTAATTATTTCACAATTTTAATTTTCACTATTAAAATTAAAACTTCCACTTGTCCATAAATTTCTATCGCAATTGTCTTCAACGAAAACCACTTTTCTATTACTCGAACAATACCTACCCTTTCGTCGTTGCGGGTTATATAACCACACCAAGTCATCTTGCTGGAAGCCAGTAGAATTCGCTTTGAGATCATACCTGGTCTTCATGTGGTCAGTAGCCGATTCGAGGTGTTTTCGCACTGTCCGATGTATCTGGTTCAACCGTTGCCTTAGCTCACTTGCATACTCCGAGATCGTTTGGGGGTTCTCAGGGGGTGTTCCGAACTTTATATCGGCTGGCAGACGAATAGTCTTTCCAAAAATGACTTTGGCTGGGGCTTGGCCCGTCGATGCATGTTCGGCAGCTCTGTACGCCATCAAAAATAAGGGGATATGTCGGTCCCAGTCCCTTTGGTTCTCGTCAACCATCTCGGCCAGATGTTTACTTAGCGTGCCGTTGAAACGTTCGGCCATTCCATCGGATTGGGGATGCAGCGGTGTTGTCCTCGTTTTCCGTATTCCCAGTAGTTCACACATTTCGCCAAAAACTAGTGACTCAAAGTTTCGGCCTTGATCCAAATGTAATTCGCAAGGTACGCCGTACCTACTGACCCAATTTAGCACTAGCTGTTCGGCTACGGTAGTTGCTTCCTGGTTGGGAATGGGTTAGACCTCGGGCCACTTGCTGAAATAATCGGCTACAACCAGCGTGTATCGATTTCCCCATTCGGATTCAGGAAAGGGTCCTGCGATGTCAACAGCAATCCTTTCAAACGGTACCCCCACGTTATATGTAGGTTTGCATTGGTCCTCTCAGTTGTCGCTTTGGGCCTTTGACGGAAGCGCAAATTGTGCATCTGCGACACCAGTCCTCTACGTTTTCTCGAGCGTGGAGCCAGTAGAACCTTTCCCGCAATTTCGCTAAGGTCTTGTTAACACCAAGGTGGCCTCCCGAGGACCCTTCATGCATTTCCTTAACCACATCGTGGATTCGGCTTTTGGGAAGTATAGTTTGCATCCTATAGGAGCTGCCATCCGCCGTTTCCCATTTCCGTTTGAGTACGCCACCCTCCACCTGAAGGGAGTTCCATTGTGCCCAATAGCTTTTCAGGGTTGCGCAATGTATTGAAACGTCTTTCCACTCAGGCCGCCCAGTTGTCTCCTTCCATACGAGCAATGGTCCGATGTCTTCATTGGCTAACTGGGCATTTCGAATCTCCTCCGTCGACCAACGTTTATCGAATTCGGCCGTTATCAATCGTAGATCAACGGGCGGTTTCTTCTTCTCATTCCGTCGGCAATGCTTGCAGTTAGCTGGACATGGATGACGAGATAGGGCATCAGCATTTCCATGAACTCTGCCCTTGTGAAGTAGTTGGGGCCTCACTAGGTCTGGTCAGATCGTCGATCGGGTTGCACCAGTGTCGTTTATTATGGTGCAATGTTCTTCATCAACTTGACCAGGAAGGCATAAGTCTGCTTCTCCACGGTGATGGAGGTGCTGGGGATGTCGATCCTCTTAGTCAACGTCCGCCCCACGAAGTTGGCCCCTCTAGTTTGATGGGCCTCCATTCTAGGCTCCTGACACGGTATGGACCTCCACCATCCTGGACAATAGCTCCGTTTTCCTCGCTTCTTGCAGTCTCTTTGCAGGTGCCCCTTCTCTCCGCAATCCCAGCATCTAGGCGCACCATTCACCTGCGGCTCTCGCTCATTTTCCACGCGCTTACACCTGCACTCGTTTGTCACTATTTCACGTACGCGGACAGTGGTACGAGTCACATTTTTCGCTGCCTCAAAGTTCAGACTATAAGCCAATGCGTCCTTAACCGTTTGCTTTTGAGCTAAATGCACGGCTTGTTGCAATTCCTGGTCCTTTAAGGCGCTGACGAATGCTTCTGTTGTTGCGTCATCTCGATGTTCTGGGTCGTAAGCTGGAAAAGCCAAAAGTGCCAGTCGCTCAATGTCTTAGGCTAGCTGCTGTAAGGTTTCGCCAGACTTCTGCATCCGATGCCGTAGCTGTGCCCGGTAAATCTGCTTCAGATGATCGTCTCCATAATGCATGTCCAGCGCATTCATTAAAGCAGCCGGGTTTGAATGCAACTCAACGGGGATAGTTTGCAAAAGCTCGGCAGCTGGGCTTCTTAGAGCAAGAATTAATGTAGTTGCATTTGCATCAGTGCATTTTATGGGTCCTTTGGTTTTAGTGTTTCTGCTTCTCCACCTTCTGCACCATTTTCGGCATCTGAGAGCTCACCCAAATCCAGATTAACGCCTTCCGATTCAATCGCGTCGCGCAAGCGTGCAATCAGTATGGCCTTTGTACCTTGTGTGGCCAGATTTCGCCGTTCCAACTCCTCTTTGAGCTCCGATATGCTCAATTGATTAATTTTTAGATGTAAGTTTCCTGGCATTTTTATTGTTTCGGCTATTTTTCCACCAGTTTCCACATTAATTTACACTATTCTGCACTTTAAAAATGTTTAAAAGTTTTCACTTCTAAAATTTTCTATCCCACTTCTGACACCATTGTCGCGGCCAATAATTTTAATGTTCCGGGGAAGTGAAAACGCAATGTCTTTTAAATTAAATTAAAAGAGTTTATTTGAGTACTTAAAAGTGCACAATCACTTATTAATTATTTCACAATTTTAATTTTCACTATTAAAATTAAAACTTCCACTTGTCCATAAATTTCTATCGCAATTGTCTTCTACGATCACTTCACTATCAACGAAAACCACTTTTCTATTACTCGAACAATATCGCTTCCCACACACTATCGCAGTTCTTATCGCGGTCGTATGAGTCCCCCCATTCATTCAGCTCGCCTTTATATAGGGTCTGTATTCATTCAACCCAGTTCTCGTACATTAGTGAATTAGCGGGAACATTCCAGCAGCGTAATGAATGGAGCAGTGATTCACTTTCAGATATTGATCATGCTTGTTGGGTTCTCGTGGTTTCGAGGAGATTCGTTTTGTTGATGTTCTTAATGGTTGTGAAAACAATTGTGACAGTAGCTCGTAGAATTATTTGTACATGTAACAATATTGTTCTTCTTTCCGTTTTGCGTCCGTCGAAAGCGGTATGCTTAGCATTCGATTTACCATTGCATGGTATGGAGCTATCCTTTGAGCAAACGAGTGGAAGGATCTTGCCGGAATTGTTATGGAGAATAGAACGGCGTTACTGAAAATTTTCAGCACCCTGAAAGCATTGGCAAAACGGGGTTTACCTTTAAGAGGAGACAATAATGACGAGAATTCCAATTTCATGGCGAAATTGAAGGCTTCCACAATTGAATTCCTAGTTGCAGGGAGATGAATACAAATGGCTCTTTTATGAAAGTCAAAATGAAATATTCGATCTGATGGCGACTGCAACCTTGTCAAAAATCATGGACGAGATAAGAAAAGTGGAGAATTTTTCGTTTCTACTAGATGAAACCGCAGATGCATCATGAATAGAGCAAGTCTCCATTTGCCTTAGAACGGTTTCCGAAGATTTAGTTGCAAATGAGAATTTCATCGGATTCTTTTCAACGCCAAACACTCAAGCAGAAACTTTATTCGAACTTGTTGATAACATTTTCGTCGTGAACTCGTTGCTTCTCTCAAAACTGGAGGCCAGTGCTACGATGGGGCATTGAAAGTTTCTGGGAAAATTTCAGGATTGCAGGTGCATATATATGAGGAAGAACTTCGAGCTTTGTTTGTGCACTGTAATGCCCACAACCTGAATCTTGTTGTCCAAGAGTCAATTGAAAAGGTATTACTAGCCAGGAAATTCATTGGATCAATCAAGGGTTTGATCAATTTTGCCTGAGATTCGCCAAAACGCATTGCACAGTTCGAGGAGTTGCAGACTGAAGAGATGGAAAAGACTGATGAAGATTTACCTTTTATCGCAGCCTTCAACCCGACAAGGTAAAAACTACGATCAAAAATTTCGTCAAATATTGTATCAAATTTTGAAACCTTATTAATATTTTTCAGATGGGCGATGGGAATAGGGCCTCTTAAGATAAGCAAGGTGAATTACCCCGAGTTGCTGAAATTCCTTGACGATCTATCGGTGGACACCCCCACCAGAGTTTCAGGGTTTTACGACTACATGGAGTCTTTTGAGCGTGTATTCTATTTAACAATGACGATTGAAATTTTCGATTGCATTGAAATATTGAACAAAGAATTATTGAATCGCATAAAAAAGTGAAAGCAGTTGCTGATGCACTGAATGCGTCTTGTGATTCCGAATTTGAAGAAATTTGGGAAAAAAGTGTTAAAGCTGTAATTCACTTTGAACTCAGAGAACCTCAAATCCCGTCAGTGTAAAATTTCCAAACGTTTTGATCCACGCTCAACAGAAAATTTCTAGTTTCTGACACACAAGGATTATTTTAGACAATCTTATTGTGTAGTTTTTGATCAGTTGATTTGATCGTTAAAAAGTCGATTCGAAACAGAGGCAGCAACATTTTTCGATAGTCTGGAGCGATTGGCTATCGGTCAGACTCCTGATGTTGATAAGATCTTCAACTTTTATAAGAATGATTTTGACAGAGCGAGGTTTTTGAGCGACCGTGACATGTTTATGCAACTTTTGCCCAGGCAAAATGAGCAAGCAAACAATTTAGAGACAATTTGTAGGGAGTTGTGAATTTCTTGAAAAGATATGAACGGGTTAGAGGGCTCATTCCAGAGTTTGTTCGTTTTGTTCGTCTGTTGATGACAATTCCAGGATCATCCTGTTCGAATGAACGAAATTTTTCGGTCCTTCGTCGACTGAAAACATATATAAGGTCAACAATGTCATAAAATCGGCTCAACAACGTCGCTCTTCTACATATTTATTCAACTTTGACCGACGATCTCGATCTGGAAAAACGTCTTAATGAGTTTATTTCGCATAATTCAAAGTGTACTAGTGTTTTTGCTTTGCGAAAATAAGTTTGTTTTAGAAGAAGGACACGATTTTAATATTTTTTTAATGTACGAGGGTCATTCAACAAGTACTTAGCCTTAGCGCTCGATGGTGCTGCTCTTGTGCAGTACATTCTTTTAGTAGCCTACTGTCAAAGTTTCAGTCAATTCCCTTCATTAGTTTTGTTTTGATAGCCTTTGGAAGCGAGCGTGTCGGTCGGTTGCACAAAAATGGAAAAAGAACAATATCGTTCAGTGATTAGATTCTTGTTTTTGGAAGGGAAAATGCGCAGCAAAATCAAAGATCGCTTGGATGCTGTGTACGGCGACTCTTCTCCTTTGATGGCGACCGTCAAGAATTGGTTCAGCGAGTTTGTTCGTGGCCGCACGTCGGTTTTTGATGAGCCACGCCCAGGTGCCCCGAAAACGGCTGCTATGGAGGAAAACGTTAAAAAAAAACACGATCTCGTGTTGGCAGATCGTCAATTGAAGGTTCGCGAGATAGCTAAGACTATGGGCACCGCAGAAGGAATGGTGCATCATATTCTACACGAAGAACTGGGCATGAGAAAGCTGTCGGCACGATGGGTGCCTCGTTTGCTCGCACCGGAAAACAAGCGCAACCATAAGACCACATTAATGACGTGTTTGGCGCTGTTTCAGCGCAATTCGGCGGAGTTCTTGCGTCGTTTCGTGACCGTCGACGAAAGATGGATTCACTGGTACACACCAGAGACCAAGGAACAGTCGAAACAGTGGACTTCACCCGGCGAACGTGCTCCGAAGAAGGCGAAGACTGTCCGATCGGCCAGAAAGGTGATGGCCACCGTTTTCTGGGATTCACAAAGTGTGATCCACATCGATTATCTCGGGAAGGGTAAAACAATCACGGGGCGCTACTATGAAGACTTATTGGGCCGATTTGACGTCGAATTGAAGAAAAAGCGGCCTCGCTTGGCGAAGAAAAAAGTGCTGTTTCACCACGACAACGCGCCGGCTCACACGTCCGCCGTCGCCATGGCCAAATTGGTTGAATTGCGCTACAAATTGCTGCCCCATCTACCGTACTCTCCAGATTTGACCCTTTGTGACTACTTTTTGTTTCCAAACCTGAAACAATCACTCGCCGGGAATAGATTTGGGTCGAATGAGGAGGTTGTGTCAATTTGATTTATTAATATGAACATCTATGAAAATTATCTCATAAATTTTTTTTTTTATCCACATACGTTTTGCCCCCCGGTCTCTACTAATCACTAATTGACTACCCAGTCGAGCAGAACATGTCCTGCCGGGCTTGATCGGAGCAATGCTAATGGATGCATTTTTGATGAGTACATTTCGTGAATATATAGGGAAATTAATTATTTATCAGGACTTCAACTTGTGGTGGTCGTAAATGAGCGATATTGCACGAAGATGACATTATTAGATTTAGATCCTAAACCTGATAATCATTTTTAAGAAATATTTGAAGCAAACCGAGGAGGCCTTTTAGGCAGTTAAAAAAAGCAAACAAGCAGCGTCCATAAATCTTTCTTAAGTTTTTTAAAAAGGTGCATGTTTCTTACCCAAAGATATAAATTTTAAAGATAGAAATTCTGTCTTAAAACAATCATTTTATACAGCAAAAGCTCCTTATTCGCGTTTTTCCTATTTGCGGGTAAAAAAAATGCGACCCAATTCTTTTATTCGCGACTAAAAATTTCTTTATTCGCGGATCTAAAAAGTACATACATAATAATAAAAGGATTCCAATAGACACCCAACCCAATATCCATTGTAAATGCTGTCAAATAGACTACTAAACAAAGTAAAATGGATCTTATTACAATTTTGCCTAAAGTATGTATGTTGTTAAATGATGTCGCCAAGGGCTTTTTCATAAGCAGCATTCGCCGCGATCGCTGTTTTTGAGAATGTAAACAAACAGAATGAAAGTAATCTTATTACTCAAACATATACAAGTATTTGCGTGTTTTATTGATTCGTCGCCTTGCGTGTTTCATTGTTTCGTCTTCAACATTCGCCGCGATTGGTGTTTTTGAGAATGTAAACAAACAGAATGAAAGCAACCTTATTACTCAATAAATAAAGTATATTTGCGTGCTTTATTGTTTCTTCGCTCTGCGTGTTTTATTGTTTGGTTTTCAACACTCGTTACAAAAATTGTGATCGAGTAACACGTCGCTACCATTTTTTTTAAATTTATACTGTCAACCAAAAAAAGTGAGAAACGAGTTTCGACACGAAAAAAATCTGTGTTACCCCTTAAAGTGAAAATAGAAATGCTTGATCGTTTACGCCTCGGAGAATCGATTGCATCCATATCACGGTCATTCAATATCAACGAATCAACTGTACGACCGGTAAAAAAATCCGAAGGTAAAATAAGGTCGTCTGTAGCTATAACTTCACTGTCAGCGAAAATTGTTCGTGATCCGGCAATAGAAAAAATGGAAGTGGCGTTGTCATTATGGATCGAAGACCGCAACCAAAAAAGGGTGCCCCTGAGTGGTCCAATGATCCGGGAGAAGGCAAAGCGTCTTTACACTCATTTTAGAGAACCTGATAGTAGTTGTAGTGGTGAATGTACAGATGGAGGATTTCAAGCATCGGAAGGATGGTTCAAAAAATTTAAGGTGAGACAATCACTGCATAACATTAAAATCGTTGGAGAAGCAGCATCTGCAGACCCTGTTGCAGCAGAATAATATCCAGAAGAATTTGCAAACTTAATAGCTGATGGAGGATACAAACCTGAGCAAATATTTAATGCAGACGAAACTGCTTTGTTTTGGAAGAGAATGCCAAACAAAACATTCATTTCTAAAAGCGAAAAGTCTGCTCCTTGATTTAAGGCAGCAAAGGATAGAGTTACACTGTTGCTATGTTCTAATCATTAGAACATAGCAACAGTGTAACTCTCTCTCAGGAGCATTAGAATCTAATGCATCTGGAGATTGTGTCATTAAGCCACTGATGCTTTACAGATCGTTTAATCCTCGGGCTTTAAAAAATCAAAACAAGGACAACCTGCCAGTATTTTGGCGTGCTAATAAGAAAGCGTGGGTTACAAGCGCTATTTTTTGTGACTGGTTCCGGAATTGCTTTGTTTCTGAAGCTGAAATTTATTTAAAAAACAGAATTTAGACTTTAAAGCACTTCTCGTTTTGGACAATGCACCAGGTCACCCTCGCGAACTTAAAACTATGCATCTAAATATAAAAGTGGAATTTATGCCTCCCAGCACGACGGCTTTGCTTCAACGTATGGATCAAGGAATAATCCAGGCCTTTAAGCTCTACTACATCAGACGAACCTTCAAAATCATATTGGATAATATAGAATGTAGTTCTGATATGAATGTAATGGAATGCTGGAAGAAATTTGACATAGCAAAATGCATCGTAAACATAAAAGAATCATTGGAAGAACTGAAGCCACACACTTTGAAATCATGTTTTTTTTTTTTTGTGGTAGGGAGGTGAAGGCATTTATGCCCGCCGAGTCTGGCAGTGTGGGACTCCCATGGAGGATACCTTTGGACTACCCACTAAACACCTCCCCTGTCAATCTGAGAACCTAGCCTGGAACCGTTTGACACATTACTTTGGGCCAGGTCTCGTTTTGTTACGCCGTGGGGCGCCTTCAAGCTGGGGAGTCCCTTTCCTAGCGGGAGGGGAGAGGGGAAGAGGAATTGCCAGAAGAGCGATCCCCCAGCCCCAGTGCCTCCGGCTGCTGTGAGTCCCTTTTATATTTTAGGACTGCCCGAGCATAATGTGCCACCTGGTTCCATTTGTCAACCGATTTGAGCATCACCGCAACTATATTATCCGGAGTGAGCTCTCCCGTCTCCCTGTAGAGTTCCCTTCGCAGCCTGGCCCATTTGGTACACGCAAAAAATGTGTGACAGGCATTGTCCTCCTCTCCTGGGCAAAACCGACAGTCGGGAGACCGTGAATTACCGATCTTGTGCAGGTAAGACTGAAAACACCCATGCCCGCTCAAAAGCTGGGTCAGATAGAAGTCAGTCTCACCATGCCTTCGATTTAGCCACGGTCTCACATCCGGGATGAGGCGCGCAGTCCACCTTCCCTTCGTGCAATTCCTCCAAGACTGCTGCCAATCGTTGAGCGAGCGTTGTCTCTCCTCGCGGACAACCATCTCCCTCGCATCCTCGTTTCGGCGCAGGTAAATAGCGCGGCGCTCTCTAGCAAGGAGGGCGACAGGTATCACGCCTGCAATCACTCTCACCGCCAAGTCGGAGACTGTTGGATACGAAGATGCAATTCTCAGTGCTCCTCTTCTCTGTACCCGTGCCAATCGTTTTCGGTATACCTCCTTGCTGAGAGCGTCGCCCCATACCTCTGCTGCGTACATTAGCACTGACTCTACAGCACTCATCAAGAGGCGTCTTCTTGATGGGCTGGGTCCCCCTACGTTGGCCATAAGTCGACTCAGGGCCGATATTCCCGAAGCAGCTTTCTCAGCCGTTGCCCTGATTTGCTCAGAGAAACTCATCTTCGAGTCGATCAGTAGCCCCAGGTACTTCACCGCTGGCTTCGATTCGATCTGTATATCTCCAATACTGATCATCCTTACTCTAGGGATTCTCTTTTTTGTCAAGATGACCACTTCGGTTTTCTCCAGTGCTAAACTGAGCCCGCGAGCAGTCATCCAGTCCCTCACTCGGCGCATTAGCATACCTAGCCTAAGTTGCGCTTGTTCTACGGTGCGTCCGGCGACCAGAGCCGCAACATCATCCGCATAGCCGACCAAGCGCGACTCATCTGGCATCTCAAGTCTCAGTAGCCCGTCGTAAGACACGTTCCACAGGTCCGGACCAAGGATAGATCCCTGGGCAACACCCGATGTAATTTCCATCCTTCGTTGGCCCTGTATCGTGTCGTAGAGCAGGCTTCGGTCCTTTAGGTAGTTCCTCAAAAGCCGCATTAGATATTCTGGAACTTGAAAAGAGTTTTCCAGCGTGTCCAGAATATCCACCCATCTAGCGGAGTTGAAGGCATTCCTGACGTCGAGTGTCACCAACAGGACGATCCGTCGCTTGGTGCGACTATATGCCTCTGCCTTTTGGACCGCGTTCACCACCTCTGCAATCGCATCAATGGTAGAACGCCCTGCTCTAAAGCCGTACTGCCGAGGAGATAGGTCCCCAGCAGCACGAATCGCGTCAGTGAGTCTTCCCTTGATGAGTTTCTCTAGCACTTTCCCAGCCGTGTCTAGCATGCATAATGGGCGGTATGCAGACGGCGATTCGGGATTTCCCTTCCCCTTGCTGACCAGCACGAGCCTCGCCACCTTCAATTGTACCGGGAAAACCCCGTCCCGTAGGCAAGCGTTGAATGTGCTGAGCAGCAAGTCAGGACAATGGTGATAGACGAGCTGCAAAACCTCAGCTGGAACACCATCTGGACCTGGAGCCTTCCTCGCTTTCAGGGAGAGGACTGCCTCCTCCAGTTCCAGCTGTGTGAAGAGTGGGCACTCGACTGCTGTTTCACCATGGACAGCGTCAACACGGACGGGATGGGCGGGGAAGAGTCCCCGCACTATCGTGTCCATCTTTTCCGCGTCATGTATACAAGGCTTCCGTAGGGCACCAAGTTTCCCCATGACCAGCTTGTAGCCAAGGCCCCACGGATCCCTATTTACATCGTCCATGAGGTCTTGCCAGCATCGGGCCTTGCTCTTGTTAATAAGCCTGCGAAGATATTTCCTGCCGGACCTGTATGCTGCTAGTCTAGTGTCTGCCTCCTCCCGTGTTCGCGCCCGCCGGGCCTCTCGCCGAAGTTTGTGACACTCGCTTCTTTGTTCGGCGATCTCGTTTGACCACCAGTATACTGGAGGCTTACCATGTCGGGGTCTCCGACGGGGCATGGAAGACTCGCAAACAGCTATGATGGTACTCATAGTTGAGTTCACCAAGTCCTTGGCTGTAGGCCCTCCACTCCCTGGCGGAGCTCCCAGCAACGTTGCGCTTGCCGTAAGCACGTCAGCAAACCTCTCAACGTCCATCCTCCCAGTCCTCCATCCGAGGATTGAAGTTTGGGCATATGCACGCAGAGTAGCACCGTCGTGAATCTCAACAGCTATATACTGGTGATCACTAGCCGAGTAGTCCTCTAGTACTCGCCAGTTGTGTACTCTGGGTACCAGGGACTCTGAAGCGAGTGTTGAAATCATGTTGGAAAAAACTGTGGCCTGCTCTGACTGCGGAAAATGACGAAGAATCTGTGCAAGTTCAAAGTTTGACTGCAAACATAGACGAAATCGCGAATGGAATAGGTCGAGATGGGTTCGAACAGACAGAATCAAGTGGCATTCAGGAATTGCTTGAATCGCAAAATGAAGATTTGACTAACACCGACTTGGAGGAAATGTTAAATTCACAGCCAATTGAAGAAGAGGCTTCGACAAGCACTGGAAACGTGACATTTAATTTGAAAAATCTTAGTGGAGGTTTAAGAATGGCAAATGGGCTTTGCGATTTCTTTCTAAACATTGACCCGTCTATGGAACGAAGTGTTATTTTTAAGAGGCAAATCGCTATTGCAACTGCTGCGTATCAGTCTGAATTGAAGGAGCTTTTAAAAACTGCCAAGCAAGAGAAAATTACAAAATTCTTCAAACCATTGCTTAAGCTTTACTCAAAATATTTAATCAAAATGTTCCATTAATAATCAAAATGTTCAAAATTATAATTAATCAAAAACTTGAATTAAATTGATTTTTTTATAATTCGTCTTTTCTTATTTTGTCACTTAAGAACGTATCCCCTATAATTCCATATAAATTACCATTCCGTATTCACGGTTTCTGTATTCGCGGCATATTTATGGAACATATACCCCGCAAATAAACAGCTTTTACTGTATAGTTTTTGGAACAATAAAAAGTACAAAGTGCAACGAGTGCTATTAATTGATGTATATTTGATCTTGCTAATTTTTTTCTTACATTCCATCATTGGCACCTTGATGTGTTAAGAAAAAAATGTTTTTCCTATTTTATTTCAATTAATATGAAAATTATTTAAAATTTATTTAATAAAATAGTTATACTCAGATATTATTATATTAGTGTTTCTAATTATTATATTAGTGTTTCTAATTCTAATTAAATTGTCCTTTTCCTTCAAACGGGTACGAGACCCGCAACGTTGGCGAGTTCATCTCGAACGAAATGAGGTAGTCATTGGGCGAAGTTCCCTTTCTTTTTGTTGTTTCTGGGGCTCTTTCCTGGGATGATTGGCCATCCACTCCCTACATGGCCAAGTTATCATTTAATCTTTGGTCTGGTTGTGAATGATGCACAACTCCGCCTGGATGCCCCAATCTTTTAGGGGCTGTGAATCTCTGCACGCGGGTAATTTGGAATTGACTTTTGCCCACTCAAATGAAATTGCCACGAGCCGCTATTGATTTCAAATATACGACGCATGTTATTCGTAACAAAACTAAATATCGCAACTGTTTTGAAACATTACGCTCGATTTAATTTCAAAAGTTTAAGTAATTGGAAATAATACACTGAGCCTCGAAGTGGAGAACACTTAGTCCGATGCCTCTTGTTCCATCTTCAATTCAAACTCCATGCTTATGAAGTTTTCTTATATCACTTAACTAAAGGACTTCATACGAATAAAAGCTCTAATTAAGTATATGTAGGTGTAGTCTGTGTGCTCTAGTGGTTAGAGCATGAATGCATAAGCCGAAGGTCCCAGGTTCAAATCTCGTTGGGAGCAGCGTGATTTAGTTCAGGGGATTTTTCGGACAGACTATGAGTGTTCGCTCAGTGGTGATATGTACTGATTTAATCAGACCATATCATAGCTGAGCAGGCACACGGAAGCATTGTACTGACCAAACCAACTTCCGAAAAAATCCATACGGTCATGAAAAATGAGGTAATTAATTTGAAATTTCTTATTTTGAATTTTACTTGGAAAATGTCTAAGGCACATATTGATACCTTCAATGGACTGCTAAATCCTCATATCATTCTCTTCTCACCAGCATAATTTTTTGACTATCAATGCATTCACGAGCAAAAGTACCATTCTACAAACTCACACAATTAAGAGAATAGCTCCTTAAATTTAAGAGACTTCATGAAACATTTTCGTGTTTGGTCTACCTAATTCACATAAAATTCTTTAATAAATCCAAATCCAAATGAACTACTTACACAATATTCTTCGGTGTAGCAAGTTTATAAACTCTAGTTAAGAATGCCGCAACAAATAACAGAATCGTGACTAAATCAACCCGAAATTCGATCGTGAAACTTGTACTGTCACAATCGTCATCCATTTCATCGTTCGTTTTCTTTTTCATCTCTTTGCCACCATGCTTGGCCTTGGTGTCATTATCATTATGAAAACCATCACTAAACTTTTTAACACATCCATTAGCACTAGCTTTATCCAATTTTTCACTTTTTTCACTAATCCGCGGTGATTCGCGTGAAATTTTCACTATATCCTCCAACAAACCATCATCTTTATCAGGTTCCTTGCTTATCGAGCGTCGAAGTCTTTCGTTTTGCTTATCCGATTTCGCGACATTTTCGCGACTTTTATTCGATTTCCCGGAATGTTTTCGATTTTTCACTTCACTTGTTTCCATTTTCATGTAACTTAATATCTAATAGATAGAACTTAATTCATTTTAATCCAAAAATTATTGAGGGAATTGTAAAAAACAACTTATCAGCATGTAAATTACCTACAAAATATTTTCACTTTAAGAATGTTTTCTGTCGCCACGTACCACTGGTAAAGTCAATCTAAGACAAGTTTTCTTGTACGACGTTAATCGCGTTCACTCTTTGGTAAGATCTTTCTTTCTTTCTACCTCACAGTTGAGGAAGGCTGCAAGTGTTAAGTTTCAGTCTCACTAAGGTGGGCGCCGAGCCAAAATAACGGTTAATGATTGAAGTTAATATATAATGCATTATTAACCGGGTAAGAGATGAGACAATGATTTCTTAAGAGATTTTAGACTAATTGAGGAATGCACAAGAGAAAAAGGTAAACAAAATGATATTTTATTGTTTGTTTATATCAATTTCTATTGCACGTCTAGTGTAGGTACATGTGTGAATGCGTGTAAGATATGCAGAAAACAATTTAATGCTTGAAAAGCCTCAGTTTATTTAAAGAGTCGTATGTTTTTCTCCGTTTTAATTAAGATTAATCAGTGGATGGTTATGGATATGGCTTTTGTTGATAATAATTAAATTTCATAAAACTGTTTAGAAATTGGTAGCAGATATTTCCCATTTGACTTGAGCCTAGCCCCTTATAGTGTTTACTGTGTAGAAAACTTAAATATACAATAAATTAGATCTTGATTTGATTCAAAATATTTTTGGAGCCTGTAGTCCATGGACCATGAACTAAAGTTTAAAAAATCATTTGCATCTCCAAGTATGAGCTTGAAATGTTCTCAGGTACACTGTTTCTGTAAAATCAACCGTTAATTAGTAATCAAAGAAATACTAAAAATTTCAGATGTTTTTTTTGTAGAAAATTGGGTCGGATGCGTGACAACACTTGGAAATTTAATTTAATTCACTGTTAAATCATTAGAGGTAATGATATTGGCTTAATAGAACTAATGTTAATAATAGTTTAATTAGTTGAACGTAAACGCCTGTGTTTCGTTTAAATAGAAATTTGTTTGACAATATGTGCACCAGATAAATGTGTGATATCTCGAGAGGTAGGATCATTAACTGAAGTGCATCCCCCAAAAGGTACACAGTCTTGAGCAGCGTTATTGAATACTGGCATGGCTACGGTACATAGTCATGTTATAGACATTCGAAAATGGTAGAGGAAGTCTTGATCCAGGGCGGCATTTGGGCCAGCTAGCGCTCAGTTGTATCGTGTATTGTTCCGTGTTATCCTTTGCCCGTGCTGGGCCACCTGTAATAACCTCCGATACTCTGGAGCGATACCCGGAAGAAATTAATCATCCATACACTAGTTGTGAACAAATTCATGAAACATCATTAAACGCACTCGTGTGGATGACGGATGTTCCGGAAGTGGATAGTTGTCGTGGCCCAACATGTTGACGGACTGTCATAGGTAAGTTGGCCGATTTTCGGAGTTTTTATTGTGCAGTGTTTCGGTTTGTGTCACTCCGTGCCACGGTTACTGTTTCTCTACAAATTTTATGCCCTCTTTTATACCAAACAACAGCAGAAAAGACCGCTATCCGGAAGGCATTACATCAGATGTAGGAAAAATTTACAAGTACTGGGAGAAATGCATGAAAATCAGATCCTAACTCTGCCTTCAATGGATTGGCATGATCTCAATTTAGATGTGAAGTAATGTTCATAACTTTTTAATTTTTATTTAAGTCAATTACATTTGATTTTTGCATTTGCTAGTTATATCGAATATAAATATTACGATCACTTGAGAGAGTCATCTAGCACTTATTAAGCTTACTAAGCCAACATAGCTAATGCACGAATTACGTGAGAAGAATTCTATGTGAAGATGGGAGAACTTATTATAAATTATTATTTTACTAGGAGAAATGCATGAAAAATAATTTTTGGGATTTCGTCATCGAAGTACACATCAGATGCTAACTCTGCCTTCGACGGATTAGCATGATCTCAATTTAGATGTTATAAAAAGTTTTTCCATCTTCACATAGAATTCTTTTCACGTAATTCATTCATTAGCTATGTTGACTTAGTAACCCCAGCTAATAAACTGTCGCCTAATAAGCGCTATATGACTCGCTCAAGTGATCGTAATATTTATATTCGATATAACTAGCAAATGCAAAAATCAATAAAAAATCAAAAAGTAATGCACATTACTTAACATCTAAATTGAGATCATGCTAACCCATCGAAAGCAGAGTTAGCAGCTGATGAGTATTTCGATGCAGAAATATCAAAAATAATTTTTCATGCATTTCTCCCGGTAAAATAAAAATTTATAAAAAGTTTTTCCATCTTTAAAAAATTTACAAGGTTGGATACTGCGTGGATGCATTTGGATGTGGACATTGTTAACGTGTCACCCCAATTCGTCACCCCGGACCACTGGGGTGCTCCGGCAACGGGGGCCCTGCGGTCCCGGCTTTACGCGCCGCAGACGGGCGTGGGCGCCAACTCACCGTTTTGGCCTAGGCCCCACACTTGACCGCCCAGTGAGTAAGGCGGTTTGCCGAAGCTCGTTAGGTGGACGCACCTTGCATTAAAACGAATGGCACTACTCGGGGGGTCGCTATCTCCCCCAGCCAACTCCACACCACTCAAACACCACAAAGGATACAAAAAAAGAACCACCACTTTGTCGGATTCCCGCGCGCGATATCACCCTGAGCCAAACTTTCCACTTCCTGTGGAAAAAAACAACAGTATCTGAAATTCCTCCTGTGAATATAATACAAGGAAAAGGAAACAAAGAACATTCCAGTTACTTTTACCTTTAATTAAGAAATTGACTAAGCAAAAAAATAATATTTCTTTTCTTTCTTTATACAATAAAAACAACAACTCTTACTCTTCCACCTATCTATGAGGAGGCTGTATGTGGCCAATCGTTGTTTCCTCCTTTTTTTTTCTTTTCTTCCTTCCGACTTCCTTTCGAACTCCCGCTTTTTATATGTGCACGTTTCGAATACTTTTTCAATGTTCACTTTTCAATGTTCACTTCTCGATCACTTTCTCAATGTTCACTTTTAATCGTTCACTTCTCTATTACTTTCTCAATGTTCACTTTTAAACATTCACTTCTCATTACAATACTCCACGTGCTGATCACCAAAAAAGGAAAGAGGGCTTTTCCTTTGTCCCTCGCCCTTTTATCAGCTCGCTCCCAACGGAGCACCGCTAGTTTCGGAGTGAACCTTATATTTTTCCTCCGTCGTGCTGAAATTGTAACCCAGTTCGTGCGATTGGGCAATTCCATTGCAATTTCCACCACACTTCAACTGGTGTTTCCGAAATTTGGAGTCGTAGATATTGTTTTCGGAATTGTCACAGTGAGGGACATTTGACGTTTTCCAAGTATAAACATATGTTGTTTTGTTTATGTCTGGTGCGGTAAAGAAGCTGGCGGTTACTCGGATTTTGGATGGATCACTGAGGATTATCAGATAAGTAGCACTTTTATACTTTATCCCTTGGACAAGACACTTTGTGTTTCCTTTTTCCTTCTTTTCAGGTATCCAGATGCCCTGGTGAATATAATCTTCGACATTCAGCGGTGTTGTTAGATCCGCTGTAGTTTGGCGGATGCTGCATCTTTTGGGGCTGGATATTTTGGGCCTCGCTTATTTTATCCATCAGAAGTTTTAGTAGCTGATGTAAATGCTTACCGCTGGTAGGAGCAAGAATTGAAGGTTTAGTTATTGTGTCATAAACGAACTAAACTGGGACTGTTGTTGTTTTTTTTATGTTTGGACAGCCAATTTGCAAGTCCTTTGTTGGCTGACTCATTTTATTCTTGTATTACAGTCATCACAGTCTCGGGCGAGCTGCCACCCATAGCGTCCTTTCGATGTTTCATACATCCCAAGCACTCGCGATCATAGTCAACTCGTTCCTAGTGTTATTTTCCGGCTGATCAATTTCATCTATTATACTATCGGGTATCGTCATTGGATCTATAGCTGACAAATTCACTTTCTTCAGTGTGGATAGCTTCGTCAGTTTAGGCACTGGATTTATTGGTTCCGATACGATTTCCGGCTTCTTCGGTATCGAATAATCTTTACATTGACCGGTTCCATTTACTCCTAATAATTGCTTTTCACATATGGACGGTAGTGTTGTTGCATTCACAACAGGGGTCGGTGTTACATTTGCAATAGCATTTCCACCGCTATCCACCAGCACGCCTGGTGGCTCTTGTTTCACATCAGAATTATCTTTAGTGAGCAATCGGTCATTGTTATTAAAATCTGCTGTTGGAGGAACTTGTTCATACTGTAGACTTGCATTGGCTTGGCGTTTTCGAATTTGGTGGATAGTGGGTAGGTCGAAATGCTTTAAACCTTCTATTTTATATGCTTCGTATATATTTTGATTTGTGAAGGAATTGCAGTAATCCAAACTAAAGAGAAAAATCACACAAAATCCCACCGTCACACCACACACTTTCGCTATCTTTCTTGCACTTGTTGATCGCAGATGATGTCGTTGTGGAGCAACCGTGCACCTACGGGATGGGTATCGGGAACTTCGTCGAGCCTAACTAAATTAATTTAAGCTGTATTAATCTAACTTAAGGAAATTTAAAATCTACTCTATTGTACACATTAGCATTAGAATTGATTATTTTCCTAACCTTACTAAAACTATGTACAATACATAAGTTCCCTATCCCAGTTTGGCTCGAGGGTGCATCCTTCGGAAAACGTTTCCCGGTGGTGGTGTTTAAGTGGTAGTTCGGTTAGCTACCGTCTCCAATACCCCGTAACAAACGCTCTTGTAGAGAACGTCACACCGGATTTGTTACAGCCTAGGTAGATTCACAATTAAGAGCTCCTGGCAAACACGTATCCGGTCTATCAGAACTAGGCTTATCGGACGGTACAGCACTATCCTCAGCAGCACTAGCATTAGTGGCCAAATTTCAGGGTTAGAATACTCATCATTGTCACGTTGCTATAGTATAACAGTGACAGCACATATGAATCCACACACAACTGGTCAAAATCAAGCAAAAAGGTTGGAACGTGGCTTAAGTAGATCTTGTACTTAAAACACTTTGAAATGTACTATTTAAATATATAAAATTCAGTCATTTTGTTTTCTGGTGACGAGATGAATGCCATTTATGCAGAGAGTGTGGGACTCCCATGCTCGCAATAATGCAACTGGACTGCCCACTAAACACTTCCCTGTCAACCTGAGAACCCAGCCTGGAACCGTTTGACACATAACTTCGGGCCAGGTCTCGTTTTGTTACGCTGTGAGGCGCCTTCAAGCTACGGGATCCCTTTACTAGCGGGAGGGGAGAGGGGGAGAAGAAGTGACAGCAAAGCGATCTCCCCGGCCCAACGCTCCCGGCTGCTGTGAGTCTCTTTTATATTTTAGGACTGCCCGAGCATAATGTGCCACCTGGTTCCATTTGTCAACCGGTTCGAGCATCACCGCAACTATATTATCCGGGGTGAGGTCTCCCGTCTCCCTGTAGAGTCCCCTTCGCAGCCTGGCCCATTTTGTACACGCAAAAAATGTGTGGCAGGCATTGTCCTCCTCTCCTGGGTAAAACCGACAATCGGGGGACCGTGACTTATCAATCTTGTGCAGGTAAGACTGAAAACACCCATGCCCGCTCAAAATCTGGTTCAGATAGAAGTCAGTCTCACCATGCCTTCAATTTAGCAACGGTCGCACATTCGGATGAGGCGCGCTCTCCATCCTCCATGCTGCCAATCGTTGAGCGAGCGCTGTCTCTCCTCGCGGCCAACCATCTCCCTCGCATCCTTGTTTCGGCGCAGGCAACTAACGCGGCGCTCTCTAGCAAGGAGGGTGACAGGTATCATGCCTGCAATAACTCTCGCCGCCAAATCAGAGATTGTCGGATACGAAGATGCAATTCTCAGTGCTCCTCTTCTCTGTACCTGCGCCGCAACATCATAGCCGACCAAGCGCGACTCATCTGTCATATCAAGTCTCAGTAGTCCGTCGTAAGACATGTTCCATAGATCTGGACCAAGCATAGATCCTTGGGCAACACCCGATGTAATTCTCATCCGTCGTTGGACCTGTCTTGTGTCGTAGAGCAGGCTTCGGTCCATTAGGTAGTCCCTCAAAAGCCGCATTAGGTATTCTGGAACTTGAAAATGGTTTTCCAGCGTATCCACCCACCTGGTGGAGTTGAAGGCATTCCTGACGTCGAATGTCACCAACAGGATGATCCGTCGCTTGGTGCAACGATATGCCTCTGCCTTTTGGACAGCACTTACCACCTCTGCAACCGCATCAATGGTAGAACTTCCTACTCTAAAGCCGTACTGCCGCGGAGATAGGTCCCCACCAGCATGAATCACGGCAGTGAGTCTTCCCTTGATGAGTTTCTCTAGCACTTTCCGAGCCGTGTCTAGTATGCATAATGGGTGGTATGTAGACGGCGATCCGGGATTTTCCTTTCCCTTGCTGATCAGAATGAGCCTCGCCACCTTCCATCGTACCGGGAAAACCCGTCCCATAGACAAGCGTTGAACGTGGTGAGCAGCAAGTCAGGACAATGGTGATAGACAAACCACAACACCTCAGCCGGAACACCATCTGTACCTGGAACCTGTAATGATTTTTAAGTCTAAACTCACGAACGAAGTCGGAACTGACCTCTCATCGGTTCTAGATGTTAAGTCTGAGTCGTGTCAACAAATGGTACCAACCGGTCAACCAATTCGTGCGCCGTAATCCATTTTCGCGGTGGCTGCTTGTCGGCCACCTAGATCGGAGAGGATTTTGGTTGCGGGTTTTAAAATGGATTACGTTCATTTACAATTTTCAGCCACCATTAGATGCCCGTTTCAAACGCGTCGAAAACACAATCATACGGAGAAGAAACCTACTTTACGTTACTCCGTATTTCTTCATCAATCTCCATTTCGCGTTCCCGAATTTTACTGACGCGGTACCAAAAAATACACTACATTAACGTGGAACCGACGAAAGCTACGCTAAAGAAAAAGGCAAACCAACAAAGGTACGGTGTACCGCGCGCGGTTTAAGACCCGCGACCGAAACCCTCTCCGATCTAGCTGGCCGACAAGCAGCCACCAAGAAAATGGATTACGGTGCACGGATTGGTTGACCGGTTTGTACCATTCGTTGGTCTGACTCAGACTTAACGTCTAGAACCGATGAGAGGTCGGTTCCGACTTCGTTTGTGAATTTAGACGGAAAAATCATTACAAACCTTCCTCGCTTTCAGTGAAAGGACTACCTCTGCCAGTTTCGGCTGTTTGAAGTGTGGACACTCGGCTAATGGCCGTCAGCGTCAACACGGACGGGATGGGCGGGGAAGAGTGCCCGAACTACTTCTTCTATCTTTTCCGTATCATGTGTACAAGGCTTCCGTAGGGCACCAAGCTTCCGTATGACTAGCTTGTAGCCAAGGCCTCACGGATCCTTGCTCACATTGTCCACTAGATCTTACCAGCAGCAAGCCTTGCTGTTTTTGATCAATTTGTGAAGGGATTTCCTGGCTAACTTATATGCTGCTGCGTGCTTGCTTGCCTCGTGATGGTTCCGTGCCCGTTGAGCCTCATGCCAAAGCTTGTGACACTCCCATCGTTTTTCAGCAATTTCAGTTGACCACCAATACATTGGGGGCTTGCGGTGTCGGGGTTTTCGACGGGGCATAGAAGCTTTGCAAGCAGTCGTGATGATGCTCATAGTTAAGTTCACGGGGAAAAGTCGGCCTATTGCCGGTATCTAGTACGACAAGCACCGTCCTGGCCGCCATTTCTTAGACTCGTTTTTTCCCCCGGATCTATTTGAGGCATGGCCCATTTGATTGCTTTCGCATTGAAGTCTCCTCCAACAAGCACCTCCAAAGCCTGAAGCTTGGCTTGGAAAGATGATATCGATTCGTTCGGCGTTAGGCACACACTAAAGAAGGTGGTCTCTGAGCACCGGACCCACACAAAACCATCCCCACGTCCACAGTTCTCCACCTGGAAATCATTATTTTGCACCCAGATGGCGGCAGTACCAGTTTCATCAGGATACCATGATGCTGAACTTTTATCATGATGTTAATCACTCAGCAGCAAAAAGTCGGCTTTCTTGTTCGTCGCAAACTGCTCAAGCAGATTTTGGGCGGTTGAACTGCAGTGTAGGCTTAGCTGCAGGATGCGATTCATCGAAATTCTAATTTTGCCTTGTCTAGGGCTTCCTGGGAAACCCAGTATTTTCTTGATCCTAAGACGTGTCCAAAATCATGTCTTGGATCAGCATCCTTGCCAAGAATACAGTGTGCCTCCTTCGTACACTCTTTTCTTTTATGTCCCGTTTCACCCCATTTGTAACATAGGGAACTCGTATCGGGTCTTTTGCATACTAGTGCGGTGTGACGCCAAGGCATTTGAAACATTGAAGAGGCGTTGCTCTTTGCCGTATCCTACAGACAACCCACCCTATTCGTACTTTGCGCTTATTCAAAAATTGTTCGGCATCCTTTTCGAAGTGGCTGGCTTGTGATCAGTGCGTACGACGAACTCCGAACCCTATAGATAATGTTGAAAATGGCGGATGCTGCTGCATATGGCAAGTAACTCCCTATCGTAGGCACTGTCGCGAGATTCAGCTGTGGTGAGCTTGCATTCGAAGAATACAATTGGTTTCCATATGTTGTCTTGAAATCGCTCGAGCACTCCTTTGATAGCGGTATCCGATTCGTCGGTAGATAAGACCAGAGGTCGCTTGCTCTGTAAATACACCAGGAGTGTGGCATCTGCGAAGCAGTTTTTGCATTTTTTGAATGCTGTGTTTGTTTCTTCGGTCCAAGTTATTGGAGTATTGCCATTTTTCTTTGATTTGTGCAAGAGTTTTCTGACAAACCTCGATAGAAGTTAATAACTCCAAGAAATTGACAGAGCTGTTTGATTGTATTTGGTTTTCGAAAATTCTTAATTGTTTCGAACCGCTTTTCTGGGGGACAGATTCCATCTGCTGGAATTATGTGTCTTAGATATTCAACCTGTTTAACTCCTAGTGTACATTTCGCGATGTTGATTACCACTCCGTAGTCGTTCAGCCTCTTGAAAACGGTGTGGAGGTGTTTCTCATGTTATTTGGGTGTGTCTAAGGTGACCAATATGTTATCAAGATAGCAAGAGCAAAACTCGAGATCCTTGAGAAATTCATCCATAAACATTTGGAATGACTGGGCAGCATTTCTGAGGCCGAAAGTCATTACAGTGAATTTGTAGAGGCCGAATGGGGTTACTTTTGCCATGTTTGGAATGTCTTCCTCTGCGATAGCAGTTTTTTTGAAAAGATTTTTTTGCCAGATACGTTTAACACTATGTTTTGAATGTGTCACATGGAGTAGTGGTCCGGAATCGTAACTGCGTTTAGACGCCGGTAGTTCCCACATGGGCGCCATTTGCCTTCCCTCTTCGGAACAAGGTATAGAGGCGCTGCCCAAGGGCTGTTGGATAACATGCAATAGCCAAGCTGTGTCACATATTTAAATTCCGTTCTTCCTATCGATAATTTTTCTGATGTGAGTCTTTCAGGGCGACGGGTGGGCCATTGGTTTAGATGTGATGTAGCACTGATTGTTTTTGAGTTTCACTAATACGTGACGGGTTCGTGGTGTTTGGGTGTTTACTCAGAATTTCAAAGTACTTCACGTTGCTACTTAACGTGGACACAGACGAATGCTCTTGTACTTCGGTCCAGCCGCTGATTGAAAATTGTGTCTTAGGGTCAAACAAACAACGATTTTTGATGTCCACCAGCAGTCCGAAGTGTTGGAGGAAGTCTGAACCAAGTATCGGTTGAGTATCCTTTGCTACCACAAATCTCCAGCAAAAATTTAGTACATGTAGGCCGAATGTTTGAATTTCACCACCGTTGGCAGCATAAAGTTTATAGCCATTTCCGAACAACGGTTTGTCGGGCAGGGATGCCGGAAACGTCAGCTCCCATATTGATGGGAAATTTAAGTTTTTTTGGACCACATTTAGTATAGAAAGTACAAAGTTTTTCAAATTTTCTTGCCACTCCACTGAATTAGCGATGAAAGTTGTAGTAATCGAGCAGTTAAAGGGTTAAAGAAAAACTCAAGCATAAAATGTCCCAGATCAATTGAAACGATCGAACTGGTACGATTGCAGATTGAACTGGAACAATTTCAGATTGAACTAGAACAATTTGCGATCGAACTGGTACGATTTGAGATTGATCTGGTACGATGGAATACTTTTGACAGCGGCAGTTGTCATCGAGTGAGGAAAGAGACTTGACAGATAACCCACGTTTGGGAATTAGTGCCGGTGCTGGTGATAGTTCAGGTAATACTTTCCATAATTTAAATTACACTGACGCTCACATCTACTGCAATACCCAGTACAGGAACATAGTTGCCCATAATCTGAGCAGTTCGGACCCGATAACGTGCTACAGTCATCTCGATGAAGCTGACCCCAACAGTCTCCTTCTGAAGACCCATTACAGAAACTGCAATATCTACTCGAAAGATAGCCTGTACGGTACTGGCAGCAAGTCCCAGTATTTGGTGCAAAAATCAAACAATATGTGTAGAAATATTGCGAAATGCCCATCGTTCCTGAATGCTAACAAAAGCAAAGAACATTCGCGGAAGTTACGCAATTTCTCTCTCAAGGCGCGCAGCGGTACAGACAAGCGACACCCCAAGCACCAGATCATAGGAAAATCCAACACGGTCTCGGACAACTCCTTGCAGCCAAGTGACAAGTACTTGAGTCTCTATTTAGACGAGAAAACCGCCGAGTCCAAGTCCTTGCTAGCGAACGGTAACGTTAAAACATATCCCGCCTGTCGGCCACGTGTGAAGAGTGATTCGAAAGATGTACGCAGTAGTAGTAGCAGTAGAAGCAAGTACAGTAAAATATTTTCACAGGCTCATCTGTCGTGCAAAGCAAAATTCCGAATAAACGGCGGTGTAAGGAATAATCGCTCTTAAAACACGAACGTTTTTGCAAAAGGCAGAGTCCAAAAGTGTATTTTAGGTCCAGGAACAGGCTTGCGACTTCTGTGTGCCGGCTCCGTGGATGTTCCATGTATATATGCGCAACCTGGGGTTCGGACGTGTACTTTGGTGCCGAGGAATTTCTTGAATTGCGAATTAGACATGTGAGTGGCGGACCACTGCATAAATTCCTCTCAGTAAGTGTTGCGACAAGTGTTTATTTGCCCACGTCCAGGGAGATGCAAGAAAAGGCGTGTGAAGTGTCAAAAATCAAAATTGCTGCCGCCGGAGCAAATGGAAAACGCGAGTGCAAAAGGTCCGCGTCTGAACATTGAGCTTGATGCATTGGCGCACGTATTTGGTGGAAGGCGAAGGCGAGCGCAGTTGAAATGTTGAAATGAAAAAGTGCTCGATGCACCAAAAAGGAGTTTTTCTTTTTTCGTCGTCTGGTGTGTGATCGCTGCCGTTAGTCGTCCTCGTTCGCAAGTGGGAAACAATTGCGATCGTGTTTGTGTGTGCGTTCAGGGCGCGCGTGATAGTGGGCGAGTGTCTGTGAGCGCATATTTCCGACGGAAAAGACCGATAAAGCGTGGACGGGAAAATCGATAACATAAAAATGGAAGTTGTCGTAAAACGAACGAGCGATTAATTTAAATATTTATCGGGCAGAGATAATTAGCCGCTTAACGATTGTCGATTGTTTGTCGACCCCTGCTTCCCTCGCGAGTGAACGTTGTTGTATTGGTAGCGAAATTTTTATTTTTGTTTTGGTCGCGCAAGCATTATCGTATCGGGCGCAGCGGCGGGGAACCAAACTTGTTACGAGAGAACGAAGAAAGTGAACGAGGAGACGAAACAACTGACTAAAGGTGAATGCTTGGGTGCTGACAGAACAAGTGAAAACTGAACAGAGCGGGGAACAGTGCAAAGTTTTAATGTATGCTTCACCAAGTTAATCGTCCTTATAAAATATACGCTGCATTGTTTCATCTAAGGAAATAAAATCAATTAAAATGGCCGTGAGAAGTCATCAGTATTTTAGTTGAAGATGGAACAACTATCAAAGTACTATGACCACCGTTTTTCAACAATTGCGAGAAGATCAATCATTTGTTGAGCTTGCTCAACATACTTTCAAAAACTGTTATTAGAGAATCCATGCAAACATCCAACAATCATACTACCCGCAGATATAATCTACAGAGATCTGAAGACTATAATTGATTTTGTATATAGAGGTGAAATAGATGTTACAGAGTCGGAATTACAGGACCATCTGCATCGTCGTCGAGCGCTCGGAGGACCATGCGGGTGAGTACCCTTTTATTGTGTTATATATATATATATTTTTTTTTTTTGCATGTTTTTTTTTCCATTTTAAAAAAAAGGAATTTATTTAAAAATATCGCAAACCGATTGCGCTGAAATAGAACAAAAAAATTTTAAGACACAAAAAAAAGGGTCGCAAAAACTAATAAAATAAAGACAAAACAAATACATAATTATTTTGTTCAAAAAAACGGTCAATGAGAAGAAATGGAAACATTGTATTACAAGTCTGCTATCATATTCTAAACTTCGATGGATAATGTTTATGTTACGGACTGATGTATTTAGTAGATCACTTGAATCGAACACAATAACAGTTAATTGACAACAAATTTATTATCCATGAAGCTTTAGTCATATAAGAAATATCAAGTATTGTCATATTGTTCCTATATTGCTTTTAAACAATTAATTTGAAAACATAATTGTGTTGATCGGAAAGAGGAAAAAAAAATAATTAAAAAATGAATTAATACCATACCCTTCGGTCTTTCCTTTCTTCAGACTCTAACCGGGTATAGGACCCGGTACGGTGGCAGGCTTCCACCTCAAAATATGAGCCAGCCGCCGGGTACATAGTTAATTATTCTTTATTTCAGGTAATATCACGGGTTGAGTGGCTCAAGCAGAGTGCTTCTTTATGGCATAGCGTTATGCAATCAAATTGTATAATTCTATGGCATAAATTGGTCACCGGGGTACTCCCCTTCTGATGGGAAAGTCCATGCAATTCAAGTTGTATGAGTTTTCCACTCAGAAGAGGAATACCTGGCCACTGCAACAAAATATATATGGATTTATTCCGGTTGGGTGGGTGCGAAGGGGCTCCATCACCACCCGGTTGCCCCTCTTTCATTTGTGGGCCATGAGCTTCGTCGGGTAATGACGAGGTTACCCCAAGTCCGCCTTTCTTTTCAGGTTCCACTTGTTCTCGTAACAAGTACTATCTCCCTCGGTGAGGTTATCTACACTTTTTGCGACTTCGGTCGCCTCTTGAACTATAACCAAATTCGTGAGTGCTAAATTTTTTGTAGTGGGTCCTTGTGCTGGGGAAATGAACCCACCCCACGACACCGCAATGCTAGCCTGCCAGCGCATTCACGCGTCTCCAGACGAGGGCATTCTTGGCAGATATTGTCATCCTCTTCTGTCGAGGCAGCAGAATATCGCTGCAGTCCTTTACGGACATTATTGAAACTCATTCATATTCACTACAAAGTAGCATATTTTATTTCGGCGTTTAGCGTGAATTGTCTAGACGTGAACAAATGTTGGTAAGCTCGTGTTTGATTTAATTCCCAATAGCAGTTTGACCTCTGTCGACTTTGGAAATGAAGTGTGTGGACCGATTGCGTGTTTTCAGTAACTTGTCAGCCATTTTGGCCAGCTGATCCAAATTTGCTGTTGACACAGTTAAAATATCTTGAATATGCCAACATCCATCATGATTTTAAAAATTCATTTGAAACATTTTGGCCGACTTACTTTTTATTGAGCGAAGTAGTTGGGATGGTTTCTTATTTCCAACCCTGTCAGCAATTCCTGGAAGCTCTCACGTCCAGATACAGTGTAGATGTATGTGATGCAATTTTTGAGCGTCTTTTATTTGTTAGTGTGAGGTGGCTCCTCTACAATTTCCACAATCTGCTTGAGGACATCATGTTCCAACTCGCTAATCACGCAATCGAACATCTGTTCGTCCGTACTTATTTTTGCTTATCTGAATTGTGCCTTAACTCGTGCGAACCAAAGGGCTGGCCGCTGCTTCCAAAACATTGGCAATTTGATCATTGCGATGCTACTTACTCCGTCGGGGGTTCACTTGCAATGATGGAGTTGCTATTTGGGCCTTCAGTCATTGCAGTTTAACGACGTCGGTTCACCAGTTTGTGTTATTTGCCTTGAATATCCACAAGTTACAACGATTCGATGTTGTCTTGACGCTGTCTTCTTCCAGAAAGAGACTCATGCTTGTTACTTGCTTCGCTCGTTCTGCTTCGATACTCGCTCGACTCGTTTGGCTTTGATCTTCCAATCTAGTAGGAAGATATGTTTTATGTTGCAGCCGGTTGTTACATCTGGCAGGCGGATAAATTCGAGGCTAAGGACAGCTTGTAGAAAGCATAGCCACAGGCTTTCATCCAACGTGGGTTGTGTCAATGACAGCCAATCCTTCAGCTGTCAACTCGAAGCTCAAAGGCAGTTGACAGTTTTTCAGGAAACTTTTCGCGAGAATAAGGTGAAACTGTGGCCTTCGGATTTATTCGGTCATTCCAGCAGATTAATGTAAATTTTTTCTTTTATTTTTAAATTTGATACCGATGTGCAGACTGACACTGTTCTTGCTGCTAGTGGTTTGCAACAACTTGCGAAGCTTTTAGAGCATGACAAAGAATATTCGTAAGAAATCATTATAATCAATCTATGCTAGGTACCAAGTCTTTAACTGTTGAAAGCAATCAGAAGCATACATGTGATGAATGTGAAAAATCATTTAAAAACTTGAGGGCACTTTAGGATCATATTGCCACGCATTTAAGTCCTGATGCCTATAAATGTAAAGAATGTAATAAATCGTTTGCACTGCCCAGAGAATTGAGAGCTCACAATCACTCATATTATTGCAGAAAGCCGCTATCTACTGCCAGATCATTGAGATAACATAAAACACTACACTTTCCTCAAAAATCTGCGGCCACCACGTTCAGTTACCGCAGAACTTTTACCGAGTTCCACTTGCTTGAAACCCGTTCCTTCCATCTTCATCAAATACAATATTTCCAATTGTGCTCAAGCTAATTTGAACATACTTGTAGTTATGATGGTACAAAGTGGAACATATCTATCTATAAATCATCATTCGCTCAGAAATATTGCCATTTAATAAAGATTAAAAATACGGCCACTGAGCTTACAATCTCAGCGTACCCCAGTCAGTCACGTGTGCTATCACCCAAACTACGCAACTATTAATTTTGAGTGTGTGATTGGTCGCACTACTTCCTGACATTTCTTTCGCCCACTAGATATTTTTTTGGTGGTAGGGAGATTAATGCCCATTTACGCACAGAGTGTGGGTCTCCCATGTTTGCAAGAAGGCAACTGGACTACCCACTAAACACCACCCTTGTCAATCTGAGAACCTAGCCTGGAACCGTTTGACACATTACTTCGGGCCAGGTCTCATTTTGTTATGCCGTGAGGTGCCTTCAAGCTGGGGGATTCCTCTTCTAGCGGGAGGGGAGAGGGGAAGAGGAAGTGCCAAAAAAGCGATCCCCCAGCCCCAACAACCCTAGTTGCTATGAGTCGCTTTTATCTTTTAGGACTGCCCGAACATAATGTACCACCTGGTTCCATTTGTGAACCGATTTGAGCATCGCCGTGACTAATTATCCGGGGCGAGCTCTCCCGTCTCCCTGTAAAAGCCCTTCGCAGCCTATCCTATTTCGTGCACGCAAAAAATATGTGGCAGGCATTGTCTTACTGACAACTGGGGGACCGTGACTTACCAATCTTGTGCAGATAAAACTGAAAACACCCATGCCCGCTTAAAAACTGGGTCAGATAGAAGTCAGTCTCACCATGCATTCGATTTAGCCACGGTCTCACATCTAGGATGAGGCGCACAGTTCACCTTCCCTTCGTGCAATTCACCCAAGACTGCTGCCAATCGTTGAGTGAGCGCTGTCTCTCTTCATGGACCCCTCGCGTCCTCGTTCCGACGCAGATAAATAGAAAGGCGCTCTCTATCAAGGAGGCCGACAGGTATCACGGCTGCAATAATTTTCACCACCGAATCAGAGACTGTCGGATATGAAGATGCGATCCTCAGCGCTTTTCTTCTCTATACCTGCGCCAAGCATTCTCAATACACCTCCTGATTGAGAGCGTTGCCCCATATTTCATTAGAAGCCCCAGGTACTTCATCGTTGGCTTTGATTCGATTAATATGTCCCCAATACTGATCATCCTTACTCTAGGGACTCTCTTTTTTGTCAAAATGACCACTTTGGTTTTCCCCGGTGTTAGACTGAACCCACGAGCAGTCATCCAGTATCTCACGGGGCATATTAGCATACTTAGCCTAAGCTACGCTTGTTCAAAGATGCTTCTAGTGACTAAAGCCGCAACATAATCCGCGTAGTCAATCAAGTGCAACTTACCTGGCATCTGCAGTCTCAGTAGCTTGTCGTAAGACACGTTCCACAGGTGTGGACCAAGGTAGATCCGTCGTAAAGCAGGCTTCAGTCCTTCAGATAGTCTTTCAGAAGCAGCATTAGATATTCTGGAACTTGAAAAGGGGTTTGCAGCGTATCCAAAATATCTACGCATCTAGTGGAGTTGGAGGTGTTCCTAACGTCGAGTGTCACCAACAGGACGATTCGTCACTTAGTGCAGCTATGTCCTCTGTCTTTTGGACCGCGCCCACTACTTTTGCAATTGCATCAGTTGTGGAGCGTTCTACTCTAAAGCCGTTCTGCCAAGGAGATAGGTCCCTAGCAGCACAAATTGCGTCAGTTGGTCTTCACTTGATGGGTTTCCCTAGCAATTTCTCAGCCCTGTCTAGCATGCATAACGGGTGGTATGCAGACGGTGACCCGAATTTACTTTCCCCTTTTTTATCAACACGAGCCTCACCACCTTCCATCGTACCGGGAAAGCTGCATTCCGCAGGCAAGCATGCTGAGCAGCAAGTCAGGACAATGGTGATAGACAAGTTGCAACACCTCAGCTGGAAGACCATCTGGATTGCCTCTTCCAGTTCCAGCTGTGCAAAACCTTGCTGTTGTTAATCAGTTTGTGAAGGTATTTTCTGGCCAACTTAGATATTGCTCCCCGGTTGTATGCCTCGTCACCTTTCCATGCCTTTTGAGCCTCACACCGAAGCTTTCAGCGATTTCAGTGGACCACCAGTACACTGGTGGCTTGTTGGTGTGTATACGACAAGCACCGTTCTGGTCACCATTTCTATAATTGAGCAGCGCGTTAAGGTTGTTGAAGCCTTTTGCGAAAATGGGCTTTTAAATCAAAATGCATTTCGTTCACTTCGTGATTTTTTTGGTCAGCATAATCGACCAAATGTGTCTACAATTGGGAAAATTGTGCACAAATTTCAGCAAACCGGTTCTGTAGGAAATGTGAAATCACCTGTGCACGCTCGCTAAGTTTGTTCTGCGGAAAACATTGCTGTTGTTTGCGGTAGTATGGCAGAAAAGCCGTCAACTTTGCCTCGTTGTTGTGCCCAACAATTGAACATCTCATGAACATCACTGATGCGTGTTAACTCACGTTGTGGCGATGTTAATTGGACGCCACGATCATGTGATTTGACACCGTTGGACTTCTTCCTCTAGGGATATTTAAAAGAAAAAGTGTACGTCAATAAGCCAAGAACAATTCAAGAGTTAAAGGATGAGATTATTCAGCACACACAACCTCAATTAATATGAAACATCGGATAGAATTACTCGTATGCCACCGTTGCCGTTTCAAACATAATTGCCATAGATCCTTCTATTATAATAAAAAGTATTAACACAATTCTCTGAGACTTTTTGTTTTAATTACAATGAACATCGTGCATTTTGGTTGGATCACCCTTTATTTGACTATAAGTACTTATGTATCATTATACTCCATGAATCCCATTAAAATACGCAATTTAGGATAAAATAAAGACAAATCGTTAACCAACGTTCAATATCGTCTTTATACAGTTTTCATTTCTAAAAACATTTCTAAGTATCCATTATTCAACTCAACAACTTCCCATTTTATTCCAGGAAATACCATCCTGAAGCGATAAAATTCACGATATTATTTTCCCAGACTCAAAATACGCGGAAAAATCTTTTGCCCCAAATAATCTACACATTTTCAAACGTGTGGAGTGAGAAACCAGACTCAACATCAAGGATACGCTGTCATACCGCGTAAGTTCAATGTCAAGGACGCCTGCAAGAACATACCACAATGATGAGAGAGTCGACAACAACAAAATTGACGACAGTGGAATGGGAGATCGTCTACATTACATGGATATACTATATATAAGTAGTTTTTTTTGCCCAACGAAACCTCATCCTTTTATTTTCTCCATCAAGCCAAGCGAAAAACTTTTCCCAGAGAAAGGACTAAACTTCATCACCCCGAAATAAAGGAAAAATTGTACTGCATTCAACCGACCACAAAGATGGGGGTGAAAAGGTGTCGCAGGAAATTCTCATTCCTTCTAATTTCACAATGAAATTTATAAGCCTTGTCTCTCGACAGGGACAAATCGATAGCATAGTGCACACGGGATGTGCAGAGAATATGCATAATGGGATGAGTAATACTCATTCCTTCATCCTTTTGCATTTGATACATCTTAACTCATACCTAAATGATATTTGGGAGGATTTACTTCATTGGTGGCACTAATACTCGTACAGTAGCGGTGATTGATTGACGGGTAATATGAGTGATGAAGGATGAGTTTTTGGGGTGGATGAGTAATGCGCAAGCGTGTTATTAGGTCAAAGGACTTTAACACAAAGCTCCTTTGTGCTGCAGGTTGAACGTCATTTTGTGCCGGCTATGTGGCTCCGCGGAGCCAAATATTTTGTCAGGGTTGATTTGTACGACTAGCTAAGTGTGTCAATTAAAGCAGAATTAGGATACGGAGATAATATTATGTTCAAAATCCATTCTAAACTTACGTTTTATTTTTTTGAACGGATACCTCAGCATTTAAGATTTTTGAACAGAGTTAATTTGACTAAAAATAATTAAGAACTCTTCTTCATATCATATTTCGTTCGATTGGTACTAAATTAAGTTTGCTATAGCACGTTTCATACTTCGGCCCCACCTCTATTCGTCTTGGGTTAGTGACTGGGACCTTCAATTTGAGGCAGCTGGAACCGACCTGTTGCCCGCATTTGCTATATTGAGTACACTGTTCACTTACGTAGTTTTTCAGCCTCTCCTGTGGCTGATGATTTGGAGCTTCTGGAATTTGTTCCGTTACCGCCTGGTTGTTCTCTTCGCTTCTGTCAGCGATTTCATCGTTCAAAACGTAGGCTAGTTTGATTTGGTCCACGAATGTTGACGACAAACGCCTTTTCAGGTCGAGGAACTACTCTAAAGGGACCATAATATGGCAGCTGAAGTGACCTTCTTGGTCCATCGTGTCGAACGAATACGTATAGAGTGGTTGCTAGATCTTTCAAGACAAATGTTGATTTTTCACAATGTCTGAGACCATTGGTAGGACAAAGGCATTCCATCTGTTGTCGAAGTTGTTTGATCAATTCGCTTAAATTGGTATCCCGCGCATCTGCCTCAGTTAGAAGTTCGCCTGGAAGTCTGAGTGGTTCACCGTAGACTATTTCTGCCGATATTGCTTTTAAGTCATCCTTCCAAGCGGCACGAATACCCAGCATTACCAACAGAAGGATATCTCCTCCAGTCTCCAGGCATTCTAGCTGACTCCTCAGTATCACTAACCTGATTACCTTCAGCTTCCTCCCAGGAATTTTGGTGATAGAAAAAAGAGACGGCTCTGCTCACTGGCCGCCATTAAATAAACTGGTTGAATTTCGAGGTCAAACTGGACGGCTGTTTATGCACTTTTCTTGGAAAAGTTGTCGGTGGAGAAAAGTACTTTTTGGGAAACACGACCTCAAACCTTTCCAGTGGGCACTTCTACATTATCATTGAGAATAGTCTCCATGATCCGCCATCTTATGGGCATTGTCGTATTACTGGAAAGTACGATGCCCAAATGACAGTTTGTCATTTGTTTACTTCGAGGAGTGTTTCCATTTCGCAGTCCAGTCTAAAATTTTCGAATAACAAAGCCCAGTGAGTACATCTTAGTGATGTTAATTAGCGATTTGACTACGTCACAATACGGCGATGTGGAAAGCAGTTGCAGTTGGAAAAAATTAGAGTATTGATGTTGTCCTTTTGGCTAAATTCGGTCAATTTTATATGTTGGTGTTTTTATCTCGGCCAAATCGTTTCCACTTCAATATCCCGATTACATTTTGCTCTTACTCGGACGGTGGCTCTTCCGCTGTACTTTCGCGGCGATGTTTATTACCGTCCCGAGTAAAAAGTCGCGTTTCTCCTAATTATGGTGGCATAAATCACCGCAGTGTCTGCGCTAGCTGACTGCATAGTTCAGCTGTTGGGGTGTAATGGAGCTGTAGTATGCCATCATGTTCTATGGACTAAGTTGGATGCCATTGAGAGTACCATATGTTAGAATTCATATCCAGAATCGGCTTCGGGTCAAGATTTGTAGGCAGTATATAGTATGTTTGGCGGGCGGATTTATTCCTCCTTACTTCTGACGGTCCTTCACTAATTATATGAAACTCTCTGTCTGAATACTTAACACAATTCCTTAATTTAACTACAAAGTTGTTTGAATTTAAAGAAACATGCAACTACTGATTTTCGTCGTGGCTCGGTTGGTTATAGTATCTTTAATTAAATTTTTTTTCTTAAAGCAGGCTCATCTCTTTTTTTTTCGTTTACTTCTCGTGGTTGCGGTAGGGGGAGTGTCCCCAAGGGAAAAGGAAAAATGATATCGTAACAACATTTGTGACAAAACGATTCGGAAAAATCGATGATTAAGCTTCTAGTGTCAAATAGCACAGCTCCTTCTCCACTTTTTGACGAATCAAAACTTACCTGAGGAACACGGTATCCGAAAATAGGCTAAAGGGTCTAGCAAAACTGATTATTCATAGAAATATTCAAGTTTCAACTGACGAGCTACTATCGATACTGAAAAGCACCCAAAGGAGACTTGATTTTGTTTTGTAGTTTTAGAATGTAGGCTCATTTCACTTTAAATGTAAATATATCACAACTATTTGTCCACATTAAAACCTACATACGAATTTTATCTCCTGGTTTTCCAATTTTCCCTTCATTACAATATTCTTTTCAGAGAGCTTGAATGAGCATTAAAGTGCGAGCTTTTGGGTAATTTTTCAAAGCTCCCGATTGCTCCCTCCAAGTGCAATTCCTGGGTGTGCCCCTGGCTTCGACCTCCTAATCCTAAACTTCCTAATCTTCCTGATTATGTTGTCAGCTTTGAAGACTTCTGCCTCATATTTGGCGGGATAAACAACTAGAAATCATGAGGTATTGACGGTATTCCCAATATAGTACTTTAGATAGTGTCTGAGGATGCTATGAGAAATTATTGGGTATTGCTCAACAATATCTTAAAGAACTCATACTTCTCAAATTTGAGGAAAAGGCCAAGATATTTCCGATTTTGAAGAAAGGATATGAGACCATCATCCAATCAACTCGCTTCTTAACATCAGCAAGGTGTTTGAAAAGATACTGAAGTAAGCATTAAACACCGACATTAAGAAGCATGAGTTGATGCCAAATTGCCAGTTTGGTGTTTGTGCCAGGCCCGTTGATCGATATTCCGCCGAGATCTGTCACCCCTATATTTAAATGTCCCAATCAGCTGATAAAGTTGTGTGACAGATCTCTATACCCTACGTGTATTGAGCGAACTAAAAAGAAAACAGGCAGCTCGCGGCGACTGCACCGGAACGTCGGTGAGAAGGAAAAAAATTTGGTCGCGTGTTTGCTTATTCTCGCAATGTGTGAAGTACTCAAGACAATTTCCAGAAATTTTCGCCGCTTAAACTTCTACAGTCTTATTTAAATACGTGACAATGTAGCCACCATATTATATAGTATTAAATAAAATAGAAGTGCAAGATAAGTGCAAGGCGGTATGCAAAAGGTCGTTCAATGCAGGTAGGCATATGTAAAATTAAGGGTTGATATAAACTGAACCTGAATTTGCGCAACTTTTGATTCTCTCATGTTGCCCTCGTTCCATTAAAACTGTGTGAAAAAACCGAGATTAGTGTTGGGTATAACGTGAATGGCTGCCCGGAGACTTCATTGCAGGCAAGAGTATTCGCGCTCGATCGCGATAACCTGCAAAAAACTCCGCTTGTCGCGGTGTGAATCTGTGCAGCAACAATTCTGAAGCAGCTATGCAACACTGCGAGCCAACCATGCTCGGTACGGTGTGAAATCAATCAGTTTGGGGCTTTGCATCTCTGCTGGGTGGGGAAGCATGGAATACTGCTAGCTTTCCATATATTTCTTGATATTGAGCGGAGGATGGAATTATCGAAATACTTTGTGCGATGCAACGATAAATTCCACGAGTATGTTCGAGGCGATGATATGGAAAAATGCAAACTGACCAGATGACAAGCCAACCGCCTGATGTTAATTAAATGGCCTTTGTTTCAACTGAGGTTCGAAATTATTTTGATCGTGATTGACATTAAGTCAGTATTGACTTACAAATAGAATTTGAAGTGAATGATAATTTGTTTTTTTTCTGTGAATATATAATTGTGTTGTTGATTGCAAGATAAAAGCTTGGATAAATATATTAATTAAATAAATAGTTCAAAAATCATTCTCTCGGAATGATACCGACATATTTACTCTAGAGGCTTTGTTCCGTTTCTTAGTAGTTCCGAAGCCAATTAATTGTTCCGCACGATAAAATTATGAACCCGAAAAAAAAAATTCGGGACAAAAGAAGGAAGGAGGAGGCACTTGATGGGCGTGAAGCACCAGATCATGCCGCAACGAAACTCCTTGAAAAAGTGCCAGAAAGTAAAGTTCGCACGGACGCCCAACAAGAAAAAAGACCTGATGCAAAACAGGAGAGACAGAAACCCCCGAGGAAGACCCCGGCAGCAGGCACTGCTCGTTAAACCCTAAGATGGCCAATCCTACGTGGATGTGCTGCGGGACATCAGGGAAAACGTAAGGCCGCTGCCATTAAAGCAGTACGACCAACGCGGTCAGGCCACATACTGGTCGAATTCGGAGCAGAGGCCAACAAAAAGGAAGCAATCTGTGACGCAGTAAAGAAAATCCTCGACAAAAGCGCAACTATAGCCTCGCTTGAGCCGATGTCAACGATTGAAATAAGACACATTGACTGCGTCACAGATCTGGGCGAGGTAGAGGAGGCCATCAAAAGAGAGTTCCCTAGCGTGGGAGGGATCAAAGTGAGGCTGACACCAGAAAACCATAGGGGACAACGTATGGCCATAGTTGACTTGACCGAAAAGGACGCCGAACAATTTCTGAACAAGGGCAGGGTACGAATTCGGTGGGTTGACTGTAGGATACAGCGAAGAGCAACGCCTCTTCAATGTTTCAAATGCCTTGGCTATGGTCACACCGCACAAGTATGCAAAGGACCCGATAGGAGCTCCCTATGTTACAAATGCGGTGAAATGGGTCATAAAAGAAAATAGTGTACGAAGGAGGCACACTCTATTCTTTGCAAGGATGCTGATCCAAGACCTGGTTGTGGATACGTCTTGGGATTAGGAAAATGCCGGGTTTTCCAGGAAGTCCTAGCCAAGGCAAAATCAGAACTCCGATGACACGTATCCTGCAGCTAAACCTACACCGCAGTTCAACCACCTAAAACCTGCTTGAGCAGTTTGAGCGGAACATGAAAGCCAACTTCTTGCTGCCGAGTGAGCGACACCATGATAAGAGTTCAGTATTATGGTATCCTGACGAAACTGGTACTGCCGCCATCTGGGTTCGGAACAGTGATTTCCAAGCGGAGAGTTGTGGATGGAGGGATGATTTCGTGTGGGTCCGTTGTTCAGGGAACACCTTCTTTAGTGTGTACCTAACGACGAACGAAGCGCTCTAGAGGGCACTGTCTCGAAAGCAGAGGGCAACGTGCTGGTTTAGGGAGCAATCGAATGGGTTATGCCTCAAACTGATTCCCCGGGGAAACGAATCCTGGAAATAGCGGCCAGGATGGCACTCGTCATACTAAAGACCGAAAATATTCTGACTTTCTGCCGCATTGGCTGTGAACGAACCATACCGGATGTGACCTTCGCCTTGGAGTACTTAGTACGGAGGATACACAATTGGAGAGCATTAGAGGACTACTCAGCCAGTGATCATCAGTGCATTCTGCTCCCCACGTCCGTGCTCTTGGCTTTCTACAACTGGATGGAACATCGGAAGGATGGACGTCGAGATGTTTGACGAGATGCTCACTGCAAGTGAGTCCCTGCAGGGAGCTTCAGAGAGGATGGAAGAATTGGAGGCTCAAGACGTGGTGAACTCAGCTATGAGCATCCTAACGGCTGTTTGCTGCGCTTCTATGCCCCGTCGAAAATCCCGGCACGGCAAGCCCGCAGTGTACTGGTGGGCAACTGAAATCGCTGAAAATTGAAGGGAGTGTCACAAGCTTTGACGTGAGGCTCAACGGGCGAGGAGTTGTGACGAGGCATGGAACCGGGTGGCAGCATATAAGTCAGCCAGGAAATGCCTTCGCAAATCGATTAACGATACAAAGCTTGCTGTTGGCAAGACCTAGTGGACAATGTGAACAAGGATCCGTGGGGCCTTGGCTAGAAGCTAGTTATGCGGAAGCTTGGTGCCTTGCATACATGATGTGGAAAAGATGGATGAGAAAGTGCGGGCATTCATCCTCCCCATTCCGTCCGTGTTGATGCTGTCCATATTAAAACAGCAGTGAAGTATCCACTCTTCAGACAGCCAGAACTGGAGGAGGCAATCTTTTCATTGAAAGTGAGGAAGGCTCCAGGTTCAGATGGTGTTCCAGCTAAGGTGTTGCAGCTTGTCTGTCATCATTGTCCTGACTTGCTGCTCAGCTTATTCAACGCTTTTCCACGCGACGGAGATTTCCCGGTACGATGGAAGGTGGCAAAGCTCGTGCTGATCAACAAGGGGAAGGGAAATCCCAAATTACCGTCTGCATACCGCCCGTTATGCATGCTAGACATGGCTGGGAAAATGCTATATAAACTCATCAAGGGAAGACTCACTGACGCAATCCATGCTGCTGGGGACCTACCTCCTTGTTAGTATGGTTTAAGAGCAAGACGTTTGACTATTGATGCGATTACAGAGGTGGTGAGCGCGGTCCAAAAGATAGAGGCACGTAGTCGAACCAAGCGACAGATCATCCTGTTGGTGACACTCAACGTCAGGAATGCCTTCAACTCCACTAGATGGGTGGATATTCTGGATACGCTGGAAGACCCTTTTCAGGTTCCAGATTATCTAATGTGGCTTTTGAGGAACTACCTAAGGAACCGAAGTTTGCTCTACGACACGACACAGGGCCAACAAAGGATGGAAGTTACATCGGGTGTTGCCCAGGGATCTATCCTTGGTTCGGATCCGTGGAACGTGTCTTACGACGAGCTACTGAGACTTGAGATGCCAGATGAGTCACGCTTGATCGGCTATGTGGATGACAAACCATTGAAATAGTACAACTTAGGCTAGATATGCTAATGCGCCGAGTGAGAGACAGGATGACTGCACGCGGGTTCAGTTTGGCACTGGAGAAAACCGAAGTGGTCATCTTGACAGAAAAGAGAATCCCTAGAGTAAAGATGATCAGTATTGGAGACATACTAATCGAATCGAAGCCAGCGGTGAACTATCTGGGGCTAGTGATCGACTCGAAGATGAGTTAATCTGAGCAAATTAGGGCAACGATTGAGAAGGCTTCTTCGGGAGTGTTGGCTCTGGGTCGACTTATGGCCAACGTAGGGGGATCCAACCCATCAAGAAGATGCCTTTTGATGAGTGCTGTAGGATCAGTGGAACTGTACGGAGCAGAAACATGGGGCGACGCTCTCAGTAAGGAGGTATACCGAAAACGCTTGACACAGGTGCAGAGAAGAGGAGTAATGAGGGTTGCATCTTTTTATCCGACAGTCTCTAATTCAACCGCAGAGTTATTGCAGGCATGATACCTGTTGCCCTCCTTGCTAAAGAATCCCACGCTATTTACTTGCATCGAAACGAGGATGCGAGGAAGACGGTTATCCGTGAGGAGAGACAGCACTCACTCACTTATTGGCAGCAGTCTTGGGTGAATTTCACGAAGGGAAGGTGGACTGCGAGCTTCATCTTGGATGTGAGGCCACGTCTAAATCAAAGGTATGGTGAGACTACCTTCTACCTGACCCAGCTTTTGAGCGAGCATGGGTATTTTCATTCTTACCTGCACAAGATTGGTAAGTCACGGTCCCCCGATTGTAAGTTTTGCGCAGGAGAGGAAGATAATGCCCGCCACACATTTCTTGCGTGCATAAAATGGAATAGGCTACAAGGGACCGCTCCAGCGAGAAGTGGGAGCTCACCCCGGATAATATAATCGCAGTGATGCTTCAATCGGTTGACAAATGGAACAATGTGGCACATTATGTTCGGGTAGTCCTAAAAGATAAAAGGGACTCACAGCAGCCGGTTTCGTTGAGGCTGGGGAATCGCTTGTCTGGTAGTTCCTCTTCCCCTCTCCCCTCCCGTGAGAATAGGGATCCCCAGCTTGAAGGTGCCTCACGGTGTAACAAAATGAGACCTTGCCCGAAGTAATGTGTCAAACGGTTTCAGGCTAAGCTCTCGGTTTGATAGGGGAGGTGTAAAGTGGGTAGTCCAGTCATCTTCTTGTGAACATGAGAGCCCCTTACTCAGTGCGTAAATGACATTTACTTTCCAACCACAAAAAAAAAGGGAACACCAAAGAAGCCAAGGAATTAAAAGACTCCTTTTTGAAGTTAGTAGAAAATTATGAAGAGGGTTTATAAAGAGACAACTTGGCAGTGCTATTGGCTGAAATGAAAATTTGGGAAGGGTTTCTGAAGCAAAACAAAACGAACCTTCCCAATGCAATCGACATATTGAAAATTTGTGACAAAACGATATTTCCACATATTCATATCTTGATTAAGATAATTGCTACCATTCCAGTGTCAACTAGCACAATGGAGCGCTCTTTCTTCACTTTTTGACGAAGCAAAACTTATCTGAGGAGCACGATATCCGAAAATAGGCTAAATGGTCTAGCAAAACTGAACATTCACAGAGATTTTCTGGTTTCAACTGACGAGCTAATATCCATACTGAAAAACGCCCAAAGGAGACTCGATTATGTTTTGTAGTTTAAGAATTTTGGCTTATTTTACTTTAAATGTAAATATATCACAACTATTTGTCCAAAATAAAACCTACGTATGAATTTTACCTTCTGGTTTTCTTATTTTCCCTTCATTACAATATGCTTTTCAGAGAGCTTGAATAAGCATAAAATGCGAGTTTTTAGGGTAAGTTTTCAAGACCCTCGATAGCTCCCCCAGTGCAATTCCTGGATACACCCCTGCCTCCGAGCTCATACCAAGTGGAAATCTTCTTGATTATTTTGTCAGCTCTGAAGACTTCTGCCTCATATTTGGCGGAAATCATGCGGTATTGACGGTACTCATAATACAGTACTACGATAATTTGTCTGAGGTTGCTATGCGAAATTATCGCGCATATTACTCAACAATATGTTGAACAGTTCATACTTCCGAAATCCGATCTTGAAGAAAGTAGAGGAATCTACCGCCCAAATAGCTTGCTGCCTGACATCAGCAAAGTGTTTGAAAAGATACTGAAGCAAGCATTAAACACCGGCATTGAGAAGCATGAGTTTATGCCGAATTGCCAGTTTGGTTTCTGTACCAGGCATTCCACTATAGAAGTGATAGTAAAACTAACCTTGGACACCTGTGTCTCATTGATATCAAGAAAGCTTACAGTACACCTTGGTTAGATGGAATAACTTTTAAGCTACTTTTGGACAAGTTCCCCAGACACCTTGTCAGAATAATGTGTAATATGTTGTATGGGAAATTGTTTCTTGTAACTAATGAAAATATGATGACATGCACGATTTTAAGGTCAGTCACTATGCCTATACTCTTCTCCATATTCATTTGCAACCTATTGAAATGCTTTGATTTTAACGTGTCGCCAATGGAACTATTAGTAGCGTTTACTGATGATCTGATAATTTATACGGTGGACCGAAAGGCATCAATCGCTCAAAGGAGCCTTCAAAAAACGTTCATCAAGAATGTTAATTTTCTATAAGGGCCAGCCAAACTTCTTGCACGAGGCCCTATTTTATTTAAACACGGCTCTGAATAAATGGCTATGAAATTTCGAAGGTTAAACAAATGATTTCTCAATTTCCTTTCCCACCTTTTGTATTATTCTTCTTAATGTAGGATGGCTCAGCGTAGGCAGTAGCCTTCCCAAACGAACCCATACATGGCTGAGCTAAAGGGTGTTTCAACCATAATGCACGATGTTAATTATGAGCCACACCTTAAGGTCAAGTTTTTCGCCCAACTTAATTTGACATTTCTTTGTTTAAGAATTTGACAAATTTAATCATGCAGAGGTACACAATTGACCAGCGCGTTAAGGTTGTTCGCGATAGTGTGGCAGAAGAGCTGTCAACTCGACTCGTCGTCTCGCCCAACAATTGAATATCTCACGAACATCACTGATGCGAATTTTGAATAAAGATTTGAATTTGCACGCTTACAAGGTTCAATTGACTAAAGAGCTGAAGCCTAGCGATGCATCCACAAAGAGTGACTGTTTGGTGCAGTTTATGGGCTGGCGACGTCATCGGGCCGTACTTGAAATGAGGACGGCCAAGCAGTTACCGTGAATGGTGTTCACCATTGCGAGATGGTAACGGACTTCTTGTGGCCAGAAATTGAGGTTATGGACCTGGACGATATGTGGGTAGAACAGGATGGTGCCACTTGCCACACAGCCTACGAAACAATGGCTCTTTTGCGCGAGAAATTCAATGACCGTGTTATCTCACGTTGTGGTAATGTTAATTGGACGCCACGATCATGTGATTTGACACCGTTGGACTTCTTTCTCTGGGGATATTTAAAAGAAAATGTGAACTTCAATAAGCCAAAAACAATTCAGGAGCTAAAGGATGAGATAATTCAGCAGATTAACGACATTGAACCTCAATTATGTCCCAGACTAATTGAAAATATGGACTATCGGATAGAACGGCCTAACAATCCTTATAATACACACTAAGGTTTGGCGTGAACCATACAAATTTTCCACGTATTCTTTTTATCTAAGACAATATTCTACACAATTCCAATTTATAACTTCCTTCACAATTCATGCTATTGAAAGAAATTTTTCAGGAATTTCATCTAATGCTAAGAAGAGAAAGGAATTGCAAAAAAAGGTTTGGATCATGAAATTATACAAGATCTTTCTGTGAGACATGTGAAAAAGTAGAACAATTTCAGGTGTTAATTAATTCTCTTAGTGATTTTCTGGCTTTTTAGATGAGATTCTACAAATTTTTCACCACAATAGGATCTGTCTTCACCCTTTTACCATTGAATCTTTCTGCAATAATTTGATTGGAACAGTTTTGAAGATAAGATTGTGTAGCGTGAGACTTGAAAGAGATTTTTGAAGGAAGGAATTATGATTAAAAAACAGATACAATTTAGCAGTAAGAAATTAGTTTTGGGATTTTTTATAGCATTTAATGTATATTCTTGCGGTGGAAACATCTGTTAATAAGATGAAAAAGGTTAGCCTTAAATGATAATCTTTGAACAAACTCACACGCACACATTTAAATTTCACTTTTATAACATCTCAAAAAGTCGCTGGCATAGTACTTATACCACCTGCAACCTTCACTACCACACACCCCTTTCAAGGCATTCCTTCGTTGGAAGAGCGCAGTTCCGAAATGCGCACAAAGTCATTGGCCCCAAACACAACCCATCCACCCTCTGTACAAAGGATATTTCAATGCACGGTACATGATCAGGCATTTACCGGGTGAATCCTCTTCGGATCTGCAACCCCAGCACCGCCCGACAAGTGGAAGTGGCGGGCGCTATTGGTGTGGGGGAATCCTTGCATCATTTCTATCCCTTCCACCATTTAACTTAATCGTTTAACCATTCCACCTAACATTTGATTTCATTGCACAAACTTCCCACAGTTTCTTTCGGGCGTTTAGCGTGTGGAGTGAAGTATCCTTACAGCTTGGGTTTGAGTTGGCCATTCATATATCCTATTCACACAAATACACTGACATACCATTCAAGCTTAAATGGGATGTTGAGTGTGAAACTGGAGGGTGGAATAAAATCCCGACTACAAGGAACTCTATAGCCGTAATTTTTTATTATAATTTTTTTCCACTGGTGTCCTTGTAATCTGCAGCACAGAGAAAAAATCCGGAGTGTGGTATTACGGGAAGAAAGGTTAAGTGTTTTGTGTGAAACCGCGCTACGACGTTCACCCATTCCTCAAAGTCGACTTGAGCGAGGTAGAGGATTTCTTCAATCTTTTCGGTGACGGAATTGTGTAAGTACCGATATATAGTATTCACTAGTTTCCTATGCGTTACTTCCACGAACCATTCAATCGATTTATAACATATGCATATGAACACGCGAACAATTAATCCGTTAGGTTGCACTAAAGATAATTGGAGTGATTGATGGAATTTTTTTAAAACTGAGAATGCACTGAGTGGTATTTGAACGGATCAGGCGATGACATATGCTTCCTGCGACACACTATTATCGATATCCTTAATGTCCCGAAAATACGACAATCTTGAGCTGATGTTATCTCGACGTGAACTAACCCGGTAACGATATCCAAACACTTCAGAAACCTGATGAGACTTAACAGAACAGGAAGCGTAGGCGATGGCAATGGCGATGGTCTCTCATCGACAGCAAGGATCGCCCGTAAAATGGAGGTTTTACTGCGGAATATGCCACGCCGGGTGAATTCACCAGTCGGGCGGCGAATGGAACAAACACCCGTCGACATATTCTTCCAACAGCATCGAGAATCCCGTTCTTCTCCATGATCCCTATACGTGTATTTCGGAGAAGTATGTTTTTCTTTCCGAGCCTCACGAGCCAGCGCTACCAGCTGCGTTGGGCGAGGTGTATTCATAACACGGTTGAAACTTTGTAATGAAGTGGGTGTCTATGCTTGGAGCGAAGAGGAAGATAAAAAAAAAGAAATCAGTGCATTGCTTATTATATCCTTATATACTCGAATGTCTACTCCACACAGTATATCGTTGGATCCCAGGGAAGTCTCATACCGGTTTTATGAAGGAGCTCTTAGTGTCATCTGCCTGCATCCTTATATTGTTGTCGGATGTCGCTTAGTGACAATGTCAACCACTTCAGACATGAGACGCAACGTATGGCGTCATAAAGATTGCAGAAGGATAGTAATTGGGTGGTAAAGCATTTGAATGGTTACGCTTTTGATTGTATTGCCGATGGAAGGAAAAGAATATAGGAAAGCGCTTGTACATTACCCTCATAAAATACTTGCTTCAGTTCTGAGAATACAAGAGTTAAACGAAATCATTAAATTTTATTGAAATGAGTCCTCAGGCTGTATTTGGTTCACAATTAATGCAAATTAAAATGCATTGTGAATGAAATTCTTTAGCATTTGAAAATATTCTAGCTGGTTTTATTCAAACTTTATTTTGCACACTTGTCGGGCTTATCAACTAACAAACAATTTGATATTAAATAATTACATGGAATGAACATTTTATTCATATCACATACTTTTAGTTACTCACCCTAATAAAAACAATTACTTTATTGCCAACAGCCCACAGTAGTCTTTACTAATCCCATCAATGTCCGCTTTTCAGGTTTTTGTAACAAATCGGTGCCTGTTCGTCCGTCTGTCACAGTAAGTTTTCTCACGAACTAGAGAAGCTACAATCATCAAATCTTGTCAACAGCTCAGAAGTTTCTGGTTAATAAAAATTCCATAGCCGAAAAAAATTTCAAAGGATTTTAAGGGGGTCTCCCCATATAAGGATATGATTTCTAAAACATTTTTTTCCCGAAGATTGTCAAGTAGGGTAAAATGTATTTGGGATATAGGCGTAAGAGTCTATACAATGAAACATTTTTTTTGTGGTTGGGGAGTGAATGTCATTTACGCACAGAGTGTCAGACTCCCATGCTCGCAAGAAGGCGGCTGGACTACCCATTAAATACAACCCCCTGTCAACGCAAGAACCCAGTCAGGGATCGTTTGACACATTACTTCGTGCCAGGTTTAGTTATGTTACGCCGTGAGATGCCTTCAAGCTGGGAGATCCCTCTTCTAGTGGGAGAGGAAGAAGAAGTGTCAGGCAAGCGATCCACTAGCCCCAAAGCTCCCGGCTGTAGTAAGTTCCTTTTATCTTTTAGGACTGCACGAACATAATGTGCCACCTGGTTCCATTTGCCAACCGATTCGAGCATCACCGTGATAATATTATACGTGGGAAGCTCTCTCGTCTCCCTGTAGAGGTCTCTTCGCAGCATATCCCACTTCGTGTACGCAAAAATGTATGGCAGGCATTGCCTTCCTCTCCTGGGCAAAACAGACACTCAGGAGACTGTGACTTAACATTCTTGTGCAGGTAAGACTGAAAACACCCGTGCCCGCTCGAAAGCTGGGTCAGATAGAAGTCAGTCTCACCATGCCTTCAATTTAGCCACGGTATCACATCCAGGATGAGACGCGCAGTCCACCTTCCCCTCGTGCAATTCACCCAAGACAACCATCTCCCTCGCGTCTACGTTTCTATGCAGGTAAATAGCGCCGCACTCTCTAGCAAGGAAGACATCAGGTATCACGCCTGCAATAACTCTCACTGCCAAATCAGAGACTGTCAGATACGAAGATGCAATCCTCAGTGCTCCTCTTCTTTGTACCTGTGTCAGGCGTTTTCGGTATATCTCCTTACTGAGAGCATGGCCCCATATTTCTGCTCCGTACAGTAGCACTGACCCTACAGTACACATCGAGAGGCGTTTTCTTAATGGGCTGGGTCCCCCTACGTTGGCCATAAGTCGACTCAGAGCCGGTACTCCCGAGGCAGCTTTTAACCTGACTTGCTTAGAGAAATCAGGCCAGGCTCTTCACCGCTGGCTTTGATTCGATTCGTATGTTTCCAATACTGATCATCCTTACTCTAGGGACTCACTTTTTGTCAAGATGACCACTTCGGTTTTCTCCAGGGCTAAACTGACCCCACGAGCAGTCATTCGATCTCTCATTCGGGACATTAGCATACCTAGCCTAAGCTGTGCTTGTTCAACGGTACGTTCAGCGACCAGAGCCACAACATCATCCGCATAGCTGATCAAGTGCGACTTATTTGGCATCTCCAGCCTCAGTAGCCCGTCGTAAGACACATTCTACTGGTCTGGACCATCGGTAGATTCCTGGGCAACACCCGATGTAACTTTCATCCTTCATTGGGCCTGTGTCATATCGTAAAGTAGGCTTCGATCCTACAGGTAGTCCCTCAAAAGCCGCATTAGATACGCTGGAACTTGAAAAGGGGTTTCCAGCGTATCCAGAATATTCACCCATCTAGCGGATTTGAAGGCGTTCTTGACGTCAACAGGACGAACCGTCGTTTGGCGCGGCTATATATCTCTGCCTTTTGTACTGCACTCACCACCTCTGCTATCACATCAATGGTAGAAGGTCCTGCTTTAAAGCCATACTGCTAAGGAGATAAGTTCCCAGCAGCATGAATCAGATCAGTGAGTCTTCCCTTGATGAGTTTCTATGGCACTTTCGCAGCAGCGTCTAGCATACATAACAGGCGGTATGCAGACGGTGATCTGAGATTCCCCTTCCCCTTGCTGATCAGCACAAGCCTCGCCACCTTCCATCGTACCGGGACCAGGGCAAGTGTTCAATGTGCTGAGCAGCAAGTCAGGACAACGGTGATAGAAAAGGTGCAACACCATAGCTGGAACACCATCTGGACCTGGAGCCTTCCTCGCTTTCAGTGAAAGGACTGCTTCTTCCAGTTCTGGCTGTATGAAGAGTGGACACTAGGCTGCTGTTTCACCATGGATGCGTGCAAGGTTTCCGTAGTGCTCCAAGATTCCGCATAACTAGCTTGTAGCCAAGGCCCCACAGATCCTTGTTTGCACTGTCCAGTAGATCTTGCCAGCAGCGAGTCTTGCTGTTGTTTATCGATTCGCGAAGGCATCGTCATGGTTCCGTGCCCGTTGAGCCTCACACTGAAGCTTGTGACACTCCCTTTGCTTTTTAACGATTTCAGTTGACCACCAGTACACTAACGGCTTGTCATACCGGGGTTTTTGATGGGGCATAGAAGCTTTGCAAGCAGTCGTAATGATGCTCATAGTTGAATTCACCACGTCTTGAGCTTCCAGTTCTTCCGTCCCCTACGAATCTCTCTGCAGTGGAGCACCTGCTGTGAGCACCTCGACGAGTCTTTCAATGTTCCATCCAAATGTAGAAAGCTGAGAGCACGGACGTCGGGAGACAACATCACTGATTCCAAGCAGAATGCATTCATGGTCACTGGCTGAGTAGTCCTCCAATACTCTGCAATTGTGTATCTTCCGTACTGAGGACTCTGAGACAAATGTCACATCAGGTATGGTTCCTTCACAGCTGATACGGCGAAATGTCGGCGTATTTCAGGTGTTTAGTACAACAAGCGCCATCCTCGCCGCCATTTCTAGGACTCGTTTTCTCCGTGGATCTGTTTAAGGCATGCCCAATTCGATTGCTTTAGCATTGAAGTCTCCACCAACGAGCACCTTCCTGTCTGCGTTCAAGACAGCGCCCTCTAAAACATTAAGCTTGGCTTGGAAGGGTGACATCGATTCATTCGGCGTTAGGTACATACTAAAGAGGTTGGTCCCTGAGCACCAAACCCACACAAAACCATACCCCATCCACAGCTCTCCACCTGGAGATCACTATTTCGAACCCAGATGGCGGCAGTACCAGTTTCATCAGGATTCCATGATGCCGAACTTTTATCGTGGTGTTGCTCACTCAGCAGCAAAAAGTCGTCTTTCATGTCCCTCGCAAACTACTCAAGCAGATTTTGTGTGGTTGAACTGCGGTGTAAGTTTAGCTGCAGGATGCGAGTCATCGAAGTTCTGATTTTCCCTTGGCTAGGATTTACTAGAAAATCCGGTATTTTTCTGATCCCAAGACGTGTCCAAGATCAGCATCCTTACAAAGAATGCAGTGTGCCTCCTTCGTATACTCTTTTCTTTTATGTCCCGTTTCACCACATTTGTTACATAGGGAGCTCCTGTCAGGTCCTTTGCATGCTTGTGCTGTGTGATCATAGCCAAGGGATTTGAAACTTTGAAGAGGCACTGCTCTTCGTCGTATCGTACAGACAACACACCCTATTCTTACTTTGCCCTCATTCAGAAATTGTTCGGCGTCCTTTTTGGTCAAGTCAATGAATGCCATACGTTTTCTCCTTTAGTTTTCTGGTGTCAGTCTCACTTTGATCCCGCCCACGCTAGGGAGCTCCCTTCAACCTCGGCCAGGCCAGTGCCGCAGTCAATGCCTCTTATTTCGATCGTTGCTTTTAACTCAAGTGTAATGATTTAGCACGTCTATTTGTAGTGAATTATTTTTCTCAAATTCGATCCATGTAGGCCACGGGTGCCGATTGTATGGCTCAAATGTCAGCAAGCTATAAACAAGACCGAACTCAGCTGACTATCTTCGCTTAACGATCGCGTACACGCGCTTGTCGAATAGCTATTTGGGGGATCATATGAGGCGGCTTCTTGTCGAGCCACGAAGCTACACTAGCAAATATTATCACGCGTACTCTACTTTATGAGGCGTACCGATAAATTTTTATTATCTTTAGAAATGGTCTTTTATGCTTCAATTAAGCTACTCTACAGTAATTCAAAATTGTTTTGTCTCCTTAAAGTTAGCAGACACGGAGACTTGAGACAAATGCAAACATTCTACAAAAGCAAACTTTACTTTCTGCGAAGAAGGTTGTTGCATTACTAGTGGAATGTCAAACCTAAAGTGAACCACTCATGTCTGCCTAAAGTATGGAAACTTGATAAATGTACTTAATTTTAATCTTGTAAGAAAACAAACTATGCAGTTTCGGCGGGGTGACCACCTTATCTCTTCAGTAGCAGCCACTCCTGATCACCACGGGGCTGCTCAACTGCTTATGTTTATAAAACAAGCGAGGTTGTAGTTGCCCTTTTGCTGATGACTTTCTTTACTGCGTCGGAGAATGCTTCCCTATAGTCGGCCTTGGCTCCGAATTGGATCAGTATGTGGCGTAACCGCGTTGGTCGTACTGCTTTAATGGCAGTGTTGGTGTCTTCGGGCCTAACGTTTCCCCTGATATCCCGCAGCACCTTTACGTAGGATTGACGATTTTGGGGTTTTACAAGCAGTGCCTGCTGCCGGGGTCTTCGTCGGGGGATTTTTTCTCCTGTTTCGCATCTTGTCTTTTTTCTTGTTGGGCGTCTGTGCCAACTTTATTATCTGGCACTTTTTGAAGGAGTTTCTCCGTGGCTTTTTTCACTCCTTTTGTTAGCACAATCTGAAACCCCTGATCTGGCATTTCATACCGATCAAGTTCCATTTCCTTCTTTCTTCCATCCCGATGTCCTTCGGTTGGGGTAGGCGTAGGATTGACGATTTTGGGGTTTTACAAGCAGTGCCTGCTGCCGGGGTCTTCGTCGGGGGATTTTTTCTCCTGTTTCGCATCTTGTCTTTTTTCTTGTTGGGCGTCTGTGCGAACTTTATTATCTGGCACTTTTTGAAGGAGTTTCTCCGTGGCTTTTTTCACTCCTTTTGTTAGCACAATCTGAAACCCCTCATCTGGCATTTCATACCGATCAAGTTCCATTTCCTTCTTTTTTCCATCCCGATGTCCTTCGGTTGGGGTAGACGCCATTTTTGATGGTGGAGCTATCTGTGCGTGCCCTTTCGCTTTGTCCCCATAGCTTCTTTAGCCTTCTGATCTTCTTTAATTTTCTGGTCCTATTCCGCCTTTAACCAGCTCCTCCGATAATGCTTTATGCGGTCTAGGAGCTCCTCTAGTTTAAGGAGCCCAATCTTGGATTGTTGATTTTTGGCGAGTCGCATGCAAATTGTATTCTTTTTAGAACATCTTCTGCTTTTCGGGATAGCCTTTCTTCTTCATGTCGCTGGGTGGCAATCGTACTTTGCGACCATCGTTCCATACAGTACTTCATCCAGATTTTCCACGTTGGCGATGAATCACACAACGTCGCTTTGTTTGTCTGGTCACTCCTTCTTTCCGTGCCATAATCTCCTCGTGGACTTCAGGATGGTTCGTTATTATTTGGGGATCCACAACCTTAGCTTCAGTCGCTTCGGTAGCGATCGCAGCAGTGACTATAAAATTCGCGATGTTTTCCATATTTTCCCCCACCGCTCGAACATCTGACGTGTTTTGCAGAGTTTTCCACTTTTCCTTTTTAAGAAGTTCTTATGTTCACAATTTTTTTTGTTACACCCGAACGCCGCAGGTATCTCAGTCTCGACAAGACTGTCTGTAAATCTCCGTCTTTTGTCCTTCATCACTGTCATTGTATTAATCGTTGTTTTTGTCATCGTTAGTACCGCTCTCGATGTGCTGTTAACATCGTGATTGCAGCCGCTGGTTGCGTTGTCGTTGTTGTTAGTTTTTCTGCTTTTCTTGGGTTTTAAAATATTTTTTTATTGTTTTTGGTAGCTCCAGTTTGATTGGGTCCCCCCTCGGAGCCACTATCTCTGTTCATGTGTGTAGTCGCCTTTTTGGTCCCATGGTTATCTTTGCAGAGCAGGGAGGCCATGCAAGGGTTGGCACAAGCTCTTATGGGGCAAGTGCTCAGAGCCAGGCTAGCACTTATCGGGAGTCCGTCTCAACCAAGCCTAAACCACCAACCCAATGGTGCGAACTTTGAACGTACGCCGACGCCTGCCAAGGTTTTATCGGAACGGAGATGGTTGATAGTTAAATTGGAGCCGTTCACGTACGAGTTTCAGCTCGGCGCTACCGTGCAAAACAACTAGGTCGAAACCATTATATCCGCCAGCCCAAAGCATCAATTCCAGTTCGTTGTCCAAAGCATAGCCCAGATCTCGTCAGGTATCTGAGTGACATGTCATCCCAGGAGGAAGCCTTACGGTGCCCCCATATCCTCGGGTCCGTGGGAGTGGCGCTCCTCAAAGAATACTAGAGTCCAAGAGTGCTCCTGTTAACCGGCATTCCCCCTGTGCGAATTTCTTCGGGTAGGTGGGGGCGGAACTTCAATAAGTATACTAGCCTCGAAGAGTACTACTGTCAGCCAGCATTCCTCCTGCGGGAGAATGGGGGAATGAAAATCATGGTTGTATCGAATTCGCCATTGGCCCCATCTAACTCGGCTCCAATTATTCGTCTCAGGACCCTTCGCTCAAAGGCGTTCAATATGCTTGCGGACGCTTGGATTAGGGTCGATGTTTCACACCTAGAGCATAAAACCATTGAGTCCTATGAATGGATTCAGTGAGAAGCATGATATTAGGCTTTTGCTTAACAATGAATTCAAGGAAATAGTCATGTCGAGGTATAGTTACAATGAAGTTGACGTAGATTGAGATGAGATGAAGCCTATCCATAGGAATGTGGCTGATTGGCAACTTAATTTGAGACATTTGAAACATCTACGTATTAAAAAAACAAACTTAATTTTCGAATCTTGTTTTTTAGTTCTTTCTGAAAAGGAATTAAGTTGTTGATAGATTTTAAGAATCAACTCATTGTTACTATTTATGTATATTATTTACAGTATTACCTACTGGTCCTCTAGTGGCTAGTGCAAACGATACCCTGTAGTAGACGGAGCTAAAATATATCACAGTGCGGTATCCTGGTTTTTGTTTTGGTATGAATTTAATTTTTGCATCTTGATATCTTCGATATGATGCTGAGTGACCAAATATACCGTAGTTGACACAGTATAATCTTTCTTTTGGCTCCGTCTAAATGAATTGGGGGCGCCTTTACCCTTACGTTTTGCGCATTTGTAATTCTTAAATTTAAGTACCTTTTCTATTGAAGGGCACATGGACTACCATTGTTTGTTTTTTGAACCAAATGAAATGGTAACATCTCGTTATCACGTAATTTTGAGCAGCTATAAATTTGACAGCTGGTTTTGATTTCTGCTACATTTCAAGGAAATGAACTGCGTTCTCTCCACAGTCCAGGCCCTTCAACAAAAAGGTCTGATTTTTTCCTCCTTTGGTGTTTATATAAAGTGTGGAACTTTCACATTATTTAAACAATGATTTGGTCCCAATTGTTACAACTCGTTTTACTTGAACATTTTTGAATTTTTATTCAGCTGCCAAAAGCTGATCCATATCGCTGCCATGCTGCTCAAAAATAATATTGACTCTGAGAACCAGTAAAAACACTATTTGACCACTTCTCCATATTTTTTTCTTAAGCTAGTTAATAAAATTAATTTATCTTTTTTCTAATTCATTTTTGTCGGATAAGGTATTTGTATACTAGTTATTTGAATTTTCACAATCCACATTGTTGTTCAAATCTTCGCAATCCATTGAATCAGTCATCGTTTCAAGTACAGCGTAGTAGTTTGCACTGTAGTTGAAACCTTCAGTGCTTAATATTTGATCAATGTCTTGAACACGTTGCATCCTTTGCATCAGTTTTATTCTTCAGCTGAAAAATCTTTATTTTGTTGGCATCGTTGGCTCCGCATTCAATTATTTCTTTATTTTCTATTACTACTTTTTCTAAATCTTCATTGTTAGTCATTATTTGGAACTTTATTTTTATGCCGGTTGGGATTTCTTTTACCATTTTCCTGAGAAATTTTTTCACTTGAAGCGGTATTTAATAATTCCCTCAACGATAGAAAGCCATCGGGCTCCTCCATGCCACTGCAGCGCCTTTGGAATTCTTCACTTTACAGTCTCTTTATTCAGCTTAATGATGATATTCACGATGAATTAATGAATTTCAATGGTGTAATAACAGGCAATAAACTTTTTTGCTAAATTTTTATTGATCACTCGACCCTTTTCACATCAATTTAATTTAAATTTATACATTTATAGCCTTTACACTGAGCCTGATAAGACTTTATGAAGTACATTTACAGTCCGTTTTTCTTCTTAAAAAATTTTTCAGAAAAATTGTAAATTAATGCAACTCAACTAAAAAGTAGCTACATAGAAAAAACGAATTGCATAAGTGATAAGCTTTTGAGAATAAAATTAGTAATTTCAATTTGCATTTAAAAAAAGTTTTGATTAATTTTCAAATTAGTGACAGGAGCTATTAAAGAACAAGTCTGTATGCGACGAATGCTAGATGTGGAATTATTACGCATTTTATCACCTGCAAGTGAGCTCAGCGGAAACAATCAACCAAACTTTAAGTGGATACTACGGTCATACTTGCATACAATGTGATTGCCACTTAGCATAGATAGAGCGCACACTTCAAATCGATACTCGCGAGGCAATGGGGTTGAGACCTTATTTCAGCAACTTAAAGAGAGAAAGAGAGTAATAGTGACCTTCAAAGACGAACGTGCACTTTCAACAAAAGGCTTGCGAGAGGAAGATCTCTGAGACTGTTGGGGAAGTTCCGTCAAGAGGCGATGCAAGTTAAGATGGTGGTGGATTCAATTGCTGGGTTTAGTTGGCTCAGATGGTGGAGCGAAAGTCAGCCATATAATCTTGATGTAGGGCAGTATGTTTAAGATGGTTGCGGATCTGATTATTTAGACTAGTTAGGTAAGACGGTGTATGAAACATATTTTTTTGTACTGAATGACTAGATAAGTAAAACAGTGATGGAAAAGTAGGCTATGAGTTGAAGGTTAAGCAGGTGGTGGAGTAGCATTGAATTATGGAAAGCCTTAAAGTCGTGATGCCGTCAAGAATCAGTTATTGATCAGCGCGATTGTGAGTACAGAATCACATGCATTTTTTATATGTTCATCGCAAGAGGAATGCTGGTTGACAGAAGTATTCTTAGAGGCTATTATTCTTTGGAGAGTGCCACGCCTATGCATCCGAGCAAGTGGAGGTTTCCGTAAGGTTCCTCTCGGATTACACAGAAAAATGACCAATACTTTGGTTTTTGTGCTGGTGTGCATGATCTTTTGAACCTAGTTGCTTTACACTGTAGCGCCAAGATAACAATTGTTCAAGAACGGCTCCAATTTAACTACCGTCTACATCATGGTAAAACCTAGGCAGGCCTCGGAGTACATTCGAAGTTCGCACAATTGAGATTGTGGCGTAGGTTCAATTGAGATAGACTCCCAATAGCACCAGTCTGACTCTGTGCACCTGTTCCTATAAAGGCTGGTGCTGAACATCGTATGACCTCCTTGATTCGCAAAGATAACCAACAACAATTATAGTACCAAAGACTACAACGTTGACGAATAAGGCACCGAGGACAAGAATGATGACAGTAATGACCAAGGCAACAAAGATTTAGCCCAAAGTAAAGTGTCCAACGATTCCAGGTTAGACTCTCAAGTTGACAGGGGAGGCATTAAGTGGGTAGTTCAGACGTATTGCGGATCCCCATACTCAGGACTCAAATAGTCTTAACCTACCTAGCACAAAAAAAAACATCAAAGATGGATAAAAAACGCACAAGTGAACGGAATGCACATGACAACCTTGTGCAACCAAAAATTCTTGTGGCATTTAATCGCAACAAGAAAATGATGCAAATACTGGAGTGCCTACTGCGAGAGAAGCAGACAATGGGGTCGTCAAACTCAGAAATTGAAGAAATGAGAGGATCAAGAGCCTCAACGCCATTCGCGCGAATATTGAAGAGACCAAGGCGTTGAATTTGAAACAAACAGTGGGCGAGCCTAAGCTTGGACTTGTGCATGATGTTGCTTTCATCACCACAGAAGCGAATGAGGCACGGAATGTGTGTGTCGAGGTACTTCCAACAGGGTAAATGCTAGCCAGCTTGATTGCTCTTTACCGTTCTGAGGAAGAGTGGCTCAAATGGAAACGGGAACTCTCCTGTAGTGACTAAAAGCCAGCTGTGATGTCAAAAAATGCGTATATAAGAATGTCATGATCAGCATCCTTGAGCTAGAGAAGCTCTTAGAGTTGATTTGAAAATGAAGATGCAATTGACTGAGATCTAAGGAAGAGCACAAGGCTAAGACACTAGGTAAAGTGCCACTCATCGCAATTTCTTTTATTTGTAGCTAAATCTAAGGAGACACAGAGAAGAGGAGGGAGAATAAAGTCTACAAGGAGCATAACACTTCGAGCGAAGGGTTCCAAGTAATCCAATCCAAGGCAGTCGAAAAAAGCAGCAGCCCCTCCAGGAAGCAAAACCTGAAGGAACAACCAGTATAATCCAAGCTAGGTACAACCAACGGCACAAACTTCTAAGATACCAGACGCTGCTGGTCAAACAAACTGATGGTAGGTCTTATGAGGATATCCTGCAAGAAGTGAATAGAGTGGCAAAGCCGAGTGAGGTACAAATTACCATCAGAGGAGTGTGGCCTCTCTAGTCTAGCGGTCTCCTGATAGAATTCTGGCCAGAGGCAACGAACAGGGACTCTTTCTGTAATGCAGTCAAAAAGGTCTTCAGAAGAAGCGCTGCTGTAGGCTCGCGCATGATTATGGCAGGTTGAAGACGCCATTAAATGTGAGTTCCTTGGTTTAACCGGGGTTAAATAAAACTCACCAAAGCAAACACCAGGAGGTGACACTTAGTTATCCTTGACCTTTGTGAAAAGGACGCATAACAAATGCTGACGAAAGGCAAAATGAGAATTAGCTGAGTTCTCTCCAGAATAACCTTTCTGTGTTTTAATTGCCTTGGTTATGGCCATACCGCAAAAGCATGCCTGGAGTCTAACAGGTCTGGCAAATTTGGGCACAAAATGAAGCGATGCATGGGCAAAATACGTCGTATCCTATGTAAGGACGCTGGCCTCAGTATGGGCAAAAATAAGCACGTCCAAGGGATGGGGAAGTGTCAGTAGCATTATGACAGGAGTTCGTCAGCATGATTTCCCGATAAATTTGGTATTACCATCATCTGGGTGCAAAAGAGCGCTTATATGTGGGTACAAAGTCACGAGCAAGGGGATGGCTTTGTCTGGGTTTGGTGTATGAATACAAAACTCTTTAGTATGTATCCTACTCTGAACTGTTACTGTGCTTTCAGATCAAACTCAATGCTCTGAAAGACACTGTCTTGAACGCCGAATGATGTGTTCTTGTTGGGGGCCTATTCAATGGCTTCCGCATTGCCTCCGTCAGATGTCGAAGGAAAATGAGCCCTGGACATGGCAGTTTGAACTAGGACATCCCTACTTTCCATCACTGTGCTGCGGTGGAACCATCCCAGATATTAAATTTGTATTGGAGTCCCTAGTACCAAGAGTATAAAACTGAAGACTTCTAGAGGACTAGGACTAGTGATTACTAATATTTAGTGTCTAAGGTTAACAGCAGTCTTAGTTGGTGAACATATGCTCAATTTCACAGTCTCGGATGGAACACTGGGAAGATGCACATTCAGAAATATTTCGGTGTGTTCATGGCGATGCCAAGAGCTTCGCAGGGGAATGCAAAACTAGCAGCTATCAATGCGTTGAGCTCAACTATGGTTATTATCACGCCTGCCTACAAGTTTTCCACACCCCACTGGAAATTCCAAGTGTGCTGGTTGTCATTTGAAATAGCTGAACAGCGAAGTGAATGTCGCAAGCTCCGTCGAGAGGCTCAGTGGGCATGGACTAATGAAGAGGCATGCACAAAGTTTGCTACAAACAAGTCAGCCAGGAAGCATTTGCGGATACATATCAACAAACGTAAGGCCAGCTGTTAGCAGAATCTGGTGGGCGATGTGAACAGGGATCTATAATGCCTGGGCTACATGCTAGTCATGCGGAAGCTTGGAGTCCAACGTTTGCCCTACACATGCAAGGTGGAAAAAATAGATGTGAATATGCGGACTCTTTTCCCTACTCACCCCGGTCTTGTTGAAGCGAACGACGAGAAAATTCCAGGGGATCGCCCACTCTTTACATATATCAAATTAGAGAAAGCAGTTTTGTCTATGAAGGCAAAAAGGCTCCGGGGTTATATGGCCAGTCAGCTGAAGTACTGCAGATGGTCTATTACTGTTGCATCGACTTTTTATTCAGTACGTTCAGAAATTTGCCTTTGTGAAGAAATATTCTCAGGGTGCTGATGAGTAGTGACGTTTGGCCGATAGGCCAAGGGAAGGGGATTCCGAGTCGCCGTCTGCATACCGCCCATCGTAAATGATAAATGCGGCCAGGGAAGTGGTACAAAAACTCATCAGAGGAAGACTCGCAAACGTGGGTCATGGTGCTGGGCACCTGTCTTCATGGCAGTATAGCTTTGGAGTAGGTCACTCAACCATCGATGCTATCGGGGAAGTAGTGAACGTAATCTAGCGTGTAGAGACACAAAGTAGTTTCAAGCGACCCTAATGGTCAATCTTGATGTCAAAAATGCTTTCAGCTGCGCTAGATGGGTGAATATCTTTAAAGCGCTAGATAATGCTTTTCAAGTACCAAAATATCTTATGTGGATGTTCAAGGGCTATCTGAAGGATCTTAGTCCATGACACGAAGGGAAGTAGGCAGAGAATGGCAATTACATTGGTGTCACTCAGGGCTCTACTCTTGGGCCTGATTTGTGGAACATATCTTATGATAGGCTCCTGCAGCTGGAGTTTCCAGATGTGTCACGTCTGACCGACTATGTGGATGACGTTGTGTGTGGTTTTCGCGAACAAGTGCACCATAGGCTTGGTATGCTGATGAGCCGAGTTAGGAACTGAATGACTGCTCATAGCTTTAACATTGCGCTAGAAAAAACCAAAATCATCACTTTGAGAAAGAAAAGTGTTTCCAGAGTCAGGACTATCAATATGGGGAATCAAAGACATTTGTGGAATACCTGAGCATATTGATAGACTCAAGAATGAGCTTTTCTGAGCAAATCAGGGCAACAAATGATGAAATGCCAGGGAGTAAAGGCACCCGCACGTTTTGGGGGACCCTCCTTATCAAGAAGACGATTCTTGCTGAGCAATATGCACTACTTTACGGATCGGAAATATAGGGCGGTGCTCTCAGCAAGGATCTGCACTGAAAGCAGTTGACGCAGGTGCAGAGATAAGACTGCTATGCTAGTAGCGTTAATGATAGCTGGTCTTCCTTGGTAGAGGACCAAAAAATATTTACCTATGTAGAAACAAAGGCAAACGCAAGGTAGTTGCGATGGAGGAGAAGCTCAAACTCTGGAAGAGAGACATAAAGAGAAGATGCACTGCACATCTAATCGCTGAATTCAGGCAGTCACTGAATCGAAGGCAGATTGACTTCTACTTGACCCAGCTCTTGAATGGGCATTCGTGTTTTCTGTCTTTCCTGCACAAGATTGGTAAATCACGGTCACCCGGCTGTGTTTTTTGCGTAGGTAGATGATGCCTGCTATACATTTTTTGGCTGTGGTGGTGATCTCTTCAATGAAGCTAGAGCGCTCTCCCCGGAGACTTTAATCGGAAAGATGTTTACATTTGTTTACAAATGGAACCACAAAATACTTTACGAAGGCACTGCCTGAGCTTCAAGAGGTGTCGAGGGCAAGTGATATATTTTCTAAAAAAACACTTTTCTTCTCTTCCTTCCCACTAGAAAGGAAATTTCTGGATCCCGAAGACGTCTCTATGTGAGGGAAAATGAGGTCTAGTCCAAAATAAACAGTTCCAAGCTACGTTTTCAGCCGAAAAGGGAGATATTCACTGAGTAGCTCACAGTGCCTGGTGCACCCGTCCACAAAAGATTGTTTTATATGTTCACCAATACACAGTCGGTTTGAGCAAATTTAAGCTCAAAAGGTTAGCACTTAATAGTGATGGTATTTCAAATTTTTACTGAGAGATCATTTATATGATATCAGTGCATTGACCCGCTAAACAACGGAATTGCTTTTTTTGCCATTGAAACGACATACTATATATCTGATCTACTATTTCAGATAAAAGCTGTTTTTATGGCAATTAAAGAGTTAAGGGAAACAGTGTTCACAATTGAGTTAGTAGAAAAAATTCTCCAGCAGTGCATATGCCAAAAAATCTAGAATTTCAAAAGATCAAAAAAGACTGAGTACAATTCGTGATACTGCCCTCCCTGATTTGTAGAAGGCTTACCAGTACAAACGGGTTAGCGAGCAGGAAAATATGTAGCAACTAAGCCATGGGCCTCAGCTGATATTTTTTTAAGTTGGCAGCCTCTCCATGCAGTGGGTTTCATGGTAGTGACCTACCTGAATCAACCAATAGCGTAAACTAGAGCCTGCATAATGAGCATCCTCCATGTCATGAGATTTGTCACAAAAATGTTTATTTTATTAAATATTGAATTAATACAGTTGATTCAGTTTTTTCATGTATGGAAAATTATTGTCATGATACATTGTTTACGCATCCTAAGAACGAACCCAGACAAAACTCAAATACTATGACGCTTTGCTTGTACTCCAGCTTCATCATTTGCAACCTTATGATTCATCCTTATGTCTGCATTAGATGCTTAAGTCTCCCACATGAAAAAATTGCCTTTCCAAAGAAATCATGCCAATACTCCCAGCCTACTTCAAACATTTCTGAGAACATTTTTCATCCCATTCTTCTAACACCATCCTTACAACCCATGCACCTTCTCTCCGCACACAACCGACCTAGTCCTTTGGCAAAGTATTGTTGTAGGACAAGGAAGAGTTGTAGGTTCTTTGGTAAGACCATCCCTTGTCGTCCCTCAAATCTTCTAATACTTAGTACTACCACCGCGGAATTTCGAGTTGAGAGAATGCATTCTGGGTGACGCGACTTACTCCTCCAGTCGGAACTAAATTCTACCGGAGCCATTCCAATCCAGTCGCTATCAAGCCAGTCCTGTTCTCTGGTAGTTTTGTGTCCTCTTCTGCATATTTGTGTCGCACCACACCGCGTCATAAGAAAGGAAAAGTGAAAATAGTTGTTCACAGCACAGTTCAATAGTTGGGTGGTGTAATTTGGGATACCATCATTGTTGTGTTTATTGTGTCCCTATTTGATTTGTTGGTTTTTATTTCGAGGAAAGCAAATAAAAAAGGATCAAGTTCAAGTTGACAAACAGAACAACATTACAAAGGTGATGTGTATTTCGTATTAGATTCAATTATTTCATCAGTTGCATAGAAATTGTGATGAATTGGGGTAGTTTTACTAGAATGATCTACTGACAATTCCGGCTTGGTTTTTACGGTCCAGTGATTTTTTTCACTTTTATAGCCGTCAGCTGAGCATTATTCAAATTGAGATGTAGTATACTCTAGCATATTCTTTGTGAATATTCTTTGAAAGTTTTCCGGAACAATGAACTGCGCATGTATATTGAGAAAGTCAATGGGAGAATTGAGAGAAGTTTATGATTGACGTTAGTTTAAGGGGTGCAATGTTAATGAGCTTTTAAAGAAGGTGTATAATAAGTGACTCAAAGATTTCTATTTCAATATAAAGAGTTGCTTGCCAAAGATTGATGTGCGTCAGATCAATTGACATACTTCAATATTTTTATGGTTAGAATCAATTGAGATTTTTCAAAACGAGTTATAGATAGTGTTGTAAATGAATAAGACCACGTACTACCTTATGAAGTTGTTTAAATCCCTGTCAGAATCAGTATAAGTTTCATTTGTCTGCTTTTATAAGACAATGACCTTAATAACTGCTTATAAAGGGTTTTCTATTAAGGACATAACAATTTTATCTATTAATAAAACACAGAAATATTGAGATGTATCGTGAGTGTAGTGCAAGTATTTCATTTTATGAATGAAATTCGGCTTCGGTCATATGACCATCGCGAGCCCGTTTACAGCATTCGATTTTTTGGACCCAATTTTCCACCACTCTGACACACATTTCGACCCGAATGTTGGCAATATCGCGTTGGATGTTGTCTTCGAGCTCGTCTAAAGTTGCTGGCTTATTGGCATAGACCAGTGATTTGATATGGCCTCATAAAAAGAAATCCAATGGTGTTAGACCGCATGAACGAGGCGGCCATTCGACCGGACCATTTCTCGAGATAACACGTTCACCAAATTTGCCTGTCAATAAATCGATTGTGAGGCGTGCTGTGTGGCTAGTGGCACCGTCTTGTTTAAACAACATATCGTTGATGTTAAATTCATCCAATTCTGGCAACATATAATCTTCAAACATAACACGATAGTGTTCTTCATTGACGGTAACATGACGGTCGTTTTCATCCAGAAAAAATACGGCCCAATTACTCCTCCGGCATGAAAACCGCACCAAAAAGTAATTTTTTGTGGATGCGACAACGTTGCATCCGCAAAAAATTAGCATTTGTGGGTTTTTTGCTGACCAATAACGCATATTTTGCTTATTAACAAAGCCATTGAGCCAGAAATGAGATTAATCGTTGAAGGTGATTTTTTGAAGCTTTGCCAGAGCCCACTTGGATAAGTTTCGGCGTTTCGAATGATCAAGTGGCTTTAGTTCTTGGGTCAATTTGATTTTGTAACCATATAGGCCAAGATCTTTTCGCAAAATACGCCACAGCTTCGTTTGCACGATGCTCAATTCTTGAGAACGACGTGGAATCGACTGATTTGGCTCATTTTCAATTGATGCACTTACGTCTGCGATATTTCCTTCGCTTCGAGCGTTACGACGTCTTTTTGGCACCAGAATGTCCAATAGTGAAAATTTGGACTAGAACTTATCCACTGTAGCACGCACAACCTGTCGGGTGGGACGATTATTGCGGCCGAAAATTGGAGTAAGTGCTCTTAAAGTCACGACCACGGACTCAAAATTTCGGTAGCAATTTTTAATAATTTCTAAACGTTGCTGGTTTGTGAACTTTACCATGATGAACATATTGACTTTAACTAACGTTTTGGCATTGACAATTCATTAAAAAAGTTTAAGGGTGCGTTCATATAAAGATATAAAATTTGTATCTCCCTAATGGAAAGCCCTATGCAACAAACTTTGGATACATAGAGCGAATCTTACCCTTTCAAGGGGGTCTTAAAATAATTTTATCAGCCCCTAGGAAAATTGTATTCTGATTGTCCATCTGCCCATCTGTTTGAAACAGCAAGTTTTCTTGGAAACTACAACCTCTAAAAACATGAAGTTTAGTTATGAGGTTTAAACGGGGGTCTCTTCATATATGGAAGTGACCCTTGAACAATTTTATTTTGGGAAGGGTTGTCAATATGAATATCAAATGAAAGGTATATAAAAGAATTTTTAAGATAAGGTGTTAACGTCAAGGTGGTAAAGCGAAGGAACGTGGGAGGAATCAAAATGATGTGAAAAATGTATGCCTTCCCTTTCGCGATTGGAAATCTTTGGGCCGAAAAATCAAAAAAGTGAGACGAGACTTTAAAATTCGATCAAATTTATTAATAAAAGCATAATTTATTGAATTAGCGACTAGGAGGGCTGATTTTAGTTTGTTTCTCCTTAGTGAACTAGCATGCTGTTTTAGTTCTTTAGTTCCTATCACGAATTGCAAAAAATAGGTCAGTCGGAAGAGTAGATGTCGCTAACTCGCTTTGCTACGGCTACTATACACTTTCTGTCTTTTGTTTGTCTAGGAGTTTTTAAGGCTCTGTAAGCTAGCTTTACAAAACCCTATTAAAATCGATCCTTTCTGCCTATGCGTCATAGCAATTTGATTTTAATTAATAAAACGAAATTTTGCATATACAAAAGGTCGGAAATGATGATCTAATGTAAGTTTTCCGGAACAAACTTTCTAAAGAGCTTTGAAGGGCTTTCTTCATATTTGTAACTGACCCTTAGTTTTTTTCGTCTTTGTAGCCTAAATTGGTATCAAATAAAATGTCTTGACGAGGACTTCTCAAATCTTCTACTACCAGTAAGAGAGTCAAGGAAACGAAACATGTCTAAGAAATTAGTCCATTAGACATTAGATGGAAACTGGAATTGGATAGAAAAATCTAAACAAGGTACAAATCTAGGGCTTTCATCATATTCTTCTTCTTTGTTGCACTACAGCCTTTCTTGGGCCTTCATTTGCTGTAAAAAGTGCTCTCGGCTCATTGGTCACGTCCCTCAATTGCGAAATCGGAGCAGCAATGAACCGTCGTCGTTGACTGAGTCAGACCAGTGCTTACTAGGTTTTCTCACTGGTTTCCGCCCTATAGTTCTCCTGATTAATACTTTTTTTTTGGATATCCATATCCATACAAATTTTTGTGGCCAGTCCATTCCTGCTTCCATAGTCTTACAATCGTTGAGACCTCCAGCTCATCGAAAATTTCATAGAGTTCATGATTGTATCGAATACGCCATTGGCTCCCATCTATTTTTGCCCTGATAATCCAGCAGCTCTAGTCTGAGTAGCCCATAGTACGATATATTCTATAAGCTTGGACCAAGAATTGATGTTTGAGCAACATGTGATGTAACCTTCATCCTTCGTCGGCCCTACATTGTATCATAAAGGAGTTTTTGGTTCTTCAGGTAGTCTCTCAAAAGCTGCATCGACTATTTTGGAGCTTGAAAAGTGTTACATAAAGAATCCAGAATATCTACCCATCTAGCGGATTTGAAGGCGATTCAAGCATCAAGCTTCATCAACAGAATTGCCCATCGCTTGGTGGGGCTATGTACCTCCACCTTTTGGACTGCGCGCACCACCTCTGCAATTGCCTCAATAGTGGAGTATCCTGCTATAAAGCCACACTACTGAAGAGATAGGTCCCTAGCTGCTTTTGATAACTTGCTTAAGCACTTTCTTAGCCATGTCCAGCATGTACAACAGGCAGTATGCAAACGGTAACCCACAATTCCCTTTCCCATTGCTGATTAGCATGCGCCTCCTTAAAATCCCACATTCAGGGAAGATCCCTTCCCACAAGCAAGAGTTGAATGTACAGAGCATCAAGTCAGGACAATTGTGGTAGACAAGCTGTAACATTTTAGCTGGGATGCCGTCCGAATCTGGAGCCTCCCTTGGCTACGATGACAGGACTGCTTCTTCTAGTTCTAGCCAAGAGGAGATTTGACATTTGACTACTGTTTTCCAGTGGGCAGAGTCAAAATGGAATGGATGGTCAGAAAAAGTGCTCACACTATCTCGTCCATTTTTTTGCCTCATATACGAGTATGTAGGGTTTATTGGATACGAATATTCCACATGACTAACGTGTAGCCAAGGCCCCACGGTGAGATTCACGTTGAAGTTTGTGATACTTTCTTCACTTTCAGCGATTTCAGTCGACCACCAGTACACTGGAGGCCTACTGTGCCGGCGTTTCTTACGGGGTATAGAAGCGCTGCAAGTAGACGTGATGATGGTCATAGTTGAATTCACCATGCCTTGAGCTGCTTGCCTTTGAATCTCTTGTGAATCATTCTTCCAACGTTCCGCCCAACCCTGGAAGGTCTAGAGCATAAACGTTAGAAGAAATCATGAAGGATCTCTAGTACCACTAATTGAGTAGCCCCCTACTAGTCTCGAATTGACTCCAAGGTGAACATTACGTTGGGTATGTATCTTTCACAGTCCATATGGCGGAAAGTCGGCATATTGCCGGTGTTCTAGTGCTCATTACCCTGTGGTTCAGTTCAAGTTATGCCCCGTCTATTGCTTTAGCATTGAGTATGCTGCACCATCTACGTTGGGAACATCATCCTCCAAAACATTAAGCTTGGCTTGGAAAGATTACATTGGTTCATTCTGTGTTAGGTACACTCTAAACAATGTAGTTCTCGATCACCACCATCGTTCCATGCAAAGCCTTCAACTAGGAATTCAGGGCTGCTCTAAACCCAGATGGCAGCAATACCAGTTTCGTTAGAGCACCATGTTGACGAACTTTGATCGTGGTGTTCCTCACTCAGCAGCAAAAACTCAAACTATTCATACAGGTTTTGGGCAGTCGTACTGCAATGTAGGATTACCGGCAGGAAACGGGTCATCAAAGCTGTACTTTTACCTTGGATTGGGCTTCCTGGAAAACTCGACACTTTTTAGGGGTTTGTTAAATCATTTTGCAAAACCTTACTAAAATCACGACCTGTCTGTCCGTCCGTGCGTATGTCACCGCAGTTTTTCTCGCAAAGTACTTAAGCTAGAAACACCAAATTTTACAAGTATGTGTAAAGTGGTGCTCTCTTAAAAGTTCAATTACAAAAAAAATTTATAATGTATTTAAGGGGGTCTTCACATATAGGGGAGTGGCCCCTGAAAAAAAAAAATCATCGAGGTAGTGAGTCTGGGCATCATATGGGAGGACTTAATGAGAACTTTTCAAAACAAGTCTTAAACTGGCATTTTCTGCTTCAGGGGGCGTACACGAAGGGGAAATACACGAAAAATTTTGTGTCCCCCCTCCCTCACGATTGGACACCTGTGATCCGAAAAATCTTTAAAAAAAATCATAGAGGTAGATGTTTATGAGTACAATAACAACAAATACCTTAAAAGTGAAATCACTCAAATTTGTTTATAATAGTATGATCTTCGAAAAAAACGAAACTCAACATTTAAATAGCTACACATTAGGGCCTAATACTCTGCAAGTTTGATGAAAATCGAATCATATTCGCGGAAGTTATAGCCATTTGAAATTTGTCCAATCACAACAACAATAGCACACGGTTTTGGTATTTTATGGACTTCCTATCGGTTCAAACACTGCAATTTTAATTTGATCTTCTTAAAATTTTCAGATAAGATTTATAACAATACATATTTTTTGAGATTCATGATTTGAGTGATTTTTATTAGTTTGAAATAAAATGGAGACCGTTGAAAACGGAGAAACAATGGATTTCGCTTGAAACGTGCACATCTCTTTGACATGTTTCTTGACTTTATTTATTGCTGGTGACCATATTTCGGAGAGGTTGGGTTCAAAACCCTTCTGACATGAGCGTAGGTCTGTATACCCAACTTGTTTGATCCTAAGATTTGCTTGAAACCCAGTATTAGATTAGCACCTTTGCAAAGGATCCCTTGCCCCATGACGCCGGATTTCTTGTATATCGAACCAAGGCACTTAAAGTAGTGGAAAGGCTCTGCTCTTTTCCGTACCCTGCTAATGACCCATCCTATTCTTACTTCTTCCTTACCCAGAAGTTTCTTCGCGTCCTTCTTAGTCATATTACGACCATACTTCCTAGATATGGATTGTGTGTATTATTTCCTCCTTACATATACCTTCACAGAACAAAACCTTCACTCTTTCCTCCAGTAAAAGATCTTTTGCATTATTTTAATTCTTAGTTTTCATTCCTATTAATTCTGTTTATTATAATCTCTATAATTAATGGTTGTGATGGTGGTGCGGTCAGTTTACCACGTTCCCTAAGGTGAGCAATGTGTCCCTAGAGTATTTTCTTCTTGTTGGGGTCCCCGGTGCTCCTGCTAGAGAATAGCAAGGGCCTTGCCTCATTGAAATGCTTTCCCACCTCGCTGCTTCTTCAGTGGTGTAGGATCTGGCGGGAGAGTGCAGGGCCGCTTCCGTCGCCGACACTGGTACTCCTCTATCGGTAGTGGACGAGGACCAGGCAAGTCTTGCGGCTTTGTCGATCAAAGGCCGCTTGCATTATTCGGATTTGGAGACTGCCTAGTGGCGCTGTATTCCGGCACATTAGTGGGACTAGGACTAGGCACGTGAACATCCAAGGAAATGGTGCTAGCCCTGTAGGCTTCCCGCATCTCCTTGAAACCATCCATATCCAGTTAGTCGAATGGCGGCTGTTTTATGGAAAATACAGGAAAAGTTGTCTACGTTAATTCTAAGCCGGATAGACCTTCATATTGTTAAGGCGATTACCATCGGAATAGATAGGCGATTAACGCCAAAGTAGTTTTCAGAAGAAGCTACCTTGTTTAATTATAAATCGGCTAGGTCCCCATATGATTTAGGTGGCTGGAATTGATAAGAGTATTCAAAAGGATTACCTAGGTCAATTCTGAAGCAGCTAGGCCCCCATGTGGAGCAGGTGATTGCCACCGGTTTAAGTTCTTATAATGACTTGCCTCTGTCCGTAGAACTACCTGGACTATTTATTCCAGATTTCCAGGTGCTTACGTTTGCATTTGCAAATTTGGAAAAGGATAAATGCAGCAAACAAAGCCAATTTCTCAGTTCGTTCTATGCTAAGATCCAGAGATGTTACCAGGAAAAATAAGATTCGCGTATACAAGTTACTAATAAGACCTGTGCTGATGTATGGTTGTGGAACTTGGATTCTTATAAATCTTTCAAAAAGCCCATGGACGTATTTGAATGCAAAGTATTTCGGAGGATACATGACCCAAAGGCCATGGACGTATTTGAATGCAAAGTACAACGAAGGGTACATGACCCAGTAAAGCATAGAGCAGAGTAGAAACTTCATTACAACGACGAGTGGTATAATCTTTATGGTGACTCACATATATCCGCGTGTATGATGCTATGCAAACTACGATGGACAGGTCATATAGAAAGAATGGAAGAACACAGGCTCCCTAGATGAACGTTGAAGGGAAGAGCGCAAGTAGAACGTCCAGTTGGAAAATTGAGGGAACAATCGGAGGATTAAATCGATGTTGACAGTAGATCCTTGCTTAGGATTTCCAATTTGTGAATGAGGTCGCAGAACCGCAAAGATTGGAGATGACTACTACTGGAGGTGAAGACCCGATAAAAGCCTGTAAAAAAAAAGCTTAACGATGCTATAACATTGTATTTTTACGCAACTTAAATTAGTATGCAAAATTTCAGCTTATTTTATTGTCAGAAAGAGATTGAAAAATAAATTGCAAGTTTTGCCGGTTTAAAACAAATTAAAATCTGTCCCAGCGTCATCGCATGCTTCACGGCACAAACAGACCTTCCACCAGCCAATTCCACATACCAGTGGCGCAAGCGATTCCCTCGGGAAGTGTGAAATTCGCTTGAGCCGCTCTTCTTGCTTCCCATGAATTAGCATACATGAGAGAACAAGGCAAACGGCACTACCGGTTCAGCATTATCATCAACATCAGCAGCAAAAACATCATCATCGACATCACCAACAACATCATCATCATCATCAACAACAACGACATCATCATTCATCGTCGTAGCTGCCTACTTTGTCGTAAACAAAAGGGAGTAATCAATTCTGTCATTTCTAAAGAGGAAAATATAAATATAGAGTAAAAGTGAAAGACCAGAATTTTTACTTCCAAAGTGGTGACCTCAACTCGCAACAATAATGGTTGTCGGACGAAACGATGAGGATGGCGAGCACTGTCTCTCTCAGGAGGCATACACCCGCCGGAAACTTACCACCGGCTCAGGAGGTGGAATCACAATTCAAGGTGCAGAAAGTGGTAAGGGACGCAGCCAAGTACCATCTCACGGTATCAATGCTGGATCATGAAACCATCACGAGTGCCCCAACGGAGCATGACAGATACGGAGCGCTCAAGGCAACTATCTTCGCCCGCCTCACAGACTCACCTGATGCACAGCTACATAAGCTGCTCACAGGCGTTGAGCCCGGAGACAGGAGACCTTCACAGTTCCTACGGTATTTGCGTTCGCTCGCTGGCACACGGGTTCGCGACAAGTGCCTCCATGTCAAATGGCTTGACCTTCTGCCTCAGCAAACGCGCCGCATGCTTCTGCTTATAAAAAAACCAGACGCTAGAGGAGCTTGCCGCTGTCACAGACGAGGCACAAGAAATGGGTCCGGGAGTGATGAATATGTCAGGGCAACCATCCACGCGCCCAATAACATCCTCATCTGGTATCCCCTCACCGCGTTCTTCTTTGGACCGAGTGGCTGTCGAGTTAACTGCCTTGCGTCTGCGATTACGCAGCTATCAAACTTGACTCGAGAGGTACTTCAGTAACCATACGCCTGCACCAACACACTGCGGGAGCGGACCTCATTAAGAAACGCAAGCCAACGACGCGGCCGCTTCGCCACTCCTGGATCAGACAGTCGCACAGGTCACTGCTGGTATCACACCAAGTATGGGGCCCTAGCGATGCGCTGCAAGCAGCCTTGTTCCTTCCCAAATTTAGACCACACTACTAGGCGCTTGGAAAGCTAGGTATTCTGGCGTTGTACTCAGCGGACACCGCCGGCAACACCTTGGAGCGACGCCTTTATGTCTCCGACCGCACCATAAAAACCAGGTTTTTGGTAGACTCTGGCTCCGCCCTCTCCATCATCCTGAAGCATTCCATCACCAAGCCTCTTCGTAAGCAGAGCCTCGTGCTACATGCAGTCAATGGCATACCCATCACAACCTTTGGATCTCAGCAGCTCCTTTTGGATTTCGGGCTACGCCGACCCCTCCACTGGTCGTTCGTGATAGCAGATGTCTAGATAGCCATTCTAGGAGCCAATGCACTAAAACATCATGGTCTACTCACCGATCTTTGCTGGATACCACGTGTGCGAAACTGGATTTCGACCACCAGCCCCCAAAACAGAAGCCATCGTATCTTTTCCCAAACCGGCTGACTAATCCCAGCTGAGGCGTTTTCTCGGGATGCTGAATTTTTGTAGCTGCTGCATGCCACACGCTGCTGAGTCCCAAGTGCCACTATCGGAATCGCTAAAAAATTTTACAAAAAAGAAAGCACTACTCACTTGGACACCCGATGCTGACGCGGCTTTTGAACGCTGTAAGCAAAGCATCGCCGAGGGAGCCACGTTAGATTTTCTTTCGCCTTTGCACCCATTAGCACTCCGCACTGACGCATCCAGCGCGGCCTTGGACCAACAACGGGACGATGGCACTTGGATACCGTTGGGTTTCTTCTCGAGGAAGCTCTCTGACACTGAACAACGCTACTCAACCTACGACCGCGAGCTCCTTGCGATTATTGCTGCCATCAAGTTCTTTCAGCGCATCTTGGAAGGAGTACACTTTATCATCGATACCCACCACTGGCCACTCATATTTGCTCTGACGCAATGCTCGGACGAAGCCTCACCCCGCCAAAGCAGACAACTGGACTTCATTGCCCAATTTAATTCGCAAGTGGAATACACACCAGGGTGCTGATGCATCCTCACGTGTAGAAACGGTCACGATACTCGCCACAATCACTGCTCAAGGCATCAGTGAAGTACAGAACACAGAGGACCAGTTGCTCCACCTACTGGCGAGACCCGTCTCAAACTGCATCTTTTTGACGAAGCTTAAAACAGGCTTATAAAAGCTCATAATAGCTCAATGGTGTTAAAGTGTCGCATGGTCAAAGTCAAAGTCAAAGTCAAAAGCGCTTTATTTAATACTAATTGTTTTAAATTTTAAAAGAATATAAAGCAAAATCCAAACAATAACAATAAAAAACTTAACGGCCCAAATGGCTCTCTAAATTTGTACGTTATCATTAAACACATTAAAAAAAAAAAAACTATAGCGAATTCAAATCAATGAAGATTGTTACATATTTTAAAAATTCAATTGGAAAAAGGAGAAAAAACCAACCAACACTATTCTAAAATTATTTTTCGTCTTAACACTACAGTGAACTTTGATCCTACACCTAATGTGTTTTAACTTAATTCTAATAAATGCAATCAAAAACATTATCTTATACTAAAAAAATCTATAACTATGTTCCTAACCTAAGCGTTTTACCTTATCTCTAACCTAATATAATAAACATAATATAAACCTAACCTATACCTAATTTTTAACAAAAAATAAACAACAACACTAAATGTAGCAATAATGAGCTGAAACTCAAAAACTAAATAACGAAAAACACCAAAACTGAAAATAAACACGAATAATTTAGAAATTGTCATTCAGCCACCAATACCTAGATTGCCCCGTCTCAACTCGATCAGCCTCAACGAATCTAGCAAATGAGTATCTCCATTGGAATTGTTGGTCTCGTGAACTCAAGTTCGGAGGATATTTTATCTTCTTATCGGTGGCCCTTCGATATATGTGATATATGACTGGGACGCCGTCAGAATCAAAAACATATCGATTCATGTCCAAATACACGAATGCTTCTGGAGGAATGAAGCCAGTAGCGAGGCAAGTCAATATATACCCGTCTGTAGGGTGGAACGGCTGTGAAATCCAAGGGTTTTCACTCACAGTCACAGATCTTGCGATATGATTCCGAAGAAGTTTCAATATGAAAATATCGACTCTAGTCACTTCAGCAGTTTGATAAATTCTTCTATTCGATATATAATGTTTCCAATCCGTAGTGTCGCATGGTCACGGTACTACTCGTATCATTATAAAAATTTCAGATCAGCCGGACGTCAGGTAGTAGTCAAAAATATCATTGCAAATTTTTACGGACAACAAGTTCAAAAGCTTGAGAAAGCATCAAAGCGTTGCACTGTAATTAGGCTTACATAAGCATACACAAAAATAAAGTGCATATTTTGAAGGACAAGCACACGAGGCAAGCTCGTGACAATAATTGCATTGGACTTTTAAATTATCCAATTAGGAACTAGCTATTAGCTATGGATGCATAATCGAGTACTTTGGCATTTGCAGCAAATCTCGCTTTGACACTAAAAATCCATTTTTTGACACAAAAAAAAGTAAGCAACCTCTAGTAAGCAACCTCTAATTTGAAAATAAGCTCTATAGGAAAACATTGTTTTACATAAAAAATATTCTTTTGTATCGAAAAGCCGTCGGGCCTTGCTCATTATGGTAAGCAGACGCGTTTTGACTCACTTGAGCCATTTTTAGCGTCTGAAGGATATGTGGAGCAAAATGAGCTATTCGTTTGCTTGAAAAAGTTGCTTGTTTTGAAGTAGTAGTTGCATACTTGGGCTTCATGCAAAAGCAAGTTGCTCCTTTGCTAACCTATGCCGCTTTTGCACCAGCATCAGAACACAGTTTCTTCAACCTTTTTACAGAATTTGGGGTCACTACTCTAGAAGCTTGCTTAAGCCTTCAATTGAGCCTTGCTTGTAATATCAGTTTCCCTGGTCTAAGCTATATCTTGCTTCTTTTTTGAAGTCATTTTACCTTTTTGCCAAGCGTTTCCTTACATTTTGGGCACAGCTTTTTTGCTCTTTAATTTTTCCTTTTGATTTCAGGCCTAGTGGCTGAACCAACAATTTTCGTTATCAGAGAAGACCGAAGTTTGTTTTCGTGGTCGATCAGTATTAGGACATTGTTGCTCAAGACTTTTTGGGAAGTCTGTGATTTTGCTTGAGCCAATAGCTATTCTATCAGTGGTATCTCCTTCTGAGTGGCCTCTCGAAAAACTGTCTGGTCTGATTTTTTGTAGCTCCTGGCCACTAAGAAAGTTCAAAAAAGTTATTTTAATACATAAAATTTACGACTATGCTACCGAAAATTCTGACTGGCTTATTATCCCTTCTTTTTTGAAGACTATGCCTTCTTTTTTAACATTGAACTCTATTTAATATGATTTCGATCTTCTGGATATCTGGATACTAGCGCTTCACATATTTTCTTGTCCATGCCTTAAATTCGTGCTATTGCTAACTTTTTTATCCATATTTTTTCAGTTTTTGTTGCTGTCACTTCTGTATTCACTATGTGTAAGCACCTCGATTAAAGTACGCACATAATTGGGTCTGACATTGCTCTTTCGAAGTATTTAATGTGGGTCAGCTCAACTATAATTTTTGCCACTGGCAGGAATGACCTTAATTGAAAATTCTGCTAAAGAAGTTGACGCAATTAAAATTTATTGACTTAAAAATGCACCAATAAATTACATGCGCACATATTTACTTCGCAATCGTATGGGGAAAAATTACGTCATTCATGTTTTACTAATTTTTTTAAACAAATGAGGAAAGGAAATAAGGGTTTGGTTCCATTAAAATCTTTTTTTTATGGGGATCTATCCAAAAACAAATAATGAAATAAAAGAGGATATAACAAAAACCTCTCGTTGGCAGAGAGTATAATAAAAACTTCTCCTTGGTAGCCAGAAAGGTGATAAAAATAAGTTTGCACCCTACTATAACTTCGATTGAAACATGAAAACATGACTGCTAAGGGAATCTAGCCCGTTCAATTAGATTATAAGTTTGATTTTATAAATGGTTCGATTGAAAATTGATAGTCTAACAATTTCAAAACAACAACAATAATAATTATTTACTTGCAGATGTTGTCTGAACATCCTCCATTATGAATTTCACACCATTTGGTGGCACGTTCCCAGCAACAATACCTGGAATCCATCAATTTACCACAACTGGAACTCTTGTGTCAGCTGCAGCTACAGTTCAAGTAAATTACTTATTGTATACCTCTTTGAGCCGTATTCAAATTCCATCTATATACCCCAGCAGGACAACACAAATCGGTACCAAAACTCAACTGTAAATATGACACATTTCAATCAACCACTAACAACAACCACAACAATACCAGCAAAATTTCGTCCTGATGACAATACCGTTGAAACAAAATACAATGGACATATTGTGACAGGACAACAGCAATATACGACGATTCCTTACAGTCAACCGTCCGATGATAAACGCCTGATTGCAACAGCTATATCCTATCCACAAAGTACAATAGCAACTACAACCTCAACGGCACCAATTCAAACGCAACAGCAGGAAATATCCCAACAGGACTTATGCAATGCTATATTGCAACAGCAGACTGTTGATACCAAACGTGGTATGGAGAATCCAAGTTTTTTACTTTAATAATTCTAAATTGAATAACTATTTTGACCATTTTTAGTACTGCAAAATTCGAGTTGGCAAACATTAACGCCAGGATCAGCAGTAGCCGATTATTTGTCACATCTTCCTGCTAGCACGCTGCCGCTATCATTGCACCATTTTTTGAAATATTCCGCGGAAAATATTAAGAAAGAAGCGCAACAACAAACTATAGATATATCTCAGGCACAAATAGGAATTAATACGCTAGGTGGTACCTTGACCTTAACACAACATCAGCCAAACACAATACAACATCAGCAGCAACAGCAGCATCAACAACCTCAGCACCAACAGCAACAACCACAACAAAATGGTCAGCAACAGCAACAACAACAACAGACAAACTGCGCTCAAACAACAGTTTCCTCTGGATCAACCCAAACTACTTCAACAACCACAACAAAAAAGAAGAAGCGTAAAAAACCACCAAAGGAGAGGAAACCAAAGCCGCGTCCTGGAGAAATACGCCTGACCACTGCTCTGGATGGAAGTCCGTTGTATTGTTGTCCAGAGTGTCAAGTTGCTTATCCTGAACAAGGTCTTCTTGAGTTACATCTAGTTGGGCACAATTTAGAGCGACGCTTTATATGCGACATATGTAATGCAGCGCTAAAACGCAAGGATCACTTGACACGGCATAAACAGTCTCATAACCCAGAACGTCCTTTTATTTGTTCGGTGTGCTTGAAAGCATTTAAACGTAAAGAACAGCTGAGTTTACACTTTGTAATACACTCAGGAGAAAAGCGACATATATGCAACGAATGTGGCAAAGGATTTTACCGTAAGGATCATCTACGAAAGCACAATCGTTCTCATATTGCAAGACGAGTTAAAGCTGAGTTGAGTTTACAGAACCAAACTCCTATAACCATATTGCCTCAGCAGCAACAACAACAGCAGCAACCACAACAGCAAGTTCAGCAATCACAACAACAGCAGCAAGTACAGCAACAAGCTCAGCAGCAAGTACAACAACAAGTACAACAGCACATTCAGCAGCAACAGCAACAACAACAAGTTCAACACCAGCTGCATCAAATGCAGCAGCAACAACATCATAGTCAACAAAATGGTCATCAGCAGACTCAGCAGGGTCAGATGCTTACCTGAGTGTTAATTTTAAGGTAACCCAATTCAAAAGAAAATAGCAGTGTTGGGATGAATATCGTATAAGGGAGGAACAAAAAGAAATGTCGGAGATTGTTGAGCATAAATAATGTAGACGGAGTTGATACTAAGGATGGTTTGATAGCAAAGAATGGGCAGGTGTGACAAACTAGGTAAACCTCTTTTTTGAGTTCAGATCATTTTTGGCGCAATATAGAGACGAGTATTCATTTTTTTTACCAAGGAGGATTGGTTATTAGCTCGCAGATCGAGTGAATTTGCCCAAAAAAATTAAGTGATTGTGCATGTAACCCCCTAAGGACAGACGTTTGAACATCGTTTGATTTTTACTTCCCTCTTTTTCAAACTACGTACGATTTGATGTTCATTCAATTTCAAAACTATAGAAAAAGTATCTAGTATGACCCCAACAACTAAATACTGTTGACAGACGGTGCAGCACCAATCGAAAACATTTGGGACATATTTGACAAGATAACGCTCTGGGTAAGGTAAAAGATAAACTAAATTTGGTGGCATGCTTAAGGCTACGTTTTTCTTTTCTAAGTGCTTTGAACTACAATACATTTGATAGTATATGTAAAGCATAAAAACTCAATGCAGACTTTAAGTATCGTTTGAGCGATTCCCAAAATTGACCTTATACTGAGTTCAATTACCTGTTTATGCCTATGCAGCGTTTGTGTTTAATATACAAAATAAACCAATCAAATGCTTATTATAAAACTCAGAATAGATAAGCGCTATACCTCCCCAACCTTTTAAGGGTTTTGTACTTACGTACAAAACCATATTGACATTGCAACCTGTCTGTCTGTCTGTCTGTCTGTCCGTCTTCTATTGCAGTTTTTCTCCAGAACTCCAACAGTTAACAGCAGTAAACTTTATGGGTATATGTTAAGTTATGGCCTCTTGAAAGTTTAAGTTTGAAATTTTTTTTCAAAAGTTTTACGAGCGATCCCCCCTTACACTCGTAGGGAGGGAACCCAATATTTTTTTTTTTTATATTAAAGGTGATCATTTTGTTTGCTTTAGCACTTTGCTTGGAGATGCTTAGAATATCTCATTATCTTGATCGAATTAATTGGCACTCGGGAAGTTAGTTAGTTAGTTAGTTAGTACCACACTTTGCGTGTATGACCGTCCACCTAGCTTTGATAAGTTCTGATTTTAAACCAGTACGTATCATAACTGAACGGGCTCATAGTTCTCCGAAGAATCGCTCGAAACAAATCTCATTCTCACCATCAAGCTTCAAACCAGAGACCTTCGGCTTACGTAGCGAGCGCTCTAACCAATACACCACGCGGACTACTGTAAAGGTGATCATGATGGGTATCAAATGAAAGTTCTTGACAAAAAATTTTCAAAACAAGTCTTAAATTTACACCTTTATATATAGGGGTGCAGAGGGAGGGGAAATGTATGAAAAATTGGTGAACCCCCCAGTTCAATTGTAGTAGCAAAGGTTTTTCTTTGAAAACATTCATTATTGTTGGCTGTATATTATATACTGAGGTTGAAACCCTTCTAGTCGGAGCATAGTTCTGTCTACACAATTTATTCTGAGTTCACCGTTTGCAAATCTTGTCATACGTGGAATAGCCAAAAGTTAGTTATTTAATAAAAACCGTGTTAGAACTTTGAATTCTCCATTGCTTGTAAGTCCAAATATGCTAATATATTTGGATATTCTATACCTGACTATAATATGATTCACCTGATCCAGAAAAGCATCCCTTTGCAAATCCTAAGTATTACTTTAAACTTTCTGCATGTCTTTGGCTAAGTTGGCTTTCACGAAACCTCAATATAATTGAGTTCATTCTTTTGAGTCACTTGAATTTTTGCCTTACAATTTGTCATCTTACCACGTTGAACATCAAAATAGTTGTAGTGTAAACACGAGTTTTCAAGAAGTTTGGAAACCTTTATCAACGCCTGAAAGGGAGTAGTCTTACTGTGCCAAAACGCATAGTCAAAACGGTAGACAAACTTCGCCTTTTGGATACACGATCATCAAAAGTTATACGAGTATGAACTTTCTAAACTTTGTTTACCTATCTATCTAGCTGATGGAATACCAGGTATTTCTAGTTGATAAAGTAGCCAAGCCTTAGAAAATGGAAACAGAGTTTTCACTAGTTCAAAAATGGTGCTGCTCATCCAAACTGTAGAGGTTTTCTTGACAATTTTGAATAAAAGTTCTGTTTTTTTCAAAGGTAGTTTAAAGTACCGGCTTTTTCTTTCTTGTGAATATAGTACTTTTAATGACATTAGGTTCGCATTAATTGATTTTAAACCATATTTCAAACTACTTCACTTCGCTCTCTGGTTGAGGCATCCAACAAGAGCTCACGGTAAATATCACGAAATTGTTGCTAGCAACGTGGTTTTCCTATTTTGGCTTAGAATGCTATGATGTAAGGTTGAATATTTAAATCCTTACGAAGATTTGACACCAGCTTTGATAGCCAGTTTTATCAAGTCTATGTAACTTTAAGGAAACATTTTCTATAGCTTTTCGCTAAGTGAGAGTGGCTATCAAATTCAACAAAATAAATTGCTCCAGACTGGTTGGTATTTTGGATCAACGTCAACTGCATCAAATCTTTAATGATCCAAGTAATTCATTAAGTTTTCTAAAAAAATTGGTTGACACAATATGTTATGTCTGATCAACAAGCAATCCTATTTCTAAGCTCCTCTGCGTTTGTTTTTTTTTAGAATTCGTAGGTGAATGATATTTACGCACTGAGTGTAGGGCTCTCATGCTTGGGAGTGACTGGACTACGCACTAAACACCTCCCCAGTTAACTTGAGAACCGTTTGACGCATTACTTCGAGCTAGGTCAGCTATGCCATGAGTTGCCTTTAAGCTGGGAGATCACTCCTCCAGCGGAAGGGGAGGGAGGAAGCGGAATTTTTAGATCTTAGGTCTCCCAGTCCCGACATTCCCAGCTGTTAGGAGTCCTTTTTGTCTTTTAGGACTGCCCGATCATAATGTGCCACATAGTTCCAATTGTCAACAGATCCTAGCGTCACCATCACCATACTGTCCGGGGAGAGCTCTCCTGCTTCCTTGAAGAGATCTTGTTGCAGGCTGTTCCATTTTTTGTATGCAAAAAATATGTGTCAGGTGTTGCCCTTCTACTTTTGGGCAAAACCTGCAGTCAGGTGACCATGTCTTACTAATCTTGTGCAGGTAATACTGACAACACCCATGCTCACTCAAAAGTTGGATCAGATAGAAGTCAGTCTCACCGTTCGTTTGATTCAGATCCGGGATGGGCACCCAGTCCACCTTACCTTCGTGCGATTTACCCAAGACTGCTGGAAATCGTTGAATGAGTGCTGTCTCTCCTCGCTGGCGGTTGTCTCTCTCGTATCCTCATTTTGATTCCGGCAAATAGTGCAGCGCTCTCTAGCAAAGAAGGTAACAGGTCTCACACCTGCAATAACTCTCACCGTCGAATCAGAGACTGTCGGAAAGGAAAATGCAATCATCAATGCTCCACTTCTGTGTACTGTGCCAAGCGTTTTCAGTAGGCCTGTTTACTGGGAGCTTCGTCCTATATTTCTGCTACTTACGTCGCACTTACCCTACATCACTCATCAAGAGGCGTCTTTTTGATGGGTTGGGCCCCCTTATATTAGCCATGAACTGACTATTAGCCATTTTCAGCAACCTTCTTAGCCATTGCCCTGATTTCCTCAGTGAAACTCATCTTTGAGTCTATCAGTAGCCCCAAGTACTTCACCGCTGACTTTGGTTGGATTAGTATGTCTCCAATACTGATTTTCCTCACCCTAGGGTTTGTCAAGACGGTGACTTTGGTTTTCTCCAGTGCTAGACTGAACCCACGAGTTGGTGCATAACTAGCGCAAGTTCAACTTGTTCAACGGTGGGTCTAATGGCACGCAACCCATCTAGTATCACTAGTCTCAGTAGCGTATCGAAAGATATGGTCCACAGATTTGGACAAAGTATCGATCCTTGGGCAACACCTGATTTAACTTATATTCCTCGTTGGCCCTGTATTTTATCATAAAGCAGGATACTGTCTTTCAGTTTGTCCCTCATATGTCACATAAGTTCATTTTGGAGATTGTAAGGAGGTTTTTAATGTACTCCGAATATCCTTACATCTAGCGGAGTTGAAGGCGTGTCACCAATGGGTGGCAGCAAGATTTGCGTTAGTGAGTCTTCGCTTGTTGAGTTTCTTTAGAATTTTTTCAGCCGTGTCTAGCATGCATAACGGGCGGTATGCAAATGGTGATCCGGAATTTCCCTTTCCCTTCGTGATCAGTACAAGCCTCGTAACCGTCCATCGTACCGGGCAAACCCCGTCCCGTAGACAAGTGTTGACTATGCTGAGAAATAAGTTAGGACAATGGTGAAAAACGAGCTAGAAAACCTCAGCTGAAATACCACCTGAGCCTGGAGCCTTTCTTGCTTTTAATGTTAGGACTGCGTTTTCCAGTTTCGGCTGTGTGAAGAGTGGACACTCGATTGCTGTTTCACCATGAAAAGCGTCAACATGGACGGGATGGGTGAAGAAAAGGGCCGGCACTATTTCGTCAATCTTTTCCGCTTCATGGAAGCAAGGCGCCCGTAGGGCACCAAGCTTCTACATATCTAGCTTGTAGCCAAGGTCCCACGGATCGTTGTTCACATTGTCCACTAGATGTTGCCAGCAGCGAGCCTTTGTGTTGCTAATCAATTCGCGAAGGCATTTTCCGGCTGCAATCTGGTAGCAGTATATAATGTTGCTACCAGATTGCATGTCACATCAAGGTTCTATGCCCATTGAGCCTCACGCCAAAGCTTGTGACTCCACTTTCGCTTTTCAGCGATTTCAGTCGACCACCAGTACTCTGAGGGTTTGCTATGCCGAGGTTTTCAACGGGGCACAGAAGCCGTGATGATAACATAGTTGAATTTCCCAAGTCTTGAGTTACCAGTTCCTCTGTCCCCTGCGAATCACCTTGCAGCGGAGCACCTGCCATGAGCACCTCAACGAACCTCTTGACGTTCATCCTTCCGATGTCGCACCCAATTGTAAAGGGTTGAGAACAAGGGCGTCGGGAGATAACATCACGGATTTCAAGCAGAATGCACTGATAATAACTGGCGGAGTAGTCCTCTAGCACTCTCCAATTGTGATTCCAAGGTGAATGTCACATCCACTGTGAATCCTTCAAAGCAAATGTGGCGAAAAGTCGATATATTTCCGGTGTTTAGTACGACGAGTGCTATGCTGGTAACCATTTCTAGGGTTTGTTCTCCCCCGGATCTGTTAAAGGCATGCCGTATTCGATTGCTTTAGGTCAGAAGTCTCCCTCAACGAGCATGCTGCCATCTGCGCTTGAGATAGCGCCTTCCAAAGCATTAAGCTTAGTTTGGAAAGATGATTTCGGTTCGTTTGGCGTTAGATACACACTAAAGAAAGTGGTCCCTGGGCACTGAACCTGCATGAATCAATTACCCCGTCCCCAGCCCTCTGCTTGCAAATTACTGTTCTGAACCCAGATGGCAGCGTTACCAGTTTCATCAGGATACCATGATGCAGAACTCTTATCGTGGTGCTGCTCACTCAGCAGCAAAATGTCGGCTTTTATATCCCTCGCAAACTGCTTCAAGCAGGTGTTGAGCTGCCGTGTAGGTTTACCTGCATTATACGGGTTATCGAAGTTCTGGTTTTGCCTTGGGTAGGACTTGACATTTTCCTGATCCTAGATCCGGTCTTGGATCTCTTGCCAAGGGTATAGTGTACCTACTTTGCACACTCTTTTTCTTTTATGTCCCATTTCACCCCATTTGTAACATAGGGAACTTCTATCTGGTCCTTTGCATACTTGTGTTGTGTGACCATAGCTAAGGCATTTGAAACATTAAAGAGGCACTGATATCTCCGTATCCGGCAGACAACTCACCTTATTCTTACTTTGTCCGTATTCAGAAATTGTCCGGCAGTCTTTCCGATCGAGTCAATAATGACCGTGCGTTGTCCTCTATGTTTTTCTGGTGTCAGCCTCGCTTTGAACCTGCCCACGCTACGGAGCTCGCTTTTGGTGGCCTCTGCTACCTCGGCCAGGTCTCATATTTTGGTCGTTACTATCGCCATGCGTGAGACTACAGTTGCACTTTCGCCTAGTACTTTCTTTACTACGTCGCAGAATGCTTCTTTATTTTCGGCCTCTGCTAAGAATTTGACCAGTATGTGGCCCAACTGGGTTGGTCGTACTACTTTAATAGTAGTTTTGGTGTCTTTGGGCTCTACGTTCCCCCTGATATCCTTGCAGCACTTTTGCGTAGGATCGGCCATCTTGGGGTTTCACATTAGAAATTTTTTTCTTCTGGGCGTCCGTGTGAACTTTATTTTCTGGCACTTTTTGAAGGAGTTTCTTTGCGGCTTTCTTCGCTCTTTTTGTCAGCACTGTCTGAAACCCCTGATCTGGCATTCCACGCCCATCAAGTGCCTCTTCCTTGCTTCTTTTATCCCGATCACATTCGATTGGGCTAGACGCCATTCTTTGATTGTTGTTTGATGGGGGAGCTATCTGCGCGTGCCCTTTAAGCTTAGCCCAGCGTTCTGCTCTTTTTCGGCCTTCTGATCCTCTTTGCCCTTTAACTAGCTCCTCTGATAATGCCCTATGCAGTCAAGGAGCTCACTTAGTTCAAGGAGCCCAAACTTTACTCCTTTGTTGATTTTTGGCGAGTCACATGGAGATTGTATTCATTTTGTAACATCTCTCACTTTTCGGATTAGCCTTTTTTCTTCATATCGCTGGGTGGCAATTGTCTTTTGCGGTCACTTTTTTTGGGAGAGGTTATCGGCTTCTATTTCCGAATACAACAGTTCCGCCACATTTTCGATGGTGGCGATGAAATCATACAACGTCGCTTTATTTGCCTGGTCACTGTTGTCTTTCCCCCCTGCTCAAACCATTGGCGAATCCTGCAGAGTTTCCCGCTTTTCTCTTTTAGGACGCTCTGGTGCTTAAATCATTTTTTTTTACTGCGCCCGAAGTCCACAGGAGTTTCTATTTACGCAAAAGGGTATGTTAGTTTTCATTTTTTATTTGTCTTCACTGTCATTGTATTCGCCATCGTTTTTGTCATCGTTGGTACCCTTCTCAGTGTCTTATTCACACAATGGCTGTAACAGTTGGTTTCGTCATCATTGTTGATATTTTTACTTTTTTTGTTGTTTTTTGTCAATTTTTAAGTTTTTAGCTGAAATCGCTCCAGTTTGTAGTCGCTTTTTTGGTCCCATGGTTAGCTTTGCGGAGCAGGGAGGCGATGCGAGAGTCGGTACAAACCTTTATGGGAACAAATCTTTAGAGCCAAGACTAACGCTAATCAACTGAACCTACACCACCAACCCAATGGTGCGAACTTCGAACGTACTCCGGGCCTGCCACGGTTTTACCTAGACGGAATCAGTATTGTAGTTGGTCAGAGTCGTTTACGCACGAGTGTCACCTCGGTGCGATCGTGAAAAGTAATAAAGTCCAAACCATCATGTCCGCCAGCCTAAAGCATTAATTCCAGTTCATCCCAAAGCGAAGTCCAGATGCAGTCGAAGGGGGCATCACTCCACAAAGAATGCTAGCTTCTAAGAGTATTTGTGTTGACCAGAATGTTATGGCCTTGGCAAAGACTTCTAATACAATTCAACAATTACCTTTTCTAGGACGTTCTCTAGACAGTTTGTTCTGGGTCAACGATCTGGTAGAGAGTACAATATACCTTCTTTGCATGTCTTGTCTTTTCACATTTAAAGCATAGAGAGATCTTGTCAGACTCCTTACACCATATAAGGGATAGCAACAACCAAGGCAGTTGAACAGTAGATGGGGATTGATCTTTACCGTAAACTCCAGATGATCTAAATTATTATTCTTGCCGGTAATTAGAATGTGTTCGGCTTCCTTCGTAGTCAAGTCATTGATAGACATGCATGGCCTACCGTTGATTTCTTGAGTTAGACACACTTTAACCAAAAACTACTTTAGAAGGTCTGCTTTACCTCGATTAAGCTAGTAATTTGAGTGTTGCAGGCTACAGTTGCTTTCTGATTAAGGATCTTCTTCTCCATATTACAGAACGATTTTTGATTTGTAGCCTTGACTTCAAATTCTTCTATTCCATTACCATACAAGATTGACCGTGATGCAATAATGGTGGTTCAGATGTTGTCTGGCCTTATACCTATCCCGGTATTGCACAGCACTTCTGTCCCTAATCTTACATGGGTTGCCCATTAAGTTTCCTGTCTTTTCTTCTTTTTCCTGCTCTCCTTCAATTGGGTAAGAGGCCAGCCTTTTGCTAGTGCTTTGTATTAGACTTATTTGCATTTACGTAGGAAGCTCAGCTGACAGCGTCTTTTGTAATGTTCAATATGATCTGCGGGCTCATTTATCTCCAGAAGTCCATTCTTTACATCCTTATAAATATTTTTTGAACGTCAAAAGTGGGTTTGACACTCTTAAAGGTACTCCCGAATTTCGAATTAGCCATTCCAAATAGTGATAATCGGCGGAATATTGCACAACCTACTCCCCAGAGGATGGCTCGTAGTTTCTATATCGAAATACAATGCCTTAGGTACTTTGACGGGGTTGGGAGTGACATCAGGCACAGTTTCTTGGCTGTGCTCTTTTACCTGCCTACTTTATATGATCCTAAATCAGGGTATTTCAGTGTACCCTCCTGTCATGTAGTCTTTGCGGAATGCGCACAGTATTCTTTCTGTGGCCAGAGGCTGCATATAATTGATTTTTTTTTCTTTTATTTGACCCGTTTGTCATCATTATTTGATGCTTTGATCATTTGTGTACCTGATTCCAGATAAGTCAAAACTGTTGGGTCCTCTCTTGGAACCGCTATCTCTGTTCACATGTGTAGTGGCACATTGGTCCTGTATTTATTTTTGCATGACCATGCAATGGTTTGCATCATCCTTTATGAGGACACTTGTTGCGAGCCAGTCCTGTGCTAGTCGAGAGGGCGTTTCGATTGAGTCCCACATAACCATCTATGGTTTTACTGGAACGGAGATGGTATGATACCTGAATTGGAGACTGGAGCATATGGGTTACATGAAATTAGTGCTGCCACCTTTGCTTGATTTTTCACTTCTGTAACAGCTGGGGTCCACGCTCGGTACGCAGCTATTTTGGTGATCTGTTCAATTCGTAGGATTGTCGATTTTGATTTGTCGAGACTCTTAGGATATCCAAAGCTGGGTTATCATGATAGTCGATTTTGTTGAATTGGTTCAGTGCTCTGTCTCTTATGTATTTGTCAATTATGTCTATTCTTGGTTATTTTTGTATGTCTAAGTTCCTTACGTACCAAGGATATTCAAAGATTCTACTCAGAACCAGGTGCTGGCACGACTGTACTATTTTTGTTGGTCTTCGTCATCTGGTAGTACCATATAGTAACGTCATTCATATAATTTGGGTGTAAAAGAGGGGCCTTGTTTTAAATGCTGAGGTTTTTTGATTTGAGGAGAGGAAATACGGAAGAAAGGATGCCAGGTACTAGTCTTCGTTTTGTTTGTATATGTTCTGTCCATGAAAGTCTCTCGTCAATTATCACCCCCAAGTACTTAGCTGTTCTTTTTCAATTTACTCGTATTTCTTCTTCTTGTATCATTAGATTTGGTGGTCTTTGATTTCTTTTACGTCTGATAAAGATTGCCTGGGTTTTATCGGCGTTGATTTGAATCTGCCACTTACGGAAGTTTACTAAAAGTATGTTAATGGAATACTGCAGTCTTAAAGTGATAACATCTGCCTATCTAGATGTATAATATAGACACTTATCATCGGCATATAGGGATAACTTTACGTTAGAGGATAGCTGTGGCAAGTCTGCTGTGTAGATCTGTATATTATGGGTAATAGTGGCGACCCTTGTGGGACTCTAGCTTCAATTGGTTGGATATTGGAGAGGTGGTTGGCATTTCTGATCTATTATAAAGAAAAGAGCTGATAAGTTGTACGATAGGGATATGGAGCTCATAAATTTTGAAGATTAGTCCTGTATGCCAGACTTTGTCAAATGCCTTTGTAATGTCGAACCATACAAGGCCTGTGAATATGGTACGGTTGAAGCCATTTCAGATATGTAGCACTAGTTTCACAAGCTAGAGTTCTGTTGAGTGCGATGGCATAAAGTCAAACTGTTCCTCAGGGATAATTTTGTTGCCTAGAACAACGTCGGATAATCTTGTGAGAATCGCCTTATCCATAATTTTAGCTAGTGACAACGGTAAGCTTAAGGGTCACAAGTTTTGAGAGAATGTTAATGTTTTATCTGGTTTTGGAAGAACTGTGATAGTTGCCGTCTTTCATACCTTCGGAAACTTCTTTCTTTGGCCAGTGCATCTTCGAAAGGTTTCCAATTTATTTTCCTCTTTACTTTTAGAGGCGCACGAAAGAAGATATCTTCTATTAACCTTAGAATCGGTTTATAATCAGATGATAGCTCGTCAAGGACGTTTAACCTGATATTGTGGTTTAAGGAAAAAAATTTCGCTGTCAAGTACGGAGCTGTTCCTTGGACCGAAAAAGTGAGCTCATTGAGGTTGTGCAGGCTTCCTTGTATTTCTGTAATAAATCGATCGAACTCAATCCCAGCTTGATTACTTCTCAAAGCTACCCAATGGCAGTAGTATGCATTCATCTCTACTACAATGAGAATAGGACCATCGATGTTCAGTCTTAGCAAAGGCTGCGTGAAATAGGGCAATTGTAGGCCAACGCCAGAATAAACTTGAAGGAACTCGTTTGTACCTTAATAACTGTAACTTCAAGACATTGTAGAGCTGGTGTGTTAATGACATAGTGATTTATAGTTCTCTTCACAAGTATTGCTGTTCCTATACTCCTACCTGTCATTCTCTCCTTATGATACAGAGTGTAGTTAGGGAAGCGGTGTTGAATCTCTGGCTTCAGGAATATTTCCTGGAGAAGCAGAATATCCAAGCTATGATCCAGCATAAATTGTCTTAGTTCTCCAGTTTTCTAAAGTAAGGAGCTCGCATTCCATGTTACTAGACAAATATGATTCACTCGGTCTATTATTGTTGTTTAGTAGTCCGTGTGGTGTAGTGGTCAGCGCACATAAACGGTAAGCCGAAGTTCCCTGGTTCGAGACTCGTTGGTGACAACGAAATTTTTTTCAAGTGATTCTTCAGACGGGCCTTAAGCCCGCTCAGTTATGATACGTACTAGTTTAAAATCAGAATGTATCGCAGCTTGGTGGATGAACGCATAAGCAATGTGTGATATTGACCATATCGCGTTCCCGAGTGCCATTACATTTGATCAAGATTCATGAGATACTATAACTTTCTCTAAGCGAAAGCCCAAAAAGGGTTGTAGCGCTGAAGCAAAGAAAAAATGGTTGTTTATGTGTGGTAAGTGTAAAGTTTTGTGTAAAGATTCCTAGGACCATTTGTTCTATCATGTTTTGCATCATGGTTTGGAATTACTTTTGCATTGATGCAAAGAACAGCACTATGGGAATCTATTGTGTGGTATTGATAGGAGTTTGTGTTTTCGTGGTTGGGTATGGTACGGTGAATGGATGTTTTGAGATGGTCTGGTTCATGTTTTTAGCTGCAGCCATCTTCCTCCTAAGCTTTTTCGGGTTCTTTGGGCAACCGCCATAGTTAGTCGGATGTTCTCCATTACAATTTAAACACTTTGGATTTTCTTACCTTGGTTTTTGGCAAGCTAGGAAGTGGTGGAGCTCGTTATTTTTAACGCATCCAGGTTGCGCATGGCAGTTTCCGGTTAAGTGGCCAAATTGCTGGCAGTTGCGGCATTGGCCTGAGCCGTCACGTAGCTGTTGGGCTTCAACCTTGCAGACCAAATGGCAGATCGTTTAAATATTATAAACCTCCATCTAAGATCTTAGCTGGAGGACCTTAACCAGCTTGGAAGGGCCATAACTGATTTTAAAGTAGAAGACCTTAATTGAGTTCCACTCACTGATCTTTCTTTATTTTCTGTGTTGTAAGCCCGCAGGGGCCTCAGATAATCACATTGAAGATTTTATCCTCCGAAAAATAGTAAGCGTGGTATGGAACTTTTTCGCTGGTGAGCAGTTTAGTTATTTTGCGATGGTTCATCGCAGTTTTTGGAAGAATCTGGATCCCTAAATATACTCGAATTGCTGCCTCATAAGCAATTCCTCAATTTTAGAACTCTCGCGTAAGTTTTGTCTCTCATAAGATAATAGGGGCCGATTTTTCTATTTTGTCCTTCAACTCTGGTGATTTGGATTTTGAGGAAGTGGATAGTTTTGATGAAGAAGATTTCATGGGTAGATTCATTGACTTTGGGGGACTATCAGTAGACAATTGGGAGAGCATTGCCACTGGTTTTGGTGATGGAAGGCTTGGAAGCTCCTCATCATCATCCTCTTACATTTCCTCAGCCCCTATCTCTTCCTCCTCAATGACTTGGTCTTAAATTTCTTCTTCTGAAGGAAAAACGGTTTTGCTTGAAGAGGAGGAGGAGGTTTTTATCCACACCTTCTTGTTTGATTTCTTCTTCTAATTTTTAAGAAGGCTGATTTACGTCATCAGCTCCTCATTTTCCTTGCATTTGACTACCAGTTCTTCGAGATTTCCTTATAGCTGTTGCTGCGTGACGTTGTTAAACTAGGTGATGACCTGCTTTAGGTGATCTGAAATGCGATTTGCAGCTCTAAGTTGCCTGATCAAATGTTCAATCTGTCTGTGCTTGTCCTGCATACTAGAGTCGCGACAAAATCTCTCACTTTTTTGACCAACGATAGAATTCAGTCCGTTATGTAGTTTTTTTAATGTGGGTAGTTGTCTCTGATTTGTCCTTCGTGCACCAAAAATAACCCCTGATTTTTGAAAACAATAGGGTTATTTCTATAGGGTTTTCCAATAAGAGGTGTTATTTTGATATCAATAGAAAAAATGCCATTTTTTAATATGAATGATTAAATATTTATTTTATTATAAAAAGAAACGTATGCCGTTAATATATAACATTAGGCAAACGACCACCATGACGACGCTTACAGGACTATATCCTTTTCATGAAATTTTCCATAACCAAATCGCAAAGTGACTGCCCTATGTCCTCTATAGCCTCACGAATTCCATCTTTGAGGTCTTGAATTGACACTGGGCTGTTGGCGAAGACCTTCTCTTTCACGTGACCTCAAAGGAAGAAGCACAAGGTGTTAAATCACAAGATCTCGCCGGCCAACTGTGTTCAACAATAACTCTTTGGTTTTCCGAGCCCCAGATGCAACAATTTTGTTTGTTGACAAAGTCACCGAGGTGGAAACGGGCCTCATCAGTCAAGATGATTTTTTTGATGAAATTCCGCATCATTTTCATGCGTTTCAAGGACCAAATCAGCAAAGACACGACATTGTTGATGATCGATAGGCTTGAGTTCTTGTGTTAACTGAACTTTATAATCCTTAAGACCCAAATCTTTATGCAGAATATGGACAAACCTGGGTTTTCTTTCAAAACTTTCGGCTACAGCAGTAGTATTTTCGGCTGTTCTTAAGTGATATGTACGTGTCATCACTAAGTTATCCCAACACCTCCACCAATTTCTGTATTGCGGCCCGACAAAGTGCTTCATGACGACCCAAAAATGTTCGAGTTTTATGAGTAGACTCTGCCAAATTTTCACCATTTTTATAGTGAATTTTGATAATTTCAATCCCGTGTTAAAGCATGTATCATTCCATTTTTATTAATAGTGTAGTTTCTGCTTGTCAAATGTCAAAAAATGACAGCTTCAAAAGTGATATCTACCGAAATAGCGGACTATTCAAAATAACACCTCTTATTTGAAAACCCTCTATCAAGCTCCCTCTTCACCGTGCATTATTGGTATAATATTGCTGTCCTTCTTCTTTCCCGATTTAATCCACAAGCTTATAATACCGTCCTTTTCTAGCACACTAGCCACTTTTGCCACTCACTGATTACTCGTCAATTCATAAACGTCTTTCAACAATCACTGTCTGGGCTAGACTGTCTTTGAATTAGAGCCATTTGCAGACCCGTTTTATCTTGGCGGTACAAACATTCAAATGTGTGCTTACCATGGCATTTCTATGCATAGAGCTTATTGCCTTAATACCTAACTATAATTTACACAATATACTTGTACATTTCATTTCAAAATTGTTTAATATTTTATTTCCATGAGTTCAACCTCAAACTTTTGTTCCTAGGATAAACTCTTATTTAACTAAACTTCAATTCATTTATGCTCAATTTCGCTAGAATCTTATAAAAGATTCAGTAGCTGAATTCCTTTAAAAGGTGAATCCTTAATTTGTCTTTAAATAAACAAATGATCTGAACTGAGATTAAAGTGGGATGTTGGAAATATGAATGAAAACCGTTCAAATGCTTCCACAAGGATAATTTTATTTGCAATTTATATGTCAACTATGATTTTTGATGTTTTTATAAACAATTTTTATCGGTGCAATATTTTTATATCGTAGAATTTGCAACATTAACTTGGGAAAAAATTGAAAATAAAGGGAGCGTCGAGAAGAATTGAAATAATTTGGTCCTCATGATAAGAGGCAGCAACGAATAGCAATCGGTCAAACAATCCTAAGGATTTTACAAGCCTTTTATGTATAGTTTTATAAATAAAAATTTTTTTCAAAGTTTGCTACATCCTTTGGAGAAAAAAAAGGAACAATGAAAAATCAATCCTTCATTGAAAAGAAAAGAGTAAAATATTTTTCTTGCAATAACAAAATAAAAAGAATAAAAACTTTAAACAAAACAAATAAATTGCTTTGTGATAATTTTTTTAATGTACTACAAGAGAATTTTTTAAGGAGTGCAATTTTTTTCTACGAATAATGAAGAAAGTGCTCGATGAAAAGGAATGAGAATGATAATAGCACAAAGTCTGATTGATGGGAAATGATAAGGAATAAAGAGTGGAAGCTCTATAAAAACCGTTTTGATAATAAAAATTTATAGTTTAGTAAATAATTAAGAAAAATCCAAAATGAATGTAGGAGTGATGATTTATAAAATGATGATGATAATTAATAAAATGAAATGTACGTAATTTCAATGCAAGCCGATACTGATGAAATGTATAATTTAATTTAATTACTTATATTTGTCTAGATTTAAGAATGAAGAAACTATATACTAGATTTTGTGTAGAATATGTAAATTTATAATTAGAAATGTAATGATCGCAATGAAATGCGCGAATATGTAGAAATGAGTCTGTATTTTTAAAAGTGAAATATAAAAACTATCTAGAATTTTGAAAATTGATAATGGTTTGTGTGTTATTATTTTGATTTTCTCAGGCTTACCAAATATTGGTCGATCATTGTTGTATTTTTACGATAGACAAACCTCTTGCTAATGCTCTATACTGATTGAAAATACAACAGTATTAATGATTGTAGATTGTATGAATTGAGTAGTTTATACTTCAACATTTTCAAATTGATTGAACCCCAACCTTATTGAGATACCTAGAGCTCTTCGAGCAGACCCACCTTCCGCAGAAAGCATCTAACGTTCGCTGGCTCAAGGGTTTTAAAGATGCTCTTCCAGGGAGTAAGTTCTCAGACTGTCTGCTTTTCACCGGAACAGAGCCCCGCGCTACCTCAGAAGTGGTTCTGGTGTTTTATCTGCAAACGTATAGACCTTGCACTCTACATTCCCGCTGAGACTTTTTTCTTAAGATTTCCTCTGAGTTTACAATGCTCCATGAGAAATCCTATAAAGGTCCTAAGCTAATTCTTTCGTAGTTTGATAAACGATTCAAAGTGTTTTTCATCGTAGGACTTACGGAACGCCTTCGATGTTTTGGGCCCTGAATAATTTCTCCCGAGCTTATTGCACTCTTAGCTTCTAATTTCTTCAGGTCCAGGACCAACGAATGCCTTCCCCCCTTCCCTCGCTAAGAGGTCTTGAAGTGAAATGAGTAGAAGGTCGTCCAGGTACACGATCATTTAGTGTTGCAGATGAGGTGAAATTACTTTGTCCATCTGTCAGGTCATCGTTTGCGGAGCGTTATACAGGCCAAAAGGCATTGTGACGAACTTATATCGTTCGGGCACTGTGAAAGCGGTTTTATCCTTCATCGAGTGGAACTTGCCAGAATGCATCTTTTAGGTCGAGACTTGTAATGTAGTTTGCTTTCGGCAGTCTTCCCAATATTTCATCGAAGCGGAAGAGGGTAAGCGTCCTTAACGGTCACTGCGTTGACTTTTTGGGCATCGAAACAAAGATGAACTTTACCTAGCTGTCCAACTCTGCGTACACTAGCTTTTCCATGGCCGGTGAGATGACGTAGTGCCTCTGCTTTATGGTTTGCTATCGCCAGCGTCGATGACATGTAAGACCAGATTGGTGTGGTCAAGGCCTTGTGTAGCGTAAGACAGAAAAGCAGCGATGGAAGCTTCCAGACGTTGTCGTTGGTTAGGCGTTAATTCGTGCCTATTGGGTATAGAAGCGAGTTCATTGACATATCTAGTATTTAAGGGTGAGTCTATAAATAGGTCTGGAGCCAAACTAAATTGAACGACAAAATAGACGCCAAGGCACACGTTCTGAGTCAGTGAAGGGATAATGAAGTAACTAATATCCTTAGTTTGACCTCTGAACGTCACAGGGGTTGTCAATCTACCCTAGAAAGGATGTTTGGTGCCATCAGCTGTGCTGATTTCAAAGCGCCCGGGTTTTACTACCGAAGGGTGTTGATGGAGTACCTTTGAGCCGAGGCTTCAGGCAAGGCAGCTCATACTTGCACCCGTGTCCATCAGTGCAACAGCAATTCCGCCCAATACTTCGATTGGTGCGTCAGTTCGAGTATCATTCTCAGAAACCTCCGAGATGTTACATACGTTTAATGTTTGCTGACAGATAAGCACTCTCCTGTGGAAGCTCCTCCAACGACGAGTTAACGAGTGGCAAAAATCCTCTCTCGTGCCGCAATAGACTCCTACAGCCTAATGTGGTATGGTTTCAAAACACGGGTCTGTGGCTGCCAGGATTCTTCAGGCAGTACCTGAAGTGGCTGCTTCAACAATGTCTTTGGAGAGGCCTCCGGAGAAGATGTAACATATGCAGCATTGTGGACGAGCAAAGCTTTCGGGGTGTTCGTATCTAGCGGTACTATCAGTATATGGGACAGAGTACCGTTCCGTTATTGAGTTGTCGCGAGTGCTGCGGGCTGTAGTGGGCACTTACTTGCAAGTTTTTTGGCTTTTTGCAATTGGTGCAGTTTGGCGCATAATTATCTGGCTTCCCACAACGGAAAAAAATATGTTAGCCTTTGCCGGGCATGCAGTAAAGCGGTGCCGGCAGTTCCAACACGTGGTAACTTGTGTCCTAGAAGCCAGTTCGTATACTTCAGTCTGATGTTCTTGGACTAGTTCTGTGGATAATGGAGAGAGGGTCTCCAGCACGCTGTCTGTTATGGGTGGAATGAGACAAGTTGGCACAGGTAGAGCAGGCACGCTATGTTCGAGCTCAGCTACTGAGCGCCGTTCTGGTTGCTCTCGTCGGCCAAAGAGTTTACTTTGGTGTGTGGACCGCTGAGAATATTGCACAGGTCCAAGCTCCTTTGCTGACGTGCAAAGTGCATTCCTATTGTGGCACGGGGCAAACACCAGCCGCTCTTGTAGCTCGGGCCTGATTTCCTCCCAAAAGAGACTTAGGAACTCAAACTCCAGCATGGGGATCATCAGACGTTCCAACAGGCAACACAGGGCTTCGTAGTAGTCATCTACGGTCTCCTGTGCCTGTTCGTGTCTGTTCCGTATTCGCTGCTTCAAGATGTCATCCCCGTCAACTGGTGTAACGTGTCCCAGTCAAAGGTAGGAAACGTGTCCACAAACCACCAGAACCAACGGAGAACTCTTCTAGTAAATAGCATTTGGGCGCAGCGTGTGACGGCTCTCATGTTTCCTCCTAAGTTCAATGAAGCCATATTCCCGACCCTTCACAGAAAGGCCCTGATGGTCGTAGGGTCGTCCTGACCCGTAAACACTAACTTCCAGCTAGCCAATATGTGTGCTATTTTGGATGGTGAGATAGCACACGGCAAACGATTGCGTTTATTGCTGGATAGTCCCGGTGCTGTCTCTTCACGGTGGGCAGGCCTTCCCATTCGGCGATCTCCTGGCTGGGTTGATGTTGGTAACTCCCAAGTATACCAGGGAATTGAGGCACGGTCATGAGCTGTCTGCTCGAACAATTGTCGCTCAGGGCTCCAGGCACTCACATTATTCCGCTGGTGCGGTCGCAAAGTCGGGGCACTTCCCCTGGGCCTGTATCCTGGAGCCATGGGATACATGACTCTGCGTTATCTGATGTAGAAGGCTGGGCCGGTGGTTGTGGAACAGACAGTCGTTATAGTTGCTTTCTCATCTATTCCATCCTTGCAGCCGTCGTTTGCATGACCACCAGCAGCTGATACATCTCTGGCGATGCTGAAGATGAGGGTTGGGAACTGGGTGGGCTTGGTGTTACTGCTCTGGCTCCACCGGTATCACTGCGGGCACCCATTGGATTTGGCGGAGAACACCCACCTTTGGGCTCCGCTCCATAAGCAATGGGAGGCGGATGTCGTTCTGTCGCGATGGGTGTCTGCTCCAGAGGCTGATGAAAGAGAGGGCACGTAGACGAGGTTTTCCACAGTTTGCCTAGACACAGCTGGTATAACCGATGCCCGCACGGCAAAGTCTGGCTGTTCAGCTCGTCCAAGTATTCGTGGCATATGGAGCACAGGAGTGTCGGTCCAGCATTCGAACTCAGCTTCTACCTCTCCGGAGTTCTTTTTGTGGGCATTTTCCTAAAAGTGCGGTGATTCAAAACTATTATGAAACAGAAACATGGACATTAACTTGTAAAATGGCCATTAGTGGCGAACTATAACATAACTCTTAAACAAAAAAGTATGAAGGTAAATAGATAGGCTTAAATTAATATTGTGGATTTAAAATATAATCAATTTTTATTCTAAGCTAGAAAATGATTCTCGGTATCAATATCAAATTCGGTCTTTCCATTTCATTTTTCCCCTTCACAGGCAAGGAAGTTCTCTATTGTTTGCAAGTTTTAACAAGGTACAATTTGTCAGCCCAGGGTTGGTTCGGATCCGCAAGCAGCACGTATCTTATCATGGATAGCCACGGACTAGCTAAGCAGCCAATCCATGTAATGGAAGACACTTAGGCACCGCTCGGTGTGTGGTGCAGATCAGAATCCGCCGCAAAAATGATGTTGAGTAACAACTTCCGAATACACGAAATGACTCAAATATCATTAGGCCTTGCTTGTCAAACAATGGTGGTAAACCACCAATGTATAAATCAAAAGCAGCTCCAAACGATATTGATGTCCAAGGACAACACACGACCGGAAGTTGTTAAGGTTGCTGGGGCACGATTAGTGCAATATCCCTTAGTAGTTACCTACCCGCCATGAATCTGGACACCTTGTAGAGTAACGTAGAGACGATGATATGTTCAGGCCCACGTTGGGTGGCATTTTGTAGCGAAATAGGTAGATATAAATGTCCGTAAAGGATTGCAGGGATGGTCTGCTGCCTCGGCCAAAGAGAATGGTAGAATCCACCGAGATTGGCCTTGTCTGGGGATGCGTGAATGCGCTGGCAGGCTAGCTTTGCGGTATCGTGGGGAGGGGGGTTCTTTTTCCCAGCACAAGACGCAAATATTTTTCATATCCACGAGTTTCAAAAGAGGGTTCAATAAGTATCGAACGGAGTCGAGAAAGGGTACTAAGAGTCAAAGGAAATTGCTGATTCAGAGAACAAACCAGGCCTGGAGAAAACGGATGGACTTAAAGGGACTTTGTCGTTACCGACGATACTTATGGCCCACAAATAAGGGTGGGGCATCCAGGTAAAAGCGGTGCCCCCTCGCACCTTCCCAACCGGATCAAGATCCAAATGTAAACGTAGCCATATATTTCTCATTTGAGTGAAAAACTCATACAAACATAATTTGTAAAGTTTTTGCCTGAAATGAGAAACATAAACGTGGCAAATTTATGTTATACAGGATTTTCTAATAAGAGGTGTTGTTTTTATATTAAAACAAAAATACAAGTTTTTAATATAAATGATTGAATGTTTATTTTGTTATAAAGAAGAAGGTATGCCATTAATAGTAGAAAATAACACTGGGCAAATGACTACCATGACCACGCTTACAGGACCATATCCTTTTCATGACATTTTCCATAACCAAATCGCAAAGTGGCTGCCCTATGTCCTCTATAGCCTCACGAATTCCATCTTTGAGGTCTTGAACTGACGCTGGGCTGTTGGTGTAGACCTTCTCTTTTACGTGGCCTAAAAGGAAGAAGTTGCAACGTGTTAAATCACAAGATCTCGGTGGCCAATTGTGATCACCTCTTCGAGAGATAACACGGTCCGGAAACTTTTCCCGTAAAAGATCAATGGTTTCGTTGTTTCTGTGGCACGTAGCGCCGTCTTGTTGAAATTAATCGTTTTTCAGATCAAAACCATCCAATTCTGGCCATGAAAATCAATAATCATCTCTCGATAGCGTAATCCATTCACCGTAACTGTTGCTCCAGCCTCATTTAAAAAAAAGTAAGGTCCAATGACTCCGCCGGACCATAAACCGCACAAACAGTCACACGTTGAGGATAAAGAGGCTTTTCAACAATATTTCTTTGGTTTTTTGAGCCCCAGATGCGACAATTTTGCTTGTTGACGAAGCCACCGAGGTGAAAATGGGCCTCATCACTCAAGATGATTTTTCGATGGAATTCCGGATCATTTTCATGCATTTCAAGAACCCAATCAGCAAAGACACGACGTTGTTGATGATCAACTGGCTTGAGTTCTTGTGTTAACTGAACTTTATAAGCCTTAAGACCCAAATCTTTATGCAAAATACGGTGTAATGACGTTTGTGGAATGTCAAATTCCAAAGAACGACGAGGAATGGACGAACCTGGGTTTCCTTCAACACTTTCGGCTACAACAGCAATATTTTCGGCTGTTCTTGAGTTAAGTGCACGGGTTTTATTCTTCACATCACTAAGTTGTCCCAACAGCTCGATTTTTTCCACCAATTTCTGTATTGCAGTCCGACAACGTACTTCACGATGACCCAAAAATGTTCGAGTTTTACGAATCGTCTCTGCCAAATTTTCACCATTTTTATAGTGAATTTTGATAGTTTAAATGCATTGTTGAGGCATGTATCGTTCCATTTGTATTAATGGCGTAGTTTTTAGTTGTCAAATGTCAAAAAATGACAGCTTCAAACCTGACATCTACCGGGCTATTCAAAATAACACCTTTTAATGGAAACCCTTTAGTCAGTGAGCTCCTCGTCATTACTTAACCATAGTCATCGTCAATTATGAAGCGCTTGAATGATGTCCGATTTCTCTTCGTCTTCTTCTGCCTCGGAAGAATTTTCATCAAAGTCATCATCTTTATCCTCATCGTCATTACGGTAGGAGTATCGCGCCTGTAAGTTTCTGCCACATCGTAGAACCCGTTCCGTTTCATAGTTATTTTTTACCACATTTCCATTAATTGGTGTTGTACTATTCATAGTCTCAACCGCGATGAGATATTTTCTACGACTGATGATAGGAACTCATTCCAAAGGATCAACTTCGTTGCACAGCACATTTAGCTTATTTGCATTCCTTTGATGTTTAAATAGAATTTGTCTTGTATAGCGCATCGTTGATGAACCCAGCTCTCCAGGCACAGAGTGTGGCACTCCCATGCGTGACTGGACTACCCACTAAACACCTCCCCTGTCAACCTGAGAACCCAGCCTGGAACCGTTTGACACATTACTTCGGGCCAGGTCTTGTTTTGTTATGCCGTGGGGCGCCATCAAGCTGGGAAGTCTCTTTCCTAGCGGGAGTGGAGAGGGGAAGCGGAAATGCCAGAAGAGCGATCCCTCAGCCCCAGTGCCCCCGGCTGCTGTAAGTCCCTTTTATATTTTAGGACTGCCCAAGCATAATGTGCCACCTGGTTCCATTTGTCAACCGATTCGAGTATCACCACAACTATATTATCCGGGGTGAGCTCTCCCATCTCCCTGTAGAGTTCTCTTCGTATCCTGACCTATTTTGTACACGCAAAAATGTGTGACAGGCACTGTCCTCCTCTCCTGGGCAAAACCGACAATCGGGAGACCATGACTTACCGATATTGTGCATGCCATCAATTTAGCCACGTTCCACATCCGGGATGAGGCACGCAGTCCACCTTTCCTTCGTATAATTGACCCAAGACTGCTGCCAATCGTTGAGCGAGCGCTGTCTCTCCTCGCGGACAACCATCTCCCTCGCCTCGTCATTTCGGCGCAGGTAAATAGCGCGGCGCTCTCTAGCAGAGAGGGCGACAGGTATCACGCCTGCAATAACTCTCACTGTTGGATACGAAGATGCAATCCTCAGTGCTCTTCTTCTCTGTACCTGTGCCAAACGTTTTCGGTATACCTCCTTGCTGAGAGCATCGCCCCATACCTCTGCTCCGTACAGTAGCACTGGCCCTACAGCTCTCATCAAGAGGCGTCTTCTTGACGGGCTGGGTCCCCTACGTTGGCCATAAGTCGACTCAGAGCCGATATTCCCGAAGAAGCCTTCTCAGCCGTTGCCCTAATTGGCTCAGAGAAACTCATCTTTGAGTCGATCAGTAGCTCCAGGTACTTCACAATTGGCTTTAATTCGATTCTTAAGTCGCCAATACTGATCATCCTTACTCTAGGGATTCTCTTTTTTGTCAAGATGACCACTTCGGATTTCTCCAGTACTAAACTGAGCCCGCGAGCAGTCATCAAGTCCCTCACTCTTCGTATTAGCATACCTAGCCTAAGTTGCGCGTGTTCAACGGTGCGTCCAGTGACTAGAGCCGCAACATTATCCGCATAGCCGACAAAGCGCGTCCCATCTGGCATCTCAAGTCTTAGTAGCCCGTCGTAAGACACGTTCCACAGGTCCGGACCAAGGATATATCCCTGGGCAACACCCGATGTAACTTCCATCCTTCGTTGGCCTTGTGTCGTAGAGCAGGCTTCGTTCCTTTAGGTAGTTCCTTAAAAGCCACATTAGATATTCTGGAACTTGAAAAGGAGTTTCCAGCGTATCCAGAATATCCACCCATCTAGCGGAGTTGAAGGCATTCCTCACGTCGAGTGTCACCAACAGGACTAACTGTCGCTTGGTGCGACTATATGCCTCTGCCTGTTGGACTGCGTTCACCACCTCTGCAATCGCATCAATGGTAGAACGTCCTGCTCTAAAGCCGTACTGCTGAGGAGATAGGTCCCCAGCAGCACGAATCGCGTCAGTGAGTCTTCCCTTGATGAGTTTCTCTAGCACTTTCCAAGCCGTGTCTAGCATGCATAACGGGCGGTATGCAGACGGCGATTCGGGATTTCCCTGTCCCTTGCAGATCAGCACGAGCCTCGCCACCTTCCATCGTACCGGGAAAGCCCCGTCCTGTAGGCAAACGTTGAATGTGCTGAGCAGCAAGTCAGGACAATGGTGATAAACGAGCCGCAACACCTCAGCTGGAACACCATCTGGACCTGGAGCCTTCCTCGCTTTCAATGAGAGGACTGCCTCCTCCAGTTCCAGCTGTGTGAAGAGTGGGCACTCGACTGCTGTTTCACCATGGACTGCGTCAACATGGTCATGATGGGCGGGGAAGAGTCCACGCACTATCACGTCACGTCCATCTTTTCCGTGTCATGTATACAAAGTTTCCGTAAGGCGCCAAGTTTCCGCATGACCAGCTTGAAGCCAAGGCCCCACGGATCCTTGTTCACATGGTCCACTAGGTCTTGCCAGCAGCGAGCCTTGCTACTGTTGATCAGTTTTCGAAGGCATTTGCTGGCCGACTTATATGCTGCCACCCAGTTGCATGTCTCGTCACCGTTCCGCATCCGTTGAGGCTCACGTCGAAGCTTGTGACACTCCCTTCGCTTTTCAGCGATTTCAGTAGACCACCAGTACACTGGGGGCTTGCCGTGCCGGGTTCTTCGACGGGGCATAGAAGCTTCGCAAGCAGTTGTGATGATGCTCATAGTAGAGTTCACCACGTCTTGAGCTGCCAGTTCTTCCGTCCCCTCCGAAGCTCCCTGCAGCGGCTCACCTGCTGTGAGCACCTTGACGAACCTCTCGACGTATATCCTCTCGATGTTCCATCCAGTTGTAGAAAGCCAAGAGCACGGACGTTGGGAGACAGCATCACTTATATCAAGCAGAATGCACTGATGATCACTGGCTGAGTAGTCCTCTAATACTTTCCAGTTGTGTATCCTCCGTTCTTAGGACTCCGAGGCAAATGTCACGTCCGGTTTAGTTCCCTCACAGCCACTATGGCGGAAAGTCGGCGTATTTCCACAGTTTAGATTGACGAGTGCCGTCCTGGCTGCCATTTCCAGGATTTGTTTTCCCCGCGGATCCATCTGAGGCATGCCCCATTCGATTGCTTTAGCGTTGAAGTCACCCCAAACGAGCACTTTACCCTCTGTGTTCGAGACAGCACCCTCCAAAGCATTAAGCTTGGCTTGGAAAGATGATATCTATTCGTTAGGCGTTAGGTACACACAAAAGAAGGTGGTCCCTGAGCACCGAACCCACACGAAACCGCCCCTCCGTCCACAACTCTCCACTTAAAAGTCACTGTTCTGAACCAAGAGGGCGGCAGTACTCGTTTCATCAGAATACCATAATGCATTACTTTTATTATGGTGTTGCTCACTCAGCAGCAAGAAGTCGGCTTTCATGTCCCTCACAAACCGCTCAAGCGGATTTTGGGCGGTTGAACTGCGGTGTAGGTTTAGCTGCAGGATGCGGGTCATCGGAGCTCTGATTTTGCCTTGGCCAGGGCTTCCTGGAACACTCGGCATTTTTCTGATCCCAAGTCGTGTCCAAAATCAGGTTTTGGATCAGCATCCTTGCAAAGAACACAGTGTGCCTCCTTCGTACACTCTTTTCTTTTATGTCCCATTTCACCGCGTTTGTAACATAGGGAACTCCTGTCGGGTCCTTTGCATACTTCTGTGGTGTGACCATAACCAAGGCATTTGAAACATTGAAGAGGCATTGCTCTTCGCGGTATCCTACAGACAACCCACCCTATTCGTACTTTGCCCTTGTTCAGGAATTGTTCGGCGTCGTTTCCGGTCAAGTCAACTATGGCCATGCATTGTCCCCTGTTGGTTTCCGGTGTCTGTCTCACTTTGGTCTTTCCCACGGTAGGGAACTCCCTATTAATGGCCTCTTCTACCTCGGCCAGATCCGTCACGCAGTCAATGTCTCGTATTTCGATCGTTGCCATCGGCTCGAGTGGGGCTATGGTTGCGCTTTTGCCGAGGACTTTCTTTACTGCGTCACAGAATGCTTCTTTATTGCCGGCCTCTGCTCCGAATTCGACCAGTATGTGGCCCGACCACGTTGGTCGTACTACTTTAATGGTAGTATTGGTGTCTTCGGGCCTTACGTTTCCCCTGATGTCTTGCAGTACTTCCGCGTAAGATTGGCCATCTTGGGGCTTTACGAGCAGTGCCTACTGCCGGAGTCTTCGTCAAGGCTTCTGCCTCTGCTGTTTCCCATCAGGTCAACCTGAACATGAGATCTAAATGTTGATGTTTGGTTTCTAAGATGAGTATGATGGTACAGCACTATTAATAGTTGTTGAATTTGCATGCTATCGCGTTACTGAGCCACGAAGTGTGGAACTACTAGGCGTTTGACGATTGCGTATTGGTTATGTTGATCTACGAACCACGCTAGCATTGCCATTGGTTATTCGATCCTCGACTGAAATCAAATTGTGTACAAATTAGAATTGATTGACAACAATGTGCAAGTATTTACCTATATTGAGAGCAGGTCTGGCTCTTTGCTCAGTGAATGGTCGATTTTGTCGACTTAATGTCCGTGGCTCATCCTCTGAACTTTCTTCAGGTAAGGCTCTGCTCGTCTACCAAAGTCAGAAACTTAATTTCTCAGTGGAGCTTCATTTATTTTATCAGCCAATTTCATATTTTTGTCAGTACCAATTTGTCTCAATTTGAACACCTTGCAGTGTGATTACATAAAATCCAACCACCAGCAACATGCTTAGAAACATATTACATTAAACACAAATCAAAGGCACGTGATAGAGCTCCTTTTGATTCCCCTAGTTTTCACGCAATCGCTTCGATTTGAGTCCACATTTCCTTTTCAATGTTTACATTGAACAAGGATATGCAATTGAATGGTGATTTCATTCAACTCGCCCATCAACCAGACTGAAGCTCCACTTTTCACACTTCATCACTTGTTAATACTCGTCCACAACACGTGACGTAGTGTTTACCCACAATGTCCTTTCCAGATCTCTAGGATTTCAGTTTGCGTCTTAGACGAAGTGTTCTTGGAAGCCATGATTAGGACATATACACTCGTAAAATAAACATTGTTATGGACAAATTTCTCCAATTGTTCACCAGAACTCAATTTGAAGCCAGTTATCCCCAGGAGATTAAATTATGCAAGAGACGGAGAAATGGTGAAGTGGCAAGAAAATATCCGTGTATGTTTTAATGAGATATGTGGGTTGTGTGGCATTGTCAGCCAGAGACTTTTTGAACGTGGGAGCAATACAAAAGTCAATTCAGGAGTGTTATCTATTCATATGCAAATAAACTACTCATTCATAGAATATAGAGTTTTAGCGTTATTTTGAAATAGTCAGACAAACAATGTTACAAGTAGATTAAGATAGACGTTTTCTCGTATTCATCCAAGTCACCCTTTACCATCTCAACTAGTGTTGGAATCGCAATACTAAAAATTTCAATAGGCAAGGGTACAGCCTGAATAAATTTTTTCTCACATCCTTTCAAACTGACATAGTTGTGGATGTTGATATGGGCAACCACTAAGCGGATATAAAAGGCATCATCAGGCTACCATTAATATGTTACATTTGTATTCTGAAGTGTTTGTCGGAGCTTTTGCGAAAGGACTAAGCTTGGTAGGGAAATTTGACATTAAATAAATGCGTTTGCCTGTTTTATATGACGACGATCCTTTTTGTGGAAATCGTCGTGAAAGGAGAAGAAGAATGTTTCGGTCTGATAAGGGGCTTGACCATATTGATTGAGATGAATATAAAATACAGGGATGTTGAATGATATTTGAATGATGCTCTTGTGATATCAATGATAGGGTTTATGCTATTAGCATTCATGAAGGACTCGTTCGATGGCAGATTTGTTCAGTTTTGGGTAGTTTGTAGGATTGTTCATATTTTAGTGGCTTTCTTATCCTTTATGGTGAGAGAAAAGAAGAAGTTTTTTGCTTTAATTTCAATTGCTTCATTTGAATGTAATTAATTATTCTAAGTTATCAATTGTATATGTACAAATAAAACGTTTTAAATATATGATTGGAGCTTTTACACTCTATTCAAAGTTCAAATGCATATCCTGAATATTAATTTCTTCTCCTCCTTCTCAAATTTTGTTAATATTTCCTTTGCATTCTTTTTGTCGTAAAAGTCAATAACAGCATCTACACTAATACCGTATTATTTTTAACCACATACAAAATAAACGCGCAACTGGGCCCATAACCTTTTAGAGTTATTGGCAGAAAAAGGAAAAACTCGTCCGTCTTCGTTGAATGCTGAAGCCAGAAGAAGGTTACACGGCAAAACTTTTATTCACAACTGTGGGTAAAACCCACAATAGTGAATTGTACATTTCTCCGACATTTGAAGCAAATATTTCATATTTTTATTGACCGTTACATTAAAAGTCGGTTAATGTTTATGGTGATGTTTTATTGTGTAATTACTTCAAATTTAAGGCATTTCAATTTCAATTTCGTTCAATTTCGAATTGCGCTTATTTTCTGACCTTTGGGGGCAACCATTTTGAATTGATGTATTTAATTTTTTGTTTTTTTTTTTAATTCATGTGGCTTAGTGTCTCATCAATCACGGTGCCAAATCTCGTTCGGGTTGGAGTTTTACTCTTGACAAATATTATTTTATATATTTCGGGAGAAACTGTGCTCCCTTCTTCATATTTAAAAACACTGAAGAAGTGAGCAATATTACTCCCGAAATAGATATATGTTTATTTTAACAAAACAGATTTGCGTTTTTTTTTTTGGAAAATTATCAAATGAATAACGAATCCTGTATTATGCTACGATTGTGAGACATGGACCCTCTCCTAAGCTTCCGCTTACATATTGAATTAAATGCATTTCAAAGGTGAAGGCACCCGATAGCGAAAAAGATACAACCAAGAGTTGTAAGAAGTGTTTGACAAGCCAGAAGTCTCGACAATAATAAGATTACGAAAGTTATAATGGGCTGGCCACTTGATACGTATGGATGAAAAATGGGTACCTAAAAAGGATTTCTTTGGCAAAACTATAGGATGGAGACCATTAGGAAAACTGAGGAAACGCTTGTCCAACTCTTCCAAAGAAGAACGTTCATTGCTACTCGGTTTGAAAATTGGAGGACGTAGTCGAGGAACCGAGACAACTGGGGGTACTATCTGTGGGAAGCCAAGGCCCACAAAGAGCTTTAGTATTGTATGGCGGCAGCACTGTCGCTAAAAAAACCGCTGGAGCATTTTGAGAATGAAATAAAAGCCGACTTTCTGCTACTCAGTTAGTAGCATCAAAGCAGAAGTTAATTGGCATGGTTGCTTCGTAATCTGGTAGGACCACAATCCCGAGGACAGCCTTTCAATGTGGGTATTGAGTTACCAGCGATGGGTTGGTTTTGTGTGGGTTTGGTGTATAGATACAGCGTTTATCTTAGTTAGAATGAACTGTTACCATCCTTTCAAATTAGACTCGATACTCTGGATGACACCATCTCAAATGCAAAGTGGCATGTTCTTACTGGGAGGGACTTCAATACGAAAGCTAATGAATGCTAGAAAACGAGTCCTGAATATGGCAGCGAGAACTAGACTTGTTGAGTTAAAAACCGGCAACACACCTCCTTCCCACCACTGGGGCTGCATTGGAACCATTCCTGACACGACATGCACACAAGAGTCCCTAGTACAAAGGGTACATAGCTGGAGAGCTCCAGGGGGCTACTCGGCCAGTGGCCACCAATATGTAGCACTTGAAATTCCTTCGCATACATATGCACAGTATTTCAGTCATGGATCGAACACTAGAAAGATGGATGTGCTGATGATTGTGAGAATGCCCATGGTATGGGCGTTGAACAATTATCAGCTACGGAAGCGGTGAAATTAGCTATGAGGATTGTTTTTAAAGCCATTGTTTTTAAAGCCATTGGATGTCACAAGGTGTGACGCGAGGCTCAGCCAGCACGAACTTCGAAATGGGCATGCACAAAGCTCGCTACATATAAGTCAGCCTGAAAGTTCCTTTGCAAACTTGTCAACAATAGCAGTCAGCTACAGGCAAAATCTGGTGGAAGATGTGAGTAGGGTTCCATGGGGCCTTAGCTTTAAGCTGGTCATACGTAAGCTTGAAACCCAGTATTTTCGCTGTACAGACGAGGTGAAAAAGTTGAATGAGATGGTGTGGGTTTTTCTTTCTGTATACTTCCTTTGTTTTGAAGCAGGCTACGATGAAACTCCACTGGGTTGCCCACTCTTTACGAAGACGGGATCGTAACTGCAGATGGTCTATCACTATTACCCTGGCTTGCTCCTCAGTAAGTCAAAATGCTCCTTGTGAAGGAATACTTCGAGTGCTGGTAGATGATCAGCAAGGCAAAAGGAATCAACGCCTTGGACAATGATCTGGAATTGATGCTTTGGGCTAGCAAACATGATAGTTTTGAATTGGTTGCTTTGCACGGTAGCGCACTTGCACGTACTCGTGCTTAATTCAACTATCATACCATATCTGCCCCGGTGAACACTTGAACTTCGCACCATTAGTTTAGTGGTGTAAGTTCGGTTGAGACGAATTCCCCATTAGCACTGGTCTGACTGAGACTACTTGTCTCCATAAAGACTTGTGCCAACCCTCGCATGGACTCCCTGCTCTCCAAAGATAACTATGGGACCAAAAAGGTGACTACACACACGAACGGCGCCCAATCAAACTGGAGCAATTTCAACTAAAAAACCTAAAAATTGATTAAAAAACCTCAAAAGAATAAAAACAACAAAATATCAACAACAACGACGGAACCAACAGTTACAGCCACGATGTTAACAGTAAATTGAGAATGGTACCAACGACGACAAAACGACGCCACTGTCATTGTAAAGACACATGAAATATGAAGAGCAACATAGAGCCTTGTTTAAATTGAAATTTCTGCGGAGTTTGTGTGTAGCAAAAACACGATGCAAACAACAGAGCGTCCCAAAAAGGGATAGTGGGGAGATCTACAGGATGCGACAGATAGTCGCATGGTGGAGGAAACTGTAAAGTACACCGAGAATTTGATGTTTACTGCTGCGACTGCTACCAAAGTGGTCCAAGCAAGGGTCTTAAATGCTGAAATAATAATGAATCATCCTGAAGTCTACAAAGTAACTTCAGCAAAAAAGAAAGAAGTGAACAGACAAACGAAGCGTTGTTGCGTGCTTTCACCGCCGCCCTCGAAAATGTGGCGGAAGTACTATATTCAGGAACAGGAGTCAATAACCACTCCCAAGAAAGGAGGACGCAAAGTACAGTCAATCAAGAAGAAAGACTGATACAAAAAGCGGGAGACGTTATGAAAAAAAAAAAAAAAAATAAAACCACCAAAAATCAGCAAGGGAGTCAGAATGGCTTCTTTGAACTAAGCGAGTTCCTAGATTGCATTAGGCAGAAAGCTAAACGTCCGCTGAGGGCTAAATGTTCGCCATCAAATATCAAAAGAAGAATAACGTCTAATCTATTCCAAGGAGAACGGGATGAAAGAAGGAAGGAAGAGGCACTTGATATGCGTGAAGTGCCAGATCAGTGGTTCTAGGGAGTGATGAAAAAGAAGAAAGCCGCAAATAAATTCCCTCAAAATGTGCTAGAAAATAAAGTTCACCGGCTGCTAAGCAAGAAAAAAGACCTGCTGCAAAACAAGAGAGAAAAAGTCACGACGAAGACCCCGGCAGCAAGCACTGTTGCAGGACGTCAGGAGAAATATAAGACCCAAAGAGAGTAGCAGTGCTATTCAAGCAGAACAACTAACCCAGTTGTGCCATATACTGGTCGAATTTGGAGCAGAAGCTGACAATAAAGAAGTATTATATGATGCAGTAAAGAAAGTCCTCAGCAAACGTGCAACTGTTGTCTCGTTTGAGTCGATGACAACAATCGAAATAAGAGACACTGACTGCTTCATGGATTTGGCCGAGGTAGAAGAGGCTATCAGAAGGGAGCTCCCTAGCGTGGTAGGATCATAGCGAGGCCGACACCAAAAAACCATAGGAGATAACGCATGGCCATCATTAACTTGACCGAATAATTTCAGAATAAGGGCAAAGCGAGAATAAGATAGGTCATCTGCAGGATAGGGCAAAAAGCAGTGCCTCTTCAATGCTTCAAATGTCTCCAATAAGGTCACGCTGCACAAGTATGCAAAGGACTCGATATGAGTTCTGTCTATTACAAATGTGGCGAAATGGGTTACAAAAGAAAAGAGTGCACAAAGGAGGCACACTGTATTCTTTGGAAGGATGCTGACCCCAGACCGGATTTTGGGCACGTCTTGGGATGAGGAAAATGTCACGTTTTCCAGGAAGCCATAGCCAAGGCAAGATCAGAATTTTGGTGACTCATATACTGCAGATAAGCCTACCCCGCAGTTCAACCGCCCAAAACCTGCTTTAGCAATTTTTGAGGGACATGAAAGCCAAAATGTTTCTGCTGAGTGAGCAACACCACAATAGAGTTCTGCCTCATGGTATCCTCATAAAACTGGTATTGCCACCATCTGAGTTCAGAAGTGCGATTTCCAGCTGGAGGGCTGGGGACGAGAGATGGTTTCATTTGGGTTTGGCGCTTAAGAGCCACCTTCTTTAGTGTGAACCTAACGACAAACGAACCGATATGATCTTCCCAAGATGAATGCTTTGAAGGGTGCTGTCTCGAACGCAGACGGTGACGTACTCGTTGGCGGAGACTTCACCGCTAAAGCAATCGAGCGGGGCATACCTCAAACAGATCCGCGGGGAAAACTATTCCTGAAAATTCGGGCCAGGATGATGCTCATCGTACTAAACACTGGAAATATGCCAACTTTCGACCTATCTAAGATGGTCACACCACCACCACCATCAACGCCGATGCCCATTCTACCAGTCAGACCTGCGCCAAAAGAGGAGGCATGTGTTGCTTTCAGAGCTCCACCCTTTTTGCAGGAGGACGTGGAGCTTTGGTTCACCCACGCCCACGCAAATTTCACCATGAGCCGTGTAACCGATGACTGAACCAAATTCAACCTACTAGTGGCAATTCCCGACACAAAGACGATGCAGCAAGCGCGTAACATCTCGACGATCCCACCATCAGAAAATAAATATAGTGCCCTGAAAAGTGTTCTTTTGTCCATCTACGTAGACTCGGCACAGGAGCATATTCAAAAGCTCCTTTTGTAGACCAACGCCCATCGCAGCTCCTTAATCAGAGGCACGTACTTGCTAACGGAAATGTGTCTGACACCTTGTTACAGCAAATGTGGCTGAATCGCCTTGATGTCACGCTGAGAAGCATCCTATTGGCTAATGATGCAGCATTGTCGGACCTCGCAAAGATCACTGATTGCGTGCATGAGGTCACCAGGCAGTCAGTAGCAGCGGTTTCAAAGGACGACTTGCCACGGCACTGCATCTCCTCCTCTAGTAAGCTAAATAGTCTCTCCTCCGAAGTACGAGACCTCAGCCATCGAATGACGAAAATAGAGGACGACACTTTGGACACATCGTCGAAGGTAGAGTGTTCACCGTCTTCACTTAACACAGGCCTTTGCAGCTCGCCTTCCAGCAGCGCCCTGAAAAAGTATCGCCAAGATAACAACACCAGCTGGATTTCATATTGCAATTCACCACGGACATCCGACACATCCCAGGCCGAAACAACGCTATCGCTGTCGATCTTTCAAGGGTAAATATGATTCAATCAATTGATTTTACCACCATCAACGTAGCTCAGAAGAATGACTCCGAGCTCCAAGCGCTATTGTGTAGCCACGACCAGCCACTCGAGTGGAGACAACAGAGATTGAATGAATCCTCCCTAACTCTTCATTGCGTCATCACTCTGAAGAGGATACGACCATTCATCCCGCAACAACTCTGAGTGATAGTTATCCAGAACATCCATGGCCTCCCACAACCAGATACCCGAGCGACCAGGACGATGATCACTGATCGCAAGTTCATCCGAGCCTGCCTACCATGCCAGCGCAACAAAATTACTCGGCACATGAAGTCATCACTGCAAAAATACAGCCTATCCAATGCGAGGTTCGAATACATCAACGTCGATCTTATCGGACCATTTCCCCCAAGTGAAGGATTTCAGTACTGCCTCACCATCATGGACAGGTCCATCCACAATGCCCACAGCATTCACAGAGGCGCTAATCAGCATATGGATTAGCCGTTTTGGAGTCCCTGCATGCATCATGACCAACCTTGGTAGACAGTTTGAGAGCCAGGTATTTAAGGAGCTAAAAAGCCAATTGGAATCACGCACTTGTGGACAACACTTTACTATCCGGCTTCCGATGGCATAGTGGAACGGTGGCATCGCTTGGTCAAAACCGCGATCTGCGGCCATGACGCTCTGCAATAGAACAAAGCCCTACTGGTTGTATTACTGGTACTGCGATTGTCGCTGAAGGAAGACATCGAATCAATGCTAGCTGATGTGGTCTACGGCACGACGCTTTGACTACCTGGGGAATTTTTCAAAACTTCCTAAGCTGCTGTGAATGACTCTCACTTCCTAAAGGATCTCCGCACGAGGATAGCTTCATTAACTCCGCGCAATACGTCATACCACAACACCAACGACATCTTCGTGCACAAGGACCTGTCAAGCATCATGCACATCTTCGTTCGAAACGACAAAGTTAAGGTCCCAGTTACACCACTTTACGACGGCCCGTACCCGGTATTAACACGGATAATACAAGGTTGACGTGAACGGATGACTAACGGTCATATCCATTCACAGGCTGAAGCCCGGATTTTCTACATCTGATGAGTAGCCACCATTTCGAATGTAGTAAAAACACGTTCAGGGTAAGAGATCCACATGCCAGTGCAATACACACCATAGCGTCATCATTCCGTGGCTCTGCCACTGCGGGGGGAGCCACCCACCATGCACACGACAATGTTGCTGATGTACTCGTATCGTAACGAATGTAGCAGCCAGCACACATGGTTGTGCGCCATGAATGTGTAGGGAATAGTCAAATAAAATAGGTGCTTCGTTACAAAATATTTATTTACAAATAACGATGTACATTATACGCTGGTTCGGATGGAACTAACTATTCTACTATTTACATATAACATAAGATGTAAATTTATTTACAGCAATTCATATTGGCTTTTGATTTTAAATGTTTGACAACCTTAATTGTTACAGCCGCTACAATACCTCCTATTCCAATTTAGTGTCACATATTTGATTGACAATTTAAATTTTCATTTGTAGTTTTTTTTTTTGTTTTGGGACCAGGATATGTTTTTAATATTGGTCTTGGGCTGTTGCTTGTTGTCAATTAGTTCCGCTGCAGAACACTTCAGGTATTCTTTATATGCTGTCCGCAAACCAAGAAGGACCGTTGGTAATGCTTGCAACCAGTTTTTGTTTTCATGGCACATTAACGCTACTTTGAAGCTTCGGTGCCATCGCTCGACCATACCGTTCGATGCGTGATGATAGGCAGTAGTTTTGATGTGTTTGCATCCTGTCAGATGAGATAGATTACGAAATAGAGTGGAGTCAAACTGTTTACCTCGATCTGTAGTTACAACACAAGGTGCTCCAAAGCTGCTGATCCAGGTCATGTAGAATGCAGAAGCCACTGTATCAGCTGTGATATCCTTAAGTGGAACAGCCTCCGTCCACCTTGAAAAACGATCGACCATTGTCAGAAGATATTTATATTCTTGCAAGGTGTTTCACGGTCCTACGATTTCGATATGAATGTGATCGAACCGTTTGTCAGGAGATGCAAATTGCAATGTAGGTTGTATGACATGACGGCTAACCTTCGATCGTTTACATTGAAGAAAGCTTCGGGACCAAGCTGCAATATTCTTCGACCTTGAGGCCAAATGTACCTTTTTCTAATCAGTCGGCTGGTTACATGGCTGCTCGGATGTGATAAGCGGAGAATAGAATCGAACGCACGTTATCGAAGTGTTTTGGGAATATACGGACGTATCTCTCCTGTTGATGTGTCCCAATATACAATGTTGTCGTGAAGTGTCATCCGTTTTAATTTTAGTGATGTTGCATTGTTGAGGATATCTTTTAATTCCGTGTACGTAGCCTGTTCCACTGCAACGTTGGATATATCCAGGATGCAACTGTCGATACAATATCCAGTCGAGGCAAAGTATCCACAACGGAATTTTGATCTCCTTTTATATAAACTATTTCCGTAGTAAACTGTGAAATGCAATTTAGTTATGGCGCTTGACGAGGCGATGTTTTACTGGAGCTTTGTGCGAACGCAAATGTTAGAGATTTATGGTCTGTTTTAATCACAAACGCTCTTCCTTCTAGCTTGTCTCTAAAATGTTTTACAGCTGAATAAATTGCTTGCAATTCTTTTTCGTAAGTGCTGTATTTAATTTGAGCATCGCTGAGCTTCTTTGAGAAAAAGCCTAAAGGTTTCAACTGACTTTCGTCAAATTGTTCCAGAACTGCGCCAATTGCCATATTTGAAGCGTCAGTTGAAAGTGTTAATGATGTATTCGGAGCGGGATGCGTGAGAAGCGTAGCTGTTTCCAATAGCTGTTCGCTGCTTTCAAATGCTTTTTCAGCTTCTGCGGACCACTTAATTTCTGTTTTGTCGTTTCGTTTGCTGCTCACAATGAGGGAATTTAGTGGCATTAGAATTCTGCATGCCCAAGTATCTTCTTAGTTGGACTACTTTTCGTGGCTTACTATAGTTCTTGATAGCGTCGACCTTGCTGTTTAGTGGTTGAATACCATCTTTGGTTAGCAAATATCCAAGATATTTCACATCCGGCTTTCCAAACACGCATTTGGCAGTATTAATGCGGATTCCATATTTCGTGAGACGCTCGAAGAAAAAGCTTAGGTGTTGTTTATGTTCTTCTGGATTAGATGACGCGACGAGATTATCATCCAAATATCCATAACAAAAATCAAGAACATGTAGCACCAAATCGATGCATCTTTGAAAAGTTTCTGCAGCATTACGTAGTCCAAATGGCATATACAAAAACTCAAAGAGTTCAAAAGGCGTTATTACTGTGGTTTTTGAAACATCCTCTTCCGCAACAGGACCTTGATGATACGCTCGAATTAGATCAATGGTAGAAAATATAGCCTCACCATGAAGGTTGTGCGTAATATCTTCTACTCCAACGATTGGATAACGGTCGGGTATTGTGATTGAATTCAACCGCCGGTGATTTCCACAGGGCCTCCATTCTTGAGATTGTTTTTTATACAAGACGTAGTGGGCTGGCCAATTGACTGCTTGACGGACGGCATATTCCCATTTGAACCATGTGCTCAAATTCCTTTTTCGCAGCAGCATACTTCTCCGGTGCTAAACGACGAGCCTTTTCTGCATCTGGAGGTCCATTTGTTTTTATAAAGTGCCTTACCGGATGGTCTTCTTCCTGTTTCTTAGTATTAGGATTAATTAAGCTGGGATATTCGGCCAATATACGATGGAATTCGTCCTTTATGAATATTGTTGAAACTATAGGCATTCCTTCTGTTGTTATTTCGGCGATGGTCTCCAATTTCGTTTCGCTGTCTATAAGTGACTTCCTACGCAGATCGATCAGCAAATTATGAGCCCGGAGAAAGTTGGCGCCAAATATGGGTCTTGACATGTCAGCAATACAAAATATCCATTTGAACTCGCGTCTTAATCTTAAGTTCAACGAAAGTAGATGTTCACCGTAGGTTTTAATAGGTGCTCCATTTGTAGCACATAAAATGTAGGCGGAAGCTTCCTTATTTTTTATTTTGTCACGTGGAATGACTAAGATGTCGGCTCTAGTGACGACTAAAAATGTGATGCCGGTGTTTCTATCTGCAACTATAAAACGGTTCTTTGACGAGTCACCACCGCTGACTGTTAATGATGACGGCGGTGAAATTAGTTTTCCGACGGCTTTAAAAAGTAACAAGATGGACGACATTTTCGGGCTTTTTCACCAAACTTTTCGTGGTAAAAGCAATTTCTGTTTTTCGAAGACTTCCCTTCTGAAGAATTAAAACGCGGTCGTGACATGGAGCGTGATCGAAACCGATGCGGTTGTCTTTTGTTAGCAAGTTCTAAATTTTCAAGTCTTTTCAAAATTTTGTTAAACACACTGTTGTCTGTTTTTGGTTTAATGTCTACTGCAGTCACTGTGTCCATACCGAACTCATCACAAATTTTATCCGCAGTTTCCACTAACATATTAATATCGTCTTTCGCGGTTACAGACAAAACGGCGCGAATACGCGATGGTAATCTACGCAACCACACAGCACGAAGAGCATCGTCGGGTAATTGCGACCCGGCAAGCGATCTTATTTGCCGGAATAATTGCGATGGTTTTTAACGCCTAATTCTAAATCAGTTAGGACGTGCGTTAACTGATTTTCCGGGGAGTCCGAATATCCCGAAATTAAATGTTTTTTTTGATATTTCGTATTTATTTGCATTACCTACATCTCTCAAAATGTCGGTCACTTTTTTATATTCTTCACTTTCAATCGAAGCCACTCCAAGTTGTAATATTGAGGTATTCGATGTAATGCGATTTATCGTAAACGGCGCTTCAATTAGCTCGAGCTATACATCGGGACGACGCATGAAAAATGGCGGCAATTTCGCATCGCGTCAAGATTCCACCCGCGGCAGTGATGAAATTCTTCATTCTATTTCGAGGTTCACGTCACGCGCTGACTTGGGAGTTTCATCGGCAGACGGTAAAATATCGTCTATTTCAAATAATCTAGGAACTGCTCCACCGGTAGCCATTATAGTAATTGTCAGAAGTTACTATGTTTTTAAACGCGGGGTCACCACTTTGTAGGGAATTGTCAAATAAAAGAGACGATTTGTTACAAAATATTTATTTATAAATAACGATGTACATTATACGCTGGTTCGGATGGAACTAACTATTCTACTACATAAGATGTGAATTTATTTACTGTGGTTCATATTGGTTTTTGGTTTTAAATGTTTAACAATCTTAATTGCTACAGCCGCTACAAATGTAACAGCCAGAATAAATGCTTGTGTGCCTCGGAATATGCAATCTCCGAGTGGTAACTCATGGACCATCAGCGCATGGCTTTGAACCCTCCGAAAGGAAACGCCTATTCATATCCCATAGGTATATCGTGTTTGGGTAGTCGTGACAGATAAACAGAGTACACTGCAGCGATGGAAGGTGCCAGAGAAGGGGGAGGTAGGGGGGATTTTTTCTGGCAAACCCTTTCCTTCCCTCTCTTCTCATTGGAAAGGAGACACCTGCAATCCGAGTGCCTTTACCACGTAGAAAAGTGAGGCCTAGCCGGAAGTAATGTGTCAAACGGTTCCAGGCTAGGTTATTAGATTGACAGGGGACGTGTCTGGTGGATAATCCAGAAGTAGTGTTTGGTTGGGAGTTCCACATTGGGGGGTAAATAGACTTCAGCTTCCTGCCACAAGAAAAAAATTATTATCTCATTCCCTCAAGTTCATCACATCCGTCACAATCTATTTTTCTCAATATTTTTCTATCCGAACTTAAATCAAACGTTCTTCTCGTTGCGCTATTAAAAAAATCTTTATATGGTTTTTCTCCTTGAACCTTGTTTTTTGTCTCTTATCGGGGAAGGATTCAAACACAAAACACCAGTCAAGGCAAAATCGTTAAATAACATTTTTTTTATTGTTGCAGAATCTGCTTGTACTCGAACTCAAACATCCGTTTTAGTAGGTAACCACTTTTTATGATCGAACTAAGAGCAAGATATTTCCTAATCACGCGGGTTCACCCCACAGTCTCGGCAAGACTTACTTTCGACCCTCCATCCATCCATTTTATCTTCGCTCAAAGTCCACATTCATCCATACAATCTCATGCTAGGTCTTTGTACGATTTCGACTCAAAATCAACCTAATGGGCATCAAAACCAGAAAAATTCGCAATAGCCTTATATACTAATATGAAAAGATAGAATTACTCTTTAGGATCGATCTATTGTCGTAAAGCTCTAACTAAAATCAATAACTCTTGCAACTTTCGCGAAAACTACAACGATAAGAAAAGCAAATATCAATTCCTTCGAATCAAATCAAATCAAAAATCACCGGGTATCTGTTGCCACCCCCTATCTCCTCTCGTCCTTCTAAACTAAAACTTCCTGTAAGCAAAGGGAAATCTATAATAACATTTTACATCTGTTCCTTCCTTATGAGAATTTTTATCCTCATAAAATCTCTTTTTACCAGCCCCCGGGGCCTTTTCAATTTCTACTTTAGCCCGAGTGTCTTTTCTATCATGGTAACATTCTTTCGCGCTCGAAATATTTCGCTTATGTTGAGGGAATACCGAAAGTTGTAGTGAATAATAGATTTTCATATGTCCGTGAAGGACCGCAGCGATGTTCTGCTGCCTCGGCAGAGGAAGGTGTTGATTCCTGCCGAGAATGCCCTCGTCCGGAGACGCGTGAATGCGCTGGCAGGCTAGCATTGCGGTGTCGTGGGGCGGGTTCGTTTCCCCGGCACGAGGACTCACTACAAAACATTTCGCATTCACGAATTGCTTGCAGAGTTCGAGAGGACGACCGAAGTCGCAAATCAGTAGATAACCTCCACGAAGGAATTACGACTTGTTGCGAGAACAAGTGCAACCTGACAAGAAAGACTAATTTGGGGGTGACCTCGTCCTTACCCAAATACATTCAGGGCCCACAAATGAAAGAGGGGCAACCGGGTGGTGGTGGAGCCCCTTCATGCCCACCCAACCGGAATAAATCCAATGTTAAATCGTTGAAGTGGCCAGGTATTCCTCTTCTGAGTGGAAAACTCATACAACTTGAATTGTATGAACCTTCCCATCAGAAGGGGAGTACCCCGGTGACCAATTTATGTCATAGAATTATACAATGGAATTGCATAACTTTATGCCATAAAAAGGCACTTGGCTTGGGCCACTCAACCCATTAAGTCACCTGAAATAAAAAGGATTAAATTGTACCCGGTGACTGGCTCATATTTTGAGGGGGAAGCCTGCCACCGTACCGGGTCCTATACCCGGTTAGAAATGGAGGAAAGGAAAGACCCTCGGGTACGTTTTTAATTCATTTTTATTTTTTTTCTTTCAATTTTCAATCAATTCATTAGATCATCTATACCTAATCTAACTTATTGGTTTCTAACAGGTTAAATTCCGGTATTACACATTTTCTGATACTCTATAGCTGACCACAAAATCTTATTTGGAATTTGAATATAAATGAACTATTTATGTTACACTTATGTACATTTTGTATGGTGATAAATAATACTTAAATAAAAGGCAGAATTTTAGTAATGAATCAATTTGAGAAAGATAATCTTCAACACAGGAAATGTTTCAATTCCAATCTACCTTTCTGACGAGCGATGTTAACAGGGTTTTCAAAATTGCAATCTCTGGTTGAGAATTAATTCCAAGCTCTTAGAGAGCGATTTAATAGACTAAAATTATCGCCCTTTATTAAATTTTTGACTTTTAATTATAAGAATAATGTTCAGATACTGTTACATTACAGACTTCTGCGGAAAATGCCAGAACAACGATGTTGCAAGTGATTATTTTGCATGTCCCATAATTATCTCTTTTTGTTGCAACAAATACTCGTTTATACTTGTATTTTACCTGAACTGTCATTCTAAAATCCCAGTTGAGAAATTACATCATTATTAACTCTCGTTAAACACAAAAGCTTCGAATTTAATCTAAATTTTTTATCTGTCATTTATAATACCTTTTTATATTTTTGAATGGTGCAAAATTTATTGTTTATATTGTCTTTGATTTTTATCATTTCAAATTGTTATTCTTTTTATTGAATGGGTTTAGGCTATTATTTTAGGTGTGATATTTTATCTTATGGTTTAATGTTACTAAGAATTTGAATCAGTGCTGTCATATAAATGGGTAGTAGAAAGATTTATAGGGTAAATAATTAGGTAAATTTGTTTATTTAAATAAATGAATCAGTATTATTTTATAATTATTATTATTAAATAATAAGGTAATGTTATCTTATTTTTTTATTCAAGTTTCGGGAACTTTTAACGGAGTATCACTAAATGCAAATGATATAATGCCTTTGATGTTCAAGTACATCGACAAAGCGTAAACTGAACATACTCTTTATTATATTAAAAATCCAAAATTTTTCATGAAATTGAAAAAAATGTTCACTTTCAAGAACTGATTAAAATATGTATGAATATAAAATTAAGCCTTCAAAATTAGACCAATAAGTATGCTCATTTACATATCCGGTATCGAAAACTAGTAAAGTGCAGATATTTGAGAGTGCCAAAAAAAATCTATAGCAAGAAATACATTGAAGTTCACGAACAAGAATTACTAAAACCAGGCGTAATCTCTGGATGCACAACGTAATCAGTATAAAAATGGATACATGCAAATTAATCGCTCTGAACTCAGACAGATTCATTCAAATTAATCGTGTGATAGCAAAGTTCTATATGCAATTGATTACATCATGGTGCTATAATTTTCATGCGAACTTTATCCAAAAATATTTCGACAAAATTCATTGAATGCCACATAACATTCTATAGAGAAAATTATCTCTTCAAGATTATGTTTCTTAATGCTCAGGTCGTCTTGTATCTGAACACGACTGATAAGCTTTTCTTACAACTACACTTTCGATCGACGCTTTTAATTCTAAGGTTTTGTGACTTGAACTTCATACGGGATTCCAATAAGACGCGAAAATGAACATGCATGCAAAAGCTAATATGAATTTTCTATTACTTGAAATAATGTGAACTACTCAAGTTATGTCTGCGCCGAATAATGTGAAAGCCTCCTCTTCTCCCGACAATTCTGCAACCTTTCCTTGCAATTCCCGAAAAGCATGGACAGCCTCGATTTCCTGCTTCAGCTCTTTGATCGTTTTGCTAGGATCAATTTCCACGGTGAGCGTGCTGTGTTGCAATGTCTGGACCGTTATTATCACTTTGTTGTTTAGTGCAACTGGCCGACGTGCTTTAAATTTGGGCCTTCACTTCACTTCTTGCTACAGAATCTTCGCAAGCATTACTTTGTGCATTTCTATCGCGATCAATTTACTCCGACCACACACGCACTTTTATTTTTTTCCACGCAAATATCCACCGTGTATTTACTAGTTTTTTCTCTTGTGTCTAATTAAATCTACATTTGCGAACTACCGTACTTTTCTTTTTCGTTGCCACATAGGGAAACGTGAGAAGATTCGAAGAGATATTTGTCGATCAAACGCGTATTTATTTTGTTCGGGTTGCCGGTTTTTCTTCGAAGACTTGCTCTCTGATCCTTCACTAGTTCATTTCACCCCAAGCATGCACCCTTCAAACACAGAAATTATTCCATGAAAGTGTTCTGTGTACTTCTGTGAAACGTTCCAGTTTGTTTGTATTCTCACGATTCATCTCTGTGTGCACGCTTCTTCTAACAAGTATTGTGGAGGAGTTTCCGAATTTGTATTGGAACATGTACAGTACATTAACAACAACGATTCCACGCGAACCGACTTCCTTAATCGATGAAGCGAAGTTGCATCACAGCATTTCGAAAAATTTCCGACAAAAGAGCTAACGGTTAATTACAAATCCGTTACATGCTAAGTGCATTGAGTAACTAATTGTTACTAAATTCGGGGGCAAATCAATGACGCCTTTTTCCACATTTTCAAATTGTTTCTTCGTTTCATATCTCCTTTGGGGACCTGATTATTTCTGGGAACTAAAGAATAACTTTTCGACAAATGATTTAAGGGAGGGAGAAACCTTTGGACACCCAAGCGAAAACACTTCCACTAGATTTTGACGGAACACGAGTTTTATTCCACCCTTCGCCAACCCACACGACTAACAAGGTGTTCACAATTTGCACGATAACTCCATCGTCTATTTTTTTTACAATATTTCACTGTCTTTTACGCGAGAAACTTTTCCACGTGTCTCGGCGATATTCTGATCAGCCCGCAATCTCCTCTCACTCCCAACTCGCTTCTTCTTTACGCGGCGTCCGCGCTGTCTGGCGGTTTCGAGCAGACTCCTGATCTCCATCCCATTCCTCGTTTGTCAGACGAAGCATCAGACTCGACTTGCCGGCGCCACTCTCCCCGATAATTCCAATTTCCAATGTTGTTATGTAGTTATCACCCATTTTCACGATTTACGACGCAATAGCATGCAAATTTCGCAAGCACAATTTAATATTCTCCACACTCAAGCAACTACGACACTTTATGGGCAAGTAGAACAATACGAACCCATTCAGAAAGGGGGAAATCACACAATTGAAGGTTTTTGTTGCTATCAAATGTACTTTTTCCTTATCATTTGTAGTTTATGACGGCGGTATTTGCAATTTCCCTTTTCACTGTCTTTTGTAGGTTCAATTAAGTTATCAATTGAAGGCAATTTGTCGTTTATGATAATTAGGCGTAATTAGGTGGGAAAAATCGGAAGAATTAGACAAATTTTAAGGGGTTTAAATGATACAATGATTTTAGCGTTCATATAATTAACAGGTTAAATGATACAATGATTTTAGCATTCATAATTAAAAGGGGTTAACCGTTTCGTTCTAAGCATTTGCATACCGCGTTACACCGCAATTCGTTAAATTATCTTCAAAAGATATTGTAATAAGATACTACACATTAGAAATTTTTAAACATTTTTAGAATTTTGTTTCCCGGGTGTTAAGTACAAAGGAAATTTTTCCACTTATTATTCCTGCGAAAAAAAAAAACGAGTGTTGCGATGGGGAAGGTGACTGAATCGACTGAATCCTTATTAAATTGCGTTCGTGCTGTGTGCCTGTGTCAGCGCTGCTTTTAGAGCCATCGTTCTTAGATTACTACAGGGCAGCTAATTTTCTCGTGATCCCAAGGCAATGCGGATTACGAAAAAGGAGCTGAAGGATCTTTCTGTGTCTCACGGGTTGCCTTCGGCGTCGGGACTAGAGATGACGAACAATAAAAGAACACAATTAACAGACGGACGGACTGACTTATGTCTATGTTTGCCTGGAAGTATACAATCTTTGCGCGTTTTTGAAAATATATGCGGACGGACAAACAGACGTGCCCAATTATCTATCGGCGCAGGTCTTTCGCGTGGTATATCCCCACTTCTTTTCCCGATGGATCCGTTATCAAGTAACGGTTAGGTCCCATTACCTTCTTTATGCGGCTTTTCAGGAATCGCCTATCCAGCTTGGCGTTGTAATGCCCCGCGGCGTCACTTTGGCGGAAATTTCGCCGGAAAACTTCATCTCCTTCTTTGAAATTAGCAGATCGTGACCGGAGATTGTACTGCGCTTCATTTGCACTACCTGCGGCCTTAATCTTCCGTCCGATCTGTTGGCGGAGGTCTCCTAAACGTTCGTGGGGCTCCAGCGCAACGACCGGGTCTCCCAAACACTTTAATTGCCGTAACAGTCGGTATGATTTACCGTGGCAAATCATGTGCTGTCCAAATGCGGCAAAGTAAGGGGCGACACCGGTGACGGAATGATACGAGGATCGCAGGGCGCATGTGATGGCAGACAATCGCCGATCCCAATCCTTTTGAGATGGGTGGACGTAGGAACGGATCGCGGCCAATAGGGTGCGGTTCAACCGTTCTGACGCGTTGGACTGAGGAGAGTATATGGGCGTCAGTTGGTGTTCAATGCCATACTGCTCAAGTAGGCTCTTAAACTGCCGAGACCGGAACTGTACTCCATTATCTGAGTACACACTCTCTGGAACTCCGAACACATGGAATACCCGGTTCTCTAAGAATTTCACGATCGATGGAGTTGTGAATTTACGGATAGGTTCCACCATTGGGAATTTTGAGAGCTGATCTAGAACGACTATAGCTCCGATGTGTCCCATGGAAGACCGAGGATATGGACCGAGTAGATCGATGTATAGACGCTGGAACACGCGTTCTGGGACGTTGAGTTGACCCATAGGAGGTCGAAGAGGCTGGTTGGGCGCTTTGGTGCCTTTACAGGTATCACAGGCGCTCACGTAGTCTTTGACCTGGGATGCCATTTTAGGCCAAAAGAAGTATTTTTTAGTCGCCGTAGTGTTCGACCGTAACCTCCGTGGGCACTTAACGGATGATCATGTGCGCGGAGGATCAGCTGTTGTGTCATTTCCTCCGGTACCCAGAGTTTCCAAGACTCTTCTTCCTGCCATGGATCACCAGTGGCGTATTCGTTTCGTCTATACACATAGCCGTCTATTACCTTCAAGTCAGGCAGCTGTGTCTGTTGGGTCGCTATGGTTTGCCTCAACTCTTTGTAGCTATCTGATTCGAAATGTGGGCTGTCCAAATCTATTTCGATGGGGTCCTCGTCATTTATTGTTATTTCGGCTCCCTCTGGGGAAAACATCCGTGAGAGAGTGTCGGGTACGATGTTCTGGGTTCCTTTCCGATGTTTGATGGAGAACTTGAACCCTTGCAGTTTAAGAGCCCATCTGGCTAGGCGTCCACTTAAATCTGCCTGGTTCATCAACCATTGTAGTGACGCGTGGTCCGTGATGATCTCGAATTGGTGGCCCTCGATATAAGCTCGGAATTTCTTCACAGCCATTACCGCTGCCAAACATTCTTGCTCGGAAACAGTATAGTTCCTTTGGGCCGAATTCAGCTTATTGGACATGAAGGCGATGGGAGCTTCCTCCCCTTCGTCGGTCAATTGCACCAGCACGGCTCCTACTCCATGTTGACTTGCGTCACAATGAATGGAGAAGGGCTTCGTGAAGTCGGGGCTGTGCAAGACAGGAGCTGATGTGAGGGCTTGTTTAAGCTCTTCAAATGCCTTTCGGCTGAGTTCGGTCCAAACGAACTTCCCTTTCCGCAACATGTCTGACAGGGGCGCTGAAACTGTTGCATAATTCCGAACAAACCTTCGGTACCAACCGCACACACCAAGGAAACGTCGTAGCTGCTTCACCGTTTTTGGTAAGGGGAACTCATCAATCGCACGAGTTTTGTCTGGATCCGTTTTGATAGTGCCATGTCCTATGACATGGCCTAAGTATCGGACTTCTTTCATGACAAACTTACTTTTCTGTACGTTGATGGTGAGTCCCGCCTTACTGATGTGCAGGGCTACTTCTTGTAGAAGTAGGAGGTGTTGATCGAACGTTTCCGTGATGAGTAAAAGATCATCGAGGTACACGAACACTTGGTGTTTCAGGTGAGGTGGGATGACCTTGTCCATCAACCGGGTCATCGTTTGCGGCGCATTACACAGGCCAAAGGGCATTGTGACGAACTGATATAATGGTCGTCCAGGCACTGTGAAGGCGGTCTTGTCCCTCGAGCCCTCATCGAGTGGAATTTGCCAGAAGGCGTCTTTTAGGTCGAGACTGGTGATATAATTGGCTTTCGGCAGTCTCCCTAGTATTCCATCGATGAGTGGAAGAGGGTACGCGTCCTTGATGGTAACCGCGTTTACCTTACGGGCATCAAGACAGAGGCGGACTTTACCTGGCTTTACAACCAAGGTTACCGGTGAGGACCAGGCACTTTGGGACTCTTCTATGACCCCCAACTCGAGCATCCTATCTAATTCCGCATACACCAATTTCTCCATGGCTGGCGAGATGGCGTAGTGTCTCTGTTTAATCGGTTTACTATCGCCAACGTCAATGGCGTGTGAGACTAGGGTGGTGCGGCCAAGGCCTTGGGTAGCGTAAGATGGGAAAGCAGCAATGGATGCTTCCAGGCGTTGCCGTTGGTTAGACGTCAGGTCATGCCTATCGGGAGTAGAAGTGATTTCGTTGACATTTCTGGTTTTTAAAGACAAATCGGTGAATAAATCGGAGGCCAGTCCAAAGCGAAGGACGAAATCGACACCAAGGTATACGTTCTGAGTCAAAGACGGGATAATGTAGAAGGTAATATCCTTCGTCTGACCCCTGAACGTCACGGGTGTTGTTAGTTTACCTCGTATAGGGTGTTTGGTGCCATCAGCTGTACTGATTTCAGTGCGCCAGGATTTAATCAAGTTCGGGTATTCTTGGAGCACTTTCGAGCCAAAGCTCGAGGCAAGACAACTGATACTGGCACCCGTGTCGATCAATGCAAACACGGTCTCGCCCAACACTTTAATTGGATGATAAGGTCTGATCTCATTCTCAGCAACCTCCGAGATGTTACAAGAGTTTACGGTTTGACGGCAGGTGCGCACTCTCTTGCGGAAATTCCGCCAACGACGGGTTGACCATTTTGTCGTGCACGGACGGGAAGTGACAACTTCGGAAGCAAATATTCGCTCTCGAGCCACCCGATATTCCTGCAGTCTAACATGATAAGGTTTTAGAGTGCGTACTTGAGGCTGCCGCGGTTCTTCTGGCAGTGACTGCGATGGTCGTTTTAATATTGTCGTTGGTGAGGTCTCCGGAAGAGAGTGAACATCCGCAGTCGTAATGGTTATGGCTGGTGGGTTAACGTCAGGTTGGTTGGGGTGAGCCGCTGACTGAGGAGCTACTGCTGGGGTTTCGAGTACCGCTGAGGTGGTCGGGTACTCTTTTGGCCGTTTTTTCGTGCGGCACATTCAGAACAGTCCGGGAAGTAAGTGTCCGGCTTGCCGCAACCGTAGCAGAAAACCTTACGTTCTGCGCGGCATGAAATGAACCGGTGTCCGGTTTGGTGACAATTCCAGCAGGTCGTAAGACTTCCCACTGCCGCTACAGCAAGCTGGTCTGGGTCCAAATCATCCTCCAGATCTAGGGTGGTATAATCTGGGGCCAATTCCGCGATTCCTCGTCGAGGACCCGTCCTGGTTAGTAAGTATGGCCGGTCCCGTAGGTCTTCCTCAAACCCTTCTATACGACGCACATTTCTCAGCAGGGCCTCCATACTCTGTGGATCGGAGTTCACGATATGCCGACGAATCTCCGGTCTTAGATTGCGCTTTAGCAGGCGAAGAATTTGGGTAGAAGACAATGGCTCTGACAGCTGGTCATTCAACCGAAGGATATCGGCTCGATATTTATGGAAGGACTCGTCCGGACGCTGCCATCTAGCATTCATCTTATCCAGGACTAATTCGTCCATGTCGACCGTAGGGTATTCCATGCGGAGTACCTCCTTCAGCCGTGACCAGCGTATGGATGGTGGAGCTGAATGTATCCTCCAATATGTCTCCAGGGCTGCTCCCCTAAGCAGCATTGGCAGGTATCCTGCGAGCGCTGTGCGGTCTCCTGCTAGCATCTGCTCAATCAGTGACTCCACCCGACTTATGAAAACCTCCACCGTTATCGTATTGGGTTCCCCACTGAAATGTAGATTCCATCCCTGGATGATGCTGGGGATCTGTGTCGGCTTCAGCCGATACATGTCGTGTGGATGGAAGCGTTGGTCCGGCGGAATCACGGGAGCCTGATTTGGTGGCGGTGCTTGGCTCAATCGGGGCCGGTAAACTGGAGCCAACGGATTCATGGCTGTACCTGGCCGGATCCGTTCGGGATCACGCCGCGAGTCTACTGGGAAGTCCCACGGATTTGGGTCCGAATCCCACATAGGAGGAGTTCTTGGCCGGGATGGTGCGGGGTTCTCTCTCTGGCTCTCTAGAGAGGCGAGCCGGGTGGACATGTCCTGTACGAGCGCCATTAGATCTCGTAGAACTGTGGCTTCCACAGCCACCGGTGGACTCGCTTCTTCTGCAGGCGGAACTGCTTCAGCCCTGTAGTCATCGTCTCGTGCACTCCTTGTAGTGGATGGAAGGGGTCCGCTTTTGGGGACAGCTCCACTTGTACTGGAGGACTGAGGTCGTTCTGTTGCTGGCTGTGCGATTTCCAAAGGCTGTCGACAGAGCGGGCACGTGGATGAAGTTTGCCGCAGTTGTGCCAAACACAGCTGATGTAGCCTGTGTCCGCACTGCAACCTCTGGCTTGTAGTTTCGTCCATGTCCTCGTGACAGATGGAACACAATAGAGCTGGTCCGGCATCCGACCGCAACTTTCTCCTTTCGGGAGTTCTTTTGGTGGGCATGCTAAAAGAAATTTAAATTGCTAACTAAAAACCTAAATAAATATATATATATAAATAATGAAAATGTGAAAAAAAATGATGCAAAATTTATGATTTGTAAGTGGCCGTCAGTGGCGAACTATAGTCGAACCTCACAAAAAAAAAAAATGTATGATAAAGTTTCAAAAAAAGTTTTAAGTTATCAAAAAAAATAATCGGTCTTTCCTTTCCGTCCTTCCTCCCAAGTATGGACACCATGGCACAATCCTTCTAAAACGTTTCAGGGACACTCTCTTGTGGCACCATGAAAATCAGGGTTCCGAAGTGATCCCTCATTAGCAAACTTCTCAAGTTACAGCTTGTCAGCCCAGGGTGGGATTCTAATCCACAAGCAGCGCGTGTCTTGTCATGGATAGTCATGGATTAGCTAATCAGCCAATCACATGAAATCAAAATCCATGTAATTTAAGACACTTAGGCACCGCTGGTTTGGGGAGCGGATCAGAATCCTCCGCAAAATAGATGTTGGGATAATAACCTCCGAACACAAAAAGGGACTCTAATATAATTTGGCCTTACTAGTTATACAATGGTGGTAAACCACCAAGGTATAAATCAAAAGAAGGACCAAACGATATTGATGTCCGAAGACAACACACGTTCGGAAGTTACTCGGCTGCTGGGGCACGATTAGTGCAAAAACCCTCGGGAGTTATCTACCCGCCAAAATTTCTAACACCTTGTGGGGACACCTAGAGACGATGGACTGTCTCGTGCTCACGACTGATGATACAGCCGGGCTTTTCGGGCCCCACGTTGGGCGCCATTTGTAGTGAATAATAGATTTTCATATGTCCGTGAAGGACCGCAGCGATGTTCTGCTGCCTCGGCAGAGGAAGGTGTTGATTCCTGCCGAGAATGCCCTCGTCCGGAGACGCGTGAATGCGCTGGCAGGCTAGCATTGCGGTGTCGTGGGGCGGGTTCGTTTCCCCGGCACGAGGACTCACTACAAAACATTTCGCATTCACGAATTGCTTGCAGAGTTCGAGAGGACGACCGAAGTCGCAAATCAGTAGATAACCTCCACGAAGGAATTACGACTTGTTGCGAGAACAAGTGCAACCTGACAAGAAAGACTAATTTGGGGGTGACCTCGTCCTTACCCAAATACATTCAGGGCCCACAAATGAAAGAGGGGCAACCGGGTGGTGGTGGAGCCCCTTCATGCCCACCCAACCGGAATAAATCCAATGTTAAATCGTTGAAGTGGCCAGGTATTCCTCTTCTGAGTGGAAAACTCATACAACTTGAATTGTATGAACCTTCCCATCAGAAGGGGAGTACCCCGGTGACCAATTTATGTCATAGAATTATACAATGGAATTGCATAACTTTATGCCATAAAAAGGCACTTGGCTTGGGCCACTCAACCCATTAAGTCACCTGAAATAAAAAGGATTAAATTGTACCCGGTGACTGGCTCATATTTTGAGGGGGAAGCCTGCCACCGTACCGGGTCCTATACCCGGTTAGAAATGGAGGAAAGGAAAGACCCTCGGGTACGTTTTTAATTCATTTTTATTTTTTTTCTTTCAATTTTCAATCAATTCATTAGATCATCTATACCTAATCTAACTTATTGGTTTCTAACAGGTTAAATTCCGGTATTACACATTTTCTGATACTCTATAGCTGACCACAAAATCTTATTTGGAATTTGAATATAAATGAACTATTTATGTTACACTTATGTACATTTTGTATGGTGATAAATAATACTTAAATAAAAGGCAGAATTTTAGTAATGAATCAATTTGAGAAAGATAATCTTCAACACAGGAAATGTTTCAATTCCAATCTACCTTTCTGACGAGCGATGTTAACAGGGTTTTCAAAATTGCAATCTCTGGTTGAGAATTAATTCCAAGCTCTTAGAGAGCGATTTAATAGACTAAAATTATCGCCCTTTATTAAATTTTTGACTTTTAATTATAAGAATAATGTTCAGATACTGTTACATTACAGACTTCTGCGGAAAATGCCAGAACAACGATGTTGCAAGTGATTATTTTGCATGTCCCATAATTATCTCTTTTTGTTGCAACAAATACTCGTTTATACTTGTATTTTACCTGAACTGTCATTCTAAAATCCCAGTTGAGAAATTACATCATTATTAACTCTCGTTAAACACAAAAGCTTCGAATTTAATCTAAATTTTTTATCTGTCATTTATAATACCTTTTTATATTTTTGAATGGTGCAAAATTTATTGTTTATATTGTCTTTGATTTTTATCATTTCAAATTGTTATTCTTTTTATTGAATGGGTTTAGGCTATTATTTTAGGTGTGATATTTTATCTTATGGTTTAATGTTACTAAGAATTTGAATCAGTGCTGTCATATAAATGGGTAGTAGAAAGATTTATAGGGTAAATAATTAGGTAAATTTGTTTATTTAAATAAATGAATCAGTATTATTTTATAATTATTATTATTAAATAATAAGGTAATGTTATCTTATTTTTTTATTCAAGTTTCGGGAACTTTTAACGGAGTATCACTAAATGCAAATGATATAATGCCTTTGATGTTCAAGTACATCGACAAAGCGTAAACTGAACATACTCTTTATTATATTAAAAATCCAAAATTTTTCATGAAATTGAAAAAAATGTTCACTTTCAAGAACTGATTAAAATATGTATGAATATAAAATTAAGCCTTCAAAATTAGACCAATAAGTATGCTCATTTACATATCCGGTATCGAAAACTAGTAAAGTGCAGATATTTGAGAGTGCCAAAAAAAATCTATAGCAAGAAATACATTGAAGTTCACGAACAAGAATTACTAAAACCAGGCGTAATCTCTGGATGCACAACGTAATCAGTATAAAAATGGATACATGCAAATTAATCGCTCTGAACTCAGACAGATTCATTCAAATTAATCGTGTGATAGCAAAGTTCTATATGCAATTGATTACATCATGGTGCTATAATTTTCATGCGAACTTTATCCAAAAATATTTCGACAAAATTCATTGAATGCCACATAACATTCTATAGAGAAAATTATCTCTTCAAGATTATGTTTCTTAATGCTCAGGTCGTCTTGTATCTGAACACGACTGATAAGCTTTTCTTACAACTACACTTTCGATCGACGCTTTTAATTCTAAGGTTTTGTGACTTGAACTTCATACGGGATTCCAATAAGACGCGAAAATGAACATGCATGCAAAAGCTAATATGAATTTTCTATTACTTGAAATAATGTGAACTACTCAAGTTATGTCTGCGCCGAATAATGTGAAAGCCTCCTCTTCTCCCGACAATTCTGCAACCTTTCCTTGCAATTCCCGAAAAGCATGGACAGCCTCGATTTCCTGCTTCAGCTCTTTGATCGTTTTGCTAGGATCAATTTCCACGGTGAGCGTGCTGTGTTGCAATGTCTGGACCGTTATTATCACTTTGTTGTTTAGTGCAACTGGCCGACGTGCTTTAAATTTGGGCCTTCACTTCACTTCTTGCTACAGAATCTTCGCAAGCATTACTTTGTGCATTTCTATCGCGATCAATTTACTCCGACCACACACGCACTTTTATTTTTTTCCACGCAAATATCCACCGTGTATTTACTAGTTTTTTCTCTTGTGTCTAATTAAATCTACATTTGCGAACTACCGTACTTTTCTTTTTCGTTGCCACATAGGGAAACGTGAGAAGATTCGAAGAGATATTTGTCGATCAAACGCGTATTTATTTTGTTCGGGTTGCCGGTTTTTCTTCGAAGACTTGCTCTCTGATCCTTCACTAGTTCATTTCACCCCAAGCATGCACCCTTCAAACACAGAAATTATTCCATGAAAGTGTTCTGTGTACTTCTGTGAAACGTTCCAGTTTGTTTGTATTCTCACGATTCATCTCTGTGTGCACGCTTCTTCTAACAAGTATTGTGGAGGAGTTTCCGAATTTGTATTGGAACATGTACAGTACATTAACAACAACGATTCCACGCGAACCGACTTCCTTAATCGATGAAGCGAAGTTGCATCACAGCATTTCGAAAAATTTCCGACAAAAGAGCTAACGGTTAATTACAAATCCGTTACATGCTAAGTGCATTGAGTAACTAATTGTTACTAAATTCGGGGGCAAATCAATGACGCCTTTTTCCACATTTTCAAATTGTTTCTTCGTTTCATATCTCCTTTGGGGACCTGATTATTTCTGGGAACTAAAGAATAACTTTTCGACAAATGATTTAAGGGAGGGAGAAACCTTTGGACACCCAAGCGAAAACACTTCCACTAGATTTTGACGGAACACGAGTTTTATTCCACCCTTCGCCAACCCACACGACTAACAAGGTGTTCACAATTTGCACGATAACTCCATCGTCTATTTTTTTTACAATATTTCACTGTCTTTTACGCGAGAAACTTTTCCACGTGTCTCGGCGATATTCTGATCAGCCCGCAATCTCCTCTCACTCCCAACTCGCTTCTTCTTTACGCGGCGTCCGCGCTGTCTGGCGGTTTCGAGCAGACTCCTGATCTCCATCCCATTCCTCGTTTGTCAGACGAAGCATCAGACTCGACTTGCCGGCGCCACTCTCCCCGATAATTCCAATTTCCAATGTTGTTATGTAGTTATCACCCATTTTCACGATTTACGACGCAATAGCATGCAAATTTCGCAAGCACAATTTAATATTCTCCACACTCAAGCAACTACGACACTTTATGGGCAAGTAGAACAATACGAACCCATTCAGAAAGGGGGAAATCACACAATTGAAGGTTTTTGTTGCTATCAAATGTACTTTTTCCTTATCATTTGTAGTTTATGACGGCGGTATTTGCAATTTCCCTTTTCACTGTCTTTTGTAGGTTCAATTAAGTTATCAATTGAAGGCAATTTGTCGTTTATGATAATTAGGCGTAATTAGGTGGGAAAAATCGGAAGAATTAGACAAATTTTAAGGGGTTTAAATGATACAATGATTTTAGCGTTCATATAATTAACAGGTTAAATGATACAATGATTTTAGCATTCATAATTAAAAGGGGTTAACCGTTTCGTTCTAAGCATTTGCATACCGCGTTACACCGCAATTCGTTAAATTATCTTCAAAAGATATTGTAATAAGATACTACACATTAGAAATTTTTAAACATTTTTAGAATTTTGTTTCCCGGGTGTTAAGTACAAAGGAAATTTTTCCACTTATTATTCCTGCGAAAAAAAAAAACGAGTGTTGCGATGGGGAAGGTGACTGAATCGACTGAATCCTTATTAAATTGCGTTCGTGCTGTGTGCCTGTGTCAGCGCTGCTTTTAGAGCCATCGTTCTTAGATTACTACAAAGTTATGCAAAGGTATTGGAAAATTCAGTTCAGTTCTGGGAGGAAAAATAATAAAATCATGGAAAATTTCCTTTCCCAAGAATATGATATAAGATTTATGGTTATTGTTTAGTGAATTTTGATTTATACTCGTAGATGACGTGCTCAGATGAACAATTTATTCCAGGGATTAATATGAGTGGCATAATCTTTAAGTATTGTCCTTGATTTTGGAAAACGATACTTGGAATCAGAGGGAAAATGGTGAATCGTAAATTGAAAATTCTAGCACGAGCAAGGATTATGTGATGAAGATATGTAGGACAGTTCCTATGTGGGTAAGATAACATTTTAAGGACTTCTTGGAAATTCACAATATGTAGATATTCACCAGTAATTTGCATCAGAAGAGAATATGCTCTTCAGAATATTCTGAATTGGCAAATAGCAAGGTATAGTGAAGCCCATTTAGAATGTTTAAAAGGAATTCTGGCAGCAACGCTACCAGAACATGCATGGAAATTAACTCTCTATTTACCAAGGAACATTATGAAAACTAGGTTACCCAACATGGTATTAGCTTTTAATGAGAAGTCTGCGAGTCTGTTTCAAACAGCGCGCCACGGGAAACTACAGAGCACCTAATTATTTGCCAGTGAAATTCGGAGTGAGAATTGGCATTGTCTTTAACTTAAATTCAGTTTATTCTAGCAGAATGAGAAATAAATTGAGTTTGTAGTACACGCAGCGAAGTTAATTAATTTAATTTTAGACAGCTTTAAAACGTCGCCTGACTGATTTTCGACATGCAAAATACGAGTATATAATCTTTAAAATAGAGGGTGGTCCAATAAAACAAAAAGTTTTCAGAGAATTATGTGAATATGTTTTATTATCATAGAAGGATTAATTGGAATTATGTGTAAAACAAAATATTGCCCAAATGCTCGCAACTGCTATGGTGAAATCATAATTGAGGTTCAATGTTGTTAATGTGCTAAATTCTCTCATCCTTTAGCTTTTGAATTAATTTTTCTTGGCTTATTGACGTGCACTTTTTCTTTTAAATATCCCCTGAGAAAGAAGTCCAAGGGTTTCCAATAACATGATCGTGGCGGCCAATTAACATCGCCACAACGTGAGATAACAGGGCCATTGAATTTCTCATGCAAAAGAGCCATTGTTTCGTTGGCTGTATGGCAAAGGGCATCATCCTGTTGTAACCACATATCGTCCAGGTTCATAACCTTAATTTATGGCCACAAGAAGTGTGTTATTATTTCGTAATAGCGGACACCAATCACGTAACTGCTTGGCCGTTCTCATTTTCAAAGAAGTACGGCCCGATGACGCCGCCAGCCCATAAACCACACCAAACAGTCACTCTTTGTGGATGCATCGGCTTTTCAACTATCACTTGTGGATTTTCATTTGCCCAAACGCGGCAATTCTGCTTGTTAAAATATCCGCTGAGTTAAAAGTGTGCCTCGTCGCTGAAAATTATGTTTGTGAGATATCCAATTGTGGGGCACGACGGGGTTGACGGCTCTTCTGCCACACTATCACAAACAACAGCAATATTTTCAGCAGAACAAACTGGGTGAGCATATACAGGTGATTTCATATATTCTACAGACCCAGTTCGCTGAAATTTGCGCACAGTTCTTCCGATTGTGGACACATTTGGTCGATTATGCTGACCGAAAAAATCACAAAGTCCATGAAATGCATTTTAATTTGAACGCCCATTTTCTTAAAAGGCTTCAACAACCATAACGCACTGCTCAATCGTGTACCTCTCCATGGTCGAGTTTGTCAAACACTGAAACAAAGAAATGTCAAATTAAGTTGGGCGAAAAACATGATGTTAAGGTGTGACTCACAATTAACATTGTACATTATGGTTGGACCAATCTTTACTATTGTTGCAACCGCGCAGTTGGAAAAATTAATTTCTGGCAAAAGGGTGCTTAGCCCGGGGTGGCATACTGAGACCGGCTAGCGCTCAACCGTGTCGCGGGTCGTTCGGGGCATCTTCTGCTCGTGCATACGAAGGGAAAAGGACGGGGTAGGATGGGGTCATTTCAAGAAATGAAAAATTATTATTTCTAACAATTCATGACCGTTTTATTTAACAAAACTTAATTTACACACTAAAAGTTCAATAAAAGAATTATCAAGATAAGATATTCAACTAGATGAAGCCCCCTTTAAAAAAAATTAATAAAATTAAAAATCAGTAATATCAAACCGGAATTAATATCAAATCAAATAATTCTCAAAATAAATTCAGGTGTTCAGTTCAAATTGGAAAAAAAAGAAAGGCAAGAAAGAGACGAAAAAAAAAAAACAATACAAAATTACTCACCCTTATGCAGCTGCGGAGCGCTTTGCAACTGCAAGGGGAACGGGGCAATTGCTAAAATTTTATTAAATTTGTTTTCCTTTCTACTTTATTCACTCGAGAATAGAAGCGATATTTCAACAACGAAAAACTAACAGCCACCAACAGTGCCTTAAAATCATGCGAATTCACCCAGCCATACATCCGTTATTTATGCTCAGGGAGTCTGATCACTTTATTAACGCTATCAATATTCTTTTAAAAATTAAGATCAATTAAATTTTAGTTCACTTTACTTTTCCACTTTTTTTATATACGAGTATATCTTTACATATATATATATATATATATATATATATATATATATATATATATATATATATATATATATATATATATATATATATATATATATATATATATATATATATATATTTTCTTTTTTCTACAATTCCAACATTGGTTTGTAAATATTGTGCCACTCGATTTAATCTTCTCTTACTGATAAGACTCACCATGTATTTACTTACGGCAATATGAATTATATAAGTTCCACTTACACACCATTTTGTTCTTAATTCACTCCCGCTAACAATTTTCGCTATCAGTTTCATTTCAATTTAACTTTCTTCACTCCGTTACTACCAAAACAAAGAACATACGCTCGTGATCTAATTAACGATTTGGTTTTTCTTCAGGTCAACTCACGAATTGTATTTCTAGTTCATACTGTCCTTTTTCTCACACCACCTCGAATTTCCGCCACTAACTCGTCGTCAATTTTCCATCTCCACCAATTTGTCGTCACCAACCAAAAACTGACTGAAAACTTTTTATCTAGGAGGTCCTAACCAAAGCTTTTTTCCCCGAATTCTAAGTTCAAACTTACTCCGACACTGTCAAAAACGCTCTCCCCAAAAACCTATCCCGCAATTGTTCCTTTTTCAATTCCCGCTGCCGTACCGAGGTAACGTAATCGAAGTTCAATACATTTCGGTTCCGTTCCTCACACATCTTTTCACTTTCGACAAATGCAACTATTTCTATCTGCATATATGGCAGTTTGAATATAACCATGATAACGTTTAGTTATATGCCAATCGTCATACACACGGAAGCAATTGCTGAAAAAGAGTCTTCCTGCGTCCGGGGGAACTTGAACCCAGGGCTTCACTAGACTCCCCGATTGAGAGTCCACGGTACTAGCACCAGGGCTACCTTTTGAAAATCTCCCACTCATCAAATAAGCAAATCCAGTTGTGCAAAATACAGGGTGGGCCACATCAGTGTTGGCGATTGATTGATAACAGAATTTTTGGTGCCAGCTTTGCAAGAACTTCAAGGCAATACCTCGAGGATGTGGTTTCAACAGGATGGGGCCACATGTCATACGGCTAGGGTATCCATAGAGCTGCTGAAAAATGTTTTTCCCGGAAAACTCATCTCGAAAAGGGGGGATATTGAATGGCCCCCACGTAGCCCCGATCTCTCTCCATGCGATTATTTTCTATGGGGCTACCTCAAATCGGTAGTTTACGAGAATAATCCGACCAATTTAGAGCAGCTGAAGAGGAATATTATTCAGGAAAGTAACAAAATACCGAGAACAACTTTTCAACGAGTTTTCCAAAATTTGTGACTTCGGTTCCAAGAGTGCCAAGCAGCCGAGGGAAGCCATTTGGACAACATTATTTTTAAGTCTTAAAAATTCCTATGCTTCTACTTTTTAACAATACCAATATATTTGTGTTATGTTTCGTAGTTTTTTTTTAAATCGAATATTTAAACCACCAACACCCTTATGGCCCACCCTGTATTTGAATGCTTACATTAATAGCTGGATAGGGGAGTGTTTGCTGACAGGGATTCTTAGGAGAGTGCCACCCACACGTACTTGAAGAAATTTCCGCAGGGGGAATGCCGGTCAAAAAGAGCACTCTTAGAGGCTAGAATTCTGTGGGGAGCACGGCTCCCACGAACCAACCCAAGGATATAGGGGGCACCGTGAGGTTCCCTCCTGGGATGGCAGGTAACGACCCTGACTGAATCTGAACTACGCTTTGGACAACAAACTGGAATTGATGCTTTGGGCTGGCGGATATGCTGGTTTGGGCCTAGTTGCTTTGCGCGGTAGCGCCGAGGAGACACTAGTGCGTGATCGGCTCCAATTCAAATATCATACCTTCTCCGTCGCAGTAAAACCTTGGCAGGCCTTGGAGTACATTCGAGTTTCCCCATCAGGGCTTGTGCCAAACTTCGCATGGCCTCCCTGCTCTGCAAAGATAACCATGGGACAAAAAAGGCGACTAGACACACAAACGGAGATAGCGGCTCCGATGGAGTCTCAATAAAACTGGAGCAACTAAAAACCCTAAAAAAAGATAAAAAAATCCAAAAAAGAAAGCAAAAATAACAACAATGACGACGAAACTAGCGGCTGCAGCCACGATGTTTACAGCATATCGAGAGCAGTACTAAAGATGAAAAAAATGACAGTAAAGACGGACGAAAAACGCAAATTGACGACAGTCTTGTCCAGACTGAGATTCCGGCGTTATTTGGGCGCAGCAAAAAAAGCGATCGGAAACCAGAGCGTTTTAAAAAGGAAGAGCGGAAACTCTGCAGGATTCGATGGTTACTGCTGCGATTGCTGCCGAGGTGACCAAAGCAAGGGACGTAAGTCCCGAAATTATAACGAACCATCCTGACGTCCGCAAAGAGATTGCGGCAGGAAAAGAAAGAAGTGACCAGACAAATAAAGCGCCGTTGTGTGATTTCATCGCCACCGTCGAAAATGTGGCGGAAATCTTGCACTTGGTAAAGAAAGCCAATAACTACTTCAAAGAAAGGTGGTCACAAAGTATAATTACCGCCCAGCGACATAAAAAAGAAAGGCGAATATGAAAAGCGGGAGTTCTTCTAAAAAAGAATAAAATCTGCATGCGACTCGCCAAGAATCAGCAGAGGAGTGATGATAGGCCTCCTTGAACTAGACCGCATACAGTATTATCGGAGGAGCTGCTCAAAGACCAAAGAGGACCAGAAGGCCAACGAAGGGCAGAAGGCTATAGAAGCGCTGAGGGCTAAGCCTGAAGGGCTCATGCAGATAGCTCCACCATCAATCATCAATAAAAGAATGGTGTCTAGCCCAATCGAAGGTGATCGGGATAAAAGAAGGAAGGAAGAGGCACTTGGTGGGCGTGCTGTGCCAGATTTGGGGTTCCAGACAGTACTGACAAAAGGAGTGAAGAAATCCGCTAAGAAATTCCTTCAAATAATGCCAGAAAATAAAGTTCGCCCGGACGACCAACGAAAAACAAAGTTCTCAGACGAAACAAGAGAGAAAGAAGCCCCGACAAAAATGCCGGTAGCAGGCACTGCTCGTAAGCCCCAAGACGGCCTGTCCTACGCAGAAGTGTTGCGGGATATCGGGGAAAACGTAAGGCTCGAAGACACTCACACTGTCATTTAAGCAGTACAACCACGACCTGCCATTCAAGCAGTCCGGCTACATATTAGTCGAATTCAGAACAAAGGCTGACAATAGACAAGCATTCTGCTACGCAGTAAGGAAAGATCTCGGCAAAAGCGAAACTTCCGTCCCACTTAAGCCAATAACAACGGTCAAAATAAGAGACATCGACTTTATCATGGACCTGGCCGAGGTAAAAGGGGCCATCAAAAGGAAGTTCACTAGCGTGGGCAGGATCAAAGCGACGCTCACACCAGATAACCGTAGGGGAAAATGCATGGCCATAATTGACTTGAGCGAAAAGGACTTCGAAAAATTTCTGAATAAGGCCAAAGTAAGAATAGGGCGGGTGGTCTGCAGGATACGGGAAAGAGCAGCCCCTCTTCAATATTTCAATGCCTTGGGTATGGTCACACTACACAAGTTTATAAAGGACCCCATAGGAGTTTCCTTTGTTACAAATGCGTTGAAATGGGACATAGAAGAAAAGACAGTACAAAGGAGGCACACTGTGGTCTTTGCAAGGATGCTGATATAAGACCGGATTTTGGGCATGCCTTGGGATCAGGGAGATGTCGATTTTTCCAGACAGCCCTAGCTAATGCAAAATTAGAGCTTCGATGACCAGCATCCTGTAGCTAAACCTACACCGGAGCTCGACAGTCCAAAACCTGCTTGAGCAGTTTGCGAGGGACATGAAAGCTGACTTTATGCTGCCGAGTGAGCAAGACAATTAGAAAAGTTCTGCATCATAGTATCCTGATAAAACTGGTACTGCCGCCATTTGGGTTCGGAACAGTGATTTCTTGGTGGAGACTGGTCGACGGAGGGATGGTTTAGTGTGGATTTGGTGCTCTGGGACCACCTTCTTTAGTGTGTTCCTAACGCCATACGAGTTGGTATTATCTTTCCAAGCCAAGCTTAATGCTTTCGAGTACGCGTGTTTGTTGGGCGAGGCTTCAACGCTAAAGCAATCAAATGAGGCATACCTCAAATAGATCCGCGTGGAAAACGAATCCTAGAAATGGTAGCCAGGACGGTGCTCATCGTACTAAATACAGGAATTATGCCAACCTTTAACCAAATTGGCTGTGAAGGAACCATATCAGCATGGCATTAGCATCAGAGTCCTTAGTACAGAGGATACACAATTGAAGAGTATTAGAGGACTGCTCAGTCAGTGCATTCTGCTTGAGATCAGTGATATTGTTTCCCAACGTCCGTGCTCTTGACTTTCTACAATGGATGGGGCTTCCATAGTCGAGAGGTTCAACGAAGTGCTCCTAGCAGGTGCTCCGCTGCAGGGAAATTCGCAGGGGACAGAAAAACTGGCAACTCAATACGTGCTGAACTCAACTATGAGCATCATCACTACTGCTTGCAAAGCTTCTATGCCCCATCGAAAACCCCGTCACAACAAGCTTCTAGTGTACTGGTGGTCACAAGCTTCGGGGTGAAGTTCAACGGGCACGGAGCCATGACGAGGCATGCAGCCGGGTGGCAACATATAAGTCGGCCAAGAAACACCTTCACGAATCGCCTAACAACAGCAAGGTTCGCTGCTGGCAAGATCTATGGGACAATGTGAACAAGAATCCGTGGGGCCTTGGTTACAAGCTAGTTATGTGGTGGCTTGGTGCGCTGCGGAAACCTTGCATATACAAGATGCTTTCCAAAAGAAACGAGACGAGCTAAAATAGAAACAACAGTAGCTTTGTTCTGATAAATTCGAGTTTATTTATTGAAAATAGTCTTAGATCCAAAAACTTTTCGAAAGAGTGTTTAAGTCATTGACCGGAACGTCCTTCACGATGTCGGTACAAGCCTTTTGAATGCCCTTTATGGACGCAAAGCATTTTCCTTTCATGGCCAAATGCAATTTATCGAAAAGCTAGAAGTCACAGGGAGCCATATCAGGTGAATACGGTGAGTGATTGATGATTAAAATGCGATTTATAGTCAAAAAATCAATTACAAGAGTGGATTTTTACGACAATAGTCTCGGTTATTTTAGAACGAAACGTGCACAGACCTTTCGTAAGCCCAAATGATCGTTTAAAATGCAATAAATTGATGTTTTGGAGATATTCAACTTCGATTTCATGAATTTCAACGATGATTTTGGCTCATTTTTGATAAATTCACGCACAATTTTCGATGAAGTTTTCAATGATCACTGATTTTGGGTGGCCCATATGTTCATCGTCACTTATGTCCTCACGACCATCTCTGAAACGTGTAAACTCTGAATGAACTCAGAACGAGATAGACAATCATCGCCATAAACTTTTTTCATCAATTCAAACGTTTCGATAAAGGTTTTACCAATTTTAAAACAAAATATGATATTGGCTCTTTGTTCAAAACTCATTTTTGGACCGATAACATCCACATACTGTCATTTTAGACGTAATAACTTCGCTTCCACTGATCCGAATACCTCCAAACTTTCACGGGATGTCAGAGAGGGATTTAACTTTCCAACGCACTATCTCATTCACAGATGGCACCTCAACAAACTTTTTAATGACAAAAGTCTCGTTTATTTTGGAGCGCTCTTTGTATGATGCGGGAAAGATGGACGTAATAGTGTGGGCACCCTTCCCTGCCCATCCCGTCTATGTTGACGCTGTTCATGGTAAAACAGTAGTCAAGTGTCCACTCTTCACACAACTGAAAGGGGCAGTCTTTTCATCGAAAGTGAGGAAGGCTCCAAGTCCAGATGGTGTTCCAGCTGAGGTGTTGCAATTTGTCTAACACCACTGTCCTGACTTTATTCTCAGCACATTTAACGCTTGCTTCCGTGACGGGGCTTTCCCGGTGTAGTAGATAGTGGCGAGGCTCTTGCTGATTAGTAAGGAGAAGAGAAATCCCAGATCACCATCTGCATACCGCCCGTTATGCATGCAAGACACTGCTGGGAAAGTGCTAGGGAAACTCGTCAAAGGAAGACTCACTGACGCGATTCGTGGTGCTGGAAATCTATCTCCTCGACAGTACGATTTTAGATGATGCGATTGCCAAGGGGGGAGCACAGTTCAAAAGGCAGAGGCATATAGTCGTATCAAGCGACGGATCCTCCTGTTGTTGACACTCGACGTCAGGAATGCCTTCAATCCCACTAGATGGGTAGATATTCTGAATACACTGGAAAACCCTTTTTATGTCCCAGAATATCTAATGAGGCTTTTGAGGGACTACCTGTAGGACTGAAGCCTGCGTCAGGACACAATACAGGGCCAACAAAGTACGAAAGGTAGATTGGGTGTTCCCAAGGGGTTTTTACTTGGTCCAGACCTGTTTAAGGCGTCTTACGATGGACTTCTGAAACTGGAAGCGCCAGATGAATCGCATTTGATCGGCTATGTGGATGATGTTGCAGCTCTGGTCACTGGACCCACCGTTGAATAAGCGTGTTTGAAGCGAACAAATACAACATAGTCGTGTATACTTACCCTTCACCATTGAAGTAGTTGCAACCCAGCAAACACTACCTATGTAGTCACGCTTCGCCAAAGAATTTCGTTAAGCAAGCACATACGCTCATTGCTATCGAAGCATGTCGTCCAATGATCAAGCGTAAAAGTAAACAAGTGAGCGGAAAAGTAAATAAAAACGATTAACCCGCAATGTGCCTCACACGATTATCATATCAAACAAGCTTTAGGTGTGCTTCGAAGAGAGTCAAGCTGAAAGGAAAACTAAAAGCTCCAGCGTAAACGTTCTCTTGTTCAATGTCCCTAGTTTCGCTAAGTGACCTCAAAAGATTGTGGGAAAGCCGAAAGCGTAAGCGAAAAGCACTCTTTCGCTCAATTTTCCCAGTTTCGCAAATTCACCATCCGAGCAAGCGAGACGGAGCGGGGACGAGAAGCTTTCATGGAACGAGAGGCCATGTGTTTGGCTACTGTGCACCCACCTTTTAAGAGAGTTGATTTTGAAAGCTCTTGAAGGAACGGTATTTAAGGTTCTTGGGAAAGGTATGCAAATCAGTTGAAAAACATATGTGCAGGAAGGCACATTGAATCCCATGCCGCAGTCTTTGGGGAAAAATATTAGACAGTAGTGAGATTTGGCATTTTGGCCATGTTCCTCCTGGCTTTTAGCGTAAACGCTGTGTAGCCACCATTGCTAATCTTATTTTTCCTTTCAGGCAAACCAAGAGCATCCGCTTCCAAGTAGAGCAGCTGCCACAGCAGTTAGTGGTTCAGGGCAGAAAGGAATTCCCGCAGCATACTCCGGACCCAAGATCGCCAGTGTGTGTATGCCGCTCTACCCTTTGCCAGCAAGTGGAGCCAGGCACCTCGTGCCAGCAACCCACCCCCATCAGGCACCAGCTCGGAGTTTGGAGCAGGTGCTCAAGTCAGAGCCCCAAGTTGGGCCTTGGCCGATTACCAGCGACGAGTACGAGAAGAGGCTGAAGTCACCTCTGGACACCACTACCCACACCACCCAACCGAAGCGTCCGTGCGGAGGCTGCTGGGAGTGTACGAGGCAGGAGCTATACGAGTTGAGGTGACTAGCCCGCTTGTCCATCATACCTGCGGAGCGGGCCTTCTTCCGTCGGCAAGTACAGGAGCTGTACCGAGGAATCCGGAGGGAGATAGTGACCCGGCGTCGTGCTGAGGCACATCCTCAGCCCTCAACAACTAGCGATTCCGAAGAACCCAAACATAACGCTTTCAACCACAAAAATTGCAATAAAGATTAATTAAACAAAATTTAACTGTGCGGTTTGTTACAAATTCCAGGGGTTCTGCTTGGACAGCTTATAGGTGCGTAGGTGAGTGTAGCTGAAGGTAGTACCACGGGGCTCTCCAGAATAGGCTAGCAGGACCTCAGGTAGGAACGTATAACATTGGCGCAGCTGGTAGAACTGGCGCAGCTGGTTTTTGTTATCGAACAGTACGCCAACTCGCTGTGGAGCGATCAATTTGGTACAAACTAAATTGGTGAAACGTCTTACACTTACACTCTCAGTATGGGTGCACTCATTCACACATTTTAATTGCTCGGGCTTCATACCCTTGGAATTGTAGCAAGAACCATCCTGTTAGCGCTATAGGAACTGTAGTCCTTATCAACCACTGAAGGGGTTATATTGTTAGCGACATGTACGTTAACCCAAAGATACGGTCATTATTGATTGGTATGGTAAATCGCGCGAATGAGTTTTGGAAATCAGGCAACAGGAGGAATTCACTGGAAAACTCCAGAGGAAAGTGACGGGTCCATGTTACGAAGCAGTAGAGCACTCTCAACCCCAAGTCTGAATCTTCTTGTTCAAGCTCAAATCAACACGTGAAGCGAGAAACCGAGCCGGTTTAATTAGACACAATTCTTGAATCAACGAATACGATTAATAATTTGCATGTACATCGTTTAGAATAAATCAGTCAGTTCCGCGAACAAACCAATCAATTTCAAGAAGAGATTAAATACTTCGGCGGAGTTTCGCTGAACCAGACCAGTTCTTTCGATCTATCGCTTCAATTGATCAAACCAATCATTCTAGCCCTGTTTGTTTGACTAATAAGGGAATAGGGGTTAAGAATCTTGCAGGCAATATGGCCGATTATGTTAAGGTAGCTAAGTTGATGTGGCAGATAATCCCTTCGTTTTTGGGAGCTCCAAGCCCGTCAATAGTTTTAGACCTGCAGACTTTTATTGGCTGCAGCAGGCAATTTTGGAAGTGTAAGAATAGTCAAGAGCAGGTGGCCTTTATGCAGATTTTTCCTACTCGTCTTCGAGGAGAAGCTTACCAGCTGATATCGTCAAAGTTTACTTCAACTCTAGGGGCAGCTGAGAAGCTCTTAAGCCGCATCTAGCTGCCAAGGGAAACCTACCAGAAATTGATGAGTAGACTCATCTCAGCCAAACAAAGCCCCATGGAATCAGTATCATCTTACACATCACGTCTGAGACAAATGCTTAAGCGGTATCAGGAGGCCACTGTTGTTAAATATGGATCAAAGGTAAGTAAGATCGCGAACGCTCAGCTTGAAGATTTCGCTAATAATGCCTTTAGGGGTGGATTTAGTAGTCCCCATCTTTGTCAGTATTTGTTGACGCAAGAAACGTCTACCTTTGAGGATGTGGCCACTAAAGGTTTAAATATTGAAAAATTGCAACAAGGAGCTTTCTTCCTTCAGAGCAATCCGATGCAGTTATACCCACATATATCACAGGTATAACCCACTTTCTGTATTTAGTTACCTGGTCAACATACATTTACGCCTCAGCACAGTAGTCACACACCTGATCCGTGCGTTGTTTCTTTCCAGCCACAGTCAGTAGAAGCTCGGACTCGAAGTCATCTAAATTTACAAAGAGTCCGAAAATAACGTGTAACTTTTGTCATAAGTGTGGCCACACTTATGCAGACTGCTATGGTCGGGAAAATACTCCTTATTGTCCAGCATGTAAGAAGTATGGTCACGATCAGAGACAATCATAGGGGTTGTAAGGCGAAGCCAGCTTCAGCAACGCTAGTTGTTGACGAGGGTTCCAGGGCTTTTAGTATCCAGGTAAAATGTGATTTCCGTTGCCGATGGGGTCATAGCGTGGGTACATGTTTCCAAAAGAAAAGATGGGAAGCCAAGCAGCAGGGAAACGAGACACAGTTGAGTCAAAAATCCCCGGCTCGGTTACAATAAAGACGGTGCAGCCAGGAAGCCAATATCTCAGTAGGAAGGTTGAATCTAGGGTGTCACAGGAAGTCGTTGGTGGGCTAAGCACAGTAGATAAAAGTCACAAAGAATCAAATTTCATGACCACTTCATTGCCTTTAAATATTGAGAAACAGGAGAAAACTAAATTTACCATAGATACAGGTGCAGAGGTTAGCATAATTAGCAAATCAGCAATACGCGATACGTGTCCAATAGATGTTAGTCGTAAGCTCACTTTGTCAAGCCCTTTTGGGGAAGGAGAAATCCTTGGTTCTACGCAAGGCAATTTCAAGCTCCCCACCAAGCTTCCTTGTACTCTCCATAAAGTAGACGCAATTCAGGGGGCGTTCAATGATGGTCTTCTTGGAAATGGCTTTCTAGCAAAAATTGTAATATAGAAGGTCCTGTTCAATCACTGGTGTTTCCTCGCACGGAAGCAAATAGTAGCAAGTTTAGGGTCCTTCTTGAGTGCCAGGAAGGAACAGTGGATTTGCATCAGCCTTCGTTTGAGGCGTCGAATAGCACATTCGCGTTGTCCACAAGGGTACCGCGAAGCGTGGCGTGCTTATCAGACCGAGCTGAGGATGTGAATTGTACTTCTACCGAAGGGCACACTCGCAGCCAAAGTGAATTGTTGCCATGGACACAACATCTTGTGAAGGTTCCGGTTCGGTTGGATCAGGAAATGCTTTGTACGGCAAGTTCAATAGCAGATGACGTGTTTCTAGCCAATGCTCTTCTAGATCCGGTCTGCCCTGTAATTGGGCTAATGAACTTGAGTGAGGCACCAGTTGCACTTAAAAAGATTGTCTTGGACCTTGAGAAGTTGGATGAGTATTTGATTGATACTCTGGAGGATACGAATAAGGAGGTAGAATCCTGTCAAATGCCTTACACGGGTCCCCTCGTGAAACGGGTAGGGGGTGTACTATCAGCTTGGAGAGGAACTCAGAAGTTAGTAAATGGTCGGTTAGGGAACATATATACTAAATCAGTGCATCAGTTTTCCTCCACGCTCACGCTTTATGCACATATCAACCCCGAGCAGAGGGCTGCTATTACTGAATTATGTCAAGAGTTTAGTGACATATTTTTCTTGCCGGGGGATAAGTTGAGCTACACGGAGGTTATAACACATGAGATTCCATTGGTGATGGACCGACCACCCATAAATCAGAAAATGTATCGATTGAATCAGCCCTAGAAGGACATTATTAACGAGCAGCTCAAGGTGATGTTGGGCAGCGACATTGTCCAGCTGAGCAAGAGCCCCTGGAACTCCCCCCTCTTGGTTGTACCCAAGAAGGCTCGAGTCGACGGAGCAAAGAAATGGAGAGTAGTCGTTGACTTCAGGAGACTGAATGAGAAAACTGTAGGAGACGCCTTTCCATTGCCCCGTATAGAGGATATTTTAGACCACTTAGGGCATTCACGGTATTTCAGCCCGTTAGATTTGGTCAGCGGTTATCATCAAGTCCTGGTGTATCCAAAAGATCGGCTGATAACAGCATTTAGCACCAGTTATGGGCACTATGAATTTAAGCGGATGCCTTTTGGTTTGAAGGAGGCTACTTTTCAGAGACTAATGAACTACATACTAACAGGTTTACAAGGTTTTGATTGTTTTGTGTACCTTGATGAGATAGTGCTTTATGGAAAAAACTTGAGAGATCACAATGATAAACTACGGAAAATCTTTGTCGGGCTGAGGATAAAAAATCTGAAACTGCAACCAGAGAAGTGCCAGTTCTTACGGCCTGAAGTGGTATATTTGGTGCATATTTAAAACTAGCCACGTGAGTGAATTCCTCGTTCCCACAACGAAAGTTTATCTCAAATTTTTCTAAGAAAACCAAACCCCTTACAAATCTGCTCCATAAAGACGTTCAATTTACATGGAAGGATAAGTGTATGGAAGCATTTCAGCTGTTGAAAAATTCCTTGGTGGAACCCCTATTATTGGCGTATCCTGATTTCTCGCAGCTTTTTAACCTTACCACTGATGCAAGCAACGAGGCACTGGAGGCCGTCCTATCTTAAGGAGAAATGGGCAAGGATCACCCTATACCCTATGCAAGTTGAACGCTGAACAGCATACCCTGGACCCAAGATCACCAGTGTGTGTGTACCGCTCTACCCTTTGCCAGCAAGTGAAGCTAGGCACCTCGTGCCAGCAACCCGCCCCCATCAGGCACCAGCTCTGAGTTTGGAGCAGGTGCTCAAGTCAGATCCCCTAGCCGGGCTCCGGCTGATTACCAGGGAGGAGTACGAGGGGAGACTGAAGGCATCCCTGGGCACCACCACCCACACCACCAAACCGAAGCGTCCGCGCGGAGGCCGGTGGGAGCGTATAAGGCAGGAACTATACGAGCTGAGGCGATTAGCCCGCTTATCCGTCATAACCACAGAGCGGGCCTTCTTCTATCGGTAAGCATTGGAGCTGCGCCGAGGGATCCGGAGGGAGCGAGTGACCCGGCATCGCACTGCGGTACGTCCTCAGCCCCTAATTACCAGCAATTCCGAAAAAAACCCAAACATAACGCTGTAAACCACAACAATTGCAACAAAGATAATTAAACAAAATTTAATTGTGCGTTTCGCTACAAATTCCAGTAGGTCTGCTTGAACAGCTTACAGATGCGTAGGTGAGTGTAGCTGGAGGTAGTATCACGGGGCTTCTCGGAAGAGGGCGGCAGGATCCCAGGTAGGAGCTTATATTGAGCGAAAGAGACTGGATGACTGTTCGCGGGTTCAGTTTAGCATTGGATTAAACCGAAGTGGTCATCTTGACAAAAATGAGAGTCCCTAGGTAAGGATGATCAGTGCTGGAGACATATTGATCAAATCGAAGCCAGCAGTGAAGTACATGGGGCTACTGATCGACTCAAAGATGTGTTTCTCTGAGCAAATTAGAGCAACGGTGGAGAAGGCTGCTACGGGAGTATCAGCACTTAGTCGACTTATGGCCAACGTAGAGGGATCCAGCATATCAAGATGATGCCTCTTGATGAGTGCTGTAAGGTCAGTGCTACTGTATGGAGCAGAAATTTGGGGCGAAGTTCGCAGTGAGGAAGTACATTGAAAACTCTTGGCACAGGTACAGAGTGGTGAGGATTGCATCCTCGTATCCGACAGTCTCTGATTCGGCGGTGAGAGTTATTGCAGGCGTGATACCAGTTGCCCTCCTTGATAGAGAGCGCTGCGACATTTACCTGCATCGAAACGAGGACGCAAAGAAGATGGTTGTCCGCAAGGAGAGACAGTGCTCATTCTACGATTGGCAGCAGTCATGGGTGAATGGCGTAAAGGGAAGGTGAACTGCGCGCCTCATCCTCGATGTGAGACCGTGGCTAAATTGAAGTCATGGTGAGACTGACTTCTATCTGACCCAGCTTCTGAGCGGACGTGGGTGTTTTCAGTCTTACCTGCACAAGATTGGTAAGTCACGGCCCCCCGATTGTCGGTTTTGCCCAGGAGAGGAAGACAATGCCTGCCATACATTTTTTTGCGTGCACAAAACGGAGCAAGCTTCGAAGGGACCTCTACAGGGAGACGGGAGGCCTTACCCTAGATAATATAGTCGCGGTGATACTCGAATCAGTAAAAAAGGAACCAGGTGGCACAATATGCTCGGGCAGTCCTAAAATATAAAAGGTACTCACAGCAGTCGGGGGCGTTGAGGCTGGGGGATCGGTTGTCTTGCAATTCCTCCCCCTCCCCTTCGAGCTATAAGAGGGATCTCCCAGCTTGAAGGCACCTCACTGAATAGCAAAACGAGACCCGGTGCAAAGTAATGTGTCAAACTCTCGGGTTGACAGGGGAGGTGTATAGCGGGTAGTTCAGTCGCCTTCTTATGGGCATGGAAGTCCCACACTCTGTGCGTAAATAACATTCACCTCCCAACCACAAAAAAAGGTACAAAGCAGATTAGTACGCGAGGATTAATCGTAAGATCCTGAAATTACGTGTAGACGTAAACAAACATTGCTGACAGATCAAAATCTCAGCCAAACAGCACATTCAGCTCGTAGTTAGCTTTATTTCCATCAGGGACGCCATCGAGTGGAAACTGTTTTGAATTAAACCGAAGTGAGGGGAGCTACTACCACGAACGGGAAATACAACTCCTAGAGGGCGCTGAACCCTTGAATGAAATATCTCAGTAGATGAGAAGTGGCCATTAACCGAGAATATGTAAGTCCGGGAAGATTGGCGTGCTTTCTTTTTTTAACTTTGGTTTTTTGCAGCTAGTCAAGACGAGCACTGATCTACAGATTATGACGACCAGTGAAAAGTACCCCGAATGAAGGGAATGCACCGGTGCGAACTTAAGTAGAAGCGTTGGCGAAAATTTGATGAGATAACTTTGGAGAAGTTCTTGCAGGAGGAAAAGATTGACGGTGGCTGCAGTCAGGAGCGGAAAAAGGGGCTACTGATTAGCTTAGGGAGTGGAAAAAAGTAAATGGCTTTGCAAGCAATTGTAGACGAGGGTGTCTTTTGAAGAATATACTATATACAGAAAATAGATTTTACTTTGTGATTTCGGTTTCCATAAATAAATAACTTTGAATTTTCAGCGAGTAATGAGTGTGGCTTGGGAGTGCCTTTTCCGGGTCATTTATCAGGTGAAAAAAGCCTGCATTTATTGTACGAAGTGGTAGCATTCGGGAAGGCGGGAGAATTAAAGTTTATTATTTCCCCGTGAAAGTGGTAGTACTAGCTTTACGTGAAATTGAGTGGTGGTAGAAGTGAGGAAGATAGTCTGTGTGGTCTAGTGGTTAGAGCATGAGACGCAGAAGCTGAAGGTCCCAGGTTCAAATCTCGTTGGTGAACAACGTGATTTAGTTTAGAGGATTTTTTGGACAGACTACGAGTGTTCACTTAGTGGTGATATGTACCGATTTAATCAGATCATATCATAGCTGAGCAGACACACGGGAGCATGGTACTGACCAAACCAACTTCCGAAAAAAATCAATACGGTCATAAAATGAGATACTCTAACTATCTCTAAGCGAAGGCCCGAGAGGGGCTGTAGTGCTACAAAGAAAAGAAGAAGAAGTGAGGAAATTTGCAGAGATTGCTTGCTCGAAGTGCAGGTGATAGAAAGGTAGGCATCATTGTTAGGTGTTCTCGAATACCAATTATATTCGGTGCGCTAATATTACTCTGGTCGATCATTTTCTCGTTTGGGCAACTTTTGCCAAACTTGCGGAACCATGTCAATGGCACATACGCCCGTCTTCCGGTGAGTTGATTGGAAATGGATAGCCTCAATCAGGATAGCCCCAATAAAACGGGGATGGTAACAGAGTCGGGAAGAAAGTCGGTAACAGCGGAGAGAGGAGATACTGATTTTCGGAATTTGGGGTGCTGTTAAAAAGATCCCGAATAAGGTTAGCTAATTGCTCTTTGCTTGTCTCCTCGTATAGTATTCTATTTTTACCCCAATTTTAGAGGGTAGCCAATTAACTCCCAACCTCAATGTATATTGATAAGCTTTATAAACTTTTGAATCAATAATTTAATTTTCATATGTATTCAGGAAAATACTACATATAAATTAACTAAAGTTAAATCAGGTTGGGATAATATCTCTTGAATGAACTGAAACTTGCAATTGAACATAACAACAAAGTAATTGCATAGCTGATGTTATTGTACCGTATAAAGAGCGTTCAACCACATCATTAATTGAATTGCAGTCATGTGAGCATCCAAGGTAATTAATTGAAAATGCTTTCATTGGTTTGTTTATGGTTTGTAATGATTGGCTTGAGCGTAATTGAAGTTGATTTAAGTGTTATGATAGCTTAATTGATATAAATTGATTAAATTATAAAATTTAAAGTATCACTTCTGATATTTTTTAATATCATTTCTGTTTTGAATGCCTCAGTTATGAATTAAGGACTATAAGTCGTATATCAAAACCTAAAACTTTCCGCAAACATCAATTTTGATATATATTCATTAATCTTTGTCAGAATATTTTATTTAAAACACATCAACATACAAACTCTTTCCTCCCTGGAGGAAAATTAATTTTCTATTCAAATCCCAACTGCTGCTATTCAAATTAAAGCACAACGTTCCGTTCCCTGTCCTGAAAATATTTCAACAACTTTCATAATTAATTATAGCGTTTATCTAAAATGATAAGGCAAGCAAGGATCGTTAATGGAATTTATTACATTCAGCTCGGCAACTGGTTTCCCGTTTCATTCAATAAATATTCACTTTTACACCAAGCCCTCAAGGATTCAAGTTCCAGTTATTTTAACTCATCTTTCTATCTATTATCGTCTGTTCTTGAAATTACTGAATAGATGTTCAAAATCTGTTCTTCAGTGCTGTAGATAACAATAAAAGATACATCTATCAGTAGCATACATTTAATTAGACTTGATGTGGATTAAACGTTTCAAATCGTAATTTCGGACCAAGATGATATTTACAGTAAATTTATCTTGATATCCTGTAAATGTGTATCTTGGCATGAACGAGACATGAATAGCTGACCATTAATGAAACTGAACTGTAGCAAGTAGTGTTGGGATTGTTGGTCTGTAATTGATTGGAATAACCCAAATGTCTATTGGTTTTGCGGGATGGATAATTAGAGGCAAATACATTATTGCAGGATTGTTAATGATTTTGTGGGAGTGGCTAGGAGTCATATTGGAAAGCTATTGATTGAGAAATTTAGATAATAGCTTAAAATGAGATAGAAGACGACTGCAAGCTTCTATTGATTAAGAGATTTGCTTAATAAATTGGCTAGTCAGCAGAGGCAGTTCGTCGTTGTATGCAAGGGAAGCACTGCTTCCCTTGTCAAATCAACTAATGCTTTCATGATGCTTTCAATATTATTTTCTATAAGAAATAAAATTTATCAAACAAAATTCTTCAGGAAATTTTCGAATGTTCCAAATGCTTAAATAGTAATTCCCAATTAAACCTTTTGACATAAAACCTAGCAAAGACATAGAACCTCCGCTAACTTTACTGCTATTCATCAATACATCTTTACACTGAGATAATCGCACACATAAATTTTCATTCATTTTATGAATCACCAACGAAAAAACTAACATTCATTGATATTGAATGCTAAACAACATTTCCTGAAAGGAAATATTCATCGTCGACACAACAACAACTTTCGAAAGTCACGCACAGCGCTCAGTCGTTCATTTACACACCTCGTTCAATAGCTCGTTCAGCTTGTATGTACTCTACTATAGATTTCCCAGGGAAGCACCACAGAGTTCTGCGTACAAATCCGAGCACCCTTGTCCCTTCAATCCTTCAATGTGTCCAATAAAATTTTACATTTCGTGTAGTAAGAATGATAAAATATTTTGGAAAGACGATATGTTAATAGCCACCTCTTGTTTCCCCAACCCATAGCTTCCATGATTCCTCATCCCAAGCCCCCCAACTAAATGGTAGTAAATGCTCTCGGGGTGCACATTGGGTTTACTGGTTCCCCAATAATGGGACATTAAATGTCGAGAAGTGCTCATAACTGTAAATACATCTACAGCTCTGCAACTAAATCCTGCTTACACCTCCTTTGTGAGGACGCAAGAGGGTGAAGGCGAATCTTCCGCGCCCGATAACGGAATCGACGCAATAACCATGCCGCCGGAATGGAGGTTGGGCGACGGGCTAACTTCCCGTCCCTGGAAAATCTTTAATTGTTTCGAAACCTGCAGATAGGCCTCGGAATGGATTGGACTCACGGCAACGACCTCGCAAATGAAAAAAGGACTATGGCATTGGATCCTGGAATGTCAGATCACTCAATTACCCTGGCGCTGTTAAGGACCTTTTACAACAGGCCAGTCAATATTAATTAAAAATACTGGCAGTCCAGGAAACGGATTGGACTGGAAACAACATTCAAGACATCAGATCGCACACAATATTTAAAAGTGGGAAGCCTACTGGAAAACGAGAATTTGGAGTGGCCTTTATTGTGGATAGGGTGTTCAAATCGCACGTTATTGATTTTATGAACGGTTGTGTGCGATCCGTATAAAAGCGAAATTCTTCAAAATCTGGCTGATTAATGTTCACGCCCGACCGAAGAAAAGGACGAAGAAACGAAGGAAACGTTTTAAAATCACCTGGAAAGACTGGTCGACTCATTCGACGTAAAAATAATTCTGGATGATTTTAACACTAAGGTTGGCAATGAGCTATCTCATCGGGGAACGACTGGAGGATATAGCCTCCACGATGAAACAAATGACAACGGTCAGCGCAACACCCAAAACCAGATCGATCATGTTCTGATCCAACAACGTTGGGCCTCGAGCATACTACTATTTTGAATCCTGAAGCTTGGCCACCTGGAGTACTTATTAAACCATTCAGCTCAAGAAGAAGGAAGTCCTTTCGTGCACCGGGTAGACCGCAACCTACAAACTAGTATAAGATTTCATGACTGTAGTTTAACTTCAAATATTTCAGTATATTACCAAAATGTAAGAGGGTTAAGGACCAAGCTTGATAAACTCTTTTTATCGTTACAACTCAGCGAAGATGTATTCATATGTCTTACGGAAACCTGGTTAAATAGTAACATCTTAAACTCGGAAATATCCCTTGATTTTGATATGTACCGTTGTGATCGGGACTTGGCCTCTGCAAATAAAGTAGATGGAGGTGGTGTTCTTGTAGCTGTTAGTAATAGAGTGCGTAGCTCCCTTTGTGCTGATTTTTGCTTTTCCCGTGTTGTGGATTGTGTGATTGTCAAGATCTTCCTTCCTGACAATACATCTTTATTAGTTTCCTCTGTCTACATACCTAGTAACTCTCCTTTGTATGTGTATGAGACATTCTTTGACGAGTTTTCCTCTTATGTCTTATTGCAACATCCGCAATCTTTAATTCTAATATGCGGTGATTTTAATTTGGGAACAGTGCAATGGACGAAGAACCTTCCTTTCTCTGTTTCATCAACCGATGCATCTTCTTTATCCCTCTCCTCGTTTCTATCACTCTGGTCACTATCGCAATTCAATAATATCCCTAATGCTAATGGTCGGGTACTTGACCTTGTTCTTTCTAACTTTCCACTAAACTGTCTATCTGTTTCCACTGCATTAAAGTGGTGATCCTTCTTCTGTGTCCAATAATCGTCCTATTTCCTTAATTTCCTGTTTCCCAAAATTACTTGAGCGTCTGGTACACAACCGGCTTTCAGTTTCATTGACCCCTATCTTGTCGAAAGAACAACATGGGTTTCTCAAAGGTCGCTCTACGACCTCAAATTACATTGAATTCACCGATTTCATTGCTAAGGCCCTAGACAATCGATTGCAGGTTGATGTAATCTTCACTGACTTCTCGATGGCATTTGACATGGTCAACCATCAGCTTTTCTGTTATAAACTGAAAACTTTTCGGGTTGTCGGCCCTCTCTTATCATGGATGGACTCCTACTTGTCTTCTCGTATATGTTGTGTTAGTTACTGTGGAACTACGTCTATTCCATTCTATCCGTCCTCTGGTGTTCCTCAAGATTCAATTTTAGGTCCCCTCCTATTCATAGTGTTTATAAATGATCTCCCTTCGGTTATTGCTTCCAATTGCCTACTGTATGCCGATGGTTTTAAAGTCTTTCGAGCTATCAGGTCTGTACAAGATTTTCAATATCTTCAGATGGACCTGATTGCACTAAGTAACTGGTGTTCGTCTAACTACCTCTGTCTTAATGTTGCCAAATGCTATAAAATGACTTTTAATCTAAATCGTTCTCCGCTGACTTTCACCTATATGTTGAATTAAGTCCCACTCGCTGCTGTGACCTCTGCTAAGGACCTTGGCGTTACTTTTGATCCTAAGCTCAATTTTGATGCACACGTTCTAATCGCGACTACTAGGGCCTCGAAAATATTGGGACTTATTTTCAGGCACGCTCATAAATTTAACAATATATCTACCCCTGTCCGCTTGTTTATCTGTCTTGCCCGTCCTATCCTCGAATATTGCTCTGTAGTTTGGTCTCCCCGACTTTCCTACCTCATTGACTCGTTAGACAATGTCCAGCATAAATTTACTCGTGTCTTGTTTTACAAATTCAAAATCCCATATCAACCCTATGACTGCCGTTTATCCTTCCTACGTTTGCCTACTCTGTCATCCCGTCGCATGTATCTAGATCAGTGTTTTCTGTATCAACTCTGCCACAATCAAATTTCATTAACATTGTTTGCAGACCTACGTCTTCGTCAATCATCTCGTTCTTCTCGGGCAAACAATTTTTTCGTGCCACCGTATTCCCGTACAAATTTATATTTTCACTCTCCTATTAAAAGAATGGTAAGGAATCATGATAAGCTTGTGCTTGGTCCTTTTTCCGACTCATACCTATTTTTAAATTGAGGTTAAGAAGCCTGATTCTTAAAACTCAACTGGAGTAAATATTAGACTTTATTTTCTTTTTTTGTGTGCTTTAATTTAATTTTACACGCATATTTATTGTTGTTAGTACCATTGAATTTCTTTTTAATATTAACTTTAACACTTAATTCTAATTTTCATTAATTTTCTTTTCTGTTTGTTTTGTTCCATTTTGTAATTGGATTATGTTTATCTGTTAAATGGAATTTAAATAAATAAATAAATACTTGACGTCCGTGCATACCGAGGAGCCAATTGTAACTCAGATCATTACTTGATCAAATTAAACTATCGATGTCGTATGTCAAAGGCATATTCAGTAAAGACCAGCCCGCAACAAAAATTTGACATCGAAAGGCGGAGACCATCGACAACCAGCTGGCTCCCATCTTATAAGACGCATCGTTAAAGACGAGCAACGAGCTCTGGATGGAACTGAAAGCCGCTATCAGAACTGTGGCAGAACAGACAAACGGACATCAAGCCCGGCGCAAGAGGAATGATTGGTTCGATGATGAGCGCCAGAATGCGTTAGATAAAAAGAATCAGGCATACAAAGAATACGTAGGTAGGTAAACCAGGACGAAGAGATAACACTATAAAAATCTCAGGAGAGTAACGAATAAGATAATTAAGATTAAGAAAAGAAAATACTATGACGACCAATTGAGCAGTATAGATGTAAGTTTAGCGAGCAATAACACAAGACAAGCATACAAAGTAGTGAAAAGCCTGAAACGTTGTTATCAGCCCAAAACCACGCTCTGTCGTGATGACAGCGGTAATATAATTGCTAATGAAGTCAAGATTAAGGAAAGATGGGCAACATATTTCAAGAACCTCTTTAATCCTCTGCACAGCTCCAGAACATCGGAGCCTATAGATGTCTGCGGAGAGCTTCCATTGGCCCCACCAACTCTGGATGAAGTTGTTCCATCATCAAAGCCCAAAAGAATAATAAAGTGCCGGGCATTGATGAGATTCCAGTGGAGCTCATCAAATATGGTGACAGTAGTGTTCATCAAGCTATTCACAAAGTCATCCAGTACATTTGGCAACAAGAACATATGCCGAAAGAGTGGAGCCAATCAATTATATTCCCTATCCACAAAAAAGGTGGCAAGCTACAGTGCGAAAATTATAGAGGCATATCACTACTTTGTACGGCGTACAAAATATTTTCTAAAATCTGAGAAGATAAAATCGGATCATACGCCAACAGTATTATTGGGGAGTATCAAGGTAGTTTTAGGGCAGGTAGATCAACAACAGACCAATTGTTCCCGGTCCAGGAGGTACTTGAAAAATGCTGGGAGTTCAACATAGACGTACACCGAATTTTCGTTAACTTCAAGCAAGCATATGACAGTATTGATCGTAACGTACTGTACCAAATAATGCTTTGTTTTGGCATTCCAGCCAAATGAGTCCGTCTTACCAAAATGACAATGACGTCGACGACCTCCCAAGTCCGCATCAATAACCAACTCACCGATGCCTTTGACACAAATATCGGAGTTAATCAGGGAGATGGGCTGGCCCCATTGCTATTCAATTTGGCTCTGGAGTACGTCATAAGGAAGCTACCTGTCGATACGTGAGGTCCATTACTATACAAGTCGAGCCAGGTAGTGGCCTATGTGGACGACATCAACATTCTGTCACGGTCACTAAAAACTGCCAAAGAACTCTTCCTGAAACTCGACAGCGAAGCAAAACTAGTAGGGCTACAAATCAACGAAAAAAAAACAAGGCTCATGACGCGGTCGAGAAAAAATACCCCAAATACATAAAATATCACACTTGGCGAATACAGTATTGAAAATGTTAGCGAATTTGTGTATTTAGGCGCCAAAATAACGAAAACGGGCAATGAAAGAGAAGAAACACGCCGAAGAATACAGCTCGCAAATAAAATATTTCATTCAGTATTGACGATCTTGATGACCAGCTGCATACACAGGAAAACAAAGCTCCAAGTATACAAATCTGTGATAAGATCTGTGTTATGCTATGGGTGTGAAACATGGACCCTAACCCAAGCATCCGCGAACATATTGAACGCCTTTGAGCGACGGGTCCTGAGGCGAATAATCGGAGCGAAGCTAGACGGGGATCAATGGCGAATTCGAAACAACCATGAGCTGTATGAAATTTTTGACGAACCGGAGGTCTCAAGGATTGTAAGACTGCGGAAGCTGCAATGGGCTGGACACATGAATTGCATGGACGAACAACGGATTCCCAAGAAGGTGCTCGTGGGGAGAACTGAAGGCCTGCGGCCAGTGGGGAAACCGAGGAAATGCTGGTCTGACTCGGTCGACGAAGACAGTTCATCGCTGCTCGGATTTCGGAATTGGATGACGCGGTCAACGGACCGAGACAGTTGGAGGCGCTGTTTGCAGGAAGCGAAGGCCCGAAAGGGGCTGTAGTGCTAATAAGAAGAAGAAGGATATATGCTACTGAATAATGTAAAATAACGTTTCGTAGAGGAAAATGATGACTGTAGCATTCTGGTAAATTAGTGCCAAAACTTGATGGCGCTGTAAGTTTCATGATATCAAAATTTATTTAGAGACGGACGGATGAAAAGTACGAAACTTGATGAAAATGTGGGCGAAAAAGGGGTTTGGATTATTTCGTTCCATTAAAGAGATTTATAAAGGATGGATAAAAATAAACTTGATGAACATATGGGCGAAAAAGATGCTTGGAAGACTTTGTTTTGTTATAGAGCAAAGACATATAAACAAATGGACGAGCAACGAGGATCTGTGTACTCGTCCATGTGAGAAGCAAATTTGCCCCATAAATAAGTTATAAATAACTTACGCTCTCGAAACTATATGATTCCTTCTGCTTCTCCTTCCCCTTTTTTTCCAGACAGGTTTTTCTTTCGTCTCTTCAGAAGAATCGCTTCCTCCACTGACACCCGCGCACACCAACGAAATTTCATTTCACGTACACACGATCGCGCCTTCGTTATCATTCGAAAAACAGTTTGAGTACAAACAACAAACGACTCTCACGGAAAACTCGAACGTCAAAGCAAAAGAAAATCGAAAAGAGCGCGAAACACGCGCGAAAACTCATGTGTCAAAGCGGATAGAAATTTCGTAAATTTTTAATTAAAACAGTGAATTAAAGTTCCGATTACGTACGCGCGATTTTTAAATGTGAACGTGTTTTGCCGTGAATAGAGTGCTAAATTAAAAGCATATCACCTCAAACCTCAACTTCACACAACTTTAGCGAAGGTTGCCAATTGCTTCGGCTCTCACGACCGGTTGCGGATCCAGTACTCTCTATATCTATGTTATAAAGACTTTTTGATGGATTTCTGTGTGTGTTTGCGAGAGCCTATCATTCGAGGGATCGGGGAAATATTTTACAAATTTTCCGTTCAACATAAATCTCTTTATTTTACTTTTGGTTTTTAAACTTCAATTTTCTTACAATGTATTTCATCTCGTCCACCTGGGGAAAATTTAATTCTGGCAACAAAAATCAGGCGTTAGTTTAATAACGCCGCGAGTGAAGTGATTCTATAAAAACCGATTGGAGAACTGTCGCGAGTGAAAACATTCAATTTCAAATTTATAGTGATGGTGATAAAAGTGAGTTTTTATTACAAATTTTAGTCGAAAGAAGGAAAGTTTTCGAGCTTCATACATGTATGTATTGGTCTAATATTTGAAATTTTAAAATGCCTCATCGATGTCGTGTCTTTTCTTGGTACCCAAGAACTGGCTTTTCGTGGCCATAATGAATCTTCTGGTTCGTCTAACAGAGGCAATTATGTGGAAACCATTTCTTTGCCGCATTTTAAAAAACCACCTAGAAAACTTAAATCTTTTTTCGGGCTTGTCAAAAGATATTCAAAATGATTTGATTGCATCAATTTCTTCCATTATTTTTGATACTATCTGCAAGGAAATTGAAAAGTCTCCCTTCGTATCAATAGTGTTTCAGCTTTCCACATCATTCAGGTACGTTACTGAAGATGTTATTATACAGGAATGTTTTCTTGACTTTTGAGATGTATCTACCGATAGAACAGCTTCAGCCCTATATGATATGAAATATTATGCAAGTTTGAATGTGAAGGAAAATTAGTTTCACAATGTTATGATGGAGCAGCGGTTATGTCTGGTGAAGTAAGCGGCTTACAAAAAAGAGTGAGAGAAAGGTTTCCAGATGCTACATTTGTACATTGTTTTGCCCAAAGATTAAACTTAACTCTTTCATAGTCTTGTGAAAAAATCAAAGAGTGTCGAATTTTCTTTTTGAGTTTGCATGGTTTTTCATCATTTCTTAGTCACTTTGCTAAAAGGTGCTCAAAATTCCATGAATTCGTAAAAAGACAATTGCCTAGGCTTGTTACTACTAGATGGAACTTTAATGGCTACTTAGTAGCAACCATATTTGAAAAAATATCAGATTTAGAAAATCTCTCAGATATCGTAAATACTGGTGCCTGGGACAGTGAAACTTTTAACGCTGCAAAGGGCTTTTAGCAACTGTCACTGATTTTCAATTTCATTTTCTGTAACTGTATTTGCATCAATTTAGTGACATTTTATTTAACATTTTCTAAACAAAATAATGAAATTTGGTATGGCATTAAGAAAATTGATGATTTCAAAGTAGCCTCTAAGATATTCGATGAAATTTCGACTCATTTTTTAAAGATACAATGGACAAGTGTGACCGTCCTTCCAACTGAAAAAAATCTCGACTTTCGGTGGATGGAGAAATAAACTTAGAATCATGTTATAGGCAACTTTTTTGTGAAATTCTGGACAGCATAAGCCAAGCTTTGAATGTTAAATTCGAATCACTACCCCAATTAAAATTTTTAGAATTACTGAGCACTTCCTTTTATCCGAATTTTTCCACTAAGTTTCCGAGTACACTTTTCACAAATTTACAGCAATCTTACGCAAAAAGATTTGACATTTCATCCTTAAGCACAGTCCTTTTTTCTGATTCTGATATGAAAGGTAAAAGCTTTAAAGAAATTTTTTCAATATTTCCTCAATAATCCACTTGGCAGCTTTTTTCTTGATTTTTTCAAACTTTCACAGTTAGTTTTTACTATATCAGCAACAATAGCTTCAGCAGAACGTAGCTTTTCAACGTTGAAGAGAATGAATAATTAGCTTGGAAATTCTACCGGGGAAGAACGTCTTAGTAATTTGTCACTTTGTAAGTCGAGAAAAGCTTACTCAAAGAGCTCCTCAGTGCTGATAAAAGGTACGATCGAATCATTGACAATTTTGCAGCGCAAAAGGAGAGAAGAATAGATTTAATTTATAAATTTTAACGCGTTTTTATAAAAACATTACACTTTAATATAATTATTTTATCGAAACTTACATCATGACACAACCGCTCAGTTTTCATTTTTCTTTGAATAAATACTCTTGAACGTGAATTTTTATTTTATTTAACAATACAAAGTCAAACAAAAATTTAATATATGAATTAACCTTCCTTTTCACCATCGGTTTCTTGTTGTCTTATTGCTGGCAAACTACTTTGCTGACCATTATTGGGTGCTGAATTGCTTCCTGAATGATATATGATGACTTGTCAAGTATTTTGTCTCGCTTGCCTTCCTTTCCTGGAAAGAAAGCTCTAAACCTTCTCGTAGTTATTGCTGGACAAGTTAATTTTTTGGTGTTGGAGATAAAATAATTGAACACGAACACGCTTGAATAAAATTTGATAAGTTATACACCATACAGTTAAATTGACTGATTAGGGCACATTCCTATGTAAATTTCATTACAGTTTAAGTATTTTAAAGCCGTAATAATACTCCATCTGTGGTCGTAATTTTTTACATAATGATATGTAATAAAATTGCATGTAGGTTATTAGAAAAGAGGAAATCATTTTTGGAGCTAAATCAACTCTGTACAATTTAAATTCTGTTTTTTTAACCTTTGTATAATGAATGGATGTGCGTTGTATCGCTTGTAAACTCGCTTATTTACAAAAGCTAGAGATTTAAAATGTTTCACATAAAGTACAAGGTTGTGTCGCAAAATTTCTGCTTCCCTTCCCTTGAAGCCCACGCACTGCCACTGCTGGTCAGTAGGGATTGAGCTTATGTACTCCTATAAGGGAAAACCATGTAAGAAAAGTTGAACCTGAAATAATTTGTGCAGCTTCTTGCGTCGGGATTATTTTTGAAGGAGTCTCCTTTTCAATTATAAATTAATGTTGTGAAAAATTCTTTACTTTCCCTTCAATTTTCATCTAAAGTAAAAATAAAATTTATAATTATATCCCTAAACCTACAAAATAAAATTGCAAAGCTGTCTCAGGATAGCTTCAAAAGCAAATTTTGATGCGAACAATATCCTGGTACTAACAACAGAATCTTCTTTCAAGGTAAATAATTACATGAGGATGAAGTGCTTTCATTGTGCAAGCGATGAAGTAACACAATCTCATATTATATATTATAATAGTGAAGAAGAGAATTTTATCCTGAAAATGAAGTGGTCAAGTTTTAATGATCATGCTAAACGGTTTATCTTTAGAGTGAGAAATGAATTAGCATAAAGTTGAATGAGTATGAAAAATTTATTTCTTCTAGATAAAATTATTACACGAGGCTAAAGCATTGTAGATAGTCCACAAATTTTTCGTGTATTTCGCCTTCCTGTGCGCCCCCTGTAGAAAGAAATACCAGTTTAAGTCGTGTTTTGGGAATTTGTCATTAAGACCTTTCATTTGATACCCATATCGGCTACCTTTGATTAAACTTTTTTTTGGGGGGCCACTCCTCTATATGGAGTGACCACCTTGTAAATTTTTTTTCATAGGGAAATTTTGAAGAGGAAATTTGTGTTTGTAGCTTATACGGTTTGCAAGGAAAAGTGCTGTAACATACGGACGGACGGACAGACAGGCGCGATTTTAGCAGGGTTTTGTAAAATTATTTTACGGAACCCTAAAAAACTGAAACATGGTTTTTATGTATTCTATAATAATATCACAATTTAATTCAACTTATTTATTTAACAAAATGCCGACTAAACCTAGCCGGCGTGAATCCCAAGCTCAACTGGCTTCCATACCTTTCATCCACCAATCATAAGAGCATTTATGCGAGTCAGGAAACGCTGACATCGCAAAGCCATAGCATCCGTTAAATCGAAGTCACATCATTGAATTAATTCCTCGAATTCAGTCTGGCACTGTGTAATGTGACGCCCGCGCCCAGGAATCGAAGTGATTCCGATCCCGAACCCTTGTAACCTGCCAGATGGATATGTCCTCGAAGTGCCAGCGGACTTCATCTGTTGTGCGGATATCGTTGTGCAGAAAATATTTTTTTTTCTGTCCAAATATTTAGATCCGTGGATATAAATATTCGGAATATAGAATTAATCCAACCCCGGCACATTTCGAGACATAGCCATCTGGAAATGCCCCTCCACCGTGGCCATCGAGAAAACTATGCCACTGGCGACATCTGAAGAAGCACATTTCCGCCATATGAAGTGCCATTCCACGCACATATGTTTTGTCCGAGGTGACAACCGGAACTTTTGACAGCACATGGAGGCGCTAAACGTCATCGTAAAGTTCTTCGTGATAATATCCAAGGTATTACAAAACCAGCTATACGTCGTTTGGCGCGACGTGGTGGAGTGAAACGTATTCCCGGTTTAATCTATGAAGAAACGCGTGGTGTGCGTAAAGAGTTTTTGGAAAACGTTATTCGTGAGGCATTGACATTCACCGGAGCAGAAACATTAGGAAAGAGGTTAGTTTAGTTAATAACTAATTAGAAAAGTTTAGCAATATTTTGTCTGGTCTGCAGCGGAAGGCAGGGCGTTTATCTCATCCAATCAATCCCATCAATCCAAGTTATCGACCGATAAATGAGGGTGTTGCTGAACTGGACGCCTCGCAACATCCCAACAGATGCCTGGTCGAGGAAGGTGACATATTTATGGATAAACATACAGACGGATATTTGGAGGTTAGCAAGTGAGTTTTATGTTGAAATATCGGCAGTGCCCACGTCATTCATTTGACGGAATAAGTTCCGGGCAACCGGAATCGCTGCCATAGTGGAGTTTAGGCGCAGAGTTTCGGATATAACGAAACCTTGTTAATTAAGTATCTGATGCAACATTGCTCACTATGAAAATTTCTCACCTAAATGCATCTCATCCACTCTGAAGGCGAGTAAAGTAGGCAAATTAGTTAGATCGCCGAAAATATGTTTACCCGCGGTTTGTGTTGTATGCAATGCCGAGGTTGAGAGCAGGTGACAAATATTGGGGGTCATAATATGATCAACTCAATTAGTACATGATTGATTTAGAAACATCTCAATAACGAGGAATTAATTGAGTTTATTTGAGAAGAGAATTATTGATTAGTGTTCCCGATGTTTTTGATATCTAAAATTATTTGCAAGAATTTAATTTCTATCGAAATATTCAATGCCTAGTTCAATTTAATAATATAGGTTAGTTTATTATATATTATTTTTAAATGTTAGGTTTTTTTTTTGTGTTTTTATATTTCAATAGCAATTAATCCAAACAACATTATTTTGAAGAGCATGTGAAATTATTTGACCTGCGAGGAAATGACATTTAGAATACTTGATTATTTTGAAATATCAAATTATGTTCAGTTCCAAATTTTAAGGACTAATCAATTCACTATCATTACTTTCAAGTAGAAAAATTAAAAGGCCTTTTAAATTTTTCTAAATTAAATCTACACTATTAATTCTGTAATGCGGAAGTCTACAGAAGATTCATCCTCGCTCAATATGAAAATTGTTTTACAGATCTAGCTTCGTGAAGACATTTTGCATATGTCAAAAAAAAAAAAAAACATACATCTCAGTGAATTTTTGAAAAAAAAATTGAATTTTATATTTGAAACCATATTTTGCATGCTCAGGAGTGTTAAAAAAGAAAATGAAATAGCAACAAAATCCCCCAGAATCAATTTCGTGGTAATTTTAGAGGTGGTAATAATTGGTAATCAAATGTAATTAAAAACAAAGTGAAATTGAAACAAACGAAGGCCGAGTTTTGAAAGAACATAATTATAGAATGTTTTTAAATTGCATTGAAACGAGTAGAAAATTACTACCAAAAAAATGCGATATTTGTGTACAAATGAACTAGTGTGTGGATGCGAGAGTGCACGGTTGAATTTTTAGATAAATACGAGTATAAGTAATGTAAAATCTTTGGGCATAAAATTAATATTTTGTTTGTAAAAAGAAAGTTATTATTGAACATAATCGAAGCTTCTATAATTGAATTCGGATGAGATCTCACGAAAAACAAAGTATAATTAACTGTGTGTTTAGTTTAGGAGTGTGAAATGATAATTGAGTTGTTTTCACTATATTCAGAAATGAAGAAAAAAAAAATGTTTTTAAAAGACGTAACTATGTTCAGAAGTAATTGCTTAGTAATATGTAGTCTTTAAACTGATGCGAGTGTTGATATTGTGTGTAAATAGTATTTGAAATTTTCGTTCCTTCAATGAAGTTTAATCTAAGATTTTAATACATTCATTCATTCTTTATTGATGAACGTTAGTGGAGAGAAAATACTTACGAGCATTGTAAAAAGTTATGAATCCTTAGGGATAAGATGTTATTTCTTCATTTATCCAAGAGCGTGATTATCCCTCAAATGTTAGAAAGGAAATCACTTGAAACTAATATGCGAATAGTTTTATTGTATTGGAATTACATAGTAAGTCAAGTAATGCAGGGCATTTAGGGATTTTAATTTTAAAATTGACATTCATCTATAAGACTTTGAGTAATCGGAATAAAATTCATACTATTCAAGAGCAAAACCTCTTGTTCACCTTAAAGTTTAAAGTAGCTTCTAATTTCAGATCAAAAAAAAACAATGTTTACAAGCAAATATCAATATTTCTCTTTTCCTTATATCGGCTCTTAAATTAAAAGTCTGTTTTTGTTTTGCTTGAACCAAAGCATTCTTCAAACTATTCGTGTTTCATCTAGGAAATCATCTTTTTCACTTGATTTTAAGGTTTAGGGTGCGTGTGAATGGATTTTATTTCCAAAATGTTCATATGAACTTGCGCTCTTTTAAGACTTATAAACAATACACAGCTAGAGTGATAGTTCTAATAACCTGCTGGTTTGCACCAGGAGATATAGGATAGTTCCCCCCAAAATTTCATATAGCATAAAACATATTACTGCATTAGAATTTAGTTCAGTAGAATGCATAAATTGCTGTAATACCCACTAATCAAACATGAACGTATATGACTGGTTATTAAAAATAATAGGGTTCTAGATAGCTTGCTATTTCATTTTTCTTTTGAGGTTTCATTGTTTTCCTTTTAGAAAAAGTTTAATATATATATTCAGTAATACTGCATTCATCATTGTGACGCGATTATTTGCATATTGTATAAAAATGTGCGTTATTCTCTTTTTGTGTGTTGCATTCTAGGGCAAACAGATATATTAAGGATTTCTCTGTATAATTATAACCAACGCAAATTTAAATTGAAAATAAGATGAATTGCTAAAGTAACCCACGACTTTCCTTTTTAGTGACTCTTCTTTTTCAGTGGGAACTGAGAGTGTAGGGTAAGTATGCCGTCGCAAGGGTAGGGTTTCTGCAAATCCGCTGAAGTCGGTTTCGCGTCGCGCGCGGTACGCGGTACCTTTGTTTGTTTCGTCATTTCCTTAGAGTAGTTTCTTTCGATTTAATTTCGAGTAGCCTATTTTTCGGTACCGCGTCGGTGAATCGGTAACGCGCCTATGGGATTTTGTAGCGTTTTTTTTTTGATTTGAGATCTGTGGATAGATCGCATCCAGACTTAACGTAATGTAGGTTTCTCGTTCTGGATGAGTAATTGTTGACGCGTTTAGAAAACGGGCAATTTCAGGTGACTGAAATATTGTAATTGAGCGTAATCCATTCGGAGACCCGCGACCGAAATCCTCTCCGAACTAGCTGGCCGACAAGCAGTCACCGCGTGAATGGATTACGGTGCACGGATTGGTTGACCTGTTGGTACCATCCGTTGGCACTACTCAGACTTAACGTCTAGAACCGATGAGAGGTCGGTTCCGCGTTCGAGTTGAAGTTAGGAAAATCATTACAAATGGCGCCCAACGTGGGGCCAAAAACATCCTAAGGGGGAAAGAACTTCGCGTCTTCTGACGAGTTGGTCCTTTACGGAGGATGTAAGGTACTTTGGTACTCGAGTCCCACTATCAGGAGCAGTGGAATTGTGTGATACACATTAGAGGTCGCTTCACGTGAGTTGTAGCTTCCGCTCTCCTTTGCTTGATTTTGCTTTCGCGACAGAATCCTTCCGATGTGTTGTCCCAGGTTAACCCCTGTAAGGACCTTCTGTTTTCTTGATGGAACTGCCAGTCTGATGGGTTTACCTATCAGCATGGACTCTCAAGAAAATAGAAGGCTACCTTGCCTTTATGTCGCGGAAGGATTCTAACTATTTCTTATGCGTGTTAGACGAGTGGTATCGGTTCAACGTTCGATGGCGTATGCTGGAGTTGCGAAGCCCGGAATGCTTCCACGCGTCGGGAATTTTGACCGCGTACAAAGTCGTTACGGTAGCTCTACCACTTGTCTCGTCGAGTCACTTTAACGTAGTTTAGAGACGGTTTTTTGTAATGTATGTGGGTTATGGGGTAATTTTCGTAAATCGACCGAAGCACCCTTTCTTCGGCAGAATACCACGCACTCTCTTTTCCCGTTGGAGGAGTCGACCACTGAAAAGGAAAGTGTATCAAATAATTTTTTTTTCTCCTATCATTATATTAATAGCTCGCCACTATCGGCCACTCAATTAACATTAAATTCTTTTTTTTCACTTATATAATAGGAATAAGTATATTTTATATATATTTTTTTTTCTTCTCTTCTCGGTTCATACTAGCAACCACCCATAATAAACCCACACAAAATGGCAACGAAGCGGACGCCCGATAAGCGGTGGACCCGGTCCAAAACGGTCCAACCCGCGAACTGTGGAATCTGTTTCGAGGACGTAGTGGAGGGTGTACACAGCGTGCGATTGGATTGTGGACATTTATTCCATCGTGCCTGTGTACAACAGCTCCTCCTCACGTCAGAACTGTGTCCCTTATGCCGGCGACCCATAGATCGGTCTGCCCTAGACGTCCCCATCGGAACGCCCCTACCAACGCGCGGAGCAGTGGCGAAAGGAGCTCCAGAAGCCGAACCGTCACAACCACTCTTAGACCTGCAAGGAGCAGTAGGCGGTGAAGTTCCGGCTGCGAGTGTCGTGTCCGAGGTGACAACCATGCCTTCCGCCCACTCCATTGACACCCTCGTGGCGTTGATGAGGGATATGTCGGAGAGGATTGGCAACCTGGAGGGAAAGATCCAGAATCTCCCGTTGAGCCAACCACCCAGCCGCGTGAGAACTCCGCTTGGCTGGGAGCCAAATCCCAGTGTGGCGATGCCCCACTCCCGACAATCCGAGCAATGGGTCCCACCTCCAAGGAACTCGGGAATGGATCCCAGAGCTCCCGAATACAGACCGCGACACAGTACCGGACCTCCGTTGGGACCTCCAGCCCCCGAGGCAGTTCAGTACCACAGGTCAATCGAGGATGTGATTCCCCCCGGGAACGCCTTGGCACCTTTTCGAGACCCGACGCCTCGTATCATGGAGAGTTGGCGCCTGAACTTTACAGGGTTCAACGATATGATATCGGCGGACCGGTTCCTTTTCCGGATTCAGGCGTTGGTGTCCAGCACCCTGGGAGGTGATTCCTCGGCCTTCCTCCGACATGCACATCTTTTGTTCAGCGGCGACGCTGCCGACTGGTACTGGAGCTTTAAAGAGTCAACGCCACGTCCCACTTGGCACTCTTTCAGTGCAGCCTTTCGCAATCGATTTGAGGATGGCTTCACTGAGAGAGAGCTAAGAGAGCAAATAAAGAAACGGAAACAAGGCGCTCACGAACCGTTCGACCAGTACTACACCAGTATAGTGAGATTGAGCACTCGCCTGCGAAATACCATGCCCGAGGACGAATTAGTAGAAATTATCAGAGAGAACATGCGCTGGGATCTCCAGAACAGCCTGCTACATTTTCCCATCAACACCATACAGGGATTGCGCCTCCATGCGCGTAGACAAGAACACTTGGATGAGCGACGAGGTACCTTCCGCCCACAACCTCGCATAACGGGACCAAATCCCCGAAATCATCACACCGCGGAGTTGATGGCAGCAGACCACCTGCTTGCTGATCCAGTACCAGTACCGAGGAGCGGAGCACCACCGGAGCTTGAGGACCCAGCATTGATTAATCGACCCTCCCTTGAAGCAATTACTAGCCCGACGGTCTGTTGGAACTGCCGACAACCGGGACATCGGTTCTATGCATGTCCAGCGGAGGCAACGCTTTTCTGCTACCGATGCGGAAAGGCCGACACATACGCACCTGACTGTGCAAATTGCAAAGGGCGAAAAAACTTGCCACCGAGTGCCGCGACCACCCGTCGGCACTCCTAGACCCCGGACGAACCAATCCAGACCCCATCACCAGCTATGACCCCGCTCCCAACATGACTCCAACTCTGCTGACTCGCACCGCTAAAGACAGTTCTCCCGAAGTTCCACAACCGACGCCGTCCTTCGCCGAGGCCAATGCGCAGGGAAATGATAGCGAGACGAAGGCCCCTTGGCATGTAAAACCTTTTCATGTCAGGTTGCGGAATTATTTGGCTACTCGACAGCGCATCTTCCATGAGGAATTGGCCACAACTGTCCCACCGCGAAGCAAGCGAGCCACGCGTCGGATGCGGAGCTTCTGGAGAAAAGTCAGGCAGTCGAGGAAGGTGCTGAAGGACATACACTTAGACGAATTATTGAGGGATGATGTCCGGCCATATGCGTCAGTACACCTCCTGCAAAAACGAGTATCAGGCTTAGTCGATACGGGAGCCAGTGTGAATTGCATCTCTGCCGAGTTTGCAGGGGAGGTACTGGCAAAGCACGCGGACCAAATCCGTCATTTCACCTCCTGGTTAAGCACGGCGGACGGAACTCGTCACTCTGTAGTGGGAAAAATTATGACGGATGTCACCTTTAAAGGGGTAACTAAACCTATGGAATTTTTCATCATACCTCAGTTAACCCAGAATCTTTATTTAGGAGTGGATTTCGTTCGAAAATTTAACTTGGCCCCGGCACTATTTTCCAGTTCGACCCTGGAGTCCGTCACCACCGTTCCTGACCAATCTCAACCCACTAACTTACTACGGCATACACTGGATGTAACTCAGCAACTGCGTCTCGACTCGGCTATATCGGCTTTTCCATCGCACGAGAAGGAAGGTCTCGGGCGGACTGCCCTGGTGTTCCACACTATAGATGTGGGGGATGCTAAACCCATAAAACAGAGACATTTCGCCATATCTCCGGCGAAGGAAAAATCGTTATATGCCGAAGTGGATCGAATGCTAGCATTAGGCGTAATCGAAGAATCACAGAGCGCGTGGGCTTCCCCAGTCACCTTAGTGGTCAAGCCGAACAAGGTCCGGTTATGCTTAGATGCCAGACGCTTGAACGCCGTCACAGTCAAGGACGCATATCCTCTACCGTTGATCGAAGGCATTTTGAGTCGATTGCCTAAAGCCCATTTCATCACGAGCTTAGACCTCAAGGACGCCTTCTGGCAAATTCCTTTAGACCCCGGTTCAAAGGAGAAAACAGCCTTCACAGTCCCAGGCCGGCCCTTATATCAATTCGTGACCATGCCATTCGGATTGTGTAATGCCCCCCAAACAATGACGCGCCTTATGGACAAGGTGATACCACCTCATTTGCGGCACCAAGTTTTCGTTTACTTGGACGATCTGTTGCTTATAACCGAGACCTTTGACGAACACATCGACCTGCTTCAGGAGGTGGCTCTACACATCCGGAGGGCAAGATTAACCATCAACATAAGGAAGAGCCAGTTCGTGATGACGGAGGTGAAGTATTTAGGTCACATCATTGGGCATGGGCATATCAAGACCGATCCGGAAAAGACTCAAGCGATTGACGTTTTTCCACTACCCAAGACCACCAAACAGTTACGCCGATTCTTAGGGTTATGCGGATGGTACCAGCGTTTTGTACGTGACTATGCCACCATTACCACTCCTTTGACCGACATGCTGCGTAAGGGACGTAAATTCGTCTGGGAAGAGCCCAGCTTGCGAGCCTTTGAAGAGCTAAAGAAGAGTCTGACTACGGCCCCCGTACTGCACAGCCCGGACTTTGACAAACCGTTCTCAATCCATTGTGACGCGAGTCAACATGGGGTGGGAGCAGTCTTAGTCCAGGTTGCACAAGACGGCGAGGAGAGACCTATAGCCTTCATGTCTCACAAGCTGAACCCAGCCCAGCGAAATTACACGGTCTCCGAGCAAGAATGTTTAGCCGCGGTGTTGGCAGTGAAACGCTTCCGAGCCTATGTGGAGGGACACACCTTTGAAATCGTTACGGATCACGCTTCTCTGAAATGGCTAATGAGCCAGACTGATCTCAACGGTAGATTGGCCAGGTGGGCACTGAAACTCCAGGCATTTGACTTCACAATTCGCCACCGAAAAGGAAGCCAGCATGTAGTCCCCGACACCCTATCCAGAATGTTCGCCCCTGAAGGAGCCGAGTTGGTCCAAGAGGACGACAGCGCCCAATTGATCGATTTGGACCATCCTGCCTTCAAGTCAGCCAGCTACACCCAACTGATTCACACTATCCAGAATCAACTGTCCCAGCTTCCTGAACTGCGGTTGACGGATGGATTCATTTACAAACGGATGGGACACGCATCCGGAGACCCCATACAAGAAGAAGAACAGTGGAAGTTGTGGGTGCCCGAAGAATTAACCACTGATCTTATCAGACGGGCTCATGACCACCCATCAAGTGCGCACGGCGGATACGGTCGTACACTTAGGCGGTTGAAAACCTGTTTCTTTTGGCCTAAGATGGCACAACAGATAAAAGCGTACGTAGCCTCCTGTGAGCTATGCAAGTGCACTAAAGCGCCCAACACCATTCTTCGACCACCCATGGGTAAGGTTGAGGTCCCCGAACGCGTGTTCCAGCGCTTGTACATTGATCTTATCGGTCCTTACCCTCGATCTGCTTCTGGTCACACGGGAGCTGTCGTGGTCCTGGACCAGCTCTCCAAATTCCCTATCATAGAGCCACTACGTAACATGCACACTGGACCAATAACCAGCTTTTTGGAGAACCGAGTCTTTCACATGTTTGGAGTTCCGGAGAAACTTGTCTCCGACAATGGGGTCCAGTTCACCTCCAGCAAGTTCCGAGACCTAATGTCCAAATACGGCATCATCCACCAACGAACTGCCGTCTATTCACCACAAGCCAACGCATCCGAACGACTGAATCGTACGCTCATAGCGGCCATTCGCGCCTATGTCCACCCGAATCAGAGGGACTGGGATCGCAAATTGTCCGCCATCACTAGTGCACTGCGCTCGTCGTACCACGCCACGACCGGCATTTCGCCGTATTTTGCAGTGTTCGGCCAGTATATGATCTGTCATGGGAGCGCTTACCGGCTATTGCGGCAGCTGAAATCGCTAGAGGACCCAATCGTGGTTCTAGAACCGCACGAAAAGCTCCAACTTCTGCGAGATCAACTGCGGGAGAAGATTGAAGAAAGTAGACGGATGGGAGAGGAGCGGTACAACTTGCGATCTCATCCTTCTGGCTTTAAGGCCGGCGACGAAATATATCGTCGAAACTTCCGACAGAGCGATGCCACCCGCCATTACAATGCCAAACTAGACAAGAAATTCGTGAAGTGTCGAGTCATACAAGTCATAAGCCCCACCCGATACCTCATCGCGGACATGACTGGTAAGACCCTGGGAATTTACCACGCAAAAGACCTTAGACGATGAAGTGCAACTAATTCCCACGAGAACCCTTGGCTTATCCCAAATCTCTGCCTAGACGAAGGCCTCCGAATAACACCTGACTTCCTACTATATAGTCACTGCCGAGTCTTCACGAACAGGGTTGTAGCCTATCCTTCGAAACGGATCTTCGACCCGCCACGTCCCTAACCAAGACCTGTTACCAAGGAGACGGGATCGTAATTACTTCGATTTTGGGGGGGGGAATGTGTAATGTGACGCCCGCGCCCAGGAATCGAAGTGATTCCGATCCCGAACCCTTGTAACCTGCCAGATGGATATGTCCTCGAAGTGCCAGCGGACTTCATCTGTTGTGCGGATATCGTTGTGCAGAAAATATTTTTTTTTCTGTCCAAATATTTAGATCCGTGGATATAAATATTCGGAATATAGAATTAATCCAACCCCGGCACATTTCGAGACATAGCCATCTGGAAATGCCCCTCCACCGTGGCCATCGAGAAAACTATGCCACTGGCGACATCTGAAGAAGCACATTTCCGCCATATGAAGTGCCATTCCACGCACATATGTTTTGTCCGAGGTGACAACCGGAACTTTTGACAGCACATGGAGGCGCTAAACGTCATCGTAAAGTTCTTCGTGATAATATCCAAGGTATTACAAAACCAGCTATACGTCGTTTGGCGCGACGTGGTGGAGTGAAACGTATTCCCGGTTTAATCTATGAAGAAACGCGTGGTGTGCGTAAAGAGTTTTTGGAAAACGTTATTCGTGAGGCATTGACATTCACCGGAGCAGAAACATTAGGAAAGAGGTTAGTTTAGTTAATAACTAATTAGAAAAGTTTAGCAATATTTTGTCTGGTCTGCAGCGGAAGGCAGGGCGTTTATCTCATCCAATCAATCCCATCAATCCAAGTTATCGACCGATAAATGAGGGTGTTGCTGAACTGGACGCCTCGCAACATCCCAACAGATGCCTGGTCGAGGAAGGTGACATATTTATGGATAAACATACAGACGGATATTTGGAGGTTAGCAAGTGAGTTTTATGTTGAAATATCGGCAGTGCCCACGTCATTCATTTGACGGAATAAGTTCCGGGCAACCGGAATCGCTGCCATAGTGGAGTTTAGGCGCAGAGTTTCGGATATAACGAAACCTTGTTAATTAAGTATCTGATGCAACATTGCTCACTATGAAAATTTCTCACCTAAATGCATCTCATCCACTCTGAAGGCGAGTAAAGTAGGCAAATTAGTTAGATCGCCGAAAATATGTTTACCCGCGGTTTGTGTTGTATGCAATGCCGAGGTTGAGAGCAGGTGACAAATATTGGGGGTCATAATATGATCAACTCAATTAGTACATGATTGATTTAGAAACATCTCAATAACGAGGAATTAATTGAGTTTATTTGAGAAGAGAATTATTGATTAGTGTTCCCGATGTTTTTGATATCTAAAATTATTTGCAAGAATTTAATTTCTATCGAAATATTCAATGCCTAGTTCAATTTAATAATATAGGTTAGTTTATTATATATTATTTTTAAATGTTAGGTTTTTTTTTTGTGTTTTTATATTTCAATAGCAATTAATCCAAACAACATTATTTTGAAGAGCATGTGAAATTATTTGACCTGCGAGGAAATGACATTTAGAATACTTGATTATTTTGAAATATCAAATTATGTTCAGTTCCAAATTTTAAGGACTAATCAATTCACTATCATTACTTTCAAGTAGAAAAATTAAAAGGCCTTTTAAATTTTTCTAAATTAAATCTACACTATTAATTCTGTAATGCGGAAGTCTACAGAAGATTCATCCTCGCTCAATATGAAAATTGTTTTACAGATCTAGCTTCGTGAAGACATTTTGCATATGTCAAAAAAAAAAAAAAACATACATCTCAGTGAATTTTTGAAAAAAAAATTGAATTTTATATTTGAAACCATATTTTGCATGCTCAGGAGTGTTAAAAAAGAAAATGAAATAGCAACAAAATCCCCCAGAATCAATTTCGTGGTAATTTTAGAGGTGGTAATAATTGGTAATCAAATGTAATTAAAAACAAAGTGAAATTGAAACAAACGAAGGCCGAGTTTTGAAAGAACATAATTATAGAATGTTTTTAAATTGCATTGAAACGAGTAGAAAATTACTACCAAAAAAATGCGATATTTGTGTACAAATGAACTAGTGTGTGGATGCGAGAGTGCACGGTTGAATTTTTAGATAAATACGAGTATAAGTAATGTAAAATCTTTGGGCATAAAATTAATATTTTGTTTGTAAAAAGAAAGTTATTATTGAACATAATCGAAGCTTCTATAATTGAATTCGGATGAGATCTCACGAAAAACAAAGTATAATTAACTGTGTGTTTAGTTTAGGAGTGTGAAATGATAATTGAGTTGTTTTCACTATATTCAGAAATGAAGAAAAAAAAAATGTTTTTAAAAGACGTAACTATGTTCAGAAGTAATTGCTTAGTAATATGTAGTCTTTAAACTGATGCGAGTGTTGATATTGTGTGTAAATAGTATTTGAAATTTTCGTTCCTTCAATGAAGTTTAATCTAAGATTTTAATACATTCATTCATTCTTTATTGATGAACGTTAGTGGAGAGAAAATACTTACGAGCATTGTAAAAAGTTATGAATCCTTAGGGATAAGATGTTATTTCTTCATTTATCCAAGAGCGTGATTATCCCTCAAATGTTAGAAAGGAAATCACTTGAAACTAATATGCGAATAGTTTTATTGTATTGGAATTACATAGTAAGTCAAGTAATGCAGGGCATTTAGGGATTTTAATTTTAAAATTGACATTCATCTATAAGACTTTGAGTAATCGGAATAAAATTCATACTATTCAAGAGCAAAACCTCTTGTTCACCTTAAAGTTTAAAGTAGCTTCTAATTTCAGATCAAAAAAAAACAATGTTTACAAGCAAATATCAATATTTCTCTTTTCCTTATATCGGCTCTTAAATTAAAAGTCTGTTTTTGTTTTGCTTGAACCAAAGCATTCTTCAAACTATTCGTGTTTCATCTAGGAAATCATCTTTTTCACTTGATTTTAAGGTTTAGGGTGCGTGTGAATGGATTTTATTTCCAAAATGTTCATATGAACTTGCGCTCTTTTAAGACTTATAAACAATACACAGCTAGAGTGATAGTTCTAATAACCTGCTGGTTTGCACCAGGAGATATAGGATAGTTCCCCCCAAAATTTCATATAGCATAAAACATATTACTGCATTAGAATTTAGTTCAGTAGAATGCATAAATTGCTGTAATACCCACTAATCAAACATGAACGTATATGACTGGTTATTAAAAATAATAGGGTTCTAGATAGCTTGCTATTTCATTTTTCTTTTGAGGTTTCATTGTTTTCCTTTTAGAAAAAGTTTAATATATATATTCAGTAATACTGCATTCATCATTGTGACGCGATTATTTGCATATTGTATAAAAATGTGCGTTATTCTCTTTTTGTGTGTTGCATTCTAGGGCAAACAGATATATTAAGGATTTCTCTGTATAATTATAACCAACGCAAATTTAAATTGAAAATAAGATGAATTGCTAAAGTAACCCACGACTTTCCTTTTTAGTGACTCTTCTTTTTCAGTGGGAACTGAGAGTGTAGGGTAAGTATGCCGTCGCAAGGGTAGGGTTTCTGCAAATCCGCTGAAGTCGGTTTCGCGTCGCGCGCGGTACGCGGTACCTTTGTTTGTTTCGTCATTTCCTTAGAGTAGTTTCTTTCGATTTAATTTCGAGTAGCCTATTTTTCGGTACCGCGTCGGTGAATCGGTAACGCGCCTATGGGATTTTGTAGCGTTTTTTTTTTGATTTGAGATCTGTGGATAGATCGCATCCAGACTTAACGTAATGTAGGTTTCTCGTTCTGGATGAGTAATTGTTGACGCGTTTAGAAAACGGGCAATTTCAGGTGACTGAAATATTGTAATTGAGCGTAATCCATTCGGAGACCCGCGACCGAAATCCTCTCCGAACTAGCTGGCCGACAAGCAGTCACCGCGTGAATGGATTACGGTGCACGGATTGGTTGACCTGTTGGTACCATCCGTTGGCACTACTCAGACTTAACGTCTAGAACCGATGAGAGGTCGGTTCCGCGTTCGAGTTGAAGTTAGGAAAATCATTACAACTGTTTATATTTCACATCGTGGCCGCATTCAGCGCTCATCGCATGTGCACATTAGAATGTGCTGATGATGGATTCCACGGATTGGCGATGCTGACTTTGTTGCGATGATGATTTTGAGACGCCTCCATACAAGCAAGCCTTGGTACTTCGCGGGGAGCCAATGAAGGGATTTGACGTCATCGATGCCTTCTTGTGGTAACACGTGTTCGGCTGCCATAACTGCGCTTGGACCTCGCACAGTGTTTTGGATTATGATTGTTTGATGCCTGAGCGAGCAACCCAGTGCCATCATGCAAGTACCCTCTCCTGCTAGTTGTAAGTGGAGGCTAGTAGCTTGGCAATCTAATTCATAAGCCGATGACTGGTTCAGGATGAATATCCACATATTTGCTCGACTTGCCGCCGTAACAAATTCTGAGTTGTATCTAACACAGATATCCATCCGCGCTTTATCCTTTGATGTAGAGCACCATGATGGTTTCCCAGAGGTGAATCATTGTCAATGATCTGTTCCAATGTTCCCGTAGTCAGGCGTTGATTGCCTTGCAATAATGCTCGTCTGCTTCCTTTTTATCACACCATTGTTTGATCTTACTGAGTGATGATTCGATTCACTCGATATCTAGTTGGTACGCCGTCAGATTACAGTATGTCAACAGTATTCAAAGACAGGTCACCCATTTCAAATCGGAACTGTACTCAAAAAACAATCCCGTTTGGGTTGTGAATTTCGATACGTTGTACCAGCTGTTTTGACGGCTTTGTGCCTACCCAAATTTGGAGGCACAAGTAACAATTGTTAGTAGGGTTCACCACTATCTCCATCCGGGTCCAGCAAAAATCTGATAAGACAGTCGCTTAACCCTCGATTCAGTTGCTGCGTGAGCATGCCCTCTGTCAATTGACCCATCGACCTGGCGGTTGATTTTCTCCTACTCTACTGGCAGCACGCATATCTTCGTGACTGGATGCTGGAACACTAATTGCAATGGATTGGAGCCCATTAAGAAGTGGCTTAGCGTTAAAATCGATTGTGGCTTATCTTGCACAGTGGCCTTGAATCCAAACAGCTTTCTATCTGGCACAGATCTGTAGACATCTCTTCCATGGTGAATGTTGATGAGCTCAGAATCTTTCTTAAATGTGTTTTCGCAGACTTCACTGCAGCCTCTCTGAGGCCTTCAAACTGCGGTGCACCCAGTGGAATAAAATGCCAAGTTATCGACAGAGAGGTAGTTTTCCGGTTCTCCAACGGTAATATAAGGCACATTAGCTTTCGTGCGCCATCTGAGGCGTCAGGCAGTTGTTTGCACCAACTAGCCAAACGTTGAAAACTGATGTAAAATTTCGTTAGGGGGCCACAAAGTTGTTAAAACCATACTCCTGGAGCTCAATACCAATCTAGTTTCGGTCGCATGTTTAGCCTTTGGCCAATTTTCGTGTGGTTGTTGTAGCCAAAAGGGTCCATGCCACCACATTCTATTGAGCTATTGAGCCTACATACATTGAGTAATCACATCTGCAGGGTTGTCCCTAGTTGAAACGTAGCGCCGTTGGGTAATGTATTTATGATCATGGATCTCCAACACCCTGTTTGCAACATACACTCTTCATCTGTATGGTGACTGCTGAAGCCACGATAAAACAATTATTGAATCGGACCACGCATACACTGAGTATTTTTCTAGACCGTATATGGCTATGACCCTTTTCGTGAGCCTCACCAATAATGTAGCACCACAAAGTTCCAGACGAGGCAATGTAAGTTTCTTCAAAGGCGTAACTTTGTTTTTTGCCATAACTAGCCTTACAAATGTGCCATCTTTCCCATGGATTTTTGAATAGACACACGCCTCATATGCCCTCTCTGCGGCGTCGCAGAATCTATGTACCTGCACGGCGTCCGTGTTTTGTTCTAGCCCAAGCCATCTTGGTACTTGAATCGTTCGAGAAATTTGTTCCATTCCATTCGAATGTTGTCTGGAACTTCATCGTCCCAACCATTTTGCAGCAGCCATATGCATTATAGTAGTGCTTTGCCCGTCACTACAATTGGACAAATCCATCCCATAGGTTAAAAAGCTTGCTGAAAAGCTTGGCTACGTCACTGGCTATCTTCCGTTTTGTGGCTATCCCTGTGGTAAGCCTAAGCTCTGATAGTATGAATCGAAAAGTATAACTTTTAGGGTCCCATTCTATGTCCAGTGACCACAGCCACAACTCTTTGACATCGAACTCAATCAAATCGTCGGACAAGTCCTCAAGAATCTGTGGGTGATTGGATGATCATTTACGAACGCAAAATCCACCGGAAGTAAGTAATTGGGTGTCTTCATCCCTTATCCTGCAAGCTTCTTCTGCAGATGCTGCTCCTGTCAACACGTCGTCCACGTAGAAATGGTTTTCTGCAATTTTAATGCCAATCAGGAAAGCCTCAACTAGCTGCTGCAAGCTTTTTGTCGCTAGATATGGGATCGCTGCTCTCCCAAATGTGAGTGTCTTTAGTCCGTATTCGCTGATCACTTCATCTGGATCATCACACCATAGAATACGTTATAAATCTCTTTGCCGTTCATCAATCCATATTTGACGATACATGACCTTTATGTCGGCCGTAGTCACATATCGATACTATCTCCAATTAAGCAGTAATGTAAACAAATCTTTCTGCGCCGCCCGTGCAACCTTCATGATGGAGTTATAAAGACAGCCCGGATGTGCTCCTTGCTGAAGCATTGAATATTACCCCAAACATTGTAGTAGAGCTTGATTGGGTGATGACAACATGATGCGGCATGTAGTACACTACTTCAACTTTTGATGAAGCGGGAGCTAGCTCCATGTGCCCTTCGCTCACATATTCCATGATAGTGGCCGTGTATTCTTCGCTATGCTGTGGATTACGTTGCGATTTCCGTTCTAGAGCTTGAAGTCACTCTTCAGCTTGCCTGCGCGAAACGCCAAGGACTCTCAGATCCTTGGTCAGAGGTAAGTGAACAATAAATATATCAGTGCTTTCTCGTCTGTTGTAATGATTTAGCACATCTCGTGCGTTCGAGATTTCTCGAAGGAAATCTAAACCGACCTCTCATCGGTTCTAGTTGTGAAGTCTAGGAACGTGACAACGGACTGTAACCATCAGGTCAACAAGTTCGGACACTCTTAGTCTACTCCGAGGTGGCTACTGGCTAGCTAGATAGTATGGAGAGGAGCTTCGGTCACGGGTCTTACGCGAGCAGACTAAGTCCGAAATTCAATACCTCAGTCACCGATTTAAATGTCCGATATAATACGCGTCGAACAACTTCCATCGCCTGTACTCTAAATTACGTACTTCATTCTACAGAAAAGGAACGAAAACAACAATACGCGCTCCTAGATATTACCAACGCGGTGCCTGAAATACACTACTCGAATGCAAAACGAAAAAGAACCTACTCTAATAAAACCGCCAATACAAACTATTGCACCGCGTTTTTCGTTACTTAGTTTTTTAGTTTCAGCTCATTATTGCTACTTTAGTGTTGCTGTTTATTTGTGCTATAAATTAAGGATAGGTTTCAATATTTAGGATAGGCATATGTTATGTCTATTATATTAGGTTTTTTTGTGGTAGGGAGGTGAATGCCCATTAACGCACAAAGTGTGGGGCTTCCATGCTTGCAAGAAGGTGACTGGACTACCCACTAAACACCTCCCCTGTCAACCTGAGAACCCAGCCTGGAACCGTTTGACACATTACTTCGTGCCAGGTCTCGTTTTGTTACGCCGTGAGGTGTCTTGAAGCTGGGGAATTCCTTACCTAGCGGGAGGGGAGACGAGAAGAAGAAGTGCCAGATAAGTGATCCCCCAGCCCCAACGCCCCCGGCTGCTGCGAGCCCCTTTTATCTTTCAGGACTGCCCGACTATCAACCTGGTTACATTTGTCAACCAATTCAAGCATCATTGCGATTATATTATCCGGGGTGAGCTCTTCCGTCTCCCTGCAGAGGTTACTTCGCAGCGTGACCCATTTTGTGCACGCAAAAAATGTGAGGCAGGCATTGTCCTCCTCTCGTGGGTTATACTGACAATCGGGGGACCGTGACTTACCAATCTTGTGTAGGTACAACTAAAAACACCCATGCTGGCTCAAAAGCTGGGTCAGATAGAAGTCAGTCTCACCATGCCTTCAATTCAGCCACGGTTTCATATCCGGTACGAGGCGCGCAGTCCACCTTCCCTTCATACAATTCACCCAAGACTGCTGCCAATCGTTGAGTGAGCGCTGTCTCTCTTCGCGGACAACCGTCTCTCTCGTAACCTCGTTTCGACGCAGAAAAATAGAGTAGCGCTCTCTAGTAAGGAGAGCGACAGGTATATCACGCCTGCACTGACTTTTATCGCCAAATCAGAGACTTTCGCGTACGAAGATGCAATCCTCAGTGCTCCTCTTCTCTGTACCTGTGCTAAGTTTTTTCGGCAGACCTCATAACTGAGAGCGTCGCCCCATACCTCTGCTTCGTACAGTAGTATTGACCCTACAGCACTCATCAAGAGGCGTCTTCTTGATGGGCTGGGTCCCCCTACGTTGGATATAAGTCGACTCAGAGCGCGATACTCCTGAAGCAGTCTTCTCAGCCGTTGCCCTGATTTGCTCGGAGAAATTCATCTTTGAGTCGATCAGTAGCTCCCGGTACTTCACCGCTGGCTTCGATTCGATTTGTATGTCTCCAATACTGATCCTCCTTACTCTAGAGATTTTTTTTTTTGTCAAAATGACCACTTTGGTTTTCTCCAGTGCTAAACAGAGTCCGCGAGTAGTCATCAAGTCTCTCACTTGGCGCATCAGCATACCTAGCCTAAGTTGCGCTTATTCAACAGTGCATCTAGTGACCAGAGCCGCAACATCATCCACAGAGCCGATCAAGCGTGACCCACCTGGCATCTCCAGTCTCAGTAGCCCATCGTAAGACACGTTCCATAGGACTGGACCAAGGATAGATCCCTGGGCAACACCCGATGTAACCGCCATCTTTTGTAGGCCCTGTGTCGTGCCGTAGAGAAGGCTTTGGTCTTTTAGATTACGTTCAGAGATAAGGATAAACGCTTAGGTTAGGAGTATTGTGTTAGTACGTATTAGTATAAGTTAAAGATTTTTGATTGAATTTGATTAGAATTAGGATATCACATATTAGGTGCAGGATAAAAGTTCACTGTTGCATTTGCCATTTGAGCCATTAAGTTTTAGTATTTTTATTCTTTGGATTTCACTTTTATATACAACGATAACAATATATGGTTTTTCTACCATTCGGGCTTTCGATCGAACAGCTAATCTGTTAAGAAGTCTTTCTGACTCCGTTGATATTCACGTACTTGTGTCGATGTGCTTTACTACTCGATGTTTTCCGATGTAAGGCGACATTGCGTCAGACCGATGAAACATAGACTCGCGGGAGATCAAGTCTCTGAATACGAACGGGAGGTGAGACAAGTGTCTCGACGCTGGAACCGGACGAATTTCTGCAAAAAGGCGATTTAGCTTGGTGACAAAATCCGTTGGGCGGTTGTACAGAGTGCTCTGTGGTGTAAAGAACTTACCAAGGATTCAAAATGACGTCCCGAAAACCATTTCCACCGGTGAAGCTTGTGGGCCCTCCTTAAACGTAGTTCAAAGGCCGAGTGAAGTAGTGGCCATGGAATTTCCGGGTAACATTTAAGCGCACCCTTTGAGGTGTGGTGTATCCTTTCCACCATTCCACTTTCCTGCCGATTGTACCGCGTGGTATGAAACTGATTCGCGCCTATAATTCGCTCAAGCTGCGTCATTAGTTCTCATTCGAACTGCCAGCCCTGGTCTACGCTGATGATAGTTGGAGTGCGGAAGAAATTGACCCAGTTATAGATTAATATCTGCGTGACGGTTGGCACCATTATGTTAATGACTGGCATCGCTTGATGCCAGCGCTTCTATGCTGTTTAAAAATGCATTAAATTCAGGCAGCTTAATCAAATCTATATGGATGTCCGGTGTGTCCAAGTTGCCGAGTCATGCACGGTTGTGTCGGTGGGACTATGACTGCTGGCATAGAATGCATTACTTTGCCCAGCGGATCATACCCTTGTGCAAACTGGTCTAGAAAAACTTCATAGCTACGCACTTCGCAATAGCTCCCTCACTGGGGTGCAACATGGCGTGTACCGTGTCAAAGGCTTAGCGGCTTCCTGTTCCATACCGATTGTGCATGCTCTTAATACAACAGGCATGATTATGGATGATATTGAATGTATATGTGGGGCTGAGCAATGAATGAGAGAAAGACTTGTGTTCCGAGTATGTCATGAATTCCTTATCTTCCAAAATTCGCTGAAAGTGTTTTACCACTGCGTAGACCGCAAGTAGTGCTATGTCGAATGTGAAGTATCGCTGCTCTGCAGGAGGTGGCTGAGCGGTCTGAGGCATTCTGGCTCATGCGCCAGTTGGAGCGGCCTCATTCTCTGCGCTGACTGGATTGCATCTGAAGTAGCTCTCGTGTCATGGACATAAGTTGCAATGCAATGCAACCGGATAACAGCGTATAAGTCGGCAAGAACATGCCTTCGCAAATTGATCAACAACAGCAAGGCTCGCTGCTAGCAAGATCTACTGGACAATGTGAACAAGGATCTGTGGGGCCTTGGCTACAAGCTAGTTATGTGGAAGCTTGGTGCCCCACGGAAACCTCGTAGACATGACGCGGAAAAGATGGACGAGATAGTGCGGGCACTCTTCCCCGCCCATCTCGTCCATGTTGCCGCTGTCCATGGTGAAACATCAGTCGATCACTCACTCTTCACGCAGCCGGAACTGGAAGAGGCAGTCCTTTCGCTGAAAGCGAGGAAGGCTCCAGGTCCAGATGGTGTTCCAGCTGAGGTATTGCAGCTTCTCTACCACCATTGTCCTGACTTGATGCTCAGTACATTCAACGCTTTCCTGCGGGACGGGGTTTTCCTTGTATGATGGAATGTGGCGAGGCTCGTGCTGATCAGCAAGAGGAAGGAAAATCCTGAATCGCTGTCTGCATGCATACCACCCTTCATGTATGCTGGACATGGCTACGAGGGAGATGGTTGCCCGCGAGGAGAGACAGCGGCCACTCAACGATTGGCAGCAAACTTGGGTGAATCGCACGAAGGGAAGGTGGACTCCGCACCTCATCCCGGATGTGAGACCGTAGCTAAATCGAAGGCATGATGTGATTGGTTTCTATTTGATGCAGCTTTTGAGCGGGCATGGGTGTTTTCAGTCTTACATGCACAAGATTGGTAAGTCACGGTATCTCGATTGTCGGTTTTGCCCAGGAGAGGATGACAATGCCTGCAACACATTTTTTGCGTGCGCAAATTGGGTCAGGCTGTGAAGGGATCTCTACAGGGAGATGGGAGAGCTCACCCTGGATAATATAGTCGCGTTGATGCTCGAATCGGTTGACAAATGGAACCAGGCGCCACATTATGTCGGGCAGTCCTAAAAGATAAAAGGGGCTCGCAGCAGCCGAGGGTGCTTGGGCTGGGGGATCACCAATCTGGCAATCCCTCTTCCCATCCTCCCTCCCATTAGAAGAAGGGTCCCCATGCTTGAAGGTGCCTCACGGCGCAATCAAACGAGACCTGGCCCGAAGTAATGTGCCAAACGGTCCCAGGCTAGGTTCTCAGATTGACAAGGGAGGTGTTTAATGGGTAGTCCAGCTGCCTTCTTGCAAACATAGGAGGACCACACTCTGTGCGTAAATGGCATTCACCTCCCAGACACAAAAAAATGCAATGCCGCGAGCTCCTATGTGACAAAAATAGAAGCGCCTTGTCGCCTACAGTGGCAAGCTCCTCAAGCGTTTGGCCTTTGATTTGATACTGGGTCACCAATTTAATTGTTTCTGGGGCTAACAGCTACCGGGATATGTACAAAAGGTTTAAAAAGGCAAACTAAAACACTGAACTGATTAGCTGCGTTCTTCTCAAGAAGGATCTGACCAGGTTAGAGTTAGATGAAACCAATTCTAGTTGTTATATTGCTCTCTCATCTTTTTTCATGTTTGATGGTAATTATTTAATCATCTCTGTTAAACCATATACCTCTTCTATATTTTGTTGACATATTCTTAATTATTTAGAAACGTTTTTTTCTTTTTTATTTCACTTATTTGTTTAAATATCAAGTTGATAATTTAAAAATTGTTAAACCTTTATTATCTAATTGAATCCATAATATTGAAAGCTTTCTTTAACGTCTTCATCAATCATTGTTGCATAATATTTTCAACCCAAATTTATATTTAGTCCTGTTTAATAAAATTTATAAATTTTTGATATTCTACATATAAACATTAAAGTAGTTACAAAAAAAAGAATGACTGTCTAATATACTGAATACAATTTAATAAATTGCAATAAATTTTTATAGAAAGGAAAATAGAAATGCAAAAACATTCGAAAAACGTTAAAAGAAAGTTCAAAATAAATTTTGTTTTTTATATAATATTGTCATTTTGATTTTTTCAACGAGTAATGTATGAACAAGAAAGTTATTAGTAGTAACATTAATAATAACGTACGCATATATAAATTTGTATTATTTAAAACTTGGGATAGTCATAGTATGTTCTTTAAAAAACTAAATTTTCATTGAACTCATCAACGCTCGAGTCTTATTATAACTGTCACTCAACGAACATTATATTAATTAAACATCAAGCGAATATGATATCTTCCAATCATTATATCACACACAGAAAGGACTAGCTCTACCATTGATTGTTTTTAAATGTGTATTGACAAGTGGCTTTCCAGGATATACATTCTCTTAAGGTAAATGTAAATAATCAAAAAATGAAAATAAACAAAAAACACAATCATAGAATCAATAAACTATGTAATTGCAGCGAGTTCTTTTAATTTTGTTAAATAAAATGGCCATCATGTTTTAAGTTGCAAACATTTTTCATTTCTCAAAATGACCTCCCCCTGTCCCTTCCTACATCTTCGTGAGCAGTTTTTGTGTGAAGCATGGTACAGAACAAGCAGAGGAGCTCACGGAAGATCTGCGACACGATTGAGCACTAGCCGGCCCCAATTTGTCAACCCGGGCTAAGGATCCCTCTGCTAAAAATTAATGCCTGCTACTGCGGTGACATACGTGGTTCCAACATTCTTTCAGATTGATAAGACTAAAATATTGAATTTAAAAATTCAACTATCAATAAAGGTTAAAGGATTGTAAATTTACAAGAACTTTGGTTATTTTTCTTTCCCAGGATATATTTTTCTCCTCTTTTCCACCCTGATAATATGTGTATTTTTATGTACGTGGCCAAACACGGGCACAATGCCTTCTCAAACGAATCCCGTCAACTGAGCACTAGATGGTTTCAGACTGCAATTCGAGTGCTGAGAACATGTTGCTAATTAAAAATATCTGCGCAGAGAGCCACGTGCCGCGGACAAGTTACGCGTTTAGTGAAACAAATTGAAGAATTTGTTAAAGCAATTAACGTGCAAACGAACGATATAAACGAAATTGAAAACGCAATTGAGGAACTTTCCATATTATACGATCGTGTAAATGCAGCGCTAGAAAATCTACGTGAAGCGAACACTGCTGTAAAATACCATTAAGGCAGAAGACTGCGAGAAAGAGTGCAGAACGATAGCCGAGTATGAGGACTCCGCAACAACGGCTTTAACTCGAGCTAAATATCGAATCGATAGATTACGAAGAACGCTACCACGGTAGGATGAACGAACGCATAATCCTAATTCAACGGATATACAAAGAAAAGAAAACAAAGGTATAAAATTGCCCAAATTGCAACTTAAGAAGTTTAGCGGTGGCATACGGGAGTGGATACAGTTCTGGGAACAGTTCGAGAGTACTGTGCACGAGAATGCATATCTCAATTCGAGTGAAAAGTTCAACTATCTACAAGCTGCTCTTAGCGGTAAGGCCACAGAAACAATATCTGGTTTTACTTCATCAGAAGCTTGTCACAGTGCGGCTGTCTCTCTTCTGCAAGAAGAATACAGTGACACAGAGCGAATAGTTGATCATATCATGACACAATTGATGACGCTTTCTCCAATTTCATCTAAAAATGACGCAAAGGGACTAAGACATTTATATAATACTGTTACAGCTGCCATACGATCACTAACAGCATTAGGTGTAAACTCTAACCAGTATAACATTATGTTAAAAACTGCGTTTTACGTTCATTGCCGCAAGAACTAAGAGTGCAGTATCATCGCAATATAACGGAGAGTGATTATTCAGCCGAACGCGGTTTAGAGGGAGAAGTCGAGTCAGCATCATCTGTAAGTCTTGATGTGGAAACTGGTGGCGGCAAACGTGTAACAAAGCTACTCTATTTTATCAAACGAGAGGCAGAGTCGCTAGAAAAGGCTGGTGAAATGATGATGCTGCGTCATGGCGATGCCAGTAAACGGTCAAAGGTAAATGCAACAGCTGCTGCTCTATTCACAAGTGGAGATGTAATCAATTGCATATTCTGCAATTCAAGACATCATAGCACGTCTGAAAGTAATTCAACATTAGGAATTGTAGAAAAGAAGAAGATTTTAAGAAGTCAAGGCCGATGATATCGTTGCACGAAACGAAACCACACTTCAACAAAATGTTCACGAAAGGGAGTAAAGTGCAAAGGTTGTCACGCTTCTTCCATGTGCGATTCCTGCTACAAAGAAAAAAATGCAGGTGATGAATCAACGAAAACAGAAAGAGGTGATGAAATGAAACGAACCAACGTCGTCAATTTATATGCATTAACTCAAGGCTCAGCAGTTTTCTTACAAACGGCTTGTGTGTTTTTGTCTTCTCCTGTAAATAACAAGAAAACCTTTGTGCGCATTGTATTTGATGGGGGTAGCCAAACAACATTTGTAAGGGAGGATATCGTGAGAAAATTAAATTTACCCATAATTGGAACACAAAATATAAGTGTGACTCCATTTGGTGCGACGGAAAGTTTGCCGAAAAGGAACTATAGACGTATTAGATTTTGGTTGGAGAACCAATACAATCGTAAACGATATGAGTTAGAGGCTCTTGAAATACCACAAGTGTGCATGGATATGATACCACCTCCCTCATCTGAAATATGTGACAAATTACAGGGAATGCAATTAGCCGATGCTACCAGAGAAGACATAGAGTTGGAGAATGGAATAGCTGTGTTGATTGGAGCAGATAATTATTGGAATTTCGTTACTGATCAAACAAAGCGTCTATCAAAGAATCTAGTAGCGATTAATACTAAATTATGGTGGACATTACAGGGACCCTACAAAGATGTTAGTCAAATGAACTCCGTCGTAACTAGCTTGCTTGGTGAAGATCACAGCGATTGCGAAATACGAAAAATTTGGAGTTTGGAAGTGCTAGGAATTGGAGCAGACCTCGATAAGAATGTTAATTTTGCAGCAGATTTCTCGCAACATTCAGTCATTAAGAAGGAAAAAAGGTACGGGGTAAAATTACCCTGGAAACACATCAACGAGATTCTTGATGCCAATCGATCAAATGCAATATCGCGGTTGCAATATTTATTGCGAAAACTACAACGAGATCCAACGAGATTGCGCGAATTTGATGAAGCAATGAGAGAAATGATCACAGCTGGTATAGTAAAGCATGTAACAAATGCAACATCAAACATTAAATATAACATGCCACATCAACCGGTTTATCGCCTTGATAAGCAGACAACAAAGCTTCGTATTGTCTTCGGTGTTTCATCTCATTCACCCGGTAAACTTTCGCTAAACGATTGTTTGCTATCAGGAGATAATCTTTCACCAAATCTGTTAGAGGTTCTATTGAGATTTTGAATTGGCATTATTGTGCTTGTGGCTGACATAGAGAAAGCTTTCCTGCAGATATCTTTAGCAGAAGAAGATCGTGATGCGCACCGTTTTATATGGCTTGAAGAGCCCATTTCAACTACAAGTAATATACCACGTTGGAAAGAATACCGTATGACCAGAGTAACCTTTGGTGTTACAAGCAGTCCATTTTTACTGGCCGTTACGCTTCAAAAGCATTTTAAAGAAAACGCAAAAGTGTATCCGGAAAGTGCAAGTATTCTTTTTAAATGTTTCTATGTCGATGATTTAGTCGTTTGTTTGAACGACATCGATACCGCTAGGCGTCTTTATAAAGAAGCAATGATTACAATGAATAAGGCAAACATGAATCTACGAAAATGGGTATCAAATGATATGCGCATGAATCTATTATTCAATCGAACAGAAGACATCACACCAATCGTACAGAAAGTGCTTGGAGTTAATTGGTTTCTAAACTCTTATGACATTACTGTGGATTTAAAGCCTGTGCTTGATTTTATTGGGTCGGAACGAGAGCCTACTAAGAGAAGTCCGTTTGTGGTGAAACTGAAAATCTTATTGCAGAATTTATGGCGAAAGAAATATGATTGGGATGATATTATTCCGGAGGAATTGCAGAAGGAATGGAATACATGCTGCAAAGGCTTACGGAAGTTAGACGTCTTTAGCGTATCAAGATGTATTTTTCTGAAACCCAGCCCAACTACAATTCAACATCACGTATATGCGGACGCTAGCCTACAAGCATATGGATGTGTAGTTTACCTACGTACTACTTACAACGAAGCATGTCCGCACACCGAATTGATCTGTGCAAAAAATCGGATAGCACCAATTAAGGAAACTGGTGAAAGGGAGTTAACGCTATCTAAGTTGGAGTTGACAGCTGCTTTAATGGCTGCGAGGCTTAGTAAATTCTTAATTAATCTATTGCATTTGGAAGTAGATTTAGTTTACATTTGGTCTGACTCAAAGATCGCCTTGTACTGGATAGCTGGTGATTCTGATCGATGGAAACCATTTGTTTCACAACGTGCAAGGAAATCAACGCGATTACAAAGGGTGTTTCGTTTAAGCATTGTAGCAGTAAAGATAACCCAGCAGATCTCCTAACAAGAGGTATAGATGCTGACGAGCAAATACGGTCTGAAAAATGGAGATGGGGCTCCGCTTGGCTACGAGAGGCTGCTTTCAATTGATCTATTGAAAATGATAATGACGAAGAACTAACAGCGATTGTATCTTTATCAGCACAGGCTACCAAAAACGAAATTCACGAAATTCACGTAATTAATGCAAACGGACGAATATTTCCAATTTTTAAATTCAACGAGTATGGTAAATTAATACGAGTCACAGCGCTATCACTAAAATTCATTCGTAAACTACAACGACAGAAGGTCGACAACGAGTACATACCCAAAGCGGATTATAAATATGCCGAAGAATATTGGACTAAAGTCACGCAAATAGAATTTTATAATGCAGAAATAATAAATTTACAGCGAGGTAATCCTATTCCTTCCTCGTCTGAGCTTCGAACTCTTTCACCGACACTAAAGGAAGGCATTCTTCGAATTGATGGAAGATTGCAACTCATGGACGGTGATGAATGTGCCAGCCACCCAATAATTCTGCCAAAATCAGCACACTTAAGCGAATTAATAATTCAGCGGCTTCACAAGGATTCATTTCATGGTGGTACTGAGACAGTTCTGACATTGCTGCGAAAACGCTATTGGATCCCCAGAGGTCGGCAGCTAGTAAAGTCGGTTATACGAAGCTGTATTGTTTGCAAACGGATTTTCAGCAAAGCTCTAACTCAACCAACGGCTCCGCTACCATATGAAAGAATAAATGCTACAAGACCCTTTAATACAACGGGGGTAGATTTTGCGGGTCCACTGTACATTATACCTAGAGGAAAGGAACGGCAAAAGGTATACTTCATGATTTTCACATGTGCTGCAATAAGAGCAATACATCTGGAGATGACATTGGATCTTTCGACTGAAAGCTGTTTATCTGCTCTTCAGCGTTTTATAGCACGTAGAGGACCTCCGAGTATTATAATTTCGGATAATGCAAAATCCTACAAACGAGCGGCTCTTGAACTTGCAACCTTGAGAAAATTTATATGTTCCACGAATCTTCAAGATTTTATGAACCAGAGAGGGATTAAGTGGAGATTCATCATCGAAAGAGCACCATGGTGGGGCGGCTTCTGGGAGCGCCTAATCAGGAGCTTTAAAAAACGCTCTAAAGGTTGCTATTGGACGAGCTACATTAAATGGAGAACAGTTAAGAACGCTTTTAACTGAAATCGAAGCGGTGGTAAACTCAAGGCCCCTAACATATCTTAGTGACGATCATCGGGATATTCAACCTCTGACGCCTAACCCTTTTTTGCTTGGAGTTCAGACAGACAGCACTGACTTCTAATGAAACAGGAAGCAATGCTAGCAGATCTACATTACTGAAGCTTTGGAATGTCAGACAACAAGTTTTAAATCGGTTCTGGAACAGATGGAAAAATGAGTATATCCAAACTCCTCCGTAGTGCACATCATACGAAACAAGTAAAACCCAGTTGTCTTAAGGTTGGTGATGTAGTTATCATTTGGGACGACTCTCTACCAAGGCTACTTTGGAAATTGGCACGAATAAAGGAAGTTTATCTGGGAAGGGACAATCAAATAAGGTCATGCGAGCTACAGTTATAAATGGCGTTATACGGAGACCTATCCAACACCTTTATCCATTGGAAATACCTGGTACGGATCAAGCCCGGCCAGAGGATGTAAAAAATATTGTCGCGTGTTTTCCGGTTCACGGCCAATAATTTTAATGTTCCGGGAAAGTGAAAACGCAATGTCTTTTAATTTAAGTTAAAAGAATTTATTTAATTACGAAAATGCACAATAAACAATTTAACACTTTCACTAATTTTAATTTTAACTATGAAAATTATCTAACACTTGTCCATAAATTTCTCATCGCAATTGTCTTCTAAATCACTTCACTATTACGAAACACACTATCGCAGTTCTTATCACGGTCGAATGAATGATGATCCCCCCATTCATTCAGCTCGCCTTTATATAGGGTCTCTACCTATTCACCCATTTCTCGTTTATTGGCGAATGTTCTACCGAGAGGTACCTGGTTGATTCGAGTAAATTAATGAATGGAGTGACGTCACTTGCAGATGTTGATCATGCTTGTTGGGTTCTCGTGGTTTCGGGTGAATTCGTGTTCTTCATTGTTGTGAAAACAATTGCGACAGTAGCTCGCAGAATTATTTGTACATGTAACACTGCCCCCACCTCAGTTCTTTTCGCCCCGAAAAGATGTGTCGCCAGTTGTAGTCAATTCTCCCTGGATGTAATATGGAGCAAGACGGTCTAGATGCACGATTTTCATTTTGGCTCTCGGTTTACGGTGTTCCTGTATGCGATATACGACGTCGTTGATTCGCTTTGTAACTCGGTATGGTCCCTCCCAGTTATGTTGCAACTTTGGAGACCTACCCTTTCGCCGTTGCGGGTTATATAGCCACACCAAGTCATCTTGCTGGAAGCCAGTAGAATTAGCCTTTAGATCATACCTGGTTTTCATGCGGTCAGTAGCCGATTCAAGGTGTTTTCGCACTGTCCGATGTATCTGGTTCAACCGTTGTCTTAGATCACTTGCGTACTCCGAGATCGTTTGGGGTTTCTCGGGAGGTGTTCCAAACTTTATATCAGCTGGCAGACGAATAGTCTTTCCAAAAATGACTTTGGCTGGGGCTTGGCCCGTCGATGCATGTTCGGCAGCTCTGTACGCCATCAAAAATAGTGGGATGCGTCGGTCCCAGTCCCTTTGGTTCTCGTCAACCATCTTGGCAAGGTGCTTATTGAGCGTGCCGTTGAAACGTTCGACCATTCCATCGAATTGGGGATGCAGCGGTGTTGTCCTCGTTTTCCGTATCCCGAGCAGCTCGCACATTTCGCCAAAAACTAGTGACTCAAAGTTTTGGCCTTGATCCGAATGTAGTTCGCAAGGCACACCGTACCTACTGACCCAATTTAACACTAGCTGTTCGGCTACAGTAGTTGCTTCCTGGTTGGGAATGGGGTAGACCTCGGGCCACTTGCTGAAATAATCAGCTACAACGAGCGTGTATCGATTTCCCCATTTAGATTCAGGAAAGGGTCCAGCGATGTCAACAGCAATCCTTTCAAACGGTACCCCCACGTTATAGGTTTGCATTTGTCCTCTCAGTCGTCGTTTTGGACCTTTGACGGAAGCGCAAATTGTGCATCTGCGACACCAGTCCTCTACGTCTTCTCGAGCGTGGAGCCAGTAGAATCTTTCCCGCAATTTCGCTAAGGTCTTGTAAACACCAAGATGGCCTCCCGAGGATCCTTCATGCATTTCCTTTACCACATCGTGGATTCGGCTTTTGGGTAGTATAGTTTGCATCCTACAGAAGCTGCCATCCGCCGTTTCCCACTTCCGCTTGAGTACACCACCCTCCACCTGAAGGGAGTTCCATTGTGCCCAATAGCTTTTCAGGGTTGCGCCATGCGTTGAAACGTCCTTCCACTCAGGTCGCCCAGTCGTCTCCTTCCATACGAGCAATGGTCCGATGTCTTCATCGGCTAGCTGGGCATTTCGAATCTCCTCCGATGACCAACCTTCATCGAATTCGGCCGTTATCAGTCGCAAATCAACGGGCGGTTCCTTTTCTTCAATCCGTCGGCAATACTTGCAGTTAGCTGGACATGGGCGACGAGATAGGGCGTCAGCATTTCCATGAGCTCCGCCCTTTCGATGAACAATTTCGTAGTCGTATGACTGCAATCTTTCGATCCATCTCGCAACTTGTCCCTCGGGGTTTTTGAAGTTAAGTAGCCATCTCAGCGATGCATGGTCCGTTCGAAGAACCAATTTCTGGCCATATAGGTATTTGTGGAACTGCTTGGTGGCCTCTATTATAGCCAATAGCTCCTTCCTGGTCACACAGTAGTTCCTCTCACTTTTTGAAAGAACTCGACTGTAATACGAGAGGACTCTTTCTTCGCCATTGATCTGCTGGGAGAGTACAGCTCCAATACCGCCGTTGCTTGCATCAGTGTCAACTACAAACATTTTTCCGGGTTTCGGATACGCCAGCACGGGTGATTCACACAGCTTTTCCTTCAGGGTCTCAGAGGCTGTCTGGCATTGTTCGTTCCAGACATACGGACGATTTTTCTCGGTTAGCTGATGGAGACACTTAGCTATTTTGGCAAAGTCTTTGACGAATCTTCGATAGTAGGTTGCCAGACACAGGAAACTTCGTAGTTGGCGCTTGTTGTTTGGTGTTGGCCAGCTTTTCACGGCTTCAATTTTCTCAGGGTCTGTTTTGACCCCTTCTGCTGATACGACGTGTCCCAGGTATTTTACTTCAGCTGCAAAAAGGGTACACTTATCGGGACTAAGTTTCAAATTTGCCAGTCGCAGCCTGGAGAAAACCTCTTCTAAGTTCCGCAAATGCTCTTCGAACGTTCTCCCGATGACAATGATGTCATCTAGGTACACCAAGCAGGTTTTCCAGGTTAGACCACGTAGCACGTATTCCATCAAGCGTTCGAAAGTGGCTGGAGTATTGCAAAGCCCAAACGGCATCACCACAAATCGCCACAATCCGGTCCCAACTGAAAATGCGGTCTTCTCTCGGTCCTTCTTGTCGATTTCTACCTGCCAGTAGCCACTCTTGAGATCGAGTGTAGAAAACCATTTTGCGTCGGCTAAAGTGTCCATGATGTCATCGATGCGTGGGAGCGGGTAACTATCTTTCTTAGTGACGTCGTTAAGCTGCCCATAGTCGACACAAAAACGAGTGCTACCATCCTTTTTCTTTACTAGAACCACAGGCGCGGCCCATGGACTGACAGAAGGTTCAATAACGCCTTGTTTTTCCATGTCCGAGATCAGCGCGCTCACTTCTCCTTGTTTGGCTATAGGGAGGCGTCTGGGTGCTTGTCGAATCGGCTTGGCTCCCTGTGTATCTATGACGTGAGTTATCATACTCGTTCGGCCTTGGTCACCCGGGCTTGTTGAGAAGATGTCACTGTACTTGGTGACCAGATCAGAGGCTCGTTTGAATAGTTGCACCGGCAATTTGACCTGCTTCAATATTGCAGACGTTGATTCCCGGGCTTTGTCTGTGTCTTGCCTCCTTTTGCAATGATGGTCGTGAGTAGCTTCCAAAGAGGTGATGGTGGAAACAGGCTGGCAGCTGCCGATGACTTCTCCCGCTTTAATGCTCGTGGTTGAATCTGCGGTGTTAAGGACTTTAACCGGCACATATCCGTTCCTTAAAGATCTTACAAGGCTTCGTCCTACAATCAAACTGCGCAATGCGGACGTCTTCGTTGGCTCTATCAGATAAGATCGGTGGTCTCCAGAATCACCATCAAGCTTGGCCCATACAATGCTTTCGGAAGAATTCGGTACATCAGTGTCAGTGCATACCACTACATTCATCTTGGGAATTTGGACGCTGGGATCCTCCATCAGTACTTCGACATTCTGCCATTTCAATACACGTTTGCCCAAATCCAACGTGATTCCATGTGGTCGCAGAAAATCCATTCCGAGAATGCAGTCATCCATAATATTCGCAACCAGAAAATTGTGTCGGAACACAAGGTCTCCCAACTGTATCTGGAGTTTGACCTCTCCATGAACAGGTGCAGTTTCTCCCGTAGCTGTCCGTAGTGAGAAAATTCTGCCCTTGTGAAGTTGTTGCTGTCTAACTAGGTCTTGTCGGATAATCGATCGGGTTGCACCTCCGTTAACTTGACCCGGAAGGCATAAGTCCGCTTCTCCACGATGTAGTCTTGACACGGTGATGGTGGTGCTGGGGACGTCGATCCTCCTAGCCAACCTCTGCCCCACGAAGTTGGCTCTTACATGTTTCCCGACCCCTCTGTTTGAAGGGCTTCCATTCTGGGCTCCTGACTCGGTCTGGATCTCCTCTAGCTGCACACCCTGGACAAAAGCTCGGTTTTCTTCGCTTCTTGCAGTCTCTTTGTAGGTGCCCCTTCTCTCCGCAATTCCAGCATCTAGGCGCACCATTTACATGCGGGTCTCGCTCAATTTCGACGCGCTCACACCTGCACTCGTCTGTCACTACCTCACGAACCCGGGCAGTGGTACGAGTCACGTTTTTCGCTGCCTCAAAGTTCAGACTGTAAGACAATGCGTCCTTAACCGTTTGCTTTTGAGCTAAACGCACGGCTTGTTGCAATTCCGGGTCCTTTAGTGCGCTGATGAATGCTTCTGTTGCTGCATCAACTCGATGTTCTGGATCGTAGGCTGGGTAAGCCAAAAGTGCTAGTCGCTCAATGTCTTGGGCTAGCTGCTGTAGGGTTTCACCAGACTTCTGCATCCGATGCCTTAGCTGTGACCGATAAATCTGCTTTAGATGATCGTCTCCATAACGCATGTCGAGCGCATTCATTATAGCATTCGGGTTTGAGTGCAATTCATCGGGGATCGTCTGCAAAAGCTCGGCAGCTGGGCCTCTTAGAGCAAAAATTAATGCAGTTGCTCGTTCCTGCTCATTGCAGTGATTTGCCGTTGCGGCAGCTTTAAACTGGGTCTTGTAAATACTCCAGACCGTTTGCCCATCGAATATTGGTGCTTGCACATTTCTGGATGTGCTTTGCGCTGCGGTTATAAGCGGGGCTGGTGAAATAGTTACTACTGCCTTCGCTGCTTCCAATTCTTTTTTCACTTTTTCCATCTCATGGTTCATTCTCTCTTCGACCTGGCTGACCTTTTCCTCGACCTGGTAAACCTTTTCCTCGACGCCTTTAATTCGTTTGTTCAGGCTGCCGAGCTCCGCTTTTATTTCGGTGGACTGTTTTTGAAAATCTGCCTTGATTTCGATCGCTTGTTGGTCTAGCTTCGCTGATTGTTCATTTAACTTCGCTGATTGTTCATTTAACTTCGCTGATTGTTCATCAAGCTTCGTAGTTAAATTGGATGACTGTTCACTTAGCTTCGCAGTTAAACTGGATGACTGTTCATCTAGCTTCGCAGTCAGACTGGATGACATCAGCATTAACATTTGCATCAGCGCATTTTCTGGCTCCTTTGATTTGGGTGTTTCTACTTCTCCACCTTCTGCGCCTTTTTCCGCATCTGAGAGCTCACCCGAATCCAGATTCACGCCTTCCGACTCGATCGCGTCACGCAAGCGTGCAATCAGTATGGCCTTTGTACCTTGTGTGGCCAGATTCCGCTGTTCCAACTCCTCCTTGAGCTCCGATATGCTCAATTCATTAATTTTTAAGTTTAAGCTTCGTGGCATTTTTAATGTTCCTTTAAATTTTACTATTGTGCACTATAAAAAAGTTCAAATTTTCACTTTCAAAATTTTTCTTTCGCACTTCTTGACACCACTGTCGCGTGTTTTCCGGTTCGCGGCCAATAATTTTAATGTTCCGGGAAAGTGAAAACGCAATGTCTTTTAATTTAAGTTAAAAGAATTTATTTAATTACGAAAATGCACAATAAACAATTTAACACTTTCACTAATTTTAATTTTCACTATGAAAATTATCTAACACTTGTCCATAAATTTCTTATCGCAATTGTCTTCTAAATCACTTCACTATTACGAAACACACTATCGCAGTTCTTATCACGGTCGAATGAATGATGATCCCCCCATTCAATAAGCTCGCCTTTATATAGGGTCTCTACCTATTCACCCATTTCTCGTTTATTGGCGAATGTTCTACCGAGAGGTACCTGGTTGGTTCGAGCAAATTAATGAATGGAGTGACGTCACTTGCAGATGTTGATCATGCTTGTTGGGTTCTCGTGGTTTCGAGTGAATTCGTGTTCTTCATTGTTGTGAAAACAATTGCGACAGTAGCTCGCAGAATTATTTGTACATGTAACAATATGGAAACGTCGCAGTGAGTCGGTGATTCTGCTGATGATCGCTGAGAAGTTAGTCATCGATTCACTTTCTTCCCAAAGAGATCAAATCAACCGAACCACGTTTTGGTAATTAAATTAATGTAATACTATATATAGATGTAAATATATAGACTAATCGGTTACTTGAATTGTGCTTCAATTACATCCCTAAGAACGAAATTATTATAGTTTTTACAATAGTTTTTTTGAGCGAATGTTCACTTGTTAAAGCTTATCCTAGCTGACTCAGAGTACTTCCATGAAAGTAATATTTTCATTCTCATTTTACTATAAAAGGACCAACAAACTGATAAAACCTTTCTGTTATATTCAAAGAGACTCTTTTGTAACTTTTAGTGACTTAGAGACCATATGCTTAGCGATGCAACATTTTATCAAAACTGTTTTAACACCATTCATAAAAAAGCCGGACTATAACTCAAACTATAGAATGATTGATTACTTCTACTATGTACTATCGTAAATACGGTTAAAATTACTTGCTTTACTTTCAACTTGCTGTAAAAAGTCGATCGAATATAAATTCCCGAAGAAAGTATCCTTCAGAAGCACGATGACAACCAACAATGATTTATTTTTACTTTCGATATCTCTATAAAGTGCTCCCTATAAAGACGTCGAGCTTTTACTGCAATGTGCGAGCGTTTGAAAAAATGGCGGAAAAGTATTTGACTTAATAGCCATACTTAACACGTTCTAGGATGCGAAGTAAAGAAAAGTTTTATGAGAGCGCTCGTTTACTTAAGTTGATGATGTCTACACTTTGGATGTTTAAAGAGATAAAGCTTTTAGACATCATCAAAGTCTTAGATGAAATCAATATTGTTAAAGTTTTTCGTTTTTTTTTATAATTTAAGCTAAGGCAGTTTTATGAGAATATTGGGGACTTCAGTGCATGCTAAAGTGTAGTGTCCTCATCAAGGGAAAATTTTCCACATGTATGCGGATTTAGTTAGAGGAGACTCTTAAATCCTTAAAGCTTTAAAACTTACAAAGAACTGTCAACATTTTTTTGTCTGTTTTGTCTACATCATCAGGGACTTGTTAAAAAAACCTTTAAATTCATGACGCATAAAACATTTTCCTTACTCTACTCCTTGCCTTTTTGTCCTATGAACACTCCAAAGAAAAATTTAAAGATACTTTTTAAAAGAGCACAAACTATTTTAGCATCTAAATATCTACACAGCGAAAAGAAATTCAAAAGCTTCATACCATGAATGCATTCAGTTTACATTCTGCCTTAGTATTTACTTTCAAAATTACGCGGATAAAGTGAACTTTCCATTCAAAAACATGAAAAAACTTTTCAGATACAGGATACAGAGCATCACTAGCTAGCATCATTTTGTTTAGCTGGGGCGGAAAAAAAGTCCTTCAACTTACATATCGTGCAGATTAAACGGTTTCTTGCGCGTCATTACGTTACTGATGTAGGTGAAAGCTATTCAGTGTATGCTAGGTAAGGAATAGGTATGTCAGTTTACTTTAGGATATTCATCTCCACGGATTTTTGTATACTTGTACAGATAGATTGAAGGAGCAGGTAATGAGAGTTCACCCTCTATGAAAGCTAAACGGACCAAAGGTAATATGTTGGAAAGAATTGTTTTGCCTGAAGGGATGGAATATTCATGACGGTTTTCTTTCTTAGAACATCAAATGAATCAAGTCGATGATGAAAGAACTTTTTTTCTGGTACTTTTAATTAAAAATGTATAGAAAAGGTTAATTGGGTATATTATATCTTTGAAATAAAGGAGATAAACTTCTATCAAAGTATTATTTGCACTTTGTTAACTGTAAAACAATAGGTTAACTTGATAGAAAATTGCAGCCTTTTAAATTGAAATGGCACTTCAGTAGAAATCAGTGATATTTTGGAAATAAAAACAGCGTATCCGTTGTCCTTTCGAGTCATAAGTTCAGCTTTGATGATGTTATTCAGTTGACATATCTAAGTTGAGTTGAGATTTCTAAGTCTTGAGGTGTAGGGTTACGTCGAGCTAGAGCGATTTAGCACTTTTGCTCCATTTCTATCTCTGGATATCTTTGTACCCAACTGGCCTATAGCAAACAATACAACTAGATTATGTCAGTCCTGTATCACAAATTGACCTGAGACTAGGGTAGGTGAGCCTTTGTTCGTTATTGGTTGCTCTTAGGGGATTCAGGGTACTGTTAGGGTGTTTATCTATCCAGATTGAAGCAGTTTTTTGTTGGACTCGGACGTCTGAGAGAAGGCTATGCAACCATAGAGAAAAGAATGTCTTATGACTAGTTTGTAGATGAGGACTTCATGCCCAGAGATCTAGAGGAAGTAAAACTTGACATTTGGTTTGGTATTGTTTATCTGTCAGATGTCATTGATTACTTTTTTTACGATTTTTGTTATTTTCAATGTTCGGCAGTGTGACCCTGGAATTTGAGAAGCAGTTCAACGCGGTGATAGAAGTTAAAGCCAGATGCTTCAGGGCTGCCAAAACGGCATAGAATTCAGCGTTCAAAGTCAAAGTCAAAGTCAAAAGCGCTTTATTCAATACCAATCGTTATAAATTTTTAAAAGAACATAAAGCAAATTCCAAACAATAAAACTATAAAAAACTTAATGGCCCGAATGGCTTTAAATTTATACGTTATCAGTTAAACACATTTAATGAAAAAAATACACTTGCAAATTTAAATTAATTAAGATTATTAGATATTTTTTGATTCAATTGGAAAAAGGAGAAAAAACCAACCAGCATTATTCAAAAATTACTTATACTACTAACACAACAATGAACTTATATCCTATACCTAATATGTTACACCCTAATTCTAAATAAGTTCAATCAAAAAAAAAAAAAAAACAAAAACGTTACCTTATATTGAAACCTATACCTAATTTATAATACAAATAAACAACAATACCATGTAGCAATAATAAGATGAATCTAAAAAACTAAGTAACGAGAGAAAGCACAAAAACAGAAAATAAAAACGAATAGTTTAGACAATGTCATTCAGCCACCAATACCTAGATTGTTCCGTCTCAGCTCGACCAGCCTCAACGAATCTAGCAAATGAGTATCTCCATTGGAATTGTTGGTCTCGTGAACTCAGATTCGGAGGATATTTTATCTTCTTATCGGTGGCCCGTCGGTATATGTGATATATGATTGGGACGCCGTCAGAATCAAAAACATATCGATTCATGTCCAAATACACGAATGCTTCTGGAGGAACGAAGCCAGTAGTGAGGCAAGTCACAATATACCCGTCTGTAGGGTGGAACGGCTGTGAAATCCAAGGGTTTTCACTCACAGTTACAGATCTTGCGATATGATTCCGAAGAAGTTTCAATATGAAGATATCGACTCTTGTCACTTGAGCGGTTTGATAAATTCTTCTATTCGATATATAATGCTTCCAATCCGTCTCAGGCTTTCTGTACAAACCAGTACATGCACGAAGACATTTCCTTACGAAAACTCTTAATCTTTCCATTGTACTAGCACTCTGGTTGTACCAGATTTAGCATCCGTATGTCAAAACTGGCCTAACCAGGGTCTTGTAACAAATGACTTTGACTTTTTGATCAATGTATCTGGAATGAAAGAGTCGCGGAAGGGCCATGACTACTTTTAGTGCTCTACTGAGCATGATTTTGACATGTTCAGTATAGTACAGATACTGATCGAAATGAACACCGAGGTATCGAACACAGGATTTATGCGGAACCCGTTCTGAACTACCCTCACCAGCCATAATGTGGAAATCCTTCCAATTACGTTTCAGGTCTTGACTGGCTCCCTGCAGCGTCGTCCAAAACAAAATTGTTACGCACTTCTGCGCATTGATTTTCATTCGCCAATTGTCGGTGTAGAGCTGCACATCATTAAACATTTTTTGAAGATTGCTCTGAACTATTGTAGCTTTTCGGTCTGCCGTATAGATGATCAGATCATCAGCAAACGCTACCAATGATCGTGTTGGCGAGACATTAAAATCAAAGCCGTTCAATAGCTTGCGAATGAATATTGAGAAAAGCAGGTGCGCAGTAACTGATCCCTGCTGTAGACCATTCAAGACCTTGAATTCGCGCATTGTTGTCAGATTTCCATCAGTTACAACAAATGATTTCCCGTATAACATATTACACATCATGGCGACAAGGTGTCTGGGGAACCTGTCCTGAAGAAGTTTGAAAACTAGTCCATCTAACCACACCGTATCGAAGGCTTTCTCCATATCAATGAGACATGCTCCAACACATTCTTTGTTGTTTAGTTTCCAACAGATGTCTGAGGTTACTTTCGTTATTGCATGTATGGTCGAATGCCTGGCACGAAAACCAAATTGGCAGTTCGGCATCAACTCATTTGCCTCAATGTGGGCGTTTAATGCTCTGTTGAGTATCACTTCAAACACCTTGCCGATGATAGGCAGCAAGCTAATTGGGCGATAGCTTTTGGGGCATGAAGATTCTTTTCCTTTCTTCAAAATCGGAAATACCTTAGCCTTTTTCCACTCATTTGGGAAATATGAATTGTTCAAAATGTTGTTGAACAATATGCAATAATTCCTAATAGCAACCTCAGGCAAATGTCGGAGAACTATATTTGGAATACCGTCAGTACCACATGATTTTTTATTGTTTATTCTGCGAAATATGAAACACAAGTCTTCATAGCTGACAAAATAATCAATAAGATTCGTGGTCGGTATGAGGTCAGATGTTAATGTTTCATCGAAATGAAGAATTGATTGGCCGTTCAGGCTTGATTTGAAGTCGGAAACTTTTGCTTCAACGACCTCCGAAAATATTTCATTCCTTCTCTCTGGGTTTGGCAGATGAACCAATTCAAAATGTGTTCCAATCAGGGCAAGTTTATCCAACCCTTCACATATAATCCTGTTTCCATTTCTATCCGGAGTCGTATTATCAATTTCGATACCAGCTCTATCGAGAAGATTTATCTCATCACTAGCGACTTCAAGATTCGATACCTTCACTCGAGACTTCCTGCGGAATAAGCTATTCACTTTCGCGAAAACGCCATCTGGGTCCTGTGGGCTAATACCCCTTAGTTTTTCCGCCCATTGATTGCTGACCTCACTCCTGAAGTATGAACGCATTAAGTTCCGGACATTCTTGAGGTGTAATTTCAACAAAGCCATCGAGGGATGGTTGTAGTCCAAAAATCGTCGATAAATATTGTTGACGCGTGTGAGAAGAAGGCTTTTCAATCTTTTCAACCTTGCGATGGTTGGTGTTTCATATCCTTCCATATTGATTCGATGTTTAATCTTGGGAACAACTTTCTCAATCGTTTCCAACGTCAGCTTCTCTAACTTCGACAAACAGAGATCTATTTCATCGTCAGTTAGATTTCTGTTATTAGGAACCATTGAGCAAGCGTTGCCATCATCAGAAGAGGGACATTGCTTCTGGTACTCCCGATTAAACTTCTTTTGAAACTTTCCCCAGTCTGTTTTTGTGAAATTCAACCGATGGTTTTCATGTTGAACTGGAATGAGGAAGAAATCATCCCTTTGATGATTGATTTCCATTACGATTGCGCTATCGTAAGGAAGCACTTGCAGTTTCCGTTGAAGACTATTAAAGCTGAATTCAAGTCTTGCGTCAGCAATGCAGAGGTCCAAATATGAATTTGTCCTAGGGTATGTTGGGAACTCCGACCCATATAGGTTGCACCTGTATTCAATTTGGTTCTCTGTTATCCACGATTTCAGGAATACACCTCTTGGATTATTGGTGGCGTTTAGCCATGATGTATGCTTGGCATTCAGGTCACCGACAAAAATATAATTATTATGCAGCCTGTTCAATTCGAGTATTTCAAGCAAGGAATTGAGTTCCTCCTTGAACTTGAGGACATTTTGACCAGTTGCGTAGGCAGAGATAACGAAGAGGTTATCCCTACCTGGCAGTGAAATTTTGATGACGGTCACTTCAAGAAATTCAAAGTTTTTGAATTCGACTTTTTCAATATTTTGGAAACAATAGGGTCTTCGAACCAATATCCCGGTGCCACCTCCCCCATCACCTATTACGCTATCGTTTCTTACGAATGCAAAATCTTTGAATTCCATGGAATGCCATGAATTGAGGAGGGTTTCAGTGAGAAGTATGATGTCAGGCTTTTGCTCAACAACAAATTCAAGGAGATAATCACGTCGATGTATAGCAACGATAGAGTTGACGTTGATCGATATGAGGCGAAGCCTATCCATGGGAATATGACTGGATAACAAGTTATTATTAGGCATTTGAAAGACCTAAACACTGAAAAGCAAAGTTAATTTTTGAATCTTGTTTGTCGATTCTCTCCGATAAAGAATTAAGTTGCTGGTAAATTTTGAGAAGCAGCTCATTATTGCCACTTACATTATTTACATTATTTCCAGCATTTTCTGCTGGTCTTCTAGCGGCGAGTGCAAATTATACTCCGGGCTTGACGAAGTTGGAAGGTATGATATTACGGTGTACTTGTGTTTGCTTTGGAGCAAATTTAACTTTTGCATCTTGATATCGGGAGCATCCTCGATATGATGCTGGGTGACCAAAAACACCGCAGTTAACGCAGTATAATTTTTCTTTAGGCTCCGTTTGAGCCAATTTGCACTCACCGGGAGCATGAACGTCTTTGTATTTAACGCAACGATAGTGCATGGCACAATTGGCAGCCGAATGTCCAAATCTTTGACACCGGTAACACTGGTTGACTTCTCTTTTCTGGAGGCGTTCCCACCTCACCACTCTGAAATTCAAGTACCTTATTTGTTGAAGAGCACTTGGACTGCTCTTATTTGCAATTTGTACCAGGTAAAGTGGTAAATTCTTCCTTTCTATGGTCGACCTTCTTGTCGCAAAGGCTTTGACTGAAACAAAATCAATATCTGGTGCAGCTTCCTTGAGCACCTGAAGAAGATCGACCGTATCCTCTCCACTGTCCAAACCCTTCAACAAGAAGGTCTGATTTTTTTCACTTTTTGGGGTATAGGTGAAGTTTGGAACCTCCCCAAAAATCAGCGCATCTTTGGCTGACTTGAAATCAACCAGTGATTTCGTCCTTATAGTAAATTTTTCGGCATTAACTCTTTTGATTAGAATTCAGCGTTGAGTGCAGAGCCATATTCGTTGAGACTAAACTAGAAAGCCTCGTTATTTGTGAGGTTGATGGAGGTCCCACCTATAGTGGCAATATTCTTAGCTCTATCGGTAACATAAATAAGCTGCATATACCCTTTAATTTCTCCACATAATAGATGATTTAGTCGTTTAGCTCAGTGCCACTGATGTCGTTGTGTCTGTTGCGGATTGGACTACCAATCTCAAGAAATACCTTAATGTTGGGCAGTCTTGTGAATGGAACCGTGGGAACAATTACGTCAAAGAAGGCCTTAAATTTCTGGTATACGTGGGCATAGTTACAGGTTTTTTTTTATTTCCTTTATTTCTATCTATTGACCGATTGCGTGGGGATGTAATTCGTGGGGTCATTTAGAACCCTTCTGTTTAATCTAATAGCGTTGACAATCTTAATTTCCGTAAGTTCCTTACCAATTTTGTTGCAGGATTGGGCTAGTTTGGTTAGTTCAAGATCTAGATCTATTGTATATCTCTGACTACGCTGTATCTACATATGAAACTTCCCGGCGTAAATGTGTTTAGGCTTTGTTTCTTGTAGGTTTCATTTTCAATCATCTCGTTTGCATCCTCAAGCGATCCAAAAAAGACTTCTAGTTTCAGACCGATACGTAGTAGTTGATCTACTAGTATATAAGGAAGACTTGGATGGGGAAAGTTTGATAGGTTTACCGTCAAATCTCGTTCCAACTATCACAAGGAAGATCTTGTCTTTAATGTTGATGTTGTTACGGCTAGTTTTTGATGCTGCTTAGCTGCGCTATAATAGCATTGAGTTGGGTCATAGTTAAACCCATGCTCAGGCATGAGGGAGAGAAACTTGGGAGGGCAACCTCTGAACTTTGGTCCAGGTAAGGGCAGTAAAACAAGGGCTTGCTCAGCGCAACTTAGGCTAGGTATGCTAATGCGCCGAATGAGGGACTGAATGACTGCTCGCGGGCTCAGTTTAGCACTGGAGAAAACCGAAGTGGTCATCTTGACAAAAAAGAGAATCTCTAGAGTAAGGATGATCAGTATTGGTGACTTACGAATCGAAGCCATCGGTGAAGTACCAGGGGATACTGATCGACTCGAAGATGAGCTTCTCTGAGCAAATCAGGGCAACGGCTGAGAAGGCTGCTTCGGGAATATCGGCTCTGAGTCGACTTATGGCCAACGTAGGGGGACCCAGCCCATCAAGAAGACGCCTCTTGATGAGTGCTGTAAGGTCAGTGGTACTGTACGGAGCAGAGGTTTGGGGCGACGCTCTCAGCAAGGAGGTATACCGAAAACATTTGGCACAGGTACAGAGAAGAGGAGCACTGAGAATTGCATCTTCGTATCCGACAGTCTCTGCCTAGGTGGTGAAAGTTATTGCAGGCGTGATACCTGTCGCCCTCCTTGCTAGAGAACGCCGTGCTATTTATCTGTCTTGGGTCAATTGCACGAAGGGAAGGTGGACTGCACGCCTCATCCCGGTTGTGAGACCGTGGCTAAATTGAAGGCATGGTGAGACTGACTTCTATCTGACCCAGCTTTTGAGCGGGCATGGGTGTTTTCAATCTTACCTGCATAAGATCTGTAAGTCACGGTCCCCCGATTGCCGGTTTTGCCTAGGAGAGGAGGAAAATACCTGTCACACATTTTTCACGTGTACAAAACGGGTCAGGCTGCAAAGGGAACTCTACAGGGAGACGGGAGAGCTCACTCCGGATAATAAAGTTGCGGTAATTCTCGAATCAGTTGACAAATGGTACCAGGTGGCACATTTTACTCGGGCAGTCCTAAAATATGAAAGGGACTCACAGCAGCTTGGGGCGCTGGGGCTGGGGGATCGCTCTGCTGGCATTCCCTCTTCCCCACTCCCTTTCCGCGAGGAAGGGGACTCCCCAGCTTGAAGGTGCCTCACGGCGTAACAAACGTAACAAAACGAGACCTAGCCCGAAGTAATGTGTCAAATAGTTCCAGGCTGGGTTCTCAGGTTGACAGGGGAGGTGTTTAATGGGTAGTCCAGTCGCGCATGGGAGTCCCACACGCTGTGCATAAATAGCATTCACCTCCCTACCACAAAAACAAAATAAAACTTATAATTAGAATAAACATTTCATTACAACTTTTACTATAAAGGAGTAGCAACATAACAAAGAAAACGTTTTTGACTTCACTCCAGCTGTCCGCCCAAAATGGTAGTAATATGAAGAAAAAACACTTAAAAATCAAGTGAATGACCATCGCAGATGAGAAAGGTCCAAACAGATGACCAGAAAAGGAATCATTAACAAAATCTAAGACATAAATAATAAGCGAACAGTCACTGGGCCATTGTAAATATCCCAGTTATAATAAAGCATCCACCCCACAGCATTCAGTCTTCGCCGGATTTTCCACGACGAAAACGGAAGTAGAAGATCTCTTAAATGCCTTAAATAGCAAGCTATCTTACAGCCTTGATAACATCCTGAACAGAATACTCAAGAAGTGAAGAAAGACCATATCCTCCTTATTGACATATATACAATATTTGTGTTAATAATCGATATTTTCAAAAATCTTGGAAAGTTAGTAAACTAATCCTAATACCAAAACCAGGCTGCAAAGGTAACATTAATAATTTTTGGCCAATTTTCCTTTTGCCCAACATGGGTAAGCCCCTTGAAAAGATTATTCTGCAATATTTTGACAATTTTACTAGTCCCCTGATCCCCAATTTTCAGTTTGGATTTGAATGCGAACGATCTACGGAGCAACCAATAATGTTATTGCACAATAGAGTTGCCCGCAATCTTCGGTGGAAAGAGTGCACAATGGCCTGTGCTCTAGGCCTGTAAAAAGCGTTCAACTCAATTTTGATCAACGGTACAAATTGAAAATTTCATCTTGTCCGGTTGCAATCCTCAGAATCCTATATAGCTTCCTTTCGGATAGAATATCTCAAATTAAACTGGGGAACCTCTTTTCAAATCCTATCCCTATCAACTCAGGAGTCCCACAAGGCTCTATTCTCGGTCCTGCCCTATTCAACTTTTTTCTTCATGATATCCCACCCCAAAATTGCTCGACTATCGATATAATCAGATTATATCCTCCTCACTGTCACCAATAGCCTCCCAGTGATAGCCCAAATAAAGCTGCAGCGCTCTTTCCACAACAAAGCTCAATATCTAAAGGGTTGGGGGCTTGAAATAAATGCCAGCATACCGGAACTAGTCTGCTTAAGAAATGCCAACGGGAGAGGGTACTGCTTTGCTGTGTCTCAAAGTAGGAATGTGGAAGCACATATTGCTGGTGAAATCATTCCTCTCAATTAAAATATCAAATACCTTGGAATCCATTTTAAGAATCTAATTAAGGTGAATAGACCCACCAGGAAAATCCTCAATATAGTGAAAGCAGCGTCCGCAATAATTTTGTCTCTCTTTTCCTCGGAATCGGTCTGCCCAAAAGTTAAGCTCTTAATGTACAAAACTCTTATTAGGCTGATCATAACCTACGCATTTCCAGCATGGCTAACAATAACGCCTACTGCTGGCGAAGAAATCCAAATCTTCGAGAGGAAGATCCTTAGGAAATGCCTGTCCAAATACAGACGGCCTATTAAGAATGACTATAGAAACTTCATTGTTTACAGAGATACGGACTAGAACCGATTCTCCACTACATGCTAGCAACGCCTTAAAAGCGCCTAGAGAAGTGGATGGAGCACTCTCTTCGATGTATTCGTGCACTTTTTGAACATACCACTGCAAATAATCACTACTACCTATGTTCCTTTAAAATCCTTGAACAATACCACATCGATCCCAATAATTCCGTAACTACCAATAAACCGGCGTTTTACGTTTCATGCGAACCAAATATATACCGTGGTCAAACAAAACATGTAAAGTTGGTTAGTTCATGTGTCATAAAATAAAAATCTACTCAGGATAAACATAAATTTAAATTCGACAGCTTGTAGTTTTAGGTAGATGTAGGAGTAGATCTAATTTATAAAAGGACTAGATTTAGATTAACTTTTAACGTATTTATTTGTCAAGCTATTCAAATGGCAAAGTCTGTATATCTGAAAACAGTGAAGTAATATAACTATACATATATTCTAACCGTCAAAGTTTATTTGACATCCATATACTGTTAAATGTCACATAGTCAGCAAGCATGCTCTGTAATGTCAAGTTAGAAAAAGCCTCAATAAAGTTTACTTACTTACCGTTGTAAATGTCAGCTGGTCTGACAAGAACTACATGATAGTGGGTCATGGGAAGTCACCACATAGTTATGACGACGCATGCTTGAGGTGAGAACTAGTTGGCGCTCATGATCTCATAATGTAGTTGTGCATGAACCATTGAATGAAATGATCTGGACTCTGAAGCGGCTAACCATTAAGTCGAGGAAATAAGAGGACGTATAAATAACCGTTGTTACGGGTGAACATTGAGATTTCATAATGTTGCTCACACCGAACACTACCATATGCGATTTCGTAAGATTTAAACCCACGCAATACCAAGCCGCATTTTATTAACTTTTTTCGATAATCTAATAATGTTATCAACAGCAAGTAATTTAAATTTTCATTCATAAAATGACTACTTGTTAGACTGCGGAAAGCAAGCCACATAATATATTTTTGCTTTTTAACGCCATGTAATGAAACTCAAGTAGCTAGGTCGCTCACAGTTCCGCGCCCATTGGGCTTCACGCCGAAGCTTGTGACATTGATTTTCAGCGTTTCAGTTGACCACTAGTACACTGGGGGCTTCTATGCCGTATTTTCTACGGGGCATAGAAGCATTGCAAGTAGTCCTGATGATGCTCATAGTTGAGTTTACCACGTCTTGAGCTGCCAGTTCTTCCGTCCCCTCCGGATCTCCCTGCAGCGATGTACCTACTGTGAATACCTCGACGAACCTCTCGACGTCCATCCTTCTGATGTTCCATCCAATTGTAGAATACCAAGAACACAAATGTTGGGAGACAACATCGCTTACCTTAAGCAGAATGCACTGATGATCACTGGCTGAGTAGTCCTGTAATACTTTCCAGTTGCGTATCCTCCGTACTAAGGACTGCGAGGCGAATGTCACGTCTGGTATGGTTCCCTCACAGCCAATACGGCGGAAAGTCGGCGTATTTCTGGAGTTTAGTACAACGAGGGCCGTCCTGGCCGCCATTTCCAGGATTCGTTTTCCCCGCGGATCCACCAGAGGTATGCCCCATTCGATTGCTTCAGCGTTGAAGTCGCCTCCGACGAGCACTATGCCCTCTGCGTTCGAGACAGCCTCTTCAAAAGCATTAAGCTTGGCTTGGAAAGATGATATCAATTCATTAGGCGTTAGGTACACACTAAAGAAGGTGGTCCCTGAGCACCGAACCCACACGAAACCATCCCCCCGTCCACAACTCTCCGCTTGAAAGTCACTGTTCCGAACCCAGATGGTGGCAGTACCAGTTTCATCAGAATACCATAATGCAGGACTTTTATTATGGTGTTGCTCACTCAGGAGCAAGAAGTCGGCTTTCATGTCCCTCGCAAACTGCTCAAGCATATTTTGGGCGGTTGAACTGCGGTGTAGGTTTAGCTACAGGATGTGGGTCATCGGAGTTCTAATTTTGCCTTGGCTAGGGCTTCCTGGAACACCCGGCATTTTCCTGATCCCAAGACGTGTATAAAATCAGGTTTTGGATCAGCATCCTTGCAAAGAATACAGTGTGCCTCCTTCGTACACTCTTTTCTTTTATATCCCATTTCACCACATTTGTAGCATAGGGATCTCCTATCGGGTCCTTTGCATACTTGTGTGGTGTAACCATAACCAAGGCATTTGAAACATTGACGAGGCGTTGCTTTTCGCCGTATCCTACAGACAACCCACCCAATTCGTACTTTGCCCTTGTTCAGGAATTGTTCGGCGTTCTTTTTGGTCAAGTCAACTATGGCCATGCGTTGTCCCCTGTTGTTTTCTGGTGTCAGTCTCGCTTTGATCCTTCCCACACTAGGAAACTCCCTTCTGATGGCCTCTTCTACCTCGGCCAGATCCGTTACGCAGTCAATGTCTCGTATTTCGATTGTTGCCATCGGTTCGAGTGGGGCTATAGTTGCGCTTTTGCCGAGGACTTTCTTTACTGCGTCACAGAATGCTTCTCTATTGCCGGCCTCTGCTCCGAATTCAACCAGTATGTGGCCCGACCGTGTTGGTCGTACTACTTTATTGGTAGTATTGGTGTCTTCGTGCTTTCCCCTGATGTCCCGCAGTACCTCCGCGAGGATCGGCCATCTTGGGGCTTTACAAGCAGTACCTGCTTCCGGGGTCTTTGTCGGGGCTTCTGGCTCTCCTGTTTTGCATCAGGTCCTTTTTGTAATTGGGTGTTCCTGCGAACTTTAGTTTCTGGCACTCTTTGAAGGAGTTTCTTTGCAGCTTTCTTTGCTCCTTTTGCAAGCACTGTCTGGAAACCCCAATCTGTTATTCCGCGCCCATCAAGCGCCTCTTCCTTCCTTTTCTTATCTCGATCTCCTTCAATTGGGCTGGACGCCATTCTTTTATTAAGTTTTACTGGTGGAGCTGTCTGCATGCGCCCTCTTTAGCGGGTTGCTCTTCTTTTGCTTTCTGGTCCTCTTCGGCCTGTAACTAGCTCCTCCAATAATGCCCCATGCGGTCGAAGAGCCCCTCTAGTTCAAGGAGCCCAATCGTTACTACTTTAGTGATTTTTTGCGAGTCGCATGCAGATTGTGTTCTTTTTAGAAGAACTTCCGCTATACGGAAAAGCCTTTCTTCTTCATGTTGCTGCATGGCAATTATACTTTGCGGCCATCGTCCTTGGGAGAGGTTATCGGCTTCTGTTTTCGAATACAGTACTTCCGCCAACTTTTCGACATAGGCGATGAAATCACACATGGTTGCTTTAATTGCCTGGTCACTCGTTTCTTTTCCTGCCGTAATATCCTCGCTGACTTTAGCATGGTTCTTTATTAATTCGGGATTGACAGCTCTTGCTTCTATCGCTTCGGCAGCGATCGCAGCAGTGACCATCGAATTTTCGAGTTTCCTTATATTTTCCTCCACCGCTCGAACATCTGGCGCGTCCTGCAGAGTTTCCCGCTAACACTTCATTGGGTGCTCTGGCATTAGCATCATTTTTTGCTGCCCCCAAAAGCCGCAGGAATCTCAGTCTGGACCAGACTGTCTGTTAATCTCGGTTTTTCATCCGTCTTCACTGTCGTTATATTAATCGTCGTTTTTGCCGTCGTTAGTACCGCTCCCGATGTGCTGTTAACATCGTGACAGCAGCCACTGGTTGTGTCGTCGTTATTGTTATTTTTGCATTATTTTCTAGATTTTTGGTTCTATTGGGTCCCCCCCTCGGAGCCGCTATCTTCGTTCGTATGAGTAGTCGCTTTTTTGGTCCCATGGTTATCTTTGCAGAGCAAGGAGGCCATGCAAGGGTTGGCACAAGTGCTCAAAGCCTGGCCAGCGCTAATCGGGAGACCGTCTCAACCGAACCTACACCACCAACCCGATGGTGCGAACTACGTACGTACCCCGAGGCCTGCCAAGGTTTTACCGGGACGGAGACGGGATGATGGTTGAATTGGAGCCGTTCACACATGAGTGTCAAGTAGGCACTACCGTCCAAAGCAAGCAGTTCTAAACCATCATATCCGCCAGCCCAAAGCATGGATTCCAATTCGTTGTCCAAGGCGTAGTCCAGATCCAGTCAGTGTTGTTACCTGTCATCCCAGGAGGGAGCCTCATGGCGTCCACCATATCCTCGGTTCCATGGGGGGCAGTGCTCTCCAAAGAATGCTGGCCTCCAAGGGTGCTCTTGTCGACCGGGATTCCACCTCCGGGAATTTCCTCCGGTACGTTGGGGCGGAACTCCCCAAAGAATGCTAGCCTCCAAGAGTATTCCTGTCAGCCAGCACTTTCCCTACGGAGATTTCCTCGGGTAGCTGAGGGCGGAACTCCCCAAAGAATGCTAGCTTCCAAGAGTCTTCCTGTCAGGCAGCATTCCCTCTGCGTAGGTTACCTTAGTAGGTTACCATTGGACCGATTCGTGTCATACATGAATTCATGAATGCGAAATTTTTTTGTAGTGGGGCCTTGTGCTGGGGAAAGGACCCGCCTGCTAGTGTATTCACACGTCCTCAGACACGGCCAATCTCGGCGAGTATCAACATCCTCGCTCGCAAAAGGCAGCAGACCATCGCTGCAATCCTTCACGGAGATTTTATATCTACTCCTATCACTACAAAGGATAACTTTACTTCGGTGAATACCTTGAGCACTTCCAGTCGAGCCGCAAGTCTCGAAATTTTGCTTATCCCAGGTTGAATATTGGAGAATATAATAGCTCGGACATATGCCTAGAACTGGCCAATGGAGAATTCTTACTTTATTGCTTACCAATCAACTTTCAAAAAGTAATCAATGATCGAAGCTCATATCTTACCACCCTCTCTTTGACTGTTACAACTACAAAGCTATAGCTTTCTTTCGATTCCCTCAATTGCACATGCGTGTCACCGATTTGACGAACCGGAGGTCTCAAGGGTTGTAAGACTGCGGAAGCTGCAATGGGCTGCACACATGAATCGTATGGACGAACAACCGATACCCAAGAAGGTACTCGTTGGGAGAACTCAAGGCCGGAGGCCAGTGGGGAAACCGAGGAAACGCTGGTCTGACTCGGTCGACGAAGACAGTTCATCGTTGCTCGGACTCCGGAATCGGACGAAGTAGTCAATGGACCGAGACAGTTGGAGGCGCTGTTTGCAGGAAGCGAAGGCCCAAGAGGGGCTGTAGTGCTAAGAAGAAGAAGCTTAAGTAGTTTGCGAGGAAAATTGCTGTGACACACGGATGGACATATAGACAGGTCGCAATCTCAGTAGGGTTTTGTAAAATTATTCTATAAAACGCCTATAAAAAGGATTCCCCCCAAATGACGTGTTCCTGTTTCATAATTTCTGCTAATAAATTTGTATTTGAAACAAAATATTGTTTCGCATCTAATAAAATTCACACACATAGCTCAACCTAATCTAGAAAACTTTTAAGGTAGTACAAGCGACTTAAGTCATTTATATTTGAATTCAAACATTAAACTCTACATTAAGTATAACCCAATTAACCATTCCAAGCAGTTGAACAAGCCCACACATGCTTGTATTTCCAAAAACCATTGAATCCTATCCCGTCCCACACATGTGCATTACATCGTTAAATTAAATAGTGCATGTTTGAAAGTGCACTAAAAAGCCACTCACTGCTTACTTGGTAGTCTACATAATTCTATCCTGTTTTTCAATGAATCCTTAGTCCTTAGATTGTACACCGTATTCAACTCGACATCTAACTTTCAAGTTGTTGAAGATGTACATCGTGAAGATAAATTGTAGGTGCAATCAGGACTCCGTGGGAAGTTGTATAGTAGTGGTATTCAGTCTTTCGGGTAGTGCTGCTGCTATTGCTACTTTGGAAGGATGCCAACAAAACTGTCCGGAGCAAATTATTCAGGATGACTTATTCTTGTGGAGTAAATACTGCGGGATTTTGATGAAAGTTGAAGATAGATCCGTGTTAAAGTTCTCTCCTTAATTTTGTGGGATAACGCGTGGAATTGTGGTAAAAGTGGAACTAATTAAGGATTTAGTGGAAATACTACTGTATCCTTTATTTGAAAACTAATTTTGTTTTATCAGTTTCAGAGCGACATTAAATTCATTTCATTGCCATTATAATTGATTCTAGCCAAAAGGATTCATTAGTGCTCCCCCAATTTCCCTAGCTAATTTACAAAGCAAATGGTTGTGTTTTCAACAAGAGAAATTCATGAATAAATTAGACTTATTTCTCCTTTTCCTTTCAGCAACTGATGAATGGTAAAAGTGTGGAAAGCATCCGACATGAAAATTCTTAATAAAAGCTTCGCAAGTGAAGTTTTCTCGGCATGTGTTGGGTTTAGGTAAGGATACAATAAATTTCCGGTAAGAAGTCGGAATATGAAAGACAAAAGCCATAAAATTTTCCATATTTAGATTTTCATGACACAATTTGACTAATTTGTTAATATATTGTCGCGTGTTTTTTTGGTTCGCGGCCAATAATTTCATGTTCCGGGAAAGTGAAAACGCAATGTCTTTTAAATTTAATGAGTTTATTTAATTTGTCAAAAATGCACAATCACTTCACTTACAATTTAACAACTTTAATTTTCACTATTAAAAAATCTAACACTTGTCCATAAATTTCTATCACAATTGTCTACTAAAATCACTTCACACTCAAACAATCAATATCGCCTGTACTTCGCGTATCGCAGTTTTCTATCGCGGTTGTAATGAATGATTCCCCCATTCATTCAGCTCGCCTTTATATAGGGTCTCTAATCATTCAACTCAGTTCTCGTACATTGGTGAATTAGCGGGAACATTCCAGCATGAATGAATGGAGCAGTGACTCACTTTCAGATGTTGTTCATGCTTGTTGGGTTCTCGTGGTTTCGAGTAAATTCGTTGTGTTGATGTTCTTCATTGTTGTGAAAACAATTGCGACAGTAGCCCGCAGAATTATTTGTACATGTAACAAAATGTAAAGGTGTGTGTAGTCGAAAATCTTTTTGTTGATCGTGTCACATGCAAATTTTTAGTTTAATATGATTTAGGAGTAAAATTTTATCGTTTTTATTTTACGTAGTAAAAGTGAAAATTTGGTTTTATTTCAATAAAATTGTTAATACATGAAAATTTTTTAGAAAAACAAAAAAAAAGTAACATTTAAGCCATAAAAAGGATGAAATACCCTTTATGGAATTTTAAACGCTTTGGTTAATATATGGATTATCTAACAATGCTGTATTTTGGTATATTTGCCAAATTTAATATAGACCATCGAAACGAAATGACGTTGACATCAACTTTATCAAGAGGATCCACAATCATACAACCAGTTCTAACCATAACATACTGTACCAAATGCTAGAAGAAAACGTTCTCTTTTCTTTCAGTAGTTAGAGACTTTCTAGCGGTGACAGAAGCGGAAGGTGAGTATGCCGTCAATTGAGCTGGGCTCTTAATAATCCGCGACTAGCTCGTTCAGGCTTTTGGTTCGGTTAAGCGGTGCCTCAATTTGTATTTTAGAGATTTTACTTAGCGTAGGATATTTCGGTTGGGGTTAGAGTAGTTTATAAGTGTTCGTCCCATTGCGAAAAGTAACAAGACTCCATCAAAGCTATCTAAGGACATTCGGAAAGAATTTACACATTACTTGAAAATTTAACCAAACTGAGAATTAATATCGATTACATATACTGACGATGAGTATTACTAGATTAACAATACAATACATTAATAAGTGGTATTGTCAGATGCCACTTTTTCCAGTGGTATCAATACAGCGGATGAGTGGAATACACAGCAAATAAGTGAAAAATGGATTCTGTAGGTTCTCAAAAAGGACTGTATTATGAACGCGCAAATGCGTCACCTCATGCCTGCCCCAGCCAATCGCATCAATACTAAAAGATACGAGTAGCTTTTCACTTTACGTTTATTCGCATGATAGGAATTATCAAATTCCGATCAAGCCGTGTTACCACATATAGAAGGTATGCGGTGGAAGTGACAAGGCGGCTGCGATATGTATCTCACAATCAAGAACGAGTCAGTCAGCAGAAAGAAAAAGAAGAAGGAAAAGACAGCAGCCATATGGCATGAACGCCAAAAACACAATTGAAGTTCACGGCTCAAGCCAACACCTCACCCCTCATCACTTGATTATCTCCACACAACACCTCAGTCTAAAACTTAAAGCAAGAATGTCGCGTAACTAATCGCACGATATTCTCCTAGGGAAAACAGACTTGCGGTAGAGTGAGGAGAGCTTTTGAGCTGATTAAGCATTCTTCTTTCCGGAGCTTTCAATTTTCTGATACACACTCGCTAGCGAGATGCGTTTTGCTGCTCTCTTTTCTATCTTCTTTCTACTGGCTGACTCGTACTTGATTATGGGATATACGAGGTGTGACAATGAAGTAATGAGACTAATTTTATTGCCGCACTTGTGGTAAATCTGCGACCTTGAAATTCCTTTCCCCTTCCCTGGCATCCTTCCCCTCTCCATTGATATATTTTTCATTGCTCTAGCTTGTTTATTTCGCCTGCTGTGTCGTGTTGAGTAGACGTGTGTTGGTTGTGCTCGTCACAAAAATGGACATACAAAATCAAGAGCAATGCTTCGCGATAAAATTTTGCGCCAGATTGGGTAAAACAGCTTCGGAAATGTACGCTAAAATTATAAAAGTGCATGTTGATAATGCTGTTAGTCGTGCCCAGGTGTTTTGATGGCATAAAGTGTTTAAGGAGGGGCGTGAAAGACGAGGCGTGGAGCGAGAGGCCAGGTGAAGTGCGGACTGACGCAAATGCGCAGCATGTGTGCGCCCTAATCCGTGAAGGTCAGCGTTTGACAGTTCAAATGTTGGCCTCACAAATTTTGATCAGACAAATTTTAACCGACGATTTTGGGATGAAAAAGTTGTGTGCGGTGATGGTTCCAAAGAACCTTTCTGAGGAGCAAAAGCAGCATCAAATGACCGTCGCAGAAGACTGTTTGCAACAAGCGGAAAAGATCCCACGCTGCTTGATCGAGTTATTGTAGGCGATGAGAACCGGAAACCAAATGCCAAGCTCACAATGGTTGTCTCCACATGCCACCACCCGAAAAAAGCTCGCATAAGCAAGTGGAAGGTGAAAACGATGATTATTGCCTATTTTGATAGCCGTGGAATCGTCCACAAAGAATTTTTTCCATCGGGGCAAACCGTAAATCAAGTCTACTACCATCAAGTACTTCAAAGATTGCCAAAACGAGTCAACAGGGTGCGCCCAGACATCGCTCGTAACTGAATCCTTCATCACGACAACGCGCCGTGCCACACCGCCCTCAGCGGGTCCCAGTATTTGGCCTCTAAAGAGTTTGCCATGTTGCAACAGCTGCCTTAGTCGTCCAATATGTCACCCTGTGACTTTTTTTGTTCCTTAGAACAAAATCAGTGGTCAAAGGAACCCATTTTGAGTCGATTACGGACATCCAGGCGACCATGACGAGGGTACTCGCGGACGTCCCAGTCGAAGCGTTGCAGAAATGTTACGAAGCATGGAAAATGAGCTGGAATCGTTGTATAGGGGACTAATTTGCAGAGGATGGCAGAGTTGTAGAATAATTTTGAAATATACGGTTTTCATGGGGTTGGTCTCATTTATTAATTGTCACACCTCGTATGCCACTTGAATCTCTTCACCTCCTCCGCATACCTACTATATGTGGTAACACGGCTTGATCGGCTTTTGTTGTTCGAGCATGCTAGTGGTTGGTTGAATCACCTGAGTAGCCAGCAAGGGCGGTGGCGTGGGTGACAGTGGTGGTAGTGAGAGTGACTGAAGTGGTACCAATGGTGGTGTTGATGACTGGGCTTTGGAGTGCTCCAAGTTTGCTAGCTTCAGATGGTTTTAGGAGAAGGTCTTGGCAACGTCGTTTACTTCTATGACGTAGGTGCGGTCACTGACACATATTTGCAGGTGGTAAGGTCCTTGAAGATGAACGGACGGTGATCAGTGTGCCTAGCTTAGTCCGGACGAATCGCTTTGAATAGGCGGCGTAAGTCTGTAACAAAATCATGTAGGCAATTGGTTGGTATCGTTTGAGGTGTGACGAGTTCACCTGGGACTTGTAGCGAAGTGGCAAAAACCATCTCTGCTGGGCAGGCTTGCAGGTCTTCCTTGAAGCTGGTACGCAAGTCCAACAGGATCCCAGATAGTGCTTGCAGCCAAGGGGTTTCTAGAATGCACTTCAACGCGCTCTTGAGCGTTCGATTCTTGTGGATGATATGGTGTAGTATGGACGTGGTTGGCTCCAAGCAGGCGACTGAGTTTGTTAAGGAGGTCCGCTTCAAGCTGATGGCCTTGGCCCGAGGTGATCTCGCGTGGCGTGCCAGATAAGGCGATCTAGTGGTCAAACAACGCTCTAGCGACAGTGCTGGCTTTGATGTCACATATTGGTGTTGCTTGAGGCCAGCGTGTATACCGGTCGACGATGGTAAGGCAGTTCTTGTAGCCGTCACACTGCGGGAGTTTAATAAGGTCGAAGCGTCCATCTAGTTTTTTTGAAGCTACCTAGCTCAGCGTGGTTGTGGCTTTCATAGACTCGGCCAGAAGAATTTCAGTGCTACGCGTTTTGCTGGCGTATGGTGTTGAAGGCTTAACAGCGGAGCACTGCTGGTAAGTAGGACTTAATAGTACCGTTAAACTCAATGTTGTGCCCATAGTAGCCGTTCAAAACCAACTGATGCAGCATGAAGCGGGGGCTTGCCAGGAGGCTCAAGCAATAAGTGTAGTGATTATCGTAACCATCTCTACGTGAGAGAGCACGACGGCGATGATGCTGTCTTCTCCTGGTGTAAACTCCAATCGTGTGTCAAATTGGCCAATGATATCTAACTGTCTGCTTTGGCAGTTCGAGTCTTTGTCCGAGTATTGTATCGGGGCATAGGTGAGTGGTCAATGGTCGGTGTAGACTGTCAAGTGCTTCCTCTCCAGAATGCACTGGAAAAATTATTGCGGGGAAGACCGCCAAAAGTTCGCGGTCGTTGGTGAAGTAGCACTGCTTGGTCTTGGATAACTTCCACGAGAAAAATCCCAGGGGTAACCAAGTACCATGGTCCCATTGCTGGGCCAAGGCTGCCTCAATGGCGGTGTTGGATGCATCAGTGCGTAGTGCCGACTAGTGCGAGAGTGAGAGGAATGCTGCTGTAGTTGCGATGGCGATGCTTTGCATGCAGCTTCCAAAAGAGGCTTCAGCGTTGGGTGTCTAAGTGATTTGCGATCTCTTGGTGCTACAACCTTTCAGCAGCTCTGAAAGTGGAGCTTATAATGCAGTGGCGTGTGGTATGCAACGGTAATAGAAGTGAGCATCCCAAGAAAACGTCTCAACTGTTAGGAGTCAGCATGTTTGGGAAAGTCTGCAATGGCTTTCGTCTTGAGAACTGCTGGTCGGAAACCTATCTCTCAGATGTGGTACCCGGCAAAGGTGACCTCGGGTAGGTCGACCTGGCATTCATTCCAGTTGCGCTGGAGCTTTGGAACTTGCAGTATGGAAAGAAATTACTTGATGTGACCTGGTGATGGTTGTGGTGAGCCGAGAATACTAGGATGTCATCCTGGTAGATGCGTACGAAGTCGAGCTTCCCCAGCAAGTGGTTTAGTGTTCACTGCATGGTTTGGGCTGCATCACGTAGACTGAAAGGCATTTCTACGATTTCACACAGCCCGGAGAGCGTCATGGCTACCATTTTCCAGATGTCTTCTGGCGCTACCAGGATTTGAACAAAGGCCTGCTGAAGGTCGATGACCGAGAATACTAAGTCACTGGCATCCTGGATCAGATCCTTGATCATGGGCCATGCGTAGTGGTCCAGGCAGGTGTGAGCATTTAGTTAACGGTAATCGCCAGTAGCTCACCAATGAACACGTCCTAGGGCACCATATGCAGGGACCTGGCAAGTTCAGTAATCGAAGCCATTTCACCGGGTCCTGGAGGTGTATTTGCGTACGTTGAGATGATCTGCTTGTATATTCCTCCGGTAGTGCCTTTCAATCTCGTTGGCTTGGCCACGGCGCTGATGCTATGCACTGGTGGAGCTGGGCTGAGGATGCAGACTGGAGAGAAGCCAGTGCGGCCGTCCAAGAGGCGTCAATTTCGTAGGTCGATAAGCAAGCCGTGATAGTTGAGTGCATTGTCCCCAGGATGGCTGTCTGAATGTCTGCGATAGCGACAGGTCAGTGAAATGGGCAGGGTAACCCAAAGTCCAGCTAGAGTTTCTGGGTGCTGATGGTGACGATAGGCATACCATTGGCTGCCTGTAACGCGAAGCTCTGCTTCTGAAGAGGCCTGGAGAGCTAAAGCCGGAATGCACCAGGAAACGAGCTTTTGTGGCGTAGTCTGAGACATACAGGCACTTTTCCGGGTTGCTACCGGTGGTTTCTGCTGAGTACAGCGCCGGCAATCTTCGTTTTCCACACGTCTGGTAGCGGTGCCCTGAGCTGAAAATGTACAGGGCTATTTGCATGTCACGGTGTGCCCTTCCTTGGTGGCCATCTCGTGATAAGGAGCGCCTGCACTGCATGCTGGAAATGTCAAATGGTTGCTGGAGTCCCTGACGGGTTAAACCTGTCAACTGTGCAATTGTTAAGCGTAGGGTGGCTAGCTCGACTACCACCTGGTGCGGGAACTCCATGTTGAGTAGAAACTAGATGAGGGTGTCGTGAAGCGCGTGGTTGCTTCTATGGACGTGGCCATTACTGCCGGGCCCATGTTGTGTGCCTCGTCTGCAACCGCGGTGAGCTCCTCCAGTGTCTGGTTTCTAATCAGCAGCAGCATGCGTCACGTCTGCTGTGGCAGGAGGTTGAGCCATTGTAGGAGGTCGAGCCATTGTATCGTGGTTCAATGATGAGACCATGAGGTGGTACCTGGTTGAGTCTTCTGTGACCTGATGCACTTGGAATTGGGACTCAACCTGAAAGAACCACAGTTCTAGGCTATAGCACCAGAATGATGGTAGCTTGCAGTAGCCATCGCTATTAACCCGTTAAGCTTGTGGCTGCGGTAGGTTGAATCGTCGGGCATGACTTGCCGATAATGGCTGGCTGTACGCCGTCTTCTGGGAGAGCAAGAGCTCGTAGTATCCTTGTCACCTCATCTGAGCACCACGTGGGTTCTTCACTCGGGGTCACCACTTTAGAGTCAACTTTTACTCTTTAGGAGTCAACTTTTTCTCTTTTATTCGGAGACCAGCTATTGGCCTGATTCTTACTATGCTTTTATTTACACGAAACTTTTTTTAAAACTTGAAGGTTCAAGTTAACTTTATTTTGTTAATATCCGCAGGCTAATTCACTTGTAGCCATTGCGTTGATTCTCTCAGGTATATTAACTTATGACAACCTAGAAGAGTGGTTCAAGCAAATTTTCCTTTTTCTCGCGGGAAGTTACTTGCATCGCTAATGTGTAAACTCGGTGGCAGGTGAAGATTTCTCGAGGGGCAAGGATCTGCTTGCACTGTGAAGCACGCGCTATATGTGGCACACTCCGTGCCACTACAAGTGAAAAAAGAAACGTTACGTCAACCCCTTAAATACTTCAAAACGTATATCCGATGCTTCACCAGTGGTGGTTAACTGCCCACGTTGTCAGCATGTGCACTATCAGCGAATGCATCATCCTCCGATATTGCCAGGTGCAACAAAGTTGCGTGTCCGTGGTGAGATCGTATTTCATGCTGGTGCGCTTTTAATTGTCCAGCGTAGGTGGTAGATGAATACCGTCACTTGGAAATTGCCTATCTCGTAGGGCCCAAACATGTACGGTAGCTGTGTCAACGGATACTGAATGCGATCGTCGATCATTCCGCCACCTTGTATGTGAGATATGGTGGCACGATATGTCAGCAACAACAACGTGTGCGTGGTGTTGTTGCTCATACGGCTTAGGTAGCTGATTTGCTGCAGTGTCATATAAGTTTTTGCTACTTTTGGTGGATCCAGAGTCTGCTAGTAAAGAAAAATTAAGGGAAGGGTAGACAAGAAGGAGTAGTGAAGGTAGTTGAATTTATTCTGGCCTCGCATCGTAGTTAGGTAATGCGAAGGAAGAAAGAAAAGGTATAAACTGAATTATTAGTGGGCTCAATCTACTGTAAAAACATTCCTTTTAAACACAAAGCGTTTTTAAGATTTTAACAATGCAAAGCAATTTTAAATTTTAGCGAAAAGTGTTTTGAGCCAACATAAGGTGACACGTTAAGAAGAAAAGGATTTAAAAACTCGGAAAGGTTTTTGTTGCAACAAGTAAAATAAATGAGAATTTCAGGAATTTTATTTTCATTGACATCGTAGAGTTGGTAGGTAGATTTTCGCAAATTCATCCTATTTAGCGTTACAAGCAGAGTGACTTATACCTTTCTCAGATGGGTCATGCATGTGAAATAGTGTTCTGGTTTGCTTGATGAGATTTTAAGGCTTATATTGGACCATCTTCTGATACCTAAACGTGAAGTAAGCCACGTAATATAGAACTTCGGCCTGAAGCAAGCTTATCCAAAGGCTTGCGGTAAGTTTTAAGGGTAGACATGTGACACCATATGCTCGTCACTTACGGATAAACAGAGAGCTAGGACTTCAAAATTTGTGGGGTAACAAGCTTCAGCATTGAAATCCTCTCCAACAAGTGCGTGGCATACTGCGTGCAAAACCGTGTCGACCAAAGTTTTGAGCTTGGCTTGTAAAGATGACATAGGTTCATTTGGTGATAGTACTAGTTTCGTCATGATACCATGATGGCAAAGTTTTGCAGTGATGTTTCTCACCAGGCAGCAAAAGTTACATTTTCATGTCCCATGGAAACTGATCGTGTGGATTTTGGATGGTTGCACTACGGTCTATGTTTACTTGTACGATATGACCTTGGCTGGGACTTCTTAGAAAACTCGACATTTTCTTGACCCTAAGGTGTGCTTGGGATCCTCAGATGTGCTTGTGGTCTTGAATTAACGTCCTTGTAGAGGAAACAGTTTGCAGAGCTTGTGCACTCTTTTCTTTTATACCCCATCTTGCCATATATATATATATATATATATATATATATATATATATATATATATATATATATATATATATATATATATATATATATATATATATAGCATAGAGAACTTCGGCTGAGTCCCTTGACTCCTTGTTCAGTATGACCATAACTGAGGTAATAAAACCAGTGGAGAGGTACTTTTCTTCTTTATACCCCGCATACCACCGAACATATTCTCACTTTGCCCTTACTAAGAATTTGTTCGACCTTCATCTTTGTCAGATTGATGATTGCCATAGGCTGACCTCTGTTGTTTTACTTGTGTCAGCGTAGCTTTGACTTTGCTTACACTAAAGACTTCCCTTTTGATGCCCTTTTCTACCTTGGCTAAGTCCGTTACGCAGTCAATGTCCCTGATTTCGCTGGTTGGCATTGGCTTAAGCGAGACTACAGTTGCTCTTTCGCCTAGGGCCTTCTCGACTCATCATAGAACGTTTTATAGTGATTTTAAGATGTTCAATATTGTCCGTGAAGGACTGCAGCGATGGTCTGCTGCCTCGGCAGAAGAAGGTGTCGGTATCTGCCAAGAATGCCCTCATCTGGAGACGCGTGAATGCGCTGGCAGGCTAGCATTGCGGTGTCGTGGGGCGGGTTCATTTCCCCAGCACGAGGACCCACTACAAAAAAATTTCGCACTCACGAATTTGACTGCTGGAAATCCAGGGGCAACCGAAGTCACAAAAATTGTAGATAACTCCACAGAGGGAATTAAAGCTTGTTACGAGAGCAAGTGGATCCTGAAAAGAAAGGCGGACTTGGGGTAACCTCGTCATTACCCGACGAAGTTCATGGCCCACAAATGAAAGAGGGGCAAACGGGTGATGGTGGAGCCCCTTCGCACCCACCCAACCGGATTAAATCCATATATATTTCTTGTTGCAGTGGCCAGGTATTCCTCTTCTGAGTGGAAAACTCATACAACTAGAATTGCATGAACTTTCCCATCAGAAGGGGAGTACCCCGGTGACCAATTTATGCCATAGAATTATACAATTTGATTGCATAACTCTATGCCATAAAGAGGCACTCTGCCACTCAACCCGCTTAAATTCAAGTTTGCACATTAGATTACGTTAGTATTTCCGTTACTTATAGTTTGGTAGTGCACTCACGAAGCACGGAAAAAGGGAAAATCATCGATTTTTACTTGAGCCTCGACTCAATTCTCATTTTTCCATTACTCCCTTTTTTTTGACGCGTCGATTCGAACCTAATTTCCGCTAAATACAATCGAATTTTACCGTATCGCGCAGACCTCGTGTCACAAGCTCTCATTCCCAAAAAAAACTTTCTTCCTATTCGCGTCCGAAGTGACCGCCGTCAAAGTCAATCGCAAACTCCTCCACTCCACTTGTTCTCCTCTAGTTTAACATAAAAATTGAGTAGGAATGTTTCACGTATATGTGCATGTGCGAAGTAAAAGCGAATTTACCCACGTATTGTTTCAAAGCGACCGCTAGGCAATCGTTTAGTATTGCTTTACAATTGCAAGTGTAGCACGAGGTACAAGTGAGCAGAACTGTTTTATATGATTGCGTGGGCCCAGATAACGCGAAATCATGGCTACTCCCAAAAATGCGTTGCTAGTGGAGCGACACCGCATGCTAGTGTTGGTGGCAGATAGGAAATCTTGGGTGTCCGATGGGGTTAGCAATGGCCAACTCCTGTCATTTAAAGCAGCCGCGGAGCCCGCTAATGTATGGTTTACGCTCCAATCGTACTCCTTACACTCGCACTGCTACAAACGCTTCTGTGCCGCTACCGATACCTTTCGTGTGGACTGGAGTTGACAAAGTGCACTTTATGAGTGAATGCGCACCTGGCGATTTATCCACACCGGTGTCGTCTATTCATTAATAGCGAGATGCTTTTGATCCGCCTGAATCGAGAACAAATTGAAATTTCACCGCACAAAAACGTCACTCTCGTGCACAAATCAAATTAAATTTTTCTCGCTGTGTGGCGACAGTTCAAATAACGAAAATGGGGCTAGCAGAAAAGGTTACGCGAACTATATGGTCAAAGCCAATGTTCTCGCGCCTTTCACACCATTTCCCGTGACGGCGAACTCGGTAAACGACGTTTTGCGATCAACAACAAAAATATCCGCGAACGTATCTCACACAAGACTCGTCGCCTCGGCATGAAGGTTTCTTCGCGACTCCCAATTAATTTGAAATAGGTTGCGCTTGAAATTTTTGTTTCCCATTCACAATATTTTCATGCGACGGAATTTTTTGTCTACCAAAACACGAGACAAATAAATTTGAATATGTATCTTTTTAACAGAAGACAAACATTCTTTTATTTTTTTATCTCATTAAAATTTGCACATTTCTTCCTATTTTCTTCCCACGATATCCACTTTGTCCAAGTTAAAATTTTTAATAACTATTTCCATGCATTATCTCATATCATTTGTTTATGGTTTGTTTCAAGTGAATTTCTTATTTATTACGATTCAGCTTTTATTTCCATTCGAAATGAGTTTTACCCGTTTTTTTGTAACGCTGCTGGAATTAGTGGCCCCGGACTGTAGTTCAACGGGGATCGACTGACGGCAATTGCTGGAAATCCCGACGGCTGGGGCTCGCTGCTTGTACATATCCAACACTATCTGCTCCACTTGAATTGTACATATCGATTGTTGGTCCAATTGAATTTGTTGATGGAAAGCCTGGTCGTGTGGTTGTTCTGTGGGGAGATGCTGGCGGTCCGAATCCTTGAGCTGCTGCCGCTGCTGCTTGAAAATTGTTCATGACTGATAATGCTTGTGTCAAAAGTGGTGTATTATTATTGGGTGTGAGTTGACCGTTTGTTAAATCCACTGTAGGGTAGGGTAATCCAAAACTGGGATATCCCGAATAACCGCGACCAGCCGCATATGCAGCATACGCTGCTGCTGGGAAACCATCTGGCAGTGTTCCCAGCCCCCACATAATATTATCGTATGCTGTTCGTCCTGCGGCACGAGTTTTTGCTAGGTTTGCCGGAAGCATCACTTCTTTGGGTTGCGCCTTTTTACATTCCACCATTTTGTTATTGATTTCGTGAAAGGGAATTTCACAAACTTTATCTTCGACATCTTCACTTTGGAAAGTCACAAATCCGAACCCTCTGTGTCGATTTGTTTGTTTATCGAACATAAGCATCGCATCCTCAATTGCGGTGGGAACAGTTCATGTGGTTGCTGCGCTGGCATTTTGAGCCATAACTCCTCAATTACTACAGTTTCTTTATTTGCAACCGTTCCGTTTTTTGCATCTTTGCTCATGTATTTCGGGGAGTCCCATATAGATTTAATTCTCTTCAGAATGCGTTCTACTTTTCAAATTAATTGTTCTTCTTGGAGACAATCAACAGCTATTGTACTGTCCAGTTTCCTTCTCTGGAAAAAGGTTCTTGGTTTAGATTCTGGAATACAGTGTTTCAAGAACTTTGATTACAGTGGGAGCAACATCGCGCAATACACTTCGTTGGCCACCTTGCTCTTTTCTTTCCTGCCCCGTCTTATGTAGAGTGTCTCAGAGTTTATGCCAAACGCAAAGAGTGTATCAGGCTAATATGAGCCCCAGAGCATTTTTGTTCCGTTTCCTGTTTGTCTTCTTTCTTTCTTCTTCTTCTTCGTAGTACTACTGACTCCCTCGAGCCTTCGCTTCCACCAAATAGCGCCTCCAACTGTCTCAGTCCATTAGCCGGGCCCTCCAATTTCGAAATCCGCGCAGCGCTGAATTGTCTTCGTCTTTCTATAATTCCTTAGTAATCTAGTCTAGTAATTATCTTAATGTCTTAAGTGTTATTGTTTTTGATGAGTTCATCAGTTGGATTCATCTCAGAGCCACTTTATCCATCCGTAGGTGTAATTGCCTTATTGGTCGCATGGCCATCTTTCCATAGTAAGGAGGGTTACAACCACCCCTTATGGGTACTGGTACTTAGAACCAGACTAGCTCTAATCGGGTGGCCATCTCAACCAACCCTACACTACCCACTCAACGGTGCGAGCTTGGAATGTACTCTGAGGACTACCAATGTTTTACTGGGATAGAGACGGTATGTCAGATAAGATATTCTAAGCAAAAGTTTTCTTTTCAATATATTATTCTTAACCCTAAATTGATTAAGTTCTACCAATCCCACAAAGTCTTCCATTCAAATAAATAAACACACTTCAATCAAAATGTTGCAGAAAAACCACTTTTAATCTGCATTCAATTAAAATACACTTTAAAGGATTTAATGTCTCGCTTCAGGAGCTTTTATTGAAGTTTCAGACGTGACCACAACATTTTTCTTTAGTCGACGGTGAAAAATCAAAAAAAAATCTACTTAAAACTTAACAGAAGAGAGACGCAATGATGGCAATAGAAAGAATGAGTTGAAGGACACGTTGAAAGACATATAAGGATTTCTATTTCAAGTTGTGTTGGAAATTCATTTTACTGTAGAAGATGATGATCCAACGTGAGGTCTGGTTGTTTCATGAAAACTGAAATGTGGACAACGGTTGAAAGAATTAATTGTATAAAGTTTGAATTTAGGGATTAGGGTGAAGGATTTCAGGCTATGCAATCGATATGATATGCAATCCTTTAGCGAAGACATCCATTTGAAATTTGAAGGAATATTTTTTTTAATCTAATCCACATGATCCGGAGCGTTTGAATATTATTAAAATGCTTTGATGATATTCTGAAAAGTCAAATAAGATTTAAACAGAATAAATACACTTAGAGGCAAAGCTTTGAAGAAATTCAATTAAAATTTTAAACCAAAGCAAAAAAAGAAAATGAATTGATAGTACCTGTAGCCACGTGATTGAATTAGATGCAAAGCCTCATTTTTCATTATGGAAATCTTCCTTTTTTTACATTCAAAAATATATACGCTTAATTTTTTCTTGTCCCGTAAATGCGCTCTTATTTCTCAAAATGTTGGCAATGCCATAGCAAAAAAAAAACAATTTCCGAAACCCGGAAACTATTCCTAAGGTTTCGCTTCCTCTCATATAGTGAAGCGGGATGCTAACTATTTCAAGCACATAAAAATTAAATGTGGGATTTTTTTAGTGGTTGGGACGTTAATCCCTTTTACGTACTGAGGGTGTGACACTTATGCTCACAAGTGACTGGACTATTCAGTAAACACCTTCCTTCTCAACGTGAAGACCTAGGCTGGAACCGTTTAACACATTACTTTGGGCCAGGTTTTGCTACGGTGTGAGCTGCCTTCAAGCTAGGGGAACCCTCCTCAAGCAGGAAGGGAGGGAGGAATTGCTGGATATGCGGTCCCGAAGCCCTGGCATACCCAACTGCTTTAATCCCTTTTATCTTTTAGGATTGCCAACCGGTCAAAGTATCACGGCAACAATACTATACAGGGTGAGCTCTCGTCTCCCTGTGTCTTATTTTTTGCATGTGAAAAATGTGTGGCAGACGTCGTCTTCCTCTCCATATGCAATTTGAGGACCATGACTTACCAATCATGTGCAGATAAGACTGAAAACACTCATGTTTGCTCAAAAGCTGGGTCAGTTAGAAGTCAGTGTCACCATACCTTAAATTAAGCACCGTCTCAGATCCACGATCAACCAAGCAGTCCAACTTCCCTTCGTACACTTCAATCAAGACTGCTGCCAATCTTTGAGCGAGCGCTGCCTCTCCTTACTGGCAATCGTCAACTTCGTGTCTTCGCTTCGGTGCAGGTGGATAGCACGGCATTCTCTAGTAAGGAGGGTGACACCTATTACGGCTGCTGTTTGCGTCAGGACTCTTTTGTCCTGGCCTCTCCTTTATCGTTTCCACTTGAGCTGCAATCAAGTCCTTCAAAGGCTTTAGGCACGACTTTTCACTTTCAATTTAATTTCACTTTACTTCAAATGTTCTTTAATTAATATATTGAAATTATTTAAAATACTATTAAACGATATAATTATTTAAAATACAATTCCCAATCAAAAGCTGAACCCAGACTACTTAATTGAATACAGTTTACAATCTTCAAGTTTCATTAAAACTGTTGTATCTTCTGACAAGCGTCAGCAGTTCCCATGCAAGAAAACGCTGACTCTTGAGCATTCATAAGCGTCTCTCGCATGGAAACCACTGACGCTCGCGTCCGATGTGGAGATTCAATTTGCACGATATCTGATACACGAGATCAGATCTCAACAATATTTTGTTGACTCGTGCGCGTCAGCTAAAGAATTTTAACTTAGCATACAGTGGCTTCCAGAAGATTCAAAGTCAGATAAGGTTACAAAATTAATTGTACATCGAAATTTACCTATGTTTGAGCTGAATTTAAAAGTTTACAAAATTAAGTTAAATCCACATTGATTAACTGAATTTAACGAAATTAAAATTTAACGTAAATTAAGATTCGCGCTGCTGGTTGAGTGGGCATTATCACCCACCCACCCCCCTCACCCTCCCCTTCAACGATCCGTTCAACCTCTTCCAGTGTGTGTGGCAGGCTGTGACGTCTGGGCAGTGGAACTGGTCTCGGTCGTTGCGGTCGTGGTCGGCAGCTTACATTTTTGTCCTTGCACCACAAGAAGATGACAATACCGATGACAGCGATAAAGCTCAGATATTGTTGCGAATTCCGGCGTACCAACTTCCTCCCATTCGCAACTTCAAATTGCCGCCGTAACATTGTCCCTTTCCTTTGGGCACTCCTACCATTTCCTCGGTGTATGTATTTATTTTTATTAACATTTTTCCTATTTCCCTTTAATTTTTATGTCCACATTATCACAATCCTTTCCTTTCCCTGATTTCCAATTAGAACACCCTAGTAATAAAATAAGAAGTTTAATCTTCCCACTAACAACACTCCCTACATTAATTCCCACTAACAAAATTTCATTCTATTCATTCTTCCTAACAAAACCTAATTCCTTCCTTCATACTAACAAATTCTATTCACTAGTTCCCATTAACAAATTTTATTTTTCTTACTAACGAAAATTAATTCACGTTTCCCTACTAACAAAATTCAATCTCATGCCCAGATACATCGTTGAAGTTGCTAATCTGATGAATGGGAGATCGACCATCCACGGCACCATTGGCTGCGTCGTGAGTCCTCGATCTTGGGTCAGCTGGAACCCTGAGTTCAAGTTCTCCCGGGCGCACGGAAGTATTCTTTTTGGGGTATCGGCAAAATCAATAGTTTTCGTAATGTATATGTGACACTTTACATTCAATCAAGCGATTCTTGGGGATGTAAATTGCCATATATGCACAAAGACATATAAACAAATGGACGAGCAACGAGAATCTGTGTACTCGTCCATGTGAGAAGCAAATTTGCCACATAAATAAGTTATAAATAACTTACGCTCTCGAAACTATATGAATCCCTCTGCTTCTCCTTCCCCTTTTTTTCCAGACAGGTTTTTCTTTTCTCTCTTCAGAAGAATCGCTTCCCCCACTGACACCCGCGCACACCAACGAAATTTCATTTCAGTTTGAGTATAAACAACAAACAACTCTCACGGAAAACTCGAACGTCAAAGCAAAAGAAAATCGAAAAGAGCGCGAACCACGCGGGAAAACTCATGTGTCAAAGCGGATGGAAATTTCGTAAATGTTCAATTAAAACAGTGAATTAAAGTTCCGATTACGTACGCGCGATCTTTAAAATTAGAAACTTTTTAAATGTGAACGTGTTTCGCCGTGAATAGAGTGCTAAATTAAAAGCATATCGCATCAAACTTCAACTTCACACAACTTTAGCGCAGGTTGCCAATTGCTTCGGCTCTCACGACCGGTTGCGGATCCAGTACTCTCTATATCTATGTATATGCAAGTCAATGGATAATATTGTGATTGTCGATACGGGAACAAAAAATGTGTGGGTAGCGGAATCGAAGTGTAATGAACTTCGATTACGTTACCCAGATGCGGCAGCGGTAATTGGAAGAAGGGATTGCGGGATCGAATGGGATGAACGTGGAAGGTGAAAATTAAGTGGTTGGGATTGGGGAGTCAGTTTTTGGATTTGAAAGAGATAAGGGTGTTTTGTGTGCTCAGTGGAATTGATTTTTGGAGGGTTTAAAGATTGGGAAAAAAGCGAGTTGGTATTTGGAAAAAAAAAATATAAAAGACTTTTGCTGTGCGGGATATGAGTGATTTTTGTGTGTTTTAAAATTGGAGAAAAAAAAAAAGTTTTTGGATTGAAAAATGTGATGGTGAATCAAATAGATTTTTCCTTTGAAGTTTTAATGAGGAAGTAGGAGAGTGAAAGTATTGAGAAAGTGAGGAATATTGGATTTTGGAAGAGAAAGGAGTTGAATTTGTGCGGTGTGAAAAAGAAACAGAAAAGAAGAAGAAAAGATTTTATTGATTTGAAGTGCGGGGAGACGAAAGTTGAAAGTTTTAAAAAGAAAAAAAAAAAAAAAACTAAATTTTGTTGGTTGGTGAAGAGGATGATGTGCCTTGAGTGCAGTTTTTTTTGCGAGTACGGATCAGACAGTTGAAAGTGGCCGTTGTGTTTTTTTTTTGTTTATCGTTGTTATAATATTGAAATCTGATTTTCAGTGGCCCCACGCTTCTTTGTTTGTACATCACCGGGCGCTCGGGATTTTGCAAGGAAAGAAGTAAGTAACAATCATATTTTGTTTCAAAATTTTACAAATAATTTTTATATTTGAATTGATTTGGTTTATTGTATTTTAGTATATATTCTTTTGTTTAACTCTCAAAAGGGCCTTTTACTCGTGAGGTTTTTTTTGGTTGTAAATATAATTGTTAGATTTTTTTTTGTGTAAATAAAACGGCCATGGTACATTAAAAGCCTTATTTTCATTTCTCAAAATGACCTCTCCCTTTCCCATCCTCTTCCCTTTGTGCTAGTTTTTATGTAAGGTGGCTCAGCACGAGCAGAGGGTGTCCCGGAAGACCCACGACACGACTGAGCGCTAGCCGGCCTCAGTATGCCACCCCGGGCTACACACCTCTCTGCTAATTCTTAATGTCTGCAACTGCGGTGACTTCCGTGGTTGCTACAATATCCCGGCGCATACTGGTGCACATCATGCTCATCCAGCACACCAAGAAAGATCCTGTGCCTTGAGTTAGTTTCGCAGGCCGTTGGTCTCCGAGGCGGATGTTTTGCCACTGCACACAAGCTGGGCCACCACCTGATTTATGAAGGCATAGATCCAGTCATTGGATTGTGGGATGTTCAACCACGAGAAGGATGTAGGCAGCTCAACCAGGTGACAGTTGGTCGTGGTTGGCATCCCCTTTAGCAGCGTTACCTTGCAGATGCTCACATTGGCATCCCTGTGATACAACGGATGAGTTTGTTGGCATAGGTGGATGTTTGGTTTCATCCAGTTACAGGCAGCGTAGCCCATCTCGTTGAGCGGATAGTATACGTCCCTATGTGGGCTGATGATCAGATAAGGAGCGGTAAGCTGTATGGCGATGAGAAGGCTACGTTTCGCAGTGGGTATTGTTAGGATTCGATACAGCTTGAAAGTTGATAGATCAATGAGTGGAAACCTGAGCTCGAAAAGATGAAGTCCGCATTTGCCTTGGTTTTGATAGATGTCAACACTAATAATTTTAGAAAGTCTTCTCGTCCAACAGGAAGACGCTGATTCTCCGGCAGGTGATCCCAGATGTCTACAGAGCAGAGGATTGAAGTTCCCATTCTGTGTGTCTGTGATCACGTCTAAGATGCTGGATTGAATACGTTGCCGATTGAGAGTCATCTGTAAGGATAGCGTTGAAATTAAAGTTTGGGACTCAAGCTGTGGTGCCTTCGAGTTGCGGATCCTTGATCTCATTGGAGAGTTTTGCCAGTTCGTGCTCAATGGAGGCGAAACGTTTTTGAGCCATCTGTTCTGTTTTGCCAAGGAGGTTCAATGTCGAGTCGATGATTGATGTTTGATTTTTGAGTAGAAAGTGCAGCTTGTTCTGATCTCCCTGCATTGTCTTAATAATCTGAGCCATTTGGTTAGCGTACTCTTCGTCCAGAACCCCGAACAATAACCTGGCCAGTCCGCCCACTGCGTTTATTGCTCCTTGCCTTGACCTGATCCTCGGCACCTGGTTTGCGCTGGTCGGTTAAGTGGCAGAACTGCTCATGCAGATGTAAGCAGTCAGAGTGCCGAGGATCATGATCACATAGTTGTTGCAGCCAGATCGTGCCGTTCTGCAGCGTGGCCAGCTCCATCTAGTAGGCCTCCAGGTCACAGTAGCCCAAGAGTTTCCACTCGCTTGTCGACAAGGAGGCATTTCCCAATGATTGAAAATTCAGTCCTGGATGTGGTCCAGTTGATGACACCTTGATGGGATTGGCCACTGTGTGTGTTAGGGGGATCAGTAGGAAGACCAGCAGGAGCGATAGGAGAGAAGTCTTTCTGCTCCTGGAGCGAAGCCCCTTGTGATAATTGCTGGGCGTATCTGCCTAATGCTGTGCCTCGGGTCGGATTTGGGTATTTGCCTCGGGACCAGCTGCTTCTGGTGTCGTGTTCTGGATCACTGGTTGGGGCGCTAGACGATGGATGGGCTTTCTTACTGTTCAAGTGGCTGTCTTCACGTCTGCAGCTCTGATGAAGCCCTTCAGCCCCTTGATGTGTTTCTATGATTCGTCCCAAGAGCCACTTCCTAGTTGGTAGGTTATCGTCCTTGATGATGACGATGGTTACCCGGGTAGCATTTGGTTGACTTTTTCGCCACTTAACGCGATGTTGCAGTTGGTTCAAATATTCGCGGGACCGTCGTCACCAGAACTCGTCCTTCAAATAATCTATCCACTGCCATCGAGCATAAAGTCCACCAGTGACAGGCTCCGCCCGAGCATCCACCATGGTTGTGAGGGGTTCACCGATGAGGAAGTGTCCTGGAGTCAACGCTGCCAGATCGTTAGGGTTGTTCGACATGGCAGTTAGAGGCCTGGAGTTGAGGATGGCCTCCACCTGGACCATTAGGGTGTGCAGTTCCTCGTTTGTGAGTGTGGCTGATGAAGCGCCTCGACGAAGCAGGTTCTTGGCTGATTTGACGGCCTCCTCCCACAATTCATCAGAGTGAGGGCCACGAGGAGGGATGAAATGAAATTGTATTCCTCGAGAGTTGCAAAATCGGCCACCTTGTGTTGACCCTCGGCTGAGTGAAGTGAGAAAGACAGCTCATGTAGCTGATTTCGCATACCTATTGGTCGCATTGTCACAAAAGATGTCCTTGAAGAGACCTCGTCTCCCGATGAAACACTTCAGAGCACCGATGAAAGCTTCTGTGCTGAGATCGCTCACCAAGTCCAGATCAACGGCCTTGGTAGCGAAGCAGCAGAATATAGTGATGTCTCACTTCTGAGGCTGCAAACCTCTGCCTTGGTTGTGTATCAGTACTGGTCTTCAGAAGTCGACGCCCGAGCGGATGAACGGGCGAGCCGCTTGCACGCGAGTACCTGGTAGATTCCCCATAATCTGATTGAATAGTTGTGGCCTTGCCTTGATACATTGCACTCATTATCCTGAGCTCCAAGATGGCAATTGTTGCGATGAATATCTGTCATCAGTAACCTTGTAAGTGGATTTGCACACGGCAGCAACATAGGGTGCTTGGCGTCGAAGGCGAGTTGTGATGCCTCTAGCCTCCCACCAACGTGCAGGATTCCGTCCAAATCCAAGAAAGGAGCCAGACCCGATATTGGGCTGCTCTTGTTGACCAGCTGCAATAGTTGGATGTCTCGCAGGTCCTCACGAAAATCATGTTGCTGAATATATTTCACGATCACTTTGGTTGCTCTGGAATGTTTGTAACTCGTTACTGCATGGCTGCGCAGTTGAGGAGACTAGCAGCTTGTCCTGCAACGCTCCACAAAACGCAGCATATAACCGATCACTCGTTGAAGCCTTCCAAATGAAGTGACTTGTTGAACCTCGTACACAAAATGGTTGCTTGCACTAGCTGTTGCTATAATCGCAACTTTGATTCGCTTCCGCCCGACTTCACAGGCTTTGGTACCCTTATACGGAGGTGGCCAGTCCACCTCAGGTCCGGTCAAGAAGGATGGCCCCTGTGACTAGAGCTTGTAGTCCTTTAGCTCGGCTGGCGCCAGGCCATGCGACAAGATGTCCGCAGGATTGTCGTGGGATGCCACATGTCGTCACTCAGTTGGTCTCGACAACGGTTGAATGATCGAAACATGGTTGGCCACGAAAGTGCTCTAGAATGAAGCGGTTGACTTGACCCACGCCAATGCGACCTCTGAATTGGACCAGAGGACGTGAAAACATCCGGCAGACTTAGCGCCCTCTTGACTCGATTCGTTAATTCTGCACCCAGCTTGGCGGCACACAACTCCAAATGTGGCACTGTCAACATCGAAGGTTGGCTTGACCGCTCGGGGATGTTGAGTGGACAAAGATCACAGCACCATACGCCTTCTCCGAGGCGTCGCTACTACTTGGCTTCAGGACACAGTGGTGTAGCAGAAAATAATGTGCTTCCTTACTCGCTGACCATGTGATTTGCTCCATATGTCCCAGTCGTTCGTACTCGTCCATGAACTCGAAAACTGCCGTCTTAGATCGAGATTCTTCTCGAGTCTGTGCTCGATCGCCATGAATCTTCGTAGGGCCACGTCTTGCGAGTCGCTCCGCCTTTCGGGATCTTCTTTGAAAGGAAGCCACACCAAGAACTGGCCATCGGACTCACGTTGAGTCGTCTGGGTGAATTATGCTTCGCAGGCTCTTTCAGTAGCTGTGAAATTGAGCTGTGGATCCGGTACCTCCTCAAACCCCCAGAATCGCTTGATAGCCTGAGTCAGCTGAGTCTCTTCGGTGAGAACTCCGCATGTTACTGGAAGTGTTTGAGGCGTAACTACCCTTTAGGTGACAATCCAACCGAGGAGCGTGTTCCGCAGCACAGGTAGTTCAGGGCTCAACTTGATTTGCCCGACGGCAAGGACTTGGTAGAAATGCTCCGCACTCAGCAGCACGTCAATTCGCTCCGTTCGGTGGAATCCAGGATTCGCCAGTTTTATATTTTTAGGAGTCCGCCATTCCGATGTGCCGAGATTCTGAGAAGGTTGAGGAGATATGATTTGATTCAAGGCATAGGCCTCCAACTGCGCGGCATATCTAGACACTCTGAATTTGAACCTGAGATCCACCTTTCGATGCGCCTTCTCGATGCTTCCGCCCACCCTCTTAATCAGTGCAAGTTGCGGTGAAGACGCTAGACCCAGTTTCTTGATAATCCGCTCGGTTACTTAGTTGATTTGCGAGCCAGGGTCCAAAACTGCTCGGCAGTCGGTCACTCTCCCGTTGCTGGCAGCCATCCTCACGATGGCTGTGCTGAGCAGAATATTTTTCTTAGATTCAGGTTGCATGAGAGTTGTCAGAGTGAGGGCAGGCGGCGCAGGTGACGGTTGAACATCCGGTTTCCTGACTGTGGAGCCAGGCGTTGTGGTTCTGGTCTGCTTGGAATTTCTGTCTCTCGTCACATTGCACATTCGTGTTTATCTTCTGACAAGCGTCAGCAGTTACCATGCAAGAAAACGCTGACTCTTGAGTGTTCATAAGCATCTCTTGCATGGAAACCACTGACGCTCGCGTCTGATGTGGAGATTCACATTGCATGATATCTGATCGCGAGATAAGATCTGAACAATGTTTTGCTGACTTGTGCACATCAGCTAAGGAATTTTAACTTAGCATACAGTGGCTTCCAAAAGTTTTAGAGTGACACAAGGTGACAAAATTAAGTGTACATCGAAACTTACCAATGTTTGAACTGAATTTACAAATTTAAGTTAAAGCCACATTGATTAACTGAATTTAACGAAATTAAAATTTAACCTAAATTAAGATTCGCGCTGCTGGCCGAATGGAAATTAACAGCTGTAATAACTCTCATCACCGAATCAGAGACTGTCGGATATGAAGATGCCATCCTCAGTACTCCTCTTCTCTGTACCTGTACCAAGCGTTTTCGGTACACCTCCTTACTGAGAGTGTTGCTCCATATTTTTACTCTGTATAGTAGCATTGATCCTACGGCATTCATTAAGAGATCTTCTTGATAGGTTGGGTGCCCCATGATGGCCATAACTTGACTCAGAGCTGATATGCCTAACGCAGCCCTCTCAGCCGCTGCCCTGATTTGTTTAAAGAAACTCATTTGTGAGTTGAAAAGTAGCCCCAGGAACTTCATTGATGGCTTCGATTCAATTAGTGTGCCTCCAATACTGATCATCCATACTATAGGGATTCTCTTTTCCGTCAAGATGCTAGACTGAATTTATGAGCAGTCATCCAGTCTCTCACTCAGCATATCAGCATACCTAGCCTAAGTTGCGCCTGTTCAGTGGTGCGTCCAGTGACTATGGCCGTAACATCATCCACATAGTCGATGAAGTGTGACTCATATGGCATCTTCAATCTCAGTAGCCCATTGTAGGACACGTTCCACAGATTTGGAGCAAGAATACATCCCTGAGCAACGCCCGATGTAACTTCCATCGTTCGTTAGCCCTGTGTCTTGTCATGAAGTAGGCTTCTGTCTTTCAGGTAGTACTTCGATACCGCATCAGATATTTTGGAACTTGAAAAGGGTTTTCCAGCTTTTCCAGAACATCTACCCATCTAGCGAAGTTGAAGGCGAGCGTCACCAACAGAACGATTCATCGTTTTGTGTGGCTATATGCCTTTGCCTTTTGAACTCCGCTCTCCACATCTGCAATCGCATCAAAGGTTAAGCGTCCTGCTGTAAAGCCATACTACCAAGAAAATAAGTCCCAGCAGTACAAATCACGTTACGAGATGTTGATGAGTGTTTCCAGCACTTCCTCAGCCCTATCTAGCATACCTTATGGACGCTATGCAGACGGTGATCCAGAATTTTCTTTCCCCTTGCTATGAGCTCCACTACTTTCCATCGTACCGGGAAAACTCCATCCCATAAGCATGCATTTAATGCACTGAGCAGCAAGTCAGGACAATGGTGATAGACAAGTTATAGCAGCTTAGCTGGAACGCCATCTGGATCTAGAGGCTTTGTTTTTTTTTTATTATAGGGCTGCCTCTCCCAGTTCCAACAATGTGAAGACCGGACACTCAATTGTTGTTTCACCGTGAACAGCATCAACATGGACAGGATGGGCGGGAAAGAGTGCTTGCACTATCTCGTCCATCTTTTCCACCTTATTTATGCAAGGCATCTTTATGGCACAAAGCTTCCACATAACTAGCTTGTAGCCAAGGCCCCACGGATCCTTATTCATATCATTCACTGAATCTTGCCAGCAGCTAGCCTTGCTGTTATTAATCAGTTTGAGAAGCATTTTGTTGCCAACTTTTATGCTATTACCCAGTTATATGCCTCGTTGCGGTTTCGTGCCCATTGAGCCTCACACTGAAGCTTGTGACACTCCCTTTGCTTTCAGCGATTTCAGTTGATCACCAGTTTACTGGGGAGTTGCAATGCCAGAGTTTTTGATTGGCGTAGATGTGCTGCAAGCAGTCGTGATGATACTCATCGTTGAGTTCACCGCGCCTTAAGCTAACATTTCTTCTGTCCCCTGCAAATCACCATGCAGCAAGCGTAAGCGCCTCAATGAACCTCTTGATGTCCATCCTTGCAATGTTCCACCCAATTGTAGTATGGCCGCCAGGAGACAACATCACCAATCTCTAGCAGAATGTACTGATGATCATTGGCGGAGTAGACCTCTAATACTCGCCAATTATGTATCTCTGTACTAAAGAATCCGCGACGAGTGTCATGTCCGGTTATGCGTATTTCAGATGTTTGACATGACAAGCGCTGCTCGGGCCGTTATGTCTAATATTCGTTTTCCCCGTAAATCTGTTTGAGGCATGCCCCAGTCAGTTGCTTTAGTGTTAAAGTCTCCCCCAAGGAGCACGTTTCCATCTGTATTTGAAACAGCATCCTCGAAAGCATTAAGATTGGCCTGAAAAAGTAATATCGGATCATTCGGAGTTAGGTATATAATAAAGAAGTTGGTCTCCGACTCACATGAAGACATCCCCCATCTACAGCTTTTCACCTGGTAATCAGTACTTTTCCAATGAAGATGGTGGCAGTACCAGTTGCGCCTGGATACTATGATGCAGAACTTTTATCATAGTGTGGCTCACTTAGCAGCAAAAAGTCAGGCTTTATGTCTCTCGCAAACTGCACAAGCAGCTTTTGGACGGTTGAGCTCCAATGTAGGTTTACCTGCAGGACACGGTTCATTGAAGTTCTGATTTTGCCTTGGCCAGGGCTTTCTGGAAAGTCCAACATTTTCCTGATCTCAAGACGTGCCCAAGATCCAGCCTTGGGCCATTATTCTTGTAAAGAATACAGTGTGCTTTCCTCGTGCACTCTTTTTTTTATGTCACCACATATGCAGCATTGGGAACACCTATCAGGTCCTTTGCATACTCGTGCGGTGTGGCCACTGCCAAGGCACTTGAAGCATTGAAGAGGCGCTGCTCTTGGGCGTATCCTGCAGATGGCCCACCATAATTTTTATTGTTGTGTAGTGTTTCAAATGATGTTAGGTATCCGTTTAGGACTGCGGCAGTGGACGGCTGCCTCAGCGGGTAACAAATTAATGCTCAACTGGAATGGATTTGGCTGGTGATGCGTAAGCGTGCAGGTAGCTAGTGTTGTGGTGTCATGGAGTGGGTTCTTTCAGCCAGCGCATGGACGCACTACAAAAAAATCTCACGCTTACGATTTTTTTGACATGGCAAAATACATATTCGACATGTGTCGAAGGCCGAGATAACCAACCAAAGGATATAACAATAATGAGACGCAACGATTTTTCCAACTTAACGACGTGCGAGTTGGACATGAATCTGTCATTGACGCCCACAATATATAACGTGCTTGATATCAAAATATGGCTGATGACCACCACGAGACGGGAGATTTTTTTCAACAATTGTAGTTTCTGAAATTTTTTTTTGATCGTTCCAGGTAGGAAAAATTCTATTGATTCCATTTAAATTTGATAACATTGCTTCGTAAAGTCGGCGAACGACCGCTGGCGGAATACTGCTCGCGTTCGCTGTATTTGTTACTAAATGATATAATATTAGAAAATTCAAATTTACATTATTTTTCCACTTGGTTACATAGTCATTATCATTAACGTTAGCGTTAAAGCTCTATGTAGTTACTTAGCATCAAATTCGTTCCATTTTCCGAATGAAAATCACATCTAGCGCACTTTTGGTTATGGTTGCCAAAGTGTCCCTACCAATCAAAATGATACCATGACAATACCGCGTGTGACAACCGGAAGCAATCCATAATCAGCTGTTGCTTATTTTTCATCTTCACGCTCGAAGCGACTCTCGGTGGTCACAAATTGTACAGCAACAAACAATATATCGACTTTATCTTCTATTTTCCATGGTTTTTCCTACTGTTACCCCTTGATGTTACGCACTTGAGGTACAAATCCCAACTTCAATTAACCTATAAGGACACTTCTTTAAATTTACAATCTAAGTAAAATTTATTCTGAATGTAACCTATTAATTAAGTAACTAAGTCATTACCATAATTCCTCAACATGAATAAATATCTTCAGCCAAAATATCACCCGGAACTACTTCATACTACCCTAAAATCAAAATATCTGCACACATTTCAGAATGTGCTTTCACGTCAAACATAATATATTTAACTTCTTGGAAATTAAAACGAAGATTTCATCTAACTTTCAAATTAAAGTGAAGATTTACTACGAGCTCCAAACGTACTCTTACAAAGACTCCTTGAAACAGAATCTTATCTATGTAACATAAGCCCAGCTACTTCCTATTAAATACCTGCAGGTAATATTGTGTATAACATTCAATTAGAAGTTCAGACAAGTGTAGACAGGTGTAAATGATGTAGGCATGTAGTCGTAGATGCTTACATATTTCAATTAGGTACCAGATGAGGCAGGAGGATACTGACTTCTTGTCTAAATATCACGAACTGACTTCAGCAATGAAGATATCCTAAATACGTAAATTAATATCTATGAACTCTCCAGGGATTCATACTTTATGGTAAAGTTGACATAATTTTGGTAATGTGGAAGAAAATTTGGTAATGTTGCGAAGTTTGTTTACTTCAAGGAGGAGCTTTTGTTGTACAAAAAGTTTTATGATTTGCCGGCAAATGCTAACACAAAAAGTTTCTCTGTTGTTTTAATAAAATTTGATACTTGGGAACTTTTTCCAAATGCGGTCAATTTTAAGTGTTTAAAATTTAAGGTGAAATGGGCGTAGAAATGTGCATTGTGGCATGCCATTATTAAAATTTGCTCGTTTCAAAGAAGGAACATACAGAACAGATTAAGACTAACCGTGTGTGTTCCATTTGAGTATACAGTTTCGTTGAAATGTTTTGAAATCTACAACTTTTAACCAGTACAGGAATCAAAATTTATATGCCTTTTTAATATTTCATCTTCTATATGAACACATACAAAAGCTTATTTCTATCTGTCAATTTATTCCTTGTTTACAAGCCATTTGAATTCGACGTGTCAGTGAATTTCTAAACCGTGCAAGCGTTAAGATGAACCACGTAGTGGACGTCCAAAAAATGCAACAACACCAGAAATCATTGAGCAAGTCTATGATAATTTTTGTAAAGAACAAATACAAAATGAGTTTATTCATCTCTTGTCCACAAAGATCCAAGACTGAATCATAAGTGACCTAAAACAAGCAACATATTATGCTTTAATACTGGACTGTACACCCGATATTAGCCATACAAAAAAAATGACATTGGTGGTGAGATTCTTCACATGTGTTAAAAATGAGGAAGTGTCAATAAAAGAACATTTTTTAGGCTGTCTGCCTATCAAAGATACGACAGGTGAAGGTCTCACAGAAGTCTTACTCAGTAAGTTAGATGCACGGAACATCCCGTTAAAAATATAAGGGGCCAGGGATATGATAATGGCTCCAACATGAGAGAAAAGCATGCTGAAGTCCAGAAAAGAGTACTTGATTTGAATTCCAGGGCATTTTTCGAGCCATGTGGTAACCATTCCATAAATCTAGTGGATAACGATGCTGCTCTCTTACCCTATAGCAATTCATTGTTTTAGTACGATTCAAGAAATATTCAACATTTTCTCCAGTTCAACTCACAGGTGGAGTATTTTGATGAAATACATACCCACTCAAACAGTGAAACCCCTTAGCAATACTCGGTGGGAGAGTAGGATTGAAGCCTTAGTACCTCTTAGATATCACATCGAGGAAATTTACGATGCTTTGTATGAAGCCTCTCAAGACCACAAGCTGGATGCTTTTAGGAGGTAGTAAAATCGAGAATCGAAAAGAAATCGGTTGATTTTATAAATCACGTATTACAGTTGATTTGAAGCTCCACAAAATATTTGCTTTTAAGGACACGGCAATTGTAAACTTGTTATCCAATAGTAGGATAGTACAACTTACTACAATATTTTCTTAAAAAAGAAACTTTTCTGAAATATTGTCCAAACTAAAGTTTTCCCATCTATAGTTTGTTTTGGATCTTGAAACTATCTAAATATAAAAATCCAAATGAGTAAAAAAATAAAACATTCGAACAGATATGTATGAATAACTAATTTAAAACTTTATACATCCTCCTTCGAAAACATGGTACCATTTATTTACATTCCCATGTTGATATTCCCTCTAACTAAATTTATCTTTGAGTCTTTCTCATCCTTTAAAATGAATCCACTCATGTACATTCTATGAGTAATTTATAGCACAAAACTTTCTCTTCCATAGAATTACTTATTCTACTGGTTTGGTCCTTTTTGATAGCTTTTAAGTTTTGCCAAAGTGAATTAGCCAAAAGTGTTTTAAAAGTTTAACTTTACCACTATATCGTGAGCATCACTAATTCGGTCAAACCACAAGCTCAAAAGAAATTCAAAATTTTTAACAAATAAGTGGAACAGAAATCTTGAAAAGTTCTTTTGAGATGAAGATTAATGAGAAAAGGTTTTCATTGCCACTTGGTTGGAAAATATTTCATTTTATCGAGCAGCAGTTCGTCGTAGTTGAAAGTTATCCCAACTTCACGAAAATCAAGTTGAGGTTTCTTGTAGGTGTAAAAGTTTCTTTTGAGTGCATTAGTTGCTCTTTTTTGAATTTTTGAACACCGTACTGAAACTTCTCAAATAAGTTTCTCTCGATTCATCCAGTGCCTTGTCGAAGTTTGTTCGACAGGAGTATCGAAATCAAATTTCCGGATAGTTTCCTCAATAATGGCAATTGGTTTGCTTACATTGCGGCATTGATTTTCACGCGCAATTTAGCAAGTTTATGTGAGTATACGTGGAAATCGTATTTGTGAGGAAAATGATCCTAGGGGTAGCCAACTTATTGATTATTAAAATAACGGGATGAATGAATGCTTTATCTTTAAGATGCACACCCATTTTGACAGGAAAGGGTTTTATTGAGAGTAAAATACTACTGGGTATACAGTGGTAGATTTTAAAGTGAGAATAAACATAGTTTCCGAATGTAATACATGAAAGAGACGCAAGGTATTGTAGTCCACAGCTTTCGAGACCTCAGGGTCTGGGTCGTCCCCACAATTATTGCGATTGCAAGGTACACTATCTGGATTATTTTGCAAGCAACAACTTTGATTTTAGTTATTTGTGTTTTTGCTTTTGAGTGATGTAAATAACTATCATTTTTGATACAGTTATGGAGGAATCTGCCTTCTTCCTATAATGTGGCTTTTTTATGCTTGTAAAAAATATGCCGAAATAATTTCAGCAATGTGATTAATATATTCAAATATTGCAGCAAATTTTCTTCTAAATTTCGCTTGAAACTTTACTTGAGCATTAACTTCATGGTTGTAAATTGAAAACACCGAAATAAAAAGAGCCCGTTGATAGAGTGGAGAGACTTCGTGGAGAGTACTAGACCATGGAAATGCCCCGAGATTCAATGTTGTTAAAACTTTTACAAAGAAAAAAAATTGTGAAAATGAAGATAAATGTTTAGATACACTGAGAGCGACGCAGTTTTTTGTAGCAAACGCTGCAGTTAAATCAAGTTACTATGAATGGGAACTAAAATTGGCGTGTACGTGAATTTACACGAAGAAACAAATCAGCAACAACAGCAATAAAAAAACTTCAATAGGAAGAAACAAGCAAACATGTTTCGCGGTAAAACCTCATGTGTTGTCTCTTTTCTTAAATGGATTCAATGCTCTCAAAATAACACTTAAAGGGCAAATTAACAACATAAAATTCAAGCAATATCGCCATACCACCATTAAATTTGAAAATTAACGTCAATCGCAGTCTATCGCCTTGCCGAAATGTTCTTTCCAATCGAACTTACAATCTGTGAATACCAGTCTTATACATAAATTCTTAGTTGATTGCTAATATAAATCCGACATAGAGGACAAGTATTCTGATCAGGTGCTAAAAAATCAGCACAATCGTCACACAACCACAAATGTTTTCAAGAGAACAGTACGATACATCTTTGAGATCCTTCTTCTTCCATATCGTTTTTTTTTTTGCTGGCAGTTTTATTTTGAGTGGAGCTTCTTTGTCGTATGGCAGATCTTGGTTGAATTGGACTACGGCTTAAAACAGCCGATCTGCGCGATTCAATAGTGCTTCTGGCATGAGATGGATGTCTATATCCGTCAGATTGAAGCCTCAGGCATGGCGAATTTCAAATCTTACTGGCTAAATAGATTAAAATTTGGCTCAATTGTCTTGCGACTGCAAGAAGTAGCAATGAATTCGTTATCAAGAGGAAGAATATCGTAGCTTCTACGACTGTCCGAACGGGCTTTTTCTTCAATCGAAATACGATTAAAGCATACACTTCTACAGCTGTTAACGTTGAACACCTCATTAATATGCTGGATAAAAGCAGTTGTATCGCAGGGATCAAAGACGATATTAAAAACTACATTATATTTGGCACAACCACTACTTACAAAATCCTTGAACTTATCGTGTAATGTGACGCCTACGCCTGGGAATCGGAGTGATTCCGATCCCGAACCCTGGCACCCGGCCAGATATGTATGACTTCGAAGTGCAAGCAGACTTCATCTTTCGTGCAGATATCATTGCGCCGAAAATATTTTTCTTCAAATATTTATATTTGTGGAGAAGTATTTTCTGTCAATGTGATCCGCTGTAGTAAAACACTGATACATTTCGAAGCATATCTATCTGGCAATGCCTCCCACAGTTGCCATCCAAACGTCAAAAAGGTAGGAAAGTTGAAACGGGTTTAAAGTGTCAAAAAGCACATGAGTTTTTCTATGATTAATTATTCGCATCAGTTATAAATTTTAAGTGATAATTTGACTTCACAACCTGAAAGCCACATTTATTTGTATTCTTCATTGAAATTTTTGTAAGAAGTTTTAGAACATACAAAATTGTATAAGAATTAGAAGTGGTCAGTGTCGTGCATTGAGTGTGAAAAGGACTGCAACATATGGTAGAAAACCGTTGATCAATACAACTAACGCAGGTTTGTTCTAGATATATTGCAACGTGGCATGAGATTATTACCTCACATTCGTTCCATACTTTAGCCATTCTTCACAGCGAGGTTAACTGTCAGCAGTTCTTAGAATACGGTTTCTACATTGCAATTCATAATCATTTGCTTTTAACTTAATAAAGCCACCAGAGGACATATCGCTAATAATACATTGCTGTTAACAGTGATTTTTCACCTTGAAACGTTATCCTCTATAACTGGGCGTTTTCCACGCACCCAAGTGCGTCGGAATCACATTTTGTTAGTTATCCTGTGGTGTAATATAAATGAGCTTGCAAAAAGGAAACCGTTACAAATGGCGCCCAACGTGGGGCCTAAAACATCCTAAGGGGGGAAATAAAGTAGTAAATCAATCTGAAGCACCCTTCTCTTGACAGACCGCCATCAGTCATCATTTCTGCACGAAGGAGTTGGAGTTGCGGAACTGAAAGGCTGCCCTAAAATATTATTTTTTTTTGTGAGGAAAATTCTAGCTCGCCACTTTCGGCTACTATATTAGAATAAGTTTTTTTTGACTATATTAGAATAAGTTTTGTTCACATACCTATTAGTACGACGGCGTTCCGTACGCCGAATAAAAATAAGCATCAGGAAGCGTTTCACGGCCGGAAGCGACATATCAAGTGGCGATCTGCGGAATCTGCCAACAGGAGGACCTCGGCGATAACAACACCTGCAGGTTGGAATGTGGACACGTGTTCCACAGCACCTGTGTTCAAGATCTACTTGCAACACCAAACGCTCGATGCCCCAACTGCCGTCGCCCCATCGATCCGGCTAATGTCGCTGTTCCACCTTTGCCACCGATTAGCCATCCAGGAGCAGTGCCGAAAAATAATTCAAAGACTAACCACAAAAGCTCGTCCCGAGGAGGAGAAGGAGCTGTCGGAGGCAAACACTTGGATGCAAACCAGCAACCAGCGCTCCAGTCCCCACCGCAAACAACAGTAGTCGCAAATGAAGTGTTCCTGAGGGTGTTACAAGGCCTAACCGAACAGATGGCGAAAATGGAGCAAAGCATCCAGACCCTACAAGCCAACCAGTCCATCCAGTCGGAACCTCAGCCAGCAGTCTGGGAACCGACCCGACGGCGCGACAACGACCTCGTTAGACCACTCGATGAGGGAATTCCTCCACGACCAAGTCTAGGAATGGATCCAAGTGCTCCCGAATATAGACCAAGGTTCAGTACTATGTTACCTCTACGTCAGTCAGGACTGGAAACCCAGCCACAGAACATGTCACTACCACCTCAAGATCCAACACCACGGATAATGGAGAGTTGGCACTTGAAATTCTCCGGATTCAATGCCTCCACTCCGGTAGACCGTTTCCTCTTCAGAGTGCACTCACTAGTGATGAGTAACCTAGGGGGGAATTTCCATGCATTCTTGCGCCATGCACACCTTCTGTTCAGTGGAGAAGCCACGGAATGGTACTGGCGTTATAAGGAGTCTGTGCCTCTTCCGGACTGGAACTCCTTTTCCAGGGCGTTCCGTGATCATTTTGATGACGGTTTAACCGAACGAGACCTACTGGAGTTAATTAGGAAACAAAAGCAAGGACCTCAAGAGACCTTTGACCAATTTCACGACAGCATGCTACGACTCGTGTCGCGTTTAAGGACACCAATGGGTGAAGAGGAGTTGGTAGAGAGCTTACGTGAAAATTTGCGCTGGGAGTTGCAGACAAGACTACTACACGTACCAATCCACGACATCCAATCGCTGCGCAGGCATGTCCGGAGGGAAGAACGACACGAAGAGAGAAGGAGGATGTTCCGAGCAACTCCTATTCCAACTTATACTCACCGCAGACACCATGCAGAACTTTCGATCGAGGATGATCCGTCCTACGAAACCGCTCTAGTTATGCGTACTGGCGTTTCTGGCACTCCGGAACCAAGGCTTGAAATTAAACCACCAAGCATCGAAGCGCTCACCAGTCCGACGACTTGTTGGAACTGCAAGCAACCTGGACATCGGTTCGCTGTATGTCCGGCGGAGCTGACTTTTTTTTGCTTCCGATGCAGTAAAGCTGACACTTATGCAACGGATTGCTCCGATTGTAAACAACGAAAAAACTTGCCAGCGAGTGCCGCTACCACCCGTCGACACTCGTAAGTTCTGAACAAATTGACCCGGAGCCTGTTGCTAGCTGCGACCAAACTCCAGACCCGACCCCAACCTTACTGACCCACACCGCCAAAGACACTACTCCTGAAGTTCCGCCACCGGCATCACACGTTGTCGAGCAGGACGAAAACAAAAATGGGGGCGAGTCAAACATCCCTTGGCATCGCAAGCCCTTCCATATCAGACTGCGTGACTATCTAGCTACACGTCAGCGTATCTTCAGTGAGGAGATTTTTACGGCACCTCGTCCCAGAAGAAAGCGATCCACACGTCGGATGCGGAGCTTCTGGAGAAGGGTCAGGCAATCCAGGAAGGCCTTACGAGCAATACATTTGGACGAATTGATAAAAGATGACGTTAGGCCCTATGCGTCAGTATACCTTCTACAGAGGCGACTGATGGGCCTAGTTGATACTGGAGCCAGTGTGAACTGCATATCCGGCAATTTTGCGGAAGAGATTCTGAAGTCCCACGCCAATCAAATTCAGCATTTTACCACCTGGTTACGAACAGCAGATGGAACCCGTCACTCCGTAAGAGGACGAATTACGACGGAGGTTACTTTCAAGAGCGTGTCAAAATCTCTGGAATTCTTCATAATACCTCAGCTCACACAGGATCTTTACTTAGGAGTGGACTTCGTCCGGAAATTTAATTTAGCCCCGGCACTATTTCCCGGTCTGACACTCGAAACTATCGACACAGTCCATGATTCGACCAACACTTCTCACACACGAAGACATGCTCTGAATGCACATCAACAGCTGCGATTGGATTCAGCTATATCGGCTTTTCCATCGCATGAGAAGGAAGGTCTTGGCAGGACAACCCTGGTGTCGCACGCCATAGACGTAGGTGAAGCAAAACCCATAAAACAGAGGCATTTCGCCATATCTCTGGCGAAGGAAAAGTCGTTATATGCCGAAGTTGATCGGATGTTAGCACTAGGCGTGATCGAAGAATCACAGAGCGCATGGTCCTCCCCAGTCACTTTAGTCGTTAAACCGAACAAGGTCAGATTATGTTTGGACGCAAGACGTTTGAATGCCGTCACAGTCAAGAACGCTTACCCTCTACCTTTAATTGAAGGCATATTGAGTCGATTACCCAAGGCCCATTACATTACCAGTCTGGACCTCAAAGACGCTTTTTGTCAAATTCCATTAGATCCTGAATCCAAAGAGAAAACAGCTTTCACGGTCCCCAGTCGGCCACTGTATCACTTCGTGACCATGCCATTTGGGTTATGTAATGCCCCTCAAACGATGACGCGCCTTATGGATAAGGTGATACCACCGCATTTACGACATCAGGTTTTCGTCTATTTAGATGACCTACTGCTCATAACCGAAACCTTTGACGAACACATTTGTCTGCTCCAGGAAGTAGCCTTGCAAATCCAGAAAGCTGGTTTAACCATCAACATACAGAAGAGTCAGTTTGTGATGACGGAGGTTAAGTACCTGGGTCACATCATTGGCCATGGCAGCATTAGAACGGACCCGGAAAAGACTATGGCAATTGACAATTTTCCTCTACCACAAACCACCAAACAGCTGCGTCGATTCTTAGGATTATGTGGATGGTACCAACGCTTCGTGCGGGATTATGCCACCATTACCACACCTCTGACAGACATGCTGCGAAAGGGACGTAAGTTCGTCTGGGAAGAGAACAGCTTGCTAGCCTTTGAAGAACTCAAGAAGAAGCTAACCACCGCTCCCGTATTGCACAGCCCTGACTTTGATAGACCGTTCTCACTCCAATGCGACGCGAGTCAACATGGAGTGGGGGCCGTCTTAGTTCAGGTTACGCACGATGGCGAGGAGACCCCGATAGCCTTCATGTCTCACAAGTTGAACCCAGCCCAGCGAAATTACACGGTCTCCGAGCAGGAATGCCTAGCTGCAGTGTTGGCCGTGAAACGCTTCCGAGCCTATGTGGAGGGACACACCTTTGAAATCGTTACGGACCACGCTTCTCTGAAATGGCTGATGAGCCTGACTGATCTCAACGGCAGATTGGCCAGGTGGGCACTGAAATTACAGGCATTTGACTTCACAATTCGCCACCGAAAAGGAAGCCAGCATGTAGTCCCAGACACCTTATCCAGAATGTTCGCTCCTGAAGGAGCCGAGTTGGTCCAGGAGGACGACAGCCCCCAATTGATCGATCTGGACCATCCTGCCTTCAAGTCAGCCAGCTACACCCAACTGATTCACACTATCCAGAATCAACTGTCCCAGCTTCCTGAACTGCGGGTGACGGATGGATTTATTTTAAGCGGTTGGGACACGCATCCGGAGACCCCATACAAGAAGAAGAACAGTGGAAGTTGTGGGTGCCCGAAGAACTAACCACTGATCTTATCAGACGGGCTCATGACCACCCATCAAGTGCGCACGGTGGATACGGTCGTACACTTAGGTGGTTGAAAACCTGTTTCTTTTGGCCTAAGATGGCACAACAGATAAAAGCGTACGTGGCCTCCTGTGAGCTATGCAAGTGCACTAAAGCGCCCAACACCATTCTTCGGCCTCCCATGGGTAAGGTTGAGGTCCCCGAACGCGTGTTCCAGCGATTGTACATTGATCTTATCGGTCCTTACCCTCGATCTGTTTCTGGTCACACGGGAGCTGTCGTGGTCCTGGACCAGCTCTCTAAATTCCCTATCATAGAACCACTACGTAACATGCACACTGGACCTATACTCAGCTTCTTGGAGAACCGAGTCTTTCACATGTTTGGAGTTCCGGAGAAACTTGTCTCCGACAACGGGGTCCAGTTCACCTCAAGCAAGTTCCGAGACCTAATGTCCAAATACGGCCGTACTTCGCATTGTTCGGCCAGTACATGATCTGTCATGGAAGCGCTTACCGGCTATTGCGGCAGCTGAAATCGCTAAAGGACCCAATCGTGGTTCTGGAACTGCACGAAAGGCTCCAACTTCTGCGAGATCAACTGCGAGAGAAGATTGAAGAAAGTAGACGGATGGGAGAGGAGCGGTACAATTTGCGATCCCATCCTTCTGGCTTTAAGGCAGGCGACAAAATATATCGTCGAAACCTCCGGCAGAGCGATGCCACCCGACATTACAATGCCAAACTAGACAAGAAATTCGTGAAGAGCCGAGTCCTACAAGTAATAAGCCCCACACGATATCTCATCGCGGACAAGGCTGGTAAAACCCTGGGAATTTACCACGCAAAAGACCTTAGACGATGAAGTGCAACTATTTCACGCGAAAAACTATGGCTTATCTAAATTTCTGTCTGGACGAAAACCACCGAGTAACACCTGACTCCCAACTGTATAGTCACTGTCGAGTCTTCACTGAAATCGTTGTAGCCTATTCCTCGAAATCGACCTTCGACCCGCCACGTCCCTTACCAAGACCTTTTACATAGGAGTCGGGATCGGAATTACTTCGATTTTGGGGGAGGGGATGTGTAATGTGCCGCCTACGCCCGGGAATCGGAGTGATTCCGATCCCGAACCCTGGCACCCAGCCAGATATGTATGACTTCGAAGTGCAAGCAGACTTCATCTTTCGTGCAGATATCATTGCGCCGAAAATATTTTTCTTCAAATATTTATATTTGTGGAGAAGTATTTTCTGTCAATGTGATCCGCTGTAGTAAAACACTGATACATTTCAAAGCAATATCTATCTGGCAATGCCTCCCACAGTTGCCATCCAAACGTCAAAAAGTTAGGAAAGTTGAAACGGGTTTAAAGTGTCAAAAAGCACATGAGTTTTTCTATGATTAATTATTCGCATCAATTATAAATTTTAAGTGATAATTTGACTGCACAACCTGAAAGCCACATTTATTTGTATTCTTCATTGAAATTTTTGTAAGAAGTTTTAGAACATACAAAATTGTATAAGAATTAGAAGTGGTCAGTGTCGTGCATTGAGTGTGAAAAGGACTGCAACATATGGTAGAAAACCGTTGATCAATACAACTAACGCAGGTTTGTTCTAGATATATTGCAACGTGGCATGAGATTATTACCTCACATTTGTTCCATACTTTAGCCATTCTTCGCAGCGAGGTTAACTGTCAGCAGTTCTTAGAATACGGTTTCTACATTGCAATTCATAATCATTTGCTTTTAACTTAATAAAGCCACCAGAGGACATATCGCTAATAATACATTGCTGTTAACAGTGATTTTTCACCTTGAAACGTTATCCTCTATAACTGGGCGTTTTCCACGCACCCAAGTGCGTCGGAATCACATTTTGTTAGTTATCCTGTGGTGTAATATAAATGAGCTTGCAAAAATGAAACCGTTACAGTTGCGGATCCAATGCTGGCACAGGCATTGAAGAGGGCCACTGACAGTGTAAACCAAATAGGCGACCATAATCGCGTACCTTCTTTGTCTTCAAATATTTCGCGATGGGCTTAAATATTTTCCGCGCGAGGATAACCAAATGAAGAACTAACTGCTGGAATCGGAATTGCAATCGTGCACGTAAACACAAAGTATCAAAATAACAAACTTCATTACAACCAAAACAAGTCGATATCACTGTTATCGATAATGCAGATGATTGTGTGCGAAAGAAAGATGGCCACCAAGAAAAACTGGGTTCGAGTGCAAGGAAAATGATGTGATGTTGAGTAGTCGCGGTGATTGTTGTGGCCTTGAGCTTCGGTTCTTCACCACAAGAGGAAAAACCGTTGCTACAAATTGATACAAAAACCCATGACGGTCACCAACGAGAAGGACGATCTTGCTGCAAATTGGATAATAACTTGTGGAATCATAGCCACCACGACCAGTAATCAATAGGTGCTAGTACTAGGAGAAAACAATGAGGATAATTTAATTGGACACCGAGCAGCGTTGGAATTCCGTTGCAACTACACAGATTGGGCAGAAGCGGAAGAAGTGGAGGAATCGGAAAGCGTTAGGATTTTGTGAGCGGCAGTTTGACCATCCAATTCAACGTAAGAAATTTAAGGAAAATTGTAAGTTTGTGAATCTTTACCCTTTGAGGGAAAATGTTAAAAATAACTTCAGTTATCCCGATTTGTATAAGTGGTGATTGTAAAGAGAGGGTTCAAGTTAGTTTTTGGTGGTAGTGTTAGTAGACGACTCAACGAGCCGAGAAAGAACTATTGTTGGTTCTTGGTGGAAGTATTGAAAGGCGGCTCAATGAAGCGAGAAAGAACTGTTAGCGGTTCAAGTTGGTTTTTGGTGGAAGTGTTGGTAGGTGGCTCAACGAGCTGAGAAAGAGCTTTTAGTAGCTAGGGAATATTAACCAGTCAGGATAAGGTATAGGCCTGGTGTGTGTGACATAACTTGGTATTTTATAGTGACCTCATCATTCCAGGGAGCCTCAAGCTCAGTTCAAGGGTTGGCGAGTAACACCTTCCTACCTCGTCTTCATGGGTTGGCTGGGGTACCAAGGCTCCCAACCGGAATCGCTTGGTGTAATATAACACTGGTTTAAGTAACGTTGCAGCATCTGGATCGTAGTGGAAATTTGTAGTGGACGTGCTACTCGTTACGGAACCAGCCGTTTACGTGGCACTTCTGGCAGCATTGTGGTTCAGCTTATGTTGTTATCTGAGCCTCCTTGGGTGTCGAAGATTGAACTCAGATGTTGCTATGACTTTTGGGATCGAGGCTCACTGTTGAAATAAGTCTTACTGGGATCCTACTCATTTTTTTAGCACTACAGCCCCTCTCAGGCTTTCGCTTAGAGATAATTAGAGTATCTCATTTTCATGACCGTATTGATTTTTTCGGAAGTTGGTATGGTCAGTACCATACTCCCGTGTGCTTGCTCAGCCATGATATGATCTGATTAAATCAGTAGATATCACCACTGAGTGAACACTCGTAGTCTGTCCGAAAAATCCCCTGAACTAAATCACGTTGCTCGCAACGAGATTTGAACCTGGGACCTTCGGCTTATGCGTTCATGCTCTAACCACTGGACCACACAGACTACTCATACTTTCTGTATATTGCTGATGAAAACGATGGTTGTGACTAATCTTACAGCACCTTATAGAAATCTTCATTTCCTCAGGTACATGGGAGCAGCAGCACGATCAGACTTTTCAAACTTACGTGATGATAATGTTGTTGACAATTTAATAATGATTTGATGAAGTCGGGTTTGTTGAAGGTTATCTATGTGAAATTGACTGATGGTGTAAACGTGTAGCTCATAACTGTAGTGAATGTGTTTAACCCCCCAATCGTCATGGTAACGTGTCTGATTTCACACTGAGTTTCTAGATGTAGAGCACCACTTCCTTGCAGTGTTTTTGTGGTGACTTCCTGTCCACATATTGTGTCAAATACTCTTGTCCCCTGTAGCGCATATATCCACGTGTTTTGTTGGTGGGATTGGATTCAAAAGCTCGTGTTGTTGATAGGTACTCAGGTAATTTGCCGAGAAGATGGTTCCTCATGGTTTAAGAAAGTGATTTCGCATTGGTTGATGCTGGATCGCCGATTGTACAACGGATGATGTGGAACACACAGGAATGTGTTTTCCTTGGTGAGTGTACATTTATCCAATTCGTGGTGTTTGATCGGGTAGTGTTGGTTCCTCTGGAGATTTACTAGTAGATATCGTGTAGATGGATGAAATATGACTCTTGAGCTCGTCTAATGGGAACAGGTATCAAGTTGAACAGTTGAAATTTTTCGGAATTGATTAGTGGCAATTTCAGCTGAAAGATTACAAAGGATTTGGTAATCTTGGCATGTATCGAAAACATCTTGTACAATACTACTTAGACTTGGAGGAAGTGCCTTTCGTATGAGCGTTACTTGTTCTTGAAGTTGTCGCAGAGTGAGAAGTAATGGATTGATGATACCGTGTTGTAGATCAAGTAGTAAATCTCAGAATTCCCTTTGTGTTTCCTGGTAACTGTATAGTGCCATCATGGTGCGGAAGCAAAAAGTGATGAAAGTTTGTTGCTGAGATACACTGCTTATACCGTCTGACAGTTGTTTTAAATAATCGTCTTTCGCCTTAAATTGTTCCTGGATATGGTACGTCTTTTTTTTAAAGACTCGAGAAGTGAGGTTTGATTCTCCATGAGTGAGTCTAGATAATGTTCGTTGGCTCGTGATTTTTCAATTTCATCTTCAAGGTATGTTGCGTAATCTTAAACTAGAATACCGAAAAATTTATCAGCGACGTTGCCCACGATGTCCCGTGGTGCTCTTCTTCTTCTGGTGGGAAATGTTCTGCCTTCTCCTCCCTTGTGAAGGATTTCGTTTAGCTGCTCAATACGAGGTTGTTGGTATGTGAACTGCTGTAAGGTTTGAGTGCACACTTGACCTTGAATATTGATTGATTTACACAGCTTTTTCATGTTGAGTATACCCTTGCGAACACATGATGCGGAAAAGATGGATGAGATAGTGCGGGCACTCTTCCCCGCCCATCCGGTTCATGTTGACGCGGTGCATGGTGAAACAGCAGTCGAGTGACCCTCTTTACACAGCTGGAACTGAAAGAGGCAGTCCTTTCGTTGAAAGCGCGGAAGGTTCCAGGTCCAGATGGTGTTCCAGCTGAGGTGTTGCGGCTTGTCTATCACCATTGTCCTGACTTGCTGCTCAGGACATTCAACGCTTGCCTTCGGGGCGGTCTTTTCCCGATACGATGGAAGGTGGCGAGGCTCGTGCTGATCAGCAAGGGGAAGGGAAATCTCGAATCGCCGTCTGCATACCTCCCGTTATGCATGCTAGACATGGCTGGGAAAGTGCTAGAGAAACTCATCAAGGGAATACTCACTGACGCGATTCGTGTTGCTGGGGACCTTTCTCCTCGGCTCTACCATCAATGCGATTGCAGAGGTGGTGAGCGTGGTCCAGAAGGCAGAGGCATAAAGTCGCACCAAGCGACGGATCGTCCTGTTGGTGACACTCGACGTCAGGAACGCCTTCAACTCCGCTAGATGGGTGGATATTCTGGATACGCTGGAAAACCCTTTTCAAGTTCCAGAATATCTAATGCGGCTTTTGAGGGACTGCCTAAAGGACCGAAGCCTGCTCTACGACACGACACAGGGCCAACGAAGGATGGAAGGATCTATCCTTGGTCCGGACCTATGGAACGTGTCTTACGATGAGCTACTGAGACTTCATATGCCAGATGAGTCACGCTTGGTCGGTTATGCGGATGATGCTGTGGCTCTGGTTGCTGAACGCACCGTTGAACAAGCGCAACTCAGGCTAGGTATGCTAATGCGCCGAGTGAGGGACTGCTCGCGGGTTCAGTTTGGCACTGGAGAAAACCGAAGTGGTCATCTTGACAAAAATCCTTAGAATAAGGATGATCAGTATTGTAGATTTACGAATCGAATCGAAGCCATCAGTGAATTACCTGGGGCTACTGAACGACTCAAAGATGAATTTCTCTAGCAAATCAGGGCAATGGCTGAGAATGCTGCTTTGGGAGTATTGGCTCTGAGTCGACTTATGGCCAACGTAGGGGGACTCAGCCCATCAAGCAGATGCCTCTTGATGAGTGCTGTAGGGTCAGTGCTACTGTACGGAGCAGAGGTATGGGGCGACGCTCTCAGCAAGGAGTTATACCGAAATTGTTTGGCACAGGTACAGAGAAGAGGAGCACTGTGAATTGCATCATCGTATCCGATAGTCTATAATTCGGTGATGAGAGTTATTGCAGGCGTGATACCTGTCACCCACCTTGCTAGAGATTGCCGCGCTATTCTCTTGGGCCGAAACGAGGATTCGAGGGAGACGGTTGTCCGCGAAGAGAAACAGTGCTCGCTCAATTTCACGAAGGGAAGGTGGACTGCGTGCCCCATCCCGGATGTGAGACCGTGGCTAAATTGAAGGCATGGTGAGACTTACTTCTATCTGACCCATTTTTGAGCGGGCATGGGTGTTTTCAGTCTTACCTGCACAAGATTGATAATTCACGGTCTCCTGATTGTCAGTATTTCCCAGGAGACGAGGACAATGCCTGTCACACATTTTTTGCGTGCACAGAATGAGTTAGGCTGTGAAGGGACCTCTACAGTGTTGGGATTGGGGGATCACTTGTCTGGCACTTCCTATTCCCCTCTTCCCTCCCACTAGAAAAGTGATCCCCCAGCTTGAAGGCACCTCACGGCGTAACAAAACGAGACCTGGCCCGAAGTAATGTGTCAAACGGTTCCAGGCTGGGTTCTCAGGTTGTCAGGGGAGGTGTCTAGTGGGTAATCTAGTCACCTTCTTTCGAGCATGGGAGTCCCACACTCTGTGCATAAATGGAATTCACCTCCCTACCACAAAAAAAAAAATACTCTTGCGAATCCCATCTGATTCTTCCCAGTAGTGTTTTAAATCATAGAAGGTAACATAATTACGTTCCATTCGTTAGTTACCAGGGTCCTTCGTGAATGAATTAACAGTTCAAGGAGGAGATGCGGTGCTAATGGTAGGCAGAACGTTATTAAGTAGGGTTATTAAGGTTGCTGCTAGCATGGATAAAGGGCGAGAACGCTATCCAAGAATTCGCTTTTTGTTGATTCTGGATGGTTTTTCTTCCGATTTTCACCCCAATTTTAGTTGATTGGAGGGAATCTACCTCGGTTAGGGTGCCGTTTTTTGAGTTGCTTAGGCTTGGCACTTTCTGCGGATGCCTTAGTTGCGGCTGACGTGACTTGGTTAAGATCTTCGCATGCCTTTATAAGAGGGCAGAGTTTGTGTATTGCTCTTCGGAAGATGCCACTTTTAGTTTTGACGTCCGCTACTCTGCATCGTCCGTCACTTCCTTCAATTGTTTGCACTATCCGTTCCACTTGCCATTTCAAAGGTGGGGCATTATCATCCTTGATGAGAACTAGCATGTCTGGTTTGACGTTGTCACAACATAGGATCCACTTAGCTCTCTGTTGTAGTTGAGAAAGGTATTTGATTGAGCATCTGTGCCAAAACTTGTGGCGGATGTGCTGCACGAGTTTCAACATGGTGAGTAGGCTTAGATTCATGTCACATGCACGACTATGTATTGTTGTAGTGAGTGGTTCTCCGATAAGAAAGTGTCCCGATGTTAGTGCAGTCATGTCGTTAGGGTCGTCTGATAATGGCTCTATCGGACGTGAGTTGAGCACAGCCTCGGCCTCCGGAGGGACTGTCCATAGCAACTGGTAAGTTAGGGATGCGGATGCGATAGTCTTTTGTGATAATTTCTTTGCCAATTTGACTGCCGCCTCCCAAATATCCCCGAAGTGTGGACTACGCGGTGGTATAAAGTAAAATTGAATCCTTTTCTGAGTTGTGGCTACGTGACTCTTCTAATTGGTTACGAGCCACAACAAAGTTGGTAGCATTGTTGCAGTACACGTTTTGGCAGCAACCGCGTCTAGCGATAAGCCGCTTTAAAGCAGCAATGAATCCGTCGGTCAATAGGTCTGAAACCACTTCTAAGTGACAAGCCTTTGTTGTGAAACAGAAAAATACGCAGATGTATGTTTTCGTTGGTTGCTTGCCTCGAAGTATGTAATGGGTTTAGACCGGACCACAGAAGTCGATGCCAAAGCTGAGAAATGGACGGGCTGCTTGAAAGCGAGCCCGCAAAACTGTTGCTACGATTCGCTTAAGATGTGTGAAGGAGTTTTGATGATCAATTCTATCGATAAAATGCTCCTGGATAATGCTAGTTGTGAGGACGGTGTGAATCTTCTTTCGCTCTGGAAGCTCCTCCGGATCTCCGATAACTTCACATGGCCAATGAGTCTCGGGTTATCGCAGGAATTCAGTCCATGGTACCAGTACTTAGAATTGATGAGTATGCTAGGCCGTGTTCCTCTAGAAACCAAGTCTGCAGGATTGAGTTTAGAATTCACATGTCACCAGTCAGATACGTTTGTTAGTTCTTGTATTGATGGGACCCTGTTAGCTACAAAGGTGTGAAAGGATGACAGTCTGGATTGGATCCAGGCTAATATGATCTGTGAATCTGTCCAGTAGTGTATAGTGTTTATGTCTATGTTGAGGATTTTCTTAACACGATTCGTTAAGTGGGTCATGAGAGTTGCAGAACATAGTTCCAGTCTTGGTAAACTGATGGTTTTCACTGGGGTGACCCTAGATTTGGAACAGAGAAATATCGTCTTTATGAATCCCTGGCTATTGGCACTACGTAGACATATTATTGCACCGTCAGCCCTTACACTTGCATTGAAAAAGGCATGCAAACTGAGTGTGACATCTTTTGTTTCCAAATATTTGGGTATCTGAATTCTGTCCAGGTCTATAAGCTCCTTGCGGAATTTAAGCCATCGAGTGTGGAGTTCCATTGGTATGGCTTCGTTCCAGTCGAGTTTGAGTGACCATAACTCCTGAAGAAAGATCTTGGCCAATGTTATTGCTGGATTCACGAATATCCCAATGGGTCGAACAACCATGAACCGTCACTCAAAATCGTCCGCTTTGTCACCTTGGCTGGCTCGTTCCAAATGGTAGTTATGCGAGAATGGTCTGGCTTGGAATTCCATGTTAACTCTAATGTTTTCACGGTATCCTCTGTGTTTCCATTGACCTAGAGCTCTATTTGTCTATCTTCGCTTGGCATTGATGCAAGGAGTTGCTCGTGATTTGCACACTATTTACGCAGATTGAGCCCTGCTGATTTCAAAAGCGTTTTCAGCTCATGCTGAATCTTTACAGCTTTTTTGAGACTGTTGCTTCCAGTCATTAGGTCGTCCACATAGAAGTCTTTGATAGCCCTGGACGCTAGTGGATGTGACTTCTTTGATGTATTGGCCAATTTCATCAGGCATGGAGTCACTAAGTACGGCGCGGTAGTAGTCCCGTACGTCACTGTCTTTAAGCGATAGTACCTTAGGTCATAGAACGGGTTGTCTCTCCAGACGATGAGCTGTAAATGGCTGTCTTCCGATGTCACATTTACTTGGCGGTAAATTTCCTCAATTTCCGCTGAGAAGGCGAATTTGTGTTACCTGAAACGTGGAAGGATTGAGAATAAGTCATCTTGTATTATAGGGCGTTTCAACATGATTTTGTTGAGTGAGATGCCGTCCGATGCCTTTGCTGAAGTATCGAATATGACTCCTGACTTAGTGGTGCTGCTGAATGGCTTGAATACATAATGGTGAGGCAAAAAACAGTTAAGCTCTGGCATCGGTGGCATAAATTCTTCCATGTGACCCAAGGTGGCGTATTCCTTGAAGAATTGCGTGCACTACTTTTTGACATTTGGGTCTTTTTGGAATTTCCTTTTGAGAGCAAGGAAGCGTCAAATTGCTAGGTCTTTCGAGTGGCCAAGCACGGATGGATGCTGACAGAGAGGAAGTTTCACTTCAAATCGTCCATCATCGTTTCGTCAAAGATTGAATACAAGCTCTCCAGTACTAGAGGTCGTTGCCAACGGTGCTTCTTCCACAGCCCAGAATCTTTCCATGTGCTGTTCAAGGTTGTTGATACCAATTCCACAAAAATACTCAGATGTTTCACCTGTTGCGACACGGCCGAGCACGATTCATCAGAGGGCGGTGTTCTGCAAAGTTGGGAGGTTTTGTTCTAACCTTATCTGCTCAACAAAAAGAAGCTCATAATAAAACTCTGCTCCCAGTAGTAGGTCGATTCGTGTTGGAGTGTTCAAGTTTAAAGCAGCAAGATGAATGTCGATGAATGACGGTGATTGAGTATAAGCAATTGTTGGTATGACTCCAATCGGGTTGAATATCCGGAGCGCCTGGAGGAAATGATGATGCTCGCTCTCTTCGAGGCGTATGTTTCTGTTGCCCCTATTCCACAGATATTGATGTTAGAATTTGATTCGGATATTCTCAACCTCTTTAGCATTCGAGTACTAATGAAATTGAGCTGAGATTCGGCATCTAAAATGGCTGCACAAATTTCGATTGAATCAATATAATTCGTGATGTTGATTGATGCTGTGCCCTATAAAACGTACTTGCTACCAGATGTTTTCTTGATAAGGGCTGCTAATGTGGTGTCCCTATGAGTAACAGGTTGGGAGTTGCTGTTTGTCATGGCTGGTCTCTGTGCCTTATTAGATACCTTTTCATGGTGGAGCAATGTATTGTGCCTGCCTTAACACTGAGAGCAGCTTCTTGATGGGCAGTTACTTACTCGTACACTGTGGCCTGCCTTAAGACAGTTGATGCGCAGCTGGAGGCCCTTGATTTTGGTAATTCGATCGTGAGGACCTAGTTTGAGTAGTTGGTTGCACTTGAAATTCTTGTGGTTCCCAGTGCATACTTTTCAGCTTTCGTTCGAACTGGATGAGACGAGGGATGTTGGTTTCGCTCGTGGATGTGAACGTCTCTCGTTGCCCAATGCCTCCATTAACTGCAATCTAGTTTCCATAAATACGAGAAAAGCGTCGATGGTTTGTACTTGACGCGGTCGTTAAAGCGTTTGCTCGTACAGTGTATGCGTTGTTATGTCGAGTTTTTTTAGTAGGAGGTGAAGTATGATGGAATCTCAGGCTCCTGTTGAGATGCCTAAGGTTTCCAGTCCTAACAAACACTCTTTAGTTGTGTCGTGAAATCTTTTTGTTTATGCAGCGGATTCACTGACAACTACTGGTTGTGATACCGACCTGTCGATGAGAGACGAAACAAAGATTCGTTGGTTGTTTTACCGTGCCTGTAGTGTTTTTCATGCGATAGCATAGTTACCGTCAGAAAGGTTTAGGTGACGAATCAGGCATTCAGCTTCACTGGTCACATTATTTTTTAGGTACCACATTTTCTGGGTATTCCCAATTAGTTGGTCGTGGATCATTTGTTTGACCAATTCGGGGAACTGTTTCCACTTAAGGTAGTCACCACCAAACGTCGGGAGTATAATTTTTGGCAAGCTGGCCGATGCCTGTGTGGCAGGTGTAACTGTGGCGGGCGTAGGTGTGGCTGGAATGCTTGACAGACATTGGTTGAGAAAGATTATCGCCTCTTGGATAGCATCTTCGGTGTTGAGGTAGCTGCTTGAAGTCTAGCCAAGTGCTGCCCCATTGTTGCTTTTACAGATGTCCGGATGCAGTTTTCGTCCCAGAACCGCTGAAGATTGATCACGTCGGGGTCACCAATGTTCAAAAAGCAAAGTGTTTAAATAAATTTCCCTTTGATCAGACGGCGTTCCGTTTGGCTTGTTAAGAGACCTTTTGACAACTGATAATATATTTTTATTGCTAATGTCTTTTATAGTAAAGATTTACAGTTATTGAATTTTTCACAATAATTCTATTAAATTGCAAAGTCCGTATCGGAGTCATTGCCTTAGTGCTGACTCTTGGAGAATTTTGAAAGTTCATTGCAGCTCGTAGTGGTCAGTAAAAAGGACATTATCGCCGTGGAAATTAAATTTTGTCGAGTGTGCATATTACATGAATTCACTTTATATACAATTTGGACATTGATCGCGCGCGGAAATTAAAATCAGTTGGAATGTGCATATTGAATAAATCAACTTACGTGTAATCCGGAGTATGTTGAACGTTGATCGCACGTGGAAATGGGAATTTGTTGATGCGCAAAATTGTACAAATGTGGTTAATATGGACTTTATAGAACAGTGTGCAACTTTTTCTTTGGAGACTAACGTAGCCAAATTGTAATTGTGAATTCGTAGAGATATGTCGAAATGATAAATGATTTTTTTAGACAAGAACTACAGACTAGTCCACACTTCAATCAAACTACGTACTTCCAGGAGGACGGGGCTCTAGCTCATACTTCGAATGTGTCCATGAGTACTCTAAAGCCGTTATTTCCAGAAAAAAAAAACATCCTAAGACGGAACCATAACGTCACCATTTAGGTTACCAGAGTTAAGCCCGTGTGACTTTTTCTTATGAGGATATTTAAAACTCGTCACTTCCAAAACAAATTCGAGCAATTTAATTCAACTTAAAGAAAATGTTCGAGACGAAGCCCGTAAGATTCTCCAGTTGCTCTGTCATTGCGGTTTTTTTAAGCACGCGTGTTAGACTCGAAGGGTGTTTCAGTAATTTTCAAAAAATTAAGTTTGCGTTAGTTGTTTTTTGAACTGTATAAACATGATTGAGGAGTTGAGGTATAGTATCTATTTTACAATTTTTCAAACTTTGAAATCTGCCACAAGACTTCCTGTCTGTTTAAAGTAATTCAAATGGTGAAAAATAACGCAAGTTAATCACCAGTAGACGAGTAAATACAAGCTGACACATTTTTTCGAAAATTTATAGAAAATGACGTTTTCGGTCTCCGATAAATTTTCTTGTTACATAACTTTAAGTCCTTTCTTATAACGACCCTAAAAATTACTTCAATTTGCGTTATACCCTGCCGCTTATATAAAATTTTATTGTTATTAAAACTTAACTGATATTTGTATTCTCTGTTTGTTATTATTGTTTTTGTTTACAAACAACATTTCAACGCCATTCAAATGAAAGTCAAACAAAAGAAAGTTCACGAAACTGTTAAGATGGAGACATGATAAGATTACGAAATTGAATACTTTCGTTGGTAAACCACCCAATAATGTGCTTAACATACAGCCTCACGTTCACGAAAACAGAAAATAACCATCTCCCTTGCAACTAAGCTATCCTTTTCCCGTATCCTCTTCCCTCCTTGACACTCAACACACATGTAAGCGTAAGAGCCACGTTTTTATGCTCGTAAGTATGTATGTATGGATTTACATAAATAGCTCAGCTTACCTTAAGTTCGTCAGGTGCTCCTTGTAGAAATTGATATATGTAAATATGTAAACGTTTTTCAAGGCTCTCATGAATATATTTTTTTATTGTTATATATTAAGGTGTGCATACCAAATGTTTAGTGTTTAGGCGGCGAAATGAAGACTATATATATATTTAGCCATATTTTGTAGAATGCCATTTTGGGTTGATGTGGAGGGGATAGAAAGGAGAAATTCTTTGAAATATAAGAATAATTTTTGAATCTATGGATTAGATTGTAAACATATTCATGGATAATTTTTATGTGTAGGTGGGCATTTATTTAAATAATGAATGTTTGAGTGAACTTTCAATATCAGTATCATCAGCTAATTCTTTACTTGCATATGTATATTGAGTGAAATATCTAGATGCAATTTATGCAAAGAAATTCGAAAGGCCAGGATTTCCAACTTTAGAGGGAGGAGGATGATATAAAAATTTACGCCTCTAATTACATGTGGCAGAAATTCCCTTCTTTGGCGATTCAAATTGAAACGCTTTATTGATTCAATCGTTATAAATTGCATAAAAATATAGAGCAAATTTTTGAAACACTACAGCACTGAAAAACTTCATGGCCTACATGATACTCTGAATTTAAACAATATTTAATAAAAAACAAATTAGTTGAAAATCTTTACCAAATGTTACCAAATTGGACAAATGGAGAAAAACAAACCAACTCTCTTAAAAAATGGCGTTTAACTAAAGAAACCAACGAAGGAGAGTACTTTGAGCTTACAACGAATATGTATCAACTTAATTCCAGTAAACGTCAAAGAAACTTTAACTGATGTTGAATGTCATAGATATCACTTGGCACCATAGAGATACAAGACTGTAGAGTGGACAACAAACAACTTATTTGTCCGAATTTTCCCTTAATTCACTAATACTTATATAAATTTACAACTACCAAACAAATTTGTTCAGAGATGACGAAAAGTAGGGGCAATAATTCATTCATTTTCATTGCAGTAACACATAATAAATTTAATGTGGATTGTTTCATTTAAATCAATATTTTACAATTTATTTTGCTGAGGCTAAATAATTTAACAAGTTTTTAATGTTATAAAATTTCAGACTAAAATAATAGCATCCGATTTCTATACATTAGTTTATTTTGCATTACTGATATTGATGATCAATCATTTCACAAAAAATTACTAGCAAAAAAACAAATCCAAGCGAAAAATTATTTGCTGCATCCGAAACTTAATAACGTACAGAAAAATTAAAATTAAAAATTACTTGCGGCGTCCAGAACTTCGAAAATTAAACAAGCAAAATATTTCATACAATACCAAATAACAAAATTTTAAAATTTCAATTATCCCCATTAATATTTCCATTTGAATATTTCACTGACTCTTGGGGAACAAACTAAACGGGAATGTAAGCTGAGCACGAAGAAAATAGTACGAAGAATTAGGCCACGCCCACGTAAACAAACGGATGAAGTACTGACTGATTATCAAGAAAACGCACATAATTAACACTAACTAAATCAAAATGTTAAAAAAATACATGCGCACTCAAAAAATAAAGCAGTAATTGCCAACTTACCTGTGAAAAGATGTTCCTGGCGACCGGCATTTCGTATCATTTCTACACGTAAACACTATGCACTTCATTATTAGTTTTTTATGTTTGTAACTAGTGTCACTATCACTTAATCACTTCACTATGTTCTTTAAACCTCACCTCACGTATTACACGATATTAAAATCAAATCAACACTTTTGATTTGAAATTATTTGATCAAATTTGACGGATATCCCGACGCGTAAAATTTTTACTCACGTCTATCAGTCAATTTGACAGAAATGCAACTTCGGGTTCAATTTAAGTGACACGAATTAGCTCAGTTGCTACGGATGGGGAAAACGAATTTTTAAGTAATGACTTGTTCACGCTAAGTGAGTGATCTCATACCATCAAAGGTTGGTTAATGAGTTGCGTCCTAACTGGTTAAATATGAATTGAATGAATCAGAGTTAACGCTATATATAATATGCGGTAATTTTCGTTTGCAGTTAATGTACTTTTATCAGTTTTGTCGTAAAACTATAATGAAAGTTAATAAAACTGAGCAAAAGCGTGACCATACCTTAACACCAAATACCTTCCTAACGGCAATGTAAGCTGAGTGACAGTTTCTAGCCCGAGTGTGCCCGAAAATGTGCACAAATGTAAATATTAATTTGAATTTGATATTTATGAATTAAAAAATTGATTTTCATCCGAGAATATGAATTTTTAGCTTGTAAAATATGTGTATGAAGCTGATGTAACGAATATTAATCCCTTACGATTTATTTAATAAAAACTTTATCAATGCGAATTTGAAAGTGAAATACAATAAATTTTTTAACGAATTTTTAAGTTTCCTGACGAAAATTAGAAAATTCCTTGCGCTAAAGATTTGCATTAGATTTCTAGGTAATGAGTCATTAGAATTTTGAACGCTATAAGTGCTGTCCGCACTCATAAATCTACAAAAAGTCATAAATGACCAGGCTGGTTTAGTATATACCAATCTACAATACCCACGAAAAGAGCCGAAGGTGGTGACAGCCAATGAGGGGAAAAACTGGTCAAATCAAATTGTTGGGACGCTCACGGACAGGAATTTATACGGTTACAGCCCCTCTAATATCTTGTTCCTCTAAGCTTGGCACTGTAATTTGTTACAGTAATCAATTATTTTTTTATTTGATATTCCCAGGCCAATTCTTTGTTTTCTTCTTCAAAAGCCTTCGTGCCTGGCTTTGTTGTGTAAGCAGACGCATTTCGATTCCTTTGAGTCATTTTCAATGTCTAAAGGATGTGTAGAAGGAAATTTCCTTCTACACATCCTTTAGATACTGAAGATGGCTCAAAGGAGGAAATTTTCTTCAACATATCCTCTAGATCAACAAATATTGGACACAGCTCGAGGACTATCATCAAGAAATCATCGACCCAGTGTTATTTGGACACGATCTAAACTAAAATATAAAACTTGAAGAAATCGCTCAGGATTGGTTGATTCGACTTGAAATTAAATTCTGAGAGCTGAAACCCACACCTACGTCAGCCTCGTTAGCATCTGGTGAGAATAAACTTTTCAAACATTATGCTCCCTAAATGTGGTAGTGACTATCTCCAATGGCGATAGTGTACCTCAAGGCTAATCTGACAGGAGAATCTGAAAAACTCCTAAGGAATTTTACATTATCAGACGATAATTACGAGTCAGCATGGAAGACGTTCAATGACAGGTACGATAATCGGAGATTATTAGTAGCTGCTCTTATCAACAAGCTAAGGAGTCAACTATGTTGTGCAAGTGATAAGCCATCAGCCGCAGCCGTAAATTCACTGCATTACACGACTCAAGAATGTATCAGAGGTCTAGAAAATATTAACATTAGTACTAACGGATGGAGTCCAATGCTTTTAAACATCCTTATTAAGAAGCTGGACACTACTACTCATTCGTTTTGTGAGCAATCATTGATAAATCCGCACAGTCTGCAACCAAATAAAAGAGTTTTTATCATTCTTGGAAATGCGTTTTCAAGCACTGGAGGTTTCAGGCAACAAAACCAAAGGCATTAAGGAGACTCGGAAGAAAACCAGAAAGGCTACAGTTGCAGCAGTGGCAACATCGTCATGCTTGATTTGCAATCAAACCCATCCGAATTTTCGAAACTTATTCCATCAAGAAGGCTCAAAGTAGTCCAGACCAAGCGAATATGTGTTAACTGCTTCAAGGAAGGCCATCAAGCTGCTACCTGTACATCGCGAGGATGTAAAGAATGTTCAAGAAAACATAACAGCCTGTTGCACTTGAGTAGCGAATCGAAGCAAAAATTGGATGTGCCCAAGACCTCCAATGATAAAAAACCGGAAGTCAAACAACGTCAGAATACCACCTCATTATCTCTGACTACTCTTTATAACAAAAAGACGGCTGGTTATGTGCTCCTGAGTACTGATGTTTTAAAGCTTATAAGCAGCAATGGAAAGAGCATGAAGTGTTGAGCCATTTTTGATCCCGTATAACAAGTAAATCTAATAACTGAACGCATTGTACGGAAACTGGGTTTGTCTTCTCGCTCGCACTTTACTTTTATTGAAAAGGTCGGAGGTACTACTCAAAGGGCCCAGAAGGGGGTAAATATTGTATTGCAATCACGATTAAATGCATACACCACGCACTTTTTTTTGTGGCAGGGAGGTGAATGCTATTTATGCACAGAGTGTGGGACTCCCATGCGCGACTGGGCTACCCACTAAACACCCCCCCTGTCAACCTGAGAACCCAGCCTGGAACCGTTTGACACATTACTTCGGGCCAGATCTCGTTTTGTTACGCCGTGGAGCGCCTTCAAGCTGAGGATTCCCTTTCCTAGTGGGAGGGGAGAGGAGAAGAGGAAATGCCAGAAGAGCGATCCCCCAGCCCCAGCGCCCCCGGCTGCTGTGAGTCCTTTTTATATTTTAGGACTGCCCGAGCATAATGTGCCACCTGGTTCCATTTGTCAACCGATTCGAGCATCACTGCAACTATATTATACGGGGTGAGCTCTCCCGTCTCCCTGTAGAGTTCCCTTCGCAGCCTGACCCATTTTGTACACGCAAAAAATGTGTGACAGGCATTGTCCTCCTCGCGGACAACTATCTCCTTCGCATCCTCGTTTCGGCGCAGGTAAACAGCGCGGCGCTCTTAAGCATGGAGGGTGACAGGTTCATGCCTGCAATCACTCTCACCGCCGAGTCGGAGACTGTTGGATACGAAGATGCAATTCTCAGTGCTCCTCTTCTCTGTATCTGTGCCAATCGTTTTCGGTATACCTCCTTGCTGAGAGCGTCGCCCCATACCTCTGCTCCGCACAGTAGCACTCATCAAGAGGCGTCTTCTTGGTGGGTTGGGTCCCCCTTCGTTGGCCATAAGTCGACTCAGGGCCGATATTCCCGAAGCAGCCTTCTCAGCCGTTGCCTTGATTTGCTCAGAGAAACTCATCTTCGAGTCGATCAGTAGCCCCAGGTACTTCACCGCTGGCTTCGATTCGATTTGTATGTCTCCAATACTGATCATCCTTGCTCTAGGGATTCTCTTTTTTGTCAAGATGACAACTTCGGTTTTCTCCAGTGCTAAACTCAGCCCGCAAGCAGTCATCCAGTCCCTCACTCGGCACATTAGCATACCTAGCCTAAGTTGCACTTGTTCAACGGTGCGTCCGGCGACCAGAGCCGCAACATCATCCGCATAGCCGACCAAGCGCAACTCACCACGCACTTGGAGACATAACATATGTACTCAACAAAATAGTATCTCCTCAGCCATCGATGGAACTGAACAGTGCCACATACAAAAAAACTTGAAGCTGGCTGATCCAAACTTCCATCATACGGAACGCATCGATGTTTTATTAAGTGCTGAATATTTCTATGATTTGCTAAATACGGCAAGGTAGACATTGACCATCCCGCTTCTGTTACCTGTGGAGTTCTTACAGAAGATCAACGACTGAATAACTGAAAATTTTTGGAAACTAGAGGAAGCGACGGAGAACAAACCGCAGTATACTTCAGTGGAGAAATCTAGTGAAACACATTTTTGCCAGACAACGCAAAAAATCCACGAGGGTCGATTTCTGGTCAGACTGCCATTCAATGATGACCCCGAGAAGTTATGTGAGTCAAAGGATATTGCCACTTGTAGATTCTTCCGAATAGAATGCCGGCTTCAAATAAACCCCGAGCTGCAGAGGCACTATAATAAGAAGTTCATAAATGAAGACATCAATCCTTGTCTTGCAATCGTGTGAAGGCTCACGTTATTTTCTTGCATACCATTGAGTCCTAAAACCCAAAAGCAGCACCATTAAAGGTAGTCTTCGATGTCTTCTGCAAGATATCTACAAATATCTCTTTGAATGACATACTGCAAACTTGGCCAATAATTGAAGATGATTTGTTTTCAATCTTACTCCGTTTCCGACAGCCTCGCTATGTTTTTACAGCTGATATACAAAAGATGTATCGGCAGATAGTGTTACATCCTAAGGACCGTAAATATCAACTGTTGATATGGAGAAATGACCCAAATGAGCCCCTACGTTGCAACCAGTTAAACACCGTAGCATGTGCAACGATGTGTGCTCCATATTTGGCAACTGAATGTCTTCAAAGACTTGCTCAAAAAGAAATTCATCGTTACCCACACAGTACCAATGTATTACAACGAGATTTTTATATGGATGACGTCATGATGGACTCAGATACTTTAGCAGATGCACTTCAAGCACAAGATGAACTAATCAAAATATTAGAAGGTGCCGGAATAAAGCTCCACAAATGGTGTGCCAGCCATCCTCGCCTTTTTCACAATATTGCCCCTGATGACAAAGAAGTGTTATTGGATTTTAGCAGACACACTGAAGACGAGGGACACAAAAATAACGAAGAGGACGGTATCTTCCGACATCACTAGGATGTTTGGTCCAATAGGTATCATGGGCTCCATCATCGCCACCGCCGAGGTGTTTCTGCAGGACATTTGGCGCTTAGAGTTGGATTGGGATGCAGCCTTGCCAGAAGGAATGCCACCTAGTGCTCAACTTTCACAAGAACTTGCAAATTGTAGAAAAGGTAAAGTTTCCTTGCCACGTTTTCGTTGGAATAAAATCCAAGCAATTCCAGCTGCATATTTTCTGTGATGCTTCACAAAAGGTATATGCTGCTGCGGTCTACAATCAATCAACCCTGATGGATGAGAGAATCGTAGTTCGACTTCTCTGCTCAAAATCCTGCTTGGCCCCGATTTTTCCGATAACAATTTCATGGTTGGAGCTATGCGCCACAAAATCGAATACGGAGCTTGGCCAAAGAGTCAAAGCTGCCTCACAGATGGAGGAGATCCTACATTACTTCTGGACTGACTCAGAAATCGTTTTAGAGTGGATCGACGCAACAGCTTCAGCATTCAATACTTTTGTTGCTGATAGGGTATCATGCATTCAATAACATTCGTCTCGGTAACAAAATAATGGTGACATGTGGACTCAAAAAATAGCCCCGCTGACATTCTTTCTGATGGTATTGCAACTACAGAATTAGCAAGATGTAACAGTCTTATAATCGTTGAGACCTCCGGCTCGACAAAAATTTCATACAGCTCATGGTTGTATCGAATTCACCATTGGTCCCCGTCTAGCTTCGCCCCGATTATTCGCCTCAGGACTCGTCGGTCAAAGGCGCTCAATATATATGCGGATGCATGGGTTAGGGTCCATGTTTCACACCCATAGCAAAACACATTTGGCTATACGGACCACCTTCTTTGCATGGAGCTCAGACACTATCGCTGCCAGAATATACAAAGAAACAATCATGTTACTTAGAAACAAGGGCAAAACAGACAACGATGACAACATCTATTAAGGCAGCCCATTTTATTGACGATATTCATCATGGGAATTCCTTCAAAAGGTTACAGTGGAGTATCGCATAAGCTTCACAGAGCGCATGAAGAAGAAAGTTACGTCGAGTACACCTTTGGCAAGTTCACTCACAAGTCACGAGTTATCTAGAGCATTAGAAGTCATTGCAAAGTATATCTAGCCAGATAAATTCAGTGATGAAATAAAGGACTTGTGTCATCAGACAGAGCTCCTTAAAAATAGTCCTATAGCTGGCCTAACACCGTTTCTTGACGAAAGGGGAGTACTGCGTGTTGGAGGTAGACTGGAGGCATCAAACTTGTCATTCGATGCAAAACATCCAATGCTAGTACCGTACAAACATTCGCTGACTAAGTTACTGATGGCTGATATTCACCAGGACAATTGTCCCCTAGGTCCACAAACATTACTCGCGAATACAAGGCAGCGACTCTGGACTTCTGGAAAAACGTTAGCACGATCTATTGTGCGGCAATGCATACGATGCAATCGAGCAAACCCACAACTGGTTTCTAAACTTATGGAAAATTTACCAACTACACGTGTGCAGTCTGTAAGGCCGTTTATCAATGTAGGCGTAGATTTCTGTGGACCTATGATGATTCATTATCGTGGCTGAGGAACGTGACCGCAAAAGCTACCTTGCCATATTTTGTTGTTTTGCCACAAAGGCGATGCGCTTAGAGCTGGGGAGTGATCTTAACACAAAAGCTTTCATCGGTTCCCTCAAACGATTCATCGGCAGGCAAGGCCATTGCCATCGTCCATTGTCGCAACGCAATCAACTTCGTGGGAGCCCATCATCAGCTCAACGAACTCTCCCCGTTCTTATACTCCGATAAAGCTCAAAATAAAATTGTAGCTGTTGGTAATGACCGGAACATTGACTTCCACTTGATACCACCTCGTGCACTTTATTTTGGTGAGTTGTGGGAGGCCGCTGTTAATGCTGTTATTACTAAGAGGAGCCTCAGTAGCAACTTTAACCTATGAGGAATTACAAACACTGGTGGTAGGAAGTGAAGCTATTCTCAACTCAAGGCCATTGATACCACTGCCGACAGATGCAAACGATCTCACAGCACACCGGGTCATTTCCTCATTGGAGAGCCCTCAACCACTACTTTAGATACCTTAGCAGAATCACTGAAGGGCGCTGGTTAGAAGAATATTTAAACCAACTACAACACCGCTCAAAATGGAACCAGAGCAGTCAAAACGTTCAACCAGGTTTAATCGTTATTCTCAAGGAAGACAACACGTCTGTAATGAAGTGGCCAGTTGGCAAAATTATCAAGGTTTATAGGGCGAGAACAGCTACGTTCGTGTGGCTGACGTAAAAACATCGCCCGGCATATTTAAAAGACCTATCAACAGGCTTGCCCCTCTCCCGATAGAGGAAGTTACATGTGCTGATGAAGAAGCCACTGCGCCTCAAAAATGATCATGTTTAGAAGATAACATACTCATAGAAGCGGGTTGCTCCAGGAATCAACTTAAAAAACGAACCAAGGGAGCATCAATTATATCAATGTTTTTAACCTGTCTACTGGTTCCTCTGGTAAACACGGAAAAGATAAAACCAATATCTGTTGACCCATTTATGTAAACAGTCTCATCCGTCGGCCAATATCAGTACCTGTGAATGTATGCTTCTAAGGGACATGCCATCCTCCACCGAATGTACCTTAACCGAAATCAAAATGCCTATGGATTCAGATTACCCATTTCAACAACTGGATTTTCGCTCTTAAAGCCTGAATGACACTTCATGTCATATGTAACGGAACGGAAACACTTCTGCCATGAGTTTGGCAAGATAAAGGATGCTCAAAATGAAGCCAGGTTGCGTCTTCAAATCCAATACTGCAACCATTCAAGGCCACCACACTTATTTCAGCAAATTCCCAACGTCTTGCATAAAGGCTCACATCAGCGCAGATAACAAATAATTGCTATTGGGAAATCCAAATAAAACATCTAGCTGCTATCAAATATATGCAGCTGAACTTGATGTATTAAAAACGCAACTACACGTGCAGAATTTCTCCAATTCCAACGAGCTCAGAACGCACGATGTTCATCACTACACGGTGGGCTATATCAGCCTTGGTTCAATTATTGCGCTCACCATTTTCCTTAGATTCAAGTTCAAACATATTCTATACCGCTCCTGAACTCGAAGACCTCGATGTCACAGCTTACCAGTAAGCCAAGCAGAGTTTTGAACGGACCGTTTAACGTGGGGGAGGATGTAACAAATTACAATGCCAAGTGATATCTATGAGAATCAACATCAGATATCTTGGTCAGCAACTATTCATCACAAAATTCACATATGTTGATTCTCATATTGTAGATATCACCACACAAAGCTCATCATCATAAATTCTTTTCATCAAATTACTTGTAATCAGTAAATGTATAGAGTCCTCAATTTTAAAATTCTCACATGATATTATTCAAAGACAATTGTACGTGCATCGCGGAGATGTAATTTGACGCTTATTTTGTCTAGCGCACTTCCACATATCTGGTCGATGCCTGCTGGACAAGATTCAGATGCCATCAACGACCACGGATAGTTTAGTAATTGCCATTTAGCACCGAAACCTAGACTGCTCTATCTCACCTCGACCAGCCTCAAAAAACCTCGCAAATAGATATCTGTCATAAGTATAAATTTACACGACCAAAATATGCCGAGCCACGTTCATCATATCTTTCGCTTCGCCACGAAGTCAATCTATCATTAGCTTGTGCACAATACTACAGTAATATGGTTGGCAGCCGATTACAAATAGATCTGAGGTGGATTGTTCTAAGGTATGTAATCGCTATTAATGAAAGGGATCAAAATTTTCCGATCACTCCTACTGACGCTCTTTGTAGCAACAATTGGCGTGCTACCACAATTACACGGAAATTCACTTACTGAATCAATGCCCACTATTATGCGGCCACGATTGACATGCCACCGAAACTACACGCGAATTTGCCGATGTAACGTGTGAGTTTTGTTGGAGGGAAGCAGACATTTTCTATGGCGATTCTTGACATACCGCCAAAATTACATGAGCAATTACCAATAAAATCAATTGAGGAAGCAGTTTTAGTGTTCCAAAATGTCAATAACCCGTATCCGTAACCACTGTAATGACCAAGCGTGGGATATCATTGAAGTTCTGCCTGAACTAGATCCTTTGTTAGAGCAGTCGTTGACAGCAGATCAGCTCATAAGTTATCTAGATGCTCTTTCGAGGGTCATATGTGGGACGAACATGTAAACCTTTTTGCTGTGCAAGCGAAATTCAAGAGAAACAACGTATTTTACATTAAAATGATGGAGTGGAAACTGCATGACAGTGTATTACTCAAAACGTACAACAATCATATATTAGCAAAAGAAAATAAGAAATAGCACGTTAAAAGAATTAAGTAAATCAAATAATACTAAAATACGACCTAGAGTTAAATAATAAATAATATTTGAGGGTTTAGTTTATAATCACATCGATAACAGCACTGTGAACCACCATATCGACAACGAGCGATCGTCGAGGATGCCGGTGAGTACCCTTTTGGTTTTTTCGCATATCCTTTTTTTATGCATACTTTTGTCCAGCTTATGAATTTTTGTGTATATTCATTTTGTCATTTTTTTAAATTTTTATAAAATATTTGTATGTATTTTAATGTAAACACGCAAAAAAAATGGAAAACAATAGATGTGAGGTCAAATGGTTCATGTATCTAGTTGCTAGATTGTTTGTTGTATCTCCCTTAAATTGCTAGTTTATATCAATACATCGAACAAGATTCCATTGCGTAAACAAATAAAGAGCATTATAATTTGATCATTTGTATTTTCGACGGAGCAAAGACAAAAAAGAAATAAAACATTTCAAATGCATTACAAAGAGCGAAAAAAATTACGACAACCATTGACCTGTAAGAAGTAAAAATTTAAAAAAAAATGAATTGTTAAATCTGAAATTCGGTCTTTTCACTTCACTTGAAATCCCGACCGTGTATGGGACTCGCAACGATGGCGGACTCCTCCACTAAAATGAGCTACCCATCGGGTGCGCTCCTCCCTTTCTTTTTGTGTTATAGGGGCTCTTGCCCGGGTAGAGTGGCCTTCCGCCCACGTGTCCTTTTATAATATAGTGTTATGTGATTCCATCGTATAATGCTATAACATAAATTGGCCACGTTTATATTCCTCATTTAATGGAAAAATTGATGCAAATCATGTTTGTATGAGTTTTTCACTCAAATGGGAAATATATGGCCACGACTACATTTGGGTCTTGATCCGCTTTGGAGGGGCACCGCTTTCATCTGGATGCCCCACTCTTATTTGTGGGCCATAAGTAATGTCGGTAACGACGAAGTCTCTTAAGTCCGTCCGTTTGATCCAATTTGTTCTTTGAACAAGCAATTTCAACCCTTAGTAGCTTACCTCGGCCTCGGCACCAGTTGATCGGCATGTTGACCTGTTAATTCGTGAATGCGAAATTTGTTTTGCAGTGGGTGGGGAAATGAGCCCGCCCCAAGACACCGCAACGCTAGCCTGCCAGCGCATTCACGCGTCCTCAGAGAAGGCCAATCTCGGCGGATCTCATCATCCTCTTTCGCCAAGGCAGCAGACCAAAGCTGCAGTCCTTTACGGGCTTTTATATCTACACTACATTCACTACACATCCCACTAGCCAGAGGGAAAGATTCTTCCAATAAATAGTTTCTTCTTGATACGAACTGGCTTCTCGAAACTTCTTCAAAATTTATCAATTACAATCATGTAACGGTGAACTTGTTCAACAACCAACTCCCAATTGATACTATCATAAAAAGATATTTGAATTAAAAATCAATTTTCAACTGACGCCTAGGGATCATTCAATTTTTAAAACATTAGTAACTTGAGTTGTTGAAAAAAACGAATCGAGTGATCTGTGGTATGTTACGTCCTTTTACGTTAGACTACGGGAGTATTTAGCTGCTTGTCAACGCATCTTCAATGAAGCGATTATTTTTACCACTCCTCCAAGAAAGAAGCAAGCCACATGTCGGACACGGAGCTTCTGGAGAGAGGTGAGGCAGTCGAGGAAGATGTTGCGTGTGATCCAGCTAGACAAATTATTAAATGACGACGTTCGCCCATACGCGTCAGTACAGATCTTGCAAAATCGACTGGTAGTCTTGATTGACACTAAAGCCAGCTTCAAGTGCAAAGCAGCCGATTTTGCAAGAGAAGTCCTGACACACTATGCGGATCCAATCTAGCACTTTACTACCTGGTTAAGCACGGGGGATCGAACTCGTCACTCTATAGTGGGAAAACTCACGTCGGATGTCACCTTTAACGGTGCAACCAAGTTCCAACTAACACAGAGTCTATACTTAGGGGTTGACTTCGTGCGAAGATTTAATTTAGCCCCGGCATGATTTTCTAGCACTTTGTTTGACTCTGTTACCACCGTCAATGATGCGACATTAAATTCTTGCTCACTTCGACATGCACTGGATGCCAAACAACAGCTATGATTAAACGTATCTATATCGGTTTTCCATTCGCATGAGAAGGAAGGTCTCAGCTAGATAACGTTGTTGTCTCACACGATAGATGTGTGGGATGCAAAACTCATCAAACAGAGACAGTTTGCCATATCTCCGGCAAAGGAAAAGTCGCTATACGCTGAAATTGATTCGATGTTGGCACTAGACGTGAATGACGAATCGCAAAGTGTATGGGCTACACCAGTCACCTTAGTAGTTGTACCGAATAAAGTCCGACTATGCTCATATACCTGGCGCTTGAATGCCGTCACTGTTAAAAACGCATATCAGCTACCATTGATCGAGAATATCTTAAGTCGATTACCTAAAGCCCATTTTATTACTAGCTTAGATCTCAAAGATGCTTTCTGGCTCCCTTGGATCCTAGTTCGAAGGAGAAGACAGCTTTCACGGTCCCAGGTGACCCCTTGTACCAATTTGTAACCATGCCGTTTGGACTGTGTAATGACCCACAGAAAATGATGCGCCTTATGGATAAAGTAATACCACCGCACCTACGACACCAAGTTTTTGTATACCGGAACGACTTATTGCAAATGACTGAGACCTTTGACGAACATATCATACTGTTTAAGGAAGCTTCAGGAAATGGCCCTACATATCCGGAAGGCCCTTCGGCACCTGTAGACGTCAGTGGCGTTCAGTCGCAGAAATCTGTCCTTTAAGTTTATCAGCTGGTCGAGAACTTTAAATATAGGGGTGACAGATCTCTGCGGAATATCAACCTGCGGGATCACGGTTATCACGGTTGTTTCTTCAAATACAAAATCTTTGAACATCATTTAATGCCATGAATTGAGTTGGATTTCAGTAAGAAGCATGATGTCAGGCTTTTGGTTAACAATGAACTCAGGGAGACAGTCAAGCCCATCTATGGGAATCTGGCTGAATGGCAAATTATTTTAAGATATTTGAAAGATCTAAGCATTGAAAAACAAAATAGTTTTTGAATCTTGTTAATTAATTCTTTTCGATGAAAAATTATGTTGTTGGTACATTTTAAGAAGCAACCCATTGTTGTCAATTACATTATTTAAATTACTTACAGTATTTTCTGGTGCTCATCAAACGGCGAGAGCAAATCGTACCCTAGGCTTAAGGGAGCTAGTAGTTATCACTCTGTGCATTTATTTTGGAATGACTCTTAGATCTTGATAACAGGGACATCTTCGGTATGATCCAGGATGACCAAATAAACCGCAGTTGACGCAGAAAATTTTTTCTTTAGGATCCGTCTAAGCCAATTTCCACTCACCGAGTGCATGAATTTCTTTGCATGTAACACACTGATAGCACAGGGCGCAGTTGGCAGCAAAATGGCCAACACTTTAACACAGACAGCACTGATTGACTTTTCTTTTCTGGAGACGTTTCCACCTCAAAATTGTGAAGTTCAAGTACCTTGGCTGTTTAGTGGCACTTGGACTGCTTTTATTAAAAATTTGTACTAAATAAAATGGTTCATTTTTCTTTCAACTGTCGATCTCCTTGTTGCAAAATTCTAGACTGAAATGAATTTAATTGCTAGTGCAGCTTCTTTGAGCATTTGAAGAAGATCGACCGATTCTTCTCAGCAGTCCAGATCCTTCAACAAAAAGGTATATTTTTTTCAGTTTGTGGTTCGTAGATTAAGTGTGGAAGCTCCACAGAACTCAGAGCTTCTTTTGCTGACTTGAACTGTCGGTTCGGCTGCTAGTTGATGAGTCAGAGGGTTAGAACCAACAAGCGAGTTCACATAGAACAAATCTACAACCTAACGGTATTCAATCTTCAAAGACCAATTTGAGTATGTATAGGTGTTCGCAAACGCTTTCGTGGGAATGTGGATTGTTTCATTTAAATCAATATTTTACAATTTATTTTGCTGAGGCTAAATAATTTAACAAGTTTTTAATGTTATAAAATTTCAGACTAAAATAATAGCATCCGATTTCTATACATTAGTTTATTTTGCATTACTGATATTGATGATCAATCATTTCACAAAAAATTACTAGCAAAAAAACAAATCCAAGCGAAAAATTATTTGCTGCATCCGAAACTTAATAACGTACAGAAAAATTAAAATTAAAAATTACTTGCGGCGTCCAGAACTTCGAAAATTAAACAAGCAAAATATTTCATACAATACCAAATAACAAAATTTTAAAATTTCAATTATCCCCATTAATATTTCCATTTGAATATTTCACTGACTCTTGGGGAACAAACTAAACGGGAATGTAAGCTGAGCACGAAGAAAATAGTACGAAGAATTAGGCCACGCCCACGTAAACAAACGGATGAAGTACTGACTGATTATCAAGAAAACGCACATAATTAACACTAACTAAATCAAAATGTTAAAAAAATACATGCGCACTCAAAAAATAAAGCAGTAATTGCCAACTTACCTGTGAAAAGATGTTCCTGGCGACCGGCATTTCGTATCATTTCTACACGTAAACACTATGCACTTCATTATTAGTTTTTTATGTTTGTAACTAGTGTCACTATCACTTAATCACTTCACTATGTTCTTTAAACCTCACCTCACGTATTACACGATATTAAAATCAAATCAACACTTTTGATTTGAAATTATTTGATCAAATTTGACGGATATCCCGACGCGTAAAATTTTTACTCACGTCTATCAGTCAATTTGACAGAAATGCAACTTCGGGTTCAATTTAAGTGACACGAATTAGCTCAGTTGCTACGGATGGGGAAAACGAATTTTTAAGTAATGACTTGTTCACGCTAAGTGAGTGATCTCATACCATCAAAGGTTGGTTAATGAGTTGCGTCCTAACTGGTTAAATATGAATTGAATGAATCAGAGTTAACGCTATATATAATATGCGGTAATTTTCGTTTGCAGTTAATGTACTTTTATCAGTTTTGTCGTAAAACTATAATGAAAGTTAATAAAACTGAGCAAAAGCGTGACCATACCTTAACACCAAATACCTTCCTAACGGCAATGTAAGCTGAGTGACAGTTTCTAGCCCGAGTGTGCCCGAAAATGTGCACAAATGTAAATATTAATTTGAATTTGATATTTATGAATTAAAAAATTGATTTTCATCCGAGAATATGAATTTTTAGCTTGTAAAATATGTGTATGAAGCTGATGTAACGAATATTAATCCCTTACGATTTATTTAATAAAAACTTTATCAATGCGAATTTGAAAGTGAAATACAATAAATTTTTTAACGAATTTTTAAGTTTCCTGACGAAAATTAGAAAATTCCTTGCGCTAAAGATTTGCATTAGATTTCTAGGTAATGAGTCATTAGAATTTTGAACGCTATAAGTGCTGTCCGCACTCATAAATCTACAAAAAGTCATAAATGACCAGGCTGGTTTAGTATATACCAATCTACAATACCCACGAAAAGAGCCGAAGGTGGTGACAGCCAATGAGGGGAAAAACTGGTCAAATCAAATTGTTGGGACGCTCACGGACAGGAATTTATACGGTTACAGCCCCTCTAATATCTTGTTCCTCTAAGCTTGGCACTGTAATTTGTTACAGTAATCAATTATTTTTTTATTTGATATTCCCAGGCCAATTCTTTGTTTTCTTCTTCAAAAGCCTTCGTGCCTGGCTTTGTTGTGTAAGCAGACGCATTTCGATTCCTTTGAGTCATTTTCAATGTCTAAAGGATGTGTAGAAGGAAATTTCCTTCTACACATCCTTTAGATACTGAAGATGGCTCAAAGGAGGAAATTTTCTTCAACATATCCTCTAGATCAACAAATATTGGACACAGCTCGAGGACTATCATCAAGAAATCATCGACCCAGTGTTATTTGGACACGATCTAAACTAAAATATAAAACTTGAAGAAATCGCTCAGGATTGGTTGATTCGACTTGAAATTAAATTCTGAGAGCTGAAACCCACACCTACGTCAGCCTCGTTAGCATCTGGTGAGAATAAACTTTTCAAACATTATGCTCCCTAAATGTGGTAGTGACTATCTCCAATGGCGATAGTGTACCTCAAGGCTAATCTGACAGGAGAATCTGAAAAACTCCTAAGGAATTTTACATTATCAGACGATAATTACGAGTCAGCATGGAAGACGTTCAATGACAGGTACGATAATCGGAGATTATTAGTAGCTGCTCTTATCAACAAGCTAAGGAGTCAACTATGTTGTGCAAGTGATAAGCCATCAGCCGCAGCCGTAAATTCACTGCATTACACGACTCAAGAATGTATCAGAGGTCTAGAAAATATTAACATTAGTACTAACGGATGGAGTCCAATGCTTTTAAACATCCTTATTAAGAAGCTGGACACTACTACTCATTCGTTTTGTGAGCAATCATTGATAAATCCGCACAGTCTGCAACCAAATAAAAGAGTTTTTATCATTCTTGGAAATGCGTTTTCAAGCACTGGAGGTTTCAGGCAACAAAACCAAAGGCATTAAGGAGACTCGGAAGAAAACCAGAAAGGCTACAGTTGCAGCAGTGGCAACATCGTCATGCTTGATTTGCAATCAAACCCATCCGAATTTTCGAAACTTATTCCATCAAGAAGGCTCAAAGTAGTCCAGACCAAGCGAATATGTGTTAACTGCTTCAAGGAAGGCCATCAAGCTGCTACCTGTACATCGCGAGGATGTAAAGAATGTTCAAGAAAACATAACAGCCTGTTGCACTTGAGTAGCGAATCGAAGCAAAAATTGGATGTGCCCAAGACCTCCAATGATAAAAAACCGGAAGTCAAACAACGTCAGAATACCACCTCATTATCTCTGACTACTCTTTATAACAAAAAGACGGCTGGTTATGTGCTCCTGAGTACTGATGTTTTAAAGCTTATAAGCAGCAATGGAAAGAGCATGAAGTGTTGAGCCATTTTTGATCCCGTATAACAAGTAAATCTAATAACTGAACGCATTGTACGGAAACTGGGTTTGTCTTCTCGCTCGCACTTTACTTTTATTGAAAAGGTCGGAGGTACTACTCAAAGGGCCCAGAAGGGGGTAAATATTGTATTGCAATCACGATTAAATGCATACACCACGCACTTTTTTTTGTGGCAGGGAGGTGAATGCTATTTATGCACAGAGTGTGGGACTCCCATGCGCGACTGGGCTACCCACTAAACACCCCCCCTGTCAACCTGAGAACCCAGCCTGGAACCGTTTGACACATTACTTCGGGCCAGATCTCGTTTTGTTACGCCGTGGAGCGCCTTCAAGCTGAGGATTCCCTTTCCTAGTGGGAGGGGAGAGGAGAAGAGGAAATGCCAGAAGAGCGATCCCCCAGCCCCAGCGCCCCCGGCTGCTGTGAGTCCTTTTTATATTTTAGGACTGCCCGAGCATAATGTGCCACCTGGTTCCATTTGTCAACCGATTCGAGCATCACTGCAACTATATTATACGGGGTGAGCTCTCCCGTCTCCCTGTAGAGTTCCCTTCGCAGCCTGACCCATTTTGTACACGCAAAAAATGTGTGACAGGCATTGTCCTCCTCGCGGACAACTATCTCCTTCGCATCCTCGTTTCGGCGCAGGTAAACAGCGCGGCGCTCTTAAGCATGGAGGGTGACAGGTTCATGCCTGCAATCACTCTCACCGCCGAGTCGGAGACTGTTGGATACGAAGATGCAATTCTCAGTGCTCCTCTTCTCTGTATCTGTGCCAATCGTTTTCGGTATACCTCCTTGCTGAGAGCGTCGCCCCATACCTCTGCTCCGCACAGTAGCACTCATCAAGAGGCGTCTTCTTGGTGGGTTGGGTCCCCCTTCGTTGGCCATAAGTCGACTCAGGGCCGATATTCCCGAAGCAGCCTTCTCAGCCGTTGCCTTGATTTGCTCAGAGAAACTCATCTTCGAGTCGATCAGTAGCCCCAGGTACTTCACCGCTGGCTTCGATTCGATTTGTATGTCTCCAATACTGATCATCCTTGCTCTAGGGATTCTCTTTTTTGTCAAGATGACAACTTCGGTTTTCTCCAGTGCTAAACTCAGCCCGCAAGCAGTCATCCAGTCCCTCACTCGGCACATTAGCATACCTAGCCTAAGTTGCACTTGTTCAACGGTGCGTCCGGCGACCAGAGCCGCAACATCATCCGCATAGCCGACCAAGCGCAACTCACCACGCACTTGGAGACATAACATATGTACTCAACAAAATAGTATCTCCTCAGCCATCGATGGAACTGAACAGTGCCACATACAAAAAAACTTGAAGCTGGCTGATCCAAACTTCCATCATACGGAACGCATCGATGTTTTATTAAGTGCTGAATATTTCTATGATTTGCTAAATACGGCAAGGTAGACATTGACCATCCCGCTTCTGTTACCTGTGGAGTTCTTACAGAAGATCAACGACTGAATAATTGAAAATTTTTGGAAACTAGAGGAAGCGACGGAGAACAAACCGCAGTATACTTCAGTGGAGAAATCTAGTGAAACACATTTTTGCCAGACAACGCAAAAAATCCACGAGGGTCGATTTCTGGTCAGACTGCCATTCAATGATGACCCCGAGAAGTTATGTGAGTCAAAGGATATTGCCACTTGTAGATTCTTCCGAATAGAATGCCGGCTTCAAATAAACCCCGAGCTGCAGAGGCACTATAATAAGAAGTTCATAAATGAAGACATCAATCCTTGTCTTGCAATCGTGTGAAGGCTCACGTTATTTTCTTGCATACCATTGAGTCCTAAAACCCAAAAGCAGCACCATTAAAGGTAGTCTTCGATGTCTTCTGCAAGATATCTACAAATATCTCTTTGAATGACATACTGCAAACTTGGCCAATAATTGAAGATGATTTGTTTTCAATCTTACTCCGTTTCCGACAGCCTCGCTATGTTTTTACAGCTGATATACAAAAGATGTATCGGCAGATAGTGTTACATCCTAAGGACCGTAAATATCAACTGTTGATATGGAGAAATGACCCAAATGAGCCCCTACGTTGCAACCAGTTAAACACCGTAGCATGTGCAACGATGTGTGCTCCATATTTGGCAACTGAATGTCTTCAAAGACTTGCTCAAAAAGAAATTCATCGTTACCCACACAGTACCAATGTATTACAACGAGATTTTTATATGGATGACGTCATGATGGACTCAGATACTTTAGCAGATGCACTTCAAGCACAAGATGAACTAATCAAAATATTAGAAGGTGCCGGAATAAAGCTCCACAAATGGTGTGCCAGCCATCCTCGCCTTTTTCACAATATTGCCCCTGATGACAAAGAAGTGTTATTGGATTTTAGCAGACACACTGAAGACGAGGGACACAAAAATAACGAAGAGGACGGTATCTTCCGACATCACTAGGATGTTTGGTCCAATAGGTATCATGGGCTCCATCATCGCCACCGCCGAGGTGTTTCTGCAGGACATTTGGCGCTTAGAGTTGGATTGGGATGCAGCCTTGCCAGAAGGAATGCCACCTAGTGCTCAACTTTCACAAGAACTTGCAAATTGTAGAAAAGGTAAAGTTTCCTTGCCACGTTTTCGTTGGAATAAAATCCAAGCAATTCCAGCTGCATATTTTCTGTGATGCTTCACAAAAGGTATATGCTGCTGCGGTCTACAATCAATCAACCCTGATGGATGAGAGAATCGTAGTTCGACTTCTCTGCTCAAAATCCTGCTTGGCCCCGATTTTTCCGATAACAATTTCATGGTTGGAGCTATGCGCCACAAAATCGAATACGGAGCTTGGCCAAAGAGTCAAAGCTGCCTCACAGATGGAGGAGATCCTACATTACTTCTGGACTGACTCAGAAATCGTTTTAGAGTGGATCGACGCAACAGCTTCAGCATTCAATACTTTTGTTGCTGATAGGGTATCATGCATTCAATAACATTCGTCTCGGTAACAAAATAATGGTGACATGTGGACTCAAAAAATAGCCCCGCTGACATTCTTTCTGATGGTATTGCAACTACAGAATTAGCAAGATGTAACAGTCTTATAATCGTTGAGACCTCCGGCTCGACAAAAATTTCATACAGCTCATGGTTGTATCGAATTCACCATTGGTCCCCGTCTAGCTTCGCCCCGATTATTCGCCTCAGGACTCGTCGGTCAAAGGCGCTCAATATATATGCGGATGCATGGGTTAGGGTCCATGTTTCACACCCATAGCAAAACACATTTGGCTATACGGACCACCTTCTTTGCATGGAGCTCAGACACTATCGCTGCCAGAATATACAAAGAAACAATCATGTTACTTAGAAACAAGGGCAAAACAGACAACGATGACAACATCTATTAAGGCAGCCCATTTTATTGACGATATTCATCATGGGAATTCCTTCAAAAGGTTACAGTGGAGTATCGCATAAGCTTCACAGAGCGCATGAAGAAGAAAGTTACGTCGAGTACACCTTTGGCAAGTTCACTCACAAGTCACGAGTTATCTAGAGCATTAGAAGTCATTGCAAAGTATATCTAGCCAGATAAATTCAGTGATGAAATAAAGGACTTGTGTCATCAGACAGAGCTCCTTAAAAATAGTCCTATAGCTGGCCTAACACCGTTTCTTGACGAAAGGGGAGTACTGCGTGTTGGAGGTAGACTGGAGGCATCAAACTTGTCATTCGATGCAAAACATCCAATGCTAGTACCGTACAAACATTCGCTGACTAAGTTACTGATGGCTGATATTCACCAGGACAATTGTCCCCTAGGTCCACAAACATTACTCGCGAATACAAGGCAGCGACTCTGGACTTCTGGAAAAACGTTAGCACGATCTATTGTGCGGCAATGCATACGATGCAATCGAGCAAACCCACAACTGGTTTCTAAACTTATGGAAAATTTACCAACTACACGTGTGCAGTCTGTAAGGCCGTTTATCAATGTAGGCGTAGATTTCTGTGGACCTATGATGATTCATTATCGTGGCTGAGGAACGTGACCGCAAAAGCTACCTTGCCATATTTTGTTGTTTTGCCACAAAGGCGATGCGCTTAGAGCTGGGGAGTGATCTTAACACAAAAGCTTTCATCGGTTCCCTCAAACGATTCATCGGCAGGCAAGGCCATTGCCATCGTCCATTGTCGCAACGCAATCAACTTCGTGGGAGCCCATCATCAGCTCAACGAACTCTCCCCGTTCTTATACTCCGATAAAGCTCAAAATAAAATTGTAGCTGTTGGTAATGACCGGAACATTGACTTCCACTTGATACCACCTCGTGCACTTTATTTTGGTGAGTTGTGGGAGGCCGCTGTTAATGCTGTTATTACTAAGAGGAGCCTCAGTAGCAACTTTAACCTATGAGGAATTACAAACACTGGTGGTAGGAAGTGAAGCTATTCTCAACTCAAGGCCATTGATACCACTGCCGACAGATGCAAACGATCTCACAGCACACCGGGTCATTTCCTCATTGGAGAGCCCTCAACCACTACTTTAGATACCTTAGCAGAATCACTGAAGGGCGCTGGTTAGAAGAATATTTAAACCAACTACAACACCGCTCAAAATGGAACCAGAGCAGTCAAAACGTTCAACCAGGTTTAATCGTTATTCTCAAGGAAGACAACACGTCTGTAATGAAGTGGCCAGTTGGCAAAATTATCAAGGTTTATAGGGCGAGAACAGCTACGTTCGTGTGGCTGACGTAAAAACATCGCCCGGCATATTTAAAAGACCTATCAACAGGCTTGCCCCTCTCCCGATAGAGGAAGTTACATGTGCTGATGAAGAAGCCACTGCGCCTCAAAAATGATCATGTTTAGAAGATAACATACTCATAGAAGCGGGTTGCTCCAGGAATCAACTTAAAAAACGAACCAAGGGAGCATCAATTATATCAATGTTTTTAACCTGTCTACTGGTTCCTCTGGTAAACACGGAAAAGATAAAACCAATATCTGTTGACCCATTTATGTAAACAGTCTCATCCGTCGGCCAATATCAGTACCTGTGAATGTATGCTTCTAAGGGACATGCCATCCTCCACCGAATGTACCTTAACCGAAATCAAAATGCCTATGGATTCAGATTACCCATTTCAACAACTGGATTTTCGCTCTTAAAGCCTGAATGACACTTCATGTCATATGTAACGGAACGGAAACACTTCTGCCATGAGTTTGGCAAGATAAAGGATGCTCAAAATGAAGCCAGGTTGCGTCTTCAAATCCAATACTGCAACCATTCAAGGCCACCACACTTATTTCAGCAAATTCCCAACGTCTTGCATAAAGGCTCACATCAGCGCAGATAACAAATAATTGCTATTGGGAAATCCAAATAAAACATCTAGCTGCTATCAAATATATGCAGCTGAACTTGATGTATTAAAAACGCAACTACACGTGCAGAATTTCTCCAATTCCAACGAGCTCAGAACGCACGATGTTCATCACTACACGGTGGGCTATATCAGCCTTGGTTCAATTATTGCGCTCACCATTTTCCTTAGATTCAAGTTCAAACATATTCTATACCGCTCCTGAACTCGAAGACCTCGATGTCACAGCTTACCAGTAAGCCAAGCAGAGTTTTGAACGGACCGTTTAACGTGGGGGAGGATGTAACAAATTACAATGCCAAGTGATATCTATGAGAATCAACATCAGATATCTTGGTCAGCAACTATTCATCACAAAATTCACATATGTTGATTCTCATATTGTAGATATCACCACACAAAGCTCATCATCATAAATTCTTTTCATCAAATTACTTGTAATCAGTAAATGTATAGAGTCCTCAATTTTAAAATTCTCACATGATATTATTCAAAGACAATTGTACGTGCATCGCGGAGATGTAATTTGACGCTTATTTTGTCTAGCGCACTTCCACATATCTGGTCGATGCCTGCTGGACAAGATTCAGATGCCATCAACGACCACGGATAGTTTAGTAATTGCCATTTAGCACCGAAACCTAGACTGCTCTATCTCACCTCGACCAGCCTCAAAAAACCTCGCAAATAGATATCTGTCATAAGTATAAATTTACACGACCAAAATATGCCGAGCCACGTTCATCATATCTTTCGCTTCGCCACGAAGTCAATCTATCATTAGCTTGTGCACAATACTACAGTAATATGGTTGGCAGCCGATTACAAATAGATCTGAGGTGGATTGTTCTAAGGTATGTAATCGCTATTAATGAAAGGGATCAAAATTTTCCGATCACTCCTACTGACGCTCTTTGTAGCAACAATTGGCGTGCTACCACAATTACACGGAAATTCACTTACTGAATCAATGCCCACTATTATGCGGCCACGATTGACATGCCACCGAAACTACACGCGAATTTGCCGATGTAACGTGTGAGTTTTGTTGGAGGGAAGCAGACATTTTCTATGGCGATTCTTGACATACCGCCAAAATTACATGAGCAATTACCAATAAAATCAATTGAGGAAGCAGTTTTAGTGTTCCAAAATGTCAATAACCCGTATCCGTAACCACTGTAATGACCAAGCGTGGGATATCATTGAAGTTCTGCCTGAACTAGATCCTTTGTTAGAGCAGTCGTTGACAGCAGATCAGCTCATAAGTTATCTAGATGCTCTTTCGAGGGTCATATGTGGGACGAACATGTAAACCTTTTTGCTGTGCAAGCGAAATTCAAGAGAAACAACGTATTTTACATTAAAATGATGGAGTGGAAACTGCATGACAGTGTATTACTCAAAACGTACAACAATCATATATTAGCAAAAGAAAATAAGAAATAGCACGTTAAAAGAATTAAGTAAATCAAATAATACTAAAATACGACCTAGAGTTAAATAATAAATAATATTTGAGGGTTTAGTTTATAATCACATCGATAACAGCACTGTGAACCACCATATCGACAACGAGCGATCGTCGAGGATGCCGGTGAGTACCCTTTTGGTTTTTTCGCATATCCTTTTTTTATGCATACTTTTGTCCAGCTTATGAATTTTTGTGTATATTCATTTTGTCATTTTTTTAAATTTTTATAAAATATTTGTATGTATTTTAATGTAAACACGCAAAAAAAATGGAAAACAATAGATGTGAGGTCAAATGGTTCATGTATCTAGTTGCTAGATTGTTTGTTGTATCTCCCTTAAATTGCTAGTTTATATCAATACATCGAACAAGATTCCATTGCGTAAACAAATAAAGAGCATTATAATTTGATCATTTGTATTTTCGACGGAGCAAAGACAAAAAAGAAATAAAACATTTCAAATGCATTACAAAGAGCGAAAAAAATTACGACAACCATTGACCTGTAAGAAGTAAAAATTTAAAAAAAAATGAATTGTTAAATCTGAAATTCGGTCTTTTCACTTCACTTGAAATCCCGACCGTGTATGGGACTCGCAACGATGGCGGACTCCTCCACTAAAATGAGCTACCCATCGGGTGCGCTCCTCCCTTTCTTTTTGTGTTATAGGGGCTCTTGCCCGGGTAGAGTGGCCTTCCGCCCACGTGTCCTTTTATAATATAGTGTTATGTGATTCCATCGTATAATGCTATAACATAAATTGGCCACGTTTATATTCCTCATTTAATGGAAAAATTGATGCAAATCATGTTTGTATGAGTTTTTCACTCAAATGGGAAATATATGGCCACGACTACATTTGGGTCTTGATCCGCTTTGGAGGGGCACCGCTTTCATCTGGATGCCCCACTCTTATTTGTGGGCCATAAGTAATGTCGGTAACGACGAAGTCTCTTAAGTCCGTCCGTTTGATCCAATTTGTTCTTTGAACAAGCAATTTCAACCCTTAGTAGCTTACCTCGGCCTCGGCACCAGTTGATCGGCATGTTGACCTGTTAATTCGTGAATGCGAAATTTGTTTTGCAGTGGGTGGGGAAATGAGCCCGCCCCAAGACACCGCAACGCTAGCCTGCCAGCGCATTCACGCGTCCTCAGAGAAGGCCAATCTCGGCGGATCTCATCATCCTCTTTCGCCAAGGCAGCAGACCAAAGCTGCAGTCCTTTACGGGCTTTTATATCTACACTACATTCACTACACATCCCACTAGCCAGAGGGAAAGATTCTTCCAATAAATAGTTTCTTCTTGATACGAACTGGCTTCTCGAAACTTCTTCAAAATTTATCAATTACAATCATGTAACGGTGAACTTGTTCAACAACCAACTCCCAATTGATACTATCATAAAAAGATATTTGAATTAAAAATCAATTTTCAACTGACGCCTAGGGATCATTCAATTTTTAAAACATTAGTAACTTGAGTTGTTGAAAAAAACGAATCGAGTGATCTGTGGTATGTTACGTCCTTTTACGTTAGACTACGGGAGTATTTAGCTGCTTGTCAACGCATCTTCAATGAAGCGATTATTTTTACCACTCCTCCAAGAAAGAAGCAAGCCACATGTCGGACACGGAGCTTCTGGAGAGAGGTGAGGCAGTCGAGGAAGATGTTGCGTGTGATCCAGCTAGACAAATTATTAAATGACGACGTTCGCCCATACGCGTCAGTACAGATCTTGCAAAATCGACTGGTAGTCTTGATTGACACTAAAGCCAGCTTCAAGTGCAAAGCAGCCGATTTTGCAAGAGAAGTCCTGACACACTATGCGGATCCAATCTAGCACTTTACTACCTGGTTAAGCACGGGGGATCGAACTCGTCACTCTATAGTGGGAAAACTCACGTCGGATGTCACCTTTAACGGTGCAACCAAGTTCCAACTAACACAGAGTCTATACTTAGGGGTTGACTTCGTGCGAAGATTTAATTTAGCCCCGGCATGATTTTCTAGCACTTTGTTTGACTCTGTTACCACCGTCAATGATGCGACATTAAATTCTTGCTCACTTCGACATGCACTGGATGCCAAACAACAGCTATGATTAAACGTATCTATATCGGTTTTCCATTCGCATGAGAAGGAAGGTCTCAGCTAGATAACGTTGTTGTCTCACACGATAGATGTGTGGGATGCAAAACTCATCAAACAGAGACAGTTTGCCATATCTCCGGCAAAGGAAAAGTCGCTATACGCTGAAATTGATTCGATGTTGGCACTAGACGTGAATGACGAATCGCAAAGTGTATGGGCTACACCAGTCACCTTAGTAGTTGTACCGAATAAAGTCCGACTATGCTCATATACCTGGCGCTTGAATGCCGTCACTGTTAAAAACGCATATCAGCTACCATTGATCGAGAATATCTTAAGTCGATTACCTAAAGCCCATTTTATTACTAGCTTAGATCTCAAAGATGCTTTCTGGCTCCCTTGGATCCTAGTTCGAAGGAGAAGACAGCTTTCACGGTCCCAGGTGACCCCTTGTACCAATTTGTAACCATGCCGTTTGGACTGTGTAATGACCCACAGAAAATGATGCGCCTTATGGATAAAGTAATACCACCGCACCTACGACACCAAGTTTTTGTATACCGGAACGACTTATTGCAAATGACTGAGACCTTTGACGAACATATCATACTGTTTAAGGAAGCTTCAGGAAATGGCCCTACATATCCGGAAGGCCCTTCGGCACCTGTAGACGTCAGTGGCGTTCAGTCGCAGAAATCTGTCCTTTAAGTTTATCAGCTGGTCGAGAACTTTAAATATAGGGGTGACAGATCTCTGCGGAATATCAACCTGCGGGATCACGGTTATCACGGTTGTTTCTTCAAATACAAAATCTTTGAACATCATTTAATGCCATGAATTGAGTTGGATTTCAGTAAGAAGCATGATGTCAGGCTTTTGGTTAACAATGAACTCAGGGAGACAGTCAAGCCCATCTATGGGAATCTGGCTGAATGGCAAATTATTTTAAGATATTTGAAAGATCTAAGCATTGAAAAACAAAATAGTTTTTGAATCTTGTTAATTAATTCTTTTCGATGAAAAATTATGTTGTTGGTACATTTTAAGAAGCAACCCATTGTTGTCAATTACATTATTTAAATTACTTACAGTATTTTCTGGTGCTCATCAAACGGCGAGAGCAAATCGTACCCTAGGCTTAAGGGAGCTAGTAGTTATCACTCTGTGCATTTATTTTGGAATGACTCTTAGATCTTGATAACAGGGACATCTTCGGTATGATCCAGGATGACCAAATAAACCGCAGTTGACGCAGAAAATTTTTTCTTTAGGATCCGTCTAAGCCAATTTCCACTCACCGAGTGCATGAATTTCTTTGCATGTAACACACTGATAGCACAGGGCGCAGTTGGCAGCAAAATGGCCAACACTTTAACACAGACAGCACTGATTGACTTTTCTTTTCTGGAGACGTTTCCACCTCAAAATTGTGAAGTTCAAGTACCTTGGCTGTTTAGTGGCACTTGGACTGCTTTTATTAAAAATTTGTACTAAATAAAATGGTTCATTTTTCTTTCAACTGTCGATCTCCTTGTTGCAAAATTCTAGACTGAAATGAATTTAATTGCTAGTGCAGCTTCTTTGAGCATTTGAAGAAGATCGACCGATTCTTCTCAGCAGTCCAGATCCTTCAACAAAAAGGTATATTTTTTTCAGTTTGTGGTTCGTAGATTAAGTGTGGAAGCTCCACAGAACTCAGAGCTTCTTTTGCTGACTTGAACTGTCGGTTCGGCTGCTAGTTGATGAGTCAGAGGGTTAGAACCAACAAGCGAGTTCACATAGAACAAATCTACAACCTAACGGTATTCAATCTTCAAAGACCAATTTGAGTATGTATAGGTGTTCGCAAACGCTTTCGTGGGAAAATGTAAGAAAGAGGTTCAATAGGCACATATTGCCTTGCCTAGATGCTTGAATGGAATGCAAGACGATGAGCTTTAATTTTGATCACGTTGGCAAAGGATTCCCTTTTCATCAAGTGTACGTACATGCAAACACAACAGCAAATCGATTTTCCGCATGAAAACTTAGTCCCAAGTAGATGGTTTGTTTGGAAACAAACAAATGATGATAAACGCGCTCTCTATCTCTTGCAAGTTCATCGCTGGTTGCATTCAAACATTTCCCTCTCTTTTAATTCGATCGATCAGCTGGTGAACTTGCATGTTAGTCTATATGCTCTGGATGAGTCATGTTCCCCACCGTACTGCTCGAACACGTTGATTGGCAAAACTTCTTTGGTATTCTTATTAATTTTGACAGTAGGACCAGCAGATAGTTGATTACTTCTCCTTTTTTTTGGTTAAGATATTTAATGGAATTAATGCTCGATTTACTACTAGAATTGATGCCTCAAGTCCAGTCGAGAACTGCATAGTGGTTTCCAATTTGAATGATGCCACCTGCACTTCGCATGTATTTTTGTGTTGTTTCTCGCAAGATTTTCAATTCTCTGATCTTTTCTTCTGATTTCTTAATTTTCTTTTATTTTTCTTGGTTGACTGTTAATTTCTAGATCGTTTCTTTCAATAATGATATGCGTCATTTCAGCTTTTCATTTTCTTTTATGATTTTCTCCATACTATTGTTATTTGTCACAATGTGGAGATTTCTTATGGCTTCACCCATCGTTTCTTTTCAGAACTATTTTCAATTCAATTCAATCAATTTAATACTCAAACATGTTCAACACAATACTTATTTGAGAATATGAAAGTTATTGAGTGGTCAGGCCTAAGTTAGTCTTTTCATCTGTATTCTTATATGTACTATCCTATGATATACAGCTTATTATGTCGATACTTCATTTTTGAGGAAAATCTAGTTACATATGTGAAAACCTCTTAATTGAGTATAAGATGAAACTGATATCTATGCTTAAACTAACTTATCTTAATTTAACATAGAAACTTGGCTCACAGAAGAATTTTGTGTTCCGTCCAAAGACGAACTTTGTAAGGTATTGACGAGAGGTTTATTTAGCACGGTGCACGAAAGTTTTAAATTGTCAATCAATTTGTTGCATCTGCCGTTAATTGTATCCAACCCGAATATTTTATGCAGATGACTAGTTGAGTGCCATGGAGGAAGGTTTAGAATGAGTTTAAGTACTTTGTTCTGTGAGGTCTATATTTTTTACAAGCTAGATTTTACAGCAGTAATATGTAATGGGGTGCCGTACGTCAACATTGGTTGAAATATTGTTTTGTACAGAAGTAATTTATTTTCTAGTAATAAAAGCAAATTTCTATTGATTAATGGGTATAAGGATTTTATCAATAAACTACTCTTCCGTTGGCGGTCTAGAATATGCGCTTTCAAGGTGAGTTTCCTATCAAGAATAAAAACTAGATATTTAACAGTATCGGTCCAGTCAATACTTTCACCGTGGTACCTAATAGGTCTGTCAGGAAGGTATTTCGAGGCTCTTTGCTTCGTGAAGGATATTGCTTTTGTTTTGCTGCTATTCACGAGGAATAGTATACATCCAGCTTCTTTAAGCCTTTTTTTAAGCTTTTTGTGATCATTTTAGGATCGGCGTGTGAGGTGTAAAGTGCTGTGTCATCAGCATAAAGAGCAAGCTCATACTGTGGGACACTGGGAATATCACTAGTGTAAATATTATAGAGTGTTGGGCTTAGTACAGATCCCTCTGGTACACCTACTGTCAAAGAGTATTGCGACGAGAATTGCTGATTAATAGTTACCTAAGAGATCCTGTTTGATAAGAAGTTTTGAATAATTTTAATTATTACCATAGAGTAATTATAATTGCATATTTTGTGTAGTAAACCATCATGCCAGATGGTATCGAAAACCTTTTCGATATCCAGCATAACTGCGCCCGTTGATTTTTTTTTTGAGAAATCATTTTTTACACTATTGTTGATCCTCTTTAGCTGCTGGGTCGTATTATGCCCTGGATGAAAAGCAAACTGAAAATTTGGAATAATATTATTGCCGGAAGTGAAACGTACAACTCCTCGTGTAAAAGTTTTTTGCAAATTTTGGCCTAGCAGTTTAGTAGACTTATTGGTCTATAGCTTTCTGCTTTCACTGAGCCTTCTACATAAAGCGTTAAAGAAAATGTGGTTCACCTCAGTCCTTCACCAACAATTTACAGAAAAGTCCCCAATTCGCCAGGTTGAAGTTAAATATAGCTGTCTCTCGTGATTGCCCCGTGCAATTCTGAATTACACACAGTACTGGGATATGATTTCCATTAAGGGAATCATACTTTTCTATCTGTGTGATAAGCGAAGGCTTATTGGTTAGTATCAGATCAATTGTTGTAACTAGAATGAGAATCACATATTCCCATTGCAGTGACAGCATTTAGTCTATGCAGTGGAACAGTTTCACGTCTCGTGATCTCCCGCACAACTTTTGCATTTATACCTTCTACTGCAGTACGATTATCCATGGTTAAACTTCTGGCATAATTTGCATTGAGTGGGTTTGTTCGGTCTTTTTTTACAGTGCTCGAACGTAATAAATGTATGGAGCAGTGCTTATACTTTTCGGAGGCATATGTTGTCTGTCATCAAAACGAGGATGTGGATGATATATCATGTTAATATTTTTGCACATTACACAATTCGATTTTACCTCATCGTATAGCTCAATCACATCCACCTGGGATAATCCTTCCAATAGAAACTTTGATGGGAGTGTAAACCGTCATGGATGAGTGTAGAACTCGCATTTTTCGTGTTTAAGCAATTCTGTTACCTTTCTCTTGTCAACTAAACTGTCAAGAAAGAGTTTTTTTCGAACTGCACTACTATGATCATCGCTTTCTCGCGAAGATATTTTCCTCTTATGTCCACTACTCACTTTCGGTATTAAAAGATAAAACGATTTCTTAACGGATAGGTCAGATAATCGGTTTACATTTGATATAGAGATGTTTTCCCACTTAGCTAAATTCACGTCCGAACGCATCAAGGCGGCTAACTCGAGTGAGAACTACATATTTTGTATATTGTCGATGCTTCCACCAATAGCGGGAAACAGAGCTCTTCAGATTCAGAATACAACAAAGTTGACTTTGCATCCCAGTTGCTAGCGGGGAAGATTCTTCCAAAACATCGTTTTTTCATGATACGAACTGGCTTCTCGAAACTTCTTCAAAATTGATCAATTACATAGATGTAACGGTGAACTTTTTCAGTAACTAATTTTCAATTAATGCTGTTATAAAAAGCTCTTTGGTTTAAAAAATCAATTTCTAGCTGACGCCTGGAAACCATTTAATTCTTAAAAAATTAGTAACATGAGTTGTTAAAAAAAACGTCAGTAAACAACAAATTCTAGGCGTAGAATCTAACGGTCTGCCTATCATTGATTAAAACATTCATTTAAATGCATAGCTATGAAATCTGATTCAAAGTGAACTTGCAAAGAAACTTTAAAAGCTTATTATCTTTGATATGACTCATACATAAATAATTCCCATGACGAGCATATCACTTATCAAATTAGACCCATAATTATCGTTCACTCTCTATGCATGTTGATAGGATTTTAAGCGTAGGAATTAATTAAATTATCCTAGCGTGCCAGCATGCATAGTTTACCATGTCCTCTCACCTCTGCACAATCTATACACAAATTAAATTTAATACATTTCATCTTCTGGTGGAATTTACCTTTCCTATGTAGGCCACCTACCTCTCCAGCTTAACAGCGTACTATCCTGCTCTTGTTCCGATAACATATGATGTAATGTACGTGTATGTTTTCATCCAACTTATATCACCCCCGGTCCATTCGTTTATTAATGTACTCTGGCATGGTTTTATACTTACGGCAATTTGGCCATTTATCAGCAAACATTGTTCGTTCCCCTCGACACACCCACACATGCACACACATGAGTGCTCCAGGATCAAGGTTAGCGGCAACAGAGTTGGTATGTGAGGATACACGGTATTTGCTAGCCAATTCCATTACCTTTACCACATGCCAGTGCATTACCGAAATTTCAGCCTCAGAATATTGCGGAATGAAATTTTAACTGAAATTCGGTATAAATAACTCATGATAAAACCGTCCGCGTAAATGCTTTACGTTGGGGATGAATGTAAGTAATTTGGTGGAGATATCAAAAAGGATGGTGTTGAATTTCATGAGCTAAAAACCAAACAATTTTAGGAGCTATTCCATCTGATAGCGTACGGTTTATGATCCTTGTCAGGAACTGAAGTATTTGTTTACAAGAGCTTATTAATTATCTCGAAAACTAAGTGAGTTAATGTCCTTAAATTTTAAAAGGGCTGGAAATTTTAAATGCTATTATGCCTGCCAGGACTTTTTCACTATCAATATGCAGGTGAATCTTCATCGACTGCGTAGCCCCTCCCTCTTTCAAAATTAAATAAGTAATTATTACGTTCCAAACAAAATTCAGATTAATAATAAGAATCAATTTGATGTCCTTGTGGAAAATATAATGTAGTCCTTTTGATTCTGAGAGTTTTCTATGTCTGTATAAAGTGGTTGAAATCTTGTCTAACTACAGCTACTTCGTAAGTCTAGGATGTTTAGATTACATTAAAGTTACAGCCAAAGTGATTAAGATCCGGATATTTTTGTATCAGGTGCCAGATAAAATAAGTGGTTATTACATCTTTAATTGTTCATGGGTCTAACAGTTGCCGGGTGTTGCACCCTCAAAGAAAGAATGCTCCAGGGTGGCTTTCGGTTCCAGTTAAGCTCGTCCGGGGGCGGGCGTGGAAGCGCCACTTGCTTGTCCAATAAGACCCCAATAAGCCGCCAAGCGAGGGTTTGGCTTGCCGGCTTCAATTTTTCCGCGTCAAGGAAGCCAACACTCACAATATCTACTGAAATCCCAACAAATAATTTATTCTGTGGGCACTCCACGCTTTGACAATGTTACTACCTGAAAGAAGGGCGCTCCAGCGACCACTCAAGATACTTACTGAAAACATGCTAATTATGTTCTTCGACAATTTTCCAATCTATGAGAGGGTATCTCTTTAGCATACTCTCAAACACTACCACTTCACTACCGTTTCAATTCATTATTTCTGTTGGAAATATTCACGCTTATTTCCGCGCAGCAATACGCACTTGTGTGTGTGTGTATGTGATTTGAGCCACTTACAAATATTGTTGTGATGTCCAAACGGGAATGGAATTGTATCGGCGTAGCAGCCTCTATACTTGTTGACACTTGTCAGTCGAATTAAGAATGTTCTTAGAAGAACCGTCGTATCGTATATATAGACTAATTATATATTGTCGCCGTATTCGCAAATCGTTGTAACATTTTCTATATTATTTTAATAAAGTTCATTTTACCAAACAATCAAAATACCTTAATTATTATAACTTCCTCACATTTCCAAGACACAAAAATCAATATGGGTGCACTGGGCCGCCCATATTAATTTTTGTATATTGATTAATTTTGCGTTTTTTATATGCGTTTATTATGTCCGCGCGTTTTTCGGTTGGGTAACGGTTGTGATAAGTTTTTGTCAATATGGCTGAAAGTAATTCAATATCTACTTTGCGCTTGGAATTACTATCCAAAGATAATTATGACACTTGGAGCATGCAAGTGGAGGCGCTGTTAACGAAAAACGATTTACGGGAATAAGTTAATGGGAGTGCTTAACAACCAAGTGAATCGGATATAGCCTGACTGGAAAAAAGGCGGAATAATGACAGTAAAGCTAAAGCGGATTTGATATTGTCCATTCGTTCTTCTGAATTGAAGCAAATTCGTGGATGCGAAACTTCAAGAAATATTTGGCTCAAGCCAGAGTCAATTTATGCGTCTAAAGGGCCCGCGCGAAAGGCAAAACTTTTGAAGCAGCTTGTGCTTCAGCGCTTAGAAGAAAGTGGTAACGTGAAGGACCGTCTTGGAAAATTCTTTCATGTCGTGGATAAATTAGAAAATATCGATCAACGGTGATGCTGTTGTATAGTCTTCCTCCCTCATATGAGAACTTCAGGTGCGCGATTGAGTCTCGGGATGAGCTACCAGCGGCGGAGACACTGAAGATAAAAATTATGGAGGACAGTGAAGCTAGGAAGCAAAATCCCGGAAGCGTTGTCACGGCTATGGCTGCCGGGAATCACGCAAATTCATATGTTGCATATCTGCAACAGCACGCATTTATTACATTCCTGCAACAGTGTACACTTAACGCTACGTACAGGGAATAAGATGTATGCTAAACACTCAATAAAGTAGATATTTGAAATTCTTTATTTATTCTTGGTGAAATTTACAAAAAAAATTCTTATCTCTATTATAGCATAAGCTCACTCTACATTTTTCACAATATGTGAATGTGTAGCCCTTACAGTTTGGGTATTTACACCTGGCCCGATCACCCCATTTTGGCCAGTGGTCTGTCTTGTCTTGGCGGACATCTTTAGTGGGCATAGTTTGTGCTGGTCCACGCTTCTTCTTCAGCTGCAAATCAGCTTCTAAAGTTGAAGTGCTTGGGCGGCCCCTTTTTGCACCATTGCTCTGTAGGCCGAGGTTACATAAGTATTTGCCAGCTCAAGTCTATATTTGCACAGATTCAAAGGCTTCGTATTAGGTCTGGTTTGTTTCAGAGTTTTTTTGTACAATAACCATGAATTTATTATGGTCACATCCAAAAGTTGGAAAAACAAACGATTTTTCCACCTTCTGCTTTTTCGAGTAATATGGTACCTTCCAATAAAGCTGTCAAGCAGATCAACTCCCCCCATATGGGTGTTGTAGTCTTTTATTATATTGGGACAATTTATTGGTACCCGCTGTTTCGTTGTTTTATCATACCTCGAAGTAGTGGTTACAGGCAAGGCTCCGGTATAGCTTGACAACAAAGTAACTGGCTTATTATCCTTCCAGACTACTGCACTGATATCGATACCATCGACATTGGCTACCTGTTCCTCATGGTATCCCCTTGGTACTTTTCTTTTCATCACACTTTTCTTTTCATCACACTTTTCTTATCCGGAAGTTTATTATTTGGGATACGATTTGACTGAATTGTTTCCAAGCAATATATTCCTTCCTTTGCAAGATAAGTGACCAAGGGCACCGATATATAGTAATTGTCAAAGTATATAACATGGTTTGCACATCTTGGAACAATCCGCGCTAGCCGCACTACTGTGTTACCAGTTGGTCCCAAGTCTGGTTCGCCATTTATGCGAGGATGATTGCCAGCGCCAGTATAGATCTGAAATTTGTGTGCAAATCCATATATGCTACATTTCAAGAAAAGCTTGAAACCCCATTTGTGCGGTTTATTGGGAAGGTATTGCTTTTATATCTATAGACAAGCGTTGTTCCAAAGGTACAGCAGCATACTTGCTATTTAGATCGTCAATTATTGGCCGAATTTTGTGCAACCTATCATGGTTAGGATGGTCAACAGGAAAGTGAGTGCTATTGTCATTGAAGTGTAAAATAGAACAAATATTTTCGTAATTCTTTTATGTCATGGTTGATTTTACAGGCTCATAGCCATGTTGATCTGACCAGTACATACAGAAGTTTGGGAATTTAGCAATAGAAGAATAAATAAGAATCCCAAGAAACTTATTGAAATCATTTTCAGTGATAGTAAAGGGATTTGAAATATTTTTCTGTGCAGAATATAAATTACTCTGTGACTTGATCTTTTCCCTAAGCTCTTGAGTGAAAAAGAAAGAAAAAAATTGGTACGGCGTTTCTAATTCCAATATGCTGTCAGGATATTGAATATTTTGTGGAAAATTTGTAATGTTTTGATTGGTGCTGAGATTTATGCGTCTCCAGGCTACGCTGCTTAATCGTTGACGTGCTGCCTCATTCTGCTGAACGGAAGGCTGTGGTGCCTTAGTTACATTTCCTAAAGTTGGGGCATTATCATTACAAGTTGGGTAAACAGACTTACGCTCATGTCAGAAGGGTTTTGTATTCAATTTACAAAATGCAGTCACCAGATCGAATCAAATCAAGCAACATGTCAAAGACGATTTTATTGGAGAAAATATGAAATGCGAAGATCATACCATTTTTAACAAAGTTCAATGAATTTCGACTTTTGAGGTTTTTGGTATTGTTATAATCATACATATCTCCCTTGATAATTATTTCAGATGTCCATCCGCGACGGAGGAAACACATTTTTCATGTATTTCCCCCCTGGGCCCCCACTAAAGCAAAAACTGACAGTTTAACAACTTATTACCCGCGAATTTCTAAAGGGGGAAAATGTTAACCGACGGATTCCCTGTTTCCCCCGTATGATCACCGCTTTATTGCGGCTACTCCGGTGGAGGCTCCACCGTCCCCAATCTAGCTCACCCGAAGACGGGCGTGGGCGCCACTCGTTCGCTTTCCGAGCCTCCCAAGGGGTCGTCCGAACGAGAAGACGACCGCCGGAGCAAAAACTATCACTTGGCACTGAAAACCGAGACACTCACATTCGCTACCCTCGCCAAACACTACCACCACCGTTAAACCTTCCAGGTCTTCTTGCCTGGTCACCGCTCTCGGAAAAAGATTTCCCGAGCCGCACTTCTCACAACTGGAAAAAATGTTAATTATTTGATATATGAAAAGAAAGATCGAATATTTAAATCTACTTTAAGTTTATTTGTCAAGGCAAACAATTCAATATCTTAAATGTTAAAAGGAAGCCACTTACTTTTATCTCCTAACATAAAAAAGGGGCCCGTCGATTCCGTTCGCTCGCGCTTTCCACCGCCGTCTCGTCGAAGTTCGTAACGCAGTTTTACTCACTGCCGGCTCATTCACTTCCCGCCGGACACTTGTTCCTTCCTTTGCAAAATGTAGGTCGGACAGCCGTTCACGTTGCACTCGATATTTCTTTTTTTTCGCCACTTCACCGTTGCAGGCACAACCAAAATCTTCACCGCACAAATCTTCCCGGCTTATATAACTCACTACAGATGTTACGTTGATTACTTTCTTTTCGCAGCCAATTTTTTCGAATCCTAGAATGGTTACAAAACCCTTTTGCAAGGAGCTCTCTCCCACCTCCTTGACTAATTTCACTTATGAGCATTAATTGTAGGTACTCATCTTCAGTCATTCATTAAATTGAATCAAGTGTTCAAAGCATGCACCTTAAACGTTGAAGTTGGGAAAAAATAACTCCAAATTATTCAATCTTCGCATTTAAAACAGCCACTATCTTGTTTTATGATTACTGATACTACTAGCTGAACCGATTCTCAAAGATATACATGACACCTATCATTCTTGAAATTTTCATGCAAATCCTAGCAAAACTGTAGTGTCTGAGTCGGTAAAAAGCGCATGTTGTTCCATAGCCATATGTTGCCATAGTAATACATGCAGCGCATATTGTTCCATAGTAATACAGGAAAATTCAAACCGCTATAACTTCGCTAAATATGATGCAATCTTTATGAAACTTGCAGGGTTAATCAATCTTATAAATAGACATCTGTGTAATTTCATTGAATTTAAGGGTACCGTTAAGATTTTATCCAAGAAAACATAAAATCGATAAATCATACTATTACTAACAAAGTTGAGTGAATTGTGACTTCTCACGTATTTGTTGTTGTTGTACGCACCAAGGCCTACATCCCTGATTTTTTTCAGATTTTTCGGATCACAGGTGTCCAATCGCGAGGGGGGGGGGGACACAAATTTTTCGTGTATTTCCCCTCCCTGTGCGCCCCTCGAAGCAAATTTTGCCAAACTAAAACCAGTTTTGAAAAGTTCTCATCAAGACCTTTCATTTGATACCCATATCGGCTACCTTCAACGACTTTTTTTTTGGGGGGGTTACCCTCCTATATGGGGAGACCCCCCTTAAATACCTTATAAAAATTTTTTGTAGTTGAACTATGAAGAGATCACCACTTTACACCTACACACAAAATTTGATGTTTCTAGCTTAAGTAGTTTCCGAGAACAACTGCTGTGACACACGGACGGACGGACGGACGGACGGACAGACGGACAGACTGGTCGCGGAACTAGTAGGGTTTTGTAAAATTATTTTACAAAACCCTAATAAAAAACAAAAATTAAATGAAGATCATCAACAGTACTTTCCATAGGGATGTCCATATCTTCAGCATCTGCTTCCGCCAATAGCTGACGATTATTCCTATGTTCAACTTCCTCATCTTCCACTTCTCCTTCTGAGGATCCATGTCATGCTCAGACTGATCTAGGTTCTGGAGGTATTCCTCGATTTCTTGGGTGGTCAGCCCTCTTGGCATCCTAGAGAAAAACAACCAGAATTTGGATGGAATGCAGCAAGCAAGTCAGCCGGAAATCAAATTGCTTTGAGCGCAAATGCGCAATGTTGCACTTATGCAACAAACTGATTTTGAATTTCCGCAAAAATATTTATTTCTTGCTCTTTTGGTGTTATAAGATGTCTAAAAACAAAAAAATATGCAACACTTGCCTAACAAAGTTACGAAAAAAACTGAATTACACTTTGCACTAATCACTTGTTCACATTCACACGCGCCCGCGATCTAACAAAGTCTGATTCCCAAGTGCAGAAATTTAAAATCAAGACGCCACGTCAACTGTCAAAACAACCATAAAATTTGGTTTAAATTATGGTATATTAGATTCGAATGTGCGTAATGGTTTCGGTTAAATCAGTTGAATTTCGGTATGTTGCAGATATGCAACAACGCGAATTTAAGGGTTAAATGGTAAAAACTTAGTTAAGCTTGTAAATCACGAAAAAATTCCTGCAGTTAATATGAAAAACATTGAGTGTATTCCGCGTTGTGCAATATGTTTAAAGGGAAAAATTACCTTGTTCAGAAGTTTTAAAAATTGTGCACTCTGACGTAGTGGGTCCGTTATGAACTGAATCGAACGAGCGGACGAGACATTTCGTGACTTTCATCGACGATAGCATGAGATGGATTGAAGTTTATTTTCTGCGTGAAAATAGCGATGTATTCGATGCATTTAAATTGTATCAACAGTTAGTGGAAAAACAGAATGGCAAGAAAATACAATATTTGCAGTCTGACAACAGTCGTGAATATTGCAATATTGCGTTTGAAAATTATTTGGCAACTCAAGGAATTGAACGTCGATTGACTATTGTGCGTACTCCACAGCAGAATGTAGTGGCAGAGCGAATGAATCGTACATTATTAGAAATGGCAAGATGCTTGTTATTGCAGTCTGGATTAGGAGCGTCATTTTGGTCGCAAGTCGTTGCCATAGCATGTCATTTGCGCAACAGATGTCCCACGCGTACATTAAAAGGTCGCATTCCTAATGAGAAGTGGACGGGAAATAAATTAAAAATGAATTATCTTCGAATATTTGGATCGAAAGTTTTTGTGCTTGACAAAAATGCGATGAAGGATAAATTAGCGTGCAAATCGACGGAAGGCGTGTTTGTAGCTTATCCATGAGATCACAAAGGATATCGGATGTGGATACCACGTATACATGCGCGTGGTGTGAAATTTATTGACGAACCGCACAAAATAGCGGGTGAAAATTCTGTATTTGATGAACACATTGCATAAAAAAACGCACTGAGAGATAATGAAGATCATCAGGAAATTATTGAACTCTCGTCACGGGAAGATTTCAGCGGAATGCACAAAAATGCGATACCTAAAATACGAGTGCAAGCGGAGGATGAGATGTTTAGAGCTCCTAGAAGACTGTGCTTATGGGCACAAGAAGTAGAGGGCGATCAAGTAAATTGTTTAGGGTTCAGCCACATTGCGATTGTACTGTCGTAACCAGCGATTTTTAGACGCAAATACGAACACACTGCGACAAGATCTCCGAAGGAACTTCAGGCATGCGCAGAACTAAAATGCTCATTTGAAGGTATGTCTTTGCCAGGAATACATGCGCTAACTCATTTCTGCGCTATGCAAGAAACTTCCATGCACGTCAGCGTCAAATGTCCAAATGATGTGCGCCTGTGCGAGTATCATAGAAACTACCTGCTAAACTGGTTTTAGGAAAATCGCAAATTCCTGCGACTACCGACCTGGACAAAATTGTCGAAAATCGCAGTGTGCGGGCTTCCATTTAACCATGTGTAACTTGCGACAGAAGTGCGGCTAAATAGTCGTAGTCTGATGCATCCCTAAGGTCGAGATGATGTTTTCGCGGATATTGCAAAAAGCAGTGTGCAAGACGCCTTAAATAGCCACGCACGTGATGAATGGTTAGATGCAATGGAGGCTGAAGTCTCTAATTTAATTAAAAATGACACATGGGAGAGAATCAAGAAGAACAATCGCAAGAATGTCGTCGGTTGTCGTTGGGTATTGACAAATAAACACGGTATCGATGGTGAGATCGAGCGATGCAAAGCGCGTTTGGCGGCTAATGGATGCAATCAAAAATACGGTGCTGTCTATCATCAAACTTTCGTGCCAGTTGCGCGACTGGAAATGCTGAGATTATTATTAGCGCTTACTGTGTAGTTTGAAATGAAAATTTGGCAATTCGATGTGGTAGCCGCATATTTAAATGGAATTTTAAAAGAAGATGTTATCATGCGTGTACCGAAAATGTTAAATAAAACGCTGGTTAGAATTGCATCGAAAAATTCGAGTCTCCGAACGCGCGCAAGAGAGATGCTAAATAGTCTCGAGAATGGCCTTAATGCGTGTAAGCTAAAGAAAGCTCTATACGGATTAAAGTAGGCTGGCCGTGAATGGTATAAACGACTTAGTGAAAAATTGTGTAGCCTGGAATCAAAGGCAACAACGAGTGAACCATGTTTATTTTTTGGTGAATTTTTTGGTAATGTTGTGTATGTGTTAGTGTATGTAAATGACTTCTTAATGACAACACAATCGACAAAGTGTATGAATTTATTGTAAACAAGTTTGCAAGAAGAGTTCAAAATAAGAGACCTTGGACTAGCGCAATTTTGTTTACGTCTTGAAATTGATCTGCAAAAGGATCGAATTATACCTTCTTAGAGTGGTTAAATAAAAGGATTATTCAGACTGTATGGCATGGACAAATGCAATCCGATAAGAACACCATCGGAAGTGAATATGCGCTTTGACAGCTCGAGTGATGATAATTCGAGCGAAAAGTATCCGTACCGTGAATTACTTGGCGCTTTAATGTATTTGTCGGTTGCAACGTGATTGGATGTTGCAAACACGGTGTCGCAATCAGCACAGTTTTTGAATAAAGCGCGCAAATGTCATTGGATGGCAGCGAAAAGTGTTCTGCGATATTTAGCTGGTACTGCTACTCTCGGTTTGGTGTATACAAAAACAGATGATTCGTTATTCGGCTACGCAGATGCCGATTGGGGCGGAAATTCCTTAGATCGTCATTCATTTACGGGATACACATTTTAATTAAGTGGTGCAGCGATCACATGGAAATCGCAAAAACAACAGATTATTGCGTTATCATCAACAGAAGCGGAATATATATTAGAAAAGGCGGCAAAAGAAGCGATCGACTTGCTCAGTTTACTATGTGAGCTTGGTTTAGATGATTGGACAAACATTTTATAATATGTGGATAATCGTGGAGTTCAGTGTTTAGCAAGTGATCATGTGTTTCATGCGCGTACAAAGCACATTGACATTAAGCATTATTTTTTACACGAAGCAATAAATGATCGTGTGCTAGCACTGAAGCATATGCCAACCGATCAGATGATCGCGGATATACTGATAAAACCGTTGAATAATTTAAGTCACAAAAATTGCTTAGAGGGGATAGGTCTAAGTATATGTAAGTGACGTGCGCATTGAGAGGGCGTGTTGGAAATATTCACGCTTATTTCCGCGCAGCAATACGCACTTGTGTGTGTATGTGATTAGAGACACTTACAAATATTGTTGTGATGTCCAAACGGGAATGGAATTGTATCGGCGTAGAATTGTTGACACTTGTCAGTCGAATTAAGAGTCTTCTTAGAAGGAGAGCCGTCGTGTCGTATATAGACTAATCATATGTTGTCGTGTATTCTCAAATCGTTGTAACATTTTTTATATTATTTTAATAAAGTTCATTTTACCAAACAATCAAAATACCTTAATTATTATAACTTCCTCACATTTCCAAGACACAAAAATCAATATGGGTGCACTGGGCCGCCCATATTAATTTTTGTATATTGATTAATTTTGCGTTTTTTATATGCGTTTATTATGTCCGCGCGTTTTTCGGTTGGGTAACGGTTGTGATAAGTTTTTGTCAATATGGCTGAAAGTAATTCAATATCTACTTTGCGCTTGGAATTACTATCCAAAGATAATTATGACACTTGGAGCATGCAAGTGGAGGCGCTGTTAACGAAAAACGATTTACGGGAATAAGTTAATGGGAGTGCTTAACAACCAAGTGAATCGGATATAGCCTGACTGGAAAAAAGGCGGAATAATGACAGTAAAGCTAAAGCGGATTTGATATTGTCCATTCGTTCTTCTGAATTGAAGCAAATTCGTGGATGCGAAACTTCAAGAAATATTTGGCTCAAGCCAGAGTCAATTTATGCGTCTAAAGGGCCCGCGCGAAAGGCAAAACTTTTGAAGCAGCTTGTGCTTCAGCGCTTAGAAGAAAGTGGTAACGTGAAGGACCGTCTTGGAAAATTCTTTCATGTCGTGGATAAATTAGAAAATATCGATCAACGGTGATGCTGTTGTATAGTCTTCCTCCCTCATATGAGAACTTCAGGTGCGCGATTGAGTCTCGGGATGAGCTACCAGCGGCGGAGACACTGAAGATAAAAATTATGGAGGACAGTGAAGCTAGGAAGCAAAATCCCGGAAGCGTTGTCACGGCTATGGCTGCCGGGAATCACGCAAATTCATATGTTGCATATCTGCAACAGCACGCATTTATTACATTCCTGCAACAGTGTACACTTAACGCTACGTACAGGGAATAAGATGTATGCTAAACACTCAATAAAGTAGATATTTGAAATTCTTTATTTATTCTTGGTGAAATTTACAAAAAAAATTCTTATCTCTATTATAGCATAAGCTCACTCTACATTTTTCACAATATGTGAATGTGTAGCCCTTACAGTTTGGGTATTTACACCTGGCCCGATCACCCCATTTTGGCCAGTGGTCTGTCTTGTCTTGGCGGACATCTTTAGTGGGCATAGTTTGTGCTGGTCCACGCTTCTTCTTCAGCTGCAAATCAGCTTTTAAAGTTGAAGTGCTTGGGCGGCCCCTTTTTGCACCATTGCTCTGTAGGCCGAGGTTACATAAGTATTTGCCAGCTCAAGTCTATATTTGCACAGATTCAAAGGCTTCGTATTAGGTCTGGTTTGTTTCAGAGTTTTTTTGTACAATAACCATGAATTTATTATGGTCACATCCAAAAGTTGGAAAAACAAACGATTTTTCCACCTTCTGCTTTTTCGAGTAATATGGTACCTTCCAATAAAGCTGTCAAGCAGATCAACTCCCCCCATATGGGTGTTGTAGTCTTTTATTATATTGGGACAATTTATTGGTACCCGCTGTTTCGTTGTTTTATCATACCTCGAAGTAGTGGTTACAGGCAAGGCTCCGGTATAGCTTGACAACAAAGTAACTGGCTTATTATCCTTCCAGACTACTGCACTGATATCGATACCATCGACATTGGCTACCTGTTCCTCATGGTATCCCCTTGGTACTTTTCTTTTCATCACACTTTTCTTTTCATCACACTTTTCTTATCCGGAAGTTTATTATTTGGGATACGATTTGACTGAATTGTTTCCAAGCAATATATTCCTTCCTTTGCAAGATAAGTGACCAAGGGCACCGATATATAGTAATTGTCAAAGTATATAACATGGTTTGCACATCTTGGAACAATCCGCGCTAGCCGCACTACTGTGTTACCAGTTGGTCCCAAGTCTGGTTCGCCATTTATGCGAGGATGATTGCCAGCGCCAGTATAGATCTGAAATTTGTGTGCAAATCCATATATGCTACATTTCAAGAAAAGCTTGAAACCCCATTTGTGCGGTTTATTGGGAAGGTATTGCTTTTATATCTATAGACAAGCGTTGTTCCAAAGGTACAGCAGCATACTTGCTATTTAGATCGTCAATTATTGGCCGAATTTTGTGCAACCTATCATGGTTAGGATGGTCAACAGGAAAGTGAGTGCTATTGTCATTGAAGTGTAAAATAGAACAAATATTTTCGTAATTCTTTTATGTCATGGTTGATTTTACAGGCTCATAGCCATGTTGATCTGACCAGTACATACAGAAGTTTGGGAATTTAGCAATAGAAGAATAAATAAGAATCCCAAGAAACTTATTGAAATCATTTTCAGTGATAGTAAAGGGATTTGAAATATTTTTCTGTGCAGAATATAAATTACTCTGTGACTTGATCTTTTCCCTAAGCTCTTGAGTGAAAAAGAAAGAAAAAAATTGGTACGGCGTTTCTAATTCCAATATGCTGTCAGGATATTGAATATTTTGTGGAAAATTTGTAATGTTTTGATTGGTGCTGAGATTTATGCGTCTCCAGGCTACGCTGCTTAATCGTTGACGTGCTGCCTCATTCTGCTGAACGGAAGGCTGTGGTGCCTTAGTTACATTTCCTAAAGTTGGGGCATTATCATTACAAGTTGGGTAAACAGACTTACGCTCATGTCAGAAGGGTTTTGTATTCAATTTACAAAATGCAGTCACCAGATCGAATCAAATCAAGCAACATGTCAAAGACGATTTTATTGGAGAAAATATGAAATGCGAAGATCATACCATTTTTAACAAAGTTCAATGAATTTCGACTTTTGAGGTTTTTGGTATTGTTATAATCATACATATCTCCCTTGATAATTATTTCAGATGTCCATCCGCGACGGAGGAAACACATTTTTCATGTATTTCCCCCCTGGGCCCCCACTAAAGCAAAAACTGACAGTTTAACAACTTATTACCCGCGAATTTCTAAAGGGGGAAAATGTTAACCGACGGATTCCCTGTTTCCCCCGTATGATCACCGCTTTATTGCGGCTACTCCGGTGGAGGCTCCACCGTCCCCAATCTAGCTCACCCGAAGACGGGCGTGGGCGCCACTCGTTCGCTTTCCGAGCCTCCCAAGGGGTCGTCCGAACGAGAAGACGACCGCCGGAGCAAAAACTATCACTTGGCACTGAAAACCGAGACACTCACATTCGCTACCCTCGCCAAACACTACCACCACCGTTAAACCTTCCAGGTCTTCTTGCCTGGTCACCGCTCTCGGAAAAAGATTTCCCGAGCCGCACTTCTCACAACTGGAAAAAATGTTAATTATTTGATATATGAAAAGAAAGATCGAATATTTAAATCTACTTTAAGTTTATTTGTCAAGGCAAACAATTCAATATCTTAAATGTTAAAAGGAAGCCACTTACTTTTATCTCCTAACATAAAAAAGGGGCCCGTCGATTCCGTTCGCTCGCGCTTTCCACCGCCGTCTCGTCGAAGTTCGTAACGCAGTTTTACTCACTGCCGGCTCATTCACTTCCCGCCGGACACTTGTTCCTTCCTTTGCAAAATGTAGGTCGGACAGCCGTTCACGTTGCACTCGATATTTCTTTTTTTTCGCCACTTCACCGTTGCAGTCACAACCAAAATCTTCACCGCACAAATCTTCCCGGCTTATATAACTCACTACAGATGTTACGTTGATTACTTTCTTTTCGCAGCTCCACCGTTGCTCGCACATCCAAAAAACTGCCCGCTCAAAAGAAAGAAGGGAAAAGAGACCGCCCGCGCCAATCTTCTCGGCTTAAATATTCTGACTGAATCCCACTAAAGCAAAAACTGACAGTTTAACAACTTATTACCCGCGAATTTCTAAAGGGGGAAAATGTTAACCGACGGATTCCCTGTTTCCCCCGTATGATCACCGCTTTATTGCGGCTACTCCGGTGGAGGCTCCACCGTCCCCAATCTAGCTCACCCGAAGACGGGCGTGGGCGCCACTCGTTCGCTTTCCGAGCCTCCCAAGGGGTCGTCCGAACGAGAAGACGACCGCCGGAGCAAAAACTATCACTTGGCACTGAAAACCGAGACACTCACATTCGCTACCCTCGCCAAACACTACCACCACCGTTAAACCTTCCAGGTCTTCTTGCCTGGTCACCGCTCTCGGAAAAAGATTTCCCGAGCCGCACTTCTCACAACTGGAAAAAATGTTAATTATTTGATATATGAAAAGAAAGATCGAATATTTAAATCTACTTTAAGTTTATTTGTCAAGGCAAACAATTCAATATCTTAAATGTTAAAAGGAAGCCACTTACTTTTATCTCCTAACATAAAAAAGGGGCCCGTCGATTCCGTTCGCTCGCGCTTTCCACCGCCGTCTCGTCGAAGTTCGTAACGCAGTTTTACTCACTGCCGGCTCATTCACTTCCCGCCGGACACTTGTTCCTTCCTTTGCAAAATGTAGGTCGGACAGCCGTTCACGTTGCACTCGATATTTCTTTTTTTTCGCCACTTCACCGTTGCAGGCACAACCAAAATCTTCACCGCACAAATCTTCCCGGCTTATATAACTCACTACAGATGTTACGTTGATTACTTTCTTTTCGCAGCTCCACCGTTGCTCGCACATCCAAAAAACTGCCCGCTCAAAAGAAAGAAGGGAAAAGAGACCGCCCGCGCCAATCTTCTCGGCTTAAATATTCTGACTGAATCCCGTTTTTTTCTTTTTCCCTTCTATCCACCGGAAAAACTCGTTTTGAGTGACTTTGCACGAGTAACTCCCCTCGCTTGTTTCCACTCAACCTACATACGACCCGTGGCGATCCTATTGGGAATCAAATGTACTATCGCCGAATGCATTGATTCCATCTCCATTATCTGGTATTGATGATTCGTCGTTTACTTATCTGCTGTGTCGTCTTCGGCGACTGATGATGCTCCGATGATGACGATCATTTGAATCGATGGTTGGTTTCGTTTCACATGATCCTTTGGATGTTTATCTTTAGCAAATACTCACCGCAATTTATTCAGCCAGGAGAGTCTTCATTTGCGGCTAATGATGGTTGTTGTTTTATCATCCACGCGACATTGTAATTTTCATAATAAGACTCTATGGCTGAATAAATTGCGGTACTCATACCGGCTATGTTTGATGAATTTTTTTTTAGGGGCCACTCTCCTGTGCTGAAATCATCGATTCATGGCCAATTTTTTCGAATCCTAGAATGGTTACAAAACCCTTTTGCAAGGAGCTCTCTCCCACCTCCTTGACTAATTTCACTTATGAGCATTAATTGTAGGTACTCATCTTCAGTCATTCATTAAATTGAATCAAGTGTTCAAAGCATGCACCTTGAACGTTGAAGTTGGGAAAAAATAACTCCAAATTATTCAATCTTCGCATTTAAAACAGCCACTATCTTGTTTTATGATTACTGATACTACTAGCTGAACCGATTCTCAAAGATATACATGACACCTATCATTCTTGAAATTTTCATGCAAATCCTAGCAAAACTGTAGTGTCTGAGTCGGTAAAAAGCGCATGTTGTTCCATAGCCATATGTTGCCATAGTAATACATGCAGCGCATATTGTTCCATAGTAATACAGGAAAATTCAAACCGCTATAACTTCGCTAAATATGATGCAATCTTTATGAAACTTGCAGGGTTAATCAATCTTATAAATAGACATCTGTGTAATTTCATTGAATTTAAGGGTACCGTTAAGATTTTATCCAAGAAAACATAAAATCGATAAATCATACTATTACTAACAAAGTTGAGTGAATTGTGACTTCTCACGTATTTGTTGTTGTTGTACGCACCAAGGCCTACATCCCTGATTTTTTTCAGATTTTTCGGATCACAGGTGTCCAATCGCGAGGGGGGGGGGGACACAAATTTTTCGTGTATTTCCCCTCCCTGTGCGCCCCTCGAAGCAAATTTTGCCAAACTAAAACCAGTTTTGAAAAGTTCTCATCAAGACCTTTCATTTGATACCCATATCGGCTACCTTCAACGACTTTTTTTTTGGGGGGGTTACCCTCCTATATGGGGAGACCCCCCTTAAATACCTTATAAAAATTTTTTGTAGTTGAACTATGAAGAGATCACCACTTTACACCTACACACAAAATTTGATGTTTCTAGCTTAAGTAGTTTCCGAGAACAACTGCTGTGACACACGGACGGACGGACGGACGGACGGACAGACGGACAGACTGGTCGCGGAACTAGTAGGGTTTTGTAAAATTATTTTACAAAACCCTAATAAAAAACAAAAATTAAATGAAGATCATCAACAGTACTTTCCATAGGGATGTCCATATCTTCAGCATCTGCTTCCGCCAATAGCTGACGATTATTCCTATGTTCAACTTCCTCATCTTCCACTTCTCCTTCTGAGGATCCATGTCATGCTCAGACTGATCTAGGTTCTGGAGGTATTCCTCGATTTCTTGGGTGGTCAGCCCTCTTGGCATCCTAGAGAAAAACAACCAGAATTTGGATGGAATGCAGCAAGCAAGTCAGCCGGAAATCAAATTGCTTTGAGCGCAAATGCGCAATGTTGCACTTATGCAACAAACTGATTTTGAATTTCCGCAAAAATATTTATTTCTTGCTCTTTTGGTGTTATAAGATGTCTAAAAACAAAAAAATATGCAACACTTGCCTAACAAAGTTACGAAAAAAACTGAATTACACTTTGCACTAATCACTTGTTCACATTCACACGCGCCCGCGATCTAACAAAGTCTGATTCCCAAGTGCAGAAATTTAAAATCAAGACGCCACGTCAACTGTCAAAACAACCATAAAATTTGGTTTAAATTATGGTATATTAGATTCGAATGTGCGTAATGGTTTCGGTTAAATCAGTTGAATTTCGGTATGTTGCAGATATGCAACAACGCGAATTTAAGGGTTAAATGGTAAAAACTTAGTTAAGCTTGTAAATCACGAAAAAATTCCTGCAGTTAATATGAAAAACATTGAGTGTATTCCGCGTTGTGCAATATGTTTAAAGGGAAAAATTACCTTGTTCAGAAGTTTTAAAAATTGTGCACTCTGACGTAGTGGGTCCGTTATGAACTGAATCGAACGAGCGGACGAGACATTTCGTGACTTTCATCGACGATAGCATGAGATGGATTGAAGTTTATTTTCTGCGTGAAAATAGCGATGTATTCGATGCATTTAAATTGTATCAACAGTTAGTGGAAAAACAGAATGGCAAGAAAATACAATATTTGCAGTCTGACAACAGTCGTGAATATTGCAATATTGCGTTTGAAAATTATTTGGCAACTCAAGGAATTGAACGTCGATTGACTATTGTGCGTACTCCACAGCAGAATGTAGTGGCAGAGCGAATGAATCGTACATTATTAGAAATGGCAAGATGCTTGTTATTGCAGTCTGGATTAGGAGCGTCATTTTGGTTGCAAGTCGTTGCCATAGCATGTCATTTGCGCAACAGATGTCCCACGCGTACATTAAAAGGTCGCATTCCTAATGAGAAGTGGACGGGAAATAAATTAAAAATGAATTATCTTCGAATATTTGGATCGAAAGTTTTTGTGCTTGACAAAAATGCGATGAAGGATAAATTAGCGTGCAAATCGACGGAAGGCGTGTTTGTAGCTTATCCATGAGATCACAAAGGATATCGGATGTGGATACCACGTATACATGCGCGTGGTGTGAAATTTATTGACGAACCGCACAAAATAGCGGGTGAAAATTCTGTATTTGATGAACACATTGCATAAAAAAACGCACTGAGAGATAATGAAGATCATCAGGAAATTATTGAACTCTCGTCACGGGAAGATTTCAGCGGAATGCACAAAAATGCGATACCTAAAATACGAGTGCAAGCGGAGGATGAGATGTTTAGAGCTCCTAGAAGACTGTGCTTATGGGCACAAGAAGTAGAGGGCGATCAAGTAAATTGTTTAGGGTTCAGCCACATTGCGATTGTACTGTCGTAACCAGCGATTTTTAGACGCAAATACGAACACACTGCGACAAGATCTCCGAAGGAACTTCAGGCATGCGCAGAACTAAAATGCTCATTTGAAGGTATGTCTTTGCCAGGAATACATGCGCTAACTCATTTCTGCGCTATGCAAGAAACTTCCATGCACGTCAGCGTCAAATGTCCAAATGATGTGCGCCTGTGCGAGTATCATAGAAACTACCTGCTAAACTGGTTTTAGGAAAATCGCAAATTCCTGCGACTACCGACCTGGACAAAATTGTCGAAAATCGCAGTGTGCGGGCTTCCATTTAACCATGTGTAACTTGCGACAGAAGTGCGGCTAAATAGTCGTAGTCTGATGCATCCCTAAGGTCGAGATGATGTTTTCGCGGATATTGCAAAAAGCAGTGTGCAAGACGCCTTAAATAGCCACGCACGTGATGAATGGTTAGATGCAATGGAGGCTGAAGTCTCTAATTTAATTAAAAATGACACATGGGAGAGAATCAAGAAGAACAATCGCAAGAATGTCGTCGGTTGTCGTTGGGTATTGACAAATAAACACGGTATCGATGGTGAGATCGAGCGATGCAAAGCGCGTTTGGCGGCTAATGGATGCAATCAAAAATACGGTGCTGTCTATCATCAAACTTTCGTGCCAGTTGCGCGACTGGAAATGCTGAGATTATTATTAGCGCTTACTGTGTAGTTTGAAATGAAAATTTGGCAATTCGATGTGGTAGCCGCATATTTAAATGGAATTTTAAAAGAAGATGTTATCATGCGTGTACCGAAAATGTTAAATAAAACGCTGGTTAGAATTGCATCGAAAAATTCGAGTCTCCGAACGCGCGCAAGAGAGATGCTAAATAGTCTCGAGAATGGCCTTAATGCGTGTAAGCTAAAGAAAGCTCTATACGGATTAAAGTAGGCTGGCCGTGAATGGTATAAACGACTTAGTGAAAAATTGTGTAGCCTGGAATCAAAGGCAACAACGAGTGAACCATGTTTATTTTTTGGTGAATTTTTTGGTAATGTTGTGTATGTGTTAGTGTATGTAAATGACTTCTTAATGACAACACAATCGACAAAGTGTATGAATTTATTGTAAACAAGTTTGCAAGAAGAGTTCAAAATAAGAGACCTTGGACTAGCGCAATTTTGTTTACGTCTTGAAATTGATCTGCAAAAGGATCGAATTATACCTTCTTAGAGTGGTTAAATAAAAGGATTATTCAGACTGTATGGCATGGACAAATGCAATCCGATAAGAACACCATCGGAAGTGAATATGCGCTTTGACAGCTCGAGTGATGATAATTCGAGCGAAAAGTATCCGTACCGCGAATTACTTGGCGCTTTAATGTATTTGTCGGTTGCAACGTGATTGGATGTTGCAAACACGGTGTCGCAATCAGCACAGTTTTTGAATAAAGCGCGCAAATGTCATTGGATGGCAGCGAAAAGGGTTCTGCGATATTTAGCTGGTACTGCTACTCTCGGTTTGGTGTATACAAAAACAGATGATTCGTTATTCGGCTACGCAGATGCCGATTGGGGCGGAAATTCCTTAGATCGTCATTCATTTACGGGATACACATTTTAATTAAGTGGTGCAGCGATCACATGGAAATCGCAAAAACAACAGATTATTGCGTTATCATCAACAGAAGCGGAATATATATTAGAAAAGGCGGCAAAAGAAGCGATCGACTTGCTCAGTTTACTATGTGAGCTTGGTTTAGATGATTGGACAAACATTTTATAATATGTGGATAATCGTGGAGTTCAGTGTTTAGCAAGTGATCATGTGTTTCATGCGCGTACAAAGCACATTGACATTAAGCATTATTTTTTACACGAAGCAATAAATGATCGTGTGCTAGCACTGAAGCATATGCCAACCGATCAGATGATCGCGGATATACTGATAAAACCGTTGAATAATTTAAGTCACAAAAATTGCTTAGAGGGGATAGGTCTAAGTATATGTAAGTGACGTGCGCATTGAGAGGGCGTGTTGGAAATATTCACGCTTATTTCCGCGCAGCAATACGCACTTGTGTGTGTATGTGATTAGAGACACTTACAAATATTGTTGTGATGTCCAAACGGGAATGGAATTGTATCGGCGTAGAATTGTTGACACTTGTCAGTCGAATTAAGAGTCTTCTTAGAAGGAGAGCCGTCGTGTCGTATATAGACTAATCATATGTTGTCGTGTATTCTCAAATCGTTGTAACATTTTTTATATTATTTTAATAAAGTTCATTTTACCAAACAATCAAGATACCTTAATTATTATAACTTCCTCCCATTTCCAAGAATTTTGTTACCGGGGAATTAACTCCTGAGCCACACCCTGTACACGCTGAAAAGCAACGGTTATTTGAATCAATCTAAATAAAAAGAATATCTAATACTTTTTTCCTATTCTTTACTACACACTTTATCTTTAATATAAATTGTGAGCTCTTTAAAAAAAGTTAAAACAGCAAAAAAATAAATGAAATATCAAGAGAACGATTTACTGAGCCAAAAAGAGGCCCCTTGTCTAACTGCTTTCATTGAAAATCCCACTCCTATCACTTCACAATAACGATCTGAGCTGGCACTTCACGTTTCTTTTTACTCGTGTCATCTACTCGCAGTTTATTCTTGTTATTTTCACGATATCTATCGTAGCTTCTGCTTCACTCTTTGTATTCAATTGCCACTTCTCAACCGTCAAATGCACTTCATTCGTTCCACTTGATCAATCGCTAACTCAACTTTTCACTGCCAAAAAAACGATAGGAGGTGTGTCATTCATCCCCCTTTTATAGCTTTTGCCTCTGACGGCCACTTCTGACTTCAACCCCCTCTCGGGAGTGGTTCCTCCCGTTCCACGGAAAGGTTTTACCATAGATCTCGGAGAGAATGGATACGAAATGCATCGAGAGAAGTGAAGCACTTTATCATGTAGCGTGAAGTTGGCGTGTTATTAGCTGTTGATTCGAATTTCAAATAAATTTGACGTGACGTCTCCCACTAATTTTCACATCTTGAACTAAATCAATTTCCGTGTGGGTTTTCTAACTTGAACGATATAAAAGATTGAACATGACTTACACTACGAAGTACGTCCCTGACATGCTTCCTAGAGCTGTTTTTACAGTCCCACACGCGTCACTACATTTTTCATTTTTCGACACAAAAACACTCGCGATCCGTAACAAACTTTTCAGTTTGGTTAATTATCACATTTGCAACGCTTTTGTACTAGTTTCAACACGGTTCATCTTTAAAAATATGTTTTGTGTACAATTTCAAATTCAACTTGATTAGACGTTTCCCATCAATGTTCAATTTTCACAAATCATATGTTTTCAATCATATGGTTGATATTTTGTTGACAATTCGGTGGTTAAGGTATAAGAGGAGTGGGATTTTCGTGAGAGCAACTAGAGAGCCACTTGAATGTGTGGATTCTCTAGCGGCGTGAAAGGCAGGGGGATTTCAATTCGCATGCGAGAGGAAGGCATGTATGTAGTTAAAGTACTTCACTCACGTATGGATGAAAATAAGTTCATTTCGCGTCCATTACTTTATATGTCTTTGGGTTTTACTCAAGCAAGTCCTAACTTAGACTCCAACTTCAACCACTCTGATGGCTGAACTTGCTGAATTCATTTAATGACAGTTCGCAACGTCAGTGATGTTTATTTACAACCAAATCACCTTATGATTGTTTGTTTTCATTGGTGTATTATTCCGAGACTTGCGTGCTCGTTTTGGTTTTCTATTTGATTCTTGTGTTAAGACATCTCCATCTTGCAAAGTATTTAATGATTTGAATTCATCTCTCACATATGTTGATCTTTGATTTGTTGTGTGTAAACATTTTTTTCTAATATTTTTTTTTAATTCAGCCAACTCGGGTGAAAGATATCGTGAGTCTTGATAAAAAAAACAGCTTTCCTCGGAGCATATTCGTTTTATCTGTGGTGGTGAGTTTGAGCATGCACTCGGATCAAGGAAAACATGAACGTGGGGTCAAAATGTATGCCGGATCTCAAAGAAAAATATACTTGCGAAAGATATGGCGTGAGTATGCCATTATTTTATTTCCAAATACTAGTAACGGTGAAAGTTTGTTATTGGTCTTTATTGATTTCGAGGAAAACTTTCATCGTTAGCAAGTGCTCTTCAGTTTTCATAATAAGCAGAGCATCGTAAAATTGATCATTGTCGTCGCGAAATTTTGGCGACTGCACTAACAGATAAGTTACGAATGGGGCAAATGTTCCGATATGAAACTTTTGTTGATTTTTTTTTGCGACAATCAAGTTTAGTGTTTATGGTTTTCTTCCAATTAATATTTCATTTACAAATGAACCATCTGTAAAGTGTTTTATAAGTAAAACACGTTTTTTAAGGGTAACGACCTACTATTTATAGAGCAAAAGAACGATTTAGTTTACATAATTATCAGCAGATGTCTCTATGTAATAATTTGATATCATTCTTTGCAACACCCCCACCATATCAAAATAACAAATAAACTTATGCATTTTCAATAATAATCAATTTATTTTTGAGTAATACCAAGTTTTTGAATGAACTGATAATGTTTTATTCCTGACAATCCTTTAGTTAACAGATTCGCAGGCATACTAGAAGTTGGCAGATACTTCGTTTGGTTTTCGTTGAATGTCTCTAGCTCTTCTGCAATCGCCTGCAACCACTGTTGTTTCTCAGGACCGCTGTGGTTCTTTATAGTTTATCTAAGAAACATTACTTGTTTCATCTTCTTGCTCTTTCCTGTCACTCTCTTTTTCTACATTACGTACTTCTTCTTGATTTAAAAAATCATCTAGACTGTCCAAGTAGTTACACTCACTGGAACTCGACTGGTCATGAGAAGGTTCTGTCAACACCGTAGATTCCTGCAACAACTCCCCCACTGAATCTGTGGCCTCTACTGGAACAGTTGCAGTTTCTATACTTCTTAGCTTTTCCGTAATCACAACATCGTAGTTAAATTCCTTTTAACTGGATCATAACTTTTGTAATCTTTGATGTTTTCACTGAAACCAACCAGTGTATGCATCTTTGATTTTTGATCCCACTTGGTTCTTTTTTCTTTAGGTATGTGTACCATTACAGGACTTCCAAATAAATGTAGTTTCTTCTTGGTCCAAGCCTCGTATGGAGTCCTAAACTACTGATCTATTTTTCAAATAGACAGCTGTGTTAACAGCTCCTGCTCAAAAATTTTTTTCAATACTTACTTCAAAAAGTAAGCATCCCGCTTTCTCCACTATGGTTCGGTTTGACCTTTCACTCAATCCGTTCTGTTCAGGTGTGTAAGGTTTTGTTTTTTTATGTATGAATCCCTCTTACTTTAAGAAATTTTCAAAATCATTGCTGCAATACTCACAGTCATTATCTGTACGCACGATTTTTATTTTCTTATTCTGAAAATTCTCTGCCATAGATTTGAATTCTTTAAAATGATTTAATACTTTACTTTTAGTCTTCATGAAGTAAATAAATGTCATCCTGGTGTAGTCATCAATGAATATTAAGAAATATCGTACACCACCTATTGACACAGTTGCCATGCGCTAAGACGCTAGGAGACAAAGAACTAACTGCATCAAATAAGCTGTGAGCTACTCTATGCACGCGCTTTTGCGTTATTCTTCATAACGGGACATTTTAAACATTTTTTTTTACTTTTTTGTATACTCCAAATTGCAAAAATATTCATTCTGAAAACTGCATCACAAGATTTATAAAATTATATTGATTTCCATAAGGACAACAGTTTGTTTGATTTTTATTGATGTGCATCAAATAAGCTGTGAGCCATTGTACTCGTACGAGTAAATCATTTGTTTTTAGTTTCAATATATAGTTTATATTAGCGCGCAGTTATTTTTTCCTGTTGCAAAAAAACCATCAGTAATATAAAATTTTTTATTTATTTGTGAGATATGAAAAACCATAATTCTATACTTTAGAGACAAATTTATTGTAAGGACCCTAAAATATGAAAATCCCCTCTACCCAAAGCCAAAACCAATCAGTAAATGGTCATGTTCTATTCTTTGAAGGATAAATATAATATTTGCTTTCAGCAAATCATTATTCAAATGCCCTCTTCCATCATTTTTTTTTTCATCCCTTAAATTCACGATGTTACACAATTCAGATATGTTTTTATCCTCCATCTAACGTTCCATTCATGACATCCTCTCCAGGCTCCAGCACACGGTGGATAATGTGAGAAACTTGAATGATTTTTCGTATTCGCCAATAAGGCGTCAGTTTCATATCAAGTTGTCAATGCTACACTATTTGCTTCGAATCCTTGTTAATGTGATTGCATAATATGGTCGTTTGGTTGATAGATGATAATGTCATCGGAACAGTGTCATTCGATCTAATGGATGCATTTTATTTTAATGTGGTTTTGGTGAACGTGAAGGATTTATGACTGATATAATTTGTGTTTCATGAAGTATCATAAAATTGACAAGATATAGGAATGTTGTATATAAAATGAAGATAAATAACGGTGCTGTATATTTTTCATAGAAGTATATCAATCTTTCTCACTATAATTACTATATTTTAACAAAAAGCTTTCTTATATTAAGTGTTCTGAATTTACTTACATTTCATTATTTTTGATGATCATTGTTTTTTGGCTGGGAGGTGAAGGCTATTTACCCTCTGAACATGGGGCTCTAAGATGCCCAAGACGTCTAGACTACTCACTAATAACTTCCCCTGTCAACCTGAGAACCATTAGACTTATGACTTCGAGCTAAGGCTCGTTTTAGTGTAGGGGGAATGCTGGCCGAGAGGAGTACTCTTGGAGGCTAGCATTCTTCGGAGAGTTCCGCCCCCACGTACCCGAGGAAATTCTCGCAGGGGGAATGCCGGTCGACAAGAACACTCTTGCAGGCTAGCATTCTTTGGGGAGCACCGCCCCACGGACCCGAGGATATGGGGGACACTGTGAGGCTCCCTTCTGGGATGACAGGTAACGACCCTGACTGGATCTTGTTGCGAATTCCAGCGTACCGGCATTCTATCATTCACAACTTCAAATTTCCGCCGTAACATCTCAACCTTCTTTTGGGCACATATACTCTTTTCTTCGGTAAATTTATGTAATTTTATTAGCACTTAACAATTTCTCTATAATGTTTATTTCCCCATCATCTCAATCCTACCCTTTTCCCTTATTTCCAATTACAACAAAAAATAGTATATAATAATAATTTTAATTTTCCCACTAACAACACTCCCTTCATTGCTTTCCGTTAACAAAATTTCATTCGATACTTTTCCCTAACAAAACTTAATTCCTTCCTTCATACTAACTAATTTTATTCATTAGCTCCCACAAACAACTTTTATTTTTCATTCTAACAAAAACTCATTCACGTTTCCCTACTAACAAATTTCATTCCCGTGCCCATCAGGACATAAGCATAGTTGAAGTTGCTAAAATAATGAATGAAAAACCAACAGAAGATGGCCCCATTGGTAGCGTCATGGATTCTCGACTGGGGGTCCGCTGGGACCCTGGGTTCAAGTTCCCCGAGTGCAGGAAAACACTCTTTTTGGAGTATTGGCAAAAGCAATTGTTTCCGTATATGATGATTTGCGCTCAATCAAATGCTTCCATGGTTATGCAATTTGTCATATATGCAAAATGAAAATTGTTGCATTTTTCGATACGAAAAAGATGTGTGAACTTCGATTACGTTACCCAGATACGGCAGCGGTAATAGAGAATAAAAGGATTGCGGGATTGGGTTCTTGGATTTGGGGCAGCCAGAATTGGACGATGAGAATAAGAGGGATTGATATTGTGCGGTGTTCGAAAAAGATTTTGTTAATTTGAAGTGCGGAAACAAACAAGTTTTGATTTGGGTTGGGAGACGAAAGTGGGATCGTGAGTGGACGAACGTTTTGAATTGAATTTTTAGTGTCGAAAGTTTGGAAGTGATAAAAAAAGAAAAAATACCACTAAAATTGGATTGAAAAGGAGTAAAGTAAGAAAGACAATAGAAACAACTTACTAAAATTTAAATATACTTTTCAAAGCTAACCACCCACATTGTGGTGGAAGAAATATCAAGTGCGATACAGAAATAACAATATTAAAAGTATCAGGTGTCACGTTTGCTAAATTATAACAAAGATAGCTAACGGATGGAGTGGGAATTCGAAAAGCAAGTGCGGAATTTTGCATTTGCTGCTAGTAGACAGAGCAGAATAAATGGATAGTGCTGACGAAAGTGGCCGTTACGTTTTTGTTTTCGTGATTATAACTTTACAATCTAATTTTCAGCGACCCCATGCTTCTTTTGTTGTATTTCACCGGGCACTCAGAGTCCTGCAAGGAAAGGAGTGAGTACTAATTTGGGTTTTTTTTTCTTTTTTCAATATTTTATAAACTATAATATTTTACAGTTTTATTATATTCTTTATCATACTGAATTAGTTTATGTTGGTATATTTTAGGTTATTTTTTTATGTTGTTTTAAATTTCTTCATATAATTTGATTTGGATTAGAATTTTTGAATTGAATAAAACAGCCATGTCACGTTAAGACCATAATCTTTCATTTCTTAATATGACCTCCCCATTTTCCGTCCTTATCTCTCCGTGTTTGCGATTTTATGTAAGATGGCTCAGCACAAACAGAGGGTGTCCCGGAAGTCCCACGACATGACTGAGCGCTAGCCGGCCTCAGTATGCCCCCCGGGCAACTCACTCCTCTGCTTAAACTTAATGTCTTCAACTGCGGTGACTTCTGCGGTTGTAACAATCTGGACTACACTTTGGACAACGAACTGGAATTCATGATTTCGGCTGGCGGATATGATGGTTTGGACCTTGTTGCTTTGCACGGTAGCGCCGAGGTGACACTCGTGTGTGAATGGCTCCAATTCAACTCTCATAACGTCTCCGTCCCGGTAAAACCTTGGCAGGCCTCGGAGTACGTTCGAAGTTCGCACCATTGGTTTGGTGGTGCAGGTTCGGTTGAGACGGACTCCCGATTAGTGCTTATGCTAACCCTCGTATGGCCTCCCTGCTCTGCAAAGGTAGCCATGGGACCAAAAAGGTGACTACACACACAAACGGAGAAAGCGGCTCCGAGGGGGACCCAATAAAAATCGAACAACCAAAACCCCTAAAAAAGATTTTAGAAAACCCCAAAAAATAAAAAGAATGCAAAATTAACAATAAAAACGAAGCAACCAGTGGATGTGGCCACGATGTTAACAGCACGTCGGGTACGAACGATGACAAAAACAACGATTAATACAATCACAGTGATGACGGACGAAAAACGGAGATTAACAGACAGTCTGGTCGAGACTGAGATTCCTGCTGTATTCGGGCGCAGCAAAAAATCATGCAAACGCTGAAGCGTCCTATAAAGGAAAAGCGGGAAACTCTGCAGGATGCGCCAAATGCTCGAGCAGTGGAAGAAAATATAAAGAAATTCGAGAATTCGACGGTCACTGCTGCGATCGCTATCGAAGCGATTGAAGCAAGTGTCACAAACCCGACATATTAAAAAACGATCCTGAAGTCAACGAGGAGATATGGCGAGAAAAGAAACGAGTGACCAGTCATATAAAGCGACGATGTGTGATTTCATCGCTAACGTTGAAAATGTGACAGAAGTACTGTATTAGGAAACAGTAGCCGATAACTTCTCCCAAGGACAATGGCCGCAAAGTACAATTGCCGCCCAGCGACATGAAGAAGATAGTCTATTCCGAAAAGCGGGAGTTGCCTTAAAAAGAATACAATCTGTATGCGACTCGCCAAAAATCACCAAAGCAGTAAAGATTTGGCTCCTTGAACTAAAAAAGCTCCTAGACTGCATAGGGCATTATTGGAGGAGCTGGTTAAAGGCCAAAGAGGACCAGAAGGCCGAAGAAGAGCGAAAGGCTAAAGAAACACTTGGAGTGAAATCTAAAGGGCACGTGCAGATACCTCCACAATCAAAAATTAATAAAAGAATGGCGTCTAGCCCAATCGAAGGAGACCGGGATAGAAGAAGAAAGGAAGAGGCGCTTGCTGGGCGTGGAATACCAGATAAGGGGTTCCAGATAGTGCTTACAAAAGGAGCGAAGAAAGCCGCTAGGAAACTCCTTCAAAAAGTGTCAGAAAGTAAAGTTCGCATGGACACCCAACAGGAAAAAGGACCCGATGCAAAACAGGAGAGAAAGAAGCCCCGACAAAGACCCCGGCAGCAAGGACTGCTCATAAAACCCCAAAACGGTCGATCCTACGCGGAGGTGCTGCGGAACATCAGGGAAAATGTAAGCCCCGAAAACTCCAACATTGCCATTAAAGCAGTACGACCAACGTGGTCGGGCCACATACTGGTCGAATTTGGGGCAGAGGCCGACAATAGGGAAGCATTCTGTGACGCAGTAAAGAAAGTTCTCGGCAAAAGCGCAACTATAGCCTCGCTTGAGCCGATGGCAAAGATCGAAATAAGAGACATCGACTGTATCATGGATCTGGCTGAGGCGGAAGAGACCATGAAAAGAGAGTTCCCTAGCGTGGGCAGGATCAAAGTGTGGTTGACACCAGAAAACAATAAGAGACAATGCATGGCCGTAATTGACTTGACCATAAAGGAAGCCGAACAATTCTTGAATAAGGGAAAAGTACGAATAGGGTGGGTTGTCTGAAGAATATGGCAAAGAGTAGCACCTCTTCAATGTTTCAAATAGCTTGGCTATGGTTACACTACCCAAGTATGCAAAAGACCCGATAGGAGTTCCCTATGTTACAAATGCGGTGAAATGGGATATAAAAGAAAAGAGTGTACAAAGTAGGCACACTGTATTCTTTGTAAGGATGCTGATCCAAGATCTGATTTTGGACACGTCTTTGGATCCCAGGAAGCCCTAGCCAAAGCAAAATCAGAAATTAAATGACCCGCATCATTCAGCTTTACCTTTACCAGCCAAGTACTAACTTCCCCAAAAACCGAAAAAAATCACTCTTTTTATCCAAATCAAATACTGACTGCCCACATCCTCACCACCTCATTCCACATTTCACCTTCATCCAAAACGATCCCGCAATCCTTTTCATTTTCAAATTACTGCTGCCGCATCTGGGTAACGTAATCGAAGTTCATTACACTTCGATTCCGCTACCCACACATCCATTGTTTTACATATGGCAATTTGCACAATCCAAGAAGCGCTTGATTGAATACGAAGTGTCACATGTACATTACGGAAGCTATTGGTTTTGCCGATACCCCAAAAAGAGTGCTTCCCTGCGCCCGGGGGAACTTGAACCCAGAGTTCCAGCGGACCCTCGATCGAGAGCTCACGACGCAGCTAATGGTGCCATGGATTGTCGATCTCCCATTCATCTCATAAGCAACTTCAACGATGCATTTGGGCATGAGATTGAATTTTTTTAGTAGGGGAACGTGAATTAATTGTTGTTAGTATAAAAAATAAAATTTGTTAGTGGGAATTAATCAAGGGAATGTTGTTAGTGGGAAAATTGAAATTATTAGTATGTATTATTTTTTTTTTGTAGTTGGAAATAAGGGAAAAGGGTAGGATTGTGATGATGGGGGGATAAAAATTAAAGGGAAAATGGAAAAATGTTGATAAAATAAATAAATTTACAGAGGAAAAGGTAGGAGTGCCCAAAGGAAGGTGGAAATGTTACGGCGGCAATTTGAAGTTGCGAATGGGAGAAAGTTGGTACGCCGGAATTCGCAACAGCATGCTAGATACTGCTGGGAAAGTGCTAGAGAAACACATCAAGGGAAGACTCACTGACGCAATTCATGCTGCTTGGGATCTATCTCCTCAGCAATACGGCTTCAGAGCAGGACGCTCCATCATTGATGCGATTGCATCAAGGCAGTCCAAAAGGCAGAGGTATATAGTCACGCCAAGCGATGACACATCCACACTCGACGTCCGGAATGCCTTCAACTCCGCTAGATGGATGGATATTTTGGGTACACTGGAAACCCCTTTTCAAGTTGCAGAATATCTAAAGCGGCTTTTGACGGACTACCCGAAGGACCGAAGCCTGCTCTATGACACGACATAGGGCCAACAAAGAATGGAAGTTCCATCGGTTGTTGCCCAGGGACCTGTGGAATGTGCATTACAATGGGCTACTGAGACTGGAAATGCCTGATGAATCGTGCTTGATCGGCAAGCGGATGATGTTGTGGCTCTGATCGCTGGACGCACCGGCTAAGTATGCTAATGCGCTGAATGAGAGACTGGATGACTGGAAAAACCCAAAGTAGTCATCTTGACAAAAAAGAGAGTCCCTAGAGGAAGGATGACCATTATTGGAGACATATTAATCGAATCGAAGCCAGTGGTGGAGTACCTGGGGCTACTGATCGACTCGAAGATGAGTTTCTCTGAGCAAATCGGGGCAACGGCTGAGAAGGCTGCTTCGAGAGTATTGGCTCTGAGTCGACTTATGGCCAACGTAGGTGGGCCCAGCCCATCAAAAAGACGCTTCTTGATGAGTGCTGTACGCTCAGTGACTGTACGGAACAGAAATATGGGGCGGCGCTCTCAATAAGGAGGTATACCGAAAACGCTTGGCACAGGTACAGAAAAGAGGAGCACTGAGAATTGCATCTTCGTATCCGACAGTGTCTGATTTGGTGGTGAAAGTTATTGCAGATGTGACACTTGTTGGCCTCCTTGCTAGAGAGTGCCGCGCTTTTTACCTGTGTTGAAGCAAGGACGCGAGGAAAACGGTTGTCCGCGAGGAGGGACAGCACTCACTCAACGATTGGCAGCAGTTTTGGGTGAATTTCATGAAGGGAAGGTGTGTTATGCTATATACAACGTCGTCAATCGTCTAAGCTCCGCCAAGTGTATACGGCCAAGTGCATACGCCCATTGTCATTAAAACATGTACTTGTCGACCAACGGCAAGCGTAAAGTCTTCATAATTCATACCATTAGCGACGACGACCATGTACATAAGAAGCTTCGGGGTGTGCTTATAGAATTATCGACAAGCTACGCCCATTGTCATCAAAGCATGTACTTGTCGACCAACGGCAAGCGTAAAAACTTCATAATTCGATCTACATAAACCACAACATTAGCGACGACAACGACCATGTACATGAGAAGCTTCGGGGTGTGTTTCCAGCGGAGTGACACTGTGCTAAACAAAAGCTTTTCCTCCCCAGATTTCTCCCTGCCTTCAAACCATTTCTCTAATTCACCACAAAGTTTCACCATGTGGGCAAGTGGGACGGAGCCCGGAGGAAGAAGCTTTCGTGGAACGAGAGCGCACGTTTCAACCACTCAGCGAATTAAGGGCGAATTGAGGCCGCATGAATCGTTTAAAAGGCAATTGATCGAGCGAGAAACGGCAAGTAGTGATAACAGCGGTTACGATATTGTACGCGAAGTGTATTTTGCCGCGAAGTCAACAACGAAGCCAGTGTTCGAGCCAGGCAGTGCATATAGTTCCGGTGCAATTGCAGGAAATCATCACATCGGTTACATGGTGAGGTGTAGGCTTGAGCCGCGAACCTCATTCGGCTTGGATGCGTTTTACGCTGCGTAGCCACCATCAACTTACTTTACTTTCTTCTAGGCATCCTCCGTCCGTGTAGACACCGTATAGATAGATGATATAAAAATAACTAAGAGGTGTAAATGTAACCAATTTAAAATAGCAACACAAATAAAACTTAATCCTTTCAACATGTAACTCTATTTCTTTTTGTTGATCTGGTATTAAATGGACAGAGTAGCAGGTAATTGATATTATAGTGAGTCCTTTCCCCGGGAGCCTTGATGTTGTATAAAGGATACGCATCAAGTTGAGCTCCCAGTTCTTACCAGTATACATAGGGTATACTGGTTTGTAACGAAATTGGCGCAGCCGGTAGGATTCGAACCTACGCTCCCTGAGGGAATCTGATTTCAACAAGTACATGTCTTAATGACAATGGGCGTATGCACTTGGCCGTATACACTTGGCGGAGCTTAGACGATTGACGACGTTGTATATAGCATAACAGGTGCACTGCGTGCCTCATCCCGGATGTGAGACCGTGGCTCAATCGAAGGCATTGTGGCCCAGCTTTTGAGCGGGCATGGGTGTTTTCAGTCTTACCTGCACAAAATTGGTAAGTCACGGTTCCCCGACTGTCGGTTTTGCCCAGGAGAGGAAGAGAACACCTGCCTCTACAGGGAGACGGGAGAGCTCACCCCGGATAATATAGTCGCGGTGGTGCTTGGAACCAGGTGGCACATTATTTTCGGGCAGTCCTAAAAGATAAAATGGACTCACAGCAGCCGAGAGCACTGGGGCTGGGGGATCGCTTTTCTAGCCCTTCCTCTTCTCCTCTCACCTCCCGCGCCTCATGGCGTAACAAAAAGAGACCTAGTCCGAAGTAATGTGTCAAACGGTCCCAGACTAGGTTCTCAGGTTGACAAGGAAGATGTTTAGTAGATAGGCCAGTCACCTTCTTGCGAGAATTGGAGTCCAACACTCTATGCGTAAGTGGCATTCACTTCCCAACCACAAAAAATAATGTTTTTATTTTTCATCGCAACCCTTCATGGATTATTCAAAATCTTCTGTAACATCACGTTCACATTCTCACACTTCATCAAAGCTTTAAGCATTTTCGACTTAATCATCATTAATTTCCCAAGCAAACTTCAAAATCTTTTTTACATCTCCCTAAAAAAACTACCTCCACATCTGTCAAGGACAAATCCCTCAAAGCTTTAACATCAAGCAAACGAGGGAAAAAAATTCAATTGCGATTAAAACGGAAATGAAGAAAATATTTGAAGTGGAAAATTCCCCATTGAATATCCTTTACCTAGAAATATCCTATTTTCAGTTAAAGTCGACATCAATTGATGGAATAAGATTATCTTCCATTTAAATTATGCTAAGCCTACCCTGTCTGGTATATACCAGACAAAAGCGTACCAGGAAATCTTGTTTCAATTAAAGAATAAGGATTGAATAAGTACTCAAGGATTGGAGGAAGCACTTTAAGATGTTTTTGTATCTCTTTCTCAGAACTGATTAGTCTGGCTGTTAAGTTTCAACGGATCTACTTAATTGAAAAGTGATGATAGCACGAAATTTATCTGTATAAATTTTCAATTGAAGGGAATGAGGAGTTGATAGAAAAGGATTCTGGTTATTTAATAATTTGAGCTTAATTTTGTATTTATATTATATCGAATGTGATTGAATTTAAAAAAAGTGTATTAGTAGAGTTGAAACAGTCATGGAATAGTAACTAATCCTGTTTAAACTCACTGACTTACGAATTCGAATAACACAATTCATCAATGTCCCTCGCTGAAGCCATTGAGTTGTTCAAAATGTCCTTTCTACTGACAATAAACATAACGTTTTCATGATTACTAAACTCTGAGAACAACATATGATTATATGAGCATCATATCCTTGCCAATGTTTCTTCGGGTGCTTGTATCCTCGAATGAAATAGTCACAATGGGACACGGTTTTTCACGACAAATTCTGGAAGACATAAGTAAGGCAGTTATGTGCGTACTATTGACCAAATTAAGATATATTTGGGTACTTATTTCTTTGATGTACTATATCATATAAACAAGGATACATGACTGCCTCATTTAAAGTATACAACATCCATAATCTACACACATGAAATGTCTAGGCTATGAAGAAGCGTAGTAATAATGAATGTGTGCCTGAATATTGGTCTTTGCATTTCACTGGAAGCACCAAAAAAGGCAAATAAGGATTCATTGCTTTACCACTGCTCATTCTCAACGGTAGTTTCTATTGTTTGTCTGCTCTCTTTCTCTGAGTATATTTTTAAAAGAGCATGTGAACGGTGATGAAGAACTTCAGATTTAACTTATAAATTTGTCACTTGTCATACAAATTCAAGCTCAAGTAGAGCCTTTCTTGAATTTCTCACTGAAATAGTGGCTGGTTCTTTTGAGATGCGCTCATATTCTCATCAGGCATCAACTCTTGGATGGATCGATTGCATCGTCACATACATCGAATATTTGGATCTATAACTTCACAAATGATGTGAAGTCCCGATATGTGCCAATGGGATGTACCCTAAGGCTCAACTGGTCCGGGCAACCTTAGTCTACTCCGAGGTGGCTGCTTGCAGGCCAGCTAGTTTGGAGAAGAATTTCTGTCGCAGCTCTTATGTAAGTCGACTAATTTTGGTTACATATACGAGCCATCGATCAAATGTCCATTTAATAACACGTCAAACATACATATTTCATTAAAGTCGACTTTACTCTACTCCTCGCTTTCTCTTCCAGTGTCCTTTTCAAAAAGACAAGCATTTAAATACACGTGCTACCAAATAACAAACCCGAAATGCTCTACTCTAAATCAAAACGACAATTCCTACGCAAATTAAAAATGTTAAACACAAATTATAGAACCACGTAACCAAACCGAAAGCAGAAACTACCAGTCGCAGATTATGGCATACTAAGCTTCCACATCTGTCGCCGCTGAAAAGCTACTGAAAGAACAGAATCATTAAGCAATTCATTTTTAAGGGTTTTGTAAAATAATTTTACAAAACCCTTCCAAAATCGCGTCCTGTCTGTCCGTCTGTCCGTCTGTCTGTCTGTCCGTCCGTCCGTCCGTGTGTCACAGCAGTTTTCTCGGAAACTACTTAAGCTAGAAGCATCAAATTTTGGATGTAGGTGTAAAGTGGTGCTCTCTTCAAAGTTCAACTGCAAAAAATTTTATAAGGTATTTTAGGGGGGTCTCCCCATGTAGGGGAGTGACCCCCCGAAAAAAAAATTCATTGAAGGTAGCCGATATGGGTATCAAATGAAAGGTCTTGATGAGAACTTTTCAAAACAGGTCTTAGTTTGGCAAAGTTTGCTTCAAGGGGCGCACAGGGACGGGAAATACACGAAAAATTTGTGTCCCCCCCCCCCCCCCCCCCCTCGCGATTGGACACCTGTGATCCGAAAAATCTGAAAAAAATCAAGAATGTAGGCCTTGATGAGTACAACAACAACAAATATGTGAGAAGTCGCAATTCACTCAACTTTGTTAGTAATAGTATGATTTATCGATTTTATGTTTTCTTGATTAAAATCTTAACGGTACCCTTAAATTCAATGAAATTCAGTACGCAGATGACTATTTATAAGGTTGATTACTCCTGCAAGTTTCATAAACATTGAATTATATTTAGCGAAGTTATAGCGGTTTGAATTTTCCTGTATTACTATGGAACAATATGCGCTGCATATATTACTATGGCAACATATGGCTATGGAACAACATGCGCGTTTTACCGACTCAGACACTACAGTTTTCCTAGGATTTGCATGAAAATTTCAGGAATGGTATGTGTCATGAATATATTTGAGAATCGGTTCAGCTAGTGGTATCAGTAATTGTAAAACAAAATAGTGGCTGTTTTAAATGCGAAGATTGAATATTGTGAGTTATTTTGCCCCAATTTTAACGTTTCAGGTGCATGCTTTGTACACTTGATTCAATTTAATGAATGACTGAAGATGAGTACCTACAATTAATACTCATAAAAGAAACAAGTCAAGGAGGCAGGAGAGAGCTCCTAGCAAAAGGGTTTTGTAACAACTCTAGGATTCGAAAAAGTTGGCTATTAATCGATGATAACAGTACAGCAGAGTGGCGTGGTACATGAAAAATGTGTTTCCTCCTTCGCGAATGGTCATCTGAAATAATTATCAAGGGAGATATTTATGAGTATAACAATAACAAAACCTCAGAAGTCGAAATTCGTTCAACTTTGTTAATAATAGTATGATCTTCGAATTTCATAGTTTCTCCAATAAAATCGTCATTGACATGCTTCTTGACTTTATTGAATCTGGTGACTGCATTTTGAAAATTGAATACAAAACCCTTCTGACATGAGCGTGGGTCTGTTTGTTAATACGAGTATTTGATTATTACATTCTAATTGTCGTATTTCTCTTAACCAACCCCTCGCATATGTAGGTATATATAGGATCAGCTTATCCTTTCGACTAAAGAATAAACTTCGGTTTAGATCAAACTTAAAATGATTTAATTTGCGAATTATTAATTAGAAATAGAAAAGTCAACTGGCATCGACGATTAATAAATCTTGTTTTTTGGCTCTACTGTATGGTTGCTTTGCCACTCGTTCCCTACATTTGATCCTCCTGCGATGACATACGTTCTCGGATGTCTTCTTTGTTGTTGTGAACTTGATTGTCGCCGTCACCCTGGTCATCCTCGGAGTCGCTACTATTTCCGTCGTATGCCCACAACTTCATGTGATCAGCAGCCGCTGACGTTTGCAAAAGTGCTTCGTATTTGCCGTTTTTGTGAACTGTATATCTATAGTTCCGCAAGGCTTTCGCTGCTTCGCATGGTCCCAACAACTCTGCTATTAATTTAAACCCAGTCCTTGCTTAGTCCGACGAATAGCTACCAAATCGCCTTCTCGATAAACATTTGCGTCTTTTCTTTTCTTGTTAAAAACACGTCGGTTCTTCTCTTGAATTTCCTTGATACAGTCCATGACCTGTAACCAAATTTTGTCACGGTTTCGTCAAAGGCGTTGATGCATTTGTTTTCGACAAGCTCGGAATATTTAGATCTACACGAAAACGCGCATTGGCTCCAAAAAGCAAACGAAATGACATCGATGCTTCTGTGGGGAGTTGTGTTCAAGTACAGCTAGGCCGCGTTCAGATATTTGTACCATTCTTCTGGCTTCGGCACAGACATCTTCATAAGCAGCGGGATGAGTGTACGATTTACCCGCTCCACTTGACCGTTCGTTCTCGGAATCCCCGTCGTAATCAGTATATGTTGAATCTTCTCGTTATTGCAGTAAGCCTTGAAATAATTCAATGTGAAGGCAATAGCATGATCGGATACAATTCTGCTTGAATTTCCAAACGTCACCATGTAAATTTTGTAATGCTGTCAATAACGACAAAGATATGTCGGTAACTTTTCCTTGTCGTCGCCAAAAATCTCAAATGATCGACGTAAAAAGTATCCAAAGGGACTCCATCCTTGTCGATGGGATTTAGATATCTCCTTTGTCATCCTTGCTTCCTTTCTGCCAGTATGTACCTAACACAGTTGGGAATCACTTTCTCCACTTTGGTACCCAATAGCCTTTCTTCACGAGAGCCTCCGTTTCGCTCTCCGAGAAGTGACTTCTCTCGTGATAGTAAAAGATTTTCCTTTGAATTTAAGTGTTTTTTATTTTATCGGAATCGAAATTCGACCGTGATCGTTCGGTCTGCTTCAGCGACTAAATAATTTCATTTGTATATTCTACTTTTATGATAACTATGTCAAGGGTCTTTGTTTACTAGGTAATTAACAGGTAATTAGAAAATTTCTTTATTAACGGGTTTTAGAAAGTTACGAGTTACGGATTCTAATTGCTTATTGATTTTGCCATTTACAATATTTAAATGCTCTTGTGAAGTAATTAGATTATGTTGAATAGCCATGATTTACAATTGCCCTCATCTTGATTCATAAGTGTGTTCTTTTTTCGGTATATGGCCAGGCTCTCCATAGGATCCAACTTTCGCATGTCTCTTGGTTCTTTGATTAGGTTTACGTCTTCGGTGGTTATCTCATGCCCTTTTATCACGATGTGCTCCGCTACTATTGATTTGAAGTGTTCTCACCTTTCTTTTTTGCTGCTGTCGGTTATAAAATGTGCTCTTTTATTCGTGTACTTATGCGTCTCCTCGTTTGCCCTATGTTTACTTCTTTGCATTTTGAACATTCGATACGGTGAATGCCAAATTTCTCTTGTTGTTGGCGTCTGCCTTTTGTTGACCCTAGAATATTTTTAAGTTGATTCCTACCACTTGATTCGATCAGTCTTACAGATTCAAGTTTGTTCATCCTCCTTTTTATTTGGTTTGTCATGTCTTCATGGTATGTAATTGCTTTCCAGAATATCTTCCCCGTATTGAGATTTGTCAGTGTTGAACGCTGCTGCCATTGTCTTATTTTTTCGATCTTTTTTGCGATTGTTACTATCGTTGAGCGTTTAAATCTATTTTATTTTGCTGTTTCTAAGATTTGCTTCATTTCTTTTTCTTTAGCTTCAGGGCTCAGTAGTAAGTCAAGTTGAATCGCTGAAAATTACTTCACTTTTAGAGGTAAATTTTACAAAACGGCACAAGGAGTGGCCATGGGTAACCCGTTCTCGCCCTTTTCAGTCCACTGCTTTCACTGTCTCAAGTGTAAAATAATGGACCCATGTGTCGTCCATGGTTATGAATCGACCCAAAAACTCGACTTTATTGCTGCGAAACATTGTCAAACACTCGATGGAAATATCCTCACGTTGCTGTTTGTGCTCCATTGTAAGCAAACGTGGCACCCATCTTGCGCATAGCTATCTCATGTCCAAATTTTCGGTCAAAATACGATGCACAGCACTTTTTGAAATGCCTGCCATGTCTGAAATCTCGCGCACTTTTAGTCGACGGTCATCCAATGCCATTTTGTGGATTTTTTTCACATTTTCTGACGTAGGGACCTCACTTGGTCGACCACTGCGGTACTCTTCTTGCCAGCTCGTACGACCCCGCTTTAACTCAGCTACCCAATATTTGACCATTGTAAACGCAGGAGCAGGCTTCCCCAGAGTAAAATCCCACTCGGCTTTGATATCGGTTGAACTTAGACCTTTCAAATCAAAGTATTGTATCACATAACGTGTCCGATTTTTTCCATATTTACAAATTCTCTGAGAGCGTTCACTTTGAATGTCTGTAAAAAAAATAATAAATGTACTGTTATGAATTTTTCACATTAAGTTGTTGTTAGATGGTATTGTCAATCGCAGTAATTGTTTTTTTTTTAAACGACCTGTATTCATAAGTCAAGTCAGGTACTTTTGGGACTAAACTCGTAGGGTAAATGAGGAGACGCATACAGGTAAGTACACGAATAAAAGAGCACATCGGGGAAGCAACAGCAGCAAAAAAGAAAGGTAAGAACTCAAACTTCAAATCAACAGTAGCGGAGCATGTCGTAGTAAAAGGACATGAGATAAAGATCGAAGACGTAAACCTGTGGGTTTTCGTTCGGAGACAGAACCCAACAACTTTTTATCGTGTGAAATGAAATTTCCTTTCTCATAAAAGACAAGCTTATTCGCGTCCGAATAAAATGAACATCATATAAACGAATGCGTTGTGACGTGCGTTTCGCGGTAGACTACCCTCAATGCCAATCTTCTCTTGGTGTTAGGATTTGTTTGTTCCGATGTGTTCGTATTGCTGGTAGCGTTGTTTGTGTCAGTGCTGGAGCCGCCACATCTACTCCCTTCCTAGTGACTTTCTTGGAATTGTTGGAAAAAGTCACGATTTTTTTAGCTGTTGCGTTTTCTTGAGTCTTTGGTATCGCACGAGTTTCTGGAATCTATGGAGTTTCTGGAATCTGTGGAGTTTCTGGAATCTCTGGAGTTCGTGGATACAAGTTTTTATTCGCTTCGTTTGCCTGGTCTGATTCAAGATGTTTTGCAGTCAGTCGTGATATTGAGATGTTTTGTTCTGAATCGTTGACTACGATTTTGTAAATATCATCCGTTATTCGCTCGAGCACTTGATGCGGCCCTGTGTATGGTCTGTGTAGCGGGCTTTTCACGCGGTTGCAGCGTACAAACACATGTGTGCATGTTTTAAGCTCTTTTTGGCAAAAAGGATTTATTATTGAGTGATTGAGCTGTCGGTATGGGCTTGATGCTGTGCATTATTTTGCGGTGGTTTTCCACAAATTTTAAAGGGTCAGCGTTTGTGGTTTGTTGAGTAACGAAACATTCCCCAGGTATACGTAAAGCTGTGCCGTGCAGCATTTCAGCAGGTGATGCTTTTAAATCTTTTTTGTAGCATGTATGAAGGCCGAGTATCACTGAAGGAAGTGCGTAGATCCAGCCAATATAATTTTTGCACATAAGTGCTGCATTTAAAGTACGATGGAGTCGTTCAACGAGTCCGTTTAACTGAAGGTGATATGGCGAGGTCCTGGTTTTTTTACTTCCCAAGAAGTTTGTAATGGCTTTAAATAAGGCAGACTCAAATTGCGGTCCCTGGTCTGTCGGGATGGTGAGAGGGGTGCCATAATTGACGATCCAATGGTTGAAGACTGCCATTGCAACTGTCTCTTTCAAAGGTACCGCCACGGGCCATCGTGAAAATCTGTCGATGATTGTTAGACAGTAGCGATATCACTCTACAGGCGGCAGGATGATTAAATCAATATTAATGTGATTGAACCTAGAGTCTGTGACGCTAATGTTTTGCGGAGTTATTTTGTTACGTCGATGAACTTTTGATTTTTGGCACTCAATGCATTCTTGTGACTATTTTAATGCATCTTTTTTGATACCGGGCTAGATGTATTTTTCTCGTGATGCACGAGCGGTAGAGAGACCACTTGGATGTGAAAGGCTGTGAGTGATTCCGAATGCAATTTTTTTTTAAGTTTTGAGGCAGGTACTGTCTTATTACATCTGTGGAGATGTCGCAGTAGACTGGCGAGTTTTCGATGTAGAGTTGTTGTAACTTGAGGGATGTTGGGTTTTTTAATAACTCAGATAATTCCACGTCGTTATTTTGTTGCTCACCAATTTCTTTTGGGTCAAATTTTGACGGCATATCGATTGTGTTTAACGTAGACTATGTTGGTCGAGAATTGTGAGATATAGTCTAAGTGTCGTAGTTTGCGTGGGGATGCTTTTTCAGATTTTTCGAAAACGCATAGATGTGATCAGTTTTCATTTCGAATGTCCTGCATTTGTGCTGATGTTGGAAATGTCGAATCCCTGCAAAGATCGCCAAAAGTTCACGATCGTAGACGCTCCAATTGCGTTCTGGTTTGGTTAATTTTCGGGAGAAGAATCCGATCGGCATCCAAACGTTGTTTATTTTTTGTTCAAGTGATGCACCAATTGCTGTGTCGGATGCATCGGTTGTTAAACACAATGGCGCCGTTGGGGATGGAAACGATGTGACTGTGATGTCGGCTAGGCTTTTTTTGCCTTTCTCAAATGCTTCAGTTGCTTCTGGCGTCCATTTGACTTCTCGTTTGTCGTTCTTCTTGGAGTCTTTGATGCACGAACTGAGGAGTGCTTGAGCCTTGGCAGCGTTTGGTATGCAATTTCGGTAATATTTTACCATTCCGAGAAATCTGCGGAGATCATGGATTGTTTTCGGTTTTGTATAATGGGTGAGGGTTTCTATCTTCTTGTGTGGTGACTTGTAACCAGCAGCATTTATTATATATCCAAGAAAATTAACTTCGTTTTTCATGAAAGCACACTTATTGTAATTTATCGTGATCCCGTTGTCTTTCAGCCTGTGAAAGATGGTTCGTAAATGTTACATGTGCTCTTCGTGAGTGTCAGAAAATATTATGAAATCGTCAACGTGCAAAAAATGTAATCGAGGTCACGAAAAATTGTATCAATCCACCGTTGAAATGTTTGGGTGGCGTTTCAAAGAACGAATGGCATGACCAAATATTCAAACAGTCCGAAGGGTTTTCGGTATATCTTCTTCGACCATGGGTATTTGGTGGTAGGCCTTCACAAGATCAATCGTGGAAAACACATTTTTGTTGAAAACCTTAGAAATAAGATCTTGTATCAGCAGCGGCGTGTATCGGTCCGGCACGGTTCGGGCATTTAGCTTTCGATAATCGCCACAGGGGCACCGATCGCCAGTTTTCTTTTGTTGCATGTGCAGCGGAGATGACCATTGACTTTTTGAAGGCCTTATTAGCCGGCTTCGAGCATGGCTAAAATTTCGGTTTCTGCGCTTCGTCGTTTTCTCCCACGAGTTTGCGTGCTCTTTCGACAACAGGGGACCTTCAGTGATGATATGATGCACAGCGTGACAGTTTTGTGTTAATGCCTTTTTTTATTGATGGTTTCGTTAAGTTGGAGAATTCTCGCATCAGTTCCACAAATTCCATGTTTTCGTTTTCTGTTGTTATAATGGTGAATATTCCGTGCTCTGAGGTGATTTTGATTTTTCCTGTTGTCGAGAGGGACGTTTGCCGGTCGATTAGGCACCGTTTCCTCAGATCAACTAGAAGTCCGTAATGGTAGATGAGATCGGCTTCTATGACGCCCGTATTGACTTCAGCAATGATGAATGAAAATGGCATGTTTCGGCGAAGTCCTAAATCCAAACTTAATAGTCGCTGGCCATATGTGTGGATTACTGGGGAACTAGCTGCGTAGAGTTTCAGTGGGGATCGTTTGAGCTTCGTTTTGAACCAGATGTGTGGGACGACTGATACACAAGAACCAGAGTATACTAGGCGCTGTTGTCCTGTTTTATCTTGCAAATCCAACTTTGATGTTGTTGATGTAGACGATAATATATTTAGTTTCCCGGGTTTTCTCTTTTGTTATAGGAGCATGGCGCGCGGCACTTTCGCGCGGCTTCTCCAAAATGTTCGTGATAGTAGCACAAGTCTGAACTCGATTTTTGTTCTTTTGGTTCGAATTTTCTCTGGTAATAATTTTCTCTATTTCGCGATTTTGATCTCGAGCGCTCCGATTTTCGTGAATTCATTTATTTTTTAAATTCTCAAGCTCTCGTAACATTTTTGCGATGCGTTCTCGTAGTAATATACTACGGACTTGCTCTGGAAGTTCTTCTAGGAAAAGCGTTTTTAAAATCAAGTCGTTGCATTGTCCGCCTGCAAGATTTTTAATTTTTTGTAGGATTAAGGACGACTTACTAATTGTAATTTCTAAACCGTTGAGGAGGTGTCTGAGTTTTGATTCATTTGTTTCGCCGTGAGTTTCAACGATTGGTGTTGAGATGATATGCGAAAGCAGAGGGAGAGTCTTTGTGTCGAGGTTGAGGAACACATGTTGAAATTTTGTTTTGTCGGCGATGATTTTCAAAATGGAAAATGTTGCTTCTACTTACACGAACCAAAGCGCTGAGTGGTCTCTCCAGAATGCGGGTGTTTTGACATGATTGTTGTGGATCATTGCCACTTCGGCTTCCGTATTCCCGTGCGGCGTTTCATTATGATTTGTTGTCATGTCTCTGAGTGGCTGCATTTGATCGTGGATTCGTTGTTCCATAGCCTCAAGCTCCGCCTTAGTTTCTTCCAAAGTCACTGTAATATTTTCTGATTTATAATTCCACCTTTTATTTGAAGTATTTTTGCGTTTGTTTGCAAAATTTTCACTTTCGTTCGAAGCACTTTTACTTTTCACTAGTTTTTGTTCGAAAGATTTTTCTTTTTGTTTTATTTGCATTTTGTTTATTTGCACTTTGTTTATTTGTGGGGTCACCAATGTGTGTTTTCGTTCGGAGACAGAACCCAACAACTTTTTATCGTGTGAAATGAAATTCCCTTTCTCATAAAAGACAAGTTTGCTCGCGTCCGAACAAAATGAACATCAGATAAACGAATGTATGGATGATGCAATGTTGGTTTTCGATGCGTTGTCACGTGCGTTTCGCGGTAGACTAACTCCAATGCCAATCTTCTCTTGGTGTTAGGATTTGTTTCCTTCGATGTGTTCGTATTGCTGGTAGCGTTGTTTGTGTCAGTGCTGGAGCCGCCACAAACCCAATCAAAGAGCCAAGAAACATGCGAGAATTGGATCCTGTGAAGAGCCTGGCCACATACCGAGAAAAGAACACACTTATGAATCAAGATGATTGTAAATCATGGCTATTCAAGATAATCTAATTACTTCACAAGAGCATTGAAATATTGTAAATGGCAAAATCATTAAGTAATTCGAATCTGTAACTCGTAACTTTCTAAAACAGGTTAATAAAGAAATTTTCTAATTACCTTTGAAACAGTTAGCATATAAGTAAAATATACAAATTAAATTATTCAGTTGCTGAAGAAGACCGAACGACCATGGTTGAAAATTGATTCTGATAAAATAAAAAGCACGCAAGATTCAAAGGAAGACCTTTTACTAATTCAAAAATATTTTGTGTGAATAAAATCAGTCTGAAATATTCTCTCGTGTGCTATTTCGATAGCTTGCGTCTGCATCCCTTTTGAAATTACAGGTCGTGGGTTCCCGTCATCGTCTCGGAACTGCACGCCTCCGCGAAATGATGTAACTTCGAGCTTCGTCCTTGTCTGCCAGCTCGAATATTCTTCGAATTTCTGCATCTTCCTGCTGAGCTTTTTTCAATCGCGGCAACAATCCCTCGTCGATCTCCTGGATGAACATCCACGTCGGAAGTGGGTTGCGGCTAAGCGCATCAACATATGCCATGCTTTTGCCTGGAAAATATTCAATGGTATACGCGAATTCCTCCAACTAAAGCCCCCATCTCGCAACACACCAGCAAAGGTCTCACTTATTCATAGTAAGAGCAAACGTTTTTTTCGCCGGGGCATGGAAGAGCCTGGCGATGTCTTTCTACCGCTGGGAGAGCCGGGGCCAGGCATTTTAAATGCCACCAATGAAAAAATTATAACCAAAATAACGACAAAGAAAGTTTTGAACATGGGAAGCGTATTACGCTTTCAAGTGAAGAATTAGAAAGAGTAACCAAAGAAAACGCAAGAGTTACTAGAGAAAATGATGAGATGAAACTTCGAATTCAAAATTTGGAGAAAATGATCCGACAATTAACAAACATGAACAAAACAAAAGTGATCATGCCACAAAATACGTCCTGAAAAGAAGAAGCGACAAAAAATAAGAAGAATGAAAAAAAAGAAGCGAAAACATTACAAAATACGAAAAAGACATCAATCCATGATGCTTATATCATACTAAGCGCGGGAGGAGCAAACGGCAGCGCAAATCACTATGCGGTACTTGCTGCGATGAAAACAACAAGAAAACATAGGTAATATTTGTAGTGATTGAGCAGTTACCTAGGTGAACTGCTCGAAAACCACCATACTACTGATCCAATTTTAATTGTAAATTAAAAAAATAAATATTTAAATTTACAATTAAAGTTCGATCACGGCAACCCCTTTGTAAAGTAACTTACCAACGATTTGCATTGTTCCGCAATGCAAACTACAGTTGACAGCATGAGTGTACTCGACAAGAAACCTCCTTTACGATAGGGGGAGTTTGTTACGGATCGCCACACATAGTGCACGTCGCGAGAACCGCGCCGACAACGAAGTAGGATCTAACCATGGAGCTGTCGAGCAGCAGCAGGTGAAGCGATTCGTGATCGAGATCGAAAAATATTAATTCCATAGTGCAAAGCGGACATTGACCATGATTTGGTTGTCGGTGGATCTGTGACAGTCGCGTGTTAAGTGAATTTTGTTGTGGGATTTGTGAAGCTGGCAAATATGCATTTGTGCAAATTTGGATAAAATTTAAGTGTCGAGTGACTTGGGCTTCATTGCTAGGTGAAATCTAGCAAGAGATAATCGCCACAGACACTAGAACAATTGATTGAAAGGGCGGTGTATACTTTATCGGGTCCTCCAATATGATACTTGAGATGCCAGATGAGTCGCGCTTGGTCGGCTATGCGGATGATGTTGCGGCTCTGGTCGCTGGACGCACCGTTGAACAAGCGCAACTTAGGCTAGGTATGCTGGTATGCTAATGCGCCGAGTGAGGGACTGGATGACTGCTCGCGGGCTCCTTTTAGCACTGGAGAAAACCGAAGTGGTCATCTTGACAAAAAAGAGAACCCCTAGAGTAAGGATGATGAGTAATGGAGACATACAAATCGAATCGAAGCCAGCGGTGAAGTACCTGGGGCTAGTGATCGACTCGAAGATGAGTTTCTCTGAGCTAATCAGGGCAACGGCTGAGAAGGCTGCTTCGGGAATATCGGCTCTGAGTCGATTATGGCCAACGTAGGGGGACCCAGCCCATCAAGAAGACGCCTTTTGTTGAGTGCTGTAGGGTCAGTGCTACTGTACGGAGCAGAGGTATGGGGCAACGCTCTCAGCAAGGAGGTTTACCGAAAACGTTTGGCACAGATACAGAGAAAGGGAGCACTGAGAATTGCATCTTCGTATCCAACAGTCTCCGACTCGGTGGTGAGAGTGATTGCAGGCGTGATACCTATCACCCTCCTTGCTAGAGAACGCCACGCGCCGAAACGAGGATGCGGGGGAGATAGTTGTCCGCGAGGACAGCGCGAGACAGCGCTCGCTCAACGATTGGCAGCAGTTTTGGGTGAATTATACGAAGGGAAGGTGGACTGCGCGCCTCATCCCAGATGTGAGACTGTGGCTAAATCGAAGGCATGGTGAGATTGACTTCTATCTGACCCAGCTTTTGAGCGAGGACGGGTGTTTTCAGTCTTACCTGCACAAGATCGGTAAGTCACGGTCTCCCGATTGTCGGTGCTGCCCAGGAGAGGAGGACAATGCCTGTCACACAGTTTTTGCGTGTACAAAATGGGTCAGGCTGCGACGGGAACTCTACAGGGAGACGGGAGAGCTCACCCCGGATAATATAGTTGCGGTGATGCTCGAATCGGTTGACAAATGGAAGCAGGTGGCACATTATGCTCGGGCAGTCCTAAAATATAAAAGGGACTCACAGCAGCTAGGGGCGCTGGGGCTTGGAGATCGCTCTTCTGGCATTTCCTCTTCCCCTCTCCCCTCCCGCTAGGAAAGGGACTCCCCAGCTTGAAGGCGCCCCACGGCGTAACAAAACGAGACCTGGCCCGAAGTAATGTGTCAAACGGTTCCAGGCTGGGTTCTCACGTTGACAGGGGAGGTGTTTAGTGAGATGTCTAGTCGCGCATGGGAGTCCCACACTCTGTGCATAAATAGCATTCACCTCCCTACCACAAAAAATAAAATGATATCCTTTTGGTTGACGCATGTAGACTTCATGAGAAAGTTCGCCATTCAAGTAAGCTGTCTCTACATCGAAATGGTATACAAACATATTCTTTTAAGAGTTATATGATTAACAACAGGAGCAAAAATGTCATCATAATCACGTCCAAACTTTTGCGAAAATCCATGTGCCACTAAACGTGCTTTATGTTTAACTTCATTATCGTGTCGGTCACCCTTCATTTTATATGTCCATTTGCTACCAATTGCGACACTACCATGAGGCAATGTAACTATTTTCCAGGTACCATGCTGCTTTATTGAGCTTATCTTATCATCCATAACCTTAATCCAATTTAGTTTATCACAACTCCCGATTGCTTCCTCAAATGTGGTTGGTTCGGTTTTAATTTTGTCAGATGTAACCTTGTATATTTCTCTATAACGTTGAGGTGGGATACCTTTATTACTACGTGTTGACTGTCAAGGTACCTGTACCTCTCCATGATCTTCGATACCATCAAGTTGCCTGTCAATTCTTTTTTCAGTATCCTTATTCACTGATTCCATTCCCCTTCCAAATTCAATTTCCACATCGTCATAATCAGGATCTCCGTCTGGGAATCGAACATCCCTAAAGATTTTGATTTTGTTAGTATTTATATCTAATAATCTGTAACATTTGGTGCCCAATTCGTAGCCTACGAAAACTAATTTGTCGGCAGTCAATTCTTATTTACAACGTTGATCCTTTGGGATATGCACATATACCTTTTGACAAAATTCACAAAAATAACTTAGATCTGGCTTTTTATTTTTAAATATTTCGTATGCGGTTATAACATCATTTTTCGTGGGAAAACGATTTAATATGTGATTCGCTGTTGTTATTGCTTCACCCCAGAAACGATTAAGTAATTTCGGACTATAAAGCATGCAACGCGTCATTTCAATCAGTGTGCGGTTCTTCCGCTCAGCTTTACCATTTTGCTGAGGTGTCTTGGATATAGTTAATTGAGTTTTAATACCCTATTGTTTAAAATAGTTTCTCAATTCAATATCCATATACTCACCGCTACGATCTGATCGAATACATTTAGGCGTTATATTCAGTTGAGTTTCCATCATTTTAATGAAATTCCTTATGATGTTGGGCACTTCGTCTTTTCGTTTCATTAGGTATATACACGCGTACCCACTAAAATGATCGATCAAACTAAGAACGTACTTATTGCCCCTTGGTATAGTATGCAAACGACCAGAGACATTCGAATGTATTATTTCAAGAATCTCACTCGTTCTAGTCTAAGACTCATTAGGAAAATGATCACGTGTGGATTTATTCATTAAACAAACTTCACAAATATTATCATGCTAACATTCTTTAAACGCTACGTTATCGGCCAATTGATTCAGTTTTCGAACGTCATTTGAGTTGCGTTGCCCTAGTATTTTATTATATATTTCGGATTGTTCGACTGTACCAAATTGCAATTTTATGATCCACTGAGGGTCTGTAAATGTTATTATAGGCACTTACAGCGATAATTGCAGCTTCATTCAGCGAAATTTTACAAAAGGATTCATTAAAATGAACTTCACTTCCTTTACTGATCAGTTTGTTCACCGAAACTAAGTTGCAATTTAAGTCCGGCACAAAATAAACGTCATACAGTTTTATTGTTTTGCTCATTTCACTTTGTTTACCTCTGATCCTAACAATGCCTATTCCTTTCACAGGTAATGCGCGACCATCAGCTAACACAACTGTTTCTTTATCGGTCTCATTCAATTCGTGAAAGTATTCTTTATTATGACACATATACACTGAGGCACCACCATCAATAATCCATCCGCTGCGGGTTGAACAGCTAACAAGAGCGTTGACATACACCAGACTACAATCATCACAATCCGACTGCAACTTCTACACTGTATTTGTTTGAGATTTCTCCAAGTTTTTCTTTTTCCACTTCAAATACTTCCTGCATTCTGTTTTTATATGTCCAAACTTGTTGTAGAAGAAACACTTTACTTCCTTCCCTTTATATTTTGCTTGTAATGCAGTACTCTTATCAAGACTTGCACTTCCATGCGTACTGAGACGTTGATTGTACTCCTCTACAAGTTTGGTTTTTAGATTTGTAATAGTTAAATCTGTAGCTATCGCGCAAGCTACTCATGTACATAGCAACAATCAGCACGTCGGCTGGCGGCTCCCCCAATGTTGTCAACTCGGATGATTTCGTCCATGGAGTTTAAATGCAGTAACATGTCACAACCTTCATGAAGAGTGAGACGAAGAAGTTGTACTTTATTTGGCAACGTCGCTTTCTCTCTTTCAGAGCATTCTACATTTCAAATGCTGTCTCTTTCCGTTTTATGTGAGTGAGCTGGTTATCCTCAACGGAAAAAACGATGTGCGCTCGTGCTTTATCGTCCTTCGAAATCCACGTGTCGGTAACTGTATTGGGCTTCGGATCCCTCACAACCGCCCAGAGCTTATCCTGTTTTAGAAGTAGCTCCAATTTGAATTTCCAAGTTTGGTAATTCGTGTTGTTGTGTTTCGTTATACGGATCGACACTGTTATGATGAGTTTTCACTTTTCATGACTATAAAACAAAACACTTTAATGCACGGACCTACTGTGTCTGGGTGCCTGGGCCCATAACCTGCTGCGTAGAAGTAAAATAATAAAAAGATACCGTTTGCGTACACGGTCAGCTATGAACTGACTTTGTTTTTTTAAATATGATAATGTAATAGTTTGGTACAAAATAAAAGGGTTGCCATGTTAATATACATTACGTTTAACTCTCCGAGTACACATGGGGTCAATTTGACCCCAGACGCTACTTTGACCGATTGCAGCGCCTAGGCCTGCGGGAGAGTGGGGGTATTATGGGCTTCTAAGTATGTTTTAGTGTCTTGACTATAAGTTTACATAGTTTGTTTACCTTTCGAAGACGTCAGTTATTGTTGAGAAACATTTGAAATCAGCCAGTGGGGTCAATTTGACTCAACGTCAATTTCGAGGTAAAAATTGAATTTTTTTTTACTTTGTAAATGGATAGATTAATTCAAAAAGACAAAAAAAAAAATTGGAAAGTATTTTTTTTTAAGCAATATGGAATATAATCGGCGATCTAGTGTGCGTAATCGTTTGTTGGCTGAAGACAGCGGTGATGATTTTGGCGGCAGTGGTTTCTCCGAAGACGACCACGTCTCTGAGCAATCAGTATCTGATTATGAACTTTCTGAATGTTCAGAAAATAATGATGTGGAGAATCCAATTCTCAGTGAACGCCTTTTACAACAGCGTGAAAATTCAGTTGCACGAGGGAGACCAACATCAACATTGATCAGTAAAAATAAGACAAAGTGGAAAATGGGAGCTCGTGAAAGATTATTAGGTTGGAATATATAAATATGCAAAATAAATACTTTCTTTTAAAAGGACACTATAGGGCTCATTTTTCCTTTATTTTGTTATGTCTTGAGAGTTTCCACGTAAATTTTTAGCCAAAAATATTATAAATTGAAAAAGTTACGATCTTATACGTAAAAATGCTAATTTTTGTTTTTTTCAGGTTGTTCGCGAATTTTTTTAGGTAGGCTAAGGACATTTAAGGCCTCTCTAATGTATGAGAATTACTAAAAGAGCTTTCAAACTATTTCTGAAAATTTTTTCAAACTAATATTTGTAGTGGGAGCGATACTGTATACATTCAAAGAAGGTTGGGGTCAAATTGACCCCATATGTACTCGATGATCGAAAAAATAGGTGTGTACTCGGAGGGTTAAATTGACAAATTCTGATCAAGTTAGAATTGCAAATCTTGTAGTAATCGAGCAGGTAAGGTTCAAAAAGCCAGCGTGCAAGAGTTCTATGGAAATCAAACAGAATTTGGCAACATCATTCCTTCGATATGACTCCATCCGATAAATGATTTTGTTGCTTATTCTATTAGAAAAGACGTAAAAATATGGGACTGGCGAAATAATCGGCTGTTATACAATTTAGAGGGGAATTCAAGGACCAGGTTCATGAAATTCAATCCTCTAAACAATATGCTCATCACTATACAATCCTATGAACAGTATAGTACAATGAATTGCGAGGGTTTTGAATAAAAATAGAATAATCTGTACCTCGCCCTAACATAATGAAATCTTTTGCGTCCAACGCGAAATTCGGTAAAGTTAATTATCCGTTGCAGTCTTTTCTAACCTCAACCCCACAGTACTCGTAGCATTGTTAAATAATTTTACTACTTAATTGTGATAATTTAAGATAAAGTCTTGCTTATGTAGCTAGCCGTTAAATTATTAGCTTAAAAATGTTTCGTAAATTACTTACACGAAATTATTGTATCATGCTAGCAAATCATTTTTACCGAACAAGGTATTTGATTTGGGCAATAAAACCTACGAGCATTACAACAAAGTAGCAATATACGTAGATAAGCGATATATAAAATTAAATAAAAACAAATAACTAAATTTAAATAAACAAAATGATGCATAGTTTAGGGCAACATATTTTTTTTTCTGGTTGATCAAAATACACACCAACAAAACAGCAAATGACCTAATAGTATCGAGCAGACAACATTTTTTCTCATAGCAAACAAACTGCATTCAGCATTCATTCAATACGTACGAACATTTACCTTCACATAAATCCAGCAATCAAGCAACACAAAATCCCATTCAAATGGTAAAGGTTCGAAACGCATCCAACACACTTAACCCATACTACACATACTGCGCAGCCTACGCATCCGACTCATGCAACGCATCCGACTCATACAACCCCTTCGACTCATGCAACACTTGTACCAGACTGTGTAATAGTCCATCCAAACATTCTCGCAAAAAAATGCATCAGAGAATACAGGGCAACCGATGCATACAACTTTCACATCCCGCACCCACACCTAGTAATCAATTTTAGCATTCTTTAACATCCTCTTCATTTCGTTGTAACGAGTCGCAAGCGAGATGAAAACAAGCGAGAAAGGATGGTTAAGAAGAGACTGTCAAAGTGAACGGTACGAGCGATAGCAGTGGCGGTAGCGGCAGTAGGACCGGTTGGTGTTGCTGGTGCTGTCGCCAAGAGATTTGGGAGAGTCTGCTTGAACTCGCGAATGAACGCGGAACGCTATGGGGGAGTCCGGCGGCAAGCTTTGAGTGAGGTGGTCGTATCCGCGGAGAATTGTTATTTGGCCCGTCTTAAAAACCACAATAAACAAATCTTGTGAAATGTTATAAGTGCGGATTTCCCATGTATTATTTTGTGCGAACGTTTCAAACCTTTGTGAACAAGAATATCTCTTTGAATAAGACCCGTTGGGTGGCCGGAAAGCCGTCGGAATATATGGGATCAAAAAGTCTGGTTGACGTCCCGTGTGTGCGTGTGTGTCGTCGCCCTTAAAAAAGCATCAACCCGTAACTCGCCATTGAATATATTTTAGGATTTGTAATTGTGCCGCAGAATTCGCAATTTTAACGGGAATAACAGTGAATTTGGTGCATAAACATAGTTGCTCCGGTCATCTCTCGATAAATTTTCTCGCGTTCCCATTCAATTTCCCATCGATGAAAATCACTTTCCCGTGTGGGCAGCAAAGTGCGAGATATCGAGTTTGGAAGCGCAAATCTATTTGCCTATGTATCTGTCGTATCATCGTCTGGTCCTCGACAATCGGAAAAAGCATTGAGGCAAATTCATGCAAATTTTGGAAGCAACTCAAGTATCGGAAACCAAATCGGTGCAAAGCGGAGTTCGGAACAGCCACCAGTTACTTTTCAATCAACCTTACTTTTAGTTCACCTAGAACACTGTAACTAATTTGTTGTCTTAATCATACGTAAAACGTGTCGGAGAAGATTTGTTGACCGCAGCAAGAGATCAGTAGAGATCGGAAAAATCGCGGGGTTTTAATGTACATAGATTAAATCTAAATTTTTAAAACATAAAATAATGATCCGAGTTGCAGGCCTTACCCGCCCCGAACACGAGCGCTCGTAGGAGGAGGTTTGGGGTAAGTACCCTTCTTTTTTTTTTTTTAAATTATATTTTTTTTGCATGTTTTATAGAAATTACATATATACGAATATAATTAGGAATGAAATTTTCTGATGACATAAAATATATTTGAAAGAATCAAATGCGTGTGGGTGCATTTATAGAGGTAAAACAAAGTGAACGAAGTTGATGACAAAGTAGATGAGACGATTGAATTAATCTTTAATTGAAGAACGAAAACAAATATTAAACCAAAGCACCCGGACGCCCGAGTTTCTTTCGTTAACGTCTGTTGTCTCGGAAAGACCTTGCTTAATCGGTACTCGTTTGCTTTTGTTTTGATTACATACAGTTGCAAATTGTTAGATGATTGCTCTGATCTCTCGTTTTATTTTTTTTTTGTACTGAAAATAATGCTGTTTTATAAAAATAAAATGTTTTAATACCTCAGAACTTTCGGTCTTTCTATTTTGCTTCCTTTGGACCGAGTATAGGACCCGGTACGGTGGCAGGCTTTCCTCATAAAACATGAGCCAGCCGCCGGGTACAATATAATCTTCCTTGTTTCAGGTGACGTCGCGGGTTGAGTGGCCCAAGCAGAGTGCCTGTTTATGGCATAGAGTTATGCAATCGAATTGTATAATTCTATGGCATAAATTGGTCATCGGGGTACTTTTCTTCTGATGGGAAGACTTATGCAAGTTAAGTTGTATGAGTTTTCCACTCAGAAGAGGAATACCTGACCACAGCAACAAATATGGATATTGATCCGGTTGGGTGGGTGCGAAGGGGCTTCATCACCATCCGGTTGCCCTTCTCTCATTTGTGGGCCATGAGCCTCTCCGGGTAAGGACGGGGTCACCCTGCTTCCACTTCTTTTTGCTTGTTACCCTTGTTCCATGAACAAGTCAGTTGTCCCTCGTGTAGTTACCTACACTTTTTGCGACTTCGGTTGCCTTGTCCTTGTTCGACCCCAAGAAATTCGTGAGTGCGAAACTTTTTTGTAGTGGGTCCTTGTGCTGGGGGAATGAACCCGCCCCACGACATCGCAATGCTAGCCTGCCAGCGCATTCACGCGTCCCCAGACGAGGGCATTCTCGGCAGATATCTCCATCTTCTCCTGCCGAGGCAGCAGAACATCGCTGCAGTCCTTTACGGACATTTTGAAACTTATAAATTCACTACAATCTAACAGTATCGCATAGCGATGCCTGCGCTGTATTTGCTCCTCCCGCGCTTAGTATGGTATCAGCATCACGGATTGATGCCTTTTTCGTATCCTTTGATGTTCTCGCTTCTTTTTTTTATTCTTCTTATTTGTTGTCGCTTCATCTTTTCCGGACGTATTTTGGGTGTTCATCACTTTTGTTTTGTTCACGTTTGTTGATTGCCAGTTCATTATATCCAAATTTTAAATTTAGAATTTCATCTCATCATTTTCTCTAGTTACTCTTGCGTTTCCTTTGGTTACTCTTTCTAATTCTTCGCTTGAAAGCGTAATACACTTCCCATATTCAAAGCTTCTCTGGTCGTTATTTTGTTCATGATTGTTTCATTGGTGGCATTTAAAATGCCTGGCCTCGGGTGCCCCAGCAGTGGAAAGCCGTCGTCGGGCTGCTCCATGCTCCGGCGAAAAAAAGTTTCTTCTTTTCTTGAACTTTTTGAGACTTCCTTGCAAGTAAAATCCAGATACTCGATGAATTGTTCGAATAGCTTGGCGATTCAATAAATTTTATAAAAAATTAATTTCGAATTAGCGTTTTAAAAATTAATTTAACTTAAAAAAAATCTTGATAGGGGCTTTTAAAAACAAGTCTACACACAACGAATGCTAGATGTCTAGCATCGAGTTTTCGTTGCGTATAGAGTATAGAATCTTTAAATTTATGGTTGTTTACCCACAAAGTGAGTATAATCGAATAATAATAGCAATAATCAACCTATTTCAAAGATTTTCATGTTTGGATAAGGAGGAAACAGATTTAAATCCCGTATAACAACGACCGTCTACAAATTTCTACTAAATATTGTAACTTATCCAATACCCAAACCAGATTATCATCATATTTCAGTGTGGTGAATTCACGAAGAGATTCCCACCACTCACATTGACATTTACCTGTTGACACCAATTGGAATTGCTTACTCCATCGAGGCCCGCCGGCTCATTAGTCAGCAGGAACAGCTGTTTGCATCTCAACACGACCGAGGAACATTTGGAATGCATTGAAATGGGGGGAATGAGCCGCTTTGGCTTCGCTGGCGGCCGCTGTTTGTTTTGTGTGTGCATTCGGCATTGACGCTCGCCGCGCGAGTCTCTTGTCTTGTCGTGCATTTCGTGTTTTTGCCTCCTCAGTTTTGTGTTCTTTCATATTTCTATCAACATTTCTCCTAATTAGAAAATTCGATTCCGCGTACTTGGCGCAAAAATGTTTGTAATTGTCTGCCAAAGTGTCTTAATTGCAGCAAATTGTGCCTTTGTTACCACTAAGAAAAAATTGTGAAGTGCCTTCTTCCCTCCTTCAACCGCGGATGATTGGTTAAGTGCCCCCTCGACAATCCAATTGGAAATTGTTAATTGATGACAGGTCAGGTGTGAAGTGTTGAGTGAATGCCCGCGAAGAGAGTTTTCCAATCCATTGAGTGCATTTCCCAGTTAGAATTTTCTTGGTATCTATCGACCAGTGCCTATCGTATATGTATTTCCCGCTATACATTGAATATCATGTGGTCCCCTTTGCGCGTCGCCCGTCGTGACAATCGGTCCGTGTAAAAACTTGTTTGGATATTGGTGCATCCCGTTCTGTCCACCGCCGGCGCATATATCGCGTCCGTTTTCCTCTTTCGCGCCCGCGAGATTCCATTTCGGTGTGTTGTTTTTTATGCATTGTATCCACTTTGTGGTGTTCTTTTTCTTCTCTTCTTGTGCCAGCTCCGGTGCTACGAGTACCTTTGCCGTGTTTACCTGACCGTCGTCTTCGTCGTTGCCCGCGTCCTCTTGCGTCGTCGCCCGCGTAATTACTCGACAAACTTGCAACCAACCTGCCGTCGCCGTCTTGTTCGTCGTTGTTTGTCTTCTGCTAGTGCCGCTATGCCAGATGAGTGATCTTTGCGTGAAGTGAACGGTAAATTTTTTATATTTACATTTTTCAATTTTTTTTTGTTTTCGTGTTTGTTGGCAAGAAATTCGCTGATGAAGGTTGTGGCGGAATGATGGCAACAATTCATCAGATTGAGCATTCCTGCCTTAGTTTTAGTTTTGAATTGAATTGTTGAAGGGAAGAATGAGTTTTGGGTGTTCATTCATCGTTGGCCGTGGACGAGGACTGGGAGAGCGATTTGGAGGGTGGGAGCTGATTAAATTGGCCCGTCCACCTTGGCGACAGGCTTCGTATCCGGCTGAAAGTAGACCCTGCTTTCCTTCTCGTCATTGCGGTTTCTGTTATCGCTCCCAGTGTTGGTTGGTTTCCGGGCCGTAGGCCTTCGATGCATTTCTTCTGCTTTCGCGACGGTTGTTCTGCTCCCTTTTGTGGTAGCTACGAACGAGTTCCGCGGCTGTGCTACAGTTCAACGCTCTGCTGGGCTATTAATTATAGGCGACGAGATAAATCTTATTGACTGGAATAAAACTACTCGTGCTAGGTCGCGATAACTGTTCACATTAAGATGTTAGTTGGGCACAAGAATGTTGAAAAAGTCTTTGGTAATGTTTGGTTTAGTAATTGCAGCATACTTGAAAAATTTCCTGGAAATAATTCTTTTGCTTGCTATAACGGTTTTATGTAGAACGAATTCATGAAAGGAGCGTGGGCGTGCTTATTGAATTGGCGACAAGAGTTGAAGGTGCGAATACAGTGCAGTGTCATCACAATGTGATGATGTAAAATTTCAGCTCTGTGTGTCATATGTGTATTTCTTCTGATCGCTGCCGTAATCTTCGGTGAATTGGATAATCATTTTTTTTTAACAACAGACAACTCATTTCACAGAAAATGTCTCTTAACGGAGAACGTGATTTAAATCCGATTCAATAAACTTTGTTTCATCCTTTTTAGTGGGTTTTGATGTTGGTTAATTTATTTTTCTTAATTTTTTTTTTATTTATGCAAGGTTTTGTATAATGATAAGGTTTGGTACAATTGTCATACGACACGATATATGCCATATCGTACGACGACAGGTCATATCGTAAGACGTCTTTTAAATCGCTCCTGTCAAAAGTTTTCAAAAATTAAATTAATTTTTTAAAAACGTTAGTCCGAAGTTAATTTTTATCGGAAAAAATCTTATATTGTCGAAGTAATCTACTCAGGAAATTTCTATCGAATACTTTTACTTCGATTGATAACGAAAAACAAATTACCAAAGAAAACTTCGCCGCTGGTATGGAGGAGCCCGACGGCTTCCCACCGTTGGGGCGACCTGGGGAAACGACAAATACGCAACTGGCGATAATCACCAAAAGAAAACATAACGAAGAAAACTCCGCAGATGCAGGGTGCAAGCTGCAAATAATAGCGGACAATCAACAAATGGCCAAATTGCAAAAAGGAATGGTGAACTAAGGCAAGAGATACAGTCCCTCAAGGATCTCTTCAAGAAAGGGTAAAAGCCTCAAAAGTCGCAGCCACAAAATCAATGGCAACAGGTAACAAAGCCGAAGAAAAGTACAAAGCAAGCAATGCCAGAAGAAGTTCTAAATGCTGGTGCCACCAACGAGAGCCAAAACTATTTTGCAGTGCTGGAGGGATTAACCGAAAATATGGAAATTGAAGAAAATATCGGAGGTAATTTTAATCAAGATAATGACGTTAATTTTATTCAATATTTAAAGAACAAAAATAACGAGAAAAAACCAGCCCGCAGTTCTGCTGGTTCCTCTGATAAAGCTTCCAACAAGACAGAAAAAGTTCCGCCAATCAACGTGTTCGGACAAAGCGGGAAAGATGTGGTTCGGCTATTGGCAGCCGAAAATAAACTGGCCAATTCCGAAATCAAAAGAGTTAATGCCGAAAAATTAACTATAAGAACGAAATCACTGGTTGATTTCAAGTCAGCCAAAGATGCGCTGATTTCTGGGGAGGTTCCACACTTCACCTATACCCCAAAAAGTGAAAAGAATCAGACCTTCTTGTTGAAGGGTTTCGACAGCGGAGAGGATACGGTCGATCTTCTTCAGGTGCTCAAGGAGGCTGCACCAGATATTGATTTTGTTTCAGTCAAAGCCTTTGCGACATGAAGGTCGACCATAGAAAGGAAGAATTTACCACTTTACCTGGTACAAATTGCAAATAAGAGCAGTCCAAGTGCCCTTCAATAAATAAGGTACTTGAATTTCAGAGTGGTGAGGTGGGAACGCCTCCAGAAAAGAGAAGTCAATCAGTGCTACCGGTGTCAAAGATTTGGACATTCGGCTGCCAATTATGCCATGCACTATCGTTGCGTTAAATGCAAAGACGTTCATGCTCCCGGTGAGTGCAAATTGGCTCAGGCGGAGCCTAAAGAAAAATTATAATGCGTTAACTGCGGTGTTTTTGGTCACCCAGCATCATATCGAGGATGCTCCCGATATCAAGATGCAAAGGTTAAAGTCACTCCAAAACAAAGTCAAGCACACCGCAGTGTGATACCTACGAACTTCGTCAAGCCCGGGGTGTCATTTGCACTTGCTGCGAGAGGACCAGCAGACAATGTAAATAAAATACATAATGTAAGTGGCAATAATGAGCTGCTCCTTAAAATTCATCAGCAATTAAATTCCTTATCGGAGAGAATCGATAAACAAGATTCGAAAATTAATATTGTTTTTCAGCGTTTAGGGCTTTCAAATGCCTCAATATAAGTTGTCATCCAGCCACATTCCCACGGATAGGATTCGTCTCATCTCGATCAACGTCAACTCTATCGTTGCTATACATCGACGTGATTATCTCCTTGAATTTGTTGTTAAGCAAAAGCCTGACATCATACTTCTCACTGAAACCCACCTCAATTCATGGCATTCCATGGAATTCAAAGATTTTGCATTCGTAAGAAACAATAGGGTAATAAGTGATGGGGGAGGTGGCACCGGGATATTGGTTAGAAGACCCTATTGTTTCCAAAATATTGAAAAAGTCGAATTCAAAAGCTTTGAATCTCTTGAAGTGTCCGTTATCAAAATCTCACTGCCAGTTGGGGATAACCTCTTCGTTATCTCTGCCTATGCAACTGGTGGAACTGTTCCCAAGCTCAAGGAGGAGCTCGCTTCCTTGTTCGAAATACTCGAATTGAACAGGCTGCATAGTTATTATATTCTTGCTGGTGACCTGAACGCCAAGCATACATCATGGCTGAACGCCACCAATAATCGAAGAGGTGTTTTCCTGAAATCGTGGATAACAGAGAACCAAATTGAATACAGGTGCAATTTTTATGGGTCGGAGTTCCCAACATCCCCTAGGACAAATTCATATTTGGACCTTTGCATTGCTGGCGCAAGACTTGAATTCAGCTTTAATAGTCCTCAACGGAAACTGCAGGTGCTTCCTTATGATAGCGACCATAACGCAATCGTAATGGAAATCAATCATCACAGGGATGATTTCTTCCTCATTCCAGTTCAACATGAGAATCATCGGTTGAATTTCAAAAAAACAGACTAGGGAAAGTTTCAAAAGAAGTTTAATCGCGAGTACCAGAAGCAATGTTCCCCTTCTGATGGTGCTCAATGGTTCCTAATGACAGGAATCTAACTAACGATGAAAAAGATGTCTATTTGTCGAAGTTAGAGAAGCTGACGTTGGAAACGATTGAGAAAGTAGTTCCAAAGATTAAACATCGAAACAATATGGAAGGATATGAAACAGCAACCATCGCAAGGTTGAAAAGATTGAAAAGCCTTCTTCTCACACGCGTCAACAGTATTTATCAACGATTTTTGGATTACAATCATCCCTCGTTGGCTTTGTTGAAATTACACCTGAAGAATGTCCGGAACTTACTCCGGTCATATTTGAGCAGTGAGGTCAGCAATCAATGGGTGGAAAAATTGAGGGGTATTAGCCCACAGGACCCAGACGGCGTGGTCGCGAAAGTGAATAGCATATTCCGTAAGAAGTCTCAAGTGAAGGTATCGAATCTTGAAGTCACTAGTGATGAGATAAATCTTCTCGATAGGCCTGGTATCGACATTGATAGTACGACTCCGGATAGAAATGGAAACAGGATTATATGTGAAGGGTTGGATAAACTTGCCCTGATTGGAACACATTTTGAATTCGTTCATCTACCAAACCCTGAGAGAGGGACTGAAATATTTTCTGAGGTCTTTGAAGCAAAAGTTTCCGACTTCAAATCAAGCCTGAACAGCCAATCAATTCTTTATTTCAATGAAACATTAACATCTGACCTCATACCGAGCTTAAGCCTTATTGATTATTTTGTCAGCTATGAAGACTTGTGTTTCATATTTCGCAGGATAAACAACAAGAAATCATGTGGTACTGATGGTATTTCAAATGTAGTACTCCGACATTTGCCGGAGGTTGCTATTAGGAATTATTGCATACTATTCAATAACATGTTGAGCAATTCATATCTCCCAAATGAGTGGAAAAAGGCTAAGGTATTTCCGATCTTGAAGAAAGGAAAAGAATCTTCGTGCCCGAAAAGCTATCGCCCAATCAGCTTGCTGCCTAACATCAGCAAGGTGTTTGAAGTGATACTCAACAGACCATTAAACGCCCAAATTGAGGAATATGAATTGATGCCGAATTGCCAATTTGGTTTTCGTGCCAGGTATTCGACCACACATACAATAACGAAAGTAACCTCAGACATCTGTTGGAAACTAAATGATAGAGAATATGTTAGAACATGTCTCATTGATGTGGAGAAAGCCTTCGATACGGTGTGGTTAGATGGACTAGTTTTTAAACTCCTTCAGGACCAGTTCTCCAGACACCTTGTCGCCACGATGTGCAATATGCTATACGGGAAATCGTTTCTTGTAACCGATAGAAATCTGACAACAATGCGCAAATTCAATGTCTTGAATGGTCTACAGCTGGGAACAGTTACTGCGCATCTGCTCTTTTCAATCTTCATTTGCGAGCTATTGAGCGGCTTCGATTTTAATGTCTCGCCAATGCGATCATTGGTAGCCTTTGCTGATTATCTGAAGATCTATACGGCAGACCGAAAAGCTACAATAGTTCAGAGCAATCACCAAAAAATGTTCAATGATGTTCAGCTGTACACTAACAATTGGCGAATGAAAATCAATGCGCAGAAGTGCGAGACAATTTTGTATCGGACAACGCTGCAGGGGATCAGTCAAGACCTGAAACGTAATTGGAATCATTTCCACATCATGGCTGGCGGGAGTAGTTCAGAACGGGTCCCACATAAATTCTGTGTTCGATACCTCGGTGTTCATCTCGATCAGTATCTGTACTACACTGAACATGTCAAAATCATGCTCAGTAAGGCACTAAAAGTAGTCATGGCCCTTCGGCGACTCTTTCATTCCAGACACATTGATCAAAAAGTCAAAGTTATTTGTTACAAGACCCTGGTTAGGCCAGTTTTGACATAAGGATGCCAGATCTGGTACAACCAGAGTGCTAGTACAATGGAAAGATTAAGAGTTTTCGAAAGGAAATGTCTTCGTGCATGTACTGGTTTGTACAGAAAGCTTGAGACGGATTGGAAACATTATATATCGAATAGAAGAATTTATCAAACTGCTGAAGTGACGAAAGTCGATATTTTCTTATTGAAACTTCTTCGGAATTATATCGCAAGATCTGTGAGTGAAAACCCTTGGATTTCACAGCCGTTCCACCCTACAGACGGGTACATTGCGACTTGCCTCGCTACTGGCTTCGTTCCTCCAGAAGCATTCGTGTATTTGGACATGAATCGATATGTTTTTGATTCTGACGGCGTCCCAGTCATATATCACATATATCGACGGGCCACCGATAAGAAGATAAAATATCCTCCGAATTTGAGTTCACGAGACCAACAATTCCAATGGAGATACTCATTTGCTGGATTCGTTGAAGCTGATCGAATTGAGACGGCGCAATCTAGGTATTGGTGACTGAATGACAATGTCTAAATTACTCGTGTTTATTACCAGTTTTTGTGTTTTTCGTTATTTAGTTTTTGAGTTTCAGCTCATTATTGCTACATTTAGTACTGTATTTATATTAAAAATTGGGTATTAGTTAGGTATATGTCATGTTTATTTTATTAGGTTAGAGATAAAGTTAAACGCTTAGGTTAGCAACATTGTTATAGAATTTTCTAGTATAAGATAAATTTTTTTGGTTGGATTTTTTTTCGAATTAAGTTAACACATATTAGGTGTAGGATTAAAGTTCACTGTTGTGTTTAAATTATAAATAATTTTAGGAAAGTGTTGGTTGGTTTTTTCCCCTTTTTCCAGTTGATTTTCAAAATATTTAATATCCTTAATTAATTGAATTTGTTAGAGTTTTTTTGAAGAAATATGTTTAATGATAGCGTATAAATTTAAAGAGCCATTTGGGCCATTAAGTTTTTGTTTGTTTATTGTTTGGAATTTGCTTTATATTTTTTGAAAATTTATACCGATTAATATTAAATAAAGCACTTTTGACTTTGACCCCGATATGAATTCGATTCAATAAACTTCATTTCACCCTTTTTAGTGGGTTTTGAAGTTGGTTAATTTTTTTTCCTGAATTTTTTTTTATTTATGTAAGGTTTTGTATAATTATAAGGCTTGGTACAATGTTCATACGACACGATGTATACCACATTGTACAAGAGCAGATCGTTTCGTATCGAAAGCATTTTTCCGCAATAAAATCAGATTCATGTGAAAAGCAGACAGTCCTGGAAGTGATTGAAATTAATTTTAGTGAAAATAATTAGTGTATTGACAAGTAAGCGTTTTACTCATCGGCAATTGGAAGTTGAGCTACACCAAGCTGGTATGAATTTCGACGGAGTTGAAACCGTGACCGGATTGCAGCGATTGTTAACTGAGAACGTGGCAGCAGTATAGAACCCGCATGCCCCGCACGAGGACAATGAGAATTGGGCGAATTGTTCTCGTTCCTCCAGAAGCAGCACAGTATTGGTGCAGAAAATGGGCGCCTTAAAACATTCTCGTTCACTCGCGAACCAAGTCTCACACTTTACTTCTAGCGGTTTCTTGATTGGAAGGAAAGTAAATCCGATTCACTGAATGTCCAGGAATAATTATTATTCAAAGGTTATGATTCTCATTTCAAACAATCTCAATGAAATTCTTCCTTAACTCAATTAACTCGACGACGGGGGCCGCTTCGATTGTGTCTCGTTGCACGACTCCCACTAGCCTCGTGTATTCGGATAAAATTCACCACCAATCACTCGAGTCGGTCCGATGTTTTTTTTTCCTTCCTGGAAGAATTTCTGAAGTAATCGTTTCGGAGACAGCCACTAAATCCCTTGCACTCGGGTCCAAAAAAAAAAAAAAAATGCGGAAGCCAACTCGATAATTATTATCAGCGATTTATTCCCTCGTTTGATGGTGCGACCCTCCTACAAGAAAGAGAGCTCCTCGCTCAGTATTTGGTCCGTCCTCGCCTTGGATGGCATTTTTCGCCTCGTTGAAAAAACACTTCGTTAAAGTTGGCCGCAACTTTTTGGACTTGTGGATTCTAGTACCACCATTGATCCTTCGGATCTTCAGATATCCGTGGCTCCAACTTCTTTGCTGCGAGCTTTTTCCCAGTGTTTTTTTTTCGTTGTTCTTATTTTCAATGTTGATGGCCGTGTCTGATCGAGACGTCAAGTGTCTTCCATTTGTTTATGTTTTTTTTTTTCTCCAGGTGTTAATGATATTGAATGTGGAAAGATGTAAGCTTGCTACGTAATCTACCATCCATTGAATAATTCTATCCATTGAATGATTCTATCAATGCCAGAGCCTGTGTAGTAGATGTTACCGAAACAATGAACGATGGGGTACTTGAGCACGATAGATTCACCAATTGTCCTTCAGCCAACAAGATGATTGCTTTCCATCCGACCAAAAAATTTTGTCTCCTTGCGATCGAACTGGAGTCCGTAAACAATTCACATCGATTTCGGTATTTGAGTGCCGCATGCTGCCATTCTTGATTTGTCCATATGATCACGGATTACAACATTTTAATCACCGGTGGCGGTAACAACAATGTCTACATTTCGAATAAGTTCATTAAGTTTTGCCGCACGAAAACCGTCCATGCTGGTCTGAAGAGCGCAGGTAGGGTCAATTTCAGTAATACACACGGTGCATCCCAATCCTTCCAATGCTTGTGCGCATCCTTTTCCAACTTCACCATATCCGCCAATGACTTCTTGCTCCCCGCCAAAGATAACGTCTGTTGAACGCTTTAACCTATCAATAACAGACTTTGCAGCTATACTAATTATCAAATTTTGTTCTAGTGACGGAATCCATTACATTCATTGCTGGGACTGTTAACTTCTCAGATTCTGATAGCTGGTACAGTCTATGTACCCCAGCGGCACTTTTCTCTACCATGCCTTTATCCATTTTAATGGCTGGATATTTCTTCAACATTAACTGTGTGGCATCGCCTCCATCATCCAAAATCATATTTGGCTGCCAATTTCCAGCACTTACACATTTATCGTTGCACCACCAAAAGTCTCCTTCGATCTCACAACGCCATGCGAATATTGGATAATCTGCTTCAGCCAATGCCGCAGCAAATTCATTCTGAGTCGAGTATATATTACACGCCGCCCATCGAATCGTTGCACGTAATTCAACTAAAGTCTCGATTAAAACTGCAGTATGTTCATTGATATGTGTACCGCCAACGATTCGTGCATTTTTCAACGGTTTGCCTTCGGAGACGCGCTTTCGCAGAGCCATTATTCCGGGCATTTCTATTTACAAAGTTTCCAATAGTAACTTTGCTCGGGTGATTCTATCATTTTTCCCGTACAACTGTGAACTTATTGCAGAGGCAAGTGCTGAGCTTTAGTAGGAATTTGTCCGTGCCATTATTAAATGTATAATTTACCAAAAATCCTCGTAGCAGGCAACAAGCAGGAAGGCGTCCAACGCTTGTGCTTGTTTTCACATATCGCAAGTGTTTCGCCCCTACGATCGGCATTTTTACATAGTTTGATTTGTGAATTCGAAATTTTTATGTAGTGGGTCCTTGTGCTAGTGGGAAATAGCCCACCGCACGGCACCACAACGCTAGCCTGCCAGCGCATTCACGCGTCCTCAGACAAGGTTAATCTCGGCGGATCTCAACATCCTCTTTCGCCGAGGAAGCAGACCATCGCTGCAGTCTTTTGCGGACAATTAATTATACATACTTACTCTTTAATATATACTTAATTATAATTACCGTTTATTCGTGCACCTCAGATGAGGTAATGCAGTTGCACTCTTCGGGTGTTAGTGAAAATATGTCCTCTAATTTTTTGATGTCATATGATAAATATTTACCTTGATTCCGATGAATTTCATTTAGCCAGTGCTGAAATAAATGAATAAGCAATCTCGATAAATGTGATTTAAAGTAAAATATTATTACTAACGGTAATTGTCTCATCAATCGGTGACTATATCTTGATTCAAAATGATTTAGAGGCGGTGTCAAAATAATGTCTTGACAAACATCTTGCGCTGCACCACCCATCACGTCCACACCTGGCTCTGAGCTACTCTACATCGCAAGTTCGATTTCCTTTAAGCTCACAGAACAATCAGATGTGCTCACAAAAGTATCAGGCGTTTTTTTCACCACCCGGCCGACGCCACGTGGCTGTTCAGTGGCAGAAATTAAGGTGTTAATCAACTCACCACACCGCCGACGTCAAGTGGCAGTTTAGTGACAGCGATTAAGGTGTTAATCAACTAGTGAAGGTCTATCATCTAACATTTGCCAGCTGATCGCAATTGTGTAGGGATGACAAATCTCTGTCGGGTATCGCTTCGCGGGATTGCCGGTTGTGACGACTGTTTGTTGCATAATATTGCTGGCCAAACACGCATACGCGTTGTGGATGCATTTTGCGGATGCCTATGCATATGCGTCGGCTGATGCATTTGCGGGTGCATTGACTGATTTATCGAGTAGATCGCGGGGACAAACTGCTCGATTAATACACACTTGGGGTCTGTTTTTCACATGGCGAATTTGACTTTTCGCAAGGTTTTCACCCCGCCGATTCCGTTTCACAGCCGATCTGACTAGCAACCAAGTCCGTGCAACGCAACGAACGCAATCGCAATCGATAAATTATTACGAAAGAAACGAGAAAAAATTAAAAATTCGCACGGAAACATTTCCTTCGTCTGACTTGACTCACAAACATTTTCTGCTTTTTAATGTGTTCAATGTAAATTTTTCTTCGCTTCAAAACTGTCCCGGCCGTCGCCATTCGCGATCTAGCAGCAACTCCTCAGTTATCGTAAACCGCCTAGCAACTTCCTTGTTAACGAGAATCTCCTTTCCTTTGCTCCCTGGAACGGGTTATTTCCAGTCTCATGGAACCGGCATTCATCTTTTTGTATTATCAAAGTTTCATTGATGACTTCTTGATTCCGCCGTAGTATATAATTTGGCGTCGCCGATGGGATGTCTTCTATTCCGCTTTTCCCTTTTTCACCGAATAAACAACCACGATTCGCCCGCAGCATGTATGCGAAACTTCAATTTTTTCCTAGTTTACCGTCTGGAATAATTTCCATAACTGGCTTATACGGATTGTTAGGTACATAATTGAATTTGTAAACGTTAAAATGGAATCCCTTCTTAATCATTTGAGTCGCGATAAATGTCAAATACAATGCATGCTTTTGATCGTGAATCGAATTCAGATAGTTCTCGTTTTGAAAACAGTTCGCTGGCATTGAGACACAAATATCTGCCGGGATCTTAGATCCAGCTCTAGTATGTGCTTTGGCTGATCCGATCAGATACGCTTTCTCTTATGGTGTTCAAATTAAAATTAAAACTTTTTCGGTTGCAGCTCTATCATATTGTTGGGAACTTTAACTTTGCATCTCTTGAGAAAGAATATGTTTGTCGAATCTTCCTTTTCAGCGGTTCCCAGAAATGTGTTGAATTCATCAAGCCATTGTTTGCCGTACAATTTATATGTATCTTCGATGCGTACTTCATTTTGCATTTCATCGATTTTCATACGAAATGAATTTGAATGGTAAAGATTTTCTGTTTAACGTAATTGATCTCTTCAACGGTGGGTTGTTTGTATAATTTTGTATGTGTAGGGTTACTATGGGGTGAGTGAGAAAATGTCTGTTTTAAATACTTTCAAGTCATAGCATAATTTTTTAGATGGAAATGATTTGCTGATTGTGTAGTAAATTAGTAGATCTGGACTATAGTATGCACTACTCTTCTTTAACCATTTGCCCGCGCCGTGTTTGAATGAAGCAATTTATTTACCGCCACAGTTTTGGTTGTTGGAAAAAGCTCTCGGAACAATCAGATGTGCTCACACAAGTACCAGGTGTTTTCTTCACCACCCGGCCGATGTCAAGTGGTAGTTTAGTGGCAGAAATTAAGGAGTTAATCAACTCACTACACTACAATTGTCAAGTGGCGGTTCAGGGGCAGAGATTAAGATGCTTATCAATTCACCACACTGCCGACATCAAGTGGCGGTTCAGTAGCAGAGATCTGTCATCCAACACTTGTCAGCTGAATTTATATTAATGTTTTTATGTCTCACGTATATTAATCAATAGCATTTTAAATTAAGTTAAATTTTTTTTTAATTTTTATTTTTTTCTTCTTTCTCCCGCATTTTCCTTTCAATGGTTTTTTTTTTTTTGTATATTTTCCCCATTCTATTCTGCATTTGTTTAAAATTGTTTGATGATTTGTTTTCTAGCTATAAGGTGTACAAATTAATTCGGTCCGTTTTCGAATGATGGCGCTAGCTGCAATAAATGCTAGGCTATGACAGCTGTTTTCGGTAGTTTCAGAGAGGTTATATATTTGTTAAGAACCTTCACTGCCTTCACTCTTTCGCTTGCTTGATAACGCCTGATCAGCACTACATTAAACATGTCAGGTTTTGAAGTCAATAAGCAGCTTTTGCGGGAAGTGTTGATTTTTTTCTTTCATTCGAAGGAAAGTGCCGCTGAAGCGCATCGAACGCTCGTAGAAGTATACGGCGATAGTGCTCCGACTGACAAAACATGCAGGGAATGGTTTCGACGATTTAAAGATGGAGATTTTAGCGTTCATGACAGGCGTCGCTCTGGACAACCGAAAAAAATTGAAGATGACGAATACGAGGAATCACTGAATGAAGATCCAACTCAAACACAAGAACAGCAAGTAATATCTGTGAGACTAAAAACGATGGGAATGATCCAAAAACAAGGAACATGAGTTCCTTATGAACTGAAATCCAGAGACGTTGAAAGGCGATTATGCACTTGCGAGCAGTTGATTCACAGACAAAAAGGAAGGGTTTTTTACACCGAATTGTGACTGGGGATGAAAAATGGATATTTTTTGACAATACTAAAAAGAAAAAATACTACGCAAGACCCGGGGAATCGTTGCCATCGACCTCAACATCGACACCTAAGCGCAAAATTCATGGTTCCAAGGTCATGCTATGCATTTGGTGGGACCAAAAAGGTGTCGTCTACTACGAGCTTCTGAAACCTGGTGAAACCATCACCGGCGATCGATACAGGGTTCAGTTGATGCGTTTGAGCCGTGCTTTGCGCGAGAAACGCCTAAAATACGAGCAAAGGCACGAAAAAGTTATTCTGCTGCACGATAACGCAAGGCCTCATGTCGCTAAACCGGTGAAACAATACTTGGAGACGCTAAAGTGGAACGTCCTACCGCACCCGCCGTATTCTCCGGACATTGCCCCTTCCGACTTTTGCTTGTTTCGACGAATGCAGAATGATCTGACCGGTCAGCGGTTCACTTCTTATGAAGAAATACAAAAATGGCTAGAAACATGGATGAGCGAAAGAGATGAGTTGTTTTATCGAGATGGAATCAGACGATTGCCGCAGAGATGGAAAAAAATAGTAGAAAGTGATGGAGAATACTTTGAATAATGTATTTTTTGTTTTGATTTCATAATAAATGCTTTTTTTTATTGCGTAAAAACGGACCGGATCAATTGGTACACCTTACATTTTTGCATAGAACCTTTTCCATTTTCCAAATCTCTTCAAAAGGTGTTATTGTTGCTGTTTTGCATTGCTGATGTTGTTGCAATTTATTGTTTTTGAATAATAGTTGTCGTAAGAATAATAAGTAGAATGTGTAGTAGCGTTTATTACATCCTGACGGATCGATTGTACAACTAGAACGTATCACATAGCAAACTTTCTCGTCCATTCTCGTGAAGGTTCCTCGACAAGTTTGCCTATGCGGACTGCTCGATTACTACAATTGTTTACGATAACATAATCTGAAAAAGATCATGTAACAAGCAAGATGAGCCCCCGCAATCGACATCCAAAATCAAAATTCACCAAAAGAAGATTATGCTTTCCGTGTGGTGGGATTACAAGGGAAACCAAGCTATTGACTCGAAAGTCTACTGCCATCAACTATCGAAATTGAACGAAGAAATCAAGAAAAAACGCCCTGTACATGTCAATCGCAAAGACGTGATTTCCCTTCATGATAACGCCAGATCCCACACCTCTTTGATAACCCGTCAAAAAGTAATGGAGCTCAATTGGGAACTGATGCCTAATCCACCCTATAGTCCTGACTTAGCACCATCAGGCCACCCGATTTTTCACTCCCCTCAAAACCATTTTAATAATAAACCTTTCGATTCCAATCAGGCTTCTAAAAATGAGTTGGACCAGTTCTTCGAACGTGGAATTTTTCAACTTATCGAAACATAGCAAAAGGTCATCCAGCAAAATGGTCGTTATATCATTGATTAATGTTTGTTGTTAATATAAATAAATTTACTTTGAAAAATGAAAAAAAAAAACGACATTAATTATCGAATAACCGTAGGGTCCCCAATTTCACGATGGGAAGAGCCAGTGAAAAAAGATACGAGTTTGCGAACCAAAACACAAATTCAAAAGATTGAAGGCAATGACTTTTGATTTGGGATTCGAATGGAAGATGAAAAAAGTAAATTTAAAAAATTAAAAATCAATTTTTAATTCCAATAGAACCATTAGTTCAATGCAGGTGTACATTTGAATGGCAAACGAAATTTATTCTTACTCCTATACTCGTAAACTCTTTCTTTCACAGTTAGCTAATCATTCTTAAGATCTTTTCATAAAATCTAAAAAAAAAAAACTAATTGCATATAAATTCACTTTTATTGATCCCCGCAAGATATACCTTAAAGCAAGATCGAAGCTCATTACCAATTTATTCAACCAATTTTGATTTATGCAAATTGCAATCGAGTGCAACTTTCGATAGTGTGTTGAAATTGATCTGTGCAACATAGCATTGCAATAGCATGCGTTCCGCCTATTTGCTCATGCCACAAAACAAAACAAAAGTCAGCACGTCTTAAATCTTCTGCGCGCAACAACTGCAACATGACACGACAATAATAATTCAATCGATTCGATACCAAATGACTCCATCGGATGCAATCTGCGATCTCCTCTCCGGCTTGATCGAAAGGTGAAAGTCGTGTCTGTATAAATATAAATAGAGTGCAAACCACAAAAAAAAAAAAATACTATACTCCATATGTATATTATTCACGGCACTGATCTTGGCCAATGAATTCAACACAATCTTCTCACATATGCGTAGATCTTGTGTATACATCTCTTACGAAGTACATATGAGTATACCATCTAAGATATAGTTTGTTCTTGAAGATTCAGTGACAGTTGTTGGTAATTGGATCCGCATTGTTAATGTAGAAATTAGTCGAGCCTAGTAGGCAAGGACTTTAAATGGTTCAAGAACCGGAAAATTTCTTGAGATTTCTGCTCGGTTGTGTTAAATAACAGAAGTGGCGATATCGTGTGACGATTAAGGATGCTAGGTGAGTGCATCTTAAATGGTAGACCACAAAAGAAATCACTAGACTGTGAGTAATTTCATTCTTGCAAGTAAATTGTGAGAGTTCTTAGCACTCGTATTTAATTTCTTGGTTGTATCAAATGTTCTCTGCACCTTGGATGTGAATTTGAAAGTGCTTTCTAATTACTGTAGAAATAAAATAAGTCCTAAAATCTAAACTAACTTAAATGCTCATTTATAATCATACCAATTCAATTGTTTTGACTACTCTTTCCCACCTATCCTTAAATACATATCAAAGTAAAATTGTGTTGTCATCTTGAGAATTCTTTTACTAAGAATCATTGGCGTGTCCTTACGGCAATTACCAAGCCGACCTTTTGTGGTCCATCTTGCTTGGTTCATAATCGTTTTCGGACTACGCTATCGAAAACAATCTGTGGCGGACCAGCCACCCACCACGCACACGACATTGTTGCCGACGTATCGCCACGAATGTAACGGCCAGCATACATACTTGTGCGCAACGCGATATACAATCTCCGAGTGGTATCTCATAGAACATTAGCGCATGGCGATGAAACATGTACCTGCGGAAGATGGACTTTCTGATGCTGATGCTGCACATAACGGAGCGCAAGTGCGTGGCCACCACCGGTGAAGCATCGGATATGCGTCAGCAACAGGGTTCCCGCTAGTGATCCACGAATGGGCAACTCACAACCACCTGCCATCAAAGGGGACGCCACCAAAACACTAGTGGTCAGGTCCGAGCTGCAGATCCAGAGTTTGAAAATCGAACTCATACTGGTGCTGCTGTTGTGTATCAACTCCATTGCCCTCGCCTAGAAGCTGTATCGTAGCCACGTTCGAAGAGTCAAACGTTGCGCAGCACCGACCAACCGACCCGTCTAAGATGGCCATACCAGCACCACCATCAACGCCGATGCCCGTTCCGCCAGCTGGACCTGCACCAAAGGAAGAGGTCCACGACACCGATGGGATGGCACGTGTAGCGTTTAGAGTTCCACCGTTGTGGTTAGAGGACGTGCAGCTTTGATTCGCCCAGGTCGACGCAATTTTCGCCAAGAGCCGTGTCATCGATGACTCAACCAAATACAACCTGCTAGTGGCAAATCTCGATACAAGGGCGATGCAGCAGGTGTGTAACATCGTGACGAACCCGCAATCGGAAAATAAATATAGTGCCCTGAAAAGCGCTCTATTGTCCGTCTACGCAGACTCGGCCCAGTAGCATATTCAAAAGCTCCTTTCGGAGATCAAGCGGGGAGACCAACGCCCTTCGCAGCTCCTCAACCACATGCGCACGCTTGCTAACGGAAACGTATCCGATCCTTTGTTACAGCAAATGTGGCTGAACCGCCTCGATGTAACGCTGAGGAGCATCCTATCGGCTAATGCTGCCCCACTGTCGGATCTTGCAACGATTGCTGATCGCGTGCACGATCTCACCAGGCAGTCGGTTGTAAATGACGATGAGCCACCGCACAGCAATCTACCGACGCAGCGAATATCCAGTGAGCTACACAACCTCTCCTTCAAAGTCCGAGACCCCAGCCATCGAATGACGAAAATAGAGGACGCGCTTAGGACACTGTACAATAGCTCAATCTCGCGACACGACGTATTTCGCACACAACCGACACAGCACACTAGAACGACCGACGAGCAACTTTGCTGGTACCATCAACATCACGGGCCGGAAGCCAAAAACCCCGCTCCCACTAAAAAACTAAACTCCGGTCGTCCACACATAGCGGCCTCCCATCACACGATTCATCGATTAAGAATTCGCGACAACAACAGCACGGGGGCCTTCTGTAGTAATCTAAGAACTATGGCTCTAAAAGCAGCGCTGACACAGGCACACAGCACGAACGCAATTTAATAAGGATTCAGTCGATTCAGTCACCTTCCCCATCGCAACACTCGTTTTTTTTTTCGCAGGAATAATAAGTGGAAAAATTTCCTTTGTACTTAACACCCGGGAAACAAAATTCTAAAAATGTTTAAAAAAATTTCTAATGTGTAGTATCTTATTACAATATCTTTTGAAGATAATTTAACGAATTGCGGTGTAACGCGGTATGCAAATGCTTAGAACGAAACGGTTAACCCCTTTTAATTATGAATGCTAAAATCATTGTATCATTTAACCTGTTAATTATGAATGCTAAAATCATTGTATCATTTAACCTGTTAATTATGAATGCTAAAATCATTGTATCATTTAACCTGTTAATTATATGAACGCTAAAATCATTGTATCATTTAACCTGTTAATTATATGAACGCTAAAATCATTGTATCATTTAAACCCCTTAAAATTTGTCTAATTCTTCCGATTTTCCCACCTAATTACGCCTAATTATCATAAACGACAAATTGCCTTCAATTGATAACTTAATTGAACCTACAAAAGACAGTGAAAAGGGAAATTGCAAATACCGCCGTCATAAACTACAACTGATAAGGAAAAAGTACATTTGATAGCAACAAAAAAACCTTCAATTGTGTGATTTCCCCCTTTCTGAATGGGTTCGTATTGTTCTACTTGCCCATAAAGTGTCGTAGTTGCTTGAGTGTGGAGAATATTAAATTGTGCTTGCGAAATTTGCATGCTATTGCGTCGTAAATCATGAAAATGGGTGATAACTACATAACAACATTGGAATTATCGGGGAGAGTGGCGCCGGCAAGTCGAGTCTTATGCTTCGTCTCACAAACGAGGAATTGGATGGAGATGGGGAGTGTTTCGCTCGTTTTCGATTGAATACGAGTTCCGAATTACGTTGGACGGTGAAGTGATTTGTTCTGATTGATTTTATTTTGCGTTGCATGCTTGAGTTTTTCATCCAAGCCATCGCCAATATCGTTCGGGATCTTGCATTTGTATTAGCAGTATTGTGTGACGAAAAACGAAATATGCACATAGACATAACGTCATCTCAGTTACGCTTACTCCGGCGTGTCATCGCTCCATCGCATGCTCCGGAGTTACATCTTGGTGTTGTTTTGTAATAATCCCTTTAAAGCGGTTTGAGTAGCGATCCCGCTATAGAAATTGCATTTCGCAAAGTCAAGTGGAATTACGGGGATTGGAGGAGTCGGTTATGGATTTTCACGGCGGTCACGTCGGATGCGGAAAGAAACTTATCATGTCGTAGGGTGTTAATATCGAAATTACCAAATACGCGTTAATGATTGCCGATTCGAATGCATATGTTAGGAAATCGGAAAGTTATCGTGGGTGAAAATAGTACAAGAGCGGTGGTGTTCATTACGGTTTCCAAGAAAAAGTGCTCGGGAATTTGGCATTCGGATGCAATAAGTGGAAGAAGATAAAATTGTTGTGGGGTTTGCGTTGGTTGAATGACGGAAAGACCGTAAATGTTTTTGGAACGGGAAAATTGATTTGAATGTGAATAAATGAGTGTCAAGTGAAAAAGAAAAATCCGCAATTGATTTATGCTTTGAAAATGGAGAGTTTTCTTTGCGGTTCTTCGTGCTGCTTCTGCGAGGTGTTGGCGATCGCGGAAAAGTTGGTGGTGCGTTGCTGCTGAAGCGTGTGCGCGACAAAGAAAAGCGTGTTTGCATCTTCCGTACAACAAAAACGAACGTTGTTGTTCAGCAGCGGAAAAAGAAAAACTTGGCGCTCGTTGTGCGCAAGTGACGTACGAAAGTAAAATTGGAGATTGCTAGTCGGCCTTGGGTTTTCCTGCTCGCGCGGAAAACTGCTCAAGTGCAAGATAGTGTTGTGTGCGCCGGGAAAGCAGGAAATTCGCGTGGATCATTTCTCGTGAATATCACGGACTGTCTTGTGGAAACACGTCATCGCGGACGAAACTCTGGGAATAATTTTATTACCGGAAAAACTAACGAGGATTAGTTATTTCTATCCGTTTTAGTTATTTATTTCCACCCGACAAATAGTGCTCAGTGCAAGATTGCGGGACGTGAAATTTTAGTTTGTTTGATCTCAACTGTTACAAATTTTCGGTCGTCAGCAGACAACAAAGGGAAGTTATTCGTCAAGATAACGGGAAAGCCAAAACGAAAACAGTTTCAGTTTTGCCTGCTCGTGGAAGTAAATTTGTTGGGACTGTGCTGCAAGAGAGGGGGAAAATATTCTAGCGAAGAAACTCAAAGCCCGGATTTAAACATTTTTTTTATCGCGCGTCACTTGTACTGATCCATGCGCGCCAGAAAGTTTTAATGTGTTTCGTGCTGAATTTTTCACGAATTCAACCAAGAAGCCGAAAAGGAAATTCTAAAGAAAAACGTTTTAATTTGCATGAATCTCGTTATCACGTGTGCGTTTTAGCATTTACCAAAAGAAAAAAAAAGAAGAAGAAAAGTTGACAACGAAAATATTCCAGAAATATCGCGAGTGCTTTTAACTAATTTGCTATGCAGTATTATAACTTTACAGGACTTACTCACCTCGTCAACGAGCGCTCGTCGTCGGAAAAGGTTGGGTAAGTTCCCCTATTGTTTCATTTTTACATATATACCAATTGTTTCATTTTTACATATATACCAATTGTTTCATTTTTTATATATACCAATTGTTTCATTTTTTTTATATATACCAATTGTTTCTTTTTATTCAATTTATTCAATTAAGTGGGGTAATCTTTAATATATACTGCAAATACTAATTATATCAATATTAAAAAATGTTTTAATATATACACTGAATAATTTTTGTTGAACTATTTTGATTTCTTTGCTTTGTATTTACGAGAAATCAATGAAATTAAATAAAATGATGAATTAAACGGTAAAAATCGGTCTTTCCCTTCCGGTCTTTTCCAATCGGGTATAGGACCCGGTACGGTGGCAGGCTTCCACCCCAAAATATGAGCCAGCCACCGGGTACTTAAAAATTTTTCTGTTTCAGGAGACTTAATGGGTTGAGTGGCCCAAGCCAAGTGCCTTTTTATGGCATAGAGTTATGCAATTCAATTGTATAATTCTATGACATAAATTGGTCACCGGGGTACTCCCCTTCTGATGGGAAAGCTCATATAATTCAAGTTGTATGAGTTTTCCACTCAGAAGAGGAATACCTGGCCACTTCAACGATTTAACATTGGATTTATTCCGGTTGGGTGGGCATGAAGGGGCTCCACCACCACCCGGTTGCCCCTCTTTCATTTGTGGGCCCTGAATGTATTTGGGTAAAGACGAGCTCAACCCCAAATTAGTCTTTCTTGTCAGGTTGCACTTGTTCTCGCAACAAGTCGTAATTCCTTCGTGGAGGTTATTTACTGATTTGCGACTTCGGTCGTCCTCTCGAACTCTGCAAGCAATTCGTGAATGCGAAATGTTTTGTAGTGAGTCCTCGTGCCGGGGAAACGAACCCGCCCCACGACACCGCAATGCTAGCCTGCCAGCGCATTCACGCGTCTCCGGACGAGGGCATTCTCGGCAGGAACCAACATCTTCCTCTGCCGAGGCAGCAGAACATCGCTGCGGTCCTTCACGGACATATGAAAATCTCTTATTCACTACAAATGGCGCCCAACGTGGGGCCCGAAAAGCCCGGCTGTATCATCAGTCGTGAGCACGAGACAGTCCATCGTCTCTAGGTGTCCCCACAAGGTGTTAGAAATTTTGGCGGGTAGATAACTCCCGAGGGTTTTTGCACTAATCGTGCCCCAGCAGCCGAGTAACTTCCGAACGTGTGTTGTCTTCGGACATCAATATCGTTTGGTCCTTCTTTTGATTTATACCTTGGTGGTTTACCACCATTGTATAACTAGTAAGGCCAAATTATATTAGAGTCCCTTTTTGTGTTCGGAGGTTATTATCTCAACATCTATTTTGCGGAGGATTCTGATCCGCTCCCCAAACCAGCGGTGCCTAAGTGTCTTAAATTACATGGATTTTGATTTCATGTGATTGGCTGATTAGCTAATCCATGACTATCCATGACAAGACACGCGCTGCTTGTGGATTAGAATCCCACCCTGGGCTGACAAGCTGTAACTTGAGAAGTTTGCTAATGAGGGATCACTTCGGAACCCTGATTTTCATGGTGCCACAAGAGAGTGTCCCTGAAACGTTTTAGAAGGATTGTGCCATGGTGTCCATACTTGGGAGGAAGGACGGAAAGGAAAGACCGATTATTTTTTTTTGATAACTTAAAACTTTTTTTGAAACTTTATCATACATTCTTTTTGTGAGGTTCGACTATAGTTCGCCACTGACGGCCACTTACAAATTATAAATTTTGCATCATTTTTTTCACATTTTCATTATTTATATATATATATTTATTTAGGTTTTTAGTTAGCAATTTAAATTTCTTTTAGCATGCCCACCAAAAGAACTCCCGAAAGGAGAAAGTTGCGGTCGGATGCCGGACCAGCTCTATTGTGTTCCATCTGTCACGAGGACATGGACGAAACTACAAGCCAGAGGTTGCAGTGCGGACACAGGCTACATCAGCTGTGTTTGGCACAACTGCGGCAAACTTCATCCACGTGCCCGCTCTGTCGACAGCCTTTGGAAATCGCACAGCCAGCAACAGAACGACCTCAGTCCTCCAGTACAAGTGGAGCTGTCCCCAAAAGCGGACCCCTTCCATCCACTACAAGGAGTGCACGAGACGATGACTACAGGGCTGAAGCAGTTCCGCCTGCAGAAGAAGCGAGTCCACCGGTGGCTGTGGAAGCCACAGTTCTACGAGATCTAATGGCGCTCGTACAGGACATGTCCACCCGGCTCGCCTCTCTAGAGAGCCAGAGAGAGAACCCCGCACCATCCCGGCCGAGAACTCCTCCTATGTGGGATTCGGACCCAAATCCGTGGGACTTCCCAGTAGACTCGCGGCGTGATCCCGAACGGATCCGGCCAGGTACAGCCATGAATCCGTTGGCTCCAGTTTACCGGCCCCGATTGAGCCAAGCACCGCCACCAAATCAGGCTCCCGTGATTCCGCCGGACCAACGCTTCCATCCACACGACATGTATCGGCTGAAGCCGACACAGATCCCCAGCATCATCCAGGGATGGAATCTACATTTCAGTGGGGAACCCAATACGATAACGGTGGAGGTTTTCATAAGTCGGGTGGAGTCACTCATTGAGCAGATGCTAGCAGGAGACCGCACAGCGCTCGCAGGATACCTGCCAATGCTGCTTAGGGGAGCAGCCCTGGAGACATATTGGAGGATACATTCAGCTCCACCATCCATACGCTGGTCACGGCTGAAGGAGGTACTCCGCATGGAATACCCTACGGTCGACATGGACGAATTAGTCCTGGATAAGATGAATGCTAGATGGCAGCGTCCGGACGAGTCCTTCCATAAATATCGAGCCGATATCCTTCGGTTGAATGACCAGCTGTCAGAGCCATTGTCTTCTACCCAAATTCTTCGCCTGCTAAAGCGCAATCTAAGACCGGAGATTCGTCGGCATATCGTGAACTCCGATCCACAGAGTATGGAGGCCCTGCTGAGAAATGTGCGTCGTATAGAAGGGTTTGAGGAAGACCTACGGGACCGGCCATACTTACTAACCAGGACGGGTCCTCGACGAGGAATCGCGGAATTGGCCCCAGATTATACCACCCTAGATCTGGAGGATGATTTGGACCCAGACCAGCTTGCTGTAGCGGCGGTGGGAAGTCTTACGACCTGCTGGAATTGTCACCAAACCGGACACCGGTTCATTTCATGCCGCGCAGAACGTAAGGTTTTCTGCTACGGTTGCGGCAAGCCGGACACTTACTTCCCGGACTGTTCTGAATGTGCCGCACGAAAAAACGGCCAAAAGAGTACCCGACCACCTCAGCGGTACTCGAAACCCCAGCAGTAGCTCCTCAGTCAGCGGCTCACCCCAACCAACCTGACGTTAACCCACCAGCCATAACCATTACGACTGCGGATGTTCACTCTCTTCCGGAGACCTCACCAACGACAATATTAAAACGACCATCGCAGTCACTGCCAGAAGAACCGCGGCAGCCTCAAGTACGCACGCTAAAACCTTATCATGTTAGACTGCAGGAATATCGGGTGGCTCGAGAGCGAATATTTGCTTCCGAAGTCGTCACTTCCCGTTCGTGCACGACAAAATGGTCAACCCGTCGTTGGCGGAATTTCCGCAAGAGAGTGCGCACCTGCCGTCAAACCGTAAACTCTTGTAACATCTCGGAGGTTGCTGAGAATGAGATCAGACCTTATCATCCAATTAAAGTGTTGGGCGAGACCGTGTTTGCATTGATCGACACGGGTGCCAGTATCAGTTGTCTTGCCTCGAGCTTTGGCTCGAAAGTGCTCCAAGAATACCCGAACTTGATTAAATCCTGGCGCACTGAAATCAGTACAGCTGATGGCACCAAACACCCTATACGAGGTAAACTAACAACACCCGTGACGTTCAGGGGTCAGACGAAGGATATTACCTTCTACATTATCCCGTCTTTGACTCAGAACGTATACCTTGGTGTCGATTTCGTCCTTCGCTTTGGACTGGCCTCCGATTTATTCACCGATTTGTCTTTAAAAACCAGAAATGTCAACGAAATCACTTCTACTCCCGATAGGCATGACCTGACGTCTAACCAACGGCAACGCCTGGAAGCATCCATTGCTGCTTTCCCATCTTACGCTACCCAAGGCCTTGGCCGCACCACCCTAGTCTCACACGCCATCGACGTTGGCGATAGTAAACCGATTAAACAGAGACACTACGCCATCTCGCCAGCCATGGAGAAATTGGTGTATGCGGAATTAGATAGGATGCTCGAGTTGGGGGTCATAGAAGAGTCCCAAAGTGCCTGGTCCTCACCGGTAACCTTGGTTGTAAAGCCAGGTAAAGTCCGCCTCTGTCTTGATGCCCGTAAGGTAAATGCGGTTACCATCAAGGACGCGTACCCTCTTCCACTCATCGATGGAATACTAGGGAGACTGCCGAAAGCCAATTATATCACCAGTCTCGACCTAAAAGACGCCTTCTGGCAAATTCCACTCGATGAGGGCTCGAGGGACAAGACCGCCTTCACAGTGCCTGGACGACCATTATATCAGTTCGTCACAATGCCCTTTGGCCTGTGTAACGCGCCGCAAACGATGACTCGGTTGATGGACAAGGTCATCCCACCTCACCTAAAACACCAAGTGTTCGTGTACCTCGATGATCTTTTACTCATCACGGAAACGTTCGATCAACACCTCCTACTTCTACAAGAAGTAGCCCTGCACATCAGTAAGGCGGGACTCACCATCAACGTACAGAAAAGTAAGTTTGTCATGAAAGAAGTCCGATACTTAGGCCATGTCATAGGACATGGCACTATCAAAACGGATCCAGACAAAACTCGTGCGATTGATGAGTTCCCCTTACCAAAAACTGTGAAGCAGCTACGACGTTTCCTTGGTGTGTGCGGTTGGTACCGAAGGTTTGTTCGGAATTATGCAACAGTTTCAGCGCCCCTGTCAGACATGTTGCGGAAAGGGAAGTTCGTTTGGACCGAACTCAGCCGAAAGGCATTTGAAGAGCTTAAACAAGCCCTCACATCAGCTCCTGTCTTGCACAGCCCCGACTTCACGAAGCCCTTCTCCATTCATTGTGACGCAAGTCAACATGGAGTAGGAGCCGTGCTGGTGCAATTGACCGATGAAGGAGAGGAAGCTCCCATCGCCTTCATGTCCAATAAGCTGAATTCGGCCCAAAGGAACTATACTGTTTCCGAGCAAGAATGTTTGGCAGCGGTAATGGCTGTGAAGAAATTCCGAGCTTATATCGAGGGCCACCAATTCGAGATCATCACGGACCACGCGTCACTACAATGGTTGATGAACCAGGCAGATTTAAGTGGACGCCTAGCCAGATGGGCTCTTAAACTGCAAGGGTTCAAGTTCTCCATCAAACATCGGAAAGGAACCCAGAACATCGTACCCGACACTCTCTCACGGATGTTTTCCCCAGAGGGAGCCGAAATAACAATAAATGACGAGGACCCCATCGAAATAGATTTGGACAGCCCACATTTCGAATCAGATAGCTACAAAGAGTTGAGGCAAACCATAGCGACCCAACAGACACAGCTGCCTGACTTGAAGGTAATAGACGGCTATGTGTATAGACGAAACGAATACGCCACTGGTGATCCATGGCAGGAAGAAGAGTCTTGGAAACTCTGGGTACCGGAGGAAATGACACAACAGCTGATCCTCCGCGCACATGATCATCCGTTAAGTGCCCACGGAGGTTACGGTCGAACACTACGGCGACTAAAAAAATACTTCTTTTGGCCTAAAATGGCATCCCAGGTCAAAGACTACGTGAGCGCCTGTGAGACCTGTAAAGGCACCAAAGCGCCCAACCAGCCTCTTCGACCTCCTATGGGTCAACTCCACGTCCCAGAACGCGTGTTCCAGCGTCTATACATCGATCTACTCGGTCCATATCCTCGGTCTTCCATGGGACACATCGGAGCTATAGTCGTTCTAGATCAGCTCTCAAAATTCCCAATGGTGGAACCTATCCGTAAATTCACAACTCCATCGATCGTGAAATTCTTAGAGAACCGGGTATTCCATGTGTTCGGAGTTCCAGAGAGTGTGTACTCAGATAATGGAGTACAGTTCCGGTCTCGGCAGTTTAAGAGCCTACTTGAGCAGTATGGCATTGAACACCAACTGACGCCCATATACTCTCCTCAGTCCAACGCGTCAGAACGGTTGAACCGCACCCTATTGGCCGCGATCCGTTCCTACGTCCACCCATCTCAAAAGGATTGGGATCGGCGATTGTCTGCCATCACATGCGCCCTGCGATCCTCGTATCATTCCGTCACCGGTGTCGCCCCTTACTTTGCCGCCTTTGGACAGCACATGATTTGCCACGGTAAATCATACCGACTGTTACGGCAATTAAAGTGTTTGGGAGACCCGGTCGTTGCGCTGGAGCCCCACGAACGTTTAGGAGACCTCCGCCAACAGATCGGACGGAAGATTAAGGCCGCAGGTAGTGCAAATGAAGCGCAGTACAATCTCCGGTCACGATCTGCTAATTTCAAAGAAGGAGATGAAGTTTTCCGGCGAAATTTCCGCCAAAGTGACGCCGCGGGGCATTACAACGCCAAGCTGGATAGGCGATTCCTGAAAAGCCGCATAAAGAAGGTAATGGGACCTAACCGTTACTTGATAACGGATCCATCGGGAAAAGAAGTGGGGATATACCACGCGAAAGACCTGCGCCGATAGATAATTGGGCACGTCTGTTTGTCCGTCCGCATATATTTTCAAAAACGCGCAAAGATTGTATACTTCCAGGCAAACATAGACATAAGTCAGTCCGTCCGTCTGTTAATTGTGTTCTTTTATTGTTCGTCATCTCTAGTCCCGACGCCGAAGGCAACCCGTGAGACACAGAAAGATCCTTCAGCTCCTTTTTCGTAATCCGCATTGCCTTGGGATCACGAGAAAATTAGCTGCCCTGTAGTAATCTAAGAACTATGGCTCTAAAAGCAGCGCTGACACAGGCACACAGCACGAACGCAATTTAATAAGGATTCAGTCGATTCAGTCACCTTCCCCATCGCAACACTCGTTTTTTTTTTCGCAGGAATAATAAGTGGAAAAATTTCCTTTGTACTTAACACCCGGGAAACAAAATTCTAAAAATGTTTAAAAAAATTTCTAATGTGTAGTATCTTATTACAATATCTTTTGAAGATAATTTAACGAATTGCGGTGTAACGCGGTATGCAAATGCTTAGAACGAAACGGTTAACCCCTTTTAATTATGAATGCTAAAATCATTGTATCATTTAACCTGTTAATTATGAATGCTAAAATCATTGTATCATTTAACCTGTTAATTATGAATGCTAAAATCATTGTATCATTTAACCTGTTAATTATATGAACGCTAAAATCATTGTATCATTTAACCTGTTAATTATATGAACGCTAAAATCATTGTATCATTTAAACCCCTTAAAATTTGTCTAATTCTTCCGATTTTCCCACCTAATTACGCCTAATTATCATAAACGACAAATTGCCTTCAATTGATAACTTAATTGAACCTACAAAAGACAGTGAAAAGGGAAATTGCAAATACCGCCGTCATAAACTACAACTGATAAGGAAAAAGTACATTTGATAGCAACAAAAAAACCTTCAATTGTGTGATTTCCCCCTTTCTGAATGGGTTCGTATTGTTCTACTTGCCCATAAAGTGTCGTAGTTGCTTGAGTGTGGAGAATATTAAATTGTGCTTGCGAAATTTGCATGCTATTGCGTCGTAAATCATGAAAATGGGTGATAACTACATAACAACATTGGAATTATCGGGGAGAGTGGCGCCGGCAAGTCGAGTCTTATGCTTCGTCTCACAAACGAGGAAATGGATGGAGATGGGGAGTGTTTCGCTCGTTTTCGATTGAATACGAGTTCCGAATTACGTTGGACGGTGAAGTGATTTGTTCTGATTGATTTTATTTTGCGTTGCATGCTTGAGTTTTTCATCCAAGCCATCGCCAATATCGTTCGGGATCTTGCATTTGTATTAGCAGTATTGTGTGACGAAAAACGAAATATGCACATAGACATAACGTCATCTCAGTTACGCTTACTCCGGCGTGTCATCGCTCCATCGCATGCTCCGGAGTTACATCTTGGTGTTGTTTTGTAATAATCCCTTTAAAGCGGTTTGAGTAGCGATCCCGCTATAGAAATTGCATTTCGCAAAGTCAAGTGGAATTACGGGGATTGGAGGAGTCGGTTATGGATTTTCACGGCGGTCACGTCGGATGCGGAAAGAAACTTATCATGTCGTAGGGTGTTAATATCGAAATTACCAAATACGCGTTAATGATTGCCGATTCGAATGCATATGTTAGGAAATCGGAAAGTTATCGTGGGTGAAAATAGTACAAGAGCGGTGGTGTTCATTACGGTTTCCAAGAAAAAGTGCTCGGGAATTTGGCATTCGGATGCAATAAGTGGAAGAAGATAAAATTGTTGTGGGGTTTGCGTTGGTTGAATGACGGAAAGACCGTAAATGTTTTTGGAACGGGAAAATTGATTTGAATGTGAATAAATGAGTGTCAAGTGAAAAAGAAAAATCCGCAATTGATTTATGCTTTGAAAATGGAGAGTTTTCTTTGCGGTTCTTCGTGCTGCTTCTGCGAGGTGTTGGCGATCGCGGAAAAGTTGGTGGTGCGTTGCTGCTGAAGCGTGTGCGCGACAAAGAAAAGCGTGTTTGCATCTTCCGTACAACAAAAACGAACGTTGTTGTTCAGCAGCGGAAAAAGAAAAACTTGGCGCTCGTTGTGCGCAAGTGACGTACGAAAGTAAAATTGGAGATTGCTAGTCGGCCTTGGGTTTTCCTGCTCGCGCGGAAAACTGCTCAAGTGCAAGATAGTGTTGTGTGCGCCGGGAAAGCAGGAAATTCGCGTGGATCATTTCTCGTGAATATCACGGACTGTCTTGTGGAAACACGTCATCGCGGACGAAACTCTGGGAATAATTTTATTACCGGAAAAACTAACGAGGATTAGTTATTTCTATCCGTTTTAGTTATTTATTTCCACCCGACAAATAGTGCTCAGTGCAAGATTGCGGGACGTGAAATTTTAGTTTGTTTGATCTCAACTGTTACAAATTTTCGGTCGTCAGCAGACAACAAAGGGAAGTTATTCGTCAAGATAACGGGAAAGCCAAAACGAAAACAGTTTCAGTTTTGCCTGCTCGTGGAAGTAAATTTGTTGGGACTGTGCTGCAAGAGAGGGGGAAAATATTCTAGCGAAGAAACTCAAAGCCCGGATTTAAACATTTTTTTTATCGCGCGTCACTTGTACTGATCCATGCGCGCCAGAAAGTTTTAATGTGTTTCGTGCTGAATTTTTCACGAATTCAACCAAGAAGCCGAAAAGGAAATTCTAAAGAAAAACGTTTTAATTTGCATGAATCTCGTTATCACGTGTGCGTTTTAGCATTTACCAAAAGAAAAAAAAAGAAGAAGAAAAGTTGACAACGAAAATATTCCAGAAATATCGCGAGTGCTTTTAACTAATTTGCTATGCAGTATTATAACTTTACAGGACTTACTCACCTCGTCAACGAGCGCTCGTCGTCGGAAAAGGTTGGGTAAGTTCCCCTATTGTTTCATTTTTACATATATACCAATTGTTTCATTTTTACATATATACCAATTGTTTCATTTTTTATATATACCAATTGTTTCATTTTTTTTATATATACCAATTGTTTCTTTTTATTCAATTTATTCAATTAAGTGGGGTAATCTTTAATATATACTGCAAATACTAATTATATCAATATTAAAAAATGTTTTAATATATACACTGAATAATTTTTGTTGAACTATTTTGATTTCTTTGCTTTGTATTTACGAGAAATCAATGAAATTAAATAAAATGATGAATTAAACGGTAAAAATCGGTCTTTCCCTTCCGGTCTTTTCCAATCGGGTATAGGACCCGGTACGGTGGCAGGCTTCCACCCCAAAATATGAGCCAGCCACCGGGTACTTAAAAATTTTTCTGTTTCAGGAGACTTAATGGGTTGAGTGGCCCAAGCCAAGTGCCTTTTTATGGCATAGAGTTATGCAATTCAATTGTATAATTCTATGACATAAATTGGTCACCGGGGTACTCCCCTTCTGATGGGAAAGCTCATATAATTCAAGTTGTATGAGTTTTCCACTCAGAAGAGGAATACCTGGCCACTTCAACGATTTAACATTGGATTTATTCCGGTTGGGTGGGCATGAAGGGGCTCCACCACCACCCGGTTGCCCCTCTTTCATTTGTGGGCCCTGAATGTATTTGGGTAAAGACGAGCTCAACCCCAAATTAGTCTTTCTTGTCAGGTTGCACTTGTTCTCGCAACAAGTCGTAATTCCTTCGTGGAGGTTATTTACTGATTTGCGACTTCGGTCGTCCTCTCGAACTCTGCAAGCAATTCGTGAATGCGAAATGTTTTGTAGTGAGTCCTCGTGCCGGGGAAACGAACCCGCCCCACGACACCGCAATGCTAGCCTGCCAGCGCATTCACGCGTCTCCGGACGAGGGCATTCTCGGCAGGAACCAACATCTTCCTCTGCCGAGGCAGCAGAACATCGCTGCGGTCCTTCACGGACATATGAAAATCTATTATTCACTACACTTCCTCATCGACACTCGCGCAGAGGTTTCATGTATCCCGCCAACCATCCAGGATCTTAATTCTCCCGACGCCACCTCGAGGTTAGTTGCCGTCAATGGTTCACAAATTAGAATATCCGGCAGACGGAAGGTTAAATCTGGACTTGGGACTTGTGACGCCGTTCAAGTGGATCTTCGCAATAGCCGATATAAGTTCTTCAATCATCGGAGCTGACTTCATAGAAACACTGTGGCCTCCTCCTCGACATGAAAGGGAGACGGCTCATCGAGCGCATACGCCTCAAAACTATCATTGCGCCCATGAAGAAACAGCCCTCCAAGCGGATTTGTTACCGATAGATATCAGTAACGAGCTGCGATTTCTGCTGTTGACCTCTCAGACGATAGCCAACAACCGAACAACAGGTGCATGACCACGCATCACATCCAAACCAAGGGACCATCAGTCAATGCTAAGGCACGGAGGCTCTCCCTGGGCAAGCTGGCCGCCAAAAAAGCCAAATTCGATGTAATAATTAAACTTGGAATTTGCCGCCCATCAAAAAGCGCGTGGAGCAGTCCCTTGCATATGATGAAAAAGCCAAATGGAGATTGGCGACAATGCGGAGACTACCGTGCGCTCAACGCCCGCACAATCTGACCGCTATCGAATTGGATTCCTCCAAAATTGCACCGCAGCTCTTCACGGATTGTCAGTCTTCTTCGTAATATCTGTGAGACTAAAAACGATGGGAATGATCCAAAAACAAGGAACATGAGTTCCTTATGAACTGAAATCCAGAGACGTTGAAAGGCGATTATGCACTTGCGAGCAGTTGATTCACAGACAAAAAGGAAGGGTTTTTTACACCGAATTGTGACTGGGGATGAAAAATGGATATTTTTTGACAATACTAAAAAGAAAAAATACTACGCAAGACCCGGGGAATCGTTGCCATCGACCTCAACATCGACACCTAAGCGCAAAATTCATGGTTCCAAGGTCATGCTATGCATTTGGTGGGACCAAAAAGGTGTCGTCTACTACGAGCTTCTGAAACCTGGTGAAACCATCACCGGCGATCGATACAGGGTTCAGTTGATGCGTTTGAGCCGTGCTTTGCGCGAGAAACGCCTAAAATACGAGCAAAGGCACGAAAAAGTTATTCTGCTGCACGATAACGCAAGGCCTCATGTCGCTAAACCGGTGAAACAATACTTGGAGACGCTAAAGTGGAACGTCCTACCGCACCCGCCGTATTCTCCGGACATTGCCCCTTCCGACTTTTGCTTGTTTCGACGAATGCAGAATGATCTGACCGGTCAGCGGTTCACTTCTTATGAAGAAATACAAAAATGGCTAGAAACATGGATGAGCGAAAGAGATGAGTTGTTTTATCGAGATGGAATCAGACGATTGCCGCAGAGATGGAAAAAAATAGTAGAAAGTGATGGAGAATACTTTGAATAATGTATTTTTTGTTTTGATTTCATAATAAATGCTTTTTTTTATTGCGTAAAAACGGACCGGATCAATTGGTACACCTTACATTTTTGCATAGAACCTTTTCCATTTTCCAAATCTCTTCAAAAGGTGTTATTGTTGCTGTTTTGCATTGCTGATGTTGTTGCAATTTATTGTTTTTGAATAATAGTTGTCGTAAGAATAATAAGTAGAATGTGTAGTAGCGTTTATTACATCCTGACGGATCGATTGTACAACTAGAACGTATCACATAGCAAACTTTCTCGTCCATTCTCGTGAAGGTTCCTCGACAAGTTTGCCTATGCGGACTGCTCGATTACTACAATTGTTTACGATAACATAATCTGAAAAAGATCATGTAACAAGCAAGATGAGCCCCCGCAATCGACATCCAAAATCAAAATTCACCAAAAGAAGATTATGCTTTCCGTGTGGTGGGATTACAAGGGAAACCAAGCTATTGACTCGAAAGTCTACTGCCATCAACTATCGAAATTGAACGAAGAAATCAAGAAAAAACGCCCTGTACATGTCAATCGCAAAGGCGTGATTTCCCTTCATGATAACGCCAGATCCCACATCTCTTTGATAACCCGTCAAAAAGTAATGGAGCTCAATTGGGAACTGATGCCTAATCCACCCTATAGTCCTGACTTAGCACCATCAGGCCACCCGATTTTTCACTCCCCTCAAAACCATTTTAATAATAAACCTTTCGATTCCAATCAGGCTTCTAAAAATGAGTTGGACCAGTTCTTCGAACGTGGAATTTTTCAACTTATCGAAACATAGCAAAAGGTCATCCAGCAAAATGGTCGTTATATCATTGATTAATGTTTGTTGTTAATATAAATAAATTTACTTTGAAAAATGAAAAAAAAAAAACGACATTAATTATCGAATAACCGTAGGGTCCCCAATTTCACGATGGGAAGAGCCAGTGAAAAAAGATACGAGTTTGCGAACCAAAACACAAATTCAAAAGATTGAAGGCAATGACTTTTGATTTGGGATTCGAATGGAAGATGAAAAAAGTAAATTTAAAAAATTAAAAATCAATTTTTAATTCCAATAGAACCATTAGTTCAATGCAGGTGTACATTTGAATGGCAAACGAAATTTATTCTTACTCCTATACTCGTAAACTCTTTCTTTCACAGTTAGCTAATCATTCTTAAGATCTTTTCATAAAATCTAAAAAAAAAAAAACTAATTGCATATAAATTCACTTTTATTGATCCCCGCAAGATATACCTTAAAGCAAGATCGAAGCTCATTACCAATTGCATAAGGCATAGCATCAAATTCCCGTGGAACTCGGTGACATCCCGAAGACACACCGTTTGGATTGTCATGCACGAGGTACTGCGAGACTTGGACAACGTATTTGTCTATCTCGACGACATCCTGATTTTCTCGCCCGACCAATAGGTGCACTTGGAGCACGTGTTGCATGTTTTGGCCCGGTTAGTCAAATTTGGTCTGATCAGCAACACTACTAAGTGCCAGTTTGGAAAATTGGAAGTCAAGTTCCTGGGACACGCCGTCAGCAAGCACGGGTTGAAACACTTACCTGTAAAGACAGAGGGAATTTCTGCAATGCCGAGGCCGAAGACCGTACACCAACTGACGTCATTCTTGGGGATGGTCAACTTCTACCGTCGCTTTCTCCCACACGCAGTTCAACTCCAGCACACCCTACTGCAGCTGATCACGGGAAACCGCAAACGCGACCAAACGCCTCTCAAAAGGACGGACGAAGCGATAGCCGCGTTCGAGCATTCCAATTCGGACACTTGGGGAAAGTACCGATCCTGGCCCATCCCGACTCCAATGGCATATGGTCTCTCTGTGTCGGTGCTTCAGACAGCGGCATTGGAGCCGTACTACAGCAATCGAGGGGAGGAACCGCAACGCCGCTTGGATTCTTCTCCAGGAAGTTAACAGACGCCCAACGAAGTACAGTAGTCCGATGGGGAACTGTTAGCTATACACGAGGCAGAGTGTTCACCGTCTTCACTGAGCACAAGTCCTTGCAGTTCGCACTTCAGCAGCGCTCCGAATAAGCATCGCCAAGGCAAAAACGCCAGCTGGATTTCATATTGCAATTCACCATGGACATCCGACGCATTCGAGGCCGAAACAATGCCACTGCTGACAATCTTTCAAGGGTAAATATGATTCAATCAATTGACTTAACCGCTATCGCCTTAGCTCAGAAGGATTAGCCCGAGCTCCAAGCGCTTTTAAGCAGCCACGACCAGCCACTCGAAAGGAGATAACAAAGGTTGAATGACTCCTTCCTAGGTCTTCACTGCGTCATCACTCTGGAGGGGATACGACCATTCATCCCGCAACAATTCCGAGCGATAGTTATGCAGGACATCCATGGCCTCTCTCACCGAGGCACCCGAGCAACCAGGAAGATGATCACCGATCGCGATGAACTCCGACATCAAATAGGTTCGTCCGAGCCTGCCTGTCATGCCAGCGCAACAAAATCAGTTGGCACACGAAGTCACCACTGTAAAAATACAGCCTACCCGATGCGATGTTCGAGCACATCAACATCGATCTCCTCGGACCACTCCCTTAGAGTGAAGGATTCCGGTACTGCTTCACCATCGTGGACAGGTTCTCCCGCTGGCCCGAGGCAATCCCAATTGAGACGATCATGGCCACAGCAGCCGCAGAGATGGTAATCAACATATGGATCAGCCGTTTTGGAGGTCCTGCACGCATCACGTCTGACCTCGGTAGACAGTTCGAGAGCCAGGTATTCAAGGAGCTAGCCAAACTACTCGGAATCATCCACTTGTGAATGACACCCTTTCATTCGGCTTCAAATGTTAAAACTGCAATCCACTGCCACGACTTACTCCAATGGAGTAAAGCGCTACCGATTGTACTGCTGAGACTGCAATCGACGCTGAAGGAAGACTTCGAATTGACGCCAGCCGATATGGTCTACGGCACGAAACTTCGACTACCTTGGGAATTCGCAACACTTCCCAGGCTGGAGTGAATGACTCTCACTTCCTAAAGGATCTCCGCACGAGGATGGCTTCGTTAACCCCGTGCAATACGGCGCCCCGCAATACCAAGGACATATTCGTGGGCAAGGGCCTGGCAAACCACGCACGTCTTCGTCCGAAATGACAATGTTAAGACCCCACTTACACCAACTTACGACGGGCCGTACCCGGTATTGACACGGAAGGAAAAATGTCATAGGTTTGACATGAACGGACGACCATCGGCCATAACCATCGACAGGCTAAAACCTGCATTGTCTACATCTGATGAGCAGCCCACCACTTCGGATGAAACAACAACAAGATTAGGGCGAGAGATCTACACACCAGTGCAACGCGCAGCATAACTTCATCATACCGAGTAGGGGGAGTACTGTGGCGGATCAGCTACCCACTTGAGAGTGACCTGAAGTTAGCGCTTGTAGGTGGTTTGCATCCGTTCACATTGGGCAAAGCGGTCTAGAGTTAAGGTTAGCTTATATTTGATAAATGACGGAGTTGAGCTCTTCATAAGTGAGTGAAGCACTTCCTACCACGTGTTTTAAGTGGTACATTGCTGACATGATTGCAGCCTCCCAGACTCCGCCAAAGTCAGGAGATCTGGTCTTCAATTGAGTCAAAGTGTTCATTGAAGATTGAATATAGTTCTTGAAGTTCTGAGCTTGCTGCAACATTGTCACTTAATAGTTTGGAAGGTCGCCCCCATCTGGCAATCAAGCGTTTGAGACAACCAATGAAGGCATCTGAGGTTAAGTCCATACCATGCTCGAGGTGTACTGCTTTCGTAAAGAAGCATACAAAAACTGCCACGTACGCTTTGGATTGTCGTTTAACCATTTATTTTGATTTGGTGCAACTCAGCTCTTAGCATATAATAAGGTGACATGAATTTGCCCACCGAGATATTCAGTGCGGATATACATGCAAGCCCCATCGGCAAGTTTGCTTGCTTCTGAGAAACCATGGAGCTGTGTGTTTTGGCGTTTTGCGGAAATCATGGCATATCGAGGTGATTTTAAATCGTTTAGGACGAAAAACCATCCTTTTTGTAGTTTTTCTGAAAGTGGCATATTCCAGTCAACTTTCACTTCCCAAAGTTGCTGCATACAAATCTTCGCTAGTACCAACATTGGATTTACAAGCCCAACTGGGTCGAATAGTTGTCAAATTTGGGCAAGAACGATTCGTTTCGGCTATTCGTTGTCTTTAATGTTGATATTGATAATGACCTGGTCAGTAGATGGATTCCATATTAACCCTAATGCCTTGATCGCACAGTTTTCTTCACGGTTAGTAACATTGAACTCAGAAGCTCGATCCCTGCGGACTATGTGACGCAACACAGTCACACCACTTATGTAGGTGAAATCCCCCTCGTTGAAGCAGTTGGATTAGCTGTTGTTGTAGACGTAGCGCTTCAGTCCCCGTGAGCAGGTCGTTACTATACAGATCTTGTCGTACTGCCTTTGCTGCTAACGGTAATTCTCTTTCTTCTTCATCAGAAAGGTGCTGAAGGCGCTTCAAAGCAATGTTTGGAGCACTTCTGGTTCCATATGAAACGATTTTAAGGCGGTAAGTTAATGCCAGTTCGCCGAGTTTATCTTGCCACAGAAAAAAGCTGGAAATTTTGGTCGTTCTTATGAATCTGAATTTTTCAGAACATTTTTTAGATATCAGCTGTCATTCCGTACTTGAGGCTTCGGAATCGTAATAGAACGTTAAATAAATCTTGTCGAAAAGCCGGACCCGTATGCAGTATATCATTGAGTGAAAGATTAGCAGATGTTTTTGCTGAACCATCAAAAACAACGCGTAGCTTTGTTGTCAGGCTATCTGGTTGCAGCACGCAATGGTGTGGCAAATAGTAGTGTGGTTCGTTATGGATGATGGCTTTTACAACTTCAAGCTGTCCCGATGTTTAATATTCTTTTATGAAGTCAGAATACGTTTTTCGAAGCTCCGAATTCCTTTCGAGTTTTCTAAGTAAACTCCTCAGCCGCTGCTCCACCAATTGCTTTGAAGACCCTAAAGAAGATGGTGATTGAGAGAACGGTAACCGATTTCCTTGTCTCTTGCTACCGTAGATTCAACGAATTCTTCAAATTGCCTATCGGTATTGGCATTCTTTTTTAGGGCAACTTCTACGTTTTCTATTTGCCAGAAACGTTTTAGTTGTTGCTCCGGACTTGTTTGTTGCTATACCGTAATATATTCTCTGTGAAACTCCAATTAGTATGTCGATGCCTTTCTATACCTTTTGGTTCGTTAAGTTGTGGATCTGTGAGTGAAATATTGGACGGAATCGGCCAATTATTGGTTTTGAATTTTCGAGTTGGATGGTCAAATGTTATCACATCGATAACAAATGCTTGAACTTGTGTCATATATTCCACTTTTGTCGAGTTTAGATGCAAGAACACTCACCTTTATGTGTTGTGTTGCCGATCCCACAGATTTATTGTATTTCCCGTTAACCTCTGAAACCCAATTTGCTGTAAAGCTTCTCGGTAATAAAATAGAGCCTGAATCAAGTAACGTCCGAGCTTGTATTGGTTCCCCGTAGGCATTATTGATTGTCACGACTGATGTCCCGCGAGTCGAACATAAGTTGTGTTTTTATCCGTTGGTTTTAGCGCCGTCAATGCCTTCCTTGCTGGGCTTGCTTTACAAATATTGCTGTCTAGGGTTTTGTTCATCGGGCTTGCTCTGCTATTTTCATTGCTAATATCTTCTTGTTTTTTCTGCAAGACGTACACGCTTTGACAGAATGCCCAATCCGTAGGCAGTTGCTGCCACTTGCTGACAGTTGTTGCCACTTGCTGACAGCTATTCTTTTTTCTATGATATCCAAGTTTGTGTAGAGGTTGCAACGATGAAGGTGGTGTGATCCGTTGCACATCTTGCATACACTGCTGTAAGTAGACGTCAAAGTTTTCTTAGCGAGACTATTTTTTGCGTGTGTCTTAGTTGTCCGGACGTCAAATGCCTCAAATGCCTGAAACCGGAATTCCAACAATTTAAAAAATTGGTGCATGGTTGGTATTTTTCGCGGCGATCTAAAAGACCTTTCGAATGCAACATGTGCTGCGCTGCCGAGCTTTTACAGCCGCAAAAATATCAATATTGGATTCACATTGACCTTCAGTGCTTGAAGGCCTCTGATGCATTCTTGCGTAACATTGTGAAGAGCTTAGATGCCACTACCAGTTTCGACAGTGATTGTTGGCTGCGAGGTCATCTTATGGATGATAGAGCTCACTAAGGTCATAGAGTTATTTCACTGGCTTTCAAACAGATTCGTAGTTTTTATCGCATACTGATAAGTACTTGATTAGAGTCTCTGTTTCTCCCAAAAGATTCGTCTTTAAATACCAAAACCTTTGCGACGGTCTAGGTTACTCTGGTCAATTAATTGACTGAAAAGTTCGTGAAATTCCTGCCAATGTAAATAATTACCGTCGAACTTCGGTGAATGAATGCGCGGCAGCTGATGAACCTTCCTGTCAAGGTTCTACTGTGAAGCCCCTTTGTCAGATATCTAACTGGAAGGCTTTTACTTCTTCCTCCATGTTGTTATATGACTCAATATCATAGCTGTCTGTAACCTCATCCGCATCTAAAATTTTGAAATGTTTATCCCTTATCGCATCTTATTGTTTGTTTATAGACTTCAACTGTAGCTCCATGATCTGCGCTGGCTACTTGGAACCTATCCGTTCACTTAGCCTGTCGGGAAGTCGCTGAAGTGTCGCCATTAAGATAAGTTGGGTGCTAACCATTGACAACACCCTGCTGGTTGCACTCCGCCCTCCCTGTTTGGATGATGATTCCCTTGCGTTAATTCCGGCCAGAACTTCGTCAATCTGTTCTAGTAGATTGAACGTCACCTTCTTGATTTGCTCATAGTAACTGTTTTGCACATAAGGGGAATCCTTATGGTCCTCGATTTCATCCGGTATCAGTGTTTGGTTTGATGAAATTCCTCAGGTATTCCTAGATTCCAGGTAGCCTTCAGTTTTCGTCTGTTGAGGAAAACTGAAGGCTGAAAACTGCTGAATATGCAAGCACGTGAGCTCCCATTCTACATAAGCTGCTCCTCTGCGTTTCATCTCATTTGCACGTAAACGGAGAAAGCCATAAAACGATATTCTTTTAGACTGTCACGGAAACCTCGTTAAAATACCGCTCGAACCAAGGTCATAAAGATTAAAATACAATATTAAAGTAAAAATAAACAAAAACGAGAAGATGAAAAAAATTGATTGCATTAAACAAAAAAAAATAGATAGTTGAATACAATATGTTCTTCGAGAAGTCGGGGATTGGTTGAAGAATAAAATGAATACATCTCCAAATGTCAATTCTAATACCTGACAACTACCCAACAACATTCGAAGTCACAGATACATGGAAAGATTCTTATAGGAACTCAGGCGAAATTGGATTTGATAATAATACTAAATTGAATTTCTCTACATGTTAGTGTTGTCATACGGACCAAAGGATACCATTTCCAATTGGTAGCTCGTCCATACAACATTGTAAATTGACATTCATCGTGAACACATTTCCTTGTCTTTTGTGGCAGACGAAGTTTCATATCGAAAATGCTCGATTCGCGTTTCACTCAGCCTGAAGAAATAATAGTGAAAACTGTGAATATGCGATGTCGCCAGCCGTTGTGGTACCACAACCGGTTTCATGGGCCCAGCAATCCGATTTGCTGTAGGTGACGATAAAGGTTGATTGCAAAAACGTCGATTATAAATTCACAGAAAATAGCATGCAGTTCAAGGGGACATCTGTGGTTGATAATAAACTTTTTGAAGTCATCTTAATCTTCCTTTGCCACAGCAATCCAGTTAAAGTGCAAATTTTAAATAATAAGCGATCACTGGAATTCAAGGTTTACAAAGCCACTTCTTGAAAGGAGACTTTAATGAAATAGAGGGATCATTTAACTGCATAAAACAAACACAAAATCTGTTAGAAGTTCAAGGATCGTTGCCTTTAAAGTTATGGATATATGCAAATGATGACGTCTATGAAACAACGAAGCACCGAATGGCTGTGGCAGGAGAAAATCAAAAAAATAAATGCACACGAGAGATTAAACCATATCAAACGGTGAAACTGAAAACCCAGCATACTAACATTCCCCCGAAATGTGAACCAATTTTGACTTCATCGGTGATGCCAGCAGTGCTTGCAACAGCCTCATCTCATACGCCTTTAAATTCATCAGCTCCGTTATGTCCCACTGTGTTCTCATCCGTGCCAACAGGTGTAAATCCGGCGTTGTCAATAAACCATCACCCGTATAGCAAAGGCAATGCAACAACAATGCCACCATTGTCTACTTCCTCTGGTACTTCCGGCATTGGGGTTGTAGATCAAAAACAGTTCCGTCGCCATCTGCTAGCTTGCAATCCTCTATTGAATGGTATCTTCTGCACGGAATTATCCTTGTCACCGCCGGTCGAAGGCGTGGCAGTCCGCATTTACCTTCAAAATGTTCCACTTTTTATTGTAAGCATTTACGTTCCCTGCAACTCTCCCTTAACAACTTTTCAAATCCTTTTCAGTGAATTAAGTAACTTTATAAACAACGCCAAATCCTCCGCCCAGTTTCTCATCTGCGGAGACTTCAATATGCCCTCTGTCCACTGTGATATTGAGACCGGCACTCCATCATCTTGCAATGACTTCTCTATTGCCATTTCCGCATTTCTGACTCTTTGTTCCCTCTCCCAATTAAATACTATAAAGAACACTTCCAACCGTATTTTGGATCTGATTCTTTCGAGTAATCCCCATACTGCAGACCCTGTCTTCCCCACCCCTTCCCCTTATGTTACCCCTGATCCCCACCATCCACCTTTAGAATTTCGTCTATTGATAGAATTGCCACGTACAAAGAAACGAGCAAACCCATCTCGCTTTAATTTCTTTAAAGCTAGTTACGAAGGCTTAGCATCTGAACTTATGGCCGTGAACTGGCACGCAGTTCCGGACCATACTGATCCAAATGGTGCTGTTCAGATGTTTTACTCAGTCCTCCATAATATAATTCCTTTACACACGCCAACCTCTCGTTCTTCAGGTAGTAAATGGTCACCCTGGTTTACCAAAGATGTTGCCCAGGCAGTGCGATTGAAAGACGCAGCCCGCAAACGCTACCAACGTTCACGATCCGACATTGACCTTTCGGAGTTCCGTCAACTTCGAGCGATTGCCAAAAAAATAATTTCGCGAGCAATGCTCGCTCACTTCAAGTCCATAGAAACTACCTTCCTAACTAACAATCCCAAATCCTTTTGGGCCTATGTCCACTCCTTAACATCATCCCACAGCTCTGTTAGTTCCTTATCATTCCAGAACAATACTGCCAACAATGAGCAGGCCATGTGTGACTTGTTTGCTGACTTTTTTTCTTCAGTCTATATCTCATCCTCTCCCTCAATCGTCACCAACTCGAGGGCTTCCCTGAACAAGTTAAGTGTTTTTTCTACGTGCCCTTCTGAAGTTGCTGCTGTAATCGCGTCGCTAAACGCTAGCAGCGCAGTTGGTCCGGACGGGATCCCGAACGTTTTCATTAAATCGCTCGCTTCTTTCTTGAGTGTCCCACTTGCCCTTATCTTTAATACGAGTCTAGCAACAGGGAATTTCCCAGACACATGGAAGCGAGCAAACATTCTCCCTATCCATAAGGCAGGAGACCGCTCCTGTGCTCATAATTATCGACCCATTTCTCTGTTATCCTGCTTTGGCAAAATCCTAGAACGTATTGTGCATTTGAGGATTTATGATGCTTTACGGCTAAATTTCTCCGATAGGCAACATGGTTTCATAAAGGGGCGTTCCAGTGTAACCAATTTACTTGAAATTACAGATACTATTGCCTCTGCACTTGACCCAGGTGGTCAAGTGGATGTGATTTACACAGATTTCGCTAAAGCATTTGATAGCGTAGATCACAACATTCTGATTGCAAAACTCCAACAATTTGGCATTAGTGGCCCCCTCCTGACATGGCTGGACTCGTTTTTCAAAAATAGATCCTGTACGGTGATTTGGGGTGGACAAACTTCATATTCTTTCAGTCCCACTTCTGGCGTTCCACAAGGTTCTATTCTAAGTTCTCTCCTCTTCAATCTATTCATTAATGATCTCCCGTCTATTTTTACTTCTAAATCCCTATTATATGCGGACGACTTGAAAATTTTTAAGAGTCATCAGCTCAAATCAAGATTGCCTGGATCTTCAAAATGACTTAGACCTCTTAAACTCATGGTGTCGAAATAATCGACTCACTCTTAACATCTCTAAATGTTATTGGATGTGCTTTTCCAGGAAAGCAAATCGCATTCCTTTAGCTTACTCAATCGACCACTCAATGCTCGTTTGCGTCGATAGGTTTAAGGATTTAGGCGTAACGTTTGACCCCCATCTGAAGTTTGACATCCACATACTTCAAATGACATCTAACGCCTCTAGAGTTGCAGGCTTTGTTTTACGGTCTTCTCATAAATATTTCAGTATTCAAACCGGAATACGCCTGTTCTCTATGCTTGTGCGCCCGATTCTAGAATATGCATGTCAGGTGTGGTCACCGCACCTAATTTATCTCTCAGACGCAGTGGAATCTGTTCAGCGAAAATTCACACGCGCGCTCCTCTTCAAGCATAAGGTTCCATATCGTCCTTACAATGACCGCCTGAGTTTCCTGTTCATGCCTTCGCTTCAAGCGAGGAGGCTCTTCCTCGACCTATGCTTTCTCTTTAAATTTGCCAGTGGTTTACTTTCATCTAACCTAATCAACGCGATAAACACACGCCCACTTTCCCGAACCAGATCCTTTCAGTACTATATAGTATCGTACGCTAGAACAGAAACGTATCGTCAATCTCCGTTAGTTCGTATGGTTAGAGATCATCATCGTCTCCAGCTTGGTCCTCCTTTAGACTCGATTGCGAGCTTCAAATTAAAGCTGCGGAGAATACTCTGTCATCTAGAAATTTAACTCTTTTTTGTCTTTTTATAATGTAAGTATCTCTTTTTCCTTGAAATGTGCTTAATTTTTATGGATTTTTTCTTTTTAAAGTTCTTTTTTCTTATCAAGAAACTACCTTGTAATTGGAATTTCATTCTGTAAGATAGTTTTGTAAATAAATAAATAAAAATAAATAAAAGTGATTCCTGAGCGCAGCTTGGCTATAAATCATCGTAATGATGATTTAATTGGTGAAACAAGAAACGATGATAATATGAACAGTAGCAATAGTGCACGAATGGATAGTGTGAATACAAGTGCGATCAGTAACAGTAATGGACGACCTAACGTGTCAACCCCATGTCAAAATTATGACTTCAGTTACTTTACTAGCATAAATTCCGTTGAGCAACAAAGAAAATATTAGGCTGAATTAGAAAAGAACTTCGCAGTGTTCCGAGATTCACTGCAGATAGTAGAAGGAGTTGCAAAAAATTTGAAATGCTTGCTTTACAACTGGAAGAGACCCAGAACAATCCATCAACTTATCGGGAAATACGGCGAAGAATTTTGAGTGAATATGAGAAAACAAATCGAGATCGTGAACATCAACAGATTAAGGCCATATTCGGTTACTTACCTGCGAATTTAGCCCATATAAAAATTTTGGTGCATGATTTCGACCAAACTTTGACATCATCAAATGGTAGCGGCAATGGAGTGCCGCTGCAATCATCTCTGCAACAAAACTCTGACTGAATGTAAAATGAACATTTTGGTAATATGAACCCAAGCATCAACTAAAGTCCAAATCTAAGCAGGAGATACGACGCAAGCTCATCTTCGCACAGATCCTTATCCTCGGCGATCATGTCTTCGAATGGATGCATTTTGCCACCCGGTATGGAGCACCTGTCATCGGAGAGTTACTGACGATTGTTGATCATTGCGGTGAAAACAAACACAATACTGACAGAATGTCAGTCACTTTGGCATTTACACTCTGATGAGCGAATGTACTAGATGAAGGGAAATTTAGATTTCAATTGCCCGATGGGGACCGCTGATACAATGCGTACAGAAATTGAACGTCGAAAATTAACGGCTCGCCGGTTGAAACCGAGCCGATGAAAAACCAGGAAATAAAGAACGGCTCTCTCTTTTTGGTGGACAAGGATCGACAACAGAGGATCAGTGCGACGAGCAACAAGTAATTTTATCCTGGTATTCATCGGAGGAAAAAATTACAACAGCAACAGAGGGACGTACTTTACCACAGTGACACCGAAATAACTAACATTAGAAACAGGGAAGATTGACGGTAGAACTTTGACAAGTAGCGCGCTGGAAGGAGAACTTCGCGACGCAGGTTACTTTGGGAGCCCCAAACTAGGAACAGTAGACGTAAGTTAAAGACTTGTATTGTACACCTGGCTCGGGTTTATTTGAGATTTTAGCTCGGGTGTGCTTTGGATTTTAGCTCGGGTGTGTTTTAGATTTTAGCTCAGATTTCCAGTGCGAGTTACGTCGGGCAAACTGATACCGGCGAAATAGTGCAAAGTGGTCGCACCGGCTTAGACTAATTCTCCCCCGTTTTTTTTTTTTTTTGAGGTAGGGATGTGAAGGCATTTACGCCCGCCGAGTCTGGCAGTGTGGGACTCCCGTGGAGGATACCCTTGGACTACTCACTAAACACCTCCTCTGTCAATCTGAGAACCTAGCCTGGAACCGTTTGACACATTACTTCGAGCCAGGTCTTGTTTTGTTACGCCGTGGGGCGCCTTCAAGCTGGGGAGTCCCTTTCCTAGCGGGAGGGAGAGGGGAAGAGGAAATGCCAGAAGAGCGATCCCCCAGCCTCAGCACCTCCGGCTGCTGCGAGTCCCTTATATCTTATAGGACTGCCCGAGCATAATGTGCCACCTGGTTCCATTTGTCAACTGATTCGAGCATCACCGCAACTATATTATCCGGGGTGAGCTCTCCCGTCTCCCTGTAGAGTTCCCTTCGCAGCCTGACCCATTTGGTACACGCAAAAAATGTGTGACAGGCATTGTCCTCCTCTCCTGGGCAAAAACGGCAATCGGGAGACCGTGACTTACCGATCTTGTGCAGGTAAGACTGAAAACACCCGTACCCGCTCAAAAGCTGGGTCAGATAGAAGTCAGTCTCACCAGGCCTTCGATTTAGCCACGGTCTCACATCCGGGATGAGGCGCGCAGTCCACCTTCCCTTCGTGCAATTGATCCAAGACTGCTGCCAATCGTTGAGCGAGCGTTGTCTCTCCTCGCGGACAACCATCTCCCTCGCATCCTCGTTTCGGCGCAGGTAAATAGCGTGGCGCTCTCTAGCAAGGAGGGCGACAGGTATCACGCCTGCAATCACTCTCACGGCCGAGTCGGAGACTGTTGGATACGAAGATGCAATTCTCAGTGCTCCTCTTCTCTGTACCTGTGCCAATCGTTTTCGGTATACCTCCTTGCTGAGAGCGTCGCCCCATACCTCTGCTCCATACAGTAGCACTGACCCTACAGCACTCATCAAGAGGCGTCTTCTTGATGGGCTGGGTCCCCCTACGTTGGCCATAAGTCGACTCAGGGCCGATATTCCCGAAGCAGCCTTCTCAGCCGTTGCCCTGATTTGCTCAGAGAAACTCATCTTCGAGTCGATCAGTAGCCCCAGGTACTTCACCGCTGGCTTCGATTTGACCTGTATATCTCCAATACTGATCATCCTTACTCTAGGGATTCTCTTTTTTGTCAAGATGGCCACTTCGGTTTTCTCCAGTGCTAAACTGAGCCCGCGAGCAGTTATCCAGTCCCCCACTCGGCGCATTAGCATACCTAGCCTAAGTTGCGCTTGTTCAACTGTGCGTCCGGCGACCAGAGCCGCAACATCATCCGCATAGCCGACCAAGCGCGACTCATCTGGCATCTCAAGTCTCAGTAGCCCGTCGTAAGGCACGTTCCACAGGTCCGGACCAACGATAGATCCCTGGGCAACACCCGATGTAATTTCCATCCTTTGTTGGCCCTGTGTCGTGTCGTAGAGCAGGCTTCGGTCCTTAAGGTAGTTCCTCAAAAGCCGCATTAGATATTCTGGAACTTGAAAAGAGTTTTCCAGCGTGTCCAGAATATCCACCCATCTAGCGGAGTTGAAGGCATTCCTGACGTCGAGTGTCACCAACAGGACGATCAGTCGCTTGGTGCGACTATATGCCTCTGCCTTTTGGACCGCGTTCACCACCTCTGCAATCGCATCTATGGTAGAACGTCCTGCTCTAAAGCCGTACTGCCGAGGAGATAGGTCCCCAGCAGCACGAATCGCGTCAGTGAGTCTTCCCTTGATGAGTTTCTCTAGTACTTTCCCAGCCGTGTCTAGCATGCATAACGGGCGGTATGCAGACGGCGATTCAGGATTTCCCTTCCCCTTGCTGACCAGCACGAGCCTCGCCACCTTCCATCGTACCGGGAAAACCCCGTCCCGTAGGCAAGCGTTGAATGTGCTGAGCAGGAAGTCAGGACAATGGTGATAGACGAGCTGCAAAACCTCAGCTGGAACACCATCTAGACCTGAAGCCTTCCTCGCTTTCAAGGAGAGGACTGCCTCCTCCAGTTCCAGCTGTGTGAAGAGTGGGCACTCGACTGCTGTTTCACCATAGACAGCGTCAACACGGACGGGATGGGCGGGGAAGAGTCCCCGCACTATCGCGTCCATCTTTTCCGCGTCATGTATACAAGGCTTCCGTAGGGCACCAAGTTTCCCCATGACCAGCTTGTAGCCAAGGCCCCACGGATCCCTATGTACATCGTCCACGAAGTCTTGCCCGCATCGGGCCTTGCTCTTGTTAATAAGCCTGCGAAGATATTTCCTGCCGGACCTGTATGCTGCTAGCCTAGTGTCTGCCTCCTCCCGTGTTCGCGCCCGCTGGGCCTCTCGCCGTAGTTTGTGACACTCGCTTCTTTGTTCGGCGATCTCGTTTGACCACCAGTATACTGGAGGCTTACCGTGTCGGGGTCTCCGACGGGGCATGGAAGACTCGCAAGCAGCTATGATGGTACTCTTAGTTGTATTCACCAAGTCCTTGGCTGTAGGCCCTCCACTCCCTGGCGGAGCTCCCAGCAACGGTGCGCCTGCCGTAAGCGCGTCAGCGAACCTCTCAACGTCCATCCTCCCAGTCCTCCATCCGAGGATTGAAGTTTGGGCATATGCACGCAGAGTGGCACTGTCGTGAATCTCAACCGCCATATACTGGTGATCACTAGCCGAGTAGTCCTCTAGTACTCGCCAGTTGTGTACTCTAGGTACCAGCGACTCCGAAGCGAGTGTCACATCGGGTATGGTTCCTACGCAACCCCAGCGGCGGAAAGTAGGGGTGTTACCAGTATTTAGGACAAAAAGCGCTGTTCTGGCCGCCATGTCCAAGATTTGCTTTCCCCTTGGGTCGGATTGTGGCATACCCCATTCAATGGCTCTAGCGTTGAAGTCTCCCCCGACCAGCATGTGGCCCTCTGTGTTCGAGACGGCGTCCTCGAGGGCATCGAGTTCGGTTCGAAAAGATCGCATTGCCTCGTTAGGCGTCAGATAAACACTGAAATATGTTATCCCTGAACACCGCACCCACACAAAACCATCCCCGCGTTCATGGCCCTGCACCTGAAGGCGGGCGCTGTCTCGAACCCAGATGGCCGAGGTACCAGATTCGTCAGGGTACCACGCTTGCGAGTCCTTGTTATGGTGTTGCTCGCTCAGCAACAGCAAGTCAGCTTTCTTATCCCTCGCAAACTGCTCAAGTAGGTCCTGGGCGTTTGTGCTTCGGTGCAAATTGACCTGCAGGATACGGATCATTTGAGTATCGATTTGGCTTTAGTTAGGGGCTCCTTGAAAACCCAGCATCTCCCTATCCCCGGCTCATGTTTGAGGTCGTCGGGTGCTAGCTTAACATCCTTGCAAAGAATGCATTTTGCCTCGTTCGTGCACTCCTTCCTTTTGTGCCCCGTTTCACCACATTTGTAGCACAGAGATCTCCTGTCGGGTCCCCTACAGCCATACGCGGTGTGTCCGTATTCGAAGCATCTGAAGCAGCGGATAGGGATCGCTCTTCTCCGTATCCTGCAGATCACCCAACCTATCTTGATTTTGCCCTTCGCCAGGATTTGCTGGGCGTCTTTATCAGCTAGTTCGACAATAGCCATGCGTTGCCCCCTTGTGTTTTCACGTGTCAATCTTGCCTTGACTTCACTTAAGCTGGGGAACTCCCTCCTAATGGCATCCTCTACTTCAGCTTTGTCCGTGACGCAGTCGAGGTCCCTGATTTCCAGGGTGGCCATTGGTTCGAGCGAGGCAACCGTTGCCGCATCTCCAAGAACCTCCCCCGTTAGAGGGAAATAGTGGGTCTTATTTCCAGCTGTGTGAGGGGTGTTTGGCGGCCGCGTTTCTCGCTTGGCGGCTATTTGGGACTTGGTGATAAGCAAGTTGTGCCTCCTATGACTGTCTCCGATGGTAAGCCGGGTCCGAAGTCACTAGCCGGAGGAACTCTCACGCGGAAGATAGCAAGACTTTGCCGAAGAGTGAGGAGAGCTTTTGGGCTGATTCCAGCATTCTCTCGCGAGATATGTTTTGCTGCTGTCTTTTCTATCTTCCCCGCACACTTTCTGTGCTCGTTGACAATACTTGCTTATGAGATACTCATATTTGCTTATGAAATGCATGCCGCTGCCGTCGGCAGCCGGGAACACGGCTTGATCGCAAATTGATAACCCTTATCATGCGAATGAACGCGAAGCGGAAAGAGGCGTGGTTGCCCGCTCCTACCTTTCAGCATTGATGCCATTGGCTGACGTAAGGCATCAGGCAACGAGTTTGCACGTTCACAGCACCTAACCTTTATTGCCAAATCCTTGATACAGCAGGACTCTCTTTCGTTTACTTTTCGTAGTGTGTTGTTTGCGTTTTATTTTGAGACACTTAAAGTGTTTTAGTTTATAACGGTCGGTCGTTTAAGTTTAAGACACTTAAAAACAGCGAACATCTAGGTTTTTGTTGAATCGTTTAAGCGTTTTATTTTAAAAAGTTTTAGCGTTTCACACTGACAATAAGTCAAAAACATCCAACATAGTATTTTTCTATTGAATTTTAAATATAAATCTCAAAGTAAAAGTACTGCTTAGTAAGTTTTTAATGGGTGAGATTAGTATATCTTACTGCCATATAATTTATTTCATCCTTTTAAGAGCTTTTTTAAGTAGTTTTTTAAAGCTTTTTTGTGAGTAAGCCCCATACGCAATTTTCAGTTGGTTACTTAATTTTCAAGAATTATAAATCCAACAAATTGCTTCAAAGAAATGTTTTGAGTTGAATGTATAAAATTTTTCAAGTTTATGTAAAGTTTTTGATTCTTGTTAATTTATCTAATTTGACTACGCGTACCATAACCTTCCAACCTTAGATTTTGCAATAAACTTTTAATTTTTTCATTCTGAAGAGTGTAATTAATTTCCACCTCATCAGAATTGAGGTCATAATCAACAACAAAAATCTTCACCTTGACGTTGGCAAATACCAATCTTGTATCTTGAATTGTCTCACTAAAGATCTTGTGTGTAATATTCACATATGCATTAACGATACAAATCTGTATTCGAGAGCATATTCAATAAAGTGGTAATCAAGAACATTTTCTACTATGCTCGTATCTAGGCTAATTGGCGGCTTAAATTTTAAAAATTGAAAAATTGGAAAAACTGGAAAAACAAGAAACCAGTCGTAGAGTGTCGTGTTTGTAATGAACTTTGAAGCAGCATGTTGGAATCAATGATGATGATTTGGGTCAACGATAAAGGTAAATGTGAAGAATAAAACAGAAGGAATTTAGAATTACACACATACGAGTACGAGTACCATGCCTTCTTTCTCTGTTGAATTCTGAATGAGAGCATTCAAGTGGAGAAGATAGGAGAGCATTGCAGGCGTCTATTTCCCGTGCATGACATAGCGTGATTACTTGCAACTGGATACTAGCACTTTTGTACATGTTCTCGTTCAAATTTCCCCCCAATTGTTCCATTTAACGACCCTCGAAAGAAATGGCGAAACGGCGAAATGAAAGAGAGAAGTCCATCAATAATAAATGGCCGTTTAAGCATGCACTTTTGAGTACAACATAAAATACATATTACCTTACATACGAGTACATACTGAATTGGCTTTTATAGCTCAAATAAGCAATTTTTTCATCTTCTACTTTTGTTTCTCTTTTCATGTAGCTTTTTGCCCTTAAATGTTTGATTGCATTCCATACGTCGTCATATGTGCTGGCTTCTGGGTTTTAAAGAGGCGATGTAACTATCGCGTGTCATTGACGGTTCTTTAGACACGTAAAAAAAGCATGAATGAAATGAATTGCATAGGAGAGCGGGCTTCAAAGTCAACGACTTCGCCGCTTAGTTAAGTAGATTCAAAATGGTATGAGCTATTGTAAGTGTTCTTCAATCCATTTTTAATGACCCAGGATGCTGGGTAATTGCAAAGGGAATGTTATGAATAAAGCAAGAGTTTCAATGGGAAAAGTAGTTATTGAGTCAAAATGCACGCTAATTTGCGTGAAAGACTTACTATTAATTTAAAATTGTTCGTTTGGCAAATTCGCGACAGTTTGTTCAGACTAGGGAACCGAACACGGCCCCAGGATTGCAGATAGGAGAAGACTTTTCTCGGAAGATTTGCTGTGAATAACCAATAAGCAGACGCGGGGAATGGTCGGCAGAGAAGAGAGAGTATCAGGGTTGATTTACATATGTCATAATATATACCTGAGTGCCAATGAACTTCATTATGACATCATCAAAAATGGGAATGAATCCAGACAGAAAACCAAATATGGTAGAGGAGGATTTTACTTACTGTGCAGGGAGTTGGCTCTCCAGTATCGGGGACAGAAGCGAACAGGCTCCCCCGGCTGCCGTCATCCACTCACTCCAATAGTATGAGCATGTGGCACTTTCTTTGATAACGGATACAACTACAAGTAAATCTAAAATCGATGCTGAAAATTGGTTCACGCAGAGATCACTGCTCGTATGAACACAGCTGGTGCAGATTACCGAGTGCGGGGAAAATCTGAAGGCCCCAAAAAAGACAAACCACAGAAAATGTCCTCAATTACAACGCAGACTCGGAGAAGGTATCACTGAGCCAGTAATCCCAAGCTCAACTGTCTCTATTGCTAACAAAAGGGTGCCCTATAGCCCAATTAAAGGAGATAGAAAAAAGAGAAGGTAGGACAAGATCCCCAAGGAAGTTGATCTATGGCAGCCAAAAAAGCTCACTCCAACGACTAGGAAAATAAGTCGTCTTCCCACGTAGCAAGAAGTGGAGAATTATCATCGGCACACATACTGTGTGTATTTTCCTATGTTTAGCGCTTCCATACTATTTGTTTTTCTTTTTGACATAAATATGTAGGAAAATAAGCTAATGAAAAAATGCAATGGGCACCAGTAAATAAAAACACTCAGTTATGTCTTAGTTGTATACTTTATTTCTGTTTACTGTAATCATGAGCGCCGAGGGCCAGATCGAGACTGTCCCGATTCCCCTGTTGTGTTCGACCGCGCCATCTCCATTCCTCTTTCTTTCCTACACTCGGCCTTGCTGATGGCTGCATCCTCCCCGATATCTACTTCCTCCTCGGACGACGAATCCTCGAATGAAGTCTCAACGGTCATGCCTGCATCTTGACATTCTGGATATGGCTTCATATGATCAGCTTTTTTCAACTCCGTACCGTTCACTAGACTTAACTGTCACAACCCGGTAAGGGCCCAAAAACTTCCTCTGGACTTTTAGACCTCCTCAAAACTGAGTCCTTTTAATAGCTACGATATCGCCGACATCATACGGGCTTGCGGCTTTACGCCGTTGATTGAACGTTTTGCGATTTTCTTCTTGAACTTTCTTCATGTTATCCATAGCTCTGCTTCTCAGTTCCGATTGTTCCTTCTGAAAGATTTCTACGATTTCAACTTCAATGATTTCACGCAGCTTCAAGTCGTCTATCTTACGTATAGCTGTTCCAATCAGTATCTCGAATGGTGAAATTCCAATACTACGATTAAACGCAGAATTAATGCTCTGTTGGACTTTGTCAACGAACTTAAACCACTCTGCTGGATTTTCTATAAACAGCTTCGTTAACACTGGGATGCTCACTCGGTTTAGCCTCTCTTCTTGACCATTACCACGTGGCACACCCGTCGTGATGGGAATGTGTTCTATTCCCTCGTCTCTGCAATATTCGGCGAAAGCACTCGGAGTGAATGCGGTCCCTCGGTCTTAAACAATTCTATGTAGGTTTCCGAAAACAGTGGCTTGTTTCTGCAACAGCGATATAACTTCCTCCGTTGTCGTTGATTTCTTTGGATACATCCACACAAACTTGGGGAATGCATCCGTTACAGCGAATATGTGTTTGAAACACTTTTTGGTCGACGACATCGGTCCAAGATGATCAACATTATAGGTATCTAGTAACCCACCACCTTTGTCAATCGGATATAACTAGCCCTTCAGCTTTCCGCGTTTCTTTTCGGCTAATATACAGACTACGCATGTATCGATAAATTTCCATATGCGGGCTTGCATGTGCGGGAACCAAAATTCCTGTCGAAGAACATATTCGGCTTTCCTCACGCCGAAATGACCACGTTCGTGCGCACTTCTTATAACGTCGTACTGCAGCTTGGGTACAACCACTAGAAGATTTCCTCGTTCTTCGCGATGAAAAATTCCTTGTCGCAGTTTGAAGTCCTTTTGTTTCTCGTCGTTTATATCTTGAATGTTTTTTTGTAGTTCGCTATCGTTCTGCTGGTCTTGGTGCACTCGTTCCATTAATGCGTCTACTCTCTTCCCGATCAGATATACTGACGCCGGATATCGGCTCAAAGCATCCACGTGCTTCATAGCCCTACCAGTTCGATGTTCAAAGTTATAATGAAATTCGTCGATTAACAATGCCCAACGTGCCACTCTTAAGGATGTCTCCCTTTGCCATGGTTAGGCCAAGAGTTTGAGAGTCTGTAACAATCTTCACCGGGTTACTCAACAAATAAACGCGAAACTTATTCAATGCATTCACAACAGCTAAAATCTCCAATTCATAGCTCGTATACTTCTCCTCTGCAGGCGTCGTCTTTCAGCTAGCGTAGTAAACTGGCTGTAACTTTCCATCTTCATAGTCTCTCTGCGAAAGTATGGCACCGAGTCCTTGCTTGGACGCGTCCCTTATCATCTTTTTGTTTCGTAGACGATAGTCTACACATATTCTAATTTTTCCATTTTTTTTCGTTGCTAGTAGTATTGGGCTAGAATATTCCGACGAACTAGGTCTCACCTCTGCTCCGTGCAAAATATCGCATCCCACATAATCGTCCGGAACACCGTGCATCTGCAAAACAAAATTAAATCCATCCACACATGCCGGTGCAGTGAAGCTACCAAGCGTTCTCAAACTAACTGAATCTATGCCGTCGGAGAGTACTGTCGACGCCTTCAAAGCAGGTGCATCCAGACTTTCGTAGGTGCTGCTCGTGATTAAGTGAAGATCACTGCCGGAGTCGAACATAGCTTCAATATCCTTTCCGCACACCTTCACTATTTTGTACGTTTTCCTGTCAGTTGTATTTAATGCATTACAGTGTTTTCGTTCTGCCTCCCGTTCAATTCCTTGTTGTGCTCCTTGTCATTGTGCTTAAGTGCGTCCAGACCTGTTGCACCGAAAACACTTCAACCCCTCCGACTTGTCCGGACACTCACGGCTCAAGTGTGTTTTATCCCCGCAGTTGTAACATCGTTTCAAAACTATACCGCTTGAACGTTTTCCACCACCAGAATTCTCGTTCAATTTCGTCGCGCCTCCGATCTTGCAAGGATGTTTCCTCAAACACAAGTAGTAAAGCGGGTATTGACCCAAAACCCTGTAAACAAGTCACGTCACGGAATCGTGAATCCGGAATACTGTCAATGGCATAGCTTATAATTACCTCTTTGCCCAGGCCAAGGTAATTGCGAGAATCGGCTTTCCATGAACGTAGTCACAGAACGTCTCATTTCTCTTCCAAATCCGATCTTCGAATTGTCGCATTATAATTTTATTTGTTCGGCGATAAAACTTCTTCTTCAAACACCGCGAACGTTCGTCAGGGGACAACGCAATATACTCCAGCTTGGAGTGAAAGCATTCCATTGCTTTCCCCTTTAGCCGTGTTCCTATCAATATTCTCTTCGTATCACGTCGGGTTTATACGCCCGTCGTAAAAACAAAACCTGCTTCTCCCATGTTTCGTAGATATCCGTCTTTCCATCGAAAACATTGATAAGGTCTGCTAGCGTCGCAACATTTAACTTGGGTGTAGTGTGCACCACCGAACTCGAGCGCACTACCAGCGAATGCTCTATGTCGGCATGCACGTGTGCATTGCTCTCGGTACGACTACCACTGTCGCCACTAACACTATCACCAACTGATGAGCTTCGCCGTAACATCTCTATTTTGCGACGCGCCACGGTGAGTTCTCATTCAGCTAACTCTTTCTCGTGCTTATATAAAAGCACTAACACACTTGCATTAATGCCATCCTCCTCGCCAGACGCACCGTTCACTAAATTGTTTTCGGCCATTACTCTAAATTCCACCATGCAATTTCCCGATGGATTTGCTGTGGCAATGCGTTTCACTAATTTGGCTTTATTTCCAGATAGACTAAGGTCTTTCGCTTTTAATATTTCTTATAACTGCGGCACCGTGAGCCTACACGCATCTTCTTCCACTTCGCTCATATTCTGTGATTTTTCAAACCAGTTAGCGTCACTGTTTTTTTCTTGCTATATCGAACACCTGTTAATTTTCACATAAAACTTCTCAATTTTCCGGACGAGCCCCCATGTAGGAGAATAAGCTAATGGAAAAATGCAATGGGCACCAGTAAATAAAAAAAAACACTTAGTTATGTCTCAGTTGTATACTTTGTTTCTGTTTATTGTAACCACGCACGCCAACGGCCAGATCGAGACTGTCGCGATTCCCGTGTTGCGACCGACCGCGTCATCTCTTTATCTCTTTCTTTCCTACATATAGTATATATATTTCGGAAGTAAGTTGCTCCCTTCTCCAGTGTCAGCTATAAAATAAGGGAGTAACTTACTCCTGAAATATATATATCTATGTCAAAAAGGAAAACAAACAGCATTTTGATGAAAATAATACAAGCTAAGGATATCATAGGCAATCCGAGCTATGAGTCAGAGCCTATCGATAGCAGGTTCTATGTAGACGTCCTGCATACAATAAAGAGAGCAGTTAAGCCAGTTGATTTGGAAACCAACATTCGACCAGTGTGGCCAACCCATATACTGGTGGAGTTTGGGCCACAGCCAACAAATAACGACTCATTCTGTGATGCAGTCAAAAAGGTCTTCAGAGAAAGAAAGTTGTGATTATGAGCGTGCTCGATATCAGTGGTATTGATTGCATTACGGAATTAAAATAGACTCAAGAAGCTATAAAACGTGAGCTCTCTACCTTAACTGGTATTAAACTAAGGCAAATCAAAGAAAATAACAGTAAGCAACGTGTGGCAATCGAAAAAAAACAGAATAAATGCTTAGAGGAGAAAAATAAAAATTGGCTGGCTAATTGGCAGGATACGATGAAAAGCAGTACCTCATCGCTGCCTACAGCCATACAAATAAGGGTGTACGGGAGTTTGCCAGCATAGTACACTGATGAATCTGGTCGTGCGGCCATCTTGATTCAGAATAATGGTGATTTGTGGACTCGGAGTCATGGGCGGAGAGGTGGCTTTTTGTAGGCTCGGTGTCTAGGAATAACGCTCTTTAGTGTAGTCCCCAATGACAAACGAACCATTTTCATTCTTTCAGGCCAACTTCGGCGCACAAGAAGATATGACGTTCGTTTCGGAGTCCCTAGTACCATGGGTACACAAACAGAGAATTCTATAGAACTATTTATCCAGTGATAACCAATGTGTAGCATTTGAGATTAACGATGAAGCTTCTTGGCGCATATATGTCCAGCCTCGAAACCTCGGGTGGAATACAGAGCAGATTGACGTCGAAAAGTTTGTTGATGTGGTCATGACAAGGCCATCGTGGCTTGGAGTTTCACAGGAGAATGGGAGGCTAGTCATTATGGAGACGGTGAACTCAACTTTGAGTATTATCACGTCTGCCAGCAAGTTTTCTATGCTTCTCTGGAGACCCCGGCATGGCAAGCGTCCAGTGTACTGGTAGTCATCCTAAGTTGCTGAAGAAAAAGGCGAATGTCATAAGAACGGTCCCAATACTAGATGGGGCCCCAGCTGAGGCACTGCAAATGGTCTATCACATGCTGTTACTTGATATGTTGAGTAGGAAACTTATTCTGTAAAAAATGTGCACCGTCAATAACTATTCCTAAGGAAAGTGTCGGGTCGAAATTGGGAAGTACTACCACGAATGTTCCAAATCATTCCCACAATTGGACTCAAGTTGATCATTGCTGGCTAAATTTAATTAATTGTTAATTGGATCTCAAAAATTGGTTTGGACTAAGATCTCACTTACCTATGCTATTTGCCGTGACTTCTTGCTAACAGAAAGTTATTAAGCCCTTGGTTTTTTTTTTTTTTTTTTTTTTTTTTTTGTGGTAGGGAGGTGAAGGCATTTATGCCCGCCGAGTCTGGCAGTGTGGGACTCCCATGGAGGATACCTTTGGACTACCCACTAAACACCTCCCCTGTCAATCTGAGAACCTAGCCTGGAACCTTTTGACACATTACTTCGGGCCAGGTCTCGTTTTGTTACGCCTTGGGGCGCCTTCAAGCTGGGGAGTCCCTTTCCTAGCGGGAGGGGAGGGGGGAAGAGGAATTGCCAGAAGAGCGATCCCCCAGCCCCAGCGCCTCCGGCTGCTGTGAGTCCCTTTTATATTTTAGGACTGCCCGAGCATAATGTGCCACCTGGTTCCATTTGTCAACCGATTCGAGCATCACCGCAACTATATTATCCGGGGTGAGCTCTCCCGTCTCCCTGTAGAGTTCCCTTCGCAGCCTGGCCCATTTCGTACACGCAAAAAATGTGTGACAGGCATTGTCCTCTTCTCCTGGGCAAAACCGACAATCGGGAGACCGTGACTTGCCGATCTTGTGCAGATAAGACTGAAAACACCCGTGCCCGCTCAAAAGCTGGGTCAGATAGAAGTCAGTCTCACCATGCCTTCGATTTAGCCACGGTCTCACATCCGGGATGAGGCGCGCAGTCCACCTTCCCTTCGTGCAATTCCTCCAAGACTGCTGCCAATCGTTGAGCGAGCGTTGTCTCTCCTCGCGGACAACCATCTCCCTCGCATCCTCGTTTCGGCGCAGGTAAATAGCGCGGCGCTCTCTAGCAAGGAGGGCGACAGGTATCACGCCTGCAATCACTCTCACCGCCGAGTCAGAGACTGTTGGATACGAAGATGCAATTCTCAGTGCTCCTCTTCTCTGTACCTGTGCCAATCGTTTTCGGTATACCTCCTTGCTGAGAGCGTCGCCCCATACCTCTGCTCCGTACAGTAGCACTGACCCTACGGCACTCATCAAGAGGCGTCTTCTTGATGGGCTGGGTCCCCCTACGTTGGCCATAAGTCGACTCAGGGCCGATATTCCCGAAGCAGCCTTCTCAGCCGTTGCCCTGATTTGCTCAGAGAAACTCATCTTCGAGTCGATCAGTAGCCCCAGGTACTTCACCGCTGCCTTCGATTCGATCTGTATATCTCCAATACTGATCATCCTTACTCTAGGGATTCTCTTTTTTGTCAAGATGACCACTTCGGTTTTCTCTAGTGCTAGACTGAGCCCGCGAGTAGTCATCCAGTCCCTCACTCGGCGCATTAGCATACCTAGCCTAAGTTGCGCTTGTTCAACGGTGCGTCCGGCGACCAGAGCCGCAACATCATCCGCATAGCCGACCAAGCGCGACTCATCTGGCATCTCAAGTCTCAGTAGCCCGTCGTAAGACACGTTCCACAGGTCCGGACCAAGGATAGATCCCTGGGCAACACCCGATGTAACCGCCATCCTTCGTTGGCCCTGTGTCGTGTCGTAGAGCAGGCTTCGGTCCTTTAGGTAGTTCCTCAAAAGCCGCATTAGATATTCTGGAACTTGAAAAGAGTTTTCCAGCGTATCCAGAATATCCACCCATCTAGCGGAGTTGAAGGCATTCCTGACGTCGAGTGTCACCAACAGGACGATCCGTCGCTTGGTGCGACTACATGCCTCTGCCTTTTGGACCGCGTTCACCACCTCTGCAATCGCATCAATGGTAGAACGTCCTGCTCTAAAGCCGTACTGCCGAGGAGATAGGTCCCCAGCAGCACGAATCGCGTCAGTGAGTCTTCCCTTGATGAGTTTCTCTAGCACTTTCCCAGCCGTGTCTAGCATGCATAACGGGCGGTATGCAGACGGCGATTCGGGATTTCCCTTCCCCTTGCTGACCAGCACGAGCCTCGCCACCTTCCATCGTACCGGGAAAACCCCGTCCCGTAGGCAAGCGTTGAATGTGCTGAGCAGGAAGTCAGGACAATGGTGATAGACGAGCTGCAAAACCTCAGCTGGAACACCATCTGGACCTGGAGCCTTCCTCGCTTTCAGGGAGAGGACTGCCTCCTCCAGTTCCAGCTGTGTGAAGAGTGGGCACTCGACTGCTGTTTCACCATGGACAGCGTCAACACGGACGGGATGGGCGGGCAAGAGTCCCCGCACTTTCGCGTCCATCTTTTCCGCGTCATGTATACAAGGCTTCCGTAGGGCACCAAGTTTCCCCATGACCAGCTTGTAGCCAAGGCCCCACTGATCCCTATTTACATCGTCCACGAGGTCTTGCCAGCATCGGGCCTTGCTCTTGTTAATAAGCCTGCGAAGATATTTCCTGCCGGACCTGTATGCTGCTAGCCTAGTGTCTGCCTCCTCCCGTGTTCGCGCCCGCTGGGCCTCTCGCCGAAGTTTGTGACACTCGCTTCTTTGTTCGGCGATCTCGTTTGACCACCAGTATACTGGAGGCTTACCATGTCAGGGTCTCCGGCGGGGCATGGAAGACTCGCAAGCAGCTATGATGGTACTCATAGTTGAGTTCACCAAGTCCTTGGCTGTAGGCCCTCCACTCCCTGGCGGAGCTCCCAGCAACGGTGCGCCTGCCGTAAGCGCGTCAGTGAACTTCTCGACGTCCATCCTCCCAGTCCTCCATCCGAGGATTGAAGTTTGGGCATATGCACGCAGAGTGGCACCGTCGTGAATCTCAACAGCTATATACTGGTGATCACTAGCCGAGTAGTCCTCTAGTACTCGCCAGTTGTGTACTCTAGGTACCAGGGACTCCGAAGCGAGTGTCACATCGGGTATGGTTCCTACGCAACCCCAGCGGCGGAAAGTAGGGGTGTTACCAGTATTTAGGACAAAAAGCGCTGTTCTGGCCGCCATGTCCAATATTTGCTTTCCCCTTGGGTCGGATTGTGGCATACCCCATTCGATGGCTCTAGCGTTGAAGTCTCCCCCGACCAGCATGTGGCCCTCTGTGTTCGAGACAGCGTCCTCCAGGGCATCGAGTTTGGTTCGAAAGGATCGCATTGCCTCGTTAGGCGTCAGATAAATACTGAAATATGTTATCCCTGAACACCGCACCCACACAAAACCATCCCCGCGTCCATGGCCCTGCACCTGAAGGCGGGCGCTGTCTCGAACCCAGATGGCCGAGGTACCAGTTTTGTCAGGGTACCACGCTTGCGAGTCCTTGTTATGATGTTGCTCGCTCAGCAACAGGAGGTCAGCTTTCTTATCCCTCGCAAACTGCTCAAGTAGGTCCTGGGCGTTTGTGCTTCGGTGCAAATTGACCTGCAGGATACGGATCATTTGAGTATCGATTTGGCTTTAGTTAGGGCCTCCTTGAAAACCCGGCATCTCCCTGTCCCCGGCTCATGTTTGAGGTCGCCGGGTGCTAGCTTAGCGTCCTTGCAAAGAATGCATTTTGCCTCGTTCGTGCACTCCTTCCTTTTGTGCCCCGTTTCACCACATTTGTAGCACAGAGATCTCCTGTCGGGTCCCCTACAGCCATACGCGGTGTGTCCGTATTCGAGGCATCTGAAGCAGCGGATAGGGATCGCTCTTCTCCGTATCCTGCAGATCACCCAACCTATCTTAATTTTGCCCTTCGCCAGGATTTGCTGGGCGTCTTTATCAGCTAGTTCGACAATAGCCATGCGTTGCCCCCTTGTGTTTTCACGCGTCAATCTTGCCTTGACTTCAATTAAGCTGGGGAACTCCCTCCTAATGGCATCCTCTACTTCAGCTTTGTCCGTGACGCAGTCGAGGTCCCTGATTTCCAGGGTGGCCATTGGTTCGAGCGAGGCAACCGTTGCCGCATCTCCAAGAACCTTTTGAACCGCGTCACGGAATGCATCTTTGTTTGTGGCCTCTGGCCCGAATTCCACCAGCAAGCCGTCGGTCCGGGTTGGTCGAACTGCTTTGATGGCAGTTTTGGTGTCGTCTGGCTTGACCGCTCCTTTAATTTCACGGAGGACATCTGCGTAGGTTCGGCCCTTAGTGGGTTTAATAAGCAGTGCCTCTCGCAAGGGTTTGTGCCGCGGTTTGCTTTTTGTTTTCTGCGGTATAGCGGGGGGCTCCTTGTTCTCTTCGTGGTTGAGCTCTTTGTCTTTTTTTTCTAGGAGTAGCTTTTTGGCCGCTTTTTTCGCTGCCTTGTTTCGCACCACATGAAACTCCTCGCCTGGAGTGTCAACTTCGTTTATGGTCTCATCCTTCCTCCTTTTCTCACAGTCGCCTTCAATTGGGCTACCGGTCATTCTTTTGCTGCTGCTAGGACCCACTGATGCCTCGAGGGAGAGCGTGTCTTTTTGGTGCTTTTCGGTTGCAAGCCACCTCCGCCTGTAGTGCGTTATGCGGCCAAAAAGCTCCTCCAGTTCAAGAATGCCATTCCTGACACTCTTGCCTATGTTTTTCTGCACTTCGCAGGCAGCCCTCAGTTGTTTGACGATATTCCCCGCTTTCCGAGTAAGCCGCTCCTCTTCGGCGCGGTCAAGGGCGATTGTGTTATTTGGCGCCACCTCTTGGGAGAGGCCCCCGTTTCCTAGCCCTTTTGCTTCTATCGCTTGGATCGCGTTTGAAGTGGCGTCAGCCAACGGCAAAACTTCTCCCTCCCCCAGTCTTACACTGGCCTCCGTTGGTGTCGCAACTTGATCCGGATTGTGTAGGTCTTGCACTGGGCGCTCCGGGGTGCGCATAGTCCTTCTACTGCGCCCAAAGGCTGCAATGATGCCAGGTTGCACAACGCACTCTACCTTCTTTCGTTCGTTAGTCCGTCTGTGGTCTGTCTCCGATGATTTAACCTGTGGTGTTGACTTTAACAGTGTTTCTGGGGTTTGCTGCCTCCCCCCGCAATCGGTGACTTGTTTTATCGGTGTTCTTGCCAACAGCGGTTTTTGCCTGAAAAGGTTCTCCGTGCTAGCGTCCTGTTTGCTTGTGGTTTCATTTGTTTGCTCCATTTTATTGGGTCCCCCCTCGGAGCCGCTATCTCCGTTCGTGTGTGTAGTCGCCTTTTTGGTCCCATGGTTATCTTTGCAGAGCAGGGAGGCCATGCGAGGGTTGGCACAAGCCCTTATGGGGACAAGTGCTCAGAGCCAGACCAGCGCTAATCGGGAGTCCGTCTCAACCGAACCTACACCACCAACCCAATGGTGCGAACTTCGAACGTACTCCGAGGCCTGCCAAGGTTTTACCGGGACGGAGACGGTATGATAGTTGAATTGGAGCCGTTCACACACGAGTTTCACCTCGGCGCTACTGTGCAAAGCAACTAGGTCCAAACCATCACATCCGCCAGCCCAAAGCGTCAATTCCAGTTCGTTGTCCAAAGCGTAATCCAGATACAATAAGAGGGAACCTCACGGCACCCCCCATATCCTCGGGTCCGTGGGGGCGGCACTCCCCAAAGAATGCTAGCCTCCAAGAATGTTCTTGTCGACCGGCTTTCTCCCTGCGGGAATTTCCTCGGGTACGTGGGGGCGGAACTCCCAAAAGAATGCTAGCCTCCAAGAGTGGTCTTGTCGACCGGCATTCCCCCTGCGGAGTTTCCTCGGGTACGTGGGGGCGGAACTCCCCAAAGAATGCTAGCCTCCAAGAGAGCTCTTGTCGACCGGCATTCCCCCTGCGGGGGGCCCTTGGTGGTTTTAATATTTAATCCTTTTTTATATGAAATGAAACCCGTCTTAATCAGAGTAGAGACACAAGTTACGTCGGCAATTAAAGCAAGAACAATGATTAACATAATCCGAAACCAGGGTGAAGGCAGGACTTAAGCTTCAGAGAGTTTGTGACGCAGTTAAACAGATCGCAGAAAGACTACATAATGGCGAAAATTTCCATGTATATGTTGGATCTTATCTTGGCTCGAAGCTTTAGATTGGTAATGAGTGGGCGAAGGTGTAACGAAATGAGGCGGGTGAAAGTAATGTTAATAGAGAGGTGGAAGCTTTTCACCCGTTGACAATGCAAAAGAGTTTGGAGCAAAGGGAAGGCTCTCTCTATTACTATCGAAAGAAGCTCTCAGTCACTAATAGACAACTAAACCGAGTTTACTTGACAAAAAAAAAAAAATATTGAGAGGTCAGGGAGTTAGCAGTGTGGGAATCACATCCAGGCTATGCTAACCACGAAATACCTTCAACGTCAATCTTAGAACCTAACCTGGAACCGTTCGATCTTAACTTCTTCTATGTACTGATGTGCTACTGGGTTGCAGGAGTTTCTCTTCTAATGGAAGGAGAGAAAATGAGAGGGGTCTTGCATAGAGTCTCCTCCACCCTCGACGCCTTCAGGCGCTCAAATGTATTCCTTTATGTCTTTAAAGCTGCCCGAGTGTAATCTACCACAAAGTTCAAATTGTCGGGACTGGATATACCCGCTACAGCCTTGCTAGCGATTGATCTAATTTGCTTGGAGAAATACACCTTCAAGTCGGTTGGAACGCCCAGGTATTTCACTGCTAGTTAAGTTTCAACAAGCACCTCACCAATATTGATCTTCCTTACTCTAGGGATTCTCTTTTTTGTCACGATGCTTACTCTGAGTTTCTCCAGCCTTGAGCAACACCAGATGTAACTTCCATCCTTCGCTGATCTTCCTTAGTGTCATTGAGCAGGCTTCGATCCATCAGGTAGTCCCACAGAATCTGCATCAGATACTCTGGAAGTTGAAAAGGGGAGGTTTCCAGTATTTCTCACATGAAGCGCTACCAGCAGTACAACCCGTTTGCTTGGCCGCCTCTTTGGACCACCCTCACTAGTTTCGCAATCGCGGCACTATTGCCGCGATGACCTGCTCTAAAACCATACTACCGTGGATAGGTCCCCAGCAAAACGGACCTTGTCAGTGAGTCTGCCATTGAAGTTTCTCGAGCACTCTCCCGCCCGTGCCTAGCATACATAACGGGCGGTATGCAAATGCTGAACCGAAACTATCCTTCCCCTTGCTGATGAGTACGAGCCTCGCTACCTTCCATTGATCCGGGGAAAACCCTTTGCGCAGTCAAGCGTTGAATATGCTGAGCAGCAACTAAGAGTAAAGATTGTAGACGTGATCTAATGCCTCAGCACGAATGCTATTTGGTCCTGAGGCCTTTGCTGCTTTCATGGATAAAACGGCCTCTTGCAGTTCCATCCTTGTATAAGTTAGGCATTCCACTGGTGTTCTATTGTGAACTGCATCGACTAGTACGGAATGTATAGAGAACAAAGCCCGTACAAACTAGTCTTCTTTTCTGCTTCGTGTAAGCAAGGCTTCCGCAGGGGAATCAAGGCTCCGCGTGACCAACTCGTACCTCAGACCCCCCAGATCCATATTCACATCGTCCACGAGATCTTACTAGCATTGGGCCTTACTTTTGTTAATTACCTTGCGAAGGCATTTCCACTTTCTCTCGTATCCGCGCCCGCTGAGCTTCTCGTCGAATCTTGTGATGCCATCCTCGCTGTTCCACCATTTCCGTTCCACCAGTATACTGGAGGCATATGCATATGATATGATGATGCTCATTGTTGAGTTCATCACGTCCTCGGCAGTAGGTCTTCCGCTTCCCGGTGAAACATCCAGCAGTGGTGTGCCCGCTTTAAGCATGTCAGTGAATATTCCATTCAAGTTGAAAGCTGCTGTCTGGGCAGACTCGTATGTACGCTGAAAGGTGCCGCCGCGAATCTCAACCGCTATGAGCCGGTGATCGCTGGCCGAGTAGCCCTGAACTACCTGCCTGCTATGTACTCTTGGTACCAGGGAAACTGTAGCAAATATCACACCGGGTGTGGCTCCCACGCAACCCTACCGGTGGAAAGTAAGAGTATCGCTAGTGTTCATGATGATAACTGCTGTCCTGGTAGCCATTTCTAGGGCTTCCTTTCCTGTGCGGCCGAACTGGGGTATGCCGCATTCAATAGCTCTAGCATTCAATTCCCTCCCAATGAGTACCCGGCCCTTTTTGTTCAAGACAGCGTCCTCCAAGGCATTGAGTTATGCCCGGCGTTAGATAAACATTAAAAAAATATTGTTCCTGAATACCTCACCCCCCCTAAACCATTTTCTCAACTGTAGCCCTGCATTTGTTGGTGGGCGCTGCCTTAAATCTGAATGGCGCAGGTGCCAGTTTCGTTAGGGTACCGGTCTTGCGCGTTCTTATCGTGATGTTGCTCGCTAAGGAACAGCAGGCCACAAACTGCTCAAGTACATCCTAGGCGTTTGTGCTTCGGTGCAAATTTACTTGTAGGATACGGCTCATTTGAGTACTGAATTGGTTTTGATGAAGACCTCTTTGAAAACCCGGCATCTTCTGACCCTAGCCCGTGATTGAGGTTGCCAGACCCTGACTTAGCATCCTAACAGAGAATGCATTGTGCTTCGACCGTGCATCCCATCTTATCGTGCCCCATTTGACCATAATTATAGTATAGAGAGCTCCTGTCAGGTCCCCTACAGCTATATAATGTGTGCCCGTATTCGAGGTACCTGATGCATCGCACGTGTTGTTCCCTGATGTTGTCCCGTGTCAGTCTTACTTTGACTTTATGAAACTCCCTTTTGATGGTCTTGTCTACTTCGGGTTTGTCCGTGGCACAGTTGAAGTCCCTGATTTCAAGGTTTTCCATCGGCTCGAGCGAGACAATTGTTGCCATGCCTCTAAGAAACTTCTTGACCACATCAGTATATGGGTCTTAATTAGTAGTCTCTGGTCCGGCTTCCACTAGTAAGCCATGGGTTGGCCGCACAGTTCTTATGGCATTTTTCGTATCATCTGGCTTGAGTGCTCCTTTTCTTTGACCCCGCTCATCTGCGTAGGCTCTGCCTTCAGGTGGTTTAATAAGCAGTGCCCGTCTTAGGGGGTTTGCGCCGTAGTTTGTTTTTTGGTTTCCGCATCGTTCGGTTCTAAATAACCAAGCCAGGTTCATGGGCCATTTTATTAAGTTTTCGCAAGGGTGCCAATTGACACCACTTTGCGGTCATCCCTATGTGTGGTCTTCTTTTTTGGTATACAATTTGCTCGTATTGTAGACATCACCAAAGAACTTTCCTTTCTTTTGTTTTTTAAATTTGTACCTCCACGTGCGATGTAACTCCCTGCAGGCAAGAAATTGCTATTATTGAATGATTTTCTGTCCTCAGCAAAGAAGAAATTGCACTCTTTTTTCGTTGGCAATATCGCTTTTTGGTCTAAAATGACTTGATCAACCTCAGTACCAGTTCAACTACAACTCGCTTTTTCAATGCTTTGAAATGCAGCTGATCTGCCAACTTTGCCTTGACTTACTGCTTCGTACGTTCAATGATTGTCTGGGTGAAGAGGTTGTTGGCTCTATACTCTACAACGAAAAACATTAGCTATATAATTAATATTATTTTATTACTTTAGTCGAATTGACAAATGGCACTAATTAATTGATGTTGCTTCGATTATATCCGGAGAAAGAGAAAGTACATGAACGAACCTCGCCATCTAGCTCGATGGTTGGAGTTGCCCGATGCCGTTTTTCTGGTGGATAAGTGCGTGGCTGCATTTGATCTCTACAGCGCTCCCCTCCAGTAATTTCAAATTACGATGACGTCTCGCTGGTGGGTATGTACGGACTGTTGGTTGAAAATGCTATGGGTTGACAGCATTTGTGTCCCACTTGACTCAACGATTAATGAGTTTAGACGAATATGGTACGTGAAGAGTTTGATCCTCCATGGAGCCCCTTACCGCCACTGTTGTCAGCGTTTGTGGACGTGGTGGCATGACAGTCTCGTAAAATTTGGTTGGATCATTGTTGTCGCAGATTGTTGTTGAAGTGTTCGTACTTGTACATCTTCGGTGATCGGATCCTGGTTGCCGCTCAAGTCGATAGTGAAAAGAACACCGGATAATTTATTGATGACACGATGTAGCCTGACTGCATCGACCCTGGGGAACACGTGTGTGCACGTTCTGAGGTCTTTGTCGAAGAAAGTGTTGCCGCTGCATTTTTGTGCTAAAGGCTTGGGCCTGGTTTTTCGCATCTTGAGTCTGAAGCTTTCGCTAGGTATGACGTCTTTTAATAGAAATTCTCCAGGAAGCATTAACGTTGTTCCCAGGACTAATTCAGCGCAGCTTGCTCTCAAGTCTTCCTTGTAACAGTTTCGAAGTCCCAAAAGTATGTTTAGCAGTAGATCAGGCCAGTTTTGATCACCCTCATGAGACATTATAGCGGCTTCTAGCGTCTTTCTACTACCCCTTTCGATGCAAAATGATATGGCAAAGTCCTTGCTCTCTTACTTCCAGTAATATTGGTAAGGGATTTGAATAGGGTCGACTCGAATTGAGTTCCTTAGTCAGTGATAACAATTTCTGGTGCTTTAAAGCGGG